>OX276364.1:12178502-13440301 GCA_946251885.1 Cosmia pyralina
GCGTGTGTCAATGTTGATGCGTTTGCGCACCGAGTTCCTCGAGGCATTTAATAAATATAACTCGCTTCTTCTAAGACAAGACCCGGAAAATAATATTGATGATCAGTCGTGGATTAGTTTTGAGGAATTATATTGCTGCGTTAAATATAATTATTCAAATTACTCAAAATCATCAGCCACATCGGCTCCTACTTCTAGTGGTAGTGGTGTCAATAAGCAAACAGTTCGCTTACCTCCCATTGAAATTATGTCATTCGATGGCGATATTCGTAACTGCGATATTCGTAACTGGCCCCTGTTCTATGCTAATTTTAAAAGCACGGTACACGAAAATAATACATTGACTGATTCGGAGAAATTATATTATTTGATGGGGAAATTGAAAGATAAGGCTCAAACCGCGTTCTCAGGAGTTTGCCCTAATGGCGATAACTACCAATTAATTTTTAATTCACTCATAAACAAGTACGAAGACAAACGTATATTAGCTTCTAGTTCCCTTAATCGGATGTTTGAACATAAATCTTTTAATACCGCATCTATTCAAAATTTCGAATCCTTTTCTGATAATTTTGTTTCCGCCGCAAACGCATTAAAAAACCTTAAAATAAATGATTTATCAGATTTGATTTTTTTCCATGTCGCTATAAAAAAGGTTGATTCTGAAACCGCTCGACTTTTTGAAATGAACTCAAAAGACGAAATTCCTAAATTCGACAATTTAGTACAGTTCATTAAAAATCAATCTCGCATTTTACAAAATACTAAAGCTATAAACAGCTTGAGTTTCACTCAGTCTAATAACAATCCTATAAATAAAAAAACGTCCAAAACTCCGCAACCGCAATCTTACACTGTAATTGATAAATCCGCTAAATGTTTGTGTGATAGCTTTGTTCATGAACATTTATTTAAATGTCCTGCCTTTTCTAAAATGACACCAAGTGATCGTTTCAAATCGGTGAAGCAAAACGATGCATGTACTAACTGTTTAAGTATTAAACATAAGGCCAGAGTCTGTCAGTCTGAATCTAGATGTAAATCTTGTAAAAATAAACATCATACGCTTTTACACTTCAATCGCGAATCGCACGCGACTGTATTATCGAACGGTGTTGATGATACCGCACGTACACAATCGGGTTCAAACTCCACGGCTTCGAGCGAGCAAGATGCTCACGCCGCCGCCGCGCCACTCGCCGCCACCGCTCAGAGCGCCCCGCAATGTAATGCATCCATTGCTGCGTCGATCTTTTACGACTCGAACTCCCGCGTATCAAAGCCGCAATGTAATACGAATACTACTATTTTGTTGTCAACCGCTACTGTAATAGTTCGAGATTCATTTGGTAAGGAGCATTTTATTCGAGACAGTGGCTCACAAATTAATTTTATTACCGCAGAATGTTGCAAACGATTAGGTTTGACTAAACATTCATCTGATACGCCTTCCGTTAAGGGTATCGGTGGTACGGAAAAATCCGTTAAGGGTTCCGTACAATTCGCTTTCTTTTCCCGTTTTAATCCGAACGTTACTTTTAACGTTAATTCGCTAGTTGTCGATGCAATCACCGATAATCTACCTACCGCTCCCGTAGATACTTCCGCCTTGCCTTACTTAAAAGGTTTACCGCTCGCCGACGAATCGTTTGGCAAACCCGGTCGCATCGATGTGTTGATCGGGGCTTCGCTTTTCCCGCATCTTATGCTGCCCCGCGTAGTTAGCAGCAACTCCTCCGCGCCGCCCGCCATGCAGACGGTACTCGGTTACGTCATCATGGGCACTGTGCCCGCGCTGCCTGTACGTCGTAATAAGCCTCCACAGTCTTGTTACTCACATATTTCGCAACCATCCGACAAAGACTCGTTAGAATCGGCGTTGAAAAAATTCTGGCAGGTCGATGAAGCGCCCGTCACTCTTTCGACGAGCAAATTGCTCGACGAACTTGAGTGCGAGTACTTTTATAATTAGACCACGGAACGCGATGGGGACACAGGTAGATACTCTGTAGCCCTACCGTTTCGCAGCGATGTGTTCTCATTGGGGAACTCACTCGATATCGCGAAAAAACGTTTTTTCTGCCTAGAAAAGAAATTAGAATCCGCACCCGAGTTACGTACTGCGTATGATGACGTCATTCGCGAATATATTGATAAAGGATATTTATCTCATGCTCCGCTAGATAGTTCAGACAGTAGTTGTCCTGACTATGTAATTCCGCATCACGCAGTTGTACGTTTAGATAAGACAACAACAAAACTACGCTCCGTGTTAGACGCTAGTGCTAAAACGAGTACTGGATTATCTCTCAACGATATTTTACACAGTGGCCCAAATTTACAGGGTGACTTGTTTACTATAATTCTGAATTTTCGATTGTTCGCATTCGCGCTCTCGGCTGATTGCCGACAAATGTTCTTACAGATTGAAGTAAGAGAAAGCGATCGTCGCTTTCAACGCATCTTATATCGTTTTAGTCCAAACGATCCTCTGGTTCTATATCAGTTTAACCGTGTCTGTTTTGGTCTCAAGTCAAGTCCCTACCATGCGATCCGCACAGTACAACAGTTGGTTCAAGACGATGGTCATCACTTCCCGCGCGCCAGCGCTATCATCGCGGATTCGCTGTATATGGATGACGTAGTCTACAGCGTAAGCTCCGAATCACGTGCAGTCCAGGTTTCGCACGAACTGATTAAACTCTTTAGAGGAGGTCAGTTCGAGTTGGTCAAGTGGACCAGTAACTCTCAAACTGTACTAAACAGTATTCCCGCGTCGCATAGGTTGACCGAACAACTAGAATTCGACAAGTCGGTAGAACAAAAGGTTCTCGGCTTGCGCTGGTGTAGGTCAAATGATTGTTTTGAATTTCTTATTTCCGCACCGCCAGACACGTGTACTAAACGTGCTATTCTGTCGGCCGTAGCTAGACTGTGGGACATCATGGGGCTTGTCGCGCCTGTAGTTCTCTATGCTAAACTACTTATCAAAGAATTGTGGTTACTGAAGCTCGATTGGGATGACACTCCCCCGCGTCACATCATAAATATTTGGCAAACTTTTCGCTCTGCCCTGCCGCTTTTAAATGATTTTAAAATCCCGCGCCATTTAGGTATTTTTGAAAATTGTATTCTTCGCCTCATTGGATTTTCCGACGCCAGTGAAAGCGCCTACGGCGCTGTCATCTATGCGCACGTCACTCGCAACGATGACGTAGTCGTTCAGCTGGTTTGTGCCAAGTCAAAGGTATCGCCGGTTAAACCATTGACAATCGCTCGACTGGAGCTCTGTGGTGCCGAACTCCTCGCTAAACTTCTTCGCCGTGTTCATGACACTTATAATCCGCGTTATAATGTACCGCTTAACTCATTACCCGCCGCGGAAGTAGGTTTACTGTCTGATCACCTGCTTCAAAGACACTCTCTTATGGATAAATTAGTCCAGTCGTACTGGAAAAGATGGCGAAGCGAGTATCTTCATAGTTTACAATCACGCTTAAAATGGAATAAACCTGATGGAGACATGATTAAGGAAGGCACTGTAGTAGTGATAGTAAATGATAATGCGCCTCCTCTATCCTGGCCTCTAGGTGTTATTGAGAAGTTGCATACGTCTATAGACGGTAGCACGCGAGTCGTTTCAGTACGCACTTCTAATGGGATTCTTGTGCGACCTGTGGTCCGCTTATGCCCCATTCCTACTCAGTAATATCTTATTCAGTCCATTCCCTCTTTAGTTAGATTTAAGTGTAATATCACTGTATATATTATTATATCATTCTCTTTAAAGGTGACCCTTTAAGGCCGCGAGGAATGTTAACGCCATTACTTTCTTTAGTTTTATATTTCATGCCTAATTAACACTCATTACAACTCACATTATTATTATTACAACTATACTATTCATTATTATTACAACTCTAATTAATTAGTATCTGTGTAACATAAAGTTCCTTCCGCTTTCCTTCTCCCTTCCACAACCCTTATAATGCCTAAGTGAGAGCGAGAAGGAAGATCCGCAATGGCGCGCATACGCTGCCGCCAAGAAGATCCGTCAGTTCTCAACCAACATCGACGCCTGTGGGTAAAAATTAATCCCAAGTCGAAAAAGGACTCATATTTTCACCGCGAAGAACGAAGATTGCTATTGAACAGTGCAAGTGCGTGTATGTGTGTTGTGGAAAGTGCAGATTCTCGTCCGTACGTGATATCCTGGACGCGCCAGCCACGTGGCTAAGGAAACCCTTCTCGTCGTGTCGCCATAGCTCACCAGGCAGGTACCATCATCATTTTCCCACACCACCAAAACACCTACTTGTGTCACCGAACCGCCCCTCATACAGTCCACTAAGAAAATTTCGATTTTCACCCCAAGGCTTTAGGCCGCCGCGACAGTAGTAAATCTTTTTGGTTACTTGGTGTTAAAATCATCTCATACGTAGGTAATATTATTATTATCACACAAAAGACGTCTCCTACTGAACACTGGCCTTCCACAAGCATCCCCAGACGCCACGTAGATATTTTAATTTAAAAGCTCACAAAAGGAAGGGAAATGGTCTGGGTCGCTCTCACCGTATACTTTGTAGATAAATATATTTACATTTTAATTTAATTTAATATCTATTACTATGCTTTAGAGTATATCCCCTACTTTTAAGATTCTTATTAACGCTTTGAAGGACACAAACGAGACACATTAGAAGTTTTTTTGTTATTACTGCTATAGCCGTATAATGTCCTTCAAAGCGTTAAAGAACAAATCGTGCTAAATCAGCTTATAATAATCCCACTTCTGGAATACAGACCTTCTCTCTGTGAGAGGTAGTTGGCCATAAACCACTACGGGGCCCCAGTGCAGGTTGGTGGATGTCATATGTCTTCGAATTTTTGGTTCTAGGACATGCCGGTTTCCTTATTTTCCATCGGCAAAAATGACGATCTTCCTTCCACACAATGCTTAATACTAAAAGTAAGTAAAATAATTTCTTAGTGTCTACTTTCGCAGAGAGGTAATGAAACTCTTGGGAACAATTTCATGCTTCTAGACCCAGCGGTTTAGGTTGTGCATTGTCTGTCAGTGAATTAATGAATCTAAACGAAACGTCAAAAAAACCAAACGTCAAACGTCATTATTACATGTATAGTTCCTTGCTCTTGTTTCATGTTTATTATTGTATAAGTATATATATATAAATTTATTAATGTATGTATATGTTGTATATGTATATGGTACACCACGGACTACCTACAGAATTGTCTCTCCTTGTCCCCATACTCCATCCAAAGGTTGTCTGTAAAAGATCGCTTTTAGCGATAAGACCGCCCATTGTGTCACTCTATGTAAAATTTCAACATTGTAACATTGTAACCTGTAATTTAAATGGTGTGCATAATAAAGAGTATTCTATTCCAAGTTGATCAGACCACCTGTCTACCTATCTCCAATGCTCTAAAAACGAACCCCAAAAAGGCCAAGAAAATACCAAAAGACATGTAAAATATATTACAGTTAATTACCGTTTACATACTAATGTGTAATTACAACAAACCCGTCGCAGGTGCGACAAACAATTATCTAAGTACAGAAAGGCTGTGCAAATATGTACAAGTTATGAAACTCCTCATTAGGGAGCTTAGGGTTCAAGGGCTTATGTGAAACTTTGCAGGTAAAGAAGCAATACAGTTTGAAATGGGTATGTAACTTAAATGTTTAAGGCAGGGCTAGGTTGCTATGAAATAATTATTCAGCATAAATCGGACGCACATTATAAAGTAAACATGAAATACACACACTAACACAAAGTAGCCAGGAGGAATTCGTGGATAAGTAATAATATCCGCACGGGTCAGTCCATCACGTTAAGCTACGCTCGCCGGGGTTGGTCCGTGGATGAGTGACTATCTTTATACACGCTTACATTTTGATCGTTTTAATCCCGTGGAGGGTCGATCCGGTGCATGAAACACTATCGATTTGTAAAGATAAAATTAAAAAATAAAGTACTTTTTTTTTAAACTCGAATTATTTCTCGCATGAGTGTTAAAACAATGCGAACCATTAGTCGGCACCATTCGATACTAACAAGTACTAAAAATAATGACGCGTAAGCGCAGTCAACGTGGATTCACAAAAAATAGCCAATCCTAGATCAAACCCCGCCCCCAAACCCTATTTGATTGGCAATGCAAAAGGCGCGCGCTCCGCGCACCCCGCGCGCCAAGGGCAGCGCAGGACCACGTCGTGTAAACAATACAGTTTCTCTAAGACGTCATCGGTGTGTTGTGTCAGTGTTGTTAAAAAATATCCTTGCCGCTCGAACGTAATGGCGTCTCGTAATTACGCGTACTCCAACCTGGAGTTTGTTGCCACGGTGCAATTCTACGCGATTGCGGGTTTTGATGCGCAAGCGGCTCGTCGTCTGTACAGCGAACCAAATCACTTGCAATCTGCGGCTGCATGGTATACCTCACAGAAAAGATAACAGAAAAGATAAAGAGATTAGAAAGGAAATAGTTCATGATTTGTACTAGAACGCGTGTCGCCGCTTGTCCCCCACTCTGTAACTCCACTACAAGCAAGAGACCAATACGTACGCGCATTACGCACACAAATAAACCACACGCACTTAGATCGCGAGTTTGCTATTGGTTCTCACACTAACGCAAACACTGCGCTTGACGTACACTCACACACGCGCAAAAGCAATTTATTTCTCATATACATTACGGCTTGCATTAATCGATATTGATATCGATAAAATATACTATATTTTTTTTACTTTAAGTTTTGCAATATTTCACTTTAATTTCGGGAGGGAGGACGAGGTATGAATAGTGTGGACTTCCTATAAACATAGATGATTAAGAAAATGTCAAATTAAAGGGGAACATTCGATATTGCCGTGAAATTCAAATTTTCTTTAGATTTTCGCTAATTGCAGCTCTGTTTTACGTCATAATTATGTTAAGTTGTTCTAGATGTTGATTGCACCCTGTAACCATAATATATTTGCTAAAAATAATTAACATCATGTCAATAATAATTATCAAAAATCATCATGTTGCTCAAAAAAACAAGTAATTTTTTTTTCGGAAATTATTATATTTTTGAGTATAGTAAACCTAGAAAAGTGTACTTACGACTTTGATGAATACTGAATTTATTATTGAGTAACCGTTACGGGCGCAAATCGCATTTTCAATAACAAAGGTGCAATTTGCAAGAATCCAAAAAACTAATTTCACAGCCTTATCGAATATTTTCCATTAGACGTATATATTTATAAATATCAGATTCTGAGTTGGTGACAATGGGACCACCTCGAGAGCATACCTTTTCAAAATAAAAAATGAATTTTCAAAATCGGCCCACAATTGACGGAGAAATCGGTGTACATCATAAAAAAGTTGTATGGATACGCGACGAATTGAGAACCTCTTCTTTTTTTGAAGTCGGTTAAAAAAAAAGCGTAACGAGAAAAGCATCATTTTGAAACTTTAGATTTCAACTATGGATTTTCAGCTTTATGGCTGTATTAAACCCAATAAACATGGATCCACAAAACGACGCCTTCGAGTGAAAACCTCGTACGTGTAAAAGAAGTAACTTTTCAGGAGGAAGAAAAAACTGCGTGCTGTAAAATTTTTGTACGGTGTCTTTTATGTTTTTTTATTAATTATTAAGGAATATCATAATCATAGAGTATCGAATGAACAAATTAATCAGATCAGGATGTGCGTTGCGAGGTTTTCTTCCTAGAAACGCTATAAAATAAATTTGAGCAAAAATGCATTCCCGAGGTTTTCACTCTTAAGGCGACGAAAAGATGATCTAGGTGACATAATTTAATGGTAATAATTAGGCTTTACGCTATTCAAAAACAGCAATTAAGTTTTATAAAATATAAATTATTCATGATTTACTGAAAAAAGCATAGCGATGTTTTTGTGCAGAGAAGCTCCAGATTTTAAGAATCTATTCCCTGACTTTTTTGTTATGTAATAATTTTCTGTAAAATGTTGAGAACAAAATATTTAGTAGGTATCCGTTCGATTCTACCAGTTGCCTCAATCCACAGTTATCTTGTGTCTGGATCTGTTGGAAACCTAAAAATAACATTTAAAATATATGGTTTCATCATAAATGGCTAACATCAAACCAAATTTTAGACGAAAAACCCACTCAGAAACTAAATTGGTAACCCACAATAAGCAATAATTGGTGGTAACAAACAAAGTTATTTTAATTTTAATATTACTGTCAATAATCATTTGTATACATACACACAATATCGACATTGATTACAACTTGGTACAACCCTATCGATACGCATGGATTTCGCGGAATTCAAGCGTTGGCTCGGCGACACGACTTTCGCAGTGAACGCAACATATTGCGCGATCGCTCACGAAGTACAAAACTGTACCCATGCATTGCAAGCAATGTATAACTGTGCATCTGTTTGCGATTGTATCGCTTTTATCTACAAACTACATAATACTATTGTAATAATTACAAATATCACTTGTATTTTAAGGTTTTTGGACTTATCGGTGAAAAGAAATCCCTTGTCGGGCTACATTACACCACTTGCTACTTTTCCGACACGTTATAACAGCGCAACAGGGCATAATCCTTTTTTTTAGCGGAGCTTCGTACGTTGTCACAGTGAGAACGCGATTACTGGCCGGTAAAACAAATTTCGGCTGAACTTAGTGTGTCTACACATACATGCGGCGCGCCTGCCCCGCCCACAAGGCCCTTCTAACCTCTTTATCTGTTCTGGTATACCTAACCCGCAAATTCCGTCTGGTCAGACAATTGTGGCGGCTACGCAGCGTTTGTTAGATCACGGACAATTCCGTACACCTACACATGCTCAGGGCCGCGGTCGCCAACCAGTCTACACACCTGAGCTAGACGAACAAATCCTCGAGTACTTCGAACGAGATCCCGAGAGGAGAGGAGAGAGGAATGGTTTGCACTTTGAACAATTATTACGTTATCGTGAAGTTTAGTCCTTTAGTGATGATTCAGAATTGATTAATTATTAATTTGTAACAGAACTCATTTTTTAAATCGTTGTAAATAATTTTGATTACACATTTTTTATGAACAATTATTTCGTATCGCGAAGTGTCCTTGAAAGTTAAATGAAACAAAGGAGATTTAGGTATGTATCAGAACTGTTTTAATCGTGTAATTGTACTTTTTTATTTTTAAAATCATTGTAAATAATTTTGATTCCACATTTTTAAATACCTACGCCATAAGTAGCAGACCTGTAAAGACTAATTTTTACATGTACCGCATTTTTATTTTTTATTTTATTAGGTACCTATGTCCCGAAACCTAGGCACAAAGCAATTATGACGGTCCAAAGCCCGTAAAAGTATGAAGGAAAATTTGGAATCATTTAATTTGTTAACATTTGTTTACGTGAACATGATCAGCTGAGCGAGTCATAACCTAAAGTTGATCGGGCGGAGTGTAGATAAGCACCGACGACGACGCGGCGTACGCATAGGTAACTAACTCGTGGCACTACTAGGTACCGATTTCATGCATTTTGCGAGTATTACGTTATCACTTCCTTTTTTTTTTTATTTTGAGAGATACGATGCTGTGCAAGCTTTTGATGAATACTACTCGTATTTTGTAAGTTAAACCACCCGTCCAAGGGATTAAAACGATCAAAATGTAAGCGTGTATACCGAGACTCCTCCGTGTCTCGGAAAGCACGATAAGCCGTTGGTCCCGGCTGTCATTCGTGGATCTTTGACAGTCGTTACGAATCGTCAGAGTCCAAGAAAGTCTGACAGCCAGTCTTACCAAGAGGTATAGTAGGTATTACCCAGTACAGTAACTGGGTTGTGGAGGTCAGATGAACTCGCTCCATGTAAAATACTGGTATTCAGCTGCATCCGGAGACTGGAAGCCCAACATAGTTGGGAAAAGGCAAGCAGATTGATTGATAACATAAACTAGCCAAAAGTCTAGTATTCGATAAATAAGAAATGATAAAAAAAAGAAAGAAGCGGAGTTTAAAGTACGGAGGCCAATGCTGGACATAAGTGATTACCTACACAGTGGCACCAAAACACACACTATTCCGCTTTCCACAACCTGCTTGCCCTTAGCAAATTTTTGAAGACTTTTAAAAAATTTGCTGAGGGCACCACCCACTCAGGTTCAAACTTGAGTGGGTGATCCCACGCTTTTGTCAGATCTAACAACCATCGTCAATCTTCTCGCAGACAGAATTTGAGTTAGATTTTTAATGATAATAAAATTATTTTCACTCTGATAAGAATAACATAAAAAGTATTCATCGAAGATAATACATACATTTTATGTTGATTAAACATAAAATACATACTCAAAGGAGATGGATAAAGATCCCATACAAGCTTGGCCCAGAAATGAACACAAACAAAACAAAATGTATTATAAAGCTTTAGTAGTACCTATTTCAGAGCCTTGTTTATTTTTGTTCGTCATCAAACTTGAGATTGACTCATCAACAAGACCCTTCTCAAATCTGATGACTTCGAAAAATAAATTCAAACCTGTCAATCGCGGAGTAATTTACTGTCTGCCAACAGATTGAATTTTATTCAAATCTAACGACTGTACCCAAATGATTCATTTGCCCCAGTTTATAGAACTTTCGATCTGCGTTGGAAACCAGGCAAAATCAGAGAGGTCTGAGATATGAGCTATAGGTATTGTTATTGTAGCCCAGGTAAAATGTAATGCAAAAGTCCATAGTCCAAAAAACTGGTCAAGAGAGAGTTGGACTCGCGCACCGAGGGTTCCGTACCATCATATATCTAATGTTTAATGTTTATCTAATGTTTGTTGATGATTTCTGAAAAAGTGAGATATTTAGAGACAATATTTTATTTTTCCTGTAATCTTTACATAAACTTCTGTGACATGAATAATTTCAGATTTTTCTCTATACAAACTTTGGAGAGAAGGGGGGGGGGGGGGGAGGGGGTGGTATCTTTTTTTTTACATCTTTCATCAAAAGTCGAAAAATATGCGGCCTAAAAATAAGCAAACAGCGCTCTTTCATATGAGACCCCCACATGCCCTAGTGGCCTTAATGCAAATTTTCAAGACCAGGGGGGTCTTTCAGTTTAGTCCCTGTTGCAAAAAAAAAAAAAATATATATTTCTTTATTATTTGTAAAATAGTTGGACAAACGTTATCTAAAACTGTTCCAAATTTCAAGTTAATAGCATTAGTAGTTCTTGAGATATCCGGCTTTGACAGACGGACAGACAGACTGACAGACAGACTAAGTCGCACCATAAAGGTTCCTTTTTACCATTTTGGTACGGAACCAACAAGGTGAAGTCACTCAGAAATGCAAAAATGGTAACCAGAAACACAGCCTATGATACTTTTGAACAAATCACAACAAAACATTCATGATGCTGTCACACCCAGCACCACAGAGTTATAAATAAAACAGAAATCGTCAAAGACAGACCCGACTGACAACGAGGGTTACGTTTTGGCGCATATAATATTTGTATAGTAGGTACATAGTTATGCCCTATATATATAGGATTATTTATTACCTCGTAGCATCCAGACGTCTGGATGCATTTTAGTGATTTACATGTCGTTAAGTTTGTGATGACCGCTCAGCGTAACGCACTTCACTTTCAATCAAATCCGACGGATTTTAAAGGAAATCCCTAGTCAAATAGGTGACGTTTCACAAAAAAGAATATGGCGGACTTTATAACCCACTTTATGTAGTCATAAAAAAAATTTTTGTACAACAAATGCGCCATCCTGGCTCAGTGCGCCGGCCGATGGGACTCGGTACTGATAGCACACTGGATTGGCCTTCATGCGAGGGCAAGCGCCTAACAACTATTACCTACTATTTACTTTTACTACTAAGAACATTCTTACTAACAAATTTATGAACAAATGTCTGAAATAAAATATAAATTAAAATTAAATTAATTAAATTTAAATAAAGGGCTCGAGAAGACGATTCTAAAAATATGACTTAAGAGACCTGGTGACTCCAGAGTCACCAGGGTAATTTACTTATTATTATTGGCTCACCACTTTACACTGGTAGCATGCAAAGTGTGATGCAACAGTGCAACGACAGATATAAAAAATAATTTCTATGAGTGCAACAATCATAGCTTACAGTCATAATAAGTCATATTTTTGAAATCGTCTAACGGTCGAGCCCAATAACCTACTGTCAGTAATAGACAGATCGCTACTATTGATAATACAATAATAATTCAACCTGTCCTTACGTTCCTTTCGTTCGTTCGTGTTCTTTTGTTTAATCTGTCTTATATTATTGGGATGTTAAAACCATAGATACAGAGGTTTTTTTATCTCTAGTATGCCAAAGCTTGTGATAGATAGGTTATTGGGTTCGGCCGTTAGAATATTGGGACGTTAAAACTATAGATACATAGGTTTTTCTATCTCTAGTATGCCAAAGCTTGTGATAGATAGGTTATTGGGTTCAGCTGTTAGAACATTGGGACGTTAAAACTATAGATACATAGGTTTTTCTATCTCTAGTATGCCGAAGCTTGTGATAGATAGGTTATTGGGTTCAGCCGTTAGAACATTGGGACGTTAAAACTATAGATACATAGGTTTTTCTATCTCTAGTATGCCAAAGCTTGTGATAGATAGGTTATTGGGTTCAGCCGTTAGAACATTGGGACGTTAAAACTATAGATACATAGGTTTTTCTATCTCTAGTATGCCGAAGCTTGTGATAGATAGGTTATTGAGTTCGGCCGTACGTGTCTACGTCAAAAAATAACTAATGTCATAATTATGTAACTACTAAAGCACTTTCTAACAAACATGATGTTTCGTATAGAAAAAAAGAAAAATAAAATATTGCGTTGTATTGTATAATGTATATCCTATAATGCTTCCTTTTGTTCTTCATTATTATTGTCTGTGCAAAGCATAACTGACTGATGACAAATACATGCCAATGACGGACAGTGACAATGATTATGAAAGATAAAAAAGGTGTTGGCGTTACATACTACTAAAACTGGACTAATCTATTGATTTAAAAATGCAATCGATACATTAGTCAATTTAGAAATATCATATTCATTACAGTCTAGTTATTATTCAATATGCTTTAAATACACTTTTAATATTTTATAGTCTAAAAACACTCATGAAATCATACCAACTCTTGCATTAAGCATGTCCCAATTACCATCATATTTCCAAAACTGGCAACATAAATATCTCCCCGAATACTTGAACCAAAATCATATTTTTTTGAGTTGAATTATTTTCTGCAAAGTTTTGCCAAGTAACGAAAGCTAGGGTGGGATTTCAAATATGATCAGTTATTTTTTTAGTATAATTATCTGTTTGTCTGTGCTTGTTTATCTAGCACTGCTGAGCTCAACTTTATCCATTTCCTTTTTAATTCAATTATTTGATATATTTCAATAATATTCATTTAAAAGACAAGGTCCTTACGTTCTGTATTTTTTACTCAGATGGATATCTGAGTAAAAAATAGAGAACGTTACCGAACACCACCAAACATTTTGAAATTCAGACACAAACAACAGTAAAGTTTAAAATGGCGAAGTTTTGACAGAAAGCAATGAAGATAGCGTTGTACGAGATTGAAAACAAAAACGTCATAAGTTAATGGAGGATGCAGAAATGGAGCACTAACGTAGGGTCAACAATGACAGCCATTTTTTCCATTTGTTTGAATAGCAATTTTGAAATCTGTAGACTACTAAAATCTAGGGGTCTACTCCCTAATCACGAAGTCCGTAGATTCGACCAAAGTTACTGGCGTTTTCTACTCCGTATCACTTACGGGCATACAATTAGTTCCGTTTCAGAAATAGGAATGAATGACAAAACGATTTGACAGTAATAAATTGTCCCTACACCCGATATGATTTTGCCCTCCAAAAAATTTAATTTGACACTTGTTTTGACGGATCAACTACTTTCGGACGGGTCCATATCTTCGTTGACAGACTTAGAGAATAGACCCCCTGATACAACATCAGTATGGTGAGTGCGACTGAATAGTCCAAAATTTAGTCATTAATTCTGCTACAGAAATAATCCTGTCAATATAGCTACTCGTATATTGCTAAAGTTCACTGTGTACTTTGATATAGCAGATGCGAAGTGACCACGGAGATAGAGGGGTGATTCATTTTATCTCCATTTGACAGCTGTCATTAATGAAATTTATAATTATCATACAATGTTCCGCAGGTGCGCCTTTGCAGTCTCTTCTTAGAACTTCATGCAATAAAGGATATCATTTCTCGCTATCTAATATATGTGCAGAGGCGGCAAAGAGCAAATCAAGCTGAAGTTTTGTTATTAATTACTAACTTACATGCAGTGGGAACGTCCTTTACTATCGGTAACTCGAAAGGATTTCGTTTCACTTCTAGAAAGTAATGAATCTATTATCTTAATGAGAATGACTGCTTTTGCTTCAAAAGTTACGTTTTATAATTAGTTTTTATAATTGGTTAATCAAATAATTTATCATGCGCCACCAAGAGTTAGAGGTAAATGTTTTAAATATTTAACATACCGGTATGGGTGAGTTAAGTCACTAAACTCTGGGTTAGTGTTATTAATGTTAAAATTAATTGACAAAAATTTTTGTTATAATATGTGTAGTATGTGTGACATTCGAGATAATTCCTTCAATACTAATGTTCTCGTGTCAATTCTTCCAAAATTAATAAGAGGTGATAATTTGCTCTAGATGTGAGTTTCTTTAGTAAATACAGCGTAAGCTAAACATTAAATCATTAATACATGAAAGTAGTGCGGCTTCACTGTTCTCAACGCGGCGTTAGAAATAATTAGAAGAATATTTACGCTTTGAGAGTTCAGCTGTTAAAAGTTCTCCTTCATAACATATAACATGGTGTAGGAGTTAGATCACTCGTAGGCTTCGATCAAGAATATTACTCTTAGGTATTAAAATAATCTTGGATTCTAATTAATAAAAACTGTATTGTATACATACAGTTTTTCCGTACAACATGACTTATTTTGCAACGAATTATTGTATGAAAATCTCGACATTTTACATCATGAACATTTCTTTTATTAGCCGACTTTAAAAAAGGAAGTTCTGTATTCGACCTGTATGTAGGTATGTATGTGTGTTTGTATGTCCGCGATTTTCTCAAAAACTAATGAACCAATTTTGATGATTCTTTCACTAACGTAAGGATTAAGCATATAATACGTTAGGTAATTATTCTTATGTTCAAAGTTATATGCATAAATGTACTGTACCTCCGGC
Organism: Cosmia pyralina; assembly: GCA_946251885.1. Classification (NCBI taxonomy): domain Eukaryota; kingdom Metazoa; phylum Arthropoda; class Insecta; order Lepidoptera; family Noctuidae; genus Cosmia; species Cosmia pyralina. The sequence goes on from OX276364.1 coordinate 12,193,847, forward strand.
ATTTCTAAGCGGATTTCGATGATTCTTCTTTTCGTACACGGGTCGAATACAGAACCTCCTTACTTGAAGTCAATTAACAAAGTAAAAACCTACTTCCAAAACCTAAAACTAATAAAATAACTTTGATAAATAAAAATAAACAAAAATTAATAACTTCTGAAGTCCATGTCTTCAATTCTTTAATGCAAGGTGCATTTAGCTTGGCACAGACTTCAGAAACTGTTAAGTATTTTTATGAAAGTTATTTTATTAATTTAGGTTCTGGAAGTCGGTTTTCATTTTTTTTTAAGTAAATATAATTATCATTGCTTATGTCGAAATCTCAGTACGTACCTCAGGATTTGTTTACCTTGAGTTGAGACACAAGTAATAAAAAATACACTTTCTGTTGGATACTTTTTATTTATATCGCTTTGTCTAATGTCGATATCTATATACAGTCCTTTTTGTTATTGAGATATTTGTTATCTAAAAAGAACTCAGATCCACTTTGCTGATATAATAAACCGATGTAGAAAAATAAAGTCAAATGGTCTACACAAACAACATTTTAACTATTTGTCACTAACCAAACGATTTTATATTCTACTAGCTTTTGCCTACAGCTTCGCCCTCGTGGAGTACGGAAATTATCATACGGGAACGTACTACCGGGATAAGAAACGTACTTTATGTCCTACGCCAGGTCATGTTCTACCCATGTGCCAAACATCCAAATCCGTTCAGCCGTTTCAGCGTGAAAACGTAACAAACAAACAAACTTACATAGATAATATTAGTTAGGAGGCTACAGATATAGATGACTATGGACCATTAGCCATTGTGCATTAACTGAGCTGAGACCCTATTCCCAATCTCAGTGTATTGAATTGGGTATGAATAAAAGATCATTTTAAAGAAGGAAAATTCTTTGCAACCTTAAAGCTCCATTTACACGATGCAAGTTTCTGGAACTTTCAAGAGCAATAATCGCATGCCATAAAGCACGTTCAATTTTATTGCCATTGAAGAATTGCATGCAAGCGTTTACACTCGTACTATTTCTATAAAATGGCATACAATAATATTGCATGCAAGTTTTACCTCGTCTAAACACGGAGTTGTAAAATTGATTCAACTGTGTTAGCCGAATTTGCGCTGACAAATATTGAATTAGTTCGCTCAGGTTTGATAGATAGAAAATGTTCATGCCAAAATTTTATTGTACGTGCTGTTCACACCTATACCAGTTTTGTACAGCAACTAACTTGACCGTATCGTGCAATAATATTGTACGTGTTATTTAAACAGTGCTAGTTAATTGCCCCTCAATTTTATGGTATACCACAGGCAATAATCTTGCATCGTGTTTATGGAGAGCTCCATTTACACGAGGCAAGATTATTGCCTATGATTTTCATTGGTAATTGAAGGATACCACTCACCATTTTACAAAGTGCGAATCAACCAATAAACCCGACAGACCCCTCTAAAACCAAGGAGACAACATAATCAATTCCCGAATGGCACAAGTTTATCTGAAGTTTGTATTGATTCGAGTTTCGGGTGGAATGGTAATTTATCATCAGACTTCATACTTTATTTGTATGTTTGTTCAACTGATGACCTTCGGGGCTTCGAACCTTTGAGTTTGTTGGTGATAGTAGATCTTGTTTTGAGTTTCAAATTATACGTTGTTATTTTTGGTTGTCAATTTTTATTGTGATGAAAAATATTCATTATTTTATTTTATTTTATTTGGGAAAACAAACAATCGTACATTGTATATTATATTTAGATACACAGTATGCTATAAGTAAATGTACAATCCACTACGTTTCCACATGTTACTAGTTTAAAAAAAAAAAAAAAGATACAGTGTTGGGAAAATAAAGCAGTAATTAATTAGCTATTACATGTCTAAATAAAAGGTACATAATAATTAAAATTTATGAGCAAGGCGCTTAGTAATTTGTTCTCTAAATGTATATTTAGATAGGGCAAAAACATCAATATCATTAAATTATATAGACTCTATGTAATAAACTACACTTCTGGACACATCTTTTGGCCCACCTTGTAAGTAAGTAAGTAAGTAAGTAAGTAAGTAATCATTTATTTGTATAGAATGTAGGTGTTTACAATTGGTGTTACAGGTATATACAGAATCCTTGTACATTCTGCCTACTTAGGCATACAAACATTTATGAGCGACATTTGCTCACGATAACCTTAAAACTAATATAACGTTAGTAACATTCATTCATTACTTACTGGGGCTGTCTCATATATAATCAATGTAACTGCTTTGAGACAAATAAACATTTACCAATTTCAATTTTAATTTTCAATTTCAATTTCAAATTTTCAATTTCAATTCAACATAAATTTAATTAATAGAAAGATCATTTAAGAATTCTTGAATCGAGTAATAACAATTATTTAACAATAAGGTGGTGAGTCTCTTTTTAAAAACTTTTAAAGTTTGATCCTTAATGCAATTAGGAATTTTATTATAAATAACAGGAGCCATTCTCATAACACTTTTTTTAAACAAAAGCTGTTTTACAGTTACCTTCATACAATAAGTTTTGGTACTGTGATCTCATAGGGACTGTGTGATATCGAGCTTCTTTTAAAGATTTAAATAATTGAGGATTGGTCTTAACAAATATTGCCATTTCTAAAATATAAATACATGGGAATGTTAATAATTTATGTTCTCTAAAAACAGGAACACAACTGTCTGTAACTTTAATATTGAACATTGAACGGATGCAGCGTTTTTGAGCACGAAAGATGTCTTCCCTATAAGTACAATTGCCCCAAAAAATAATCCCAAATCTTAGTATCGAGACCACCAAGCCATGATAGGCTACTAGTACTGTCTTAATATTTACTTTTTTCGAAAGGTTATATAATGCATAGGCAGATGTACTTAGTTTCTTATATATTGTTTCAGCTTGAGCTTTCCATGTTAATTGGCTATCTAATGTAATACCTAAAAATTTAGCGACTTCTACTCTATCAATGGTTTGACTATTATAATTTATGTTTAAGTTTACAATACGCAGTCTTTGGTAGAAGTGCATTATGTTTGTTTTATTTAAGTTAATTAGTAAGTTATTATGATTTAACCAGTTAATTAGTATTTTTAGTGTGTCATTTACGTTGCTTTCGTACGTTAGTTTATCATGGCATTTTATTAGTGCTGTGCTGTCGTCTGCGTATAAAACCATTGGGTGATTGATTTGCCGAGGGAGATCATTAATATAGAGAAGAAATAAGAGTGGTCCCAGGACACTGCCCTGTGGAACTCCGAATTTTATTTCTCTCGAGGTAGATTTATACGTTTGTTCAATTCTAGTTTTAGTGCAAACCCTTGTAATTTCTGTGTATTGCTTACGACCGCTGATATACGATTTGATTAAATCTAAGGCATTTCCGCGTATTCCGTAAGCATATAGTTTTTCAAATAAAAGTATATGATTGACATAGTCGAAAGCTTTCGACATATCTGTAAAAATTGCACATATAGGAATTTTATTATCAACATTTTTCATTATTGTAACGAGCAAATCATATATAGCAGTATTTATATTTTTATTTTTCATGAAACCATTCTGTTCTTTACATAGAATATTAAATTTAATTAAAAAGTTAAAAATTATTTCATATATGATCTTTTCTATAATTTTGGAGAAGACGGGAGTCAATGCAATTGGCCTATAATTGGTCATATCATCCTTCGCGTTCTTTTTATGTAGTGGTTTTATAACAGTCATTTTTAAATTATCGGGAAATATACCCGTAGTTATACTATTATTTATGATATGTGTTAGTGGGCCAGCTATTATATGAGATACAAATTTTATCACTTCAGTCGATATACCATCATAGCCAACGCTCTTTTTAGATTTTAGCTGGTGTATAGTTTTAATAATATCTTGAGGTACAACAGGCGACATAAATATTGAATGTGGGTTGTATTCAATTCTTTTGACTTCCAAAGTTTTATTATTTGGTATTTGACCTATTTGATCTATAAAATAGTTGTTAAACGATTCTGCAATTTCTTTTGGGTCATTTATTGTTAAATCTTGGTTTTTAATACGCATAATAGGTTCACTTATTTTTTTGCTATTATTTATTATTTGCCAAGTCGTCTTTGTTTTATTTTTTGAATTGTTAATCAAATGATTATTTTGAACCTTTTGTGTAAGTTTCACAATTTTTTTAAACCTTTTAGTATAATTTTTGAATTTATTTTTATTTTCATCAGTTGGTTTTAATCTCATTTGCCATAACAGATGGCGTTGATTCTTGCTACATATTCGAATACCTTTTGATACCCATTTAATTTTATTTTCTGATCTAACAGTTACTGTTTTATACGGAAAACATAAATTATACAGTAAAAGAAAGATGTCAAGGAACTTGTTATATGCTATGTTTGGGTCTGGTGTATTGTATACATCTGAAAAAGTTATATTTTTAAGGTGGTCACTGAATTTAACTAGGTTTTCTTTGGATATGGCTCTTATTCTTTTACGCCAGGATTTTATGTTTTTTGATTTGTTAACTGGGATTTTTAATATTTGTGCAGTGTGGTCTGATAAGGCTAATTCAATAATTTTATATTCGCATTTGGGACGTATATTATGAGCAAAATTATCTAAGCAAGTTTTACTACCAAGCCTTGTCGGCTGCATAATTTCTAATTTTAGATTATAGCTCAGAAGAAATGATTCGAATTCAATTGATAATTTATTCCGTTTCAGTATGTCTATATTAAAGTCACCACAAAGTACTACAGTATTTTTATGATTATTGGACACTTTTTTCAAAATAACTTCTAGGTTCTCATAAAATTTATATAAGTTACATGGTTTTGGGGGTCTATATATACATATGACAATTAAATTACATTTAGTTAGTTTTATAGCACAGCATTCTATGATTCCAGATAAAGAGTATTTTGATATTTCTGTTAAAGTTTCGTATTCAATACCTTTCTTTACTAAAATACATGAGCCTCCACGTTTAATATTATCTCTTGAGTAAAATGCTGACAGTTTATAATTAGGTATTTCTACTAAACTTTCTTGTCCAGACATTATAAAATGCTCGGTTATGCATAAAATATCTACATTTATTTGTTTATCTAATAATTCATGAATATGAACTGTTAAAATATCGGACTTATTTAGAAGCCCGGCAATATTTTGATGCATAATACACAAATTAGGAACGAAAAAAATTAGAGTTAGTACTATTTGAATTTACTGTACTTAATTGGGTAGTACTATTTGAATTTACTGCAATTAATTGAGTAACATTGGTGTTTTTAACAGTATGAGCATTGCTGACAATTAAAAGAAAAAGGTTTTTCATAATGTTTCCCATGCCATGATCATTTAATTTGCCCGTGTATTTAGTAAACATTATATAGTCATATGATAAGTGTAGATTTGAATCTAGTATAGTGGCATATTTATGTGTATCCACATCAAGATATAGTAAGTACATAAATGTTTCTATTCTCCAGTTAAACATACTGGAATAGTTATTACATTTGAAAGTTGGGAGACATATTATTATATTAGTGTTTTGAATATTACACAGACAATTTCTTAATCCTATTATTATATCGTAATAATTATTTGTTTTTTTAAAATCTTCTTCTCCTATCATAATTATGCAATAATCTTCTTTCGTGTATGATTCTACTTTATTTTGTAAATTGTTAATTATTTGAAGTGTTCCACAATACGGTGTAATATAATGACAGATTTCAGTATTTTGAAAAGTATCCTCAGCAATAGATGTTATCATATTTGATTTGTTTGAACTTATTATGCATAATTTATTCTTCCTTATATTCTGTAAATTAACGGTGACTGGTACTGTAGTATTTCCTTCTGTGCCATTCGTCCCCTGTATTGTTTCACTTAAACCTATCTGTGTGCGTGAACCGTCTTCGCTTTCAGTTTTGCCGCCTTGAGATAAAGAAGTACTCGACGTTGAAGTGTAAAAACTATCGACATCTGTTTGTGTTTGCTTGGTTTGTCTAGATTGTTTTTTTTTTTTGGGTGTTACTGACTTATGCTTGACAGGAGAGGTAGCAATATTTTTTAAGATATTGTTTTTTTTGGATAATTCTTCATTTGTTTTTTTCAAATTGCTATTTTCTAAAGATAATATTTCGATTTCCCTATGTGAGCTATTTAATTGAGACTTCAGCTCATCAATCTCTTCTTGTATTTTCAGTTTCGTTTGGTCCTAGCTAAAATTTTATATTAGGTCGAGCAAAAAGTTTTTATGCAGTTTTGAACCTGGCACATTCACAATTTCATTCAATAGTCTTTTTTTGAATTTCGAACACAGAATTTAAAGAAACAAAAGACAATTTGGAGCCTGTTTGTTGATATCAAACAATCGAATACTAAGAAAACTTGGTTTTATTGGTTTACTTGGATTTAATTCTTGAAAAAGTGATTGATATCTTTGGTTTTGCAACAAACATTACTTATTCTTAACATTAAGGTGAGGTTCTATCAATAATCTATGGATACTTCACCTGAAGTCGCCGCCCAAGCTGTGGCACTTGTTCAGGCCGGACACAGCCAAAGAAACGTGAGTGCTCAACTTAATTTAAGTCGATCTGCGGTCCGAAATGTTTATCGGAGGTACCTAGAGACTGGCGGCTTTGTTCGTCGCCAAGGAAGGCCACGATCTCGGGTCACAACTGAAAGGCAGGATCGATTCATCGTGACGACCAGCTTGAGAAATCGTCACCTTACCTCCATTGAGATACAAAACCAACTTCGCGACTTCCACGGAGTATCTGTGAGCGCTCGAACTGTTCGGAGAAGGTTAAAAGAACGCGATATGGTACCACACAAGCCAGCTAATGGCCCCAAACTAACGCGAGCCCACCGAACAGCGCGCCTTCATTTCGCACGCAGTCATTTAAATTGGACACAGCAAGATTGAAGCCGTGTACTCTTTTCTGATGAGTCTAAAATTGTGTTACATGGCAATGTTGGAAGGAAGAAGGTCTACCGACGTAAGGGAGACCGTTTCGCACAATGCTGCTTTGAAGAGAGGGTTGCTTATGGCGGTGGCTCATGGACTGTCTGGGGCGGTATATCCGCGAGCGGCAAAACTCAACTTGAGGTTGTTACAGGACCACGGCTGCCAACATTAAATGCTGAAAGGTACATTCGTGAGTGCTTAGAACCTCACGTGATACCATACGCGGACTATGTGGGCCCAAATTTCCTTTTTATGCATGATAATGCAAGAGCCCATGCGGCCGGCATCGTCAGGGAATATCTTCGGGATGTGAACATCACAGTTATGGACTGGCCAGCCAGAAGCCCAGACATGAACCCCATTGAGCACATGTGGGACGAGCTAAAAAGACGTGTTAGGGCTCGTCAGCCAGTTACCCAGACGATGCAGGAGTTGAAAACTGCCATAGAAGAGGGATGGGAGATGATCCTTCAAAATTTCATAGAGCGGTTGATAAACTCTATGCCTAATCGTATGAGAGCTGTGGTAGATGCCCATGGAGGCAACACGCGTTATTAAATTAAACCTTTATTTGATAAAACATGTTTTTTATTCAAAAATCAATTGCCTTTAACAAGGCGCATATCCGACTTGTTAGGCGTAGCTCCATGTCGTATGGTATTCTGAATTCAAATTTAAAACAATACGATCGAAAAAGATGGTAAAATGTATCAGGTTTAAAACTGCATCAACAGTTTTTGTTCAATCTAGCAATCATATTTCGGTAGGGCCCATCGAAACCTAAACTCTAAGGTGGGCCAATAGATGTGTCCAGAAGTGTATTTATTTAGCAGTGGTGGCCCAGCGGTAACAATCCTAATTTACTAGATAGTGAGTTCGATCCCAGGCAGGCGCTTTACTTTGTGTAAATAATTTCACAACCACTGCTCTCAAAACGGTGAAGAAAAACTTTGTGAGGAAACCGGCATGTCCTAGAACCAAAAATTCAAAGACATACGACATCTACCAACCCACACTGGGCCCGCGTGGTAGTGGTTACAGCCCACTCCCTCTCGAAGAGAGGAGGAACATTATAGGTAGGCTGATTATGTATATATTTAAAAACGGGCAAAGTGCGTGTTGGACTACGCACAATGGAGAAGAATTTATCCCAAAAACAAACTTAACATTGTAGTTGAAAAAAATATTCTCCCATACATTGATAAACGTCACAGTCAATTCTCCAACTGCAGTAATCGCAAAAAGATTTTTTTTATGTGATAAAATTACAAATTATCGATTTTAGGAATTTTTCCTTTACTTGTGCTAGGAGAACTTGCTTCTTGCTAAATTTTATGATTGTAGGTCAACGGGAAGTACTCTATAATCCTAGGTTTTGATTTATATGCGAGTATGAAAATATGTCGCATAAATGGCTGTATTTTTGTATTGCGTTGACTTAGATTTTAGAAGCTTGATTTTTAGAGCTCGAAGGGACCATAGTCCTACGTATTTGATATTAATTTCAACTTGATACCTTCATGCGTTCCTGAGAAAAAGGGTATTGACAGACTGACAGACAGACGGACAACGAAGTGAACCTGTAAGAGTTCCGTTTTTTTCCTTTTGAAGTATGTAACCCTAAAAATAAGTATTATAAATCCATAATATCAATATTTATCCAGATTAGTTCTTGGAATGGTTTTGTACAGAACAGGTGCATCGATAAGGAAATTTAAACCGCCTAAAGTTTAGGCGGTTCAACCCATAAATGCCCAAAACTATTTATTATAACCAGAACTGTTTATTTTACTGATTTGTTAACGAACGATTTTCAATGATTTTACGAAAGTACTAACTCTTGTTTCGTTTTCGAATCACTGGGCAAATAAATATGGGAGGTAATTTTAAAGTAGACCTGTACAATTGTACTTACCTACCTTTTTAATAATGTACACAAGTAATCTGTGGAAAATTTTAGGATTATACAGTCACCAAAAGAGATATCTAGGCAGGGTATACTAACATATTTGTATGTGAATTGCTTCATGTTCAATTTCGTGACAATATACAATTTTGTGTTGGTGTGTTACAATGTAGGAATATTGCAAAAACAAAGTAATATATATATAAAATTGAACATGAAGCAATTCACATACAAATATGTTACTCTACCCTGCCTAGATATCTCTTTTGTTGACTGTACATATAACCATATTTTACTGTAACATACATTGTATAATTGTTTGCATTTTCCCCAAATAAAAAAAAAGGCCCTAAATACAGGTCTACCACGGACTAGAAAAAAAAGAACGACTCCGCGCCACGCATATCGAAAGTGAAGCAAAGTAAGTATGCCGGGACCGTTTGTACAAACATGCACCTCACGCACACATTTACATCATAGTATGCCGACCGGTCAGGCGGCCGCCATTACGTCTTTGTCAAATCACGCACACATAGATCGGTACGGTGCTTCACTTTCGATACGCGTGGCGCGGAGTCCTTCTTTTTTTCTAGTCCGTGAGGTATACTTAAAATTACCTTGCGATAAGGTATATTACGGTTTGATAATGAAGCCCTACTGTTTGCTAATGGGTTGTGCGGGATTGTTTCAGTCTCTTGTGTAATAATGTTCTACAACGAAACACTATTAGGTATTACTCGTATAGGTACTTTCCTACAGACAAACACAATTACAGCTAAGCTCTAAAGATTTTCCTTATGTATCTATTATTATTACCATGCGTGTCCTTCGTCCCCTTACAACTGCCGTTTATAAAGACACCCTATACGGGGTTGGTACAGTTAGCAACAAAAGTCGATTAACACTTGCAGTGTTTTAATCTTAATTATTAAGCGAAATATTTAATTCAAATCGTAACAGAAGTACTTAAAATTTTAAGAACGTTAACTCTTAGCAGTTAAACGAAAAAAAAGCAGTTTTGTGTTAATTTAGATGATGTCAAAAAGTAGCAGTGTTAACCAACTTCTGTTGCTGACCGTACAAGCACTGGCTTACATACGCATCGCTCAAACTATTAGTTGCCAATTACTTTGTAACACGACACAGTCGTAACGTGACGCTACGTTAGCGACTGAACTGAAAAACCCCGGGGGTAGGATCGACTGACAACTAGTAACATACTTATCAAATTGAAGGCTCCTTCATACAGGCGCGACACGCGACGCGAATCGCTCGTCGCTTATCACGCGGTGCCTTTTTTTTTTTGTGGATGGGAAATCATTAAATTACTTCTCCCGCTCTGGGCGGAGCGGGAGGGCATGTCAGACTTTTACTGACTAAAACCCACCCGTGTTCCTTCAGTTGCCCGTACCAGGGCCACGGTATCTCTTTCGAACTACCCGCGACCCCGGCGGCATCGGCCCTATTGGACCCTGTTACTGCTAACAACTCTTTGAGGCGCGCGTGGAACGAACATAATGCGCCGTCGACTCAGGCTTGGTCCTTACCGGACGGCGAGCTACCCATTACTCGTCGTCCGCAAGCCCGCGCCTATGGTGGCCGGGAATCGGCGATGGATTCTCGCCGCCCAGGGCGACTCCTGCGGTGGCTAGAGGCGCGAGGGTGCGACTGTTGCCTCTTCCTCACGTTTTCCGCCTCCTCCTTCGCGAGCATTACTGCTTCGCAGAAGGAGGTGACGGCCTCCCATGCACTCTCGCTCCGCACCATGGCCTGGACCAGGTTTGGACGCGACAGACCGCCTCCACCAAATCGCCTCCGCGAGAACACGGCGGTGCTCCGCCCAAACCAGGCAGACCTCCACAGTATGCTCCACTGTGTCCTCCGGGCGATCCACACAATGGTGACACCCGGGCGTTTCCTCCCGCCTTGTCCGAAACAGGAACCTCCCGAAACAACCGTGTCCGGTGAGGACCTGCGTCAGGCGGAAGGTGAGGACGCCGTGGCGCCTCTCCAACCACTCCTCAAAGAGGGGACTTATCGCCGCAATTATGGCGTGCCCAAAAAATAGTGCCTTAGGGCTCGTTTACGGACACGCGGCGCGTCGCGTTGAGCGGCGCGGCCCGCACCAAATTCAAACATAGGGCGTTCTATAAGAGCGGAGAAGCGATTTTACACGCGTTTGTTTGAATTGTAGCATCGCATGTGGCGGGTGAAGCAACGGGCGACGCCGCGGCGGACGCGGAAGGTGACGCAGCGGGAGACGCGACGGGTTTCTTCCGTCCGTATATCCTTCTGTCCGTAAACGAGACCAGTGTCGCGTGCGATTCGCATCGCATGTCGTGCCTGTTTGTAGGAGCCTTGACGCGTGCTGCTTTGATATTTGATGATTTGATACTCAAGTTTTGAAAGTCAGAATTTGCTGGTAGAGGTTAAGGATGAAGATATTGTGTTCTTATTCAGCGTTTGTGATCTGAGTTCCCCGAAGGGTTATACAGAGGTGACCGGTAGTAGGAACACCCATATTTGGCTAGTTATGTTTAAGGGGGATTCGCTAAGGTAGCCCGCGAAATTCAATTTTTCTTACATGATTAAAATATGATTCGCGCCCGTAACTAATATGGCTTTTCAAAAAATGATTTTTTTACGTTCTTTACTTATTTCTCGCGTCTTCCAGTTTTTTTTTTTTTTTTTGCAAAAACCTTTAATGTACAGTCACGGAAGGTTAACGATTTAATTATATATATAGGTAAAGCTTTAGCACCACATAAAAGCAATTGCCAGAAACAATTTTTTTTTGTGGTACGCACGGCTACAGATCAAGCCAGCCTATTAATTTTTTTTTGTATGTCTATATCCAGTATTTAAGCTGATCTCGCATTGTATAGGATCTCCCTACAGTGAGAGGTCAGTGTAAACTGGAAATGTATAGCTTGATGTGTAGCCGTGTGTACCATGGTGTTGTTTGTACCCATGTCCTGTGTTATTTTTTGTGACACAGCTGTGCTTACACTTTCTGAGATTATCTACACTTATGAATGACGTATGTGAGTCTAAAAATAAGCATGCAAAAACAGCTAATAAATTGTCGGTCATTTCATTTTGTATTCTTGCAGCATCACGATGACTGTGCCATTAATAAACAGGTTCGATGATTCCAAGTAGGTAACTAATCAATAATTACAAAATGATAAATAACACTGATGAACCGGTAGGCCGGCAGGATAGCCTCCGGAATGGAATACCGGGGTATTACGGGCAGAAACTTCGAAGGGGACTTCACTCAACAGTGGACAGTGGTGGGTACTATCGACAAAACAGATTCCGTTACACCTTTAAGTTGCTTTTTGTATTGATTCACCCTGCAGCAAAATTGCAAGCAAAATTGTTTCGAAATTGGAAATGCCTGGCTTTTGTCGATAGTACCTACTTTAGCCAAAGTAGAAAAAAAGATAACACAGCCTTAGAAACCACTGAATACAATCTTATACCTTCTCATTACAACACGAGTCTTAACGTTAGTTCAAGCTTAAATTTCGGGTCGGTTTTAGTATTTCGAACCTTATTCCAACTGCAGTAAAGTTCTTAATATATTTAAAACTCAAAATCAGTTTTACAGTTCATTTTGTAATAGGGATGTTTCCTGAAAGCTTCACCGCAAGAGAGCTCTGTGTACCTATTTTTCACTTGTCAAAGTCATCTTGAAGACAAAGCGACCAATCGGCGACAAGAAAAAACACTTAACGTCTCTCGCGGAATTTCAGCCAGGAACTCCATTTGACAGGTGAATGAATGTAACAAAACCTGAATGAAAGTAATAACCACTTAGCGTTTTCTACGCGGAAATAATTTGACAGTTTTCTTCCCCATTAGACTTTTAATATTGGAGGAGCTCGTGGCTAAGTAATAACAGCCGCACGGGTCGATCCATCAGATTAAGCTACGCTTGCCGGGATCGGTCCGTGGATGCGTGACCATCTTAACATACCGAGACTCTTCTGTGCCTTGGAAAGCACGTTAAGCCGTTGGTCTCGGCTGTCATTCGTGGATCTTTGACAGTCTTTACGGGTCGTCAGAAGCCCGAAAGTCTGACAACCAGTCTTATCAAGGGGTATCTTATTACCCAGTTAATGGGTTGTGGAGGTCAGATAGGCAGTCGTTCTATGTAAAATACTGGTATTCAGCTGCATCCGGTTAGACTAGAAGCTGAACCCAACATAAATGGGAAAAGACTAGGCAGATTTATTTAGATCTTTAACTTTGCGGAACAAAGTTAAAAATTCGAAAATGGCTCGATGGTTTAAACCGGAGTCAAAACATGAAAACATAAACTTTGTTTCGTAATAAGGCCGCTAATAATTTCATTAAATGTTTCCTAGAATAAGCTGATCCGCCCAAAATTTTTCAAAATTTCTTAGCCGGCTTTTCGGGTGATTGAAGTCAATACAGTAAATAAATAAAATAAACCATTTATTTTCAGGTTACAAAAACCCATAGATACATACCTTAACCTAAGTATACATAATAATATAATTGTTGCTATAATACCTAGTACCTACCTACAATGTGAATGAAGATGCTGACAATACATACCTACATAAGTAGTTCAATAAATTAGTAGGTAAGACAATTGTTAATTAATCATAATAAGACTTCATTAAATGCGTCTGCATACCTATGCCATAATTTGATGCGTTTGATGAAGATGTTGTTTTAATTGAAGAATATCATAGAAATCGTCTAGACAAGACCATGGTCAATTAGAGAAATAATAATATGTGAAGTTAATGATGACAAAGTTTGAAAGATGTTATCATGTCCGACTACTGTGGAATGAGTCAAAAGGAATTTTATCTTTCTTCAAGGTGGCTGGGAGAGACTGGAAGGCAGAGTACAGGGTGTTGTGGCGCAGCCTGGGAGAGACCTATGTCCAGCAGTGGACTGCGATACGCTGACTTGACTGCTAGATTCTAGCGTCTATTTATAATCAATACAGCAGTGTATTTGTTCAGTTCAAGTTATTTTTTTTATTTTGGACCACATTTTAAGAATCTAAATGTACGTTTCCCCACGACCACTAATAGAGAAGTAGAATGAAATTAAGACATGTTGCGGCGACTCCAAATTAAGTGCGTTAAGGGCAGGAGAATGATGTTGATAATTGTTCGCGAATTATATAAAGTTTAGTGTTTCCTAAGTGTCGGCGACGAGACCCTATCTGGCGCACGCTAGCGCAAGTAGTGGAGGGTCCGCCATGATATAACGTACCGAGTCGTGAGTTAGTTATGTTTTTGTTCGCGACGATGCGTCACCAAACAGTTATATATAGTTTAGTTTCTTTTGAAAATAACCTTAAAGTCAATATTAATAGTGTTTTATAGTTGAAAACAGTGATAAATAGTGTTTCCTGAGGAAATCTTAAGTACAACCCTTATAAACTCCAATTAAGTGGGCTACATAGCCGAAATTTATAGTTTAGTTGGTGCGCCCAGGTACCCTAGATCAAGACCTAGTACTGGACGTACTATTAGAGGTCTAGTCTTCCTGATAAAACCTGCTTAATTGGATTTATAGGGGTCGGACTAGTTTGCTGTTTTTTGTTGATTTGTTTTATCGATTTAGGTTTTCAGGGCGTGTCACGCCTGAAAAATATAGCTGTGATCTTTTAACTTTCATAGTGTTTCAGGTCATTAGACCAACTAGAGATACCTGTTTAATCCATTAAAATAACTTCATTGGTTTTCGAGTAAATTAGCTTGAAAAATAATTTTAAATCGAAATGATAAACTTTTTTGTGTTTACACAGTAAAATCTTTTCAGTTAATAAAGTTACAGGAATTACAGTTATCTCAATCGCTGGGTAATTTAATGACAATTCTGGCAATTTATAACATGTCATAATTATTGTTATATTTAAGCTATTTATAAGCAATTTTTGTAAACTTTAATAATAAAATTCTGGTCAAAATAAAGTTAAAATCAGGAGACGATTCGCGGCTCTCAACAAGGTAAAGTTTCGAGGTACCTAAGCGCGCAAGCAAAATTATAGTTTCATAGCCATCGGCATGGTCTCTATTTATCGACATTCTGTTCCTGAAGAGTTACGCAAGTCGTCTCCTGAAATCTCCTGAAGACTTATCAGACTGCTGTTACTATTTTCATCAACAAGAAACCCTACCCCGTCAAGACTTCACACATAGCTACAGGTCGCCAGCTTGCAGATATCCTGAGCCTATAGGTGCAGGACGTCAGCGCCGTTTGGACTAGGAGGCCTAACCTCATATAGGGATACACCTGGATAGGCATACACCCTCCTTTCAACACATCGTGTCCATCGATCACGTCCGTCCGGCACAATAATTTTATCTCAAAATCCAAGGAAAAAACTGACAGTTCTCGTTATGACGCTGGCCAATTATTCTAGATAATTTTAGGATTCTCTGACGCTTAAATTATTATTGACTATATATAGCTTTTGTCCGCGGCTTCGTCCGCGTACAATGTCGAGAATTATCCCACAGGAACGTACTACCGAGACAAAAGGTATCCTATGGACTAACCCAGGTCATGGTCTACCCATCTGCCAAATTTCATTCAAATCCGTTCTGCCTTTTTAGCGTGAAAGCGTAACAAAAAAACCAACAAACAAAATCATTTTCGTATTTATAATATTAGTTAGGATAGGATGACGTCTAGAATTCAAGATATTTTCATCATCTTAATCCGTGTGAGAATCGAACGTCATATAAATATTTTCAAAAATACATTCAAATCGATCTTTAATTTTATGCATTTGTATTCAAAATACACTGTAAATAGAAAAAATTCGTGTGCAGTTTATTACTTGTTGAAAGAATTTTGTGTAGAAAATGAGGGAATGAATATACAGGGTGGAATTTTTTAACCTCACCTGGAGGGAAAGTACTCTAAATACTGGAGATAGCAAACTTTACTCAAAGGAAACTTTCCTTTATTTAAAAAAGAATAAGTCTGCGTTCAAAGACTTTCGAATATTCGCTTGACACACTCGGGAATCAAACCGGCTAAAAAACATCATCACCATCATCATCTCTCTAACAAACATGATATATTAGGGATTAAAGTATGAAATTGCCGATTTCTACTGAAAATTTGAAATTCGTTTTTTTTTAATTTAACATATTTATTTAATCAAAATAATTACCATTATTATCTATACATTGCTGCCATCTAATAGGAAGGTCATATAAGCCTTTGCGATAGAACTCTCGTGATCTAGATTCGACAAACTGTCTAAAAGCATTTTATACTGCCTCCTTTTTTTTTTTTTTTTTTTGTGGATGGGAAATCACCAAATGACTTCTCCCGCTCTGGGCAGAGCGGGAGGGCGTGTCAGACTTTTACTGACTAAACCCACCCATGCTCCTTCAGCTGCCCGTGCCAGGGCCACGGTATCTCTTTCGAACTACCCGCGACTCCGGCGGCATCGGCCCAACGGACCCCGTCACTGCTGACATCTCTTTGAGGCGCGCGTGGAACACAACGCGCCGTTGACCCGGGCCTGGTCCTTACCGGACGGCGAGCTGCCCATTACTCGTCGTCCGCAAGCCCGCGCCTACGGTGGCCGGGAATCGGCAATCGATTCCCGCCGCCCAGGGCGTCTCCTGCGGCGGCTAGGGGCGCGAGGGCGCGGCTGTTGCCTCTCCCTCACGCGTTCCGCTTCCTCCTTCGCGAGCATTACTGCTTCGCAGAAGGAGGTGACGGCTTCCCATGCACTCTCGCTCCGCACCATGGCCTGGAAAAAAAAAAGAAAACAAAAGAAAAAAAAAAAAAGAAGGACTTCATAGGTGAAAATAGTTTCACTCAAAAATCTCAAACCATGAAGGTTCTATGTCAATTCGAAGTTCCTAATACAATAAACGGTAATTTCATACTTTAACCCCTATTATTAAATGAAAGGAAAACCATAAAATCTTAGCTTATTTTAATAGAACGAAAAAAAGGGGTAACTTAATTAATTAGTTGATCGAAATGAGCTCCATTTTGTTGGATACACGAATTTACACTTTAAGGAATTAATTTCCAGTAATTTATAAAAAAAAACAGGAAATTGCAATCTTTGTAGTTCTTCGTCATTTTAATAAATAAATGACGTCAAAGATAATTGTTAATAGGTACTAAACTAGCTACTAAAGGCTATTTCACGATGACCGAATAGCCACTACTTACCTAATAAATTCAAAAATGGAACAGAATTTGTATGAAATTATCTGCCAAGTTAATCGGAACTTAATCGTAGGTAGTGAAACAGCAGTGCTATTCTGTATAAATCTCACCGTGAAAATTTAGGTGAAGTGAGCATGGAGTGAGCTGTCAATACTGTCAATCCCTAGCATCAGGAAGAGTGACAACTCACTTCACCTAGGTTTTCACGGTGAGATTTGTACAGAATAGCACTGCAGGCCCTTATGTGATATAATTATGATGGACCTTTGAGTAAGTGCTTTATCTAATCCCATTGTATTTATAAATTTTGATTTCATGGTTTTCCTTATATTTAATTTATCATGTTTGTTAGAGAGATTTGATCTTCATGATTGATTTGATCCCTATCGATTGATGCTACAAAAGTACAGGGTGTTATTTTTTCGGATTTTAGCCGGTTCGATTCCCGAGTGTGTCAAGCGAATTTTCGAAAATCTTTGAATGCAGATTTGTTTCTTTTTGAAAATAAAGGAATGTTTTCTTTAAGTAAAATTTTCTATTTCCAGTATAAATACTAAGAATACTTTTTTCTAAAGAATACTTTCCCTCCAGGTGAGGTTAAAAAATTCCACGCTGTATAATTAAATATTGTTATAAACAAAAGATAAGAAAAGCCTAAAAGTGCAGAAAATATAACCTGTAGCTAAATATAATAAATAAACTCTTCATAGATAAAAATAATTTCAAGCACAAACACGATTCAGACAAAGAGTCACCTAAGTCGAATATACGTTTGATGAGGCTGATGATAATCTAATAGCAGCCGTCAGTTATTACAGTCTAACTGAACAATGATGTCTAAATAGAAGTTCGGAAAAGGGGACGCAGAAATAATCTGTTGGTCTTTAAGTACATACACCAAAATCCATTTTTATACAGGTGATGGTTTATCAAAAGACGATACACAAAACAAATAATAGGTTGGGGAAAAAGTTTCTTCGCATTTTTTAAGAAAATTAAAAACATTTTTTAATATACATTATTTACATTTATCTAAAGTATGTAGGTATCATTTTGTTCGATAACTTTTTGCCATCTTGTAGGTAGGGACATGATCCCATTGCTATAGAATTTTTGGGACTTCTGATCAAAATACCGCGACAAGTAGTTTTGGCAGTCCTCTCGTGATGTTAACCTGACACTGCCTAAAGAATCTGAATGGACCGAAACAAGTGGAAATCTAAAGGTGCAAGGTCAGGACTATACGGCGGATGCATTAACACCTCCCAGCCAAACTCTCTTAATTTTTGCTGAGTGGCTAAAGATGTGTGAGGTCTAGCGTTATCATGATGAAAAACCACACCCCTTCTGTTAATTAATTCCGGCCGCTTTTTCTCAACTTCTTGCTTTAATCTCATCAGTTGTTCGCAGTAGAGTTCAGAATCGATGGTCCTGCCTGGTGGTAACAGCTCATAATGAATAATGCCCTTCCAATCCCACCACACACACAGCATCACCTTGTTGCGAGTTAAACCGGGTTTCGCCACAGTCTGTGAAGCCTAACCGGCCTTTGACCACGACCTTTTTCACACGTTCTTGTCGTACGTGATCCACTTTTCATCACCAGTTAGTAGCTTCTTCAAAAATGGTTCGGTTTCATTACGTCGTAATAAAGAATCACAAATGAGTACACGGTGCATTAGGTTTCTTTCAGTGAGCTCGTGAGGTACCCAAATATCGAGCTTTTTTGTGTACCCAGTTTTTTTCAAATGCGCCAAAACTGTTTTGTGGTCAATTCCTAGTTCTTCAGCTACGTTGTAACTACTGATATGCCGATCTTGCTCCACTTTTTCAAAAATGGCATCCATTTTATCCGTAATAGGGCGACTAGAGAGTCGTGCATCTTTGGCATAAAAATTTCCGGATTGAAAACGCTTAAACCAAATTTGTGCTACTCTCACAGACACTGGACTGGGTCCATAAACATCGCAAATTTTTTTCGCGGCTTGCGTTGCATTTTTACCTTTTTTGTAGTAAACTTTTAAAATGTATCGAATTTCTTCATTAGATTCACTCATCTTGACAGTACGAAAAACAAATGAAAATCACACTTTTTCCTAATTTGAATTTGGAATTATGTTCTTTAAAATTTAAACTTTCAATGATACCAAAACCAGCCAGATACAAATAGTATAGACAAAGATATTTTATTTTAAGTTCATACATACTATAATGCGAAAAGACTTTTTCCCCAACCTAATATTCCAAACAGTTAATTTCAAGAACTACAGCTGACTACGGGGTCATCGGCCGCTGGTAGTGTAGTTACTTGGAATTATGAGTTTATAATAACTCGTCTGCCTTTAAAACAAGAGTGAACAGGCATCTTCTGGGCACACTCGTTCCATCATAGACCTCATCCATCGCTTTCCGTCAGATGTGATCGAAGTAAAAAGCAGGCCCAGTCAATAACAAAAAAATAAAAAAAATATTGAACCGCAATTAATTGATATCGAGTTTCGCTAGCTAATTTTATTGACCCTGTACAATACTTAGCTTAGTAGACGGAAAGTAACGAAAGTTTCAGTACCATTTCGTCAATCCGATAAACACAGTGAACCAAATTGATGTATGCAAACCATGTTAGCTGTCTATTTTATTCATCTTATGTAGTTATGAATAAAATAGACATACATGGTTTCCATACATCAATCTGCCTAGCCTTTTCCCAATTATGTTGGGGTCGGCTTCCAGTCTAACCGGATGCAGCTGAATACCAGTATTTTACATGGAGCGACTGCCTATCTGACCTCCACAACCCATTGGGTAATACGGTACCCCTTGGTAAAACCGGTTGTCAGACTTTCGGGCTTCTGACGACCCGTAACGACTGTCAAAGATCCACGAATGACAGCCGGGACCAACGGCTTAACGTGCTTTCCGAGACACGGAGGAGTCTCGGTATGAGGGCTAGTAACGTTCGTGTAATTTTTAACCGCAAAAGAAGAAGAAGGTTCTCAAGTCGATAAAATAGACATAGCTAGCTTTTATACTAAGTCAATCTTCCTAGCCTTTTCCCAACTATGTTGGCGTTGGCTTCCACTCTAACCAAATGCAGCTGAATACCAGTATTTTATATGGAGCGACTGTCTATCTGACCTCCACAACCCAATTACTGGGTAATACGATACCCCTTGGTAAGACTGGTTGACAGACTTTCGGGCTTCTGACGACCCGTAACGACTGTCAAAGATCCACGAATGACAGCCGGGACCAACGGCTTAACGTGCTTTCCGAGGCACGGAGGAGTCTCGGTATGAGGGCTAGTAACGTTCGTGTAATTTTTACCTATATTTTTTTTTATTTTTAACCTACTTCCAAAAAGTAGAAGGTAATAATATGTTTTTTTTTATGTCATTTCATCGATTTCTCTGTCAATTGTAGACCGATTTTGAAAATTATTTTTTTGTCTGTCGTGGTGGTCCCATTGTAACCAAGTCAGAATCTGATGAGGGGATCTCATGGAAATCGAGGAAAACCATAAAATTTCATAGGCACATCTATATCGATTTGGGTATTTTTTTATAGTAACTCGTGCATTTGCTCTCGGAAATCATCATTTGGTGAAGTGGAACTGACGATGAATACCACAGATGGCCATCGGAACAACTCAATATTAATTATTTCACAAAATGCGATTCGATTAAGAAGCAATTTATGCTTGTCACAATGCATGTGGTGAAGGTGTTCCAGTTCTCCTGGTTCTTACTAGGCGAACTCCTCAGCAATTAACGTCCCTGCATCGGGAAAAGCAATATTTTGTAAAAGGTGATGAGCAGTTGACATTAGGCTATAACTTAAATAAATTACAAACTGAATAAAAGAAACTTTTTACAAAAAAAAAAACAACCGACTTCTAAAATAACTCAACAAAGTGAAAAATGACTTTACTTTCGGAAGTCGGTGGCAAAAAACTAAAACACAGATCCAAAGACACCGACTTCCGAAATTAAAGTTATTTTTCACTTTGTGGTGTTCTTTTGGCAGTCGATGTTTTTTTTTTTGTAATTTCAAAAAAAAAAATACAAAAAATTTATTATTAGTCTTATAAAATTCGCTAAGTCAATTTAAGACTATAAACCTGTTCAAATATCATCTCATTTACATTGAATGGCAAATAATTATACAGACCTACCTATTATACTTATTTAAATTGTGAGTTTTTTGTTCAGTTGCTACTTCAGGAAGATAAAACTACTATTTTGGGTTCGCAAAAACTAAGTCTCCATTCTGTGGCAGATGTTCACACGTCATTACTAAATTGATAAAGTTAGTAATAAAATTATCTCTTTTGTTCTCGTCTAGTAGGTACCGTAGACAGTAGAGAAGTGGTGGCTCAGTGGTAACGGCCCCGATTTACAAGTTGTAGGTCGTGGGTTCGAACCCAGGCAGGCGCTTTACTTTGTGTAAATTATTTCATCATCACCACTGCTCTCAAAACTATATTATTCTTTTTTGTCTTTGGCTTATCTCGGGACCCTGGGGTCTCAGACCTTTGGAAGGCGTACGAGGGGCCGAAGCCAACTTGCAGAGGCCCCTTAGACAATTTCAAATGACGAGGAGGCACCAGCCGACGATTATCCCTGTATGCACCATGCAAGTGCACCCAAGGACAACCCCCGGTTGGTGCAGGACTATTGCAGAACATGGAAACAAAACACATTGGGCCTATGGGTTTGGGTGGCTACATGGATTGGGTACCTTGAACTATGGAAGAACTATGTCCCCTGCCTGACCAATGTTATATAATATACACAGATAAATTGGCAGGGGGTGACTTGCACACACAATAATGGGCCCCCGGAAACGGTCGCTAGCACATAGTGACGTAGCGACAAGGGGCAACATGTCCTTAGGTGCTTGAGGAGTGGAGAGGTATCCCACGGCTCTCAGAACAATCCCAGAGCCCGGAAGATGGTCAAGATTATTATTATTATGTGGAGCGACGATCTTCGCAAGGTGGCTGGTAGCAGCTGAATGAGAGTTGCCGAGATTAAAACTCAAAACTGAAGGCATTTATATCAAATAAACCAATTACAGGCACTTTTGAATTGACAATGGGTCGGTCAGTTAGAAAGATGAAGCTAGTTGCCCATTCTAAAGCGTAGTAGGTCCCTATGGAGAAGAACGGGCAAGAAACTCCACGGGCACTCTTTTAAATCAAAATTTTTTTACAAAATATTGGTTACATCGTTCATGTTGAAAATATACATGTGAGAACAATGTAGACAGACGTGCACGTTAAAAAGCGTCTGTAATAAAAAGATAGAAACTAAAACAACTAAATTATAAATATAATTATAAAAATCAGTTGACTGCTGTGGGTTGATGATGATGACGTCATGAGAACAAAAATTCACACGCTTTTTTCAAGTATCCATCACTTTACCCCAACGTTCGCACCCAGAACCCTTAGCTTAGCAGTGGCAAGACAATCAGTCGACTAAACATTACAGGTTTTCAGCTGAAAACATTATAAAAACTTAATAGGGTAATTTAGCCTATGATGTATACCTAAATTAATTGCTTTTATAAACGCAACTGTAATTAATACGACTATTCATAAAACATTAAACTTACACAGATTCCAGTGCAATTTCATTTAATATAGCCATTATGTAGTTTAGAAAAAGGTGGGAAAAATGTACCTAATTAGTACTTTCCTACCTATGGTTTTTTCAGGGTACGTTGTTATTATTTTCTATTATTGTGTCATAGAAAGAAATAATCGCAGTCTTTGTTCGTCATAACTATGTTTCTTAGATATATTTTCCACTGGATATTTTTATTATGGTTGTCGGGACGTCATGATTTACTTAGTTAGATTTAGGCAGACACGTGGGCAGAAGATGGGTTTCGTGCAATGAAAACACACTGGGTGCGATACACGGTGTTTAAAATCACAATCTAACACAATCACTAAGCACAACGAATCGAATACAGTTCCGTGGCGTAGTAACCCCGATGTTGCTCCGATGCGATCCAACACTAGACTGTTCTTCTCGCCGTCAGGTTAAAACATCACGACTCTGCAGAAGCGCGCTGTAGGCGTGGGTACCTCACGTGATGTCGCCAGTGGCGCGCTTGCGATTCGTTACGCGTCCGTACTATTGACCGGATCCGACATGGTATTATTAGGCTTGTGTAAGTCGCGTTATATAACTTCATTCCAAAAAGGCCTAAACTGTCCTTCCATACCTAAGAAGGTGTGTTAATTTGAAAATACATACTGTAAAATCCATTATTTTTAAAAGAGTAACCATGTAATTTCTTGCCGGCTACTCTCCATAGGAAACGACCAATTGGAATCGTACACCTAGCTTCTGACGTTTCATAAGTGGTAGGTTTATGTGATATAAAATATATTGATTTTCTGATTTTGAAAAAATAGTCTTGCTTTGAAGAATGTTCCAGACAGAAACCATTGGTTCGAACCTCGATGCAATATTCCATGATGTATTGTGTCATAGTGTAAACTAGGCTTAACCTTCTAAATGTCGTGACAACGTCCAAGAACCAGGGATGAAGTCACAAACCGGACAAAAGCTGACCGGATATGATGCAGAACCAATATTTTTAAAACACATTACTTATAATTTCAGCCAGTTATTTCTGTGATGTCAAAACATGTGTGGTTTGTAAAAAAGAATGTGTCATAACATTTCCTGTTATATTTTTAATGTTGCCTATAATTAGTTGGTATTAGATCATGCGTTTGATTTGGTAATCGATAATTTTATTTGTGCGTATCCATAGCTCTGTTTAACTATGTCTGTCTGTCTGTTACCTGTTCACGCCCGGATTTCGATTACACACGCATAGACCATGCCCTAGGTTAGGACATAGGATACTTTTTATTCCGGTAGTACGTTGCCGCGTGATAATTTCCGACCGTCACGCGGGCGGTTAAAAACGAGTAATTTATAAAAATCATTATTATCTTGTTCTTTTGCCTATGGATACAAGTTACGGGGCAATTACGTAACACACGTATCAATCGGAATCAGTTTCATTTTGACAGTTCAATAACATTCATTGCGTTATTTACGTTGTCGAGCAGACAAATTTTTCGAACATAAGAAGCAATGGATTAGCAATTTCCTTCAAAATGATTCAGATTTCGATTGATAGATTACGCCATTAGGTAGGGAGCTGGTTTAATTATAAAATAGACATAGCTAGCTTTTATACTAAGTCAATCTGCCTAGCCTTTTCTCAACTATGTTGGGGTCGGCTTCCAGGACTTTCGGGCTTCTGACAACCCGTAACGACTGTCAAAAATCCACGAATGACAGCGGGGACCAACGGCTTAACGTGCTTTCCGAGGTACGGAGGAGTCTCGGTATAATAGGTTGGGGAAAAAGTTTCTTCGCATTTTTTAAGAAAATTCAAAACATTTTTTAATATACATTATTTACATTTATCTAAAGTATGTAGGTACCATTTTGTTCGATAACTTTTTGCCATCTTGTAGGTAGGGACATGATCCCATTGCTATAGAAATTTTGGGACTTCTGATCAAAATACCGCGACAAGTGGTTTTGGCAGTCCTCTCGTGATGTTAACCTGACACTGCCTAAAGAATTCTGAAGAGACCGAAACAGGTGGAAATCTGAAGGTGCAAGGTCAGGACTATACGGCGGATGCATTAACACCTCCCAGCCAAACTCTCTTAATTTTTGCTGAGTGGCTAAAGATGTGTGACGGTAAAACGTTATCATGATGAAAAACCACAACCCTTCTGTTGATTAATTCCGGCCGCTTTCTCTCAACTTCTTGCTTAATCTCATCAGTTGTTCGAAGTAAAGTTCAGAATCGATGGTCCTGCCTGGTGGTAACAGCTCATAATGAATAATGCCCTTCCAATCCCACCACACACACAGCATCACCTTGTTGCGAGTCAACCCGGGTTTCGCCACAGTCTGTGAAGCCTGACCGGCCTTTGACCACGACTTTTTTCGCACGTTCTTGTCGTACGTGATCCACTTTTCATCACTAGTTATCAGCTTCTTCAAAATTGGTTCAGTTTCATTACGTCGTAATAAAGAATCACAAATGAGTACACGGTTCATTAGGTTTCTTTCAGTGAGCTCGTGAGGTACCCAAATATCGAGCTTTTTTGTGTACCCAGTTTTTTTCAAATGCGCCAAAACTGTTTTGTGGTCAATTCCCAGTTCTTCAGCTATGTCGTGACTACTGATATGCCGATCTTGCTCCACTTTTTCAAAAATGGCATCCATTTTATCCGTAATAGGGCGACCAGAGCGACGTGCATCTTTGACATCAAAATTTCCGGATTGAAAACGCTTAAACCAAATTTGTGCTACTCTCACAGACACTGCACTGGGTCCATAAACATCGCAAATTTTTTTCGCGGCTTGCGTTGCATTTTTACCTTTTTTGTAGTAAAATTTTAAAATGTATCGAATTTCTTCATTAGATTCACTCATCTTGACAGTACGAAAAACAAATGAAAATCACACATTTTCCTAATTTGAATTTGGAATTATGTTCTTTAAAATTTAAACTTTCAATGATACCAAAACCAGCCAGATACAAATAGTATAGCCAAAGATATTTTATTTTAAGTTCATACATACTATAATGCGAAAAGACTTTTTCCCCAACCTAATATAAAGATGGTCACCCATTCACGGACCAACCCCGGCAAGCGTATCTTAACCTGATGGATCGACCCGTACGGCTGTTATTACTTATCCACGAGCTTCTTTTATTAGCTTAGCTTTTATACTAAGTCAAGATATGATTACAGATCATGTAGACAATCCAGCAAAATCATAATAATTATTATGAAAGAATCTATCATACGAAGTTCACCAGACCGATTTATAGACGACCTAAATTACCTACATCTACACAAGTGAACCTAGATCGATTCAGATATTCAATGACTATTGTACTCGTCAGGCCTTTCAAGCCTGCCATGCGAATAATGTTACTCGACCATACACTACATTATCTATAAGATCGTATTGTCTGAATCTTAGTTGTGTTCATAGCTAAATAAAAATAGCCGCATGGGTCGATCGATCAGGGCTTGCCGGTCCCTGAATGGGTGATCATCTGTAGGTACATACCATACCGTGCCTCGAAAAGCACCGACCATTATATAATAAGATAGTAAGAACTGTTTTTTTTATTTTTATATGATCCCGACTGTCAATCGATCATCTGGTTAGACTGGAAGCCGATCCCAACATACACTTCTGGACACATCTTTTGGCCCACCTTGTATTTTCAGTTTCGTTTGGTCCTAGCTAAAATTTTATATTAGGTCGAGCAAAAAGTTTTTATGCAGTTTTGAACCTGGCACATTCACAAATTCATTCAATAGTCTTTTTTTGAATTTCGAACACAGAATTTAAAGAAACAAAAGACAATTTGGAGCCTGGTTGTTGATATCAAACAATCGAATACTAAGAAAACTTGGTTTTATTGGTTTACTTGGATTTAATTCTTAAAAAAGTGATTGATATCTTTGGTTTTGCAACAAACATTACTTATTCTTAACATTAAGGTGAGGTTCTATCAATAATCTATGGATACTTCACCTGAAGTCGCCGCCCAAGCTGTGGCACTTATTCAGGCCGGACACAGCCAAAGAAACGTGAGTGCTCAACTTAAATTAAGTCGATCTGCGGTCCGAAATGTTTACCGGAGGTACCTAGAGACTGGCGGCTTTGTTCGTCGCCAAGGAAGGCCACGATCTCGGGTCACAACTGAAAGGCAGGATCGATTCATCGTGACGACCAGCTTGAGAAATCGTCACCGTACCTCCATTGAGATACAAAACCAACTTCGCGACTTCCACGGAATATCTGTGAGCGCTCGAACTGTTTGGAGAAGGTTAAAAGAACGCGATATGGTACCACACAAGCCAGCTAATGGCCCCAAACTAACGCGAGCCCACCGAACAGCGCGCCTTCATTTCGCACGCAGTCATTTAAATTGGACACAGCAAGATTGGAGCCGTGTACTCTTTTCTGATGAGTCTAAAATTGTGTTACATGGCAATGATGGAAGGAAGAAGGTCTACCGACGTAAGGGAGAGCGTTTCGCACAATGCTGCTTTGAAGAGAGGGTTGCTTATGGCGGTGGCTCATGGACTGTCTGGGGCGGTATATCCGCGAGCGGCAAAACTCAACTTGAGGTTGTTACAGGACCACGGCTGCCAACATTAAATGCTGAAAGGTACATTCGTGAGTGCTTAGAACCGCAGTTGATACCATACGCGGACTATGTGGGCCCAAATTTCCTTTTTATGCATGATAATGCAAGAGCCCATGCGGCCGGCATCGTCAGGGAATATCTTCGGGATGTGAACATCACAGATATGGACTGGCCAGCCAGAAGCCCAGACATAAACCCCATTGAGCACATGTGGGACGAGCTAAAAAGACGTGTTAGGGCTCGTCAGCCAGTTGCCCAGACGATGCAGGAGTTGAAAAGTGCCATAGAAGAGGAATGGGAGATGCTCCCTCAAAATTTCATAGAGCGGTTGATAAACTCTATGCCTAATTTTATGAGAGCTGTGGTAGATGTCCATGGAGGCAACACGCGTTATTAAATTAAACCTTTATTTGATAAAACATGTTTTTTATTCAAAAATCAATTGCCTTTAACAAGGCGCATATCCGACTTGTTAGGCGTAGCTCCATGTCGTATGGTATTCTGAAATCAAATTTAAAACAATACGATCGAAAAAGATGGTAAAATGTATCAGGTTTAAAACTGCATCAACAGTTTTTGTTCAATCTAGCAATCATATTTCGGTAGGGGCCATCGAAACCTAAACTCTAAGGTGGGCCAATAGATGTGTCCAGAAGTGTAGTTAGGAAAACCGGAAAAGACTAGGCAGATGATAATGTCTGAATCTTTGCAATAGACTAGAGCTCTTTGTAGCTGAGTATCAAAGTACCAACTAACTCTACAAAAGCGGCCAAGTGCGAGTCGGACTCAGACACGAAGGGTTCCGTACAAAAACGGCAAAAGAATTATGTCTGTTGTATGGGAATCCCCTTAAATATTTTTTTTATTCTGTTTTTTAGTATTTTTTGTTATAGCGGCGGCCTTGCCCGTTCTTGTTCATAGGTAGGCGCCTGTAATTGGTTTATTTTAAGATTATTTTTAGTTCATGAATTTAAACGTAACGTTATAATTATGTAGTTTTTAGGGTTCCGTACCCAAAGGGTAAAACGGGACCCTATTCCAGTCTTAGTAGACTCTGCTGTCCGTTCGTCCGTCAGTCACCAGCCTGTATCTCATGAACCGTGATAGAAACTCCACGGACACTCTTTTAAATCAAAACATGGTTACAAAATATTGGTTACATCATTCAGGTTTAATTGACTTTTTTTCGTAATTAAATTAACTTTTAACAATTTTTTTCAATCAAACAGAATAGATTCGACTTTGGATCCTAATTAAAATTGATGTTTCGTAAGACGACGAATTTGCTTGAAATGTTTGTTCAGAGAAATAAGCATTCATTGTGCGTTTGAGAGGCTCGTGGCTAAGTAATAAAAGCCGCACGGGTCGATCGATCAGGTTAAGCTATGCTTGCCGCGATCGGTCCGTGGATGAGTGACCATCTTTACATACGAAGACTCGGAAAGCATGTTAAGCCGCTAGTCCCGGCTGTCATTCTTGGATCTTGTTACGGGTCGTCAGAAGCCCGAAAGTCTGACAACCAGTCTTACCAAGCGGTATTGAGTTACTCATTAAGTGGGTTGTGGAGGTCAGATAGGCAGTCACTCCATGTAAAATACTGGTATTCAGCTGCATCTGATTAGACTGAAAGCCGACCCCAACATGGTAGATTGATTTTTTGTGCATTTGGCGTTTAGGATTTGCTCACACGAAGTACATAAAGAAATCCTATAAATTAAGTAACAGACTCTTACGACGTAACAAGCGGCCCACTCTAGACAATTTTATTAGTCCCGCTACCAACCAGTGCTTATCTTTTGCCACGGCTATACCTAATATAAGTAGTAAGTAAGTGGATTCCGTGATTTGCACTTAGACTCCCATTCAGTCCGTTGTGCGTGGTGGGTCCTGGCTGACATAGCCAGCCAAACTCCGTCCAGAAGTACAGAAGCTTCCTGGGGACTCCACAGGCTTCACGGGGTGTTCTCACTGTACCGAGGATCTGATCGCCTTGGGAAGCCGCAGCCTCGCATTCTAGGATGACGTGGGCGGCTGATTCCATGGTGCTAAAGCAACTTCTACAGAACATTAGTTCCCAGTTCTACCTAACTACTGACTTTGATCCTGAAAAATAGTAATTTATCTAAAGAGGTTGGTCCTGAGATCACATATTCCTAGTATGATAAAAAAAACTGCCTCATTTGTCAGGTACCTACCTACATCCTTGACCGACATAATTAAAGCAATTATACACACATCAACACGGTCTAGGGATATTTTAAAAAAAAGCGAATTACTATCAATGTGTTAATTATTTATATGACATGTATATATTTAAAAGATACGTTATTTAATATTCTACCATTTTTTAATAATGGTTAAGGTACTTAGATTAAAATTTCAGGATTTTATGGAAAAAAAATGAAGCATAGACGGAAACCGTATATGAATGAACTTTTAATTTGTGAGTAAAAACTGAAAAAAATAGAAAAATCATTTAATTTGTGTTTATAAACTTAAAGTTAGTAGTCTGAGAAAGCGCCCATGATGTTCATAACACATCGGCAACGATTCGGCATGCTCAGAACAAGGTTGTCAATGTCTTGCTGCGGAATATTGTCCCATTTCCTTCTGAGGTGCGCAAAAAGTTGATCTTCTGTAGCCAGATTTTCAGGAACTTCCTTCAGAGCTCTTCTTTGCAGCATATCCCACGCTCAATGGGATTTAGATCTGGCGATTGAGCAGGCCAGTCTAAGGCCCTAACATTGTGTGTAT
Source organism: Cosmia pyralina (assembly GCA_946251885.1). Lineage (NCBI taxonomy): Eukaryota > Metazoa > Arthropoda > Insecta > Lepidoptera > Noctuidae > Cosmia > Cosmia pyralina. The sequence goes on from OX276364.1 coordinate 12,223,956, forward strand.
GTAACCAAGCTGCTACCGTTCTCGCCGTGTGTGCCCGGGCATTGTCATGGATGAGCAGGAAATCTTGCCCCATTTGTGTTCTGTGGGGCAAGATTACGGGCCCCAGCACCTGTTGGACGTATCGTTCTGCCGTCATATTGCCCCGCACCCAAACGAGATCCGTCCGTCCTCCAAGACGAATTCCTGCCCAAACCATAATTGTTCCTCCTTGGTATGGGTGAACTTCCTGAGGGTTCTGGAGACGGCTCCATCGTCCAGGAACTCGCCAAACACGCGTACTTCGTGAATCTGGATGGAAGCCGAACCTGGATTCATCCGTGAACAGCACATTGGACCATTGCTCACGGCCCCAGTCCACGTGGTTCCGAACCCATTCTAATCGTCGTCCACGATTGCCTCTCCGTAAAGGTGGGACCCGGAGTGGTCTACGAGAGCGTAGATTGCTTTCATGCAGTCGCCTTCTTACAGTTTGGTCACTCACAAGCACTTGATGTTCCACTCGCAGCCTTTGGACCAATTGAGCCGCCGTTGCATTTGGTTGAGCTCGCGCAGTAATTTGCAAAAATCGGTATTGTCTGGGGGTAGTGATGTGACTTGGCCCCCGGTGCCTCTCCGCTACTTCACCTGTGGCACGATAGCGTGTCCACAATCTTGAAATTACATTTTGGTGGGTCCCTATGGCCTCAGCAACATTACGCTGAACAGACCCAGCTTCCAGCATTCCCACAGCTCGTAACATCTCCGCCCTCGTCAAATGTCGGCGTTGCATGGCTACGATACCTCAATTTTAACTTTATCTTTCGTTTAAAAATGATAAAAACTGTAACTAAACGTAATTCGTATTGTTTTCTAAATTTCGCACAAATGAAAATTCCCTCTCCTACACATCAAGACATTTTTATGCCACCGAAACAAAAGAATTTTCAAAAATTTGAATTTGGGATTAGTCTGAGATAAATTACAAACAAATCGGTGTATAAAAGATTCCAATGCGGCCAGTACTTTTCGAGTTATTTAATTGAGTATGAAATATCCCTAGACCGTGTTGATGTGTGTAGTACATCCATGACGTACAGTGTTGAGACGTGGACGCTCACGCAGGAGGCTGTGTACAGGCTGAGAGTTGCACAGAAAGCCATGGAGCGTTCCATGCTTGGCATCAGGCTAATAGACCGAGTTCCAAACGTCGAGATCCGAAGACGTACGAAGGTCTTCGATGTCGGAAAGCGTATTATGGAACTCAAATGAGTTGGGCAGGACACTTTGGCAAGGCGCAGTGATGACAGGTGAAGTAAGGCTGTGACAGAGTGGCGTCCAAGGACTGGAAGACGAGACGTTCGGTCGTCCGGCGGCAAGATGGGTGGACGACATTGTTGCCATCGCGGGCAAAACCTGGATGAGAATGGCACAAGAGCGTAGGGATTGGCACAGGAAAAGAGTGGCCCCGCAGTGGATGAAGTCGGGCTGTGGATGATGATGAATCAATTAAAAAAAGATAGCACAAGTAGGTCTTCTTCGATACTCTTTGATATTCGTATTTAACGAACCAAAGCAATTTATGTTATTTTTTTAAAGGAGTTGACCCAATAAGAGCCTAACCCCAACACAAAAGGGTTCTGTCTCAGATTATACTTAAAGTAAAATTGTTTTTAATATTCTGAACTCGCAACGCAATCATTCAAGACTTTGTCAGTTATATTAAATCCTATACAATTAAATGAGCAGGGGCAGCTCGTAGCTAAGTAATAACAGCCGCACGGGTCGATCTATCAGGTTAAGCTACGCTTCCCGGGGTCGGTCCGTGAATGGGTGACCATCTTTACATACCGAGACCTCCTCCGTGCCTCGGAAAGCACGTTAAACCGTTGGTCCCGGCTGTCATTCGTGGATCTTGTGGTGACAGTCGTTACGGGTCGTCAGAAGCCCGAAAGTCTGACAACCAGCCTTACCAACGGGTATCGTATTACTCAGTTAATGGGTTGTGGAGGTCAGGTAGGCAGTCGCTCCATGTAAAATACTGGTATTCAGCTGCATCTGGTTAGACTAGAAGCCGACCCCAACATAATTGGGAAAAGGCTATGCAGATTGACTATTAAATGAGCAATATTTGTAAACATATACCTACTTGTAATCACGTTCTCGAAAACGGTTCTAACGATTTCAATGAAAGTTGCAATATAGGGGTTTACGGGAACGACAAATTGATCTAGCTAGGTCTCATATCTGTGAAAATTCGTTGTCTGTATTTTCACCCGAGCAGAGCTCGGTCGACCAGGTACTAGTAATAACACACGACTAATTGTCACATAATTGTCACACTTTCGCGACAGACATTGTGAAAAAATCTAACAATTTAGGCAGATTGTCGCCTGTCGGTTTTATTAAATAGGCCCCAGGAGTTGTTTTTTGTCTGCTTTCGTGTCTAGGAAAACCAATAGTAAAAACTATGTTACATAGTCATGTCATTTTCCATTTTGCAGTGTAAAATTTAAAGCCATTTCATTTTCCGTTACGAAGTTGTAAGCGTGTGCAAATGGTGGCAACGTTTTGAGCATGACCGTAATTGCTGAGTCACGGACGTGATGGATTTTCTATGAAATTACATTTCACAGACGACCACCCCCAGCTATACATAAGTAACTATACACCCATATCACAGTTTTTTAACTTTATATTAGAAAACGGCCAAAACGACGCGTTTTGAAATCTCAGTATATACCAGTACGCTACAGTTCGAGTGCGCGGCCGTTACGCACGGACGGACGCGTATTTATCTACCGAGCGGTCGTAGGTAATTAATTCCAGGTCACTGCCTAGATAAACTACTGTAGCTTTATTGTTCTGTGCCCCTATTGTAACTTTAAATAGATAATATGCGATATCCTTTGTTTTGTGTGATTGGCAACGGAATTCATCCATTACAGGATACGTATTTGTTATTTTTAACCGACTTCAAAAAAAGGAGGATGTTCTCAATTCGTCGCGTATATATATTCTTATGTATGTACACTGATTTCTCCGTCCGATTTTGAAAATTTTTTTTTTATTTTAAAGGGTATGCGCTCGAGGTAGTCCTATTGTCACCAAGTCAGAATATGGTGAGGGGATCCCATGGAAATCGAGGTAAACCCTCAAATTTTATAGGCACATTTATAGAGATTTGGGTATTTTTTATAGTAACTCGTGCATTTGCTCTCGGAAAGCAGCATTTGGTGAAGTGGAACTGAAATCACATATGGCCATCGGAACTATTTAATATTTCATGACTTGCGATTCGATTAGCAATTTATGCTCGTCACAATACTCATGTTGAAGTGGATTCTCAAAACGCGGTCGCGTTTGAGAACCACCATCAGTAACCGTAATGTTAAAAAATTCGAAATTTTGTTTTACATGATTGTTTCAACTTCTAATACTATTCTGTCATAATATCAAGTACTATAATAATAATTAAATCTCTTAATTTTGCATGAAAAGTCATATGTCCTAAGTATTGTATTATATAATGTGTATTATTCCGAATGTTAATTTATGATAAAATTGTTACTTCTAAAACAATAGCTAAAAATTAGGTTTTAGTGACAGAAACGAATCGCTGTAAATCCGACTCCACACAGTCTTGTCTGCCCTACCCTACAGTGTAATATAAAATTGCGTAGGCGCGTAGGGGCGAGGCGGCCCGCGGGCTAAGGAGCAGGACGCTGCGAGCGAGCCACCGCGGCTGAGGCTGACCGGCTAAGCTGGCCAGCAAGCCGAAGCTGAGGTGGTAAGCGAAAGCCATCTGCGACGATAAGGACGCGTGGGACCGCTGGAAACCCGCAGCGCCGTAGCCGTGACAGGAATAGTGCCTGTTGCATGTTGCATGCTCGCTTGTATGCCGCATGTTGCATGTTTGCTTGCATGCTCCATGCTTGCTTGCTTGCGTGCTTGCTTGCATGCTTGCTTGCATGCTGCATGCTTGCTTGCTTGCGTGCTTGCTTGCATGCTTGCTTTCATGCTGCATGCTTGCTTGCTTGCGTGCTTGCTTGCATGCTTGCTTGCATGCTGCATGCTTGCTTGCGTGCTTGCTTGCATGCTTGCTTGCATGCTGCATGCTTGCTTGCTTGCGTGCTTGCTTGCATGCTTGCTTGCATGCTGCATGCTTGCTTGCTTGCGTGCTTGCTTGCATGCTTGCTTGCATGCTGCATGCTTGCTGCCGGAGCCGTGACAAAAGCCCTATTGCTTTTGCATCTTTACTATTTACGTATTGTATCAGTTGGATTTGGTAAAATAATAAACAATTGTAATAAAATTAGAATAAATAAACATTAAATAATTTGAATTTAGGACTTATAACTTTTACTGAAATTTTAAGTCTTTTGTATATTATTATTGTAATATTTATGACAAACACATTTAGGGCATATTGTGTTTAGGGATATCAATTTTATGGCATGTGATATTATGTGACATTAAGTTCGGGCAAGTTATCATTCGGACAATGATGATTAGGAAAAAAAAAATTATGGTACTTTAGATTATGGATAAAAAAGTTAGGGAACACAATAGAGAACCCATTTTCTGATCTGCTCACGAATGCATAGGTGTAACCCCTGTCACTCTGACCAAACGTCCTGACTTAAAATTACACGGTTCATACAAATACTTAACAAAAATTCCCACTAAACAAATGTCTATAAGCCATGGAAGGTTTTTGTAGTTTCTATCTGATTATTGTACTAGAATTATTATATGACTTAAAATCGGTTGAGTAATAAAAAAGTAAAAGCAATTTATTTTTATATATATTTTTATCCCAGGGTTCGGTTCTAGGGTTAAATAAAATATCAGTGTTGTATGTTTTTAAGAAATATACTCGTAATAAAAATAAAGAATATTAATGACTGAAAGTTTTCAGCGCATCAATTTATATTATTCAGTGTATCTCACCGACACTTTGACGGCGCCTTTTAAAATATTATTGCGAAATGTTTTTTTTATCACTCCAGGGGCGGCCATTAAAGGGTGTCGCGTTAAATTCGAAGATCGTTTACCAGGGTCCAATTTTTTTTTAATTAACTTAAAAAGTGCCTTGTAGCTGAAATTAATGTTACATTTTTGCTGAAAGGTCTATCGTATTTTTTATTGTTGGGACAAGTCTTTAATAATGATTCTAATTTAAAATTACTCTGAAATGCGAATAGTTAGCCTCAGTAAGTGACTCAGTCGTACAGGGTGTAACAGCAAGATGTAGTCAAATTTAAGGGTGTGGTACAGACCATCAAACTGAACAACTTTCTCCATGGGACCAACATCACCACAAAAAAAAAATTAAAAGTACATTGACTGACTGACTGACTCATCAACGTCCAGCCCAAACCCTTGAATCTAGAAAGCTGAAATTTTGCATATTTGCCGATATCCACGCGGGCGAAGCCGCGGGCAAAAGCTAGTATATTGATAAATCAATTTGGTACGGAACCCTAAATGTGTGAAGTTCGACACGAGCTTGGCCGGTTTTTAAAATACTAAATATTTTAGTGTTAGCTTGTATTTTTTGTTTAGTTGTCTTAATAAATAAGACTGTGTAAATGTCTAATAGAGAAGAATTTCATCATTGAGTTAATAGAATTTGCATTTGAAGTAAACATCGCGCAATAACGTTTAAATCGCAAACAAAACTCTATTACAATATTATAACTAGGAAACTTACAGGAATTCGAAGAGAATTATTCAGAATTTACAGTAGTTAGATATAAATAGATTATACCAACGTAATAAGGAATGCATTGATTCAAAATTATACCATACGTTTACGTACGAAAGCCAATATTAATTTGAGTTGACTGATATCCGATATACAGACAACTCGCACTGAAAGAGGGAAGCGAGAATCTCGAATGAGAAAAAAAAGCTGCACACACACAACACACACATCCACACAGCTTTTTCAATGTCAATGCAGATTGATTATGGCTTTCGTACGTAAACGTGGCAAAAGTAGTAGGTATGTAAGGATCGTAGCAGATGGCGTTCTGTAGTTTCTGCCGTTAATGGGAAGAACCCGTGAGTTTATGTATGTATGTATGTATTAAGTCCGATACGCACTTGGCAATTTTTTTTTTTTACGGAAATTTTACCTTCTTTACTATTGGTGACATTCAAGGTGACTTAGGGAGTGGTAAGCAAACATTAACTATGCCATTTTTATACATGTGAAAATTCTCATGGATGCCCTCCAGGGATGGCGGAGGGTCAGACACACAGACACACAGACAAAGAAGCTACATCCGTTGATAGTTCTACGATTGTATAAGAGTTACTGTATACACGTACCGCGCTAGAAAATTTTAATCGTTTACATTCCGCGTATTTTCGACGTGAGTAAATTAAACAGTACCTATTGATTGTTATTTTCAACATTTATGTGGTGAAAATATTTATAATCTGACAATGTTTGTAGATCGTAGGTAATAGAATATTGTGTAGACTAATTCGCACTTCCATAAGATACAGACCTACATTGTATTTGAAACAACGTATTTTTAACAGCATGCGCCTAGCCTTTCACAGCTAGCTAGCTATAATAATAGGTCTTTACCTATGAAATTGCCGTTTTGTATGAAAAAATTTAAACGAATTTTTTTCATGCATTTTTTATTTGTATTAATTGAAGTAATCACCCATGCAATCAATGCATCTTTGCCAACGCAATGGCAGTTTATTGATGCCCTTCTTAAAGAAATCAGCTGGACGGGAGGCAACAAATTCTTCAAAGGCATTTTGTACTGCCTCTCGGGTATTGAATTTTTTTTCCGCCAAGAAGTTATCCAAATTCTGGAAAAAGTAGTAGTCTGTAGGCGCAAGGTCTGGTGAGTAGGGCGGATGACGGAGAACTTCCAACCCCAGTTCTTGCAACTTGGAGACCGTCTGCTGTGCAGTATGAGGTCGCGCGTTGTCGTGCAGGAGCAACGGAGACGAGCGATTGACCAATACTGGTTGGAGATGTGCCAGCTTCTCCATCATTGTGTTCAGTTCTTCACAGTACACATCTGAAGTAATGCTCACCCCGTTTGGTAAGAAGCTGTGATGAATCACACCGGCGCTAGACCACCAAACAGTGACCATCACTTTTCTAGGGGTAAGTTTTCGTTTAGGGCATTGTTTAGGTGCTGAACCAGGATCCAACCAACTTGCTGAGCGCTTGCGGTTATCAAACAGAATCCATTTTTCATCGCAGGTAACAATGCGGTTCAAAATTCCTTCATTTGTGTGTCTGTTGAGCAGTGCAAGGCACGTCTCGACGCGTACTGCGCGCTGGCGATCATTGAGTTCGTGGGGCACCCATTTGTCAAGCTTTTTTACCTTGCCAATTTGACGCAAATGGACCAATATTGTTTTGACGCTAACGTCGAAAGCTGCTGCTAATTCAGCCGTAGATTGTGTATCATCAGCTTCCACAATCGCCTTTAATTCGTCATTGTCGACCAAAGTCTTCGGACGACCGCGAGGTTCATTTTTCAGGTCGAAATTTCCAGAAGGGAAGCGAGCAAACCAATAACAAGTGGTGCGTTGGTTTGTAGTGTTAGCTCCGTAAACGTTGTTGATGTTGCGTGCCGCTTGTGCCGCGTTGCTGCCACGACGGTACTCATATTACATAATTACTCGAATTTTTAACGTATCCATGATGACGAAAAAGATTGAAATGCGATGAAAATGTAACACTAATCAATAAACAAATGACTACTTTTGGAAAAAAAAAATCCATGTTTTTAAAATAAAATTAATTTGAAATTAGAATTCTTAGCCAAACAAAAATTATTTTGATTTGAAATGGCCAGTACTGCAGAACGGCAATTTCATAGGTAAAGACCTAATATATATTAATATGCATTATAGCTAGGCATATTACGATATATTTTACCAAGGGGTATCGTATTACCCAGTTAATGGGTTGTGGAGGTCAGATAGGCAGTCGCTCCATGTAAAATACTGGTATTCAGCTGCATCCGGTTAGACTGGAAGCCGACCCTAACATAGTTGGGAAAAGGCCAGGCAGATTGATATTACTAATTTTCTAGCGACCGCACACGTAGCTATAATATAAATATTAATATATATTATAGCTAGGTGTGTGACGGGCTTTATAAACTATGCTGAAACTGCTCTAGCATTTTGAATTTTGAATTAGTGTTCAAACTATAGCCAATACAAAAGAACATCATGTTTCAGATACCATCATTATGGTCACCGGTGTATTTATGGATGCTTGTTTACTTTTGCCCATTGCATAGAGCACTAATACAGCACACACCTATAAGAAAAACAATAGGTAACTACATCACTCGTTTCATCACAATTTTTACGGTACTAGTTCAAGCTGTTGTGCAGAAGATAAGTCGGAGTAATTTTGCTTATGGGCACTTTGCATGCACTCAAAAACAGTGGCCGAAAAATACAGCTGACTTGGTACAAAAATGAGTGCTTCCTTTTAGTGCAACATAGTTTATTCTGCGTGGTACTGCAATATGTTGAATATATTCAAAACAAAGTAACACAATGTCAACACAATTTAGCTTTATGAACTAACTGAAACGATCCTGACAGAGTGCAACTATTTCGTTATTTTATTGTTTCGCCGAGCGTAAACTCCCAAGTGCTTTTTCACTGGAACAATGTTTCACTCTCAATGTATTTGGTTCCGTATGGGCTTGGGGGCTCCAATTGATGATGCCAATAAATGGCTCGTTAAAGTGTTGTGATACATATGACTGGATTTTTTTTATTTTTTTGTGTTTATTGTTATGAATTGATGTGAAGTGTCCATTCTTAGGGAGGAGAAATGTAAGATTCTTCATCAAGCACTCCAGTACGGGCACTAGAAGCTCCGGAACAATTTCCCAGATTGCGGCATTACAATTATTTTAATTGTTACGTAGACGCTAACGTCATCTGTTATCGAGTAGCAGAATTACACGATACGTCGATTCGTGACAGTTTTCTAGAACCTTCTAAACCCTTCCAGAATTTTCTAGATGGTTAGGTGTCGTTTGGCAGCATTCTAGATCATTCCCGTAAGTACTAGATTGTTCTCGAATTATGTACTCGAACTTTCTAGAACTTACACTCGTCATATAAATAGAGGTTTGCCAGCGGTGTAAGTCAGTTTAGAACGCGATACAGTGAACACCAGTGAAATACAGCGAACTAACAGCGAACTATAAGTGATTCAGGTGATTCTGCTTAAAGTTTCTGATTACTGTATTTGTGATTATTTAAATATAGTGTGTTCTTGGTGTAAATTGGTATAAATTTATTTATCCCGAACCCCAGCTCGTAACGTAGTCATAATACGGACTACGATATTAATTATAGAATAAAGAACAAATCTCAACCTATGGTACACAGACTTGGTCATTGACTAACCTGCAGAAGTCCAAACTCAAGGTCTGCCAACGAGCAATGGTGCGCAGTATGCTAGGTGTTAAATTAAATGGATCGTGATCGAAACACAATACTGCGCTCAAAAATAAGATAGTTGATGTGGCTAAAAGGCTGCCCAACATAAATAGAACTAGGCAGGACATGGCTCCCGCATGCCAGACAAACTGTGGACCCTGATAGCACAGAAATGGTGCCCTGAGACAGTGAAGCGTGGCCACGGCAGGCCACGTAAGAGATGGCGATATGAACTGGACAGATTCAGCCAAAACTGGAAGGAGGAGGCGCGGGCTCGCGAACGGTGTAAGGATTGGAGGGAGGCCTTTTCCCAGGAGAGAGACAGCGCAGGCTAAGAGAAAAAAAAACCGGCCAAGTGTGTATCGGACCACGCACAATGAAGGGTTCCGTAGTTGGGATGAATTTTTCTTAAGAACAAACTTAACATTGTAGTTAAAAACATGTTCTCCCATACATTCCAACTGAAAATGTAAGTTTGTACTCACAATATTGATAGATTTACCATGTTATTTTAAGACCACATACCTCTTATAGGTTTTCCTGTAATCTACAGGTAAAGATCTATTTTCTGTATTTTTTTCAAAATTTTAGGCTCAGTAGTTTCGGAGATAAGGGGGGGGGGAATGGTCAATTTTCGTCTATTTTCTTAAATAACTTTAAAACAATTTATTTTAAAATTATAAAAAAAAAATATGTTTAAGACCCTCATAGTAAGCCTTTTCATTTGACATGCCACATAGTGTAGTTTGCAAAACTTTTTTTTTAATTTTCTTATTTGCCCCCCAAAAGTGACCTCTATATTCAAAATAAATTTATTTACTTTACCCGTCCGTGTTTTTATCACAGGAATTCATGTGTGCCAAATTTCAACTTAATCGGTCCATTAGATTCGGAGCAAATTGGCTGTGACAGACGGACAGACAGACAGACAGAAAGACAGACATACAGACAGACACACGAGTGATCCTATAAGGGTTCCGTTTTTTCCTTTTGAGGTACGGAACCCTAAAAAATATTTTATACTTATTGTTACGAGCTGGGGTTAAGGATAAATAAATTTATATCAATTTACACACAAAACACACTATATTTAAATAATCACAAATACAGTAATCAGAAACATTACGCAGAAACATCTGAATCACTTGTAGTTCGCTGTTAGTTCGCTGTAGTTCACTGGTGTTCACTGTTGCGCGTTCTAAACTGAACTGCCATACACCGCTGGCAAGCCTCTATTTAAATGACGAGTGTTAGCTTCTCGAAAGTTCGAAACCATAATTCGAAAACATTCTAGTACTTACAGGAATGATCTAGAATTTTGCAAAACGACACTTAATCATCTAGAACATTCTGGAAGTGTTTAGAATGTTCTAGAAAAATCTGTCACGAATCGATAAATCATGTAGTTCTGCTACTCGATAGCAGATGGCCATAGCGTCTACATAACATTATAATTTTACGTTCATCTATGTAGATGGATGATCTTAAGGGTGGCTATAATAGACTAGATGCAGAAGTTGGAATACCAGGTGCGACTAAGTTAAGCGAGGCATTTATCCATCTGCAGTATTTGATAGGCTATCTTATGATTTCCAATTCATTCATTGAGATAATGGTAGTAACCGCTTAATAACAAATCGCCAATCGCTTGCAATTCCACCTAGCTTCACCCCACTAAGTATTTGTTGATCTTGGAGCGAGCTACTACTGATTGAAGAAGATTGATGTACACACGCACTCACATACACGATCGTATAACACCCTAGACACAGGAATGAATCAGTCTGTTACATTTTAAACACTATTTGTAAATGTGTTTGATAAATAAAATTAGGTAAAATATACAGACACTTACCGCAAGCGGATCAGTGGTAGCCCAGTAAGCACACACAACAACTAGAGACTATTTTAATATAATTTATGAAATAAGAGATACTCTAACAGAAATTTACAACACGAACATTATAATCTGCCTACCTACATTTAAATACAACTACCGCTCAAATATGTTTAACTGGCGAATCGAGAACTTCAATAATCTGCTATATCTAGATATGATGACGCATCAACACGCCAACTATGACTCCACAATGTTCAACAATATAACTGGAAGAGTAAACAACCATGGAATGAATATAATATTTGACGACATAAAGGAAATAATAGATGACATTATTGCTATGACATATTATTTTAAAGTAAACGCCGTAAAGATCCTGTATGCCCACCTGTCATCACCAAAACTGCTCTGGCGAGGCGAAGCTACCCGTGTCTTAGCAGCCACCTTTATAACACTATAAACGTAGCCTGCAACGTATATTCTTTACCTAAATTTAAGTGTAAAACTGTTGTTAGTAGTTTTCTTCAAAAGTTAACGTACGATGAGACTGAACAACTCTTTGCAAAAAAGGCTTATTAACACGTTTTAAAAACAGATTTAAATTTCTTCCTTATTATCTATTTCTATACTTTGACACATACGAAACACACAACTAAACACACACACTTCCATACATACACACAAACCACACACACCGCGCATACCCATTTGTCAATGAACTGTAAGAGGAAGGCGCCTGTGTCTGTAACACAGTTTATACTAGCACAGACACAGACGTTCACTCTGTCTCAAATAATTATGTGATGGCGTTTGTTATTTTTTTTTTGTTCTTTTTATTTTATGTTTTGATTGAGATGGACGATTTGTATTTGGCTTTTTGATAAAATAAAGATTATTATTATTATTATTATTTTAGGAATATGGAGCAAACGGATACTGTAAAGTGTTTTCGTGGATAAACACTACACAGCTCTTAATATTTATCATAAAAATGTATGTGGTATTAATAATAAAAAGGATGAACTTGAAATATATCTAGGCGAATTGTCAAATAAACTCAATGTTGTATGTATATCTGAACACTTTCTGAACGAAACTCTGGCAAAATAATTAAATTTAATAAATTATAAAATGGGGTCGTTTAACACTAGACTAAAAAAAAGGGAGGTTCTATGATTTTAACACCTCAGAATAGAATCGTGGACGAACTCCAAGTATGTAAGCGGTTATATAAAACAGATTGTTTCGAAGTATGTGGAGTTAGAGATTTAGAGACAAATTTGTGTATTACCTATTTGTTGTTATAGAACTCCTACTAGCAGCAATTTTGACAACTTCATGGATAGACTGGAAAAACTGTTACAGCACTTTTTCAATAAAATATGTTTAATTTGTGTTGACTTTAATATTAATAATAGGTCTTTACCTATGAAATTGCCGTTTTGTATGAAAAAATTTAAACGAATTTTTTTCATGCATTTTCTATTTGTATTAATTGAAGTAATCACCCATGCAATCAATGCATCTTTGCCAACGCAGTGGCAGTTTATTGATGCCCTTCTTAAAGAAATCAGCTGGACGGGAGGCAACAAATTCTTCAAAGGCATTTTGTACTGCCTCTCGGGTATTGAATTTTTTTCCCGCCAAGAAGTTATCCAAATTCTGGAAAAAGTAGTAGTCTGTAGGCGCAAGGTCTGGTGAGTAGGGCGGATGACGGAGAGCTTCCAACCCCAGTTCTTGCAACTTGGAGACCGTCTGCTGTGCAGTATGAGGTCGCGCGCTGTCGTGCAGGAGCAGCGGAGACGAGCGATTGACCAATGCTGGTTGGAGATGTGCCAGCTTCTCCATCATTGTGTTCAGTTCTACACAGTACACATCTGAAGTAATGCTCACCCCGTTTGGTAAGAAGCTGTGATGAATCACACCGGCGCTAGACCACCAAACAGTGACCATCACTTTTCTAGGGGTAAGTTTTCGTTTAGGGCATTGTTTAGGTGCTGAACCAGGATCCAACCAACTTGCTGAGCGCTTGCGGTTATCAAACAGAATCCATTTTTCATCGCAGGTAACAATGCGGTTCAAAATTCCTTCATTTGTGTATCTGTTGAGCAGTGCAAGGCACGTCTCGACGCGTACTTCGCGCTGGCGATCATTGAGTTCGTGGGGCACCCATTTGTCAAGCTTTTTTAACTTGCCAATTTGACGCAAATGGACCAATATTGTTTTGACGCTAACGTCGAAAGCTGCTGCTAATTCAGCCGTAGATTGTGTATCATCAGCTTCCACAATCGCCTTTAATTCGTCATTGTCGACCAAATTCTTCGGACGACCGCGAGGTTCATTTTTCAGGTCGAAATTTCCAGAACGGAAGCGAGCAAACCAATAACAAGTGGTGCGTTGGTTTGTAGTGTTAGCTCCGTAAACGTCGTTGATGTTGCGTGCCGCTTGTGCCGCGTTGCTGCCACGACGGTACTCATATTCCATAATTAATCGAATTTTTAATGTATCCATGATGACGAAAAAGATTGAAATGCGATGAAAATGTAACACTAATCAATAAACAAATGACTACTTTTGGAAAAAAAAATCCATGTTTTTAAAATAAAATTAATTTGAAATTAGAATTCTTAGCCAAACAAAAATTATTTTGATTTGAAATGGCCAGTACTGCAGAACGGCAATTTCATAGGTAAAGACCTAATATACTAAAAGATGACATGAGGCATAATTCTTTTATTATCATATTCTTATCATTATTACTACCACTACCACCACTACCACTTCAGATATCTGATACATTCCCCTACTTTTAGAAGAAATAAATCTGAATCATGTCTAGATAATATTTTGACAAATTTACCTGACAGTTCTATAATAAGTACAAATGTTGATTCACAATGGGTTATCAGACGGATATGCGGGTCTGTTTTGTTCACTTCGTTTAGAGAAAGTTGAGTACAAGAAGCGGCCACATTATGTATATCTTTTCAGAAGAAAATACAACGAAAAGAACAAAAATTACTATAAGAAAAACATATTAGAGACTGACTGGAGCACGGGTATTAACACTTTTATTGAAAAATTCAAGGAAATACATTCTTCAATCTTTAAGAAATATAAATTTAAACTGAATGTTACTAAAAATAGATGTTCTAAATGGGTAACAAACGGAATTAGAATAGCTAGTCAAGTAAAACGTTTCCTTAACACTATAGATAAGACACGATGTGATAATTCAGTTCTAGATTATAGAAACAGGTTTATTAAAATGTATAGAAAAGTGATTAGTTCTGCTAAAAGGAATGACACTAGGAAACAAATAGAGATAGCATCTGATCCCAGCAACGCGATACGGAAAATAGTTAATCTCCGGCGAAATATTACAAAAACCAACAAAAATGACCCAGTTATGCTTAAAATTGACAACATAGTTACTAACAACAGTTTAGACGTAGCTAACGTATTTTCAAATAGATTCGACAATAATGTACGCCTAGAAGCATGTGACATAAAATTAGCAATGACACATTTGACTGGAAGTGTACCCAGAGTTGATTCAAACATGAGTTTTGACTTAGTTACACCCTTAGAAATATTCAATATTGTTAAAAAAATTATTAATAAATCCTCTGCTGGCTATAAAGAAATACCCATGACTATTATTAAGGATAACGTTGAATTATTGGCAACCCCATTAGCATCGTTCTACAATGAGTGTATTGAGTTAGGCCTGTTCCCTGATCAGTTTAAAATTGCTAGAGTTCTTCCAATTTTTAAGAAAGGTTTAAAAACTGATCCTTTGAACTATCGGCCAATTTCCCTGTTACCCGTATTATCTAAGATCTTTGAAAAAATAATGAAGGATCGAATCATGAGACAATTAAAAACTTACAGTATACTGAATGATCAGCAATTTGGATACCAAAAATCAATAGAAACCACCGATGCTATTGAGGCTTTAATTGATGAGGTTGTCTGTAAACTCAAACAAAAGGACTGACAAGCAAAAGGTGGCAGGCATTTTGCTCGATCTCAATTCTGCCTTCGATACAGTAGACCATAGTATTCTTTTGGCTAAGTTGGAACACTATGGTATTCGGTATAATATCTTGAAGCTATTTAGCTCTTACTTGCAAAATAGACGACAATATACAGAGATTATGTGGGTAGTAGATGGAGCAAAAAAAATGTATAAATTTAAGCTAGTCACTGTATACCGTGGTGTCTCTCAGGGCTCTGGGCCCAATTTTGAAGAAAATTGGGCCCAGAGCCCTATTCATAAATGACTTGAGTGAGTACATCAAAAAACGTATTTTCGACATTAAACTTATTATATTTGCTGACGACACAAATGCAATAGTATGTGCGGATAACATTGACGATTTGGAATACAAAATTAACTGCGTCTTAAAAGCTTTTGAAAACTGGTTCGGTACAAACAATTTAAAACTTAATGTAGCTAAAACTAAATGTGTACTATTTAAGTCTACGATACGAAACAACGCCAGTCTTCATGTCGTATCTTGTGGCAATATTGTGGAAATAGTTGAAAAGGTTAAATTTTTAGGGGTCCATATACATGCATTTTTGAACTGGAAGGAAGAGATTTTATCGATATCGAAATCTATTAGCTCTGCATGCTATGCAATCAGAAGTTTGAGGGAGGAACTCACTTTGGCTCAACTGAGATTGGTATATTTCGCTTTGGTTGAGTCAAAGCTCAGATATAGTATCGAATTCTGGGGTAATAGTTGTAAGTATAACATCCACTCATCATTTGTAAAGCAAAAAAGAGCTGTCAGGACAATGCTACGACTGAATCAGACCGAATCATGCAGGGACTACTTCATTGCACTCAAAATTCTAACGGTCCCATGACATTCACATTCACACAAACACAACTAGTTAAAAATTTGCACAAATTTGAGACAAATGAGGAAAGACAGGTGAGAGATAGTACTCGAAGGAAAGACTTACCTTCTACTATTCAACCGAAACTGAACGTGGTGAGGCATAGTCCTAGAGTACAATCAGTTAGTTTATACAACAAGTTCCCTGTAGAATTTAAAAGTATACACAGCATAAACTTATTTAAAAACAAATTAAAAACATATTTATTGAAGAAGGGCTTTTATAGTATCGATGAGTTCATAAATGACCAAC
The DNA here is from genome assembly GCA_946251885.1 of Cosmia pyralina. NCBI lineage: Eukaryota > Metazoa > Arthropoda > Insecta > Lepidoptera > Noctuidae > Cosmia > Cosmia pyralina. The sequence continues at coordinate 12,240,397 of OX276364.1, forward strand.
GACGGACATGATATTGCTAATAAATAATAATAATAACAATTTAAGAATACATTCTTAAATTGTTATTATTATTATTTATTTTCTAATGAATTGTAATTTTTAATGAAATGTTGGTTATTAAATTAAACTTAATTGTTGTTTATAATATTTTGAACTTTTATTTAAACATTATACAAGTTAACACTATACACTAGGTACTAAAGTAAATTACTAACTAACTAACTATACAAATAAATACAAAACAAAAGGAAACTCATCTGGAAACGTGCCCAGAAGATTGGCAGCATTGCTACGTTGAATGGCAATGCTAATTCTTTGGCCAAAGAACGAGCCAGCCCTCTGGTCACGTGAAGTCTCGACCAGTCGGCGAGAAATTTCCTTAAAAAGTAGACGCGTACTCGGGCCCCATGACCCGAGCATTTCGACCCCAAACGGCTCAAAACTGTAGTTACCTATAAGGTTACAGTACTTGCGCCGCTTGAGGGTCTCAGCAGTTAATTAATGAATTAATTAAATTTATTGTTACTGAATTATTGACATACCTATGATTTATTTATTTAGTGATATTGGTACATTTCTGATGCGTAAACAATTTTTAATATGAATTTAGTGTTTTTGTTTATTTTATTTTTTTATTTATCATCACTGTAATTTTCAACACAATTTTTTTTTGTTATGAAATAAATGACTTATGAGCAGTGGTGGCCCAGTGGTAACGGCTCCGACTTACGAGTTATATAATACCGGTATGTCCTAAAACCAAAAAAACCGTCTGCAAATACCCACACTGGACCCGTGAGTTAGATTGCAGCCCACTCCCTCTCGACAAGAAGAGGTTTGCATCCCAACAGTAGTAATAATATACAGGCTGATTATATGCTTATCGCAAGCTAAATGTGATCTTTTTAGACTGACGATGACGGTGAGTTGCACAAAATCAACATTAAATTAAGGAGACTTTAAATGAGCTAGTAATAATATTGTTAGCCGTTATGGCTAGTACTGTATATTATTATACACAAATAGATAGAATAAGAAATGAGTACATAAGAGGAAGTTTGAAAGTGGCACCGGTGACTGAAAAGTTGTGTGGAAATCGGTTGTCATGGTATGGGCATGTGATACAGAGGAACGAGGAAAATGTCGTGAGGAAAGTTTTGAGCTTAAATATCGGTGGCTATAAGAGTAGGGGAAGACCAAAGAAACGATGGATGGACTGTGTGAAAGATGATATGGCTAGAAAGGAGTGACTACCGAGATGACGACTACTAGAGAAGTGTGCATAAAATTAGGGGCCGGTGCAACATGTCCCTTGCGCCGACCCCAAATAGATTGGGATAAAGGCAGGAGAATGATGATGATAGCTAGTACTGTCTATGTATGTACGAACCTAAACTTTATGATAGTTACCAACTGCTACTTTGCATGGAAAACAAAGGCATCTTCTCATAAAGATAATGGATGAACACTTAAAGACTTTTCTTCGCAATGTTCTTATCCATTGTAAGTCAATATTATTCAAAATTAACTTACAAAAGCCACTATCTTGTCAAGTTTACAGTTTTGAGTTTTCGTAGTAGGGCTAACTGTTCACGGGGCGTACACGAAATTTAGTAACGTAATTCACTGAGGCTCTAAAGAACTTCACACCCAAAGGTTTAGCTTTTGGGTGTGCCTTGTCCACATATATCGTTACCCTAGTACTGTTAATATGAAGGGATAACGAGATAAGAATAGTAATTAGTCAGAGGGTTTTCAGATTAGTCGAAATGCCCACTGCAAAGGTACAAATATATGCAGGTTACACAACACAAACAGATGTGTGCATTGATAATGTTTTGTTGATAAAGATAAAACTTGAAACGGTCCGCCTGATAAGGGCAATTTCAATGCATTTTTTCGTGTCAATATATCCGATGTACAGCTGTTACCTATATGGCCAGAATAGCATCGGCGGCTCGCGAACAGAGAACATTAATATGTTCTCTGTTCGCGAGCCGCCGATGCTATTTAATTGCTAATTTAATAATTAGGACGTTGAAAATTTTTTCGCAAACATTATTATTACGACTACGAATCACTAAGAGCGTGTGCGGATAACATGATTTTAAGAATTTGCACTGCAACCAGTCGAGATTCTTGAGACGAGACTTTCATGCGATTCATGCGCGAGTAGCAAAACGCACATGTGAACAGAATGTATGAACCGTACCTCAGAATCGCGCGATTGTCTACTCGCGACTCTACTCGCGCGTAAATCTCGTCACATATACAAGCTCTTAGATTAATTAAAATGCTTATGAACGCGCGTTGCAAGTTGCAATATCGTTCCACAATCGAGCGTCGTAGGCGTATGGTCTTTTTAACATTATCTCATGAAAACGTAAACAAAATATTACTTAGAAAATATTACTATCTTCTTTTATTGATTATGTAAGAGTTTAACCCGAACAGGGTTTGTTTAATAGACTATCAGCTTCATAATCTTTTTAGTCATGACACTACACCCACATTAAGTTGCATTGCTTTCATTCAATTACAGAATACTGAATTTCACATAATCAAGATTGCAAGTATCAATCAAGCTCCATTAATTCAAAAACAGTAAAAAAACTTTTTTACAAAAAAATACAACCGACTTCCAAAAACAACACTACAAAGTGTAAAGTAACTTTAATTTCGGAAGTCGGTGTCTAGTTAAATGTATTTTTGTTTTTTGCCACCGACTTCCGAAATTAAAGTTATATTTCACTTTGTAGTGTTGTTTTTGGAAGTCGGTTGTATTTTTTTGTAAAAACGTTTTTATTTTTCACTTTTTAGTTGTGTACCTACCCCACACAAATTCTAATACCACTACCTGCAAAACAAACTAGAACATCATCCATATAAAAGTGGGGAAAAAATACGTATTATTGAAGCTAACTCAAAAACTACCGAAGCAAAGTTAATCAATTTTATATGGGACCAATTGTGATGTATACCCTCTCGAATAAAACAAAAAAAAAATCCAAATCGGTCTAGCCATCTGCGAGTAATCGGGGAACATACATAAAAAAAATAAAAAAAAGGTTCCGACGAATTGAGAACCTCCACCTTTTTGAAGTTGGTTAAAAATACGAATCAATGTCACTGTGAGTATAACAACTCCTTCAAATCAAGACAAAATGTTAGGAAATTAATGTTAAAGTAAAATGAAGATCGAAATACACGACGCTCAAGTTACGCGTGCTCATTGGCCACATTGATGAAGGTGAATGGGTACGGTCGCGACAATTTGTCACGTCGTTGGTCGCGTAAGGTGTTACAAATCTGTTTCCAGCTGAAAGCGGTTTCTGAACGTGAACCCCTCAAAATCAATTTACGATGTAGATATTATTTTAGTAGTTTTTTGATACTGTATAGCCTGTGCCTAACCCTTCGGGGGCTATTCGCGTGATATTATGTTTGCTTGTGTGTAGATATTATTTTGCTAGCTCAAAGACGTACTACAGTTGGAAATGATGCCATCTCGACAGGATAAACACATTGAAAAGAAATAGTATAGGTAAAAATGTTAATTGTTAATGAAGATGAATATAAGTGTAGCAGTAAAGATAGATTGCCTTTCTAACTTCGCTAAACCTATCTTTTGTGATGATGATGACCTACATCGGGACCTAAAAGTTGAGTTCATCGAAAAAGTGATCCAGAAATTTGCAGAAGCTCACGAAAAGAGACTTCATCAGCATGTGAACGTCGAGGCAATCCAGCTGCTCGACCACACAAACATAGTGAGAAGACTAAAAAGAACAAAACCGTTCGAGTTAGTGTTTAGTGTTAGTAAATAGTGTAAAGTACAAATGTGCCAAACAAACACAAGAACGAAGTGTATTCGCCTTAATAGAGACAGTAAGAAAAGTGTTATTGGACACATTCTTAATAAAAACAATTTATTAGTTATGTTATAATTTAATTACTTATTAGCCTATTTATAAGGCTAGATTGTAATACGATTAGGGTCCATCCTTTTGATGAGCCCTAGAACAAGGGAAAAAAAAAAAAAAAAAAAAAAAAACCTATCTTTTGTGACGCTCAAATATTTTATAACAAACTTTTATTCTTCCCGTTCCTACACTGCTATCATAAATACACCAAAAATAAATCAATTTCCCTACCTTAGAAAAATAGTAAAAATACATCTTATCGAAGCAGTAACAAACACTTCCTAGAATACTCAACTTTTACAGCAGATAAATCTATAAACGTCGGGTACGTACACAAAAAGTCGTTTTTATGAAAAGTGTTCCTTCGTTCCCGAAAGTTAGAACTTCGGCAAAGATCGGAGCCTATCAGTCTTCTAGATATAAATGCTTTTGAGGCACTTTACATTTTCTTAACGTAGTCAAACACCTACTACAGAAAACATATTCACAAAAAACTCACTTTCAAAACTAATTTGCGCTAAGAGCCAATTTTCCTACATGAATAGGACTCGTTAGATGAAAATTTTCTCGAGATTCTTTATTGCTAATAGTAGTAGGAGCCTAAGAGCTATGTCGTTTTTCAGGACTGAGTATAAATTTTTATGGCACTAGGTAAGAGGGGAATGTCGGAAGAAATAACCGTTCATCAGTCTGTTCGCGATTCGATTTCGGCTTGCGAAAATGGCGAACTTGAACTTGAAATATGAATGGACCGTTACGTAAATAGGAATGGATGAACACGTCACTTGTGCCCTTGGAATCGGTTTTTGCTGTACCTAAATGTAGGGTACATTAATCTTGGCACAGCAAAAACTGGATCGTTTAATCCATAATGTTCGTATAGATTTTACTTGTTCAGCCACAGTCGAAATAAGGTCGTCACCCTGAACCTTCATCTGTCATGTTATGAGACAAACAATTAAATTTCTATTCTTAATAACCAGCACCCTAATTGCGTTTGCGTAAATTCAGTTGTGATTGAATTCAATTCAATTACAACTGAATTATTTTGGAGCATATTGCTATCCATTGCTTCATATTTCCGAGAAATTTGTCTGCTCAAGTAAGTAACGCAATGAATATTGTTGAACTGTCGAAATGAAACCGATTCCTACTGTAAGTGTGCGCAATACTATCGTTGTAGGTGGTCGATCGACAGTTGAGAGGACTCTATTTTTGTATGCTCATTGCACGATAGAATCTGCTTTACCCGACTCAACATTTATAAATTGCATCTTAATGTCAATACCGCAGAATGACATTCAGCCACCTTATTTATATCAATCAATCTGCCTAGCCTTTTCCCAACTATGTTAGGATCAGCTTTCAGTATAACTAGATGAAGCTAAATACCAGTATTTTACATGGAGCGACTGCCTATCTGACCTCCACAACGCAGTAACTGGGTAATACGAAACCCCTTGGTAAGACTGGTTATCAGACTTTCGGGCTTCTGATGACCCGTAACGACTGTCAAAGATCCACGAATGAAGCCGGGACCAACGGCTTAACGTGTTTTCCGAGGCACGGAGGAGTCTAGGTACCCATCCACGGACCAACCCGGCAAGCATAGCTTAATTTTTTATTGCTATATAATGAAATATCATAAAATGGCCAGGCAATTAAAAAGGTTTCAGGATGACCTCAACTCAATATTGGTCAAATATATATTATTATGCTATTTTGATCTTTGTTATCAAGTAATTAAATAATTATAGTTTCCTATGCAGTAGGTTGCTCAGTGCCGTAGCTTCGAAAGGTATTATATGTATTGTGTGCTGACTTGATAAAAAAAAAGAATTGAAAACTGACGAACATATAGGTAACATACTTGATCGTACCTAAGTATAGTTAAGTGTTCTACTAAGTACATAGCTTTTATTGACTTAAATCTATTATCCACTAGAACGAAAGCGGCTCTACACAAAAAAAACAGTCCATACAGTTCAGTCCGTAGTCATGCGTACACGCACCGTGACATCAGCCGGCACTTCACACGTGTTTACAAAACAATGCCGAAGTGACGAAGATTCTTGGAATCTTGTAACGTTCGAATGTTTTTATGAATGCCAGAGAACTGGACTCTATCGTAGTGTATGTTTCGTTTGAATGTATGATCATGTAAAATTTACAAAAATAGGTATGTAAAGAGCAAACACAGTTAGTTTCAGATTTCTAGATTCTAGATTTATATATTTGCTACAAAGAAAAAACAAGCGATGACCTATATTTTTTATGGTTTAACATGCATACTGTGTTAACTCTTAACGTAAAACATAAATCAAACCACTTACCACAGTACAATATTCATTATTTACAAGCTTCCAAAGTTGAGACAAAAATTTGTTATTGTTTACTTTAGATTTTATGACAGCGAAAATAATATTTTTTTAATGTCATAAACTAGTTCAGTGAGTGTTGTCGTATCTCAAAAGGTTCGGACACAGATAATCTATCACAGTAAATGCATGGAATTGGATATTCCTACTTAATAGTGGTGGAACAAGGTTAAAAGTAAAAAAGGATTGTCTTGGGAACTTTGTTCCCACGGACAACCTACTGTTGGGGAACAAAGTTCCCGCGGTCGCGCAAGTGGCTATTCTGTTCTGAATATTGTAATATTTATTTGAGAAAACTATACAAAAGCAATGTCTATTCTTAATTGTATTTTTATTAAAATTTATTATGATTTAGTGAGGTAGGTGAATAGGTATTACAACAGATTTCAGAAACATTCTAGCCAAAAATAATGACTTTGATGATCTTGAAAAACTAAATGCTCATTAATTTATGATATTTATTACATTTATTACAGAGCCATGCATAACTTAAGGAAATATTTTTCGATGTTTAGTTTTTGCCACAAAGCTTGATAATCTTAAAATTAAAAATTTACTAAAACATAATTTGGGTTTTTGAACGACAAAATTACCAAACATGAAAAAATTGAAAAGCTTAGCAAACAAGATAATAGACTAGTGACTCAGTCCCCGTTACCTTAAACAAGTACAAAGCAGTACCGTCTATATAAAGGTAAATATTTTGTTTATAAGTCGTGTTTTGGATATCACGGGACATACGGATATGTTTCCGGAATGAATCGGATAACACTTTGACGTACACGTTGATATATAAAATGATAACTGAACAAAAAACCGAACCGTTTTGTTTGTGCTGAATAAACAATGTTTTCTTTCTTTGTTTTTTCTTTTAACAAGGAAATGTGTTATAATGATTTCTTTTTCAGTAACATAATTATAAGCATACATAAACTCACACCTTCTTCCTATGACAGTAGGCAGAAACTACAAAACGCCACCTGTTTTTCGATTAATTTGACTTTTCATTCGACTAGGTCATCCCAAGTCTTCATGTACAAGATGGTATATTAAAGAGATTATTGCTATGATAACTACGAGTGAAGAAAACAGTGCCATAATCAAAGTTTTCAAATGCAGTTTTTTTGCCACTAGACAAAAATTGTTGTCTTTGTTATACAAAAAACCTTTTTATAAAAAAATACAACCGACTTCCAAAACCTACAACACTACAAAGTAAAATAATTATTTTAATTTCGGAAGTTGGTGTCTTGATAAATGTATTTTCGTTTTTTGCCACCGACTTCCGAAATTAAAGCTCTTTTTTACTTTGTAGTGTAGGTTTTGGAAGTCGGTTGTATTTTTTTGTAAAAAAGTTTTTATTTTTCACTTTTTAGTTGTGGTACCTACCCCACACAAATTCTAATACCACTATCTGCAAAACAAACTAGAACATCATCCATATAAAAGTGGGGAAAAAATTCGTATTATTGAAGCTAACTCAAAAACTACCCAAGCAAAGTTAATAAATTTTATATGGGACCAATTTTGATGTTACCCTCTCGAATAAAATTTTTCAAATCGGACGACTCTGTAAAAAGTTATGCGTGGTCATACATAAAAAAAAAAAAACATCCTTTTCGAATTGAGAACCTCCTCCTTTTTTTTCGTCGGTTAAAAATTGTTTTATTTCTACTGCGGACAATGTCCGAATAGTTTAAATGTTCTTAGTTCGTATGTCTATCTCATAAAGTTTCAAAATTGTGTTTAGGTTCCACATTATTTACTGTTAAAATAGGCAGTAATAAATTACTGGTCAACCTTGGAATGGCGAGATTAGAAATAATAAAAACATTCAATAAGCTGCGACAACGCTGAGAATATGTATTGTATCGCAAAAATATCGTGTCAAATGCATACAGACGACCAAATATTAAGCTACATCATATTTCCAGTATAAACTGACCTCGCCTTAAGAAGAGGTCAGCCTATACTGGAAATATATGACGATAGTCACCATGTCATTGTGTACAACACAGCGTGTATCAGAAAGGTTTGGTCATATTTAAGGGACATACCATCAAACTGAACAATGTCACCATGTGACTAACATCGTAATCCCGAAAATATAATCAGCCGTCCCATACATTTGGGTTGAGTAGGTATTGAAGTTTTGTATGGGACAGTTGATAAATTCATTCGCGATTACGATGTTGATCCCATGGAGAAAGTTGTTCGTTTTGATGGTCTGTACCACATCCTTAAATATGTCCAGGCCTTTCTGATACACACTGTGTTTATCGTAAGAATATCAAATCAAAAAATGTACGCACGTAGACATAATCAAGCTATACTTACATTTCCAGTATAAGCTGACCTCTCTTTGTAGGGAAAGCCTATACAATACGAGGTTAGCTTATACTGGAATAGATTGGTATGTAGTCGTGTGATTTAGTATAGGCACAATATAAATCGACATTAGTTTTTTCTAGTTATATAAGATTTCAATCCTAAATCTCTATAGCAACATACAGTATCTATCTACATTTCTAATAAATTGTTCTACTTATCTGGAGTTAACGATAAAAACGATAAATTACTGTAAATATACGAGCGCACTTAACTCAAGTTTTCATTTGGTCTATAAAAAAATGTCACGTAATTTTACTACCTAATATTCCTGTAAGATGAATTTATTTTTTACGGCTTGAATATTATTACTAGAGATAGTAGAATTTTATAGGAGGACAGGAATGACTCGGCAGATAATTCTGATTTCAAATTTTTAACATATTGACGCAAGAAAATAATCTTGTAGTATCTCGCAAAAAATCATAACTCGTAAACAAGCTGAATCAGAGAGGTCATTTTTGGAACACGTATTTCTTATAATGAAAATCAGATGCCACTAATGATAGCATTCTAAAGTTAGTCTGATATGCATTTTATAGTAGTTACAGCAATTGGTATTTCAATTTCAAGTAGCAATATTGCTGTATCTTGGTTGTTGTAACATTGGCACAACGAAATAGCTTTAAGATTCGAAGTTACAAAAAAATCGTTATAATCGTTACTTCTCACCAAAATCGTTACAATGATTTTGCTCTATCCAAATAACTTTTAAAAATAGTTTATTTTATGGTATTTACAGCATTTTGTTTTGTTAAAAAAGTTTATAAAAAGTCAACGTCGTAACATACAAAAAAAAAACATCGTAGGAAACCGTTGCTTAGAACGCGAAATTTAAATTAGAGCATTTTCTTAATAACTTAATAATTTATCTATTAGTAGGTATACGTGTTTTAATATAATACACGTACCTTTTGTTTTATGTATAATAAATTAATAATGCATCTAATTTGGGACAGCGCTCCTTGATGGGCGAATCCTATTAGTGGCTGAACGTACGACGCGGCGACGCATTGCGTGAGCTCAGCTTAGTAGGTACACGCAAGCTAACCACTCAAGGCCACTGGCATATATCTGCGTCTTAACACCTGGTTCTTCGTCGTACATCCAGGCTGTCTGAGCAGGCAGCTCAGATTTTATGGTCGTCGAATATTTTTTTTTCCCGCGATGGTTTGTATGGTATGTTCAAAGTTTTAACAAATACGTGTAAACTGTTTTTTTTTTATGAATAAACAATAATAAAAAAAGTTGCAGGGTCTCATGCTAAACTTGCTAATTACCGGCCTCCTCGCACGAACTCATGGACAGACACAACCAGCTTGCTAAAAGTCACTTCAATACCACTTATTCATCAAACAAACGTTTGCTATCTCTTCTTCCTACGTACGCTACGTTTGCTATTTCTTTCTTTCTAATGACATTATAAAATTATTGTAAGTTACAGATGATACATCGTCATATATAGAACAGTCAGAATGACATGAAATTAATTTCATGTCCAACAACAATAAAAATCACAGAGTCATCAAAAAATAAAATAATTTACTGTCTGACCTGTATAAACCATTTGATCAACGTTGCGTGTTCACAGTTAAATTCGAATTCATTGGTCTGATACATTCATTTTTCACATTAATGGAATTCCGGGCTCAGTTTAGAAAAACTAAATTTGATTATAATGAGCTGGCTTTTGTAGGTGAATAATCAATTAATGAGCATTTTGAAGCTATTCATTTCAATATAGAGATAGAGTATTCTTTATTGCACACCAAAAAATAAAACAGATGCAATAGTACAAAAGACACTCATAAAGTAATTTAATAAGCACTTTTTGAAGTCAAAATTACATAAGATAGTCCCACAAAACGCCCGCCCTTCATCACTTCCTAGAGCTAGCTGGGAAAAAATGTCGCAACAAACTCCCCAGCAGCACGGCTGTCTATTTAATTAGAAAAACTAAACAGATGAAAATCAACCTGACTCATTTTGATTTGATTAAAAAACACTAAGATTTCGTTACCACCCCACCGTACAATATTTAACACTACAAAAAACTTCAATTTAAAAAAACACGTCTCTTGTATGGGGACCTCCTTTAACTTTATTTTTACTATTTGTTGTTACAGCGGTAATAGAAACACACAATCTGTGAAATTTTTAACTGTCTACCTATTAGGGTACATGAGACAGACGGACGGACGGACAGCGGCGCGGCGGCTCTGTAAGAGGGTTCCATTGGACACTCTTCGGGTATACAGAAAACAAAAAAGCTTTTAAAATAAAATCGTTACATCAACGTCAAAAATATTGGTAACTTGTAATAATCGTACAGTTGAATTGGTGGCTCTTTTATGGTGATTACAAAAGTTAAAATAACCCCTCAAAGGCTTTCTGCACCCCATGTGTGCATAAGGAAAATCCCTTTACATAATAAGTATATAAGCTTATATATTATACATATATAAACGTAAAAAAACACCATCCGATGGAAAAAAAATCATCCTACGTAGTTGTGAACCTATGGGTTCGCAACTAACCCCCCTCCCCCTCCCCCTGGGGGTTTTGGGTTTATAAATTAGTATATAACTGCACTTGAAGAGAGAAGGTATTCCACTTAGAGCACTGATTTGAACCGCACCTGAGCACTTCCACTAACAGCACTGAAACAAAATTTAGTAAAGTGCGATTCAGTGGAACAGTTTATTGATAATACTTTCAGTCCCCGAACGCCACCTACGTTTTTTTAGTGATAAAAATACTCGTATACAGAACCCTAATCGTATGCTCAGAACTGAAAATGTTCGAAACATTAACGCTTTCTGTTATTTATAATGAAAATGACTGATTTTATTTTGATAATAGAAGTAAACTGTGACTTAATATCGCCATTGCATGTTCATTGTTGTCGTTTGGTCAACGCATAATTTAGTAGGTACTTTCACAAGAACTTCATTTTGTAATCACTTCTTTGGTTGGTCGATTTACAGTTTCAAAATTGCGAAAATGATGATAAAATTCAGGGTTGTAGCTTTCCCTTTCGTGAACAATAGACATTTTTTTTTGCCAGTTGGGGGGTTTGCCAGTGTGTAGACGTCATTAATGTTGTGTGTAGAAGTACCGAAAGTGATAATAATAAAAACTGTGAAAACCAAGTGAGCGTAGATGCCAATACCCGCACTTTACGAAGACGTCGCTGAGCTGTCATCAGTCCTCCCGTGACCACGATCGCTGCAAAACGGTCGAAACTTCGGGAAACAAGTAGGTACCTGTTTACCTCGTAAAAAGGAATATCGCGAGAAGACCCGTTCTCAGTTTTGTTTATAATAAATAGACAATGACTCTTGTGCGAGGATTACGATAAGTACCTCCACATTTGGGAGCAGCCCGCACCCTAATTGCGTAACACACTATCAATCCGAATTTGAATCATTTTGAAGCAAATCTATCTGAAAGTATTTGCGTGATGCTGGAACATAATAATATATTGTATAGTCCACGACCTATGTTAGGGCATAACATACTTGTAACAAGTTGGAGGCAGCCTAATGTACAATTGAAACAGCAGCTAAAGTCATTTCTAACTAACAAAGCATATTACACTTGTCATGATTTTTAAATATATTTCTATAATTTTAATTGAAATAATAATATTTAGTACTGCTTTGATTTTTAAATACGTTTTTAAAATAAAATAACTTTTATTGGTACGTTTATTGATTCGGTTATCGACATCCTGCTGCCACACTCCCGCCACTTGCGTCACGTGGCGTGGTGGGGCGAGCGAGTACTGCCTGGCGCTGGGAGAAGACAGTTGATTTTAACCCGTCGAAGCGAACGGTTGAGCTGAAGAAGAAGTACTCATATTTGCTGTTAAGTTATAAGTGATGATGTGTGTAAAGTGAATTATTAATATATTGAAAGCTAAATTGAAGTGAGTTGCTGTTTTATTACACTTCAGAAGTGACACGGACCAGATAAAAAGGTATGTTTGAACACATATTATATCGTTATCGAGAGATTTTGTCTGTTGGGATGTTGTTTCAACGCCCACCATTAGTAAATTATATACCGATACTATTAATTGAGGAGCTCGTGGCTAAGTAATAACAGCTGCACGGGTCGATCCATCAGGTTAAGCTATGCTTGCCGGGGTTGGTCCGTGGATGGGTGACCATCTTTACATACCGAGACTCCTCCGTGCCTCGGAAAGCACGTTAAGCCGTTGGTCCCGGCTGTCATTCGTGGATCTTTGACAGTCGTTACGGGTCGTCAGAGGCCCAAAGGTCTGACAATCAGTCTTACCAAGGGGTATCGTATTACCCAGTTAATGGGTTGTGGAGGTCAGATGGGCAGTCGCTCCATGTAAAATAATGGTATTCGGCTGCATCCGGTTGGACTGGAAGCCGACCCCAACATAGTTGGGAAAAGGCTAGGCAGATTGATACCGATACTATTAATTAATTAATATTTAATCCTGTCAGCGGACAAATAATCTCGATATAACTTATTTCTTGCTTTATGCGTTTGGCCGAGGCTACGCTCCGATAACGTTCATTTTACAGACGTAAAATACTTGTTTGACCACGCAATTCTGGTTGTTTTCTTTGTTTAACTGCTCACATCCACGATACATAATGCATTACGATCACACAATTATCTAAGTATAACACATCAAATATTAGGAATATTTTATTTTATAAATAATTTACCATCCTACCCGCATGTTTACTCGGTTAATGAATCGTAATGCTGATCTTTAAATCTCAAACTGATAATAAATTATCTTATTAATTTTAAATAATCTATACCAGATTTTTAGTATTTGAATACATATTATAAAACGAGATAATATGGGTGAACTATGTATGTTCATCGGATTATGTTAGGGGGTGAACTATTTATGTTCATCGGATTATGTTAGGGGGTGAACTATGTATGTTCATCGGATTATGTTAGGGGGTGAACTATGTATGTTCATCGGATTATGTTAGGGGGTGAACTATGTATGTTCATCGGATTATGTTACGGGGTGAACTATGTTTTGTTCATCGGTGTATGCATAAGATTTTACTAGCAAGTATGCTTCTCGCTGTTTATGCTATACATATATGCTGGTTATGATCATCGTTGTCGGTTAATAGTGAGCTATGTATGCTTGTTGAATTCTCTACTTGTATTTATGCCTGTACATGTGGAAAATGACAGATCAGATAACTCTTAAATCCGGTAGATAATAAGTAAATATATTATCACAAAAAAAAAAAAAAAAAAACCAAGTATCTGTTTTTCTTGTTATTTCTTTTTGAAGTAGTACGAACTCAAGTACTCCCCTGATTACTTATTGTTCTGTTTTAGTGTATGTAAATTAATTTAACTTTCACTGCCAGCTTATTTGCTATAATTTATTGGCAATGCCGTCTGATCATGAAGCGGATACGCCGCCTGATACGCCTCCAAGGCGATGGCGGCCTAAGAAGGCGAAAAAACGAAGAAGGCGAAGGAGCTCGTCTTCCACGTCTTCATCCAGTGTTGAGCCGGCGCCGCGAAAGACGCGTAAGGTTTCAAGCAGGCTATCCACTAGAGACGTGCTGAAACTTCTATCGAAATGGAAAGGAGAGTCAAGTAAGAATTATTTTGGTAGTAACAATAATTTTAACAATGTTATTCCTGAATTCGACCCATCTAACAGAACTCAAACTATCGATTGCTGGCTGCGAAAAGTAAACGAATGTGCCACTATATACGGTTGGGAGGATAAACAAACAATTCACTACTCTTTACAAAAATTAATTGGTCTGGCAAAGAGATGGTTTGAGTCTTTGCAGACGGTCAAATACACTTGGGACGAGTGGCAACTGAAATTACGTAAGGCATTTCCAAGTGAGGAAAATTTCGGACGTCTTTTAGAAGAAATGTTGACTCGCACATCACGTAATGACGAGAGCCTGCGAGAATATTTCTATGACAAGTTGGGTTTGTTAAGTAGGTGTGAAATTACTGGTAAAAAGGCTGTTGACTGCATTGTGTACGGCATTAGCGACCGATCCGTTAGGAATGGGGCACAGGCTCTGAATAGTACGGAACCAGAAGATTTGCTCAATTACCTTTCTTCCCAAAAACCACAACCGGTTATGAGTAACAATAATAAACCGCGTGAACGCACATTTCAAAAGCCTAACAACTCTGGCAACTCCAATACGGGTGCCAACAATTCAAGTTCTGTAATTTGTTACAATTGTCGCGCTAAAGGCCACCCCTATTTTAAATGCACTAATCCGATAATAAAATGCAAACGTTGTAATCGGATAGGACATAACAACGACCAATGCAAGTTAGACCCGTTAACATCCACAAATCGTTCAAATAACAACGTGGAGAGTTCTGAGAAGAAAACTTTAAAAATTGACACGACTAATGACGCTAATAGTAAGTTTTTCAAAACCATCACAATCAATGACCATTCTCTCGAAGCGTATATAGACTTCGGGAGTGAATTTACTCTATTGCGTAAAACAGATGCAAGACAGTTGAAACTCGCGCAAAACTATGACAATGTTCCAATCGTAAGAGGATTTGGTCAGTCTTCTGTAGTACCTTTGTATAAAGCATTCGCTTCTGTGAGGGTTGATGACATTGAGTCGACTATCGAAGTATTAGTGGTTGATGACGCGCACATGCAGACGTCTACGATTATTGGACAAAATTTCACAGAGCAGTCATTCGTTACAGTCTTAAAAGATAGTGACAGTCTGACGTTCTACCGAAGTCCTAATAAGAATCCTTTTGATAACAACGGAGATGCACTAAAACTTTACGTTACCGATACCACTGACATTTCGAGAACCGACGTTGTCCCTATACACGTTGATCATGATTTTACCGGAGATATTTTTATTGAGGGCTATAGCGCAGTAGAACCACGGAAAGAATACCGTTTGTTTCAGGGCGCTTACCATATTTCTTGCGGCAAGGGTGAGGTCATTATATCAAATTTGTCCGATAGCTCAATAACCTTTGAAAAGAACGCCTTGATAGCTAGAGCGATTCCCTTTGTTGAACGAGACACTTACCAGATCAATAGGATTGCAGAGGATTTCTCTACGTTAGAACCGCTCGATAAAGCCGACATTAAGATTGGACCAGGGCTTGACAATAATCAAGCAAACGCGCTTTATTCGTTGCTTCAGGAATACCGGGACTGCTTCGCTACCAACTTGGGTGAGATAGGCTGTGCGGTTGACGTGGAAATGAAAATTGATCTCGTGGATAACAAACCGGTTGTCTACCGACCCTACCACCTGTCTCATTCCGAACGTGAAAAGGTCAGAGAAACCGTTGATGAACTATTGCGAAACAATATCATCCGAGAGTCAACATCTGATTATGCTAGTCCAATTTTAATGGTAAAAAAGAAAACCGGTGAGCAGAGATTATGTGTAGATTTTAGGGCCTTAAATAATAAAACAATCAAGGACCGGTTTCCTCTTCCTCTCATTGATGATCAATTATCTAATCTCAGCGGCAATACTTTCTTTACCACCCTCGATCTCGCGTCTGGCTATTATCAGATCCCAATGGCTCCAAGTAGCCGACATCTCACCGCCTTTGTCACGCCTGATGGGCATTATGAGTTTTTAAGAATGCCCTTCGGACTTGCTAATGCTCCAGCCGTCTTTCAGAGGATGATCAACAAAATCCTCGGAAATAGGCGATTCGAATATGCGTTGGCCTATTTAGATGACGTGCTGATACCATCAGGGGATGTGGAAGAGATGTTTAGGCGACTAGAGGAGGTGCTTAAAATTTTTAGAGAGTACGGATTAACTTTGAAGCTTTCTAAGTGCCGTTTTTTCGATGTCGCAGTCAGCTACCTGGGATATGATATTTCCTCACATGGTATTCAACCCGGCGAGGCTAAGGTAACAGCGGTCAAGGGATTTCCCACACCTCGCAATATTCACGAAGTTCGCCAATTTCTCGGCTTAACTGGTTATTTTCGAAGGTTTATAAAGGGTTATGGGGAAATCGCTCGACCGTTGACTTCCCTACTAAAGAAAGAGGCAAAATGGCAGTGGTCTGAAATCGAGGACCAGGCGTTTTCTCTTTTGAAGGAAAGTCTTGTTGGTCGCCCCGTTTTGGCCCTTTACGACCCAAAATTAGAGACCGAATTGCATACCGACGCCAGTTCTTTGGGCGTGGGAGGCATATTGATGCAATGGCAAAAGGAGTCACGTGTTTTAAAACCAGTAGCGTATTTTAGTCGCCAAACAACACCAGAGGAGAAACATCTGCACTCTTACGAGCTCGAGACACTGGCCGTCGTATGCTCTCTAAAAAAGTTCAGGGTTTACCTATTAGGCATACCTTTTAAGATTTTCACTGATTGTGCTGCTCTTAGAACTACCTTAACAAAGAGAGATTTAATTCCGCGGATAGCAAGGTGGTGGCTGCAAATAAGCGAATTTGACTTTAGTATAGAGTATCGGCCAGGGGTACAAATGCAGCATGTGGATGCTCTCAGTCGAAATACCACTCAACCCGCGAACTCGGATGACCATTTATCCGTTAACATTTATTCTATAGAGCAGGATAATTGGCTTCTAAGTTTACAAAAAGCAGACCCTGATATCTCGCGTATTTTGCAAATTCTAAAACCGGAAGACGACCTAGAGTGCCGGGATATTCGCAAAAATTACGTTGTTAAAAACCACGTTGTTTATAGAAAAATAGACGACCAACTACGCCTTGTTGTGCCACGCAGTGCGAGGTGGCAAGTATGTCGCGCTAATCATGATGAGATAGGGCATCATGGCTATTCTAAAACGCTAGAAAGGATACAAAGTAAATTCTGGTTCCCAAAATTGAGAAAATTTGTAAAAAAATATGTAACGGCTTGCTTAGAGTGTGCATACAATAAAGATACTGCGGCAAAACAAAAGTCTGGACATTTGTACCCAATTGAAAAGGTAAATATACCTTTTCACACTGTCCACATGGATCATCTCGGGCCATTTGTTCGCAGCAAAGATGGTAATACGCACATTTTGACCATAGTCGACGCTTTCACAAAATATGTGTTCGTGAGACCAGTTAAAGACCTTAAAACAAAAACCACTACCAAAGCCCTTGAGAAAATATTTTATGATTTCGGTATTCCGGCTAGGATAATATCTGACCGCGGTACTTCTTTTACGTCAACAGCCTTTAAGACCTTTTGTGAGGGACATGGAATTAAACATGTATTGAATGCAGTCGCTTGTCCCAGAGCCAATGGTCAAGCCGAAAGATTTAACCAGACTATTCTTAATTCATTAGCGGCACAAAATTCTTTTGGCCACGAGCGCGACTGGGACAAGTGTCTGGGGAAAATCCAATGGGGCATTAACAACACTGTGAATGCCTCGACACAAAAAACGGCGACCGAAGCTTTGTTTGGGCTTAAAATGCGGGATGATTTGGCGAATAAACTCGATATTGTAGATCAATCCATGACTTCTAATTTACAAGAACTTAGACAAGACATTAGCTCTAACATACAGAGAGAGCAAGAAAAGATGAAACTAAGACATGATAAAAATAGAATTCCTGCTGCTAGATATGAAGTCGGTAACCTGGTAAAGATTTCGCGAAACAATTTTGCCAATGAAGGGAAGAGCACAAAGCTTTTGTCAAAGTTCATAGGTCCCTATAAAATTGTAGAGGTTCTAGGGAACGATAGATATAGGATAGCCGATGTCCCAGGCTTCAGTAGGACGGGCAAGCCCTATAAGACTGTGATAGCGGCAGACAGGATGAGACCCTGGATACATATAAAGGCTTTGGAGGTACATAATTCAGACAATAGCGGCTCTAGTGAGTATAGTGATGATCATAATAGCGACTGAATGTACACAGGGTCTTATACCAAATCCATGTAAAAATTAACTGTGTACACTATTATTTTGGTACAGCGTGTGTTTTGTTTTACCTAGTTCTGTAAATAAATGTAACAGATATAAGTTATTTACTGTAGATTATCGATCTATTGGATCTAAAGAGTGAATTAACATTATTGATTTATTGGAATGTAATCACCCTATTAATTTCAATACCTATTAATTTTCACTATGTGTTTAAAATATTTTTAAAAATATTTTGTTATTGTTTACAACACATTTTATTTGGCGAATGTCATGATTTGTTACATGAAGGTAGGATTAACAGTGCGCTAAGTTTTGAGTTGTACTTTTAAATTCATGCGTATTATTATATTGTGCTGCAGCAAGTAGATATAAGTTTTAGTTACGTGTAAAACTAAGTGTAATGTAGATATATAACATAACAATCAATTATCCTCACATAATAGCAAAGGATGCACTTGTATATAAACTATAATCGTTAAGTAAGTCGTGCGCCAGGAGTCGGCACGATGTCTGATGGCCGAATGTCATGATTTTTAAATATATTTCTATAATTTTAATTGAAATAATAATATTTAGTACTGCTTTGATTTTTAAATACGTTTTTAAAATAAAATAACTTTTATTGGTACGTTTATTGATTCGGTTATCGACATCCTGCTGCCACACTCCCGCCACTTGCGTCACGTGGCGTGGTGGGGCGAGCGAGTACTGCCTGGCGCTGGGAGAAGACAGTTGATTTTAACCCGTCGAAGCGAACGGTTGAGCTGAAGAAGAAGTACTCATATTTGCTGTTACGTTATAAGTGATGATGTGTGTAAAGTGAATTATTAATATATTGAAAGCTAAATTGAAGTGAGTTGCTGTTTTATTACACACTAATGTAATGAATTTCTGACAGAATCTTTTATTTTGACATATATTCTAAGCATTATTTTTTTTTTTTGGCTATTGACATTATAGGGTGACCGGTAATTAGTGACCGATACTTAAACACATGATTGTGCTTATGATAACAAACAACTTTTACTATGGGACCAAACCTGAAATTATTTATTATTGCTTGCTGAATTGACGTTAAATTAACGACATTGTGATGAAATGAATATCTTTGACAGTCGTTATGGCCCATAACGTCAGAAGCCCAAAGGTCTGACAACTAGTCTTACCAAGGGGTACCTATCGTATTACCCAGTTACTGGGTTGTGCAAGTAGATAGGCAGTCGCTCCATGTAAAATACTGGTATTCAGCTGCATCCGGTTAGACTGGAAGCCGACCCTAACATATTTGGGAAAAGGCTAGGCAGATTGATGGATTGCTTATGATAGTTTTACTTTATGGAAAAACACTTTTTGACATGAACTTAATAAAGAAAGATATTCCATCGGAAATCTTGGTGTGGCGGGTGATGCAAAAGTGTTTATGCCATCATCTACCTAGCCTTTAACGTAGTGGGGACGTTGGGGTCGGCTTCCAGTCTAACCCGATGCAGCTGAATACCAGTATTTTATATGGAGCGACTGACTATCTGACCTCCACAACCCAATTTCTGGGGTTACGATACCTCTTGGTAAGACTGGTTGTCAGACTTTCGGGCTTCTGACGACCCATAAAGACTGTCAAAGATCCACAAATAATGACATCCAAGACCAACGGCTTAACGTACTTTCCGAGGCACGGAGGGTCTTGGTATGTAAAGATGGTCACCTATCCTCGGACCAACCGCGGCAAGCGTAGCTTAACATGGTTGATCGACCCGAGCGGTTGTTATTACTTAGCCACAAGCTCCTTTTCTGCATCAATTTATTGGAGAACTGATGTTAAGGTGAAACCAAATTAAATTGGGGGACTTTTCGTAACCATTTATTTCACTATTGCAGCATCTATGGATTAAATTTTTTGGTACACTCAAGGATAACACAATTGGATTAAATTTCCTCCATAGAATTTAATTCCGAAAAGACTTTTTTATGTTTTTTTCTGTAAGTAATTCTAAAAATTAAATCCTAATAAGTAATTTCATTCAAAGGACTGGCCTATTTTTTGGCCAAAGAATTAGCATTACCACACAACGTGGCAATGCTGCCAGCCTTTTGGGCACTTTTCCTGTCGACAGCGATGCGGACGAATTGTTTGGTGCCCTATGATTATTTCCCCTCGGTTTTTATATACTTGTACATATATTTTTTTTAAGATTGTTAGATTTTAAATTATGTAAATAAAATATTTGTTGAATATTGCAAAATTGCATTCATAATGTGCGTTAGGTAATTGAAAACTGGCTGAAAATATTTTTGATAGATAGGTTAATTTATTTTTAAACAATTTTTATTTGATTTGGCACTTTTATTTTGGTTCCAGCGCATTGTTGCACTCTCTTTTCTTCGCATGTGTGTGTGTGTGTGTGTGTGTGTGTGTGTGTGTGTGTGTGTGTGTGTGTGTTATTTCACTCTGTCGCTTTCTTATTCCCACCCAGTCCGATTTTTACATATTATCACCTTAATGTCTTTATAAAACTTAGATCACACAAGTATTGCTATTCTACATAGGTTGCTAACAACATATTATTATATTTATCCTGCTTTCGTAATGGTTAGGTAAGGCACGAAACACGATAACATTCAAATGAAACTCGAAAATGAAAAACGGTTCACACGGTCTACCTAAATGTTTTCCGACAACTTTTTTCATTTTTGTTTTAATTAGACATCGTCAGTGCCGTACCGGGCAAAGGTCACTCGAGCGAAATATGTGTATAATAATATGTTTCAGGTTTCAGCGGTTTTTTGGTAAAAGCTGCCTAGTTACTTATATTTGAATTTGGTGTGGTAGGTACATAATGTACCTCAGATCTGTTGTTGATCTGAGTCATATACTTGTTATAATCTTCCTATATTCGTAATTTAATTTTACTCTTTTTGAAACTACTCCGTAATTCTCTATAAGTACCTAATTATATGTATTTAAAAAAATATTAATGTTATTAATCATGATTCTTAACATCTTTGATAAAATATATTTTATTCCTTATGTATTAAAAGAGGATTTTAATCTAGACGGATTTTGCCACCCTCACCGATAGCAAATCGACTACACAACAAAAAATTTTCTTTCGCTACCTCTGCGATTACTCGTAATATCAGTGTTTACGAGGGCTGTTAATATGGTAAGAAAACCTAGATACCTACTTATTTTAAACACTATTAGTTTATTCACCTCCAATTAAATCCTATATTAAATCCTATTAAATCATATATAAATTAAATACCTACTCTAAGAATTTTCAGTGAAAATTCTTCACGCTTAACTAGTAAAGTTCATACACTCTAGTGTCAAAGGTAAAATTTTAGTGAAATTAATTCAAGACTAAAACTTATAGTTAAACAACAAATAGACACATTAAGGGGATGTGTGAGTGACATTATAGTAACTTAATTCATATTATAATTAGAAGTTACTAATACAATACAGAACATTAATCTTAATTACAAAACAAATGACTGAAATGGTGACGGCTCTGACTTACGTGTAGGTCGTGGGTTCAAACCCAGGCAGGCACATTACTTTGTGAAATTTATTTCATCGCCACTGCTCTCAAAACGGTGAAGTAAAACATCATAGGCAATGTCCTAAAAACAAAAAATTCGAAGACATGTGACATCCCCAACCCGCACTGTGCCCGCGTGGTGGATTATGGCTCCCTCTCACATAGAGGAGGCCGGTGTGCCAGCAGTGGGAACGTTATAGGCTGATTTATGTAAATAACTGAAATTCTTAACTTTGTGCAGCAATTAGTAAAACATCTTCATTTCATTGTTCTTTTTCTTTTTTTTTCCATTTCGACTTTTTAAAAAAATTAATCAAATTTTAATTTCGAATGTCAGTGATGAAAAATCGATGGGGCATTATCGCTTAAACTAATTAGATAAAAAACAACTAATATATCATCGAAATCGAAACGAGAGCTACAGGTGAAGAACGGTCGGCACGCGTAGTCTACATTGGCGTCAGTTGGCCCGCGAACACTGTTTCGAACGGACGTCCCGCGGCCCGTCTCACGAATTCACCGACATGTACACGAACACGCAGAATATAAGTGATTGTAAATAAAAAAAAACAACGTGAAGTGCTGTGGTCAGGACAGTGTTACAAAAAAAAAATTGTAGAACATA
Source organism: Cosmia pyralina (assembly GCA_946251885.1). NCBI lineage: Eukaryota > Metazoa > Arthropoda > Insecta > Lepidoptera > Noctuidae > Cosmia > Cosmia pyralina. Next base: position 12,263,158 of record OX276364.1, read on the forward strand.
GTTTTTTTTTTCGTTGTTTTAGTATAGTTATCTTATCTATAAAGTGCGTCAGACGAACAAATTCGAAAGAATTGACTTTGATAAGATTTAATAATAGTAAAATTAAATAGTTTTTATTAATAGTACTGTAAGTGTGATCAGTTTTAATATTAGTGAGTTATTGAACGAATTTGTGGACAACTTTGTGGACAAAGAGATGATGCGGTTTACTGAAAAAATGTAAGTCCTAAGATTAAACTTTATGAATGTTCCCGGAGGTCACATTGGATATAAAAATGAATGAACACGGAAAATGATAAGCAAAAACTGGGAACAAAAAATACATATTGAAGCGGAATAGATGAAATAAAATCCAAATCTAAATTCAAATATCAGAAAGCACCAGTGCATCGTTCTAAAATACTACTTGAAGTTTTAATTCAAACTAATTTTCATTTTAAAATTAATTTAGCTCCTAAAACAATCGTTTAATTTCGTGAATAATCCCAATTATTTCAATTGCATCTACTCATTAAGTTTAAATGCGCAACTTTCTTTAACATCATCATTACCTAAAATCATCCGCTATCATTATCATGCTTCCGAATACAAAATACTCGTAATCATGACGTATCGTAATAGAACTGCAAATACTGGAACAGATGACGATTACTTTCGCACATATTTGTTAAGAATTTAAGCAAAGTTTGTCCCTTTTGACGCATTCGATACATCTAACTGTAAGTATTTTAAGAACAGTTATCATTGAAGGCTATTAAAATTCCATTCTTGAAGTTCAATAGTACCTATGTGAGATCATGGTACTCGTAGTTTTTTATGATGTAATGTACTTACCTTATGAAATGTCGTCATAGTTCAATAAAAAAAGCGCTGAAGCAGCGCGAATACAGCGGCGCAAATGGTGTTCAAATCGATAATTTTAAGAACATATATTTTGAGTATGGTGTCCCTCAAGGGTATGACTTAGGTACTGCTTTTCTTTGCTGACATTATGAAAAGGAAGATGAGTTTGAGAGTATTATAACAAACTTTATTTATTAGAAAGGGTATAAAGAGATGGGTTATACTCGTAATTATGTGATAAACTGTTTGCAGTTTTAGGTAAAACTAACTAGTTACAATGTTGTAGCAGGTGTAATGTATTCAATTATTGTGTCGCTGTCAAGTACAACACATTTTTTATCTAATGACGCGTTATTTGAGTTGTCAATCTTATTCAAATACGAGTGAAAATCTGAGAAGACGTTGTCAAACAAACTTCAATATAATTATATTTAGTTAATGATGCTCAAACATTGTTATTATGCCTTCGGGTCTTTTAAGGCTAAATTCGCATTATGTTTATGAAGTTGTGTTGTATTTATCGTTATCATTAATTTTATCTTTAAAATCTTTATGTTCGTGATTAAAGGATTGTATTATTTTGTTGATGTTGCTGCAATGACTAATCCATATTTTTTTGGGTGAAACAATATGATTAGGTAGGATATAAAATTTTAACTTCTAAAGTTCCTTGCCCGATAATTCAATTAATTATCAACCCATTTTCTTAAGAACCGTACGTCCATTAACGTTTGATAACTTCAGGCGTCACTGTCATTTTCTTTTCAAGAACTTAATGGAATTATCGAACATTTTAGAGCTTATAAAGTAGGAGTTCATGTTGATGGATTAATATTAATAAGTTTTTCAGGAAAAATCGGGTAGCCAGAAAGTCTAAAAACCAGTCTTACCGAAGAAGTAACGTATTACTGTTGTGTTTATAATGGAGGTCAGGTAGGCAGGCAAATTCTGGTATTAAGATGCATTCCGGTAAACTTAAAGCCAACCACAACATAGTTTAGAAAATAGTAAGCATATGACGCCTAGAAATGGTTTTTGAGTCAAACTTGGCTGGAATTGAATACTAACGTTTCTTTGCAACTGAAAAATGATACTGAAACCTCAGACTAAATAAAAAACCAAGACATAGCGCTGTCAACAGTGACGTGAGGCTGCATGTTTTGGGTTTCTTGAACATATGTGCACGTAATGAGGTGTAGTTTAATTGTAGTTTGGTGTAAATGTGTGCATGTGAGCGTGTATGCACAGAGCGAGGTGCAGTTTGGGCATGCTTCACTGAATTGTTCGCAGCAGTATGTCTGCGTTTTTATTTAGTCTGAGACTGAATCATGAACATTATTTCTAATGGCCAAGGTAAATTCCTAGTGTACATAATATAGCGAAATATTCTTGAAATGTTTTGTCGTATCGGGGTAACTCTTAAGGAAGTCTTTAAGCACAGTCGTGAGCATCGATGTAAGAAAGAAGATTTCTATGGTCGTGAGCATGTGATGAAGTAGGTAATTGTATGGACAGTTATAGAATACTTGGAATAGTAAGTGGTCTGTATTATTTTCTTTTATACTGTATCTTGTAATACTTACCTTTCCTTGTTTAAATCTTACAACGTAGTTTCAACGATAATACCTAACTGATAATGCACTTATCTCTAAGTAGGTATTATAAAGTAATGTCGTTTGTCTGAGTTTTGCTTACTTGTTCTAAATTATTTTGTGGATTTTAAATAAGGCCATGCGGGTAGCCATTTCTAAATTGTCTATTTACCTATTACATTTTTTTCTTCATCTGCCTAGCCTTTTCCCAACTATGTTGGGGTCGGTTTCCAGTCTAACCGGATGCAGCTGAATACCAGTATTTTACATGGAGCAACTGCTTATCTGACCTCCACAACCCAGTTATTGGGTAATACGATACCCCTTGGTAAGACTGGTTGTCAGACTTTCGGGCTTCTGACGACCCGTAACGACTGTCAAAGACCCACGAATAACAGCCGGGATCAATGGCTTACCGTGCTTTCCGAGGCACAGAGGAGTCTCGGTATGTAAAGATGGTCACCCATCCACATACCAACCCGGCAAGCGTAGCATAAACTGGCGGATCGACCCGTGCAGCTGTTATTACTTAGCCACGAGCTCCTCAATTCCAGTAATATAAGACCAAAAAAATATATTGTAAGAGCTAGCTAGGACCCAAGATGGTCAAAATTGCTTGACAAGCACGAAATAAGCACGTACTCGTCAAGCAATTTTGACCGTCATTCTTTCCGAGGCACGGAGGGTCTTGGTATGTAAAGACGGTCACCATTCCACGGATCAACCGTAGCAAACGTAGCTTAACCTGATCGATCGACCCGTGTGGCTGTCATTACTTAGCCCACAATAAATATCGTAGCTCCTATTTTAGTTTTAAATTAAATATGCAGAACATATCAAACTTTGCCTCGTTTACAATTGCAACAAAATAAACGTAAATAAAGCGTTTAGTAATGTTGAGTTGGAACAAAATTCGAGCTATAACTAAAATATCTAATCATAATCATAATCATTTATTTGCAATAAGTATTGGTACAGTGTTGGTCTTAAAGTCAGTGGTTGAGTTCCTAATACAAAGTCAGATATTTGACATGCAAAACATTACAATTTAGGTATTTAATGCTAAAAAAAAAAAAATCAGTTATCGTCACATTAAATTAAAACAAATTATTTTACATTATTTATAAATTAATTTATAGAGTAAAATCGTTTTTCCAGCAGCCATAATTTTAACTGTATAAAAAATAAATTATTAGGTATGTCTTTAAATTTCTTTGGTAGTTTGTTATAAATAAGTCGTCACAATATGCTAACAGTTCTTTTTATACATAGAAGTCCTAGGTATAGAACAAAATATTTTATGCAGTTCAATTCAAAGAAAACAATACAAAATATATATCCCACATTAACATAACATCACGCCTTGTTTCCCCGAAGCGTTGAGCAGAAGTGTACATAATGTGCACAGCCACATTTCGTCAGTTACGGTTTAAGTCCCATGTAAAAGGGGGCGAGCCTATTGCCACCAACTGGGCACAAATCCAGACTCTGGGCTGCTACTGAGAAACTCCAGAAAAATCTAACCTGTTATAGGAAGGCATATTCTTTATACCAATCAATCATATACAGATAAAATATCTCATAAACGTATGACATATAAAATTGTAACGATGCCGCTAAACCCGTATTGATTTAGATTAAAAAGCTTTCATCACATTAGACGCCTATTGAGCTGCGGGATTTATGTTTCAATCAAGAGAAAATATAAGAACTAGGTCAAATGTAACCGATTCCCATCCCCATTATAACATACATTTTTAATTAGGGATGCATCGATACGCCTTTTTGCCGATAAGATACCGATACTCTTATGAAAATATCGGCGATACCGATACCGATGCCGATACGCTTATTGAATTTAAATGAAGGTAACATAAATAAAACACAAGTTGGGTTTTTAAATTAATATAAAAAATTACAGACTTAGAATGAGAATATTAGTTATAAAATTTATTATTATTTATTTATTTATTTATTTCCCACCATACAATTATCTTTACAGGTTTAACACCTAATGCGATAATGTAGACAACTCTTACACATATTTTCAAAATACCGCTACATAGTTACAAACTAATAATTTTGTAGGTACTTATGGCTACTATAAACACAATAATTATTATCTATATCACAATAGGACCATAACTTATTTCAAAGAGGGCTCTCACTATGAACCCACCCAGAGTACAACAAAATATATCCATATCTTCCGCTATACGGTTTAGGACAATTAATAACTTAACTTAAGTGTTAGTAATTAAAATTAACATAAATAAGATTTTTGTTTAAAAAACAAAGTATTCTTCAGTTTTGCGGCGATAGACAATTTCGCAACTAAGTTTGAATGAGACCTGCTGTACAAAATAGTCTCTCAGATGCGACAGAACTCATTTGCAAACTAAGGTACCTATATCTGCGACATTTTTTTCAAGTTTGGGTATAAGACGTCATTGTTCACGCCTCGTTTATAACGAAATAGACGAAAACAGCACGCGCGTTTACATGCTCTTTGCTTTTTTTTTTTGTTTACATGAATTTTTTGAAGCGCGAAATTTAAAATGTCTCGCTGTAAGTACCGGCAATAAAAATTTCACCGATGCCGATATATCGTCAAAACCGAAGTATCGCCGATATATCGGCATCGGTATCGGTATCGGATGCACCCCTAATTTTAATTCAGATCTGACTTTATTCGTTATTATAACACTGATACGTGAATACTATTAAATAATAAAGGAAATTGCCACAAATAACACCTAGTCACCCACATTTCGCCAGAAGTGTTTAAGACCTATGTAATAAGGGGCTAGTCTATTGCCACCAACCGGGAACCAATTCAGACTCCGGGCCGCTACTGAGAAATTACAGATAGAAAAAACCTTTAACACTTTTCCCGTCCTGAGAATCGAACCCAGGACCTCATCTTCAGCAGTAGCGTTTGCGACCGTCTAGAGATCTAGAAAAACGAGGCAGTCGATTTTAACAAAACGTCTAGCTATAGGTATCCTTTATTTTAACAATAATTCGTGAATATCATAGTATAGGTAATAGAGGATGTTGTCATATCCATCTTAAAAATTTGATACAAACACACTTAGACATCATCTCGGTCTTCAAGATCCGGTTGTTACATCAAACTGTTAGGCATAACCATGAAAACACATTAATCCATTACGATATTCAGTCAACAAAACAATAAAGTGTCATTCAGTTATTAGTCAAACAAATGACGACAATGGGTAAAACTATCATGGTTAAGTCACCATTTTAGTAAATTCGACACCACAGTATATCGAAATTCATATTTTTGTCGGGACCTTCGAAGGAAGACGATGCCTTTAAAACATCAGTTTTTTGGCCGTTGAATTCTAGCATAATGCTAAACCTCGATGAAGCACACACATATGGCCAGTAATTCCAGTAATATAAGACCAAAAAAATATATTGTAAGAGCTAGGTCCCTAGATGGTCAAAATTGCTTATCAAGCACGAAATAAGCACGTGCTCGTCAAGCAATGTCGGTCGTCTTGGAACCCCATCAGGACTTTGCGACCAAATTCCGTTGTCGAGACTGCAGCCCCTGGTTTATTAATTACGCGCAAAACAGTAATTACGGCAGAATAGCGACCGTTCGATATAATGTCGGTGGTTTGGTAAGGAACCCTAATTTCTGCATGTCCGAGTTCCTCCTAACTGGTATTTTTAGGGTTCCGTACCTCAAAAGGAAAAAACGGAACCCTTATAGGATTACTTCGTTGTCCGTCTGTCTGTCTGTCTGTCGTCTGTCTGTTGAAATTAATATCAAATACGTAAGTCTATGGTCTCTTGGAGTCCTAAAAAACTCAAGTTTCTAAGTCAACGCAATAAAAACATACGGCCATTTATGCGACATATTTTGATACTCGCAAGTAAATCAAAACCTATAGGGTACTTCCCGTTGTCCTAGAATCATGAAATTTGGCAAGAAGCAAGCTCTCACAGCACAAATAAAGAAAAAAGTCCGAAAACTGTTAATTTGTAATTCTATCATATATAAAAAATTTCAACTCTGTCAGTCTGTCATGACCCTTTTTCTCAAGGACGCTTGGAGATATCAAGTTGAAATTAATATCGAATACGTAAGTATATATGGTCCCTTAGAGTGCTACAAAAATTAAGCTTCTAAGTCAACGCAATAAAAATACGGCCATTTTGCGACACATTTTGATCCTCGCAACTTCGCAAGTAAATCAAAACCTACAGGGTACTTCCCGTTGACCTAGAATAATGAAATTTGGCAAGAAGCAAGGTCTCACAGCACAAGTAAAGGAAAAAGTCTGAAAAATGTTAATTTGTAATTCTATCGCATAAAAAAAAATTGAAGTCTGTCAGTCTGTCAAGATCTTTTTTCTCAAGGACGCGTGGAGATATCACGTTGAAATTAATATCGAATACGTAAGTCTATGGTCCCTTAGAGTTTAAAAAAAATCAAGCTACTAGGTCAATGCAATAAAAAAAATACGGCCATTTTGCGACACATTTTGATACTGGCAACTGTCGCAATTAAATCAAAAATTATAGGGTACTCGTACTTCCCGTTGACCTGGAATAATGAAATTTGGCAAGTAGCAAGATCTCCTAGCACAAATAAAGGAAAAAGTTTATTACATAAAAAAATATTAAAATTATTATTTTGTAGTTTTATTACATAAAATTTTTTTTTTTTGGGATCCATTGGTACGTTTGTTTTTGGGATAAATTCTTTTCAACTACGGAACCCTTCATTGTGCGTGTTCCGGCCGGTTTTTTTTTTGTGTTAACACTTAGCACCTTGTTGAGGAGATTTCAATACAATATTATAACGTCTACTTGATGACAGTTTGTTTGGACATCGCAGTATGTATCATCATCTGCATAGCCTTTTCCCAACTGCGTTGGGGTCTGCTACCAGTCTAACCAGATGCAGCTGAATACTAGTATTTCACATGGAGTGACTGCCTATCTGACCTCACCCAGTTACTGGGTGACACGATACCTGAGCCCTTGGTAAGACTGGTTTTCAGACTTTCGGGCTTATGACTACCCGCAACGACTGTCAAAAATCTACAAAATAATGACAGCCGGGACCAATGGCTTAACGTGCTTTCGGAGGCACGGCGGGGTCTCCCATCCATGAACCGACCTCGGCAAGCGTTGCTTAACCTTGAAGATCGAGCCATGCGGATGTTATTATTTAGCCAGGAGCCCCTTCAGTATATGTGGAAAGATTATTTTACGCTCTCTGTCCCTTTGGTAGACAATGTTCTAAGAAAATGCAATGCTATTTGCGACATCGTCTTGTGTACGACATCATTGTTCTATATGAAGGGCAATTTATTTTAAACTGTTCTCACATAAATCTAAACGATGCTGAAGGTTTTCCTACGAAACATTTTTATCTAACACCTCGAGCAAAAATGTGAGCATAGGAAATTTCAAAATGTTCCATATCTCCAGACTTATTAATTTTTCAATGGTGGCGCTGCCGGGAACCATCTCAATTCGCCTTAATAATAACGCAGTGATAATCTTAAAAATCTATATTTGTCATCGACCGCATCATCGCATAATTTCAAATCAAACGCCATTAATATCCTGCTAAAAACGATTAATTTTACCCATGCAACGTTAATAGAATTAATTTATTGCCTAAACAGCTGTGGCTTGATTTATAGCTTCATTAATTGATAGTTCAAAAGCACTAAACACATTTTGTCAAAATTATTATTATTTGCCTTTAGTTTTTGTAACAAGCACTTTTTTATCTATTACTACAAAACAAAATATAAACAAAAACATTACTTACAAAAGTCTTATGTTCTTAGGTTTGTCCGGGTGTTGAAACACTTGTAAGCAAGTTTAATACTAACTTAACATTGTAAGTAGTTAGTAAATGATAACTAAAAAACCGGCCAGGTGCGAGTTGGACTCGCACACGAAGGTTTCCGTGCCACCACAATATTTAACACTACATATTTAAAACAAATACTTCAGTTTAAAAAATCACGTTTCTTTATTTCTTTCTTTCTTTTCCCTTTAATTTTTTACTTTATTTTATTTTTATGGAAATACTAAACGGAAAATTGTTTCATCTTACATTTTAACAATCGCAAAGATAACTTTGTATTTCATAAATATTATACATATACAAGGTTATTTTTTGCAGTTGCAGGTAATCGCCCATTTTTAAACGACATAACTTGTGAAACGGTGTTTTAGTATTTGTTGATGAAATACAGTATAATTATGGTACATGATATACAGAAGATTCCAATTCCTAACTTATTTAATTGTTACGATAGAGCTCGTACAAAAAAGGTCTAAAATTTACGGCCCCCTATTTCTTAATTTTTGAAGATAAAACAAAATAAAAAATATATTTGTAGGTACTCTACTCGATGAGTTCTAGACAATGACACCCCACATGCTAGGGTAAGAATTTGTTTTTTTTTTTTTCAAAATGAAAAGTTTATTGTATGGATCCCTTTTAATTTTTAACAGAAATACACACAATCTGTGAAAATTTAAACTGTCTACCTAGTACGGTACATGAGATACAGCTCTATGACAGACAGACGGACGGACGGACGGACGGATGGACAGCGGAGGCATACCTAGTAATAGGGTTCCGTTTAGTACCCTTCGGATTTGGAACCCTAAAAATTACAAAAACGATGACGACGCGGGCCTATGAAGTCTGATATACTTACTTAACTGATTTCAGTCGTTTTACGTCATATTTTATAGACGATAAAAAACCCTATTACCATCAATATCTTCTTGATTATCAGATTGCCATCGACACGCTAAGAAGAAGTTTGTAGATTCACGAAGATTTTGTTTATCAAAAAGACAAGTTTCTGCGCTATTATCATTACTTTAATGTTATGTGATGTCCCAGCGGCTGAAGCGTGTGAAAAACTGAGCACAATGCCCAGTAATATAAAGTAAACAGTATTGTACGCACTTCAAAATCACAGCATATATCAGTACGCAACAGTTTGAGTGTGCGGCAGTTACGCCCTGACGGACGCGTATTTATCTACAGAGCGGCTGTAGGTAATTAATTCAAGGTCACTGCCGAGATAAACTACTGCAGCTTTATTATTCTGTGACAATTCATTACGTATTGCGCAAAATGCCGCAAGAATGGTTTTAATGGAAATGTGGTAAAACTTACAACTTCTTCTACGGCAGTACCGATTGCCTTATGCGTATATTAGTGTGCATATAAAGAATCTATAATAATATTATTAATCTTTGACAGAAATTGTTCACACAAATCTACTTATGGACCCGTAATGGTGAAGCCCGACCCGTGTGGTCAGAAGCCCAATGGTCTGTCAATCAGTCAAAGGGGTCCCCAAAACGATCAATCGCAATTGATCAATTGCCATCAATTTCTACACTAGTAATATTGTCATTCACTTCAATTGCACTTGGTAGACGATCAATTTGTATTTGTGTATCAATCACGTAAAAATTGACAATAGCAATTGATCGTTTCGGGGAACCTTTAGCGAGGGGTATCGTGTTGCTCTGTAACTGGGTTGTGGAGGTCAGATAGGCAGTCGCTCCATGTAAAATACTGGTACTGAGCTGCATCCGGTTAGACTGGAAGCTGACCCCAACATAGTTGGGAAAAGGCTATGTAGATTTATTGTTAAAAATATAATTAAAGCAGTATTATGTTTTCGTAATGTTTTTTGTCGATTTACAAAACGATAGCTTTGTGACTACATGATATGCACCTATTTTAGTTTCAGCCTTTCCGAGTAGATATTTTTGGCAATTGTGTTTACCTACCCACTTAAGAATAAGAATAATATTTATTACACACACAAGATTCATGATAGGTACACAAGAGCAGATGTACAAAACAGCAAAACACGGATATCTACATAAATCTACACAGATCATGTAACCCTGTCTCCTAAACTAGGTAGTCCTGTATCTTAGGAGACAAAATTGTTCTATAAGTAGGCAGAGGTTTCTGTGTTTTTAACCGACTTCAAAAAGGAGGAGGTTCTCAATTCGTCGGAACCTTTTTTTTTTATGTATGTTCCCCGATTACTCGAAGATGGCGAGACCGATTTGGATTTTTTTTTTGTTTTATTCAAGAGGGTCATCACAGTTGGTCCCATATAAAATTGATTAACTTTTCTTCGGTAGTTTTTGAGTTAGCTTCAATAATACGTATTTTTTCCCCACTTTTATATGGATGATGTTCTAGTTTGTTTTGGAGATAGTGGTATTAGAATTTGTGTGGGGTAGGTACACAACTTAAAAGTGAAAAATAAAAACTTTTTTACAAAAAAATACAACCGACTTCCAAAAACAACACTACAAAGTGAAAAATAACTTTAATTTCGGAAGTCGGTGGCAAAAAACGAAAATACATATAACACCGACACCGACACCGACTTCCGAAATTAAAGTTATGTTTCACATTGTAGTGTTGTTTTTGGAAGTCGGTTGTATTTTTTTGTAAAAAAGTTTTGATGAATTCTTGCTTATTTTGTTCTTTAAGTGTACAATGAGTAGGCAAGTTAGAGCTACCATGACATCTGACTCAAGACTGTTTACTACAGATATTCGGCAAAATTGAGCAAGATAAAGAAAATATCTTTGAAGCACCGTGTGCAAACTCAGCATAACACAATACAAAATTTCTGAAACGTTTCCTTTTACTAGAAAAGAGCCTGAAATGAAAACTCAAACGAAAAAGGTACACCATGTTGACTGACAAAGAATATTTTTTGTGACATTTCCAAATAAAGATAGCTACTTTTAAGAAACAAAGCGTCTGGTGATGTGACCCTGATCATAATTGAATATAAATTTTATGGCTCAGACAGAGCTGTCGGGTCGAAACGGAAACCGTTCATAATTTATTTAAACAACTGTACAAGGAGTTGCTATTTTGTCTATGTAAATATTGGTTGTTGCGCTGCGAAGATTTCGATTTTTTCCGTACAAACTATTGGTTATTTTTATTATTTATTTTTTTATGTATTTTTTTTTTAATCTTTGACAGTCATTACGGGTCGTCAGAAGCCCGAAAGTCTGACAACCAGTCTTACCAAGGAGTATCGTATTACCCAGTTAATGGGTTGTGGAGGTCAGATAGGCAGTCGCTCCATGTAAAATACTGGTATTCAGCTGCATCCGGTTAGACTGGAAGCTGACCCCAACATAGTTGGGAAAAGGCTAGGCAGATTGATTTTTTTTCCGCGAATTTGTTTGCGAAGATTTTGAATTTTTCTACACAAACTACAACACTCTATTTTATCCTAATAATTCAAAAAGTGTTGTCTATATACGTACTTCCTCAGGGTTCAAACTATGTCTAACCAAAATATGTACAATGATTTAGATGTGCAAACATAACAGACGGTCAAAGATCGTTTCACTTTTATTATAGATACCTATATTATAAGTATATAGAAGTAACATCTTCTTATTTAGTAAAAATTTATTATAATTTTATAAACCTGAAAAAAATTGTGTGTGTTTGGTATATTTTAATTGTCACCAATAAGTATCCCCCGTTCGTAGGCAGATACTTAACTACCTACCACCGATCTGCGAATGGCAAAATTAATATAAACAATTCAGACGATACCAGTATAACAAGAATTTAATTAAGGATAAAATTATCGTAATACCAAAACATTGCCAGAAAATCTTGAAATCATTTGGATATTATTTTCTAACAGGCATCAAATATTCAGATACAGATAATTGATAAACACTTTGTAAATAAACGCCTCTTGATACAGCTCTTCAAAATGTAACACTGAATTTCCTTTTTCATTTATTTAAATAAACCTAATCCTGGGAAATCTCAAATTTCTTTTAAGATCAGGTGACACCTCTTGCTCTGAAATATTTATTGACAAATATTTTACTTCGCTTTTTCTAGTTAAAGCAAAAGTGAAAGGAATAATTGGGTTGTCTTTAAAAGATCGCTCTTAGCGATAAGACCGCCCATTGTATATCCCTTGATTTTCTACATTATATTTTTTGTGTTGTACATAATAAACAGTATTCTATCATTATTAGTTTTGGGCAGTTTTAATTAGATTTGAGAAGCCATAAGTCACTACTGAAGAAGGTAATTAATATAAAGAGTTTTAGCATCTATTTTCTGGGTCAAAGAGAATGGTAATTTAAGCCATTTCACCAATGTCTTGAAACTCATCAGGTCAGTCCCTTTTCAGTTCTTCTCTTAAAAAAGAACTATGCCTATTCTTTATCAAACCATCCTGTTTAGTAGAATACATTTCCATTATGGTTTCCATGAGTCTTTATCTTTAGCTGCCCTCACTCCTCCATACCTAATTTTTACTAAGCAAAAAAATATCAACATTAAAAGTATTAATTAATAAAGCTTCAATCTCCCCTTTCTTCTTAAGATTTTAGTGTGTAAAATTGTCAAACATTTTGAAATATTTTAGGGAATTTTACGTTACAAAGACATTTTTGTTCGGAACAAAAATGTTCAAAAATTTACGACGCTTCTAAAATTCCACCCACACCCCGTATTGAGGAAGTATATAAAATGCATATTCTTCGCTTAATAGCTTTTACTGCAGTGTTTGAAATATTTGTTAAGATCGAAGATTTATACTATCCTAGTTCTAGTCCTAGATAATAGTAGTTAATGTGCCCACATTTGCATTATACCTATCATCATCATTTTAGCCGAAAATCGTCCATTGCTGGACTTAGGCCTCTCCCAAACAGACAGGATACCTATTATTATAGTAGTGAACAAATTTTAGGACTCGATTTTAGAAATTCTATCAATTTACTATTAAACTCTCTGAACAGTAAATTATTTTATAATACCATATTAATTTTAATATACTATTTGAGTTTATATCGCAAACAAGATGATCACTAACCAATAAATAAGGCTTGAAATTCACATAGATTTTGAAAAACTGTATGTGTAGTAATCAGCGGTTTGCTCATAAAATAATATTATTATGATCATTAACTACTATCTCAACTTAGTCTATGAAATTCTGCTAGCTCTCACGGAAGCTATGTGATGTAGTGTTACAAACTTGTTCATTTGCCAGACGCCAAATACTGTCTGGGGAAGGTTAGGCAAATAATATACGTGTACACAATAACACTTATATTTATGTCTATTCGTAATATAAGTTTAACTCTTTGTGATCCACCTTCACTTTTTAGTGATCTGTTATCTATATTATTCGTGTTTTGTTCATTTTCAATCAACATAATAATTTTATTTTAAGGAGTATTTTTGCTAAAATTATTTCAGCCTTAGCCACCAGTAGCGTTGTCGATGACTTGGTTGAGTGTAAGGGCACTTTTGAACTATACAATCTTCAACAATGATTATTCCGATACGAAAAAAACCCACAACAATCCATCCAGTGTAATAGATGCTGTGTAATAGTCAGCACCACGGTCGTCTAAATAGAGGAAGAGTCAATTGATCTGTTAAGATCTCGCAAATTGAAACAACTACATAACTGCGTTTGAGTTGCGCGTTTCCATCAATTCTGTGTATTGTGTTTGGTGCAGTCATGCTATGAACACGATAATAATTAACAGATAGTAATCGCTAAATCACCATTTTATTGCGTTTTATGGCTGAAGTAATAACAGTATGACACAGCATGAAACAGATTTTGACGTGGAAATATGGAGCGTCAACTGTGAATGAGTTTGAATTAAAGCGACATTTTGGCACTGAATCGCGAGGTATTTTTGGTATTGGTAGCGTCAATGTGACACTAGATCAGATAGATAACATAATTATGGCACCGGTTGAAGATAAATAAAATAATAAACAATTTAATGGAACAGGTGATATGTGTGTTAGAGAGGGTCCAGAATTTAAAAGTTGTAGTACGCTAACCTCTACTTTTTTAAACTATTCAGCAACGTTTTGGGGAAATTATTAATTTAAAGTGGAATAAACACGATGAATAACTAAATATAATTAAGAGATTACGGCAATAAAAGTAATTATAACTAATTCCTATGCGAAGGTAATCCTTTGTCTTTTATCATACTCACAGATAAACAATTAATAATATTATTACAACAAGAACAGTTATTTCCTTAAGGAAATATTTCTATAGAGTATGATGACTTCGTACCATAAAAAACATTATCTGAGACATCGTTATCTAGAGATAAGCGAGTTGATTTAATCATATCCAATGGTAAGTGCTGTTTTCTAGTATCTATTTGTATATCTTCTAATTATGCTGATTATATCTTAACGTGTGTTTTTAAAATAATGATAATTAGGGTTCCGTACCTCAAAAGGAAAAAACGGAACCCTTATAGTATCTCTCGTGTGTCTGTCTGTCTGTTTGTCCGTCTGTCACAGCCAGTTTGCTCCGAATCTAATGGACCGATTAAGTTGAAATTTGGTACACATATGAATTTCTGTGATCCAAACACGGACGGGTAAAGTAAATAAATTAAATTTGAATATAGAGGTCACTTTTGGGGGGTAAATAAGAAAATTAAAAAAAAAGTTTTGCAAACTACACCATGTGGCATATCAAATGAAAGGGCTTACTATGAGGGTCTCAAAAATATTTTTTTATAATTTTAAAATACATTGTTTTAAAGTTATTTAAGAAAATAGACGAAAATTTACCATTCCCCCCCTTATCTCCGAAACTACTGAGCCTAAAATTTTGAAAAAAATATAGAAAATAGATCTTTACCTGTAGATTACAGGAAAACCTATAAAAAGTCTGTGGTCTTAAAATACCATGGTAAATCTATCAATACTGTGAGTACAAACTTACATTTACAGTTGGAATGTATGGGAGAACATGTTTTTCAACTACAATGTTAAATTTGTTCTTAAGATAAATTCATCCCAACTACGGAACCCTTCATTGTGCGTGGTCCGACACGCACTTGGCCGGTTTTTTTTTTTATAATAATGATAATGATAATGATATTTGGTTACGTTCAGTGTAACATTTAGAATTCTGTAAGTAAAGCAAATCATCTCTAATTTTGTGTGAACTATTTTAGCTTACAAAATTTAAATGTCGCCTTAATTTCTAATTACAGGTATTTTTGGATTAAACATTTGTTGGCTGTCTAAATGCTGAGCTTCTCAAAGTACCACAGTTGCCTTGAGAGATTACTTTGAGTGATACTTCCTTCTGAGTTATCTTTGAGAAAATCTGTTATGAAATTGTTTTGTTTTTGTTAGGTGTCATTAGCATTGCTGTAGTTGATCTCATCTGGGTTTCAGAGTCTTATTAAGTAATTTATTTATGATGGTATTCCCATAGTAGAAAAAGCAATACTTCATATTTATGTTCAAATAAGCAAATTAAGAAGCGAATTTATTTAACCTCCATTTTTGTAGGCTAATATAGCAATTTACTACTCCACTCGAAGCTGTAGTTTAGTCTCCAGACACAAAGTTTTTTTTCTAGTAGTCATTAAAGTCATTTGAGGTTGAGTTGCTATCAGTAATTTTTTTTTTTTTTAATCTTTATTTAAGGAGCTTCCAATCAAAATTTTCTGATGTTAACTCGAGTGGGTAAATGATTGACAAGCATAACTTCTATAATCCTTTATTGAATCTTTCATTAAACTCATAACTCGCACATACTTCATTCACATAGTTTTTTTAAATATCATAAACAAACATCCTTTGATGTCTCATTATTAGTTTATTACTCTTTTAACAGATTCAATCCAATTTCTGTTTAGGTTATGAGAATCAAACTACTATACATAAAAATAAATTGATTTTGATTATTGTTGACGATGCTTTGTGGCAAATTAAAATGTGCTCATGTTTATTTAGTGGCCTTTGTAAAGGTCAGATACGGTCTAGGTTGTTTAATATATATATATATATATATATGGCTATATGTTGTAATTATATCATATTTCTCGAACCTAAGTAATGGTTTCGCAATATCTGGTCTAGAAATAACAAATTTAGGCTTTTTCATTGAGTATCTGTATATCATTGAAGAGTTTTTGACGATTGTTTAAAAAAAATACTACGTTTTGCTTTAGAAATGGTTCCTACAACTCATTCATTGATTTATCCTTCAGATTTTGCAAAGCCGTCTTTTAGTGTCTATTTTAAAAACGGTTTAGTATTGATTCCCCCGTTTTCTGTTTTCCTCCGAAAAGTTATATACTTTTTAATTTCGTTTTATCAGATTAAATCGAGGTGGTACAGTCAAAGAAAAAACAACTAAGCGATTATTAATAACTAGCAGCGTCCCGCGGTTTCACCCGCGTAGACCGGGATAAAAAGTAACCTATGTGTTAATCCAGGGTATAAGCTATCTTCACCATTGTGTGGATCGCCCGGAGGACACGGTGGAGCATACAGTGGAGGTCTGCCCGGCTTGGGCGGAGCACCGCCGTGTTCTCACGGAGGCGATCGGCGGCGGCGATCTCTCGCGTCCAAACCTGGTCCAGGCCATGGTGCGGAGCGAGAGTGCATGGGAAGCCGTCACCTCCTTCTGCGAAGCAGTAATGCTCGCGAAGGAGGAAGCGGAACGCGTGAGGGAGAGGCAACAGCCGCGCCCTCGCGCCCCTAGCCGCCGTAGGAGACGCCCTGGGCGGCGGGAATCGATTGCCGATTCCCGGCCACCGTAGGCGCGGGCTTGCGGACGACGAGTAATGGGCAGCTCGCCGTCCGGTAAGGACCAGGCCCGGGTCGACGGCGCGTTGTGTTCCACGCGCGCCTCAAAGAGATGTCAGCAGTGACGGGGTCAATTGGGCCGATGCCGCCGGGGTCGCGGGTAGTTCGAAAGAGATACCGTGGCCCTGGCACGGGCAGCTGAAGGAACATGGGTGGGTTTTAGTCAGTAAAAGTCTGACACGCCCTCCCGCCTCTGCCCAGAGCGGGAGAAGTCATTTGATGATTTCCCATCCACAAAAAAAAAAAAAAAAAAAAAAAAAAAAGGGTATAAGCTATCTACATACCAAATTTTATCCAAATCGGTTCAGTCGTTTGAGCGTAAAGAAGTAACAAACATACAAACACACACACACGCGCTCATTCACCAACTTCGCCTTTATAATATTAGTGTGATAAGAAGTATGTTTATGTCAGATCAAATTATTCTACATTATCACAAATCAAATCACAGCTTTCGTCAATTTATAATTAGTTTCTTCACAATTACAAAAATCATGGATTTTTCTTGAATATAATAATTGAAAGTGGTTGCGACGAGCTACACACACACAAATATATATGACACAGATTAGGTCTTGTCTCTTAGATAGTCTGCATAAAATTGGTTCCTAAAAATCATATTTCAGTGGTTGCACTTACTTGCTTAGCGTATTTTTAAATTTGGAAGGATATTTTAAAGAATATTTTTATTATAAAAACAAAAACGAGGGAATCAGTACTCATGGCTTAAAGCACGTAATTTCCAAGAGTTTCCCAATAGATAAGTATTCTATTATTCTTATTCCATTCTTCTATTTTAACCCCAAACAAGACTTCGTTTACAACATCTCTTTGCTTTTCAATATTAATATCCGAAACGTCTTCAGTATTCCTTTAGTCCGATTCCTCGTTAAGTCCAACTTTATATTTTTCATTACGCTTGAAATGATCACGATAACGAAGCTGTGAATCTTTAAGAACGTGCTCTCAGATATTCTTATATTTATTTTCTGTGTATTAGACAGCTTTCGCTTGTATGTGGCCTTAAGAAGGTAACCAACGAGGTCTGGATTTATTTAAAGGATGCTCTTCTAGCACCACTTAGTATATAACAGTCATCGTGCAAGGAATTCTCATTAAATTAATAATTCGAATATGTAGATAAATATGCAAATATGGACTCGAGCCGGATACTCGGATACTAGATAATATTTAATTATCATGTTTAGTTATCATTGTGTATTCAAATGTCATAAGGTAGGTACCTAAGCAGTCTAAGGCTTAATTTACACAATAGTGCCGATTGGACTTTATTTGTTTACTGTGTTATGTACATATACTTAGAGGAAACAATAAAAATCTTCATATTACAAGATAAGGAAAAGACGGTCAAATCAATCAACCGTAAGAGAACAGTTATTTATTTATTTATTATCTCCAACAAAAGTTGAACACCACACATGACACATAATATTAATGTACAACATTTGGTATTAAGTAGATGTACTCCTTCACTTAGAGACCAACAACTATGTTATCAAGTTAAAATATTAATATTGGTTAAAATTTTGCTAACAAATTAAGGGTTAGATTGTATTACACTGACACTGACTGGGTTGTATTGTTGACTTTGAAATTATTCACAATCTATCAGGGGGTGAAAGTACTCATGAATAAGAACGACTTTTAGTATGGGATCAATTCGGATATAGACAACAATAGCATCTGCTATGTTATGTACATTGTTTTTTTGCCAATTTTCTGTAAAACCTGTGTAGTAAGAATAACTGGCAAAGATAAACTTGGTATAAGTTTCATAAAAATGTCTGTCTATCCAGTTGATAGCATTAGTACCTAGTTCTTGATGAGATCTCCAGCTGTGACAGACAGACATATAGACTGAGTCGCACCATCAGGGTTCCTTTTTACCATCTTGGTATGGAAACCTAACAACGTTCATTTTGGCAGACAGAGAAACTTCGAAGATGTAAATTAAAAAACATAGGCAGTCATGGAGACTACCGACAGAAGTAAAATCTTGACAGCGTAACACGTCACATTAGCATATCGCATGTCGGTGACGCGTTACGGTGACAAAAACCAGCAAGGTTTCCTCCTACCACAAATCGCTCAACGCACCTAAACAAGTTTTCACTTCAAAAAACTGATGTCATTGTGTCCTCCCCTCCGTGACATCGATATCCGTCTTAGATTTTCATTGGCTCTGTTGCTTTATTATCCCAGCCTATTATTATCCCACTGCAGGGCAAAGGCCTCCTCTCACACAGAGAAGGCACGAGCATTGATCACGGCGCTTGCTCAAGACGGGTTGGCGATTAAAAACTTATGTTGACTACTAGATGACCCGACCAAATTTGTCCTGTCAAAATTTCAATAATTCATACAAAATCCCCATAGAAAAATCACTTTAAAGTTTTCCAAGTTTTCAAATTTTCCCGGCAATTTTTCAACATTTTTTTTTTCTTTGACAATTACAAAATCAACAAAAAAAATATTTGCCAAATAAGCACGCAATCGTTCTGAAGTGATGCGCGTACATACATTTTGGCATTGGAATTTTAATTATATAGATAGATATATCCAGGTTTCCTCACGATGTAATGTCCAAGATAAACTTTGAAAATATGTACATAAATAAAAAATTAAAAAGGTCACATTAGTAGATACGTACATACGTATAGACGTACCAATCTTACCAAGGGGTATCGTATTACCCAGTTACTGGGTTGTGGAGGTCAGATAGGCAGTGGCTCCATATAAAATACTGGTATTCAGCTGCATCCGATTAAACTGGAAGCCGACCCCAACATAGTTAGGAAAAGGCTAGGCAGATGATGTCTGTCTATCCAGAATGCAAAACAGAATTTTAGGGATTTTGAAATTCAAGAAATACATTAATGTTATTGTTCGGTGACACTGTCTTGACCTTCAAACAGCTCCAATGTTCGTATTATTTGCTATTTAAATTTATTATTACACAAATTCACATTTAAAAGTGAAATCGTTTACTGTCGTCTGGTTTGTGTTATTTCCAAAATAGTAACTTCTGATATTAGTAGAATGTTTGCATATTCACCATATGACTATATTTAATTTATTTCATAAGATCGATTAACCTTGTGAAGGCCGCAGGAATCCGCTGAATGCGAGAAACACAGAACCGGTCGAAGTGGCGGTGCTTGGGGGAGGCCTTTGTCCGGCTACTCGAGTAGTGGAACATCATGCGAGTCAGTTGAATTGAACTACTGCGGTTTCTATGGTTTCGCATCGGAGCTGTGATATGGCCATCAATTTGGTTGAATCATCTTTGTCTTGGCGGTTTGTGTGTGAAATAATACTGTTTAAACTGCTATCGTAACTGACAGAGCTATGAATATCATTGATCCGTGGTTTTTGTACTTGAATTCTTTCCTGTTGTCTATTATTAAAACCTCTCATTTTATAAATTAGTCGCCTTTTACCTTTTTCTGTTCCAAATAGGAAACATCTTGCATTCATTCTCCTGCCCTTATTCCAATTTAGTTGGGGTCGGTGCTACATGTCTTTTTCTTCCTAGCCATATCATCTTTCACACAGTCCATCCATCTTAGTTAGTTTCTTTGGTCTTCCCCTATCATATTATACTTATCTATAGTCTAGCGCGATTCAACTGGACATAAACCTGTCCCAAGTTGCACCACAACATCTTGGCACAGTCCTATACATCATACAGTCGTCCGACGAAGCCCGAGCTGCATACGAAGTTCGGCGAACTACGTAAGCAGCTCGGGCTCTCGTCGGACGACTGTATGATGTATAGACTGTGATCTTGGTCCTTCACCTTCCGTCTATAGTCAATCAAAATGAGTTCATATTTAGGGTTGCCAAATGGAATTAGAAAGAAAGAAGAAAGAAAGAAAATACGTTTATTTGCGGTAAACATGACGCAAAGGACAAAAAAAAATAAAATAAGCAATGTAAAAAGCAAGTTTTGGGGAAAATATGCGTCACATCTACGCAAAACGGCTACCGCTCAGCATAATGCCGCGACCCCATACGAAACGGAGCCCCAGCGCTGGTTTTTTGTTTATTTTTAATTTTGATTAAAAAAAAAAAATCAAAATTCAAATCAGAATGCAGGTTGCATATGATTTGAATTTCGATATTTTTAAAGGATTTATTATTTTTTTCATAATTTATGTTTTTATTGTTCTAAAATGAAAAGTTTACATCGAATTTGTAGTATTTATTGATACTTAGATATTTTTTTCTGGCTAAGCTATTAAAAAAAAAACTAGGTATGCCATACGCTTCTACTCCGTTCACCTAATATACCCTATTTTTTTCGAGACGGTAAAAAAAGTCATCCGGTATATACAACACAGTCCATCCTCAAGGTGGCGCACTTTACATTATTGAATTCTTTGAATAAATTATTATTTTTACACTTACCTACTTACACCTTTGGCCTCAAGTTTTTATATGATGGATTATTCAATATGTATGGTTGTCCGATTTGAATTTACGTTACTTGCAGGTATTTTGAACTAATGAATCAATTAAAATAATTGTAATTGTTATTTCAGGTTTTAAAATTTTCCTTAGAACGTCAAAATAAAAACAAATTCAGAACTCAATTATGGTAAAATCTATTAGAATTCAAAAATATTTTGTCTGCCGATAACATACTCCTAATCTTAAAATCTGAAGCCTTGAAAGAGCTGTGACGCTTCATAATATCTAAATCGATATCGCTACTTGTATCGATTTACATCAGATATAGAAATAAATGTGTTTTCCCATGTTTGATTCACATCTCGTAGATAACTAATGCTTACCTGTCACCGGTTTGATTTTGATAAAACTTTGATTTTGTTCTCTATGATTGATGACAGTCATTCGTAAATGTCGTCAATGAATGATAATAAAATGTATATCAGTGTGTTAGATCATACATTTTAGTATTCTTACAAACGAGCGACACGCGTCAACAGCAGAGGCACGCGTCGACGGCAGTCGTCGATGCGCCGCCGACATGTCAGCGACAGTCGACCAAGCAACCTAAACCTAAACTATTTGCAATGCACTATACATACTATATATCGCGACACGCTTACAATTGCAAGCGGTGCTTCAGGTCGGCGGCGGCGGTCGTCGGCGCGTCGACGACCGCTGTCAACGCATGCATTTGCCTCTCCCGTTGACGCTCGTGTGTGAGAACACTTAAGTGTCATTATAAATGACAAAACTTAAATATAGCTTCTGTAAGCCCAGGGTTTGGCCTGCACAGTTAATCCAGCTAACATCTTGCTGATAAATGCCGGTTCGTCCACATGACATGTGGGTACTGGGAGTGGATGCTCTATAGAAGGATATATGGTGATCTTTATTGGTGATGTTCTTCAGAATGAGCAGGTGCGTAGTACTCGCAACCGGCTTGCAGTCATGACCAGATGTATGAACATACACGAAGCAAAAGGGTACAGTAAGGATCGTAGCAGGTGGCGTTCTGTAGCTTCTGCCTACACCCATGGGAATATGTATGTATGTGATTGATGGTCGCTCATGTTTTAATTAGGGGCTCCATGTGATCTTTTATATTTGAAACATTTACCTACCTACCAGGCAAAATACTTCAAGCGGATGGTTGAGTTTAATCAAAAACAGGCACAAATTATATTTTTATCTTGAATAATTTATCTACAGCTGAGCCTATCATTAATCTAAACAATAATAAAATATTGTAAATGCTCTATTTAAAACAATTCATTATTCTTATCATTACAGTAGGTATATACCTGCACAATATTACATAACTAAGTTTTTTTTTTCTTATAATCTCTTAAAAGGTGAACGTCTACTGGTCCGCGCCGGCCACAACGCACGCACGGTACGCAACGGATTTCGGTTTGCTTTGTATGAATTCATATAGCACTGCATCCACACCGGTACCGCCCGATTTTCATTTTTTCATACATACAATCCAAAATATATTATATTGCGTGCTGTGCGTGCGTTCCGGCCAGCGCAGACCAATGGCCGTTCAGCTTAATCATTACGTCACACCATATTTTGATGGGCATTTATTTATTTATTAGGAACACCAACAATATATTATACATTTGATTTAACATAGGATCTTCGTTCTGTGTAAATATGTCACTTTTAAGGCTGATTGTTCAATAGTCAGATAATTTTTATTTGAGGAATAAATATGGCGGTTTGACGGCTTTTGTATTAACAATTGTCAAACTGTCAGATTTCAGTTTGACATATTTTTAATACAAAAGCTGTCAAACCGCCATATTTATTCCTCAAATAAAATTATTCTTCAAATCAAATCAGCCCATAAAGGTGTACACAACACTAAAACAATATAGAATGTCTAAACATTCCAATTTTTTTATTGAATTAATGAAATACTATGCATTCTGTTCTAAAATAGATAAACTAAACAAATAAAAACACATCAGTTACTAAGATAATTACAAATATAGCATTCGTAAGAATCTCAAGTTTATCAAGGTCAAGTGCAGGAGCAAATCAATTGATGATTCACGGTCCACAAATTACAAAGTGTCTGAAGTAATCTTTGCAGATTATGGTGGCGCTAGTTGCTTAAGGAAATATCAACGCAGCTGTCAAATTCAGTACATAAAAAATTAGTTCCATAAATTATCGCATGTCAAGATAAATTGGTAATTTTATTCATCAATCATGTGTGTTTTTGTTATAAGTAACAGTGTTTTAGTTGTAATTACCTTGTCACAAAGGTCGTCCTTGGACGTGTTAGTCTAATATAATCGAGTGATAATATGTATGAATTTGTGGGACAAATGGGATTGCTATTAAAGTTTTTTTTTTTTTTTTTTTTTAATCAATGCTTTTTCAACAAGGCTACAAAAAGGTTCAGTTAACTCCATTATTTTCTTAGTCATGTTGACAATTTATGATGAATTAAGTAATAAAGAGTGGTGTTTTATGAGTAATAACATTTAGTTTTTGTATTTTTGTATGATGGCAACAGCACAGTCCATACGATTTGTTCAATATTTCTCTTATGTTATTTTTTGGAGTTTACTTCATATGAATCGATTTTGATAAAAGGCCCCGGTATGGAAATTTTATGAGGAGTGAAATACAAGCGTTAACTCAATAGCGTTACTACATTTTTCTGCGCAACAAAACGAACGCCTTTACACCTTAAAGTTGCTTTTTATAGCACTGATTCATTGAAGAGATCCTGCTCCTATGTCCTTTGTTTTCGTCCGACAATAGAAAGTCGGAAGGGCACAAAAAACAGGAGTAAACTCCGGCCGTGTGTCGGAGCTGACACACACGCACTTTTTTATCTCTGTTCTCAATTTATTAATCATATTTGATTTATAATCAATTTGTTATTAGTAGCTTAAAAGCTTTGAGATAGGATATTGGTCAAAGATTACCGGGCATAGTAAAACAGATATAGTTGGTCAGCCAAGGACTGATGGGGCCTATTATTTTATATCTAAGTAATATAGTTTGTTACGTCATTCTATGAGAGCTCTATGGTCTTATCTGATTATTACAACGCCGTAAACCAAAATATGTTGACGTAGACAGATTAGTACACATGTGACATTGTTTAGCACTTTCGTCTGTGACATACTCGTAACCTATTGAGCGGTTGGCACTTGACATAATTTGCGTGTCTACAGGGAATAACGTTACTACGAGTATAAGTTTTGTTTTACTATAGTAGAATGATATGAGGTGTCCTGTGGGATTTTTAAGTGACACATTATTTTTAGTTATTGGACATATAAACTAATATAGTAAAGCTGAAGATTTTGTTTGTTTTTTTTTTTTTGCACGCGCTAATGTCTGCAATTACTAGTCAGATTTAAAAAAATATTTTTGCACATTTTGTTAGCCTAATTCTTGAGGAAGGTATTATTTATATACCTATATATCGAAGTCGCGGACAGAAGCTAGTGATGACGTAATAAAGATTGTTAAAATTGAAGTGTTTAAATTACGTAACATTTTTTGAGTTTTGTTTTAATTGAGACTAGAATTTGGAAGTGTCTTTGATTTATTTTGTAACTTTGAAAGGTTGTTTAGTGATAAGTTGATGTTTCATTGCCCAGAATCTGCTCACCCTTTATTTTACAACTAGTACTTCCCGCGTGACTTCGTCCGCGTGGATGTCGGAAAATATCGCACGGGTACAAAAATCCTTCCTTATTCCTTGTTTACCTCTGTGCAAAATTTCACCTTTCTAGGTCCAATGGTATGAGCTGGGCGTTGATGAGTCAGCCAGTCAAGTCAGTCAGGACTTCTCTTTTTATTTATTTTATAAAAAACAGATTTAGCAACAAAGTCGACAAGCAATACTAAATTAAATACTGTACCCACCTAATTAAAATAAACCGACTCCTCAATTTACTGAATTTAAAAAAAGCTTTTTAAAACATCCACTCCGCACCTGCAAACTAAACTCAAAAAGTAGAAAGTTTTAGCATTACTCTTCAGTACACTATCATTGTTCAAAACAAAACGAAACGAACTTGCTAGACTACAAAGTTTCTTTCATATCTTCAGACATTCTTATCTTTACCTGCATCAGATTTTCCTGCAAAATCTTCACAAACAATATGTCAACAACCTTGCATCTTATTGCGCATCTGTCAACACTACACCTCCCTATTTAAAGTGACAAACCCAACACGAATCGATTTTGCATTTGAAATAGTTCTCTCAGTAATTCACTGCATCTTCCTTGAGACACTTTGCATAATAATTGTTAGTGTCATGTGATAGTAGCGGTGATTTAAATAATGTTGTGTGGTTATAGCAAGTATAGAAATTTATGTGGGTGCATTTATATAATATAATTTTAACAATGAAAATCATCAATACATCTATCTAAGTTAGATTTCGTGCAGATTCGTCGAACGAACGAAATCTAACGACCACGAATTCTAACTTATGGAGATGTATTGATGTTTTTCATGGTTAAAATTATATAAATGCATATGTTTTATTCCAGCGTATCATATTTTGATCAAGATACAACCTGACAAGGACCTGTAAATTGCATAAAACGCAAGAAAATTTGAATTTCACGGGCTACTAACTGGTTGTGTGAGAGATGTTTTTATTCCATCAATGAATATTTTGAATGTAAAATGTAAAACTTAATTATTATGACATCTAAACATAGCTATTTTATATTGACATGAAAATTATTATTTTAAATGATAAGAATTGAATTTAATTTTAATGTATTAATTGTTTAAAATCTAAATTTTAATTTTAATTATGAAATGATTATTAATATTTTTGTGTTGATATCTTACGTTATTACTAAATGTGTACTGCATGCTCTAATCTAAATATTTGTATGGCTGAAATGCCGAGTATAGTGAAACCCTTGACAGATGATAAGAACCTATGTACCTATATTCTTGCAAATAAATATCATTCATTCATTCATTCATTCATTCATACTACAGCGCATCCCCCATGTTTTATAATGTAATTTAATAATCTGAACTGCATCTTTGCGATCGATTTTAATTAAGGCATAGACGTCTATCGTATAGGAGCGCTATTACCTATGTATAAAGCTTTGTCTCTGGTTATACATATACTCCTTTCGTACTTCGGGATACAAAATAGAAAAGTTTAATTCTTATTAAGGTGGAGCAAACTTGGCTCTTGGTTTAACGAGAACATTATTTAATTTCTGAACGTTGTCTTTCCTTGTCCTCATAATGCATACGTTTTAGCACGGAAAGTTTTTAATACGTTTTCTTTATGCTGGAAATAACAGGCAAGTTGCAGCTGCGTTGAAAGGCAGAATAAAATTGTGTTGAGGTTTTTTTTGACCAAACTGTACAAAAATAATCATTCTTATTAGAGTAGAGTAGTACACACGACTTCATAATATCAAGCTATAATTACCAGTATACGCTGATCTCGCATTGTATAGGATTTCCGTACAATGAGAGGTCAGCCAATACTGGATATTGTAGCTTGATATGTAGCCGTGTGTAACATGGAATCAGGGTCTGCCCTTGAACAATCATTTTGTTTGTGTGTAATTAATTAAATTAATAATTCATGTCATGCCTTTACCTGCACCATGTTTCGAATAGGTAAGTATTGTAAAAAGAGAATAAAAGAAAAAAAAAAGTAATTAAAGAATTGTTTTTAGGTTTTCAGTTTTTTTTTTAACTTAAGTTTTTTACCGCAGTCGGGTATTTTAATTTTTTTAATTACTATTTTTTATTTTTATTATTCAATGAGTTTGTATACTAAGCTATTTACACATGACACCCAAATACATTAAGATTAGAGATTTCGCAGGGGATTTAGTTCTTGGTAGGTGTTTTTTACGATTTGTCACTTTTTTTTTTTTTGTGGATGGGAAATCATCAAATGACTTCTCCCGCTCTGCCCAGAGCGGGAGGGCGTGTCAGACTTTTACTGACTAAAACCCACCCGTGTTCCTTCAGTTGCCCGTGCCAGGGCCACGGTATCTCTTTCGAACTACCCGCGACCCCGGCGGCATCGGCCCAATTGACCCCGTCACTGCTGACATCTCTTTGAGGCGCGCGTGGAACACAACGCGCCGTCGACCCGGGCCTGGTCCTTACCGGACGGCGAGCTGCCCATTACTCGTCGTCCGCAAGCCCGCGCCTACGGTGGCCGGGAATCGGCGATAGATTCCCGCCGCCCAGGGCGTCTCCTACGGCGGCTAGGGGCGCGAGGGCGCGGCTGTTGCCTCTCCCTCACGCGTTCCGCTTCCTCCTTCGCGAGCATTACTGCTTCGCAGAAGAAGGTATGATTTGTCACTTGGAATAACTTTTCAACCATATAAGTTGTATATATTTTTGTAGTCATCTTTTAAAACCCTTTATTTTGATACCCCACTAGATAAGTTTTGAGAGAAAAAAAATTTTTTAAGACATAATTTGGCGCCAAAAATCATTTTGTTTTTTTTTTTAATTTTGATATACCCAGTGTCACTTTCACAGAAAATACGAATCTAACGACACCTCTTGAGCTAAAATCCATCGAGTCGTTCAGGCCGCAGAGCGTGCCAAACAATTATACATAAATACATACTCTCGAAAAACATAACCCTCCTTCTGGCGCAGTCGGGTAATAAGTATAGATATGTTATAATATTTTCAGTCACAAAAAATTACTTCTAATCAAGTGCAATCAACAAGTGCACCTAAAAATGTCCATAAAACCAATGAATGACAAAATTACACACAATCAAAGAAATTTTAATATTTGGCCGAGTTTTACTAGACGTTGTCAGTAGGATGTTAGATCAAACATACTAATGAGATGCTAATTGACGTATTTTACGGAATAATACTGTGGTTTTAAAGGTGTTAAATGATTGAAAAGGCTTTTAAATCTTGTTGTTTACACAATTTAACATGCCACATATTTTTGTTTATTCATTAAACTAAAATACAATACATCCACCGAATTTTCATTTAGCAACAAAAACTAATTTCCTTTCTTTCTTTAGCACCAAAATCAATTCAGAAATATCGGGTTATTATTCCTATATAATGAAAACCTTATTTTGATAACATTTCGTGGGGCTAAAGATATTTGTTGGTCTACAGGGAATCCTCCATAGACTTCAGCCGTGAATTTATTTTTAATTTATACTCGTATTATTAGTAGACCGATCAATAAGTACCTACGGTTCTGGACGCGACAATTCCAGGTAAAAAAAAAACACATTACTAGTAATTGAGCTTGAAGTTTGATAATTACATTCTAAAACGAATGAACATATTATTATTTTTCTTCGCTAACACTAACTTATTTTTATACATCGTCCTAAGAGCCGCACAAACATGGTATGTTTTTTCAAGCTCAATGACGCACTCAAAACTTTTTATAGGTACCTAAACGCATATACACTTAATCGTCTCGCACTTAATCGCACAAATCTGTTGCTAAGTATTGAGGAGGTTTGATGCTTTGATCAAGTCTTGACAATATTATACTGGCTGACATTCAAACATTCAAATATGGAATGTCTTCTATCAAGAAAACGATTCTCGTTTTCTTAATAGGAAGACACATAGATTCTGGTGAGGGCTCCGCGTAGAACCAATTTAGTTAAGGAGTATGATTTATAATTGATCTGAAGCTTAAAATACAGAGGGTATCAACCCCATATAACTAGAGTCTCTCTCGTACTATTTTGTAGTTCAGTAAATCTCCTACTGTGAAGTTCGAGCCCTCACAGTATGTACCTAGCAGAATAAGGTTAATCAAAGGTTTCTGAACTCAAACTAGTTAACAAATAAAGCGCCATTTTTAGGGTACCATACCTCAAAAAGAAAAAAACGGAGCCCTTATAGGATCACTTCGTTGTCCGTCTATCTGTCAAGACCATTTTTTACAAGAACGAAGCACGAAGAACGAAGTTTTTTAGTTGAAATAAATATCAAATAGGTGGGTCTATGGTCCTTTGGAGTTCTAAAAAATTCAAGCTTAGAAGTCAACGCAATAAAAAAATACGGTCATATATGCGGACATATTTTGATACTCGCAAGTAAATCAAAACCTACATGGTAATTACTACCCGTTGACCTAGAATCATTAAATTTGGCAAGAAGCAAAGTTCCACAGTACAAGTAAAGGAAAAAGTCCAAAAGTCGTTAATTTGTAGTTGCAACACAAAAAAGTATTTTTTTGAAATTACAATTTTACATTTTTGTAGTTGGAGAATTGACCGTGACGTATATCGATGTATGGGAGAACATGTTTTTGAAATATACAGTTATGTTTGTTTTGGGACAAATTCATCCCAACTACGGAACCGTTTTCACTGTGTGTAGTCCAACACGCACTTGGCAGGTTTTTTTATTGTCAAAATACCAATAAACTTCATTTTGGCAGTAAAGATAGCATCAAATCCTAGAACCAAACTGGTAATAGATTATGATGTAAAAATCATTGATAAAAATAATTGATATCGATTCGAATGATTGAACAAAAGTCTATGAAACTGAGGGAAACTTGAGCAAAGTTTGAAGGCTTATCATATTTCGAACTTTTTAAAGTCTTAATCCGGTCCATTGGTCAGGTCCAGGTATTGAAAGATTTTATTTTATTTAAACGAATTTTTGAATAGGTATACTCGTATTAAGAACAGTCTTACCAAAGGGTTTCGTATTACCCAGAGGTGAGTTGTGGAGGTCAGATAGGCAGTCGCTCCATGTAAAATACTGGTATTCAGCTGGGCCCGGTTTGACTGAAAGCCAACTGATTTGACTGTGGACTTTTGCCTATTTATAGCTTCAAACTAAACTATGGGTAAGTCAATAGTTTCATAATGAGTTTGCAAAATATACCATTGTCACTAAAGGTACACTATTTATTTCACGATGATTTGGTTATAAACAACCTTTCAACTTTCTTTTACATATAGGTAACAACGTTTAACGGAGATCGGAAAAAATATTTTATAGAATACAATCGAATAAAAAACTTTCATTATTGGCGGTAACCATGATGTATCATATATATCAATCATTATACATATGAAAATAAGCAAGTAACTATAAAAGCAACTTTAATTTTGACCAAGCAATGAGTACCTAATTATAGGTACCTACCATCTAGACGTAAAATCTATCCAGAAAGTAATCAGTGTTATTACCCAGTACTCCATTACTTAACAAGTACCCACCATGATCCATTATCAGATATACGTACCTAGTTCTATATAAAGCCCACAAGAAAAGCAGATTATAATAATAAACCTTTTGTACCAAGCCCGATTATCAAGCATAAAATTATAATTTATAGCCAAAGTTCAGTAGCTCCGTAGTTTTTATAATGTCTACGTCAGAGGCTATAAACATGGCTGGTTTATAGACCATCCCGTGGATGCCATGTTTTTATACTGTGGAAGTATCGTAAATTTTAGCCTGCATTAGCCTGGTACGGTTTCTCAATTATTGCAGATTTCTTCTGTTACTGGCAATGTTGTAAAAGCAAAAGTTTTACAAACATTTAGATGGTATTTTGAGTATAAAACCAGTCTTGAAACACATTTTCATGTATATGTAGAATTGATTAAGATTTCGACATTGGTTGCTTTAGCAACTGTGTTTGCACAGATAACAAAATGTTGAAACCGCCCAGTCGCCTTTGTTATGACTGGCGACCCGCATGATTAATCATTCCTGTAGAGGAGCAAAGTGATGTTTGTATTAAAAATCTCATTGATGTATATCAATTAGTAGCTCCAATTAGATCAATGAAATTTTAAAAAAATTGGCAGTCATGGGAACTGCCGAAAGAAGTGAAAACTTACTCGTAAGAGCATTGATCGCGCGTGGGCTGGTGGGCTTTCGCTAAATTTGAATCAAAGGACCATTTCCTGTGACAAATTCTTAGATCGTTGGTAAATTATGTATGTTATTTTTTGACAGTGATTTTGGTAATTACTCTTAGAAAATAAAAAATAATTGACAATATTTATATAATTTTTTAAGGGTAGATTCCAAATTAACTGTCAAAAAATAGCATACATACTTAAAAATACCAACGTTTTAAGAACTTATCAGAGGAAGTTGCCCTTTGATTTAAATTGAATGAAATAATCACTAAAAACCTCTAGAAATGCGACGTTGCCAGCCCGCGCTCGATCAACGATATGGAGGCCTTCCCTACACAGCACCTAACTACCCTTCTCCCCAGGTTCACCTATTTTATTCAAAACAACCATTGTCTGATCAAATGAACCAATGGCGCACTTGATCAGTTGTACGCAAATTGGTCTTTTGTACCTAATAACTTCTAAGCAATTACATAAATAAGAACTAATAAGAATCTTAAGAACTAATTGCTAACTAAAAAGCGTGAGAATTCTGTACGTAATACGACTTTAATGTATTGTCTATTATAGTTCTATTTTCTATATAATTATCTGTGTAATCTATGACGCTATTATGCTGTTTTTCATATGTCATTGTTTCATAATATTTATACATAAATTATTTTACTAGCCATCAACAACCATCGTCATCGTTATAAGTCTATAGCGATGTGGGCATTTATGTAGGACTCTCCAATCGAACGCCATTTAATTCAATGCTTAGTTACTCTCATCCAGCTGCCACCAGCCACCCAGATCAACATCCATTGCTAGAGTATTCCCAAGATCATTTTAATTAATATTATGGAATCACCACAACTGACAGACGAATACGTGATCACATTTTGTTTTTTCTAGCTGTTAGTATACGATCTTTTTTGCCCTATCGTCTTTTACGACAACCATTGGTGAACGAGATGGGGCCAAAGTAACTTTTCTTGATTTTTTCCGCATTCGCCCCATACTAAAATTCCTTGTTCGCTACACGTTTTATTCTTTAATTTATTTGTATAAAGTTTAGTTTCAATCCTGAAATGAAAACTTTTGAAAGATCTAACCAGTCAGTCTTCTATAAGATCAATAAGACGATTGGGTAATAACATCTCACCCTGACCTCGAGCGGGCATCTACATAATAATACAGATTATAGCCCCAAGCTCATCGGAAGTTCAATATTGGCACCAAACTTCATAGATTAATGTACAGTCACGTAATAATAATCAACACGGACAGTGCAAGTGCCTATTGTTAAAACAACAATATAATCAAGTTTTATTCAGAGGCCCCCGGAGCATGCGTAGTTCATACCAACAAAATACCAAAATAATTTGAAAATCAAACATAACCTTAGGGTAGTGTGTATTTATTCCGATTGGAATACAGAATATCTAGGTTGTCAAATATATATTTCGAAAGGACACTGATTTACTCGTGGCTAAGTAATAACAGCCGCTCGGGTCGATTCATCAGTCGGTCGTTGTCCGTGGGTGGGTAACCATCTTTACATAACGAGACTCCTCCGTGCCTCGGAAAGCACGTTAAGCCGTTGGTCCCGGCTGTAAATCGTGGATCTTTGACAATCGTTACGGGTCGTCAGAAGCCCGAAAGTCTGACAACCAGTCTTACCAAACTGGGTTTTGGAGGTCAAATAAGCAGTTGCTCCATATAAAATACTGGTATTCAGCTGCATCCGGTTAGACTGAAAGCCGACCTCAACATAGTTGGGAAAAGGCTAGGCAGATTGATATTGTGAGGAATTCCAAATTCCTACAGAAAACTTATTTTTCTAATATTTCTTGTTTAAATCAGTGTTCAGTCGCATTCTCCGGAGGCCTCTTAACTTCTTATGAAATAAGCAGTTTCTTTTCTTAGAAAATAAAGGCGTTGGTTTATAGGAAGCTTCTGCTTAAGTAAGGGATTAAAATTATCAAGTATAGAGAACCCGAGCAGATAATATAGGTCTCTATATCTACTCGAGTTTTAACTATATAAACCTATGTAGGTCTACCTAAATAAAGTCTAAGGGGTCTCTGCGAGTTGGCTTCGGCCCCTCGTACGCCTTTTAAAGTTCCGGGACCCGAGGGTCCCGAGAAATGTCAAACACATGGTACTAAGAAAATGGTGGTCATTCCTTGCATCATCATATCATCATTTTTCATAATTCTCCTGCCCTTATCCCAATCTATTTGGGGTCGGCGCAACATGTCCTTTTTTCCATACTTCTCTATTATTCGTCATCCCGGTAGTCACCCCTTTTCTAGCCATGTCATCTTTCACACAATCCATCCATCGTTTCTTTGGTCTTCCCCTACTCTAATAATCATCGACATTCATACTCAAAACTTTCCTCACTCCTCCGGTCATTTCTTGCAATGAAACATAAAATATTTTGTCATAGGCAACTTTTTCGGACGCTCAACGCGCTTAACATAATCACTTATAGAAGTGATTTTCTGCTCCACAAAAAACACCTAGATACTAGGTGTTCTTTTTCTTAATTTTTGACATCGCACTGTAGAAATCTTTTTACAATTTTGCCTTTAAAACCGCTGATAGACTTGAATTTGTAAACTTGTAATGAGCATTCTGGCTAATGTTAAAATGGAGCGTTTTAGCGAGAGTTTTAACAGGAGAATTTTAGCGAGCATTTTAGCGAGCTTTCTAGCGAGCATTCTAGCGAAACGACAGTAAAGTTTCGAGGTTATTGCCGAGCCGAGCAATTTTCAAGTCAAGTCTGACATCTTCATGAAGAATACATTTTTATCGAGCATTTACTAGAGCGTGCGCTAGAATGATCGTGAAAATATTCGTAGCGATGTTTGGCTCTATGCTTGACTCTGTTTGTTGTTCAGTTCGACAAATTTAAAAACGGCGAATACTCCATGTTCTGTTACAAGTGAATGCTCAAGTCTATAAAATCTCTGTATCTAATCTGTAAGAGAAGTCGGGTCAATTAATACTATTATAAGCGGTAGGCATAAAATATCAAGGTCAACACCAAATTAGG
Organism: Cosmia pyralina; assembly: GCA_946251885.1. Taxonomy (NCBI): domain Eukaryota; kingdom Metazoa; phylum Arthropoda; class Insecta; order Lepidoptera; family Noctuidae; genus Cosmia; species Cosmia pyralina. The sequence continues at coordinate 12,297,705 of OX276364.1, forward strand.
CTGTGGCAAAGTTCAATGATAAGAGACCCGACACATTTAGGTGAACGTAATTACAGACAAATCGTCTACAGACCAGATTTTTCAACTTTAATGGCTAGATCGTGTGTATGATACCGAGACCGACGGTTTTAAGTATTCTCTGAGGCACGGAAAGAACTCAGCGCTTAGAAAACTCTCACCCAACTTTAACAAACTTTTTTTTTGGTTGCCCTCAGGAGCGTTTAAATTGAGCAATCTTCTTGCTTGACCAGTCAAACAAACAGGGGTAGGGTAACTGCTATAGTAACTGGTCACTCTTAAAAAAAGAGGTAGAAACAAGGTGATGCAAGCAAGCTCATGAATGAAAAGGACAAAAAATATATCTTTTGTCCTTTTCATTCATGAGCTTGTTTCTTCTCCTTGTTTCTACCTCTTATTTATGATTGGCCAGTTACTATAGCGTGGCCAATTACAGTCGCAGTTACCCTATCATGCTCAAATCAAACCAAAATAACCGCGCTGTAGATGTCAGATAAGCGGTCGCTCTATATCATCATCTGCTTAGCCTTTTCCCAACTATGTTGGGGTTGGCTTCCAGTCTAACCGGATGCAGCTGAATACCAGTATTTTACATGGAGCGACTGCCTATCTGACGTCCACAACCCAGTTACTGGGTAATACGATACCCCTTGGTAAGACTGGTTGTCAGACTTTCGGGCTTCTGACGACCCGTAACGACTGTCAAAGATCCACGAATGACAGCCGGGACCAACGGCTTAACGTGCTTTCCGAGGCACGGAGGAGTCTCGGTATGTAAAGAATGGTCACCCATCCACGGACCAACCCCGGCAAGCGTAGCTTAACCTGATGGATCGACCCGTGCGGCTGTTATTACTTAGCCACGAGCTCCTATAAAGTCGTCGTCCTATAAAGTCGCTCTATATAAAGTACTGGTATTTAACTGCATCCGGTTAGACTGAAAGCCGACCTAGTATAGTTGGGAAAAGGGTTGGGCAGACGATGATGAATTCCCTAGGACGAAAATACCTTTATTATTTTCATTATAAGAAAAGAAACATACGAAAGAATTCTAAGGTTTGTATGCTCTCAGTTTAACATCCGAAGCAAGTAGAAGTCAGTAAAAGAAAGCTGTATATTTAATATGGACTGACAGTCGAACAGTTATGATCTTCTAAAGATCTCACCATTCAAGATTTAAAACTTAAAATGAAACGTTGAATTTTTTCTCTATTATTTCTTTATTCTTTTTCCTTAAAATAAAACAATTTTTGAACATCTCTTTGATGTTAAATTGTTTTACGTTTTCGCCGCCCCAGTGCTTGAATAGCCAATAGTAACTGACCATTTTTTGGGAAAATTAATTTTTAATGTGTAACTATACAAATAGTCTTTTTATACAGTTATACCTACATTAAAAGTCATTTTCCCAAAAAAAGTGGTCGGTTGGCTATTCAAGCACTAGGGCGGCGTTTTTTGTATTTTTTTACTGAGCCTGTTGGTTGGGAGAAACGACAATGCAAACAAGATATTTTTACGTACTGTTTAAAAAAAAAAGTGACTTAAAATATATCGATCTAATTTTAAACCAATGTTATGTCTAAATCATTTGTATGCCAAAAAAAAATGTTTACATTACATTATCATTTAGTAAACGGCGTCTGCGTCAGAATGTAAAAATTTATGCAGTTTCGTTCGATATTGAACACGTTACACGTCATTCAACCGATAGTGAGGAGTTGAGCACCACTTCACACCTTGGTCTGAACTTGTAATAAGCAGGCGCAGGTAATTCAGAAAGTCATTCAGAAGCGATATCAGTTTAAATTGTCATTACTATCAGTAGAGGTATTAAAAGAGCCTTTTTATAACTAAAGTACTTTCGACGGTTTTACCCTGGAGCTGCAGTCTCGACATAGATAGCGATCGCTTTACGAACGAATTCGGTCGCAAAATCCTAATGAGGTCCTTAGACGGTCAAAATTGCTTGACAAGCACGAAAAAACGATTTGAATTTGAATTTTGAATTTGAAAATCATGTGCAGCTTGTCAAGCAATTATGACAGTCTAGGGACCCACCCCATTAGGACTTTGCGACCGAATTGCCAGTAAAGTGGTCGCTATCTATGTGGAGACTACAGCCTCAAGGCAATGAATAATCACTTTTGGTACTATTATGAAGATCCGAGCGATTTTCTGATAGCCTGTGCCACCACGAAGAAGAAAGAAATATTGTACTTCATAGCATTATCCTTATATCCTGTATTATCACTGCTGACAAAGGAATACAAAACAACCATTCTTGCCATGCTTTCGGTGTCATGTTTACCCGGTATGAACATTTAAAAGAATTCAGCAACAAAAGGTTGCTGAATTTTGGGACAAACAAATTTAAAAAATATATATTTTGTGTGTTATTTTGCTATCGACACGCTAGGAAGAAGACAAGAGAATTTTGCAAAGTGCGTTACATTACCCCGCGTTTACAGTCCACAAATTGTGTAGTCTTGTAAAATATTGAAAAATAAATTATAGTTTAAAATACTAAAAAACATGCTTTAATACCATTAAACTGAACTAAAAAGTAAAAAATATTTTTTTCAATATAAGAATAAAGTGATTATCGAGAAAATTAATGTCATTGTAGAAAAAAAGCGTTGGGTGCTTTCGAATTACAGGGTTAAAGGACCCCACGCTTTTTTTACAATATATACCTAATAAAATATATAATAGAGCATTGTAGGCCCGCTGCGTATAGTTGACCCATAAGGCTAGGTTACTTTTTAGTTCAGTTTAATGGTATTAAAGCGTGTTTTTTAGTTTTTTAAACTATAATTTGTTTTTAATTTTTTTTGAGATAAATCATTAATCCTGATGATCCTGATCAGGATAATGGGACAAAGTTTTAAATTATTGTATTGTCATCAGGCCCTGTTATGTGTGCAAAATTTCGAATTAATCTGACCATACAAAGTAGGTAAAAATCGAGTTCAAAGATTCCGTTACATACAAACATACATACAGGTGATGTTCATAAAAGCGTGTTAAAAAAACATGACTGTCAGTCATGTATCATAATGTTTTTGTTGTTTCAGACATTTACTTTTAACGATTTTGTTTAACTTTTTGATCAGTTTCATAAAGTGTAGACAATACACGAAACTAGTAGACACAACATGTTGAATACTCGTACATGTTTTATAGCTTGTTGTAAACGCAAGGTTTACTTTTTAATTTTTTTAACATTTGATACTTAATTATTTATCATGTTTCGGGGTTCACGCAAAATCTGAATGAAATCAATACATAATTTTGATTATTCATGGCTGAGAAAGCAGTTCTCAGTTTCAGTCAAGAATATTCATACTGATAAATATACTATCGGCTGATACCGACCGAGATCGTTAATATCGACTGATGTTCCAATTTCTCATCTTATATTATAATAATAGAATGAATATATGCTAAATCAGACCAAATTGATCGCTGGCCTTGGCATATTCGGTTAGAATCTGCATTTCCATATGCATGTATAATTAGCAATAGCGCTCGTACATATAGTTTATGAATGCTGCGTGTTTGAATGCTTCGTACACACGGCTACACATCAATCTATAATTTACCAGTTTACACTGACCTCTCATTGTAAGGAAATCCTATACAATACGAGATCAGCTTATACTGGAAATGTATAGCTTGATCTGTAGCCGTGCGTACAACATAACTGCACGTGTGTGTATTGGTTTTGCAGATGTGAACAGTAGGCACACCTCTATTCCGCCAATTATGCTATAAGTCTCGTTTAGATTAAAGGAGAAGAGCTTGTTGCCATAGCCACTAAACCAGGCATCTACTGATATTTTTTCAATGAAAAAATCCTCTAGAATACTTTGTCCGACCCGGATTTAAACTCCGGAGTTCCGGACCACTAGAGCAACAAGGTAGTCTTTGCCTAAATATCTAGCCAGTCTTTCCACATACCAAAAGCGATCAGCATTTCCTAAATTTTTTTTTTTAATTTAAAGGTTTCAAATAAAGTTACTACGTGACCCTCAAACTCAGGACCCCTATCAAATTAGTCTCCCAAATTGGAGGTCTGTAAGGACTCTTAGTCCTATAGATATGAGCCAAGATGGTCCCGGGAGTGTCGCGAATGACCCTTGATGTGTCCGCTACGGAATTCGCACCACTTATGTCAGATCGCGACGTCCTATATTGTTTGATAGCACCTCTTCGGACAACGAATGTCTTCTTAGATTTATGTGGCAGGCATAAATCTATATTGTGTGTGTACCCTAGATCATAATGGAGGAGCTCGTGGCTAAGTAATACAGCCGCACGGGTCGGTCGATCCATCAAGTTAAGCTATGCTTGCCGGGGTCGGTCCGTGGATGGGTGACCATCTTTACATACCGAGACTCCTCCGTGCCTCGGAAAGCACCTTAAGCCGTTGGTCCCGGCTGTCATTCGTGGATCTTTGATAGTCGTTACGGGTCGTCAGAAGCCCGAAAGTCAGACAAAAAGTTTTACCAAGGGGTATCGTATCGTATTGCCTAGGTAATGGGTTGTGGAGGTCAGATAGGCAGTCGCTCCATGTAAAATACTGGTTTTCAGCTGCATCCGGTTAGACTGGAAGCCGACCCCAACATAGTTGGGAAAAGGCTAGACAGATTGATTTTGACCCTAGATCATTTTCGGTAAACACTTTCGGGTGAAGATCCTAAATATGGAATTAGGAGAAAATTGACTTTGTTATTATAGTATGAGGGTGGATATTTCTAAACGTCCTCCTTCCTGTCTTATTTGCCTTTCGTGATTGTTTCGTAATTTCAATGGAAAAATATTTTTCATGATTGATAATAGTCTTCTTTATTATCTAGGGAAACACAGTGTTTAGTATTGGATATTAAAAAAAAAACATCGCTGAAAAAATTATATGCTGACTTCAGCTAAATTGAGTCCTTGAAGTCAGTGACCCCACATCAGCATCGCAACAAAACATTACAAGCTTATTATTCGTCTTCCTACTTATGCATTTCAAACAATTTTCGACATAATCCTAATATTATAAAATGTGAAATTTTGTGAAGATGTTTGGTCGTTTGTTACTAAATGGATTTGGATGAAATTTGGCACACAGATAGTTTTCATCCCGGTAGTAGGTTTCCAAGGGATAATGTTCGACATCCACGCGGGCGAAGGCGTGGGCAACGGCTAGTACAACATAACTTTACATCTGTATTCCCCGAAGGGCTGGGCAGAGGTGCACCTATCGTACATCCACATTTCGCCAGCTATGTTTTAGTCCCATGTAATAGGGGGCGAGCCTATTGCCATCAACAGGGCACAAATCCAGACTCCGGGATGCTGCTGAGAAATTTCAAAAGTTGGAAAAACCGAATAACGCTTTTTTCGACCCGGTAACCGAACCCACGACCTCATGCTCAGTAGTAACGCTTGTAACCACTAGACCAACGAGGCAGTCAATTTCCAACATCGCCCCCAAGAATAACTTTCTTAATTGAACCCCCTTCAAAAACCATTAAGAACAAAAGCCCTTAAACACAGTATCCATTTACTCCCCATTCAAGTAATATTTTCCGCTATTCAAACCTCAATCGCTACTCCCGTCTTGTTTACTGCGTACCGACCGATTAGTTTCTTCCTCTACGTTGTGTTGCAGAGTTTCTCAAAGTGCGGTTCGCGTACCCCCAGGCTACGCGAACTGTCTGTTAGTTACAGTCAGGGTATATGACTATAATATATTAGCATTTTAGCGGCAGGCTTGGCATATTTTCACTCTTGATTATGATAAAATAAAAACTAAATATACTAGAAATTTACTTGATTCTGAATCGTATAAGTTACATTGAATACATAGTAAGTAAGCACGGCTACAGATCAAGCTATACATTTCCAGTATAAGCTGATCTCGCATTGCATAGGATTCCCTTACAATGAGAGGTCAGTGTAAACTGGAAATTATAGCTTGATGTGTAGCCGTGTGTACAATGGGCTGCATCAATTGGGTACCCCAGTAGTATTCAAATTTGAATACACTCGGCTGACTGGGAAATTGAATAGTAGGACGCGATCACGTGACATTATTAGTATCAGTTTGAGCAACACTGTTCTATTGTTTACCGTAGTGTCTCGTTCCATGATCATATTTTACGTCATCATCCAATCTGCTCTTGACCGTGGTTTATTTTAGATGCTGGTGGTATTTGTGGGTATGGTACGCTTTGTTTGGGTTTCAAAGAATGCAGTGCTTTGATCTGGTGCAAGATTTTGATGTATGCTGTTAGGTCCTGAGATATTGTTTGTGAATCCAAGTGATTGTCTACTCTATTTTGGCTAGGTTTACATGATGTGCAAAATTAGTCCAGAAAACATGCATTGCCGTTTGGTCGAAATATTTATATGCTGTATATTAAATTCGGCGTTCTTGTAAACCGATTTTTTAATAGCATTAAAATTAGAAGTACCTATATCTACTTTTGGAACATTATAAAGCCTTCTAGGACAAAGAAAATTGTACTCTAAAAAACTTTTTTACAAAAAAATACAACTGTACTGGACGGGCGTGATCGTCGGACGCGGTGTGTTGAAGGAGTGTGTAATGCCTATCCAGGTGTATCCCTGCTTGAGGTTAGGCCTCCTAGTCCAAACGGCGCTGACGTCCTGTACCTATAGGCTCAGGATAACTGCAGACTTTTGACGACACGGTTGGCGCAGTGGTTGAGCGATTGACTGCTGCGCAGCATGTCGCGGGTTCGATTCCCGCACGGAACAAATATTTGTACGACCTACAAGTATTTGTTCCGAGTCTGGGTGTTTTTCTATCTATAATATGTATGTATTTACAAAAAAAAAAATGTATATAAGTAGTTTATCAGCCATCTCGTTACCATAACACAAGCATTAGGTTGCTTAGCTTGGGGCTAGATGGCGTTGTGTGATATGTCCAAACAAAAAAAAAAAAAAAAAAAAAAAAAAAAAAGACTGGCGACCAGTAGCTATGTGTGAAGTCTTGACGGGGAAGGGTTTCTTGAAGATGAAATAATAACAGCGATTTTGATAAGTCTTCAGGAGATTTCAGGAGACGATTTGCGTAACTCTTCAGGAACAGAACGATGAATAGGTACCATGCCGATGGCTACGATTCTATGTTTTCGCTTGCGCGCTAAGGTACCTCGAAACTTTACCTTAACGAGAACCGCGAACCGTCTCCTGGTTTAGAGTTTATTTTTATTTCAAAAATTTTACAAAAGTGCTTATTAGCAGCTGAAAAATGGCTATAATAACATCATATTATACACCGTTACAATCGTCATTAGATTGTCCAGCGATTGAGACACCTGCATTTCCTGTAACTATATTCGCTGAAAAGATTTCAGCGTGTAAATACAAAAATGTTAATTGTTTTGATTTTAAATTATTTTTCAAACTATTTTATTCGATAACCAAAGAAGATATTTCAACGGGGTAAGCAGGTATCTCAAGCTGGTCTAATGACCTAAAAAACTATGAAAAATTCATTATTACATCTATATTTTTCAGGGCGTGACAGGCCCTGAAAACCTAAATTGCTAAAACGAGTCACCAAAAAACAGCAAATTAAAGTTTCCGACCCCTATAAATCCAATCAAGTAGGCTTTTCAGGACTATAATGGTACGTCCAGGGCTAGGTCTCGGTCTAGGGTACCTGGACGCACCAATTAAACTATAATTTCGGCTATGTAGCCCACTTAATTGGAGTTTATAGGGGTGGTACTCACGTTTTCCTTAGGAAACACTATTTTTCACTGTTTTCTAACTATAAAACACTATTTAAACTGATTTTACTGTTATTCTTAATAAATTAAACTATAAACAACTGTTTGGTGACGCATCGTAGCGAACAAAAACGTAGCTCATTCGCGACTCGGTACGTTATACGATGGCGGTCCCTCCGCTACTTGCGCTAGCGTGCGCCAGATAGGGTCTCGCAGCTGACACTATGGAAACGCCTAACTTTTCATGTTTTTGATGATGCGTCGTCGCGAACATCTCTCCCGCCGTGCAGCGCTGTGACGACTCGTAGCGGCGTCGGCGCGGCGCTGCATCTTCTCCGGTGAGCGACGACTGTAGCCACGGCGCTCGCTGCTGCGACGCCCGCCGCCACGACGCTCTGCCGTCGCGACGCTCGCCGCCACGACGCTCGCCGCCACGACGCTCTGCCGTCGCGACGCTCGCCGTCGCGGCGCTATGCCGTCGCGACGCTATGCTGCTACTTCGGTAATGGGACGAGTTTCTTCACCGGACGCTTCAAGGTGCCGCCGGCAGTGCGCACCTCAGCGATCCGGACTTCTCCGTCGGCCCCGGGGAATATGGTGACTATGCGGCCTCGCGGCCACGTGTTACGAGGCAGCTGGCCGTCTGCGATGAGCACGGGGTCGCCCACCTGTAGTCCGGGTCCGCGGCTATGCGGCTCCCGCCGGTTTTGAAGCTCCGGCAGGTATTCTCTGACCCAGCGACGCCAGAACATGTCGGCGAGTATCTGTGTTCGACGCCATAGCCTCTTATTGTTTACGTCTTCCTCGGAGAACACGCCGGGTGATGGTAATCGCGCCGACCCACCAAGTAGAAAGTGGTTCGGTGTGATTGACTCGTCGTCTTCGCTGTCCACGGATACGTGCGTCAGCGGTCGGCTGTTTACTGTGTACTCTGCCTCACACAACAGTGTGGACAGCACCTCTTCGTGTGGGTGCTTTTCTGTGAGCACAGTATATAGTGCGGACTTCACACAGCGCACTAGACGCTCCCAGGCGCCTCCCATGAATGGCGCCGATGGCGTTATAAAGCGCCACACGATGCCTCGACGACTGGCCTCCTCTCGGAAGGCGTCTCGGAGCTCCTTGTCGGCCCCGTGCATGTTGGTGCCGTTGTCGGAGTGTATTTCGGTTGGGCAGCCTCGACAAGCAGCGAATCGGCGCAGCGCCTGTATAGCGGAGTCTGCGCTGAGGCTAGCGGCGATCTCGAGGTGGACGGCTCTGGTGGTGAGACACTTGAACAGAGCTACGTATCTCTTCTGATGTTGACGACCGACGGTGACTGATAGCGGGCCGAAATAATCTAGCCCGGTGTATGTGAACGGCCTCTGATGATGCGCGAGGCGCGTCTTCGGATGATCGCCGGTCGCCGGAACGGGTGCTTGGGCCTTGCGAATTCGACACTGTAGGCACTGTGCTACCACCTTCTTCACTGTTGGTCGCATCTTGACGACCCAGTAATGCTGCCGTACTTCGTTAATTGTGAGTTCTGTCCCACTATGCTGTAGACTGCGATGTGTCCAGTCTATGTACATCTGTGTGATGTGATGGTCACCGTGTAATATAGGTGGACGTTTCACATCATCGGTGATCTCGTTGGTCGCTGCTACACGGCTTCTTAGTCGTATAACGTTGTCTATGATTTCTATTTGCAGCGGCCGCAGTCGACTATCTTTTCCTAGTGTCTTCTGTTCTCGGAGTCTGGCTATTTCTGCTGCAAATGACTGTTGCTGCGCGACTTGTACGAGTATCTTCTCTGTATCTATATTTCCGATGCTGACGACTTCAGTTCGGATCTGTGTGGCGTCTATATTTTCTATGAGTTGCGTGCTGTTTGAAACCCATTTTCTTAGTTCAAACTTCGCCTGTTGGTGAATTTTCTTCACCGCTGTTGCGATACGTGTCGCTTCTTCTACTGTCGCGTAGCTATCGAGGTAATCATCCATATAATGATTCTGTATGATGGCTTCCACTGCTTCTGGATGCTCTTCTGTATGCCTTCTCGCGTTCCAATTCTTCGCGAAGATGGCTGTGCACGGCGAGCTTGCCGCGCCGAATATGATGGACGTCATGCGGTATTCTTCGGGCGACCCTTCTCTTCTATTGCCTCTCCACAGGTATCGAAGGGCGTCTCTGTCCTGTGGTCGCACCTTCACCTGCATAAACATCTCCGCTATGTCACCGGAAATGGCTATACGGTGACGTCGAAATCTCATCATGACGCCGGGTAGCGACTGCAGCAAGTCCGGTCCAGTAAGAAGGAAGTCATTGAGTGACAGCCCTCCTGACTTGGCGGCAGCGTCATGTACTATGCGGAGTTTTTCAGGCTTCATTGGATTGAACACGTCGAAGTGAGGCAGGTACCAAGTTCTACCCGGTGTGGTGGTTTTGGGCGCCTTCTCAGCGTATCCCTTTCGGATGAGTGAGTCCATCTGTTCTGTGTATCTGTCTCGAAGAGCCGGTTTGCTATCGAGCTTCTTTTCTATTGAGACGAGCCTTTTGAGTGCTGTCCCGTAACTATCTGGCATTTCTATGTTTTCATTTTTCCACAGCATGGCTGTTTCTATGTGTCCATCTTCTAGTTGCTGAGTGTGACGAGTCAAGATATCTTCTGCTTTCTTCTCGGGATCGGAGTCTGGTCGTCTCGGATTGATAACCAGCGATTCTATAGCGAAGAATTCACGAAGCTGTTCGTTTAGATCTTCATCGCTAGCTGTAAGTCGGTTGACGTAATGCACCTGCTGACCCAGTATTCTAGTGTGCGCGCCGTGAAGTGTCCAGCCCAGTGTGGTTAGCGACGCAACAGGCTGGTGTTTCGGTCCTCTTCGAATCTCACTGGCCAATAATAGGTGCCAGTTATCTTGACCGATGAGTATCTTCGGTGCGCCTAAGTCGTAAATCAGCTGTTGCCTGAGGTCATCTAGATGTTTGCAATGTGCAACGTCCTCTTCGCTGACTGTCTGCGGTGCGAGGTTGAGCTTCGGTATGGTGCGCGCTCTGAATGGCACCCTATTCTTCAGCTGGCTTGCGAGAGTTACTGTGATTCTTCGAGAACAAGGAGTGTCGATTGTGGTGTTTCCGATCGCACCTATCTTCAGAGGGTCGATATGGCCCTCCGCTCCGACTTGCTTCGATATTTCTTCGTCGATCAAGGAAACGGTAGATCCATCATCGAGAAGTGCGAAAGTAGAAGCTTCTCCCGCCGGTCCTATGACTCGAACCGGTACTATTTTGAGGTAGGCGTGACTTGATGTTGTTCTTGAGCTGGCTACCGTTTCCTGAGCCTCCTTCTTCTGTTCCGAAGCGTCGGGCTTCTCGACATCCGTCGCTGCTAGCTTCTTGTTGTAGTGAAGAAGCCGATGATGCGTGGCTATACATCCCTTGACGTCACACTTCTTCGCTTTGCATGTGTGACCATTGCGACGGCTTCGCAGGCATCGGAAACAGAGATTGAGTTTCTTAGCGAGTTCCCATCTCTCGTCACTGGATCCCTCTTTGAACTTCTTGCAATCAGAAGCATAGTGTCCCTCCTTATCGCAGATACGGCATTTATTGGCTGTGTTGTCTGTAGCTGCGTGAGTTCTCTGTATGACACGCTTGGAGGACGTCGCTTCAACAGGGCTGATGTTCTCTGGCGGGGCGAAGGCGCTGCAGAAACGAGCTTGCTCGGTGATGAAGTCGCTGAAGAGTGAGAGATCTGGAAGCGACTGGTACTTCTCGGTATATGTTCGGTACCACTGTACACGCAGGGAGTTCGGCATCTTCTCTGTCAGTAATCGCATCAGCTCAGCGTTGATCAAGTAATGTTCTTTCTTCAGTGCGCGCAGAGTGACTACGCCGCTTCTGACTCGACTTGCGAAGTTGCAGATATCTTTTGGTGATTCGCTGCAGCGCGGCAACCCACGTAGCCTGTCTGTTTCAGCTTGAGCGATTGAGTCTGGACGGCCGAATTGCAGCTCGAGTTCCCTCATGATGTCATCAGGTCTGGCATTTCCAATGAGTTCTGAGCTCACTGTTTCCAACGCACGTCCACGCAGGCTTCTTCGGAGTCTTGCTGTGTTCTCAACATCATTGAAGTATGTTCTTGTTGTTTCATAGATGGCACGAAATGAAAGCCATTCTGTATGTGCTCCGCTGAAGTTCGGTAAGGTCATGATGGCCTTTGACGCCGAGGGCTGGTTCGATGTCCACTGTTCTGTTTTCCTGTCGGCGAGCGACGCTATAGCGGACGTCAACTCCGTTATGAAAGGACGGAGTGAGTCTTTCCCCTTGGTGTCTTCTATTGCTTCTTTGGAGGGCACTGTGTTGTTTCTCACTTCATTTACTGTAGGATTCGATTGCGTCTGGAGGCCCGCTATAGCATCGGCGACCACAGGGGGGGGCTGTTGCACACGGCTTCTATTTCTGTAGTCCCCCTCGGCGGCGTTGTCCCCTTTCGGCGGCGCTGGTTCTGGTGCCTCTTCAAGCCAGGAACGCACGTACTCATTGTTTGAGCTTCTATCATCCATATATTCGCCGTCGGAGTCTTCTTCCTCGGCTTTTTGAAGTGCTATTTGAGCAAGTTCCAACTTAATCTTCAATAAGTCTTCACGTGCTTTTGAAATTTTTCTGTTTGACCGCGTCGTTCTATTCGTAGTCGACGGCGGCTTGTTCTGTTCGGTACGGGCGTCACCCCGGGTAGTCATCGGCATGGTTCGGCGGTGTTCCTGTTCTGAATCTTTTTCTATTCTTGGCTGTACTGTTCTGTTTATTGTTTCGTCTGAAGTTCCCTCCGACTGGGTTCCCTCTCCAGAAATATACGGCTGCTTTTCAGACTGTGCTCGTACAGGCAGATCTTCTCCCTCCCGGGGGGCGGGGCGCTGCTCGGTTCCTTCGACGGTGGACGGTGATCGCGGTGGTTGCTCATGACGGATGCCCGTAGTACTGCGTTCTCTGCCCACCTCCATCGTCGAGGATTCTGGTGCTCTGCCTTGTGATCTTGTAAACCTCATTATGGATCTTCAGTCTTCGCAACGAATCTTCAAACTTGAATTGTGTGATAAGGTTTCAGTGATAAATCTTCAGTCTTCGAGCTTGACTCTTCAATCTTGAATCTTCTATAATAAATCTTCAGAGCATATCTTCAGTCTTGAATCTTCTATAATAAATCTTCAGGAATCTTCAGAGATCTATCTTCATTCTTCACAGGAACAGATGATCCCAGCCGCAGCGATCCGGCTCGCAAGGACCAGAAAATGTACGGAGCGGGCCGGGGTCGTAGCTGGTCCCAGTTGCTATCCGGCTCGTAAGGACCAGAAAATGTACGGAGCGGGCCGGGGTCGTAGCTGGTCCCAGTTGCTATCCGGCTCGTAAGGACCAGAAAATGTACTGGACGGGCGTGATCGTCGGACGCGGTGTGTTGAAGGAGTGTGTAATGCCTATCCAGGTGTATCCCTGCTTGAGGTTAGGCCTCCTAGTCCAAACGGCGCTGACGTCCTGTACCTATAGGCTCAGGATAACTGCAGACTGGCGACCAGTAGCTATGTGTGAAGTCTTGACGGGGAAGGGTTTCTTGAAGATGAAATAATAACAGCGATTTTGATAAGTCTTCAGGAGATTTCAGGAGACGATTTGCGTAACTCTTCAGGAACAGAACGATGAATAGGTACCATGCCGATGGCTACGATTCTATGTTTTCGCTTGCGCGCTAAGGTACCTCGAAACTTTACCTTAACGAGAACCGCGAACCGTCTCCTGGTTTAGAGTTTATTTTTATTTCAAAAATTTTACAAAAGTGCTTATTAGCAGCTGAAAAATGGCTATAATAACATCATATTATACACCGTTACAATCGTCATTAGATTGTCCAGCGATTGAGACACCTGCATTTCCTGTAACTATATTCGCTGAAAAGATTTCAGCGTGTAAATACAAAAATGTTAATTGTTTTGATTTTAAATTATTTTTCAAACTATTTTATTCGATAACCAAAGAAGATATTTCAACGGGGTAAGCAGGTATCTCAAGCTGGTCTAATGACCTAAAAAACTATGAAAAATTCATTATTACATCTATATTTTTCAGGGCGTGACAGGCCCTGAAAACCTAAATTGCTAAAACGAGTCACCAAAAAACAGCAAATTAAAGTTTCCGACCCCTATAAATCCAATCAAGTAGGCTTTTCAGGACTATAATGGTACGTCCAGGGCTAGGTCTCGGTCTAGGGTACCTGGACGCACCAATTAAACTATAATTTCGGCTATGTAGCCCACTTAATTGGAGTTTATAGGGGTGGTACTCACGTTTTCCTTAGGAAACACTATTTTTCACTGTTTTCTAACTATAAAACACTATTTAAACTGATTTTACTGTTATTCTTAATAAATTAAACTATAAACAACTGTTTGGTGACGCATCGTAGCGAACAAAAACGTAGCTCATTCGCGACTCGGTACGTTATACGATGGCGGTCCCTCCGCTACTTGCGCTAGCGTGCGCCAGATAGGGTCTCGCAGCTGACACTATGGAAACGCCTAACTTTTCATGTTTTTGATGATGCGTCGTCGCGAACAACAACCGACTTCCAAAAACAACACTACAAAGTGAAAAATAACTTTAATTTTGGAAGTCGGTGTCTAGTTAAATGTATTTTCGTTTTTTGCCACCAACTTCCGAAATTAAAGTTAGTTTTCACTTTGTAGTGTTGTTTTAGGAAGTCGGTTGTATTTTTTTGTAAAAAAGTTTTTATTTTCACTTTTTAGTTGTGTACCTACCCCACACAAATTCAAATACCACTACCTGCAAAACAAACTAGAACATCATCCATATAAAAGTGGGGAAAAAATAAGTATTATTGAAGCTAACTCAAAAACTACCCAAGCAAAGTTAATCAATTTTATATGGGACCAACTGTGATGACCCTCTCGAACAAAAGAAAAAAAATGCAAATCGGTCCAGCCATCTTCGAGTAATCGGGGAACATACATAAGGTTCTGACGAATTGAGAACCTCCTCCTTTTTGAAATCGGTTAAAAAGAAATCAGGAATCTGACTATTGATTAGATGTATAGAAGCGCAAGGGCTTCTCTTCTAGTTACCTGTAAATGAGACTAAAAATTTCACATTGAGCACATTGCCACATTGTGCGAGAAGATTGTGTGTGCTTTGTACCAATCAGTGTAGTTCCTTTCAAAACCACAATTTTCTTACGTTTACTAGCGCTTCCCGCGTGCCTACGCCCGCGTGGATGTCAGAAAGTATCCCACGGGAACATGCTGCCGGAAAATCCTTCCTCATTCCTTGTCTACGTTATAAAAGGAACCTCTGTGCAAAATTTCAGCTTTCTGGGTTCAAAGATTTGGGCTGGGCGTTGATGAGTCAGTCAGTCAGTCAGTCACAAGTAAACTTTCTTTCTATTTATTTGAAACACAGTCAATTACAAGACTAACTTGTTTGGCTTTGATTCGCGTTCAATGTCATGAGACCAATGGCTTTATTTTTCCAATTATTTCTCAAAAAAATTAATTAATTAATCTAAAGATTTACGAAATTACTTGTTATTTTTTGCTTAGAACCATTCTTCAAAACAAAATTTATATTAGGTATTTTTTTACTGTCGACTAGTTTGTTGTAAATTATAAAAATGTTAATCCTTCACTAATTTGTTAGTTTGTGCAAAAAAAAAACAAAAGTAAACTTACAAACATATTTGCAATAATATCTGATACTTTACTCGTTCATAACTCTTCACAGACTAAAATTGTGAAGTGAATGCAGTTTTTCTTTGCGGAAAATTGTTTTATGCGATTTGGCAGTTCGTCTCTCTCTACAATGTTGAAGTCATTGATGTTCGCTTTTGTTTTATTTGAAGTCCAATAAAATTTCTTTTCTATGTCTCTTTTGTTTTTAGAAAGAATAGCAAATACTTTTTCAGTAACATGAATTTTGATTTAAACGTACTTGTTCTTGAAACACGAGTTTTGTACCACGACAAACAAAATTAAATCAATATAAGTACCGTTGTCAGAATCAGGCTGTTAGATGATGAATGTAACAGAAATCCGACTACGAATAACACGTACAAAAAAGTAACACAAGCATCATTGTGATGGAGAGCCCAGCACATTTTCCAGATTAGCATAAATCCAAAATCACCATATATTTGCTAGAATGAGGGTTTTTCCGAAATGGCGTTCACTAGGTGGCAGAACTAAGATGTCAGGTCTGGGCATATGTCTAAAGTGTCGAATTAATTTAGTCGTCACTGAATGATGAACGAATGAATGAAACGAATGATGAACATCATCATATATTTTATACCAATTCATTGTTGAAATGGAAGATCTCTTGTCAAAATGGCGCCAACCGGTGCCGGTGACGTGAATTTTCATGAAATCCCTCTTTGAAATTGTATTTTAAGCTGCAGGAGGTAGCAAGCTGACTTATATTTCGTTAGCGACCCGCCCCTGTGTCGCACGGGTTTTACGACTTATAGAGATTTCTTTATTATGTGAAAGTTTAATGTTTATGTATTAGGTATACATAATACACCTTCCGGAATAAATTCTCTTAATGGTGATGAAAGCTGCATCAAAATCCGTTGTGCAGTTTAGAATAACAACGCTATAACATAGACAGACACGAAAAGTGTAATTAATTAGTTATATAGACTATAAAATACAATAAAATATAATAATAAAAAAAATACAATACTTTTTCCAATTTCAAATATGAATTATTCAGCGAATTAATGGAGTCTGTTTAACCTGAGGCGGAAACCAACCTTCGCATGTTAAACCCACCTTTTATAAGCTTTCCTTATCGAAGGAAATTAAAAACATAACAGACCTCTCAGAATGATTTTCAATCATTGAGTTTATTGCTTTCCAAAAATATTCATTCAATTCAGGATATTAAACATTTCTTCGATTCCTGTTTCAATTTTCGACATCGTCGTCGGGATTGTATTTGCATAACACATGAAGAACACGCTTCTTTTATTTATTTATTTAATTTGGGAAAACAAACAGTAGTATACTAATCATAAACAGTGTTGTCTTAAAATATACTACCCACAACATTTTCCACAGACACACACACACACACACACACACGCACACACACACACACACACACACACACACACACACACACACACACACACACAGATAGACAGACAGATTTTTTTCTTTTCTCTAAAAGAGTAGGCAGCGGTGTACATGACGCACATTTTGCCGGTTATGTTTAAAGTCCCATGTGATAAGGGGCGGGCCTGTAGTTATTGCCATCAATCAAGCACGTCTCCACTACTCTGGGCTGCTACCGAGAAATTACTAATGGAAAATATTTAACCAGGGGCCTATTTAATAAAAACAACAGGTGACAGGCAATAATCCAACAATCAGACCGTTTTACAAGTTTTATTTATTGGGAAATCCTTCCTTATTCCTTGTCTACATTATAAAGGGAACTCTGCGCAAAATTTATCAGCTTTCTAGTTTCAAGGGTTTGGGCTGGGCGTTGATGAGTCAGTCAATCAGTCGGGGCTTCTCTTTTTATTTATATAGATTTTCTTCAGAAAGGTCAGGTGCGTAGTACTCGCAACCGGCGTGCGTCTAGGACTATGTATGAACGTAAACGAGGCGGAGTATGTAAGAATCATAGCAGATGGCGTTCTTTAGTTTCTGCCTACCCCCATGGAAAGAAGGTGTGAGTTTATGTATGTATGTTTTTCATTAGTGACAGTCCCATAGTTTACGTGGGCGAGCGACTGACGCTCCCCCAGGCGGTCCCGCCGTCCGCACACTTGTACGAATAATTCGCCCTATAATTTTATGACACTCATTTCGTTATGTAATTTTGGCCCCTCGGAATTCCCTTTGCTCAGTAATCGATCTTGCGATCAGTAGACCAACGACGCAGTCAAAATCTACATATTTTTTACATACACACGTTGTATTAATGTATGTATCAATGACATACAGTAACAATGTAACCGTTAAATATAATGGTGTCGACGTGAGAGAAATAAGTACTGAACTCAATTATCGCCCGATCGCATCGATAGCTGCCGAGGCTTTAAATGGCTCGTAAAATGTTGGTAGGTACTAAGGTTTCCCTCCCAAAAGTATTTGCGGATCAATTTCTTTTTCGTCTTTGTTTGAGCATTGATAAGGTTTTAATGCCATCTTTTATATTTATGGGATTATTTTATTTGAAATGTAATTTTGTTTTTTCATAACCTTCTTAACCCTCTACACACACACACACTGACACTGGTGTGACTGACACTGGCATGGCCACCATCAGGGATTTTAATTTTAATAACACTAAAAAAATTTCGCTTATTAGTCGAAATTTGTAGCCAAATATCAGAATTTGTCGGTCACTAGTTCAAAAGATATAAGGGTTTATAGGTGGCCGATCTAGAGAGCATCTCCCCAACTTGGCCACATTTATTTCTCAAAAATTAGGGCACATAGCGGATATCTGTTTACTCCCAAATTTAGTCGCTAATTAGTCGACATTTTTCGCCAAGTTACAAATTTGGTCGGGTCTTAGTTTAGAAGATATAATGAGTTCAATTTTTAAGTATAGTCCAAGAGCTAGATTAAAGATTTTATCGTGATCTCTTCGATCTAGCTCTTGGCGTAAAATTACGACTTATTAGCGATCAAAATTTGGGAGAAAACAGATATTCACTAGGTAGCCTAGTTTTTGAGATATAAATGTGACCAAGCTGGGGAGATGCTCTCCAGAGAGGCCACCTATAAACCTTTATAACTTTTGAACCCGTTACCAACAAATTCTGACATTTGGCGACAAATTTCGACTAATTAGCGACAATTTTGTTATGTTATCAAAATAAAAATCGCTGATGGTGGCCATGCCAGTGTTATTCACACTACTATAGGTACATATCTGGCCAAACACTTCGGGGAAACAAGATGTGATGTCATGTTATCTTCATTCTCATGTTGCCATAAATTCTACCAATATATTTACGTCTTTTTCTTCCACTTACTTATTTTCTATTAGCCGTGATAGCAGTATCTGTACCTATAAATAAAGCTGAAGAGTTTGTTAGTTTGTATGTTTGAAAGCGCTAATATCTGGAACTAGAAGTCAGATTTGAAAAATGACGAGCGGGGTGGGTCGGGGGAACAATAAATATCACGCGGGCGAAGTCACGAGCAGAACTAGTTACTTAATAAAACTATTATTACAAATTAATGAAGGATTAATATTGTAGTAAGAATAAAACCAACCTGTTACGGGACTAATCTCTGAAGATTCCTTAATCTTTAGGGCGTACTTTCTCAAGCGAACATCTAGAATTCTAGATCTTTCACCCCCGTAGAACGTTGCCTTAGATAAGCACCAAATTCGTGAGATTTCGCTGACTTCCCACCCCTTCTTAAAGGCCTATAAATTTTTATTAAGCCCAATTATTGTCGGAGGTCACCGCTGAGAATTCCCGACTAAGAATCAAGATAAGTGCGCTATTGTACTGATTTTAACACGTTTGAATATTTAAGTTTGGAACTTTATTAAGTTAAAGTGGCGTTATGTAGATAATTATGTAGGTATTACAATACTTTAAGGTCCACTTCTACCACAAATCATTAAATGCCGTAATGTTTTAATTACCGCGCTAAGGTAGCCCGCGAAATTCAAATTTTCAAACGTTTTTTTTGCAATTTTCAGGTCAGTGTCTGGGTGTATGTACATTTAAATGTAATTCGCAACCGTGACATTAACTATTTACAGAATAAATTATAATCATTAGAATCAGCAATACAACTCGGTAAGTCAAAATTCAAAAAAAGTTCCAAAAAATAAATGTTATGATTTCTAGAGTTATTCAATAGGGTACCGTAAAATGATTATAATTCTGTTAATACATATTTGTTACGGTAGTGAATCATATTTTGATCAACATACAATCTGATCCTAACCTGCAAATGGCAAAAAGTGTAAAATAAAAAATAAATTTTGGGGCTATGCTGGTGGTTTAGCCAGTGCTTTGTGGTGCTAGCGGGCCTAAGTAGGTATAGTATAATGAAACGTGTAAACGAAAACATGCAAAAATTTTGGTGAAAATCATTAACGGAGAAAATATCGGAAAAGTTAAGAGCGCATACTACCTCAGCTTTTTATCTCGCTCGCACGATACTGCTCACGTACAGAGTGAGAGAGAGACTGAGTGCGGTGCTGGGCACCAATAGTTTAGGTAATTGCTTTTTACGGTGAATAGGTAGGTAATAGGTAAAACGAGCTGGTATCCGCAACTCCACGTCAGTGCGCGTATTTTGCGTATGGGTGGGAAAATCGACTATTCGATCCACCGCAGCTCCTCAAAGAAGGTCAGCAGCGCCTTGATACTACTGACAACCTCCCGGAGGGTGGGTACCTGGGTTACCGAAGTACTTTGCCCTGTATGCGGCAACCACCGGGCAATTTAGAAGCACATGAGCTGCTGTGTCGTCGTCCTCCATGCAGGCCCTGCACAGCGGACTGTCTGTGACTCCTATGACAAAGAGGTGTTTATTAAATGACCCATGGCCAGTTATAGCAGCTGTAACTGCACGCAGCTGTTGTTTAGTTAGTCGGAGAACCTGTTTCGTGAGGCGGCCATCAATTGTAGGGAGTGCTTCCTTAGCCTGCCTACACTCACCTTGGTCCGACCATAGTTTGTGATGCTGGTCCCTGGTACGGTTTTTACGGTGAAAATAATGGTAATTTGAAAATAATAAAAAACAAAAGACCTGCTATAGAGTTAGTTCAGTTAGTAATCAAAGTTTCATGATTTAATTTGAAGTATTTTTTGAATACCAGCGGTTTATTGTTCGGTTTGGAGGCAACTTTAATTTTTTTTTGAATCGAGAAAATTTTATGGAATCGTTTTCGTCAAACATAGTACTTCACATTAATCCTCAACTTTACCATATATTTATTTCAAAATGAATGCTGCAGTATTTTCGACATAACGGAAGATCGTGCTAAGCCATATGAGGTAGTATAGGCATGCCAAATTCTAAATTAACGCGAGTGAAGCTGCGGGCGAAAGCTAGTAACTAATAACGCTAGAAGCACGCATTTTTGGAGTGTAATTCAGTTCCACGCAAAATATTTCCCAGAACTTATAGACTTAAAAATTACTTACCTACTTTAAAAGTCAAGCTGGGATTAATCAAACTGAACAAAAGAATTTACCTCAAAAAATTGGAGCAGAAAAGGGCAGAAAAACAAGTAATTTATCGTGTTTTTATATCAAACCAGCATGAATATGATAATAGACTACTAAATATTAATTTGTTAAGAGATTGGTATAATTTATTAGTTAAGTACTTAAATTACCGATCAAAGTCTTGAGGAAATAAGCGATGAAAAGCAATTAAGAGAACCGTTCAAACGTCGATTGCACACCAAGTGTGCATAAGATTTTTTTGTATATACACTTCTGGACACATCTTTTGGCCCACCTTGTATTTTCAGTTTCGTTTGGTCCTAGCTAAAATTTTATATTAGGTCGAGCAAAAAGTTTTTATGCAGTTTTGAACCTGGCACATTCACAATTTCATTCAATAGTCTTTTTTTGAATTTCGAACACAGAATTTAAAGAAACAAAAGACAATTTGGAGCCTGTTTGTTGATATCAAACAATCGAATACTAAGAAAACTTGGTTTTATTGGTTTACTTGGATTTAGTTCTTGAAAAAGTGATTGATATCTTTGGTTTTGCAACAAACATTACTTATTCTTAACATTAAGGTGAGGTTCTATCAATAATCTATGGATACTTCACCTGAAGTCGCCGCCCAAGCTGTGGCACTTATTCAGGCCGGACACAGCCAAAGAAACGTGAGTGCTCAACTTAATTTAAGTCGATCTGCGGTCCGAAATGTTTATCGGAGGTACCTAGAGACTGGCGGCTTTGTTCGTCGCCAAGGAAGGCCACGATCTCGGGTCACAACTGAAAGGCAGGATCGATTCATCGTGACGACCAGCTTGAGAAATCGTCACCTTACCTCCATTGAGATACAAAACCAACTTCGCGACTTCCACGGAGTATCTGTGAGCGCTCGAACTGTTCGGAGAAGGTTAAAAGAACGCGATATGATACCACACAAGCCAGCTAATGGCCCCAAACTAACGCGAGCCCACCGAACTGCGCGCCTTCATTTCGCACGCAGTCATTTAAATTGGACACAGCAAGATTGGAGCCGTGTACTCGTTTCTGATGAGTCTAAAATTGTGTTACATGGCAATGATGGAAGGAAGAAGGTCTACCGACGTAAGGGAGAGCGTTTCGCACAATGCTGCTTTGAAGAGAGGGTTGCTTATGGCGGTGGCTCATGGACTGTCTGGGGCGGTATATCCGCGAGCGGCAAAACTCAACTTGAGGTTGTTACAGGACCACGGCTGCCAACATTAAATGCTGAAAGGTACATTCGTGAGAGCTTAGAACCTCACGTGATACCATACGCGGACTATGTGGGCCCAAATTTCCTTTTTATGCATGATAATGCAAGAGCCCATGCGGCCGGCATCGTCAGGGAATATCTTCGGGATGTGAACATCACAGTTATGGACTGGCCAGCCAGAAGCCCAGACATGAACCCCATTGAGCACATGTGGGACGAGCTAAAAAGACGTGTTAGGGCTCGTCAGCCAGTTGCCCAGACGATGCAGGAGTTGAAAACTGCCATAGAAGAGGAATGGGAGATGATCCCTCAAAATTTCATAGAGCGGTTGATAAACTCTATGCCTAATCATATGAGAGCTATGGTAGATGCCCATGGAGGCAACACGCGTTATTAAATTAAACCTTTATTTGATAAAACATGTTTTTTATTCAAAAATCAATTGCCTTTAACAAGGCGCATATCCGACTTGTTAGGCGTAGCTCCATGTCGTATGGTATTCTGAATTCAAATTTAAAACAATACGATCGAAAAAGATGGTAAAATGTATCAGGTTTAAAACTGCATTAACAGTTTTTGTTCAATCTAGCAATCATATTTCGGTAGGGGCCATCGAAACCTAAACTCTAAGGTGGGCCAATAGATGTGTCCAGAAGTGTATTATGTATATAAACGTATATCATATATACATATGTCGCAGCCAACTGGTTGAATTAGCCGTTTGGTCACTAAACGCGGCTATTCAATCAATTGACTCAACACGTTACCAAAGGGCGGGCCTATTTTTTGGCCAAAGAATTAGCATTGCCATACAACGTGGCAATGCTGCCAGCCTTTTGCGTACTTTTCCTGTCGACAGCGATGCGAACGAATTTTTGATGCCCTATGATTATTTCCCCTCCTTTTTTTATCAACGGCCTGAATTATATTCGGCCGATACGTCTAATACAACATTTAATGAACTGGCTGAGTGATGCTTAGGCCATTTATACAATAGGAACGTAAAATACCATCATCCAATGGCAACCGCGGGCTTACAGCAGTTGTGAATCTATGGGGTTCGGTTGACATTCGAACACACATTGATATGACCTATGCGGTTTTTTATGTAACATAACTGACAGTTGACGGGTCCATCTATACTATCTATAAACTATTATAAAATATCTATATCTAAATGTCGCACTAACCCAGGCCCCTAGGGATATAGGGATTACCTATATACCATAATATAGTTATATGAAAGCGGTTCCTAACTGTCTTCTATGAATTTAACTATGATTCGAGCACGATCTAATAATATAACTATTAGGGCACACCCACCAAATAGGTTAGGTTAGAACTGTGACTGCGCGCGAGCCGAGCGAGCGAAGCGAGTGGTGCCGCACTAGCGGTCGGCGAGCGCTACGTCAAAATTGGTCACCGAAAAAAAATTAGGGCCTTCCTATATTTATGAACCAATTTCATATAACTATAATACAGTGTATAGCTATATAGCTATAGGGATATCCCTAGGGATATAATTATATCACGGCTACAACTATCTTACTGCGACACATACCATAATAAGTGTACGACATAAAGTCGCTTTTCATGTCTTAGTGTGACCACTGTTGCTGCAATGTTACTGGGTAACATGATACCCTTGCTGGTAAGACAAACTCTGTCTACACACAGTCTATGGCACCTGTCCCAACGCCGCCGGCGATCAACGAAAAGCGAGTAGAGCTAGCAACTAAAACTAGTTGGTGAGCAACGGCGACGAGCGATTACTCGCTGGTATGAGTATGAAGCGTGAGTCTCACAGCGAGTGTTCTACCCGTCAAGCGAGCGTCCCTGAGCGAGTACTTAGTAGTTCTTTGATAGCTCTTGTCGCTGTGACAAACAAGCACTCGCCGGCGGCGGGCGATGTGTACAGTCAGCGATCAACTATGAATATACGAGTATACGTATCTATTCAACTTACATTTTTTTTGTGACCTACAGTGTTTTGTACGATTCTTGAGCGAGAAAATCGTTGATAGTTATATACCTAGTCGCTTCCTCGTCGGCGGCGGGCGGCGGTGGGATATAGTTGCCAAATGGATAAAAGGAGAAATTAGTTAATCTTTGAAAGTTTCTATTAGGTTTTCTGACGTACTCGTAGTTAATTAAGCCGTCGGTGGCATGGACAGAAACATTTTGGTAACTGGTATTATAACTTTTGTAGCCTAAGTTATAAAAGTTAGTTCATGCCAATGATTTTAACGCCTACGAATCTTTATAAGTTCGTAATTTGAGGACTGTATTATTTTAGAGTTCTTTGATAAATAAATATTTAAGAGAATAATCATGCGTACAGAAGATGTTTTTCTTCATAAGAACAATGCTTCAATCTTCTTTTAGTTATTTACTTTTGTTGCTTTAGTACTTACTTCAATACGTACATATATAAACTCACGACTTATTCCCATGGGAATAAGCAGAAATTACAGAACGCCACCTGCTACGATCCTTACATACTCCTTTTGCTTCTTTTACGTTCATAACACGCACTCTGGTTGCGAGTACTACACACCTGACCTTTCTGAAGAACATCACCAATAAGGTCACTATAATATATTATGTCCTCCTAGGGGGTGCCTGCCGTTTTGCCAAAAAGATTTTGACAAAATTTCATTACCCAAACAAATTTTAGCAACCTTTTTTTATACCATTGCAATATTTCGAATGATTTTAGTACGCATATTTTCATTTGGTCAAATTTTTACTTGGCAAAATATTACTAAGTATAATGTCATTATGGAATTTGGTCTTTAATCAAATGATTTATTACAGCAAACAATCTTCAGACAATAATCGTTTGGTGAAATGATTTGTTAAGACAAAAAATATTAAGGCAAAAATAAGATTTTTAGACATTTGACTTGCTGGTTAAATTTGATGTCTTTTGCGTACTTCTTTGTAAGTTTTTGTGCTTGAATTTGTCTGAAACAAGTCAAATTTATGGTTACTTGATATTAGTTTATTTATGGAAGTAGTTAGAGTAGTTTAATTATTTAAAAAAAAAAATGGTTAGGTTAGGTTAGGTTAAAACTGTTACCTCCTACGCACGAGCCGAGCGAGCGAAGCGAGCGGTGCCGCAGTAGCGGCCGGCGAGTGCCAGACACGACTTGCATTAATAGAAAAAAATATATTGTTTTTAGTAGGTTATCCGGAACTCAACAATTTAGATTAGGTTAATTTCTTCTTTAAAAAAAATGGTTAGGTTAGGTTAAGTTAAAACTGTGACCTCCTACGCACGAGCCGAGCGAGCGAAGCGAGCGGTGCCGCGGCAGCGGCCGGCGAGTGCCAGAAACGACTTGCATTAATAGAAAAGGTTTTTAGTAGGTTACCCGGAACTGAATTATTTAGATTAGGTTAATTACTTATTTTAAAAAAATGGTTAGGTTAGGTTAGGTTAAAACTGTGACCTACTGTGCCAGGAACGACTACATTATATAGAAAAAGAAGAGCACACATTGAGCGCCATTTATGATTTACCTGCTACCCACTTAGTAGTTCACATTTTTGTCATTGAAGTTTGACTGAATAGGAAAGGGTGAATTGAAAACTGACGATACTAAATAAGTATTTGGCTTATTTGATTTTGCATAAAAACTGTTATTCCAAATGAAATATTTGACTAAATAAAAAATGTTAGAAGTACTAGTTGGTAAACAAGTTATAGTTTAAACGTTCAGTTCAACTTTTTGTGAATAGATTTTTTGCTAAGTAATAATTTGGCAAATGAAATTATGCGAAAAATTTTTTGGGAAGTGAAAATTTGTCAAATTCCTTTTGGTCAAACAAGGGAGACCCCCTCCTAGGGCATCGGGCGGCGATCTTTAGTAATTAAACGAAAATTGATAATTGCGTTGTAGCAACAAAAATGTAAAGATCACTCACGAAAACCTGTACTAAAAACTACATAAACAATTGTTGCTAAACAATTACCATATTGAAAGTATTGCACCGAACACAGTGAATTGAAGCAATTGTTTATTCTAGTTAATTTCACAATATATACAGGTTGTTTGTTTATAGAGAAATACAGGTTGTTTATTTATACAGAGCTCAGTTTGTTAGAACAATTGATTTGATGGCAGTTCCAGTTTATAGACTATAAATATCGGTCGGCCGTTGGGATTAGATATTTTAATATTTTCATGCTGAGATGTTTTTGGCATCGCTGGATGGAAAATTCCCTCAAATTCCTGGGAATTTGGCAATTATTTATTGTAGAGACCACCATTCAGCGTCCGGCTCGTGCGGCGGACTTTAAGGGGGAAGCGCCAGGACAGCCCGCGAAATTCAAAATTTCTTACGTTTTTTTGCAATTTGCAAGTCAGTATTAGGTTTTATGTTGATCAAAATTTGATTTGCGGCCGTAACAAGTATGTATTTACAGAATTATGATCATTAAAGTCATCAATACAACTATTTAAGACCAGGTAATCCTGTTGAATGACTATTTCATGAAATCTTGACATTTGAGGATTGTACTAACTTAAGGAGTTGTATTACTGATTCTAATGATTATAATTCTGTAAATACATATTTGTTACGATAGCGAATCATACTTTAATCAACATTCAACCTAAGACTGACTTACAAATTGCAAAAAACGTAAGAAAATTTGAATTTCGCGGGCTGTCCTGGCGCTTCCCCCTTAAAGTCGTTGTGATACAGCTTGAAGGGGAAGCAGGTCAAATTACAAGTAGGTAGATACCTACCTACTTGTAATTTGACCTGCTTCATGTTCAATTTTATATATACCTATTACTTTGTTTTTGCAATAGTCCTACATTGTCACACACCAACACAATATTGTATATTGTCACGAAATTGAACATGAAGCAATTCACATACACATATGTTAGTATACCCTGCCTAGATATCTCTTTTGTTGACTGTACATACATAACATAACATCGCGCCTGTTATTCCTGAAGGGATAAACAGAGGTGTACCTATAGTACACCCGCATATCGTCAGTTACGTTTAAGTCGCATGTAATAGGGGGCAAGCCTATTGCCATCAACTAAGCACAAATCCAGACTCCGAGCTGAGAAATTCCTGATGGAAAAACTGTGATCGACCCGGGAATCGAACCTAGGACCTCATGCTCAGTAGTAGCACTTGCGACCACTAGACCAACAAGGCAGACCTAGGTCCTTTACCTAATATTGCTTGTAAGGTTAGAACCTAACGGATAACTTCTTGGTATTGTCGGTAACCAAGGGCCTGTTTCACTACCTACAATTAAGGACGCTGTTACAAATGGGTAGTCAAATCATTACTTTTTTACACAAAAATATGGCTATTAAATAAAATGCTTTGCATTCTTAAAATGTTTTCTGGCCAAATTGTTTATAGATGTGCAAGGTACGATTCAGAGCTGTAAATATAATTTTAGATATGTACATTTTCTCAATAAATGTACCGAAGTAAAAATTTTCACTTCGGTACATTTATTGAGAAATTGTTTCTTAAAAAAAATCTATTTATAGTTCAGAATCGTACCTTGCACATCTATCAACAATTCGGCCAAGAAACATTTTAAGAATGCAAAGTATTTAATTTAATAAAAATATTTTTGTGTAAAAAAGTAATGATTTGACTACCCATTTGTAACGTTTATGTTAACATACTTAATAGATAATTTTATACAAATTCTGTTCCATTTTTGAATTTATTCTATAAGTAGTGGCTATTTGGACATCTTGAAATCGGCCCTAAATCTGACCACATAAAACCTCCTTAGTTACAAGCTCATATTTTTTTTATATCTACATTATTAATGACATCATTTACGTCCTTTCCTCCATAACGTTTCCTATAACAACGTGGTTCACAGTTAACATACAACATTATAATTAGACTAACGAGCCAATACAGTTAATGTAATAATGTGTAATATAGTTTTTATATTATAACATACTACACTTTGACCCCGGATGTGTTTTTGTTTCATCATTGCGTTTACTGTACTTTAGAGTGAACTACCGGTGGAATACTTTTATCTATAATATTAGCATGGGTGTTTTGTTTTTAATAAAAAGACAACTGATTTTTTTTTTTTTTATTATTATTTATTTAACTCAAACACATGATTCATATTGTTGTTAATAACACTTATAACTATGTTAGTAAAATTCCTCATTACAATAAAATAAAATAAAACTATTTCAAAAACCTATAAATGTCCGCTTCCCGCGGCACCAGACCTGCAGCAGTGCATACGGGTCCAGTGCCCAGGAACGGGCAATCAGTCTTATTCGCTATCACCTTTAAAATGCTGTTGGTGCTCCCCGGAATCCTTCGCATCAGGGATGCTGTTCTTTTTCGCATGATAGCTTGAAAGCTATCAGTAACTGCTTCAGCAAACCTAACCTAACCCACGCTGCACGTGTAGAAAGACTGGCAAAACGCCTTGAACAGAGTGAGTTTCACTTCTTTACTACATCGTGCAAACCTACGGGCCAGCATATTACATCGGACATCGGACATATACTATACGGGTTATCTTTACCTACTATGAATTTAAAGTCTGATTTATACGGTGCAATTTTTTTGTTGTCACGTTGTTGTTATGTGGTGAATGCTGTGTATACCTATAATAGGCATACATACTTTTATTATCATATTACTTTGTTTTTTTTTTGTATGTACTGCTGTTGGTGTACCTAATTCATCATCATCTTCCTGCCCTTATCCCATATTACTTGGGGTCGGCGCAACACGTTTTCTCCTTCCATTCTCCCCTGTCAACCGTCACGCTATCATTCACTCCCTACTCTTTCATATCATTCCTCACACAATCCATCCATCTTTTCTTTGGCCTTCCTCTGCCTCTCCATCCATCAACATGTATATTCATCACTCTTTTAGTCACATGCGTTTCGTCTCTCCTCATTACATGCCCATACCAAGACAAACGATTTCCCTTCAACTTTTCTGTCACTGGCGCCACTTTCAAACTTCCTCTTATATACTCATTTCTCACTTCATCCATTCTCGTCACTCCACACATCCATCTCAACATTCTCATCTCCACTGCATGCAATTTTTTTTCATCCGTCTTCTTCACTGCCCAGCATTCCGATCCATATAGTACGACAGGCCTTATCACGGACTTCTAAATTTTCCCCTTCAACTTGAGGGGCATCCGTGGTTGGTGTACCTAATTATTAAATAAAAAATAAATAATTGCCTGAGGCAATAATAAAAGTTACACCGTGTAAACAGTGTTTAGACGATGCAAGTCATTTGTTGCTTCAATTTTATTGTATGCCACAGGCAAGAAAGTTGCATAGTTTTAATTGGGACTTTAAACAAAAGTTAATTCATTAATTAGGTCATGCTCAAACGTCGCAGCGTTGATACGGCGCGCGTGCTTACGATATTTTACGATAAAAAGTTGGGATCACGCGTCACCCACCACCAGTCCACTGTACATACGGTCAAAAACAGTAATGCAAGATAAAACTGGCATGTGATCCCAAAATAATAAGTACCTACAGTAAAATATCGGTACCTTCGATTTGGGAAAACGGTATCTACCTTACAATAATCGTTTTACCAAATCGAAAAGAAGGTTGAATATTTCACACAATTAATTATAAAGTTACATCTGCCTAGCCTTTTCCCAACTATGTTAGGGTCGGCCTCCAGTCTATTCGGATGCAGCTAAATACCAGTCTTTTACATGGATTGACTGCATATCTGACCTCCACAACCCAGTAACTGGGTAATACGATACCCCTTGGTAAGACTAGTTCCACGAATGACAGCCGGGACCAACGGCTTAACGTGCTTTCTGAGGCACGGAGGAGACTCGGTATGTAAAGATGGTCACTCATCCATGGACCAACCCCGGCAAGCGTAGCTTAACCTAATGGATCGACCCGTGCAGCTGTTTTACTTAGCCACGAGCTCCTATGATGTCCATTGGTCGCAAAACAAATATGGTCGATGTGGCTCAAAAGGCTACTCGACTTAAATGAAAAACAATAAAAATGCAAAAAGCACTGCCGTATTTTGATAACTTTGGCGTAAATACGAATTCACCTAATTTCATGTTTTTTCCACCACCTACTTTTTCTAACTACCAATTTTTTTCTGTATTAACATTACTTCTGTTTTGCGTAAAAAGTTCGGAAAGTTTCTAAATTTTCGCCGTCGTAAATTGCATGGAGATTTCGGGCGTGATATAGAAACTTTCCGAACTTTTTACGCAAAACAGAAGTAATTTTGAAAACAGAAAAAAATCTGTGGGTTCACTGTTCTTTGTTGTGTTTATTTAAGTATAATATTAATTAGATGAATCATTGACCTGGTGACGGGGACTATCACAAGACACTGCTCACTAAACAAACACTTCCACACAATAGGAATAACGGACAGTCCTCTGTGCAGGGCTTGCCTGGAGGCTGAGGAAACCGTTACGCACGTGCTCTTTGAATACACAGGTGTTACCCAGATTAGAACAGGAACTCTTGGAATACCCAGATCTTTCACAGATGTTCTGAACAGATTAGGAGACTTGATCGACTTCTAGAATGAGGTGGGCTGGTTGAAATAACCCCCAACGGCCGCCATGGCCCACGCACAATGGTCCACTTAAAGGACTAAGTGCGGATACCATACCCTCTAACTAGAACTAGACTAGAACTAGGTGAATTCTTATTTACGCCAAAGTTATCAAAATACGGCAGTGCTTGTTGCACTTGTTTAGTGTTTTTTTTTTTTAACCACAAGTTCTATCCTCAATCCGATATTTTCACTGATTGGTGAAACTCTTGAGCTATCGATACGTTTTTAGGGTTCCGTAACTCCATCCGTCTGTCTGTCCGTCTGTCACCAGGCTGTATCTCATGAACCGTGCTAGTTAGACAGTTCTCCACCGCGACAGGTTACATCTATCATTACGATCCGACCCCGAAAACGAAACAAAAAAACTAATCTATCACCGTTATAAAAACTTCTGCAATAATCTATTACGGAAACTCAGAATTGAGCACGATAGTCAACAAATCCAGGAAAATCACAAGAACTCCCAGAAACTATGGAAAGTTCTAAAATCAATATACGATCCCAGCGGCCAAAGGTACAATACATCCAATAGATCCAACTTAATCACAAGTTCTCCCGATCCTGTTGAGTCTCTCAACAAGTGCAACTCCTACTTCACATCTGTTGGTAAAAACCTGGCTGCTAATATACTGACAAGACTTTCAGAAACTCAGTCATCCCTCTCTAGCAAGTACTCACCACCAAAAACTTCACCCTTCTCCTTTTTTCTACACCCCACTGACGAAATAGAAATCTCAAACTTCATCAATCAATTAAAAAACGACAGTTCCCCAGGTCCTGACAAAATCAGTGTAAGACTTATCAAAAAAACACAAAACTTGATTAAAACACCTTTAACACACTTGATTAACCTCAGCCTGGAAACAGGTGTATTTCCCGAACAGTGGAAGGCGGCAGCAGTAAGCCCGATACATAAAAGTGGTCCCAAAGATGAACCTGAAAATTACAGACCAATAGCACTTCTCAGTATCTTATCAAAAATCATGGAAAAAGTAGTAAACACCCGACTTGTAAATTTTCTAGAAAAACATAATCTCATTTCCGAGAGACAATTTGGTTTTAGAAAAGGCAAATCCACCGAAGATGCAGCTTCACTGCTCACAAACTCAATATCAGCAAATATAGAAAAGGGCGAACAATGCTTGGCGGTGTTCCTAGATTTAGCTAAAGCCTTCGACACAATCTCAACAGATCTTCTTCTTAAAAAACTAGATGCAATAGGGATAAAGGGAAAACCGTTTGAGTGGTTTCACAGCTATCTCACCAATCGTCGACAATACGTGAAATCAGGCGAACACTCAAGTGGTCAACTTCCCATCAATTTTGGAGTTCCGCAGGGCAGCTTACTAGGCCCGACACTATTTATAATATATATGAACGACATATTGGACCTCTCTCTCCCAAAAGCTGAACTAATTTCCTACGCAGACGACACTGTCATCACGTTTCATGCCCGCACCTGGGAACAGGTCTACAGTCTCGCAGAAGAGGGTTTAGCAACAGCAGCGCATACACTCAACTACAACCTACTTACTCTCAATTTAAAGAAGACCAAACTAATCACATTTTGCAAAACACAATCATCCAGCCCTCCTCGCAACCTAACACTGAAATTCCACACATGTCAGAAACATCCAAAAACCTCACGGGAAGACTGCTCATGCGAATGTATTAACCGGACATCTTCAATTCGTTACTTAGGCCTACTCATTGATGAAAACCTATCTTTTAAAGCGCACATTCAATTTCTTTCTGCCCGAGTAAGGAAACTAATACATATAGTTAAGAAATTAAGAGACCGTACTCCAAAAGACATCTTGCGAACGGTTTATTTTGCAATATGTCAGTCCATCATACAATATGGCATATCAATTTGGGGCGGAGCTGGAAAAACAACAATGATTGAGCTCGAAAGAGCCCAGCGAGCTGTTATAAAAGTACTTTTAAAAAAGCCATTCTTCTACCCCACTGACTCTCTGTACAAAGAGTTCCAAGTTCTCCGTGTCCGCCAACTGTTTATCCTCAACGCATGCCTACACACTCACAAAAAAGTAAAAATGAGACCAGACTACCACTCAATAACTTCCAAACGCGTTTTCCACATTCCACTACAAAGAACCACCTCTCTCCTAGCCAGACGATGTCCCACCTACCTACACACTTTTGTATATAATAAGGTCACCATTATTTTGCCTTGTGACTCAAAAGATCTCTCCCTCTCTGCATATAAAATAGTAGTAAAAAAATGGCTCTTAGGTCTTTCATACGACGAATCCGAAAATTTTCTCATAACATAACTCACACTCGGAATCTCACTAACATCACAGACACACCCACATACCTACACACTACACTCCACACGCACATACACCCACACCTTACTTTGATTGTTTGTTATTCTTTAGTTTTAAGCCTTGACCATTGTTTACAGTTACTCATTACCATGTCCACACCCGCTAAAAATAGAACTATGTATCGCAACTCAGGTCCCCAAGATACAGGCCCCGCCTAGTTTGGGGACCACCGCATATAAAAAATGAATGTCACCAACAGTTACAGATATAATTAATTATGTTAAAACTAATTTTAAGAAGTAATTGTAACAATGTCAAATAAATTTTTATTATTATTATATTATTTCGTTTATTTATTTAATTTCTTATCTATTTACATTTTTAAATATTTCTTAAAAAAAGGATATAAAAAAAACATTTAAAAATATAAAAAAATAGAGGTCCGCCGGTGTCGGGAGCAGGGTCCAAGCTACCGGTGGTTAGGGCTGCAGAGACAGGAACCTTCTCACAATGCGAGCCGTATCAAGGAGTACTGCCTTCTGAATCAGGCCCTTGATCCAACCGCCTAATGATAGCCTCGAGAGATGTTGTTCGAGGCTTTCGGCCATCAGGCCATTGGCCGTTACGACAATCGGCACAATGACAGCCGAGCTCACATTCCACATATCAACAACCTCGCGAGCTAAGTCTAACCTAAGCTATATTTATATTATTATTATTATAGTTAAAATTTTCACAAATAATGTATTTGTGTTGCCGCTATAACAACTAATAAAAAAAAGAATAAAACAAATATTTAAGGGGGCTCCCATACAATAAACGTGATTTTTTTGCTGGTTTTTGCCCGATATTGATAACGGCAATAGGTAGACGCTTGAAATATTCACAGAATATTTAGTTATATATTCACTTTAAAAATAAATAATTAAATTAAAATAAAACAAATATTTAAGGGGGGCTTCCATATAACAAACGTGATTTTTTGCCGTTTTTATAGATAATGGTACGGAACCGAGTAGAGTACGGTCCGACTCGCACTTGGCCGGTGTTTTTTTCGTAACTAAGTACTTCTTTAAGTTTTCTGTATAAACTTATCCAAAACCCATAACACGGTTTCTTAATACCCTTAACTCCTTGAAGGCTTTCTGCACCCCATGTGTGCATAAGGAAAAACCCTTTACATAATAGGTATATAATCTTATATATTATATATATAAACGTAAAAAAAACCTCATCTGATGGAAAAAAATCATCCTAAGTAGTTGTGAACCTATGGGGTTCGCAACTGACCCGCCTCCCCCTCCCCCTGGGGGTTTTGGGTTTATAAATTAGTATATTGTATCACCTGAAGAGAAATGAACTAATTGCAGAAAATCAGTGTCAATAATGTTTCAATAATTACAACTTCAGGTTTACCCGTTCCTACTTCAATCACTTCTAAGCAAAATTTGCAAAATTCAGGTTTATAGTAAAAGTAATTAAAAGATGTGGCAAAATGTTAGGCGAAATGGAGTAGGATATCTTTTACACCTACAAGCCGACGACCGCCCTCAACCTTATATAAAACTAGCTGCGCCCCGCGGTGTTACCCGCGGTTTATGAGATACACTAAAACGTGTATTATTTAATCGGTGAGAAAAGTATTTCCAAAAAAATTGCTCATCCCACGGGAACACTACATTTTTTCAGGATGTAAAGTAGCCTATGTGTGCTATGTGTATACAGGATGTCTGCTACTTCCACACCAAATTATATCTTAATCGGTCGAGCCGTTTGAGTTTGAAAGAGTAACAAATATATTTGAATTCCTTGCTCATCCCACGGGAGCACTACATTTTTTCGGGATAAAAAGTAGCCTATGTGTTAATCCAGGTTATAAGCTGTCTACATACCGAATTTCATCCAAATCGGTCCAGCCGTTTGAGCGTGAAGAAGTAACAAACATACACACACACTCACAAACTTTCGTCTTTATAATATTAGTGTGATAAAATACCTACATAACACCTTATAATTACACCAGTTAAAAGACTCAGTTCGTTTGCCTAGTATTCATAGTTACTGTGAATGAGGCCGAAGACTACACCGCAGAAGTTGTAATGTTCTATTGTAAGCCGACTATTACAACTTGTGCAGTGTTCCATACTTCCGTTCCGGTTACTCTTTTTATCCGACTAAGGTCGTATGTACATTTTACATAACTTTATATTTTAATCAATTACGGGGCTCAACAAGGGGCTCGTGACTAAATGATAACAGTCTCACGGGTCGATCGAAGGTTAAGCTACGCATGCCGCGGTCGGTTCGTGGATAGGTGACCATCCATTACATAATATCGGGACCCCTCCGTGCCTCGGCAAATAGAAAATTTAAATTTTCTAAGAGTCGAAAAATTTACTTTAAAAAAAGTAAAAACCGACTTAAAAATAACTTTCATAAAACACTTAACAGCTTCTGAAGTCGGTGTCTTCAATTTTTCAATGCACTTTAGCTTGACACCGACTTCAGTAGCTGTTAAGCGTTTTATGAAAGTTATTTTATTCGTTTCTGGTTTTGAAGTCGGTTTTTACTTTTTTTAATGTAATTTTTTTTTTTAATTTTTAGTTGAATGTACAATTACATAAGTAGGTAAGCCCAAGTCGAACGAAAAGAAGAATCATCAAAATCCGCTTAGAAATGCACGAGATACAGTGCACTTATGCATATAACATAAGAATAATTACTATTGTATTATATACTAAAACCTTCCTGAAAGTATGTAGATCACGTTAGTGAAATAATCATTAAAATTGGTTCATTAGTTTTTGAGAAAATCGCGGACAAACAAACATACTTACATACATACATACGGGTCGAACACAGAACCTCCTTTTTTGAAGTCGATTAAAAATAGCATACATACTTATAAATACCAACGATTTAAAAAGTCGTCAAAGGAAATTGTAAATAATAATCACGAAAAACCTTTAGAAATGCGACGTTGCCAGCGCGCGCGACGTTAATGTTCTCAATAACCTATTTTTTCTTCACTTTCAGATCAGCATGGACACATTCTTCTCAAGCTCATCTGTAACCAACGTTTTATTTAAATCAAGAACGTAACCGTATGTATCACTTTAATATTTTTACTTTGCGGAGAAATAATATTGTAAAAGAACGTTTTGTTTTCTGACTCACTATGTTATTTTTAGTGCGAATGTTATTTTACTTTGTTTTCTATGTCTTCACAGGTTGTTTTTTCAAAACGATTGTAAGGTTTTAACATGATACTCTGTGAAAGAGAATTGAGTTCTTATTTCCCACACAGTCAGTTAAACGGGCTTAAAATAATATTCAATATGCACTAGCTAGCTACCCCTATCCAAATATCAATAACTAGCTGCCCGCGGCTTCGCCCGCGTGGATGTCGGAAAATATATCACGGGAACGTACTACCGGGAAATCCTTCCTTATTCCTTGTCTACATTATAAAAGGAACCTCTGTGCAAAATTTCAGCTGTCTAGGTTCAATAGTTTGGGCTGGGCGTTGATGAGTCAGTCAGTCAGGACTTCTCTTTTTATTTATATCTTAGATTTATACAAAAATCTCATAGTATAAGAACGTTCAGTTATTCCCAAATTTAAAAAAAATCCGGAATTTCTTTCCAATTTTTCTTCACATTAAAACCGAATTCAGACTAATACGGACATTTCACAAAAAATTGCCCAGCCGTTCTCAAGTGATGAGCTTACCAACGAACAGCATTTCATTTTTATTTGTATAGAAGACTAGCTTCTGCCCGCGACTTCGTCTGCGTGAAATTTCTTGTTTTTACTTCGTTTTTGCTTAGCGTACTTTCTGACTTTTTTTCTTTTTGCTCAGCTCCTGAGGCCTTTCTTAAGAATTGGGCTATCAAATGCAAAAATATTTTTTCAAATCTGACTGGCAGTTCCAGAGATTAGCACGTTCGAACATACAAACAAACAAAAAAGAAACTCCTCAGCTTTATTATTAGTGTACCTAGATTAAAAATTGACAACGTCGAGTCTAGAACGCTTCATCGGTTTATCGTTGAGGTCAAGTTTAATTAATAATTTACCATTTTTTGTTATCAAACATGTACCTTTATTCAAAATCAACGTTAAAAGGTGTCGACTACGGTCGATAATCGCAAGTTTACTGAGTGTCATTAACCATTCCTTTTGACGACCGTCTGTAGGTAAGTTGCTTTTTTATTAAAGGTAAAATTACGAGTTATGTTTATGATTAGGTACATAAGCCGCTGCAGGTAATAAATGGCAATGCAATGCAATGCAATGGTAATGGCAGGGCATTAAAAACGTACTGCATGGTGTTCGACTGAATTTAGTTTTATAAAGTAAACAGAAAAATAAATATTTCAAGACAATATTACGAGTATTATTAACTACCTACATAGAAATAGTCATTATAGTTAACTGCGTAATTTAGAAGAAAAAAAACAAGACTAGTCCCCTGGCTAGAGGTAGTTGGAAGAACACCGTAAAAAAACAAACAAAAAAAAACAATCAACAAACCAACAACAAACAAACAAA
The DNA here is from genome assembly GCA_946251885.1 of Cosmia pyralina. Lineage (NCBI taxonomy): Eukaryota > Metazoa > Arthropoda > Insecta > Lepidoptera > Noctuidae > Cosmia > Cosmia pyralina. The sequence continues at coordinate 12,335,385 of OX276364.1, forward strand.
CAATAAACAAACAAAAACACAAAAAACAAACAAACAAAACAAACAAACAAAAAACAAATAAACATTTTTTTATAGTCGGTAAGAAATCTATCAGACACGGACTCTATCGTCACCCATGAGGATTTCTACACGAGATACTCGCCCCTCGGCTATCATAATAGTCATTATTCAATACGTATAAGTTTTTGATCTTGTAACTTACAATAGTTAACCAGTGCATAGGCAGACAATGCATAGACAGACAGTGCATAGGCAGACAATGCATAGGCAGACAGTGCATAGGCAGACAATGCATAGACAGACAGTGCATAGGCAGACAATGCATAGACAGACAGTGCATAGGCAGACAATGCATAGACAGACCATATGCAAAATCACAATCCGATCGATAAAAACTACTAGTTTTACCAAAGTTCCTAACCAGCATTTTCCTCTGAAAAACGAAATATGTTCTGTATTTCCATCGTTGTTCGATTTGAAGATTAAATCGGATAGAACTGTAAATAACTACAAAATATCATATTAGCATGTCAAGGTCTCTATATTAGTCTATAATAGACTAGTATAATTAGTGTCTAATATCAACCTTCCTATTTTGGTACAATCAGTCTCAAAAAGATGTATACATTGACAATTGACATTAATTGGATTATCAACAATCTGTGTTTCATAATATTGTATCAATGTGTAGCTATAATAATGTGAACTTTGTGGCTACATATTGATACAATTTTAGGGAGCAAAGACTAAAGATAATAAAAATTTGAAATTTAAAATATTCTATTTCACATAAACCTATGTACAGGGCTCTTATGAAACGTCAGAAGCTAGATGCACAGTGCAAATTAGCCGTTTCCTATGGAAATGAGCTAGCAAGAAATTCCACGGTCACTACTTTAACAAAATAAGTACCTAATTGTTAAAAAAAAAATATACTTGTCGATGTACCTATCATCTTTTTGGGGCTGACTGTACCATCATGAGAACCAACATCTGGTCCAAAGGTTGGTCTGGAACAGCCAATCACTAATCGATTCCCGAATGTAAAATTGATGAGTGTTTAGAAATAGGTAGGTACAAATTTATCTTCATTGCTTATAATTAGTGTGAATGTTTTAAAAGGGCGAAACGTGGGTGTACTATAGTTACACCTCTGCCTAATCCTTCGGGGATTTTGGGCGTGATGTTATATCAATGTTATTTTGACTTAAATAAAAGATTGGGCTGATAAGGGTATTTGCGTATTTTTTGCTTGGTTTAGATCAAAAGTGGGTCACAAACATTGACCCTCAAAGCTAAAGTCATAAACGTAAACAAAATTCATTTATTTAATGCTTTGTGCGCAAACAAAGTTTTTACATTTCATAACAGGTATAGTTGCCGGCACGAGTCGTGAGCACAAACTTTAATCTTAAACCTAACGAATCTTCTTTCCTATCACGGCAGGTTGCACACGGGCGAGAGCAATGAAAACAATATATTATCAAGCATATTTAGATACAGATAGAAAACTGAATACAAGAGCACGCTGACGAGGGCAGTTAAAAAGTTAAGGTGTAATTTGTGCTCACGACTCGTGCCGGCAATAATATATAATTAGGTAATGAAAAGTTAAAACTAAAGATAAATCATCATTCTCCTGCCTTTATCCCAATCTATTTGGGGTCGGCGCAACATGTCCTTTTTTTCCATACTTCTCTATTATTCGTCATCTCGGTAGTCACCCGCTTTCTAGCCATGTCATCTTTCACAAAATCCATACATCGTTTCTTTGGTCTTCACCTACTCTTATAGCCATCGACATTCATACTCAAAACTTTCCTCACAACATTTTCCTCACTAAAAACTAAAGATAAGTAGGTACCTAATTTAGTTTTATTAAGCTATGGGGATGGTATTGTTTATAAATTATCATGGCTTCGTTATGTAACTATGAATTTAATTAACACACCATAATGAAAATAAAAACGAATTTTACGAGAAAAACAACGCACACAGAAAATTCATTACAGCGACTACTGCCAAACATCAGGCTGTTACCAGGCGACGTTTCTCTCATGCATTTTCTTTTCAAAGTATTTCAGAGAAAATACATTCACAATGGCAATAAGGTTGTCAATCCTCGGTATAAAAATAGAAAAAAAAAAAAAGCTGTGACGTAAACAAAGAGCCAACTGCCAATGAACGAACAGTTATTAATTACAGTAGCTACTGGATTTTTTTGTTTTGTTTTTATTTCTGTACGGTCGCTTGAAACCGCCATTGCCAGTCTTTCACTCTTCACGTTACAGTGTTTGATATTGCTCGGAATTTGAATTTTGATTTAAGAACAATAGAATGTGAATTTGAAAAATGTCCGTTGTATTTGTTTGTGTCTATCTATTGCGAAGAAATTCGCAAGGGGTATTTTATTCACTGAATTATTATAGTGTGCGTCTATAAAAATTATTCTGCCTTTGGCTTTACAAGTTTTATATGTTAGACATTCTTGAAATAGAACTAAAATGGTAATCAGAATCTTTATAAATAAAGACGTTAATGGTATTAATTATGTTTGACAATATTTCTAACCTCCTTTAATAATTTTCGTTTTGTGCTAACTAAAAGCAAAAAAGCATCCATAAAACAAAGAAAAAGCAGATCTGTCCTCCATAATTATTAAAGGACATTAACTCGGAAGTTAGTTCAAGTTCATACCGTAGGTCCGTGAAGACAGTCATAAAATTAAAAGCACTTAATAATTGAAGTAAACGGCACTTCGAACTTCTACCAAAGTTCAAAGTTTAAGGCTCTCGCAGACAGGCGCGACGCGACGGCGCGACGCTACTCTAGTGGAACAATTTCTATGAAAACTTCATTAAGAAGATATATCGAAGCGTGGTTTTTAGCTCGGTGTGTAAGTGAAATGGCGTTATGGCTAGTCTAGTTTGACGCGCGAGATAGAAGACTCTCACACACACCGGAATTTAGACCAGGGGGCCAACCACCACTTCTTAAAGCAGTATTATTTTATTGTTACTTCAGTGTGAGAAAGAAATGGAGCTATACAGGACGTCTAGCTCCATCTCTTTCCCACACTCATGTAAGATTAAAATAATACTGCTTTAAGAGGTGGTGGTCTAGCTCCTGCTTTGTTTAAATATAGATTTCTGATAAAATGGTTTAATTAAATAAATTTTTAGCTTATTAAGTTCTTAACATAATTAAAGAAGTACCTTGAGTTTAAAGCAAATTTTTCTATAAATGTTTATAATAACTGTTTACTATAATCATATAAAACAGAAAATAGAGGCTACTTTTGAATTTCTTTCTATCGAAAAAATTTCAAGTATTTAATCACGTTTCGGTTTTAGTACAGCACTAGACAAATAGTCAAATAACACATAGAAAGATCAAATGTTGTAACCATAAACCTTTGGTTTTGTAGAAATTTTAAAAACACAAAATTATTTATTTATTCAACCATTTATGTACACACAAATAAACAGACAAACAGAAAGGAACAGAAAAATACTTAGGTACAAAGGTGACTCTTATTTCCAAAGAAATCTCTTCCAGCATACCTGCGCTATCGCACACCTGTCCTATGACAGAGTATAAAAAGAGATGTAGACAACGTGTGTAAGAGTAGAAGAGAAAATAAAATACATAACATCCAAAACAATTAACTCGTTAAATAAAACATATAATAAACACTTCGAAGTGGAAAGATAGTGTTCTTTCACTCTTCTTTTAAATACTGCAATAGTTTGGCAGTCCCTAATGTCAGGCGGAAGTGAATTCCACAACCGAACCGCGTGGACAGTGAAGGAGTAGGAGTACAAGTCAGTGGAGAAGGAAGAAGATTCAAGGAGGTTTCTAAGATGCGACCTGCAAGGCACATCAAAAGGACGGGCGTAGGAAAAGCGTTCCCGCAAATAGGAAGGCGTTTTAGGGTTGTGAAGGATGTTAAATAAAAAACTTTTTTACAAAAAAATACAACCGACTTCCAAAAACAACACTACAAAGTGAAAAATAACTTTAATTTCGGAAGTCGGTGTCTAGTTAAATATATTTTGGTTTTTTTCCACCGACTTCCGAAATTAAAGTTATTTTTCACTTTGTAGTGTTTTGGTTTTGGAAGTCGGTTGTATTTTTTTGGAAAAAAGTTTTTATTTTTCACTTTTTACTTGTGGTACCTACCCCACACAAATTCTAATACCACTACCTGCAAAACACACTAGAACATCATCCATATAAAAGTGGGGGAAAAATACGTATTATTGAAGCTAACTCAAGAACTACCAAAGCAAAGTTAATCAATTTTATATGGGACCAACTGCGAATAAAACAAAAAAAATCCAAATCGGTCTAGCCATCTTCGAGTAATCGAGGAACATACATAAAAAAAAAAATAAAAAAAAAAAAAAGGTTCCGACGAATTGAGAACCTCCTCCTTTTTGAAGTCAGTTAAAAAGACATAATATCCGAGAGTTCCTGCGAAGTCGAATAGGGAGCCACTTGAGTATTATCTATGTATCCCCTTAAAATTGTTCTATAGGAGTTCCGTCGCAGTGTCGCGTCGCGCCTCTGCGGGTGCCGTTAGTAGGTACCAGTTTAATAAACTATTTGGCACAAAAAGCAAAGTTGGGCGGACCAACTGAAGCGGTTTACGCCGAGTCACTTACTCCCACTCTCGGGTATATTTTATAAGTACACTTGAGGTACTTATGAAGTCCTTGCTAGGCTTTTGAGGGTACTTTGTAAAAAGAACCTAGAATAAAATATATTGTTGTGTAGAGCAAGGTTTTTTGAAGATAGGAGAAATGTAAAACAAGTGAGGTAACGTTTACAGTAATGCGGACAGACGTTTTGAAAGTTCTCTGAAAATAAAAGACAAAATTTATTTCAAAAGCCGTTTTGATGTTAGCATTGTCTGAATAGATTAAGATCGCAAGCTCACAAAGAAGAAATCTATGCAACGTGTCGTTTTGCATCCTCGTCAAATTTCAGGGTGTGATACAGAACATCAAACCGAACAACTTTCTCCATGGGACCAACATCGAAATCGCGAAAAAATTTTCAACTGTCCCATTGAAAACTTCAATACCTACTCGACGCAAATAATAATAATAAAAAAAAAATCTTTATTTGCCAAATAAAAATACATCAAACAACCTTGCACAATTCAGTTTAGTTACAAATAAGCAGTAAAGTTACGAGTGTGTAATTTTTTTTTTGATTAGTATGTTTGGGACGGATGATTATTTATTCGTCATTACGTTGTTGGTGCCATGGAAAAAGTTGTTCGGTTTGATGATTTATACGATATCTAGAATAGAATAGAATAGAATAGAATAGAATACTCTTTATTATGCACACCATTTAAATTACTGTTACAATTTTACAATGTTGAAATTTTACATACGAGTGACACAATGGGCGGTCTTATCGCTAAAAGCGATCTTTTACAGACAACCTTTGGATGGAGTATGGGGACAAGGAGAGACAATTCTCAATCAATCCCTTAAATTTGACGAGGATGCAAAACGACATGTTGTATAAATAAAAAGAGAAGTCCTGACTGACTGACTGACTGACTCGTCAATGCCCAGCCCAAACTCTTATACCTAGAAAGCTAAAATTTTGCACAGAGGTTCTCTTTATAAAGTAGACAAGGAATAAGGAAGGATTTCCCGGTAGAACTTCCCGTGAGATATTTTCCGACATCTACGCGGGCGAAGCCGCGGGCAAAAGTTAGTCTATATAATAAAAAGAGAAGTCCTGACTGACTGACTCATCAACGCCCAGCCCAACCTACAAAGGTTTCTAGGTACAAACCTAGAAAGCTGAAATTTTACACAGAGGTTCCCTTTACAATGTAGACAAAGAATAAGGAAGAGGATATCCCAATAGTACGTTCCCGACATCCACGTGGGCGAAGCCGCGGGTAATGATAGTTAAAGAAATAAACCATTTATCTAACAAGGGTCATTCTGGCATGTAACGTCAGTTGTAGGTACCATCGGCAAACTTTCCGGTGAACCACTTTTCGACCTTATTACTAACGCAATAAGGTTGAAAAGTAATTCACCGGAAAGTTTGCCGATGGTACCTAACTAAACCAAACAGTAATAATCAACAGAAAAAATGAAACCGAGATATTTCATCAACCAACTAACACAAATAACATAACATCACGCCTGTATTCCCCAATGGGTTTAGCAGAGGTGTTCCTACCTTTATTATACACCCACATGTCGCCAGTTATTTTTAAGACCCATGTAATAGGGGGCCAGCCTATTGCCATCAACCGGGCACAAATCTAGAACAACAACAAAAGAAATGCTACTGAGAAATCACGGAAGGAAAAACTCAACAACATTTTGCCCGACCCGGGAATCGAACCCAGGACCTCAGGATCAGCAGAAGCACCTGCGACCACTAGACCAACAAAATTACTCCTTCTGCGAAGCAGTAATGCTCGCGAAGGAGGAGGCGGAACGCGTGAGGGAGAGGCAACAGCCGCGCCCTCGCGCCCCTAGCCGCCGCAGGACACGTCCTGGGCGGCGGGAATCTATCGCCGATTCCCGGCCACCGTAGGCGCGGGCTTGCGGACGACGAGTAATGGCAGCTCGCCATCCAGTAAGGACCAGGCTCAGATCGACGACGGCGCGTTGTGTTCCACGCGCGCCTCAAAGAGATGTCAGCAGTGACGGGGCCAATTGGGCCGATGCCGCCGGGGTAGCGGGTAGTTCGAAAGAGATACCGTGGCCTTGGCACGGGCAACTGAAGGAACACGGGTGGGTTTTAGTCAGTAAAAGTCTGACACGCCATCCCGCTCTGCCCAGAGCGGGAGAAGTCATTTGATGATTTCCCATCCACAAAAAAAAAAAAAAGACCAACAAAATTAACCAACTTCTTTATTATAATACGTTGAAAAAATAACCTCTCTCACTTCCTAAGGGATCATCAAGAGCTCTCATCAATCTAAAAATACAAGCAAAATGCTTTCAACCATCAATTCCTTTGTTTAATAAACTTGCTAGTGAAAGGTTCAAGGCCACATAGTCAATTTCCTCAACTTTTCCCCCTAATGGGGATGACACAGCAGTAATAAAATTACTTTTTAAATTCCACCAAGTTTGAACCGAGAATCATCCGCATAACTTAGTTCCGAAGTTTTTACGATCTCTTTGGGTATAACAAATAATAATTGAAAAATTTCATTGCTCAACTTTAAGCTAAATTTTATTTCTTTTATGATTTTGAAACTGTCTTAGGAAGAGCTTGCTCGTAAAAAAAATATGGTGGTCCAGTGGTTTAGATTTTATTAATTTAAAATTTGTAAAAATAACATAGACAAAATTAAAACATAACTATCACAATTTCTATCTCAAATCAAACACAAAAAAATACTGCTCTTATTGCATACTATGTGTAGGCACGCATAAGTAAGGAATCATCCTGTGGGGACGCAGTGTAGATGCTAAAAGACCCATTGCTCAAAAGTTTTTGCTTAGCCTGTAACTGAGCGTACATTATGCAAATAAATAGATATCTAAAAAAGTCAAGTTTTTAAGGCCTTCAAAAGGAAAATGTTGAAGTTAATATACACGCACCTTTCATACAAAAATTATCAGAATCGCACTCTAAAACCATTAATTTACTTGACCCGTTTATATAATTTTACCTAAAGTGTTTAAGAAATGAAAATGTAGATTTAGAATTATATTCCCCAAATTGTAATTTTTATAGCAACACAATGCGTCACATTTTCAAAGGCCCCCAACGAATTGATGGGGGTCTTTCACATAAATGACGAAACTCGGTAACATCCGTGGTTGGGGACTGATGGCGATAAAGCTTTATTTTGCTCTTTTTGTGGAAATAAAAGGTGTCCCTTCCTCAAAACGTACGTCCCTTTCAAAAATATTATTTTAAACGCTTTCATATTTTGCAATATCGTGAAACCTTCATGTTTAATTACGAAAACCACAGGATATTTTAAAAAAAAATTGCTGCTTTTGAGTAAGTATGTTTTTTTATCCAGTCTCTTTAATTCAAATCATGCATAATTGAACTTATAAAACTTCAAACTGCAGAACGATATTCTAGCAGCTAGCAATGAAAATATTTTAGAACGTTATAAAATGTTTTAATGTTGAATTTAGATGCGACATCTTATAAATATTGGGAGCAGCATTCTGAAATAATTTCAAGTACTTACCTATGAAATTATAAGGTGGCTGGGACAGACTGGATGCGGAAGGCGGAGGACAGGGTGTCGATAGGCTGAGGTGATGAAATAATTACAGAATGAATCAGAATCAGAAAATCTCAAGATATCTGTAGCTTGATACATTTTTTGGATAGGTACCTACCAATCACAGACGCGAAAATTTTTGTACAATGTACGTGACTATATTTCTAACTGCTTTTTCATACTTAGAACGTTCTGTTCTTTTGAAACGAAGGTAAATATTTAAATAGAAAGAAATAATATATATTTATGCACATAGTGTTTCATTTTTTTTTTACCAAGAAGCTTTTTTGCTTAAACAACTTCTGCTTTTTAGGGTTCCGTAGCCAAATGGCAAAAAACGGAACCCTTATGGATTGGTCATGTCTGTCTATCTGTCTGTCCGTCCGTATGTCACAGCCACTTTCTTTTTCCGAAACTGTAAGAACTATACTGTTGAAACTTGGTTAGTAGATGTATTCTGTGAACCGCATTAAGATTTTCACACAAAAGTAGAAAAAAAAAAACAATAAATTTCGGGGGTTCCCCATACTTAGAACTGAAACTCAAAATTTTCTTTTCTAGCAAACCTATACCTGTGGGGTATTTAATGGATATGTTTTCAAAAATGATATTGAGGTTTCTAATATAATTTTTTGCTAAACTGAATAGTTTGCACGAGAGACACTTCCAAAATAGAAAATGTGTGAAACTTCCAAAATAAGAGAATGATAAAACTAAAAAAAAATTAAACTTCCACCGAAAATTGGTTTGAACGAGATCTAGTAAGTAGTATTTTTTTTAATACGTCATAAATCGTAAACCGCAATTTAGTTGATTGAATGAAAGATTTCATTCAATCAACTCAATTATTAAAACATCGATCAAAGTTACAACGAACTAGAAGTACTTTTATATTATGTTACTTGCTGCTACGGAACCCTTCATGGGCGAGTCCGACTCGCACTTGGCCGCTTTTTACTTGTAAAAAAAACCTGATGTTAACTGAATCAGTCTGATAACAAAGCAAGATTTGTCATTTAACATAGTTTAAACACGGTTCTACACAAATCTTTTTTTTTTTTTGTGGATGGGAAATCATCAAATGACTTCTCCCGCTCTGGGCGGAGCGGGAGGGCGTGTCAGACTTTCACTGACTAAAAGCCACCCATGTTCCTTCAGCTGCCTGTGCCAGGGCCACGGTATCTTCTCAACTCAACTCAAATGAACTTATACCAGCACTAAGTTGTCAGTTTTGTTTTTTTAAAGAACTTTACCAAAGGCAAAATAAAGTTTAAAATAAAAGAATGGCCCCATGTTTTAAACCTGCTGGGTCTGAAGAAAAACCTGGTTTTGTAAGAAGGAATTAGATTTTCTCGTAATCACTGCAGTTGCCGGTGCTAAATTAAATTCTTCCGGCAGTTTTAAGTCCGTTTGATAAAAAATAATCCCTCTTGGTGGAAGTCCTAGATCCGTTAATTGAAATTCTCTGAGAGATTAAACTATTTCTTTTTTTTATCCATGTTACTATTGTTATGGATGGTCTATTGTTGGATTTAAATTGTAAATTAAATGCAGCAAAAATCTAATTTTTTACTTAACTGAACTGAAATTGGAGGAAATAAAATAATAATATCGGTTGAAGAGAAATCATAGACAAAGTGTTTTACCACCAATTGTTTTTATCATTAATTTTTGACCGACTTCATTAACCGACTTCAAAAAGGAGGAGGTTATCAATTCGTCGGAACCTTTTTTTTTTTTATGTATGTTCCCCGATTACTCGAAGATGGCTGGACCGATTTGGATTATTTTTTTTTTGTTTGAAAGGGTATACTTCCCAGGTGGTCCCATGATCATCAAGTCAGGATCTGATGATGGGATCCTGGAGAAATAGAGAGAACTCTTCCAATTTTATAGGCACACTTGAAGCGATTTGGATAGTTTTTGGAAGAGTACTTTCTTGGAGTGGTCCCATTTCAATTTGGTGAAGATCTGATGAAGAACTTCTGAGATAGGCAACGGAACTCCTCAATAAATGATAGCAAATGGACTGGGATTGCTGAAATCTCATGTCTGTTTGTTGTTCACACCAGTTCATAACATAACATCACGCCAGTACGCTGTGAAGGGGTAAGCACATGTGAACCAAAAGTGAAAAATAAAAACTTTTTTACAAAAAAATACAACCGACTTCCAAAAACAACACTACAAAGTGAAAAATAACTTTAATTTCGGAAGTCGGTGGCAAAAACGAAAATACATTTAATCAGACACCGACTTCCGAAATTAAAGTTATTTTTCACTTTGTAGTGTTGTTTTTGGAAGTCGGATGTATTTTTTTGTAAAAAAGTTTTTCATTGATATTATATTTAGGTAGTCCGGGTAGCCCCTACTTATTTTTCGACTCCCAAATTAACTCAAATACAAGAAAAAAATTAAGTATCTCCAACATTCTTAGATATAAATTAATCTCCCCGATCAACTCACAAGCTTGAAGATTTAACAAATTCCTCTAAAGAAAATCACAAACTAAACGTTCCTCCACAAAATTTTTGCATTAAATTTTCCACTAAACTCTTTATTAGCGGTATGTACTAAGTGAGTATATCACAGCGAAGTGAATCAAATTTACGGCACCTCCACGCCATGAGATGAGCGTCCTGTAGATTTAATATTCGAAGCTTCACTAAAATTGGACTGAAGCAATTTGCTTTTATATTGGATGGGATCGTTCGCAGACTAAATTCGTTGACCTGTCTTAAGAATAAATTAAATAAAGAACTTATTGGTTCGGGCTTTGAGAAAGCTGTTGCATTTGAAGATGCAATAGGGTTTGAAGCAGAAACGAATTGCTAAAGTCTTATGTAGATTAAGAACAGGGACGACGACTTAAATATTTTGTCCGTCATGTAGACTTTTATATTAAAAAACATTGGACACGTATTTTTTCTTTTTTTAAAGTGTGGCATGAGTTAGTGTGGCATGATGTCACTCCTTGCGTAGTTTGCGTGTCCCCACTCCCCGACTTTAAAGCGTTTTATCTAACTCATTTTTTATTAATATGATATAGCAAGCAAAAAATACGTGTCTAATATTTTTTTAATTTTTATTTGTCTTTGGCTTATCTCGGGACCCTGGGATCCCGGACCTTTGGAAGGCGTAAGAGGGGCCGAAGTCAACTCGCAGAGGCCCCTTAGACAGTTTTAAATGACGAGGAGGCACCAGCCGATTATTTTTATTATTATTACCTATATTATTTTTTTATTTCTGACTGACGGACTAAATAGTTTTTTTTTTTTTTACCGAGGCGTCATCCCTATTCATTTGGCTGAGAGACTTGTTTTCAATGGAAATGATTCAAGCTAGCTTCTTGTTTCTATTTTCAAGTCTGCCTACGTTCTAAATTATATGACAGGCATAAGCGCACGTTGTGTTAAATATTTTAAATGCTAAAATAAATCTGTCTGTCTGTCTGATATGTTTTCAGGCTTTAAAGGCTCAACTATTACGACGTTTGGCACACGGGTTTACTATGACCTGAGTCAGGACATAGGATACTTTTTATACCGGTAGTGTCATGTACTATGGTATAATTTCTGAATTCCACGCGGGCGAAGCCACGGGCAAAATTTTTCTTGAGGATAATAACTTAGCGTGGAACGTAACGTTAAATGGCTCATATTCAACTTTATAACTACGATTATTGTAGTAAATTGACTGTGAGACAGAAAATCTGTCTACCTCGACAGTTTGACCTTCGCGAAACCACAAATTAATACAGATGGGACACTCCGCAGTTTAGGTATGAAGCTACAAGTACGCGGCGGACTTATCTCACTGGGTCAATTCAGTGTGGGCTGTCACGTTAGTTCGATACTCACGCACCTCGTCATAAAAGAAGACAACCCTAACGAGTCAGAAGGTTTAAGAGTTATGCGATAGAAAGAGAGACAACTTATAGGTGAATATAACAGGTAATGAAGCGTTGTGCGACCTGAATTGCACTTTATTGTGTCGTAGCAAGAGTCCCTTTTTATTTAATTGATTTTGCGGAGTGTCTCATCTGTATTAATCTGTGGCCAAACTTTTATTCTTCAACGCAATTTTCTTTGAAAAAAAAAAAACTTTTCTCTTTTCTGTGAGTCACAATCTACTCATTGCAAATAGGATCGAAGTGTTGATTGTTCATTATGTCTATCTGTCACAGATGTTCGCGTTCTATTTGCTTTTTGAAAAAGTTTATCACATCTTGAAATTTTAGTGTGTTGCCAACATTACGAAGCGCAAACTATTTCAGTCATTATATGAAGGCCAAATGTCTGCAATAATTAACAGTTTTAGAGTTACTTGCTACCAATCAAAAACCAAACGCGTTGTTACAAATTTTGTCTCATTCTTGTAGTAACTTTAGAAAGATTTTTTTTCACTCTTGAACAATTTTCATGTTTTGATCAGGTTTTTGCAATTTTCGTCGTCAAGAATTGTTCTATCAAAACGTAAATTATGTTAAAAACTCGCTTCTCTACGCCCAGAACAATCTAAAGTTTATAGTTCAAAAAAATAGTTTTTAAGTTTTTTTTTGTCTACGTATGTAAAAAAAAATATACTTAATATTTTATTCTTCTGCCTTATCCATGTCCTATATTGGATCAATAAATAAGCTATAACACGCTCAGCGCCGGTGGTTCCTTAATGATACATCATAGGGTGTTTTGTCACAGGCCAGTGTATCCCTGTCTTCGGAGGCCGATGTATCCCTCGATATACACTATTTCATACATTTTAGTAGGGCGTTCAAAAGCATTGGCCCTGGAGAATGTGTCGTGTGTTTTTGGGGTGTAAATATCTTAAAAAATGAATTCAACACTGAAAGAATCACAATTTTTTTTTTAAGAAATACAGCGAAACAACTTTTGTTTCTGTATTTCTTATTTTTTTTTTCTTTTTCCTGACGTACTATATTCTTCACAGTAATCTAGAAAGAGGAAAAAAACCACTATTGCAAAGGATAACTAAAAGAAAACAGTCTTTCAATTCTAACGTTCCCAGGCCAGTGTATCATAAATCATACACCTCAAAAAAAGGGGGTGAAATAAAAGAAAAAAAATATTTTTTGTAGTAAGTGATACCAGTAGAATTAGATTCTGCAATAAAAAAAAAACGCAATTCCAGCACGCTTTTCCAAAAATCGCCTTGATGCTAAGCGTTTTAAGAGATAATTTAAAAAAAAATATATATTTAACGATTTAATAAAATCATACCGACAGTAAACCTAGCCTTTATTTTATATTTTTTCATTAAACATTGAATAAATCGCGTCTTCATTTCTCCACAACATTATTCAGACCAACTCTCTTATTAGCAACCCGTACCTGACCACTTGTAAAGGTGATTTATTTTATTACGTGCTCATTAACTATGCGCACACGCTACAGCGGAAAGACCACTCGAACTTTATTAGAGACAGGCACGATATAAGCGTAGAATTGCAGAAACTTTATTAATAGGTGCGCTCGGCAACAATGTTGTAGATTCTACGGGAATGTGACATTATAAAACTCACTATTTAATAACATACATAAATTCACGCTTTCTTTCCATGGGAGTAGGCAGAAACTACAGAACGCCACCTGCAGTGCTATGGTCCTTTCATACTCTTTTTGCTTCGTTCTTTTTGCTTTTGTTCGAAGTGAAAACTGTTTAACGTTAAACAATTTTCTACGTTTAAGGCGCTGTATTAGCTCAATATTCACAAAAATTGGTTTCTTGGATTGTCGAGTAGCGCAATGAAACTATCCGACGCAAAAAATACAGTGAACAGAGAAGGGTTTAAAGAAAAATTGTAACTGAATAGAATAGTAAAAAATAGTTAAATATTCCAAATAAAAAATTTGGAAATTCATCCACAAAAATAAACTTTGGCGTCCAACATCTCTGTATTTTCAGCGATAACGACATTCTTTTTTTAAGAATTTAATTGAATTAGCATTTTTTTTTAAACTTCATTTTTTTATTTAATATACAATAAATTGTGTATATTCTAAATAGTCTAAAAAAACCCGGAAAATAAATTCACATTCGCAGCTTAGTCACACTCGGCAACACAAATATTATTTTCAATTTTCAACCTTATTTCAAGCCAGCTAATGGTGACAATAGATTACGCGTTTGTGGGCCGTTTAAAATCGTAGTAAGTCCACGCCTTAATAAGTGTTCTTATACACGAGCGACACGCGTCAACAGCAGGGGCAACTGCACGCGTCGACGACAGCCGCCGACTTAAAGCGACGCTTGCAGCTGTAGCGTATCGCGTCCGCCATTTTGTCAGTGGACCGCAAATAGTGCAAGAGTAACAAAATGGCGGAACGACACGCTACAACTGCAAGCGTCACTTCAGCACCCTAATTGCGTAACACATTATTAATCGGATTTTGAATCAATTTGAAACAAATTGCTAATCCATTGCTTCATATGTTCGATAAATTTGTCTGCTCGACAACGTAAATAACGCAATGAATGTTGTTGAACTGTCAAAATGAAACCAACTCCGATTGATAATGGTAATAATTATAATTATATAATAATATATTATAATAATACATAATTAGGGTGTAGGTTGGCGGCGACGACCGCCCGTCGACGCGTGCAGTTGCATCTGCCGTTTACAACTGTCGCTCGTGTGTAAGAACGCTTATATGTACTAAAGGCCTGTTTCGATTAGGTTCTCGTTAACTTACTTGGCAGTTCTAAATCTAAATTCTGTTCCTTTTTCGAATTTATTCGGTAAGTACCCTAGTGGCTATTCGAACATCACGAAATAAGCCCTTAGTGTATGATACAGGATTATTAGGGCATATAGAAGTTTTTGAAAGGTCACATTTCACCAAATCGGGCATTACAACAGCGTTTCAAACTTTATTTATTTCAGCTCAATTAAACGTTCGCTCGTAACCAGTACTTATTTAAGCACTTAACCTTTAACAAAAGCATCACCTAAACGTTAGAACAACAATTTTATTCAATATTTAATTATATCTTTGATCTCAGTTTACAAAAGCTAACTTTTTCAGACAATATCGAAAAAATAAATCACGATTTTATTCCATTCACGTTCCAGCCTAAACAGCGCGTGTCGCGCAACAAGCGTTGCCTTTGCGTCGCGCGCGATTCGTATCGCATGTCGGGCCTGTTTTAAATGGCCTTGAATTCTTTATTCGTCCCTACCTCTCCATATCCTTAGAACATTTGAGTATATCCCACTAATCCCTCATTACCTTCTGTCGAAGAATAGAAGGGAAAGTAAAAAAGGTCTCTCTATAACCAAATTTCTTAATATCATGAATCTAAATCGATATCAAACAAAGGCCTATCAGGTAAAAGAAAATTTTATCGTATCTATAAAGATTAAGGCCTTTATGTAACAGGCACCTTTATCTTACAGCGCCATTTTAATGGCCCAGTCGTAAAGTTTTGCAGGCGCGGCTCAACTTTTGACTGTGGACTTTAATTTATTATGGCATATAACTACCATTTTGATTTCCTAAAAAAACTAATTGATCGTCTCTTTATACTTACTGATCGTCTTTTTGTGATATGCCCTAGCCTCGTAACTGTGACTAACTTGAATGTAGCTGTATCTAGTGGTTGGTCATTTTGACGCTGAGAAATGCTTTATGCATCCCCGCTCGTGGGGGACGAGACAGGGTATGTGGGACTCCTGTCGGAATGACAGTATACCCACTAAAACTCAGCAGTGTTCCCACATCGCCGTGATGGAGGGCCATGGGAAACCGGCTCAGCCTTTACGTCCACAACCCTCCCGGCGCATGCCCGCCTAGCTGGCGGGCCCCGCATGCCCCCCGGGATGGGGGGCTACGGGAATGACCGGGAACACCTGGCCATTCCCGTCCGACACTGGTGGGGGCCTGTGCAATACAGGCAAGGATGCCCCCACACCCGTTGCCTGCTGGCCCCCACCTGGGAGGAGTCGTCTGCTCCGACCCCTCCTCCGCCTTCGGAGCGGCGCCGCGTGAGGGTCGTCCTCCCGCGCGCGCTCCGCCGCCATTTCGGCCGCAGAGGATAGGGAGAGCGGCCGACGTCATACCGACACTCCTCTTCCCCTGCGGCCCCACCGCGTCCGCCATCAAACGGTGGCGGCCCCGTCAAGGCCGCGGAAGGTAGGGAGAGCGGCGCACCGCAATACCGGCACTCCTCTCCCGCCGCGGCCTCCAATCCTCAGCCGCGATGCCTCCCATAAGACACCGCGGCCCGCCTCAGTTGCGGTGTCGCCCATACGGCCACCGCAACCTACCCGCTGGCCGCTACGTCGTCGGCTTATCGGCAAAAGCCCTGACGAGCGGCCCCCGCATGGGTTCCTCTTCGCTTCACCGTGGGTGACCAAGCCACGGCTACTGAGCCCCCCCGCCTCGACAATGCGGGAACCCTCCGGGGGGGGGGGAACCCTCCGGGGGGGACGGTTTTAACCTAACCTAACTCATTTTGTTAGTTAGGTTGTAGTTAGGTTACTGCGGCCAACTATAGCGGTACAGACAGTTTATAAAATTTCCAGAAAGTTAAAAGAAGATCAATGTGTGAAAAAAGCGGTCATCATTAGAACATCAAAAAGTTTTAAAAGGATGCATTAAATATTCCCCATTTATCAGTGCTACTTTCATCTACCGATTGAGGAGCTCGTGGCTAAGTTAATAATAATAATAATAATATTCTTTATTCTTCGGACAACAATGATCCAACGTGTTAGTAAACAATGCTAAGCGTTAAGCTACGCTTGCCGGGGTTGGTCCGTGGATGGGTGACCATTTTTACATACCGATACTCCTCCGTGCCTCGGAAAGCACGTTAAGCCGTTGGTCCCGGCTGTCATTCGTGGATCTTTGACAGTCATTACGGGTCGTCAGAAGCCCGAAAGTCTGACAATCAGTCTTACCAAGGGGTATCGTATTACCCAGTTAATGGGTTGTGGAGGTCAGATAGGCAGTCGCTCCATGTAAAATAATGGTATTCAGCTGAATCCGGTTAGACTGGAAGCCGACCACAACATAGTTGGGAAAAGGCTAGGCAGATTGATTGACTTTCATCTACCGATTATTGTGATCAAACGGCATAGGTTTACACGTTGTTGAGTCGCGTAACTACTAACTATGTGCTTCGGCGAATAGTTTTACTTTTACTGTGTAGTTGGCTTTCAACGCAACTTTGTTAATAATTTGTTGGACATAAGCGGGATTTTATGGCTCCTGTTGGAATACATTGTTGTTTTGCTTTTTGTTTTAACACTGCGCGCTGTGTTGATTTTATATCGCTTTGTATTAATTTTTCGTTTATTATTTTTATTTCAGTTATTTTGTAACTTCTTTTATTTGATCAAAATTGGTTGAAAAATCTATTTGTTACCTACTATTTTTTAGTAACAAAGGAAAAATTTAATATCAATTAACTCTTGCTAGGTCGTGTCCAAAAATTATTTAAAAAATTCTATAAGCGTAGATATTAATTTAGATATGTTTATGTTTAATGATAAATGATTTTATTTCTGTAAGTAGATTTGTACAAACACTTTTACACGTCAATCATATTTTTAATTAAAACCAAATGAGGTCGGCGTTTCCTATTTGACTACTCTGAGAAGAAAAGCCGAAACAAACTCAGAGGTCGAAATTGGGTGTAGCTAGATTCTAACATGTCTAATTAGATTTCGTTTTACCGTACAATTTCCATGGGGCATAATTGACTAACCTTTTTTTATAGAATTCAATAAATATAACAGTAAAAAATTCTTCGATTTTGGTAATACTAATAGTCCCTAACTTACTTTCCACAAAGGTTCCCTTTAAATTAGAATCTAACATCGCTTTTAGATATAATTTCAAGTCAATACCAATTTAAACTTCTATGCTGCATAGTTCTCTTATTGTGGATCTTATTAGCAACTATAACATTATTGTTTTGGCCTAAATTAATATTCGTATAAGGTATTCGTTACTAGGTGGTTAAGTTAGGAATGTCGCTGTGTCTGTGAATCAAAGTTCGTTAATTGTTGTTGTTGGGTTTATAGAGGTTAAGGCAATAATACACGGTTCAACCAAATCGATTCATTTTAGTTGAAAGGTACAGAAATGGAGATCATGATGGTATTGAAAGATTCACTTTGGTTGCTTCTCCTAAATTGAAAGGCATAATTGAACCGTGTATTATATTGTAACCATTAGGCTCAAGAGATTTAATATTTTAATATTTTCGGTGAACTAATAGTAAAGGTATCTATTTTCCTATATCTAAAGTTTTGTAAGCCTTAGGTACTAGGAAATTATTAATGAGGTTGTTTTGTGTGTGTTTTTATGAGTTCTACTCAAGTTCAGATTATAGGAATACCTTTTTTTCCTTTTAAAATATTTATTTGTCTATTAAATTAGATACCTAGCAATAATGTTAGTCTACCCAACGGTATAATTAGGGTTCACATTTATTATTTACCTTGTCTAAACAAAGCTGAATACCGAGACTAGGTACCGGGTATATTACGAATGTAGGTAAGGACGTACATAATCATAGCGAGGGAAAAAAAAGTTATGTTTACTTGGCGAAGTAGGTAGGTAATATTTTATAAAAAATGATTACGGTTAAGAAAACAGGTCACTAATATAATATTTTTTATTTACTTAGGCTTTAACTGTAATAAATGATTGGGCAGACCCACTGAGAACCCGAGGCAATTAAAAAAAGAGTTAATTACAATTTAATTTTATAGTCTACTTTTATTTTGTTAAATGAATCGTAGGGTCCTTAATTTAAAAGCGCTTTTATTAAAATTTTGTTCTTGTAATTTTAATATTGTTAATTGTGGGGTCACAGTAAGGTATTTTGTAAAAAGTTGACAGAAAGCCTCGGAGAACTATATTTATATTTAGCCAAATACAGTGAAACCGAAATTATCTTTGGTGTCATCATACTTCATTCTTCTTTGCATGGACACTTCAACGAAACGGGAGAAAATTAAGTTATATTTGTTGAGCATTCATTTCATTGGATTAGCTTGTTAGAATGAAAAATGTGTATTCCGGTACAGCCTACAGAAGGTACTAGCAATAGGTACAACTAAATTGATTCACTTATTGATTAATTCACTGTTATGTTTACATGATTCAATTTGGTTGATTCATCCAAATTGAAATGCATTTATGTGAACCGTGTAATAGACTCTTATTTTCACAATTGGTAAGCTGCACATTGATAGTCTGTTATTTATGGTTCTATCCTCAATAAACCCATAAATTACTGACTGTATAGAAGAGGGGTTAAGTTATTATCTGTATCAATGATAATAAAGTGCAGATAAATCAGTCAGTGCAGTAATTTATTGAATGGATAAGTCCTCCACTTCATTTCGCAAAGTAGGGCATTACGCAAATAAATCGAGCTTTATGCTTTTGAACTTCAATTTAATATTTAAGTATTCCAACATGGAATGTCTTTTATTAAGGGTAACGACTCAAGCTAAAGCAACTATTGGGTAAAACATGGTAAAGAAATGCTCGATTTTGAAAAAAACAACATTTTGACCTACATTTTCAGTTTTTCACACATCGAATATCGAACCCGCGAAGTTCCAAAGCTTGCATGGAAATGCATGTGGAATGGTTCACTCCAGTAAATGTTCATTCCACGTTCACACGACACCAACCAAAATATACATTGTAGGTAATGAACGTTTATCTGCTCACTTCATTTAATTTTTTTCATCATCCGGTAGGCGTGTGCAAGATGTCGAGTGCCGAAATGCAACATCGTTTCGGTTCACTAATTAATTTTTCACTGTTGTTTAATTTTGTGTTCAGACGTTTAACTTCGAGTAAGAGATGCCTCACAGCTGCCTAGCCTTTTCCAAACTATGTTGGGGTCGGCTTCCAGTCTAACCGGATGCAGCTGAATATTAGTATTTTACATGGAGCGACTGCCTATCTGACCTCCACAACCCATTAACTGGGTAATACGATACCCCTTGGTAAGACTGGTTGTCAGACTTTCGGGCTACTGACTACCTGTAACGACTGTCAAAGATCTACGAATGACAGCCGGGAACAACTTCTTAACATGCTTTCCGAAGCACGGAGGGGTCTTGGTAAGTAAATATGGTCACCCATCCACGGATCAACCGCGGTGAGCGTAACTTAACCTCGTCGATCGACCCGTGCGGCTGTTATTACTTAGCCACGAGCCCCTCCAAGAGTAAACGATGCCTGTGAAAGACAAAAATGAACAAGAAGTGAAGCGTCTGGTATCTGCTTTAGATTATTATTCTCGTTGCGCGCTAATTAGCAGACACAATATAAAGTTTATTGTTATCTGCACACATGGTGTGCAATCGACATTTTAAGAGTTACCACACAGCTTATTAATTTTAGATAGCCTTAGTTATAGATATGTCGCAGCCAACTGGTTTAGTTAGCCGGTTGGTCAACCGCCTAGCCTTTTCACTAAACAGGGCGCCATACAACTAGCGGCCTGAATGATATTCAGCCGATACGTCTAATACAACATTTAATTAACTGGCTGGCTGATGCTTAAGCCATTTATACAATAGGGCCACGGTATTTCACACAAAATCGGTACTCTTATCAGACACATTTCAATTTAAAACTTTTTCCAATCTACGTTCAATAATCTTGTATAATTATAAACTATCGATTGGAGTGGCAAACTTCGTCGTCTGGTTTCATGTAGCCTAAGATGTTTTATTTTTAAATAAAAATTGTGTTTGGTTTTTGAAACCTGACTTATGAACACGACATAACATCACGTCTATAATGCCTAAAGGGGTAGGCAGATGTGTTAAGTATATCTATATTTCACCTACTATGTTCAGGATTCATGGAATAGTAACCCATTACCACTGACCTGATACAAATATTTGACCACCCAGAAGCAGGAGAACCCAGAGAAAATAAGTGAAATAAATAAAGAACTGTGCATAAACTTTTTTTTTTTTTTGTGGATGGGAAATCATCAAATGACTTCTCCCGCTCTGGGCAGAGTGGGAGGGCGTGTCAGACTTTTACTGACTAAAACCCACCCATGCTCCTTCAGCTGCCCGTGCCAGGGCCACGGTATCTCTTTCGAACTACCCGCGACCCCGGCGGCAACTGTGCATAACCTGAAGGGAAATTTGATTCGCAATTTCTTCCTTTGCTTTCATTGAAATTTTCTTAGAATGAAAGTTTCTGTGAAAGGAAACAGCAGTATGAATGAGAAATCTCCCCATTTAAATACCAGAACATACTCAACTATTTATTCATATGTACCTATTCAGTACCAACACAAGACATAATGTTACAAAGAACACAGTTAACTTCTGAATTTATTGAAAAGAGGAAAATATTGCGGCACTTTTTCTATATTTACAAACATTTACAAAAACATTTATTTATTTATTATTTATTTATTTATCTACTTACATATACCATAACAGCGTAACCCAATGCGGTACATGCGCTTATCCTAAACTTAATCTAAGCTAATCTATAACTAATTATAAATAATGCATTCCTTGTGAATTCACTCAGAGAGCAACAGAATAAATCCGTCTCACTCGCTATGAAGTTGAGCGTGCGAAGTGCACGCGTCAGGGGCGCCTCCCTTAAAAATTTGGTCCGGGCGCGCGGTTCCACCAGCAGAGGCGGCTGCCGTCGTCGCCACACATACCTGTCCGGCACGCACAGACTCACCTGTCCTAAAATAACTGCATTATGCACCTTCCCTCTCAGTAATTTAAATATATACGAGGTGAGTGCAAGATCCCTCCTAACCTTTAGCTCATTGTATCCTACCATACCTAATATAAATAAGGTTGGATACATTAACGGGTAAAAGGGATAGACTCCGTAATAACGCTTATATAAATATCTTATAAACTTATTTTGTACCCTCTCCAGCATGAGACTATATTTACATAACATAACATAACATAATCGATCTTTCCCTAAACCAACAATCAAAAAACATCATGCCAATCACTTCTTAAAAAATACGACCTGCTTACATTACAGTCAAGACGCGTCTTCCTTGAGACAATGACGTTATTCAGTATATGCCGAAACAAGTTTGATTGCCCTGACTTGGTGTCTGGTTTGTGCTACCTGGTTCCTCGAACAGTACATGGACGGGAGGTGCGCACCAGGCGGCTTTTCGCTACCGGTTTTTGTAGATCCAATGCTGGTGTGCGCTCACCACTGTACCGCTTAGTCGACACATACAATACGCATTTTGGTGCAATAGACATATTATTCCTAAGCAGATATAAATTTAAAACTGATATTGTTAAGATTCTCAGGGATCGGCTGTAGGCTCCATAGGCACACAATCATTATTAATAGGCTAGGGACCTGTATTGTATATCACGCATGAATTTATTTGTTTGTTACATCTTTTAGAACTTCTTTTTCATTAAGGTAGCCCTGCTACAGTTCACGTTTGCTAATAGCTTGTTTTTATTATATAATGTAGTAATCTGTGGAAAATGTTGTGGGTAGTATATTTGTAAAGTTCTAATTTTAAGACAATACTGTTTATGATTAGTATACTACTGTTTGTTTTCCCAAATGAAATAAATAAATAAATAAATAAACAATAAAACGCCATTACACAAAAGACAGTTTGACAGCTGTCAAAAGTATTTGAAAATCGAATTCAGATCGAATACTTAATGAAAAGGCTGGTCGAAAACTCTTGCTTGCAGAACAACATTCAAACGATTGTCATTATAAGTCTATCACTATCGGCTTTCATCAACGCTACGTTGACACGATCGAATAGATAGATAACATAAAATAACATGTCATATTCTGACAGTTTATTCGTATCGAAAAAATGTTTGATTTTATTTCCCTAATGCGTTTTAAACATTTTTTTTAAGGCATATTGTTGACTCATTCATGTTGATTTCAGATTTTAACAAATAGTTTGACATAGGTTGGTTTAGGTTGAAGCGAAGAGGAACCCGAAGAGGGGGCCGCTCGTCAGGGCTTTTCCTGGAAAGCCGACGACGTAGCGGCCAGCGGGTAGGTTGCGGTGGCCGTATGGGCGACACCGCAACTGAGGCGGGCCGCGGTGTCTTATGGGAGGCATCGCGGCTGAGGATTGGAGGCCGCGGCGGGAGAGGAGTGCCGGTATTGCGGTGCGCAGCTCTCCCTACCTTCCGCGGCCTTGACGGGGCCGCCACCGTTTGATGGCGGATGCGGTGGGGCCGCAGGGGAGGAGGAGTGTCGGTATGACGTTGGCCGCTCTCCCTATCCTCTGCGGCCGAAATTTGGCAGGCGGCGGGGCCAATGACCTGACCCGTCGCAGGGGGACCAAGGGTGCCCAGGCACGGGGCGAGACTTTAACGCAAAAAAATAAAAATGTTGAAATTAGATGTTCTTAAAAATTGGCTTACACATACTTTTGAGTCATATTTTGTTGAACCGATAATGTATTAAAATTTTACTTACTTGCATTCTTTAGTATGAAAAACAAAACCTTTTAAGGTTGCGGTACCTAGATATTGAATAGGTAGACATTAACTAAAGAACATACAGAAAAGTAGTAAACAAATTAGCAATCACATTAGCAGTGATTATAGGTAATTTTACTCTGGAATACCTAATAACTTGATTGATAATATAATCAATGAGTACAAGCAGGTGTCAACATACCTACTTGAATTATCGTCAATCAATATTGTTATGCAATCAAAGTGGACATTCATACTCATACATAATAAAAAACAAAAGATGATCAACTATAAGAATGCTATGCGCGGTCGTTGCGATAACTTGTCTAAAGTCTCGTATACACTAGGAAACAAAATGGTACCGCAACACGTGTCACGAGCAACAACGAAAACGATCGATTCATCATCGTTTTCGATGTCATGCGTGTGCCTCCTAGTGAATACGAGGCTCTAAATAACAAAACACACTCGTAATATAGAGCCGCAACGAATCAAAAGAGTGTAAATTGAAAGATAAAGACTCTTATATATCAAACGCAGGTAATATACCGCATGTACTGCCTTATCACAAAACGTTATCTCCCCGATATGCCACTAACACGATCGCGACTACTGAAGCTTATTAATCCGATAACATTACAAGCGTCACTTGTTAATTAATATATTCTAATGCTCCACTAACTAATACGTAGATTAAATTCGTATTTCATATAGGAAATGGATTGATTTCCGTCGTAGCACAAAGCAAGGTTCTGGAATAAACTGGCAAACAGTAATGCTTGTTCTAAATTCGAACGATATCGGAATTTGAATACATGATGATTTAGTTGTGAAAACAAATGAACTCGCTGTCAAATAGCGTGCGGTCAGTTGAGTGGGTTTGAAGGGAACTTTTCTGAATAGTTATACATTTTAGTAAAGACTTAGCTCTACAACAATGTAATCTTAATAGATTTATTTATTTATTTAAAACTCTTATACTATCATTACAGGTTACAAACCTAATGCGATAGCTAAGACTACTTGTAATGTTGATTAACTATTTAAAATAACCTTACATTACTAACAATTACACACTAGTACATTAATACAAAATTACTGATAACTAAAACGATACAACTTAACCTTATACAAAATTAACTTAAATATGTTTTACAGTCAAAAATTAAAAAGTAAACAATAAAAGAAACAATAAACATAAAATGAACAATAAACCTAAAATTACACTAATTAATGCTTTCATAACATATCATATTTAGTTACCTTTGCAAGTAACACGAAAAAATGTCCAACCTATTCTGAACTTCGTTAACGGTACGAATTGCTCGCGTGAGAGGTGCTTTAGCCAGCAGGTTAGTTCTGGCAGTTGGCACAGCCAGCAGTGGCGGGCGCCGCCGCCTCCACACGTAGCGGTCTGGAACAGAGAACCGCAAGCACTGAAGTACTCCTGGGTTGTGCTCCTTGCCCCGGAGTAATTTTATTAAATAGACGACAAGAGTGAACTGCCGTCGCACCCTCAATTCATTGTACCCGACCATGCCCAGTACAAACAGGGTGGGGTACATCAGCGGGTACAATGGATAAACCCCGTACAGTCTGATGGTGAGTGGACCTACATAGGATATTTCAACGAAACACAGAAGTTCTACAAATCCAAAATTCTCAGTATCTGTTCCAACTATGGTCTTGTCCATTAAACAAACTAAACAAATTCTACGAAGTTAAAAACAAAGGAGAGCGACAAAATTCTGCAGAAAGTATTATATGAATTCCGATGAATGAAAACATAATTTCGGTCCACTTTTAACGAATGAAATAGGTTGCATTGTATCTAGAAGTATTACTGTTCACATTATACATCAAATAAAGCATGTCATATATGTCATTGATGGACTATATGATGGCCTTAGTAAGGTGCGGCGATACAACGTTTAAAATACAATGCTGGCGGATGTCATACAAAGAGGTCAAGGTTTAATAGGTGCATAGTTTTGTATGATTTTTTCACCTTTCTGAAGGACAATGTCAATGCCATTCCAATGTTTTGTGAATATTTTTATATTCTTCTAAACGAAACAGGTAACGTCCAATGATTTCCTATCGATCCTATTATTTTGATAATGCAAACTATATTAAATATTCTTTAGTCTTCTTTTATTTAAAACGGTTTAAGTTCTCCATAAGTATTCTGGGCATTCTGTATTGCATGCGTCATTCACCGTTTATATTCAACGTATACGCTTTCATTGCTCTCTCTCTCATTCTTGTTTTAAAATATCTCTTTCTCCCATACAATTCCGTGCGTTGTCAGTATTATTAATTAAGCCAATACTAATTTAAAATCTATCCGATACGATAATTAATCACTAGCTGACACTTTGTAGGCTCATTTGCGCACAGAATTTGATTTTGATTAAAGTTTGACACTAATTATCTACAATTCCAATTATCGAAACCACACAGTCGACAAATTAATTCAGTACCAAACATAATAAAATAAATGTGATTCCGAGTTGTTTCATAAAGCATAATTTTTTTGACAAATAGTATATTTTGAGCTCGTGGCTCAGTAACAACAGCCATACGATCGATCGATCAGGTTAAGCTATGCTTGCCGGGGTTGGTGTGTGGATGGGTGGTGGGTGGCCTCGGAAAGCCCGGAAGGCTGTTGGTCCAGGCTGTTATTCGTGGATCTTTGACAGTCGTTATAGGTCGTCAAAGCCCGAAAGTCTGACAATCAGTCTTACTAAGGGGTATTGTATTACCCAGTTACTGGGTTGTGGAGGTCAGATAGGCAGTCGCTTCATGTAAAATATTAGTATTCCACTGCATCCGGTTAGACTGGAAGCCGACCTCAAAATTGTTGGGCAGATTGAGTTACAAATTTTCTGTCAGAATACGTCCAAAAATATATTCCCTTCGCAACATTCTCTTTCATCATCTTTGACGTAACTCAGAAGTTTATTTACTTTGATCTCCCATTACTACAGCGCCTTTAATCATTACAAGTGTCATCCCTAATTAGAAATGTGTCTCCTAACTCCTAATCTGTTGAACGTTGTTTATTATTCAGCCCATCTCGCTCAGTTTGGGTAGCTCTGTCCCTTTGGTCATATTAGATAAGCTTGTCGTATGAGCAACACTATTTTGTTCAACAAGTGGGCATTTTTTATGCCCGATTCGGGCATAAGGCGTCCTGAATATTAAAGGAAGAACCTTTAAATTTGGACGGATGGAAGACTTACCTTGTTTGAATATAGTATAAACACTTCTGGTGACCTTTGACGGGTGTTTGTCTAATGAGGTCTTTAAATCAATGATTGTGTAACCGACAAACACGTGTATGTTTTTAGATAATAATGGAATATATATATTATGTCATGTTCACCTCACAATTATTCTCAAGCCAAACTATACAGACGTGTATTATTATTGAGTACTGAAGGACAAGACAAATCTGATGTCATCATTGAAGAAAAAATTACTGGTCCACATTTAGTTACTAAACACAATGATAACAATAAATGAAGGTCATGAATGTAATAAAATAATTGATAAACCCTCTTTAAATAACTTCAATACATAAACAGACGATATCAATACAGCTTAAAGCAAAATAACTCACGACAGTATTATAAATGATATGCTTAACGCTACAGCGGCATCCGGAAATCGATAAGGAGTGTAAAAATTCTCGGTTGTCATTTGTTCAATACCTAAATGTTTGTTTGATGATTATAACGTGAAGTATTTGTGAATCAGCTGATTGGCAGCCGGCTTTAAATGTGTTAGAACTCGGACCATTAATGCTCGGTATTACATTCATCAGATTACTAGCTTTTGCCCGCGGCTTCGCCCGCATGGTTGTCGGAAAATATCCCACGGGAACGATAATCCTTCCTTATTCCTTGTCTGCATCTTAAAAGGAACCTCTTTGCAAAATTTCAGCTTTCTAGGTTCATGGTTTTGGGCTGGGCGTTGATGAGTCAGTCAGCCAGTCAGTCAGGACTTTTCTTTTTATTTAATTAGATTTTCATAAATAAAAGTAATAATGCCTTTCTTGCTTCTTTTTTCAATGACTAAAACATTGTTTCCTTTTATAAATTGGGAAACATTGTGGATAGAACAATATTTATTACTACATAGAAACACAAATAAAATCCTAACAATTCAAGCTATAGCTACTAGGAGTGGTAAATTTTCAGTACTTACTTACCTAATACAATTCACTTGATATTTCAATGGCACAAGGCAGCATTTGGCAAAAAACTATAGAGAAGTAGAAACTCTGTATTTTCTACCAAAGCATTGTGAAAACATCATAAAATCGTGCAGCTACGCGTTACCAGACAAACAAGGTCAAAGTTAAGGAGGAAGTGGTCATAAGCGGGTAAAGGAAACGGTTATGCAATCCGATACGGTATGATATCTATGATATGATGACATGTCTTCGTCGAGTGTCATTAGCATATTGTTTTGACGATGCACAATAAGAGGATAGAAAATACGCAGTACAAATATGACTGGAATAGTTTGAAATGCCGCGCGTGTTTTACCAGATGAATGTAGATGAAGCCAAAGAAGTATGTTCTGTAGTTTCTACCTACCCTCATGGGAAAATGGCGTGAGTTTATGTTTGGTGTTGTTGTTAGTTTACTTTTTATGTTCTCCGTCTTTTTATTTTTTGACCCTGTCTAGCTCATGCATTATACATCATCATACTAAGCAGTAAGGCATGAAATCTGGCTTCCGGCTAGTTTTGAAATTCTAATTTCATGCTTTGAATTTTACGTAAACAAGCTCTAAAAACTACAAATTTTAATAAAATGTTCTCTATTTTAAACAAAGAAACCAGTATTGTTACTAGAAAGGTAAAAGACTAACTTCAACTGCAATGCCCACAAAACTTAAGATAACATTTTGACCAAACAAAAGTTGGAATGAACGATAAATTAGGAGTCGAAAGAGAAAGTTTCTAACAAGGAATCTTGCTAAACAAACATGAATGATTTAGATCCCGCTTCAAAACTTGGTAACTAAGACTGACCAAGCATGTAGCTGGCAATTTTAGTGGCGCAACTTTGCGTGTCGATTCATTTGATACAAAAAGTTGGTGATGAAATGTTTCTGGTTTGAGTTTGATGCGGGATAGTCTTTTGTTTTTATTTTGTCTTTCTGTATTTTTATACATAGCGAAACCGCTAAAATACGGAGCTTCGGCTTCTGTATCTGTATCTTCTTTTTTCTTTCGTTGTTTTTTCTTTTTATGTACTACATTCAGCGGTGGATAGCCTTAATTTAAATATACACTTCTGGACACATCTATTGGCCCACCTTAGAGTTTAGGTTTCGATGGCCCCTACCGAAATATGATTGCTAGATTGAACAAAAACTGTTGATGCAGTTTTAAACCTGATACATTTTACCATCTTTTTCGATCGTATTGTTTTAAATTTGAATTCAGAATACCATACCACATGGAGCTACGCCTAACAAGTCGGATATGCGCCTTGTTAAAGGCAATTGATTTTTGAATAAAAAACATGTTTTATCAAATAAAGGTTTAATTTAATAACGCGTGTTGCCTCCATGGGCATCTACCACAGCTCTCATACGATTAGGCATAGAGTTTATCAACCGCTCTATGAAATTTTGAGGGATCATCTCCCATTCCTCTTCTATGGCAGTTTTCAACTCCTGCATCGTCTGGGCAACTGACTGACGAGCCCTAACACGTCTTTTTAGCTCGTCCCACATGTACTCAATGGGGTTCATGTCTGGCCTTCTGGCTGGCCAGTCCATAACTGTGATATTCACATCCCGAAGATATTCCCTGACGATGCCGGCCGCATGGGCTCTTGCATTATCATGCATAAAAAGGAAATTTGGGCCCACATAGTCCGCGTATGGTATCACGTGAGGTTCTAAGCACTCACGAATGTACCTTTCAGCATTTAATGTTGGCAGCCGTGGTCCTGTAACAACCTCAAGTTGAGTTTTGCCGCTCGCGGATATACCGCCCCAGACAGTCCATGAGCCACCGCCATAAGCAACCCTCTCTTCAAAGCAGCATTGCGCGAAACGCTCTCCCTTACGTCGGTAGACCTTCTTCCTTCCATCATTGCCATGTAACACAATTTTAGACTCATCAGAAAAGAGTACACGGCTCCAATCTTGCTGTGTCCAATTTAAATGACTGCGTGCGAAATGAAGGCGCGCTGTTCGGTGGGCTCGCGTTAGTTTGGGGCCATTAGCTGGCTTGTGTGGTACCATATCGCGTTCTTTTAACCTTCTCCGAACAGTTCGAGCGCTCACAGATACTCCGTGGAAGTCGTGAAGTTGGTTTTGTATCTCAATGGAGGTAAGGTGACGATTTCTCAAGCTGGTCGTCACGATGAATCGATCCTGCCTTTCAGTTGTGACCCGAGATCGTGGCCTTCCTTGGCGACGAACAAAGCCGCCAGTCTCTAGGTACCTCCGATAAACATTTCGGACCGCAGATCGACTTAAATTAAGTTGAGCACTCACGTTTCTTTGGCTGTGTCCGGCTTGAATAAGTGCCACAGCTTGGGCGGCGACTTCAGGTGAAGTATCCATAGATTATTGATAGAACCTCACCTTAATGTTAAGAATAAGTAATGTTTGTTGCAAAACCAAAGATATCAATCACTTTTTCAAGAATTAAATCCAAGTAAACCAATAAAACCTAGTTTTCTTAGTATTCGATTGTTTGATATCAACAAACATGCTCCAAATTGTCTTTTGTTTCTTTAAATTCTGTGTTCGAAATTCAAAAAAAGACTATTGAATGAAATTGTGAATGTGCCAGGTTCAAAACTGCATAAAAACTTTTTGCTCGACCTAATATAAAATTTTAGCTAGGACCAAACGAAACTGAAAATACAAGGTGGGCCAAAAGATGTGTCCAGAAGTGTATATCATGAAATGCATGGTATAGGCATTATACTTTGTCTATGGCTAGGCTATTGTTAAGTCTTTTTCTTGACAGTGTTATAGTAAACTATAGTGCCACAAACTTTTCTGACTCGGTAACGGTGGCGATGTCGGTGAACAAAATATGACAAGCCTTGTCACTTTTCATTGTGATTTCGTTAGTTCCAATTAAAGCCACCGGGTCAGATAAGTTTGTGGCTTATTATCTCTTTTTTCTTTGTGTTGCTATAATATGAGAGTACTTAGCTTCTGCTTCAAAAACAATACCTAGTGAGTAAGGTTGGTGGTAGGTCTGACTGTGCCCATAGTTTTGACGTCATTTGTTAGTTTCACTCCTTCGTTTTACACTTTCTTGGTGTGTAGCTTTCTTATTTGTTTACTTAAGGCGAATTCAATAATGGAATTTAATGCAACTAGCACAAATAAAATGCTGCCGTGTTAAAATTGTTGTGGAATATTCACTCTTGAACTAGATTTTTAAATGTGCTGATTGCGTTCAGTTTCATTGGCGAAATTCTCCCTTAGAAGTTGTGCGTAGTCTCTGAAAACAAAAGATTGTAGACGGAGATTAAGTTTTATCTATGCGGTGCCCTCGGCCCACAATGTCGTGTTGGGTTAAAAGGCCGTAACTTTAAGTTTTTAGACACGTAGCTAAAAGAATTCCGCTATAAAGTTTTTGTGGGTATTAAAAAAGGCCTCTTTTGGCTAAACCGCGGAGACGGAAAATAACATATTTTTGGGAAAGAAAGGCTCTTGAATTAATTAAAAATTTAGTTACTCAATAACATGCATAACAGGGTTAGCAGAAACTACGGGGACCAGTCTTACCAAGGGGTATCGTATTATCCAGTAACTGGGTTGTGGAGGTCAGATAGGCAGTCGCTCCATGAAATCAGCTACATCCGGTTAGATTGGAAGCTGACCCCAACATCATTGGGAAAAGGCTAGGTAGATGACGGCGAACAGGGTAAGCAGAAGTCATGAATTTTTACATGTGTTTTTGACGGGCTTACGTATTCCTTGCTGCCAGCACCGGTCAGTCATTGCCTCTCCGCAGACATAATTTTGACTAGAATCGTAGAGCTAACTCGCCTAGTGATAACCATTTTCATTGCAAATAACCAAATCACATTTTTCATGCTCATCATTGTGATACTATGACGTCATGATACGGTAACTCGGTAGTCGTCAGTGAAATTATTTGCATAGCTGTGCAAATAGTATTTTCACGTTTATCTTATTTACTTAGTTTTTCTTTCATATGATTTCGTAGTTCTTTCAATAATAATAGTACCTATCTACCTGGGTGCCAGCTGTTTTAGAACCGAATGACTTGCCAGTGCCACGCGACGGTGGGAAGAGGCCAGACGGAATGACCATAATGCCATGGAAGTTGGGTAGGTCTTTGGAACTTGTGTCGATACCCTCGCGCCATCCCATCTTCCTAGCACGGTGGCTGTGCTGGGGCGGCTGCTGCAGAAGCAGAAAACCTCAAAAGGCGCAAATGTAACAATCTTATTGGGAGATATATTATGTTTGAGCCGTTTAGGGTCCAAGTGCTCATCAAGTATTTCGGGATATCGCTAAGCGGTTGATAAACTCTTCACGGGACCAGAGCGCTGGCCTAATTTTAGTCCAAAGAATCAGCATTGCCATCCAACTTGGCAACGGTGCCAGCCTATTAGGCACTTTTCCCATTGACAGCGATGCGGACGATTCTTTTTTTGTTGATGTCCAATGAACTCTTTCCCTTTTTATTATATACTTGTACATAATATATATATTTTAGTATTAGCTTGAACATATACATTGTAATTATCTAATTAGTTTGATTTGAATAAATAATTGTACCTACTTAAATAAATACATATTACAGGTAAATTGAGATTGGCACATGAGATGTCTTTTAATTTTTTTTTGTTGCTGAATGGGCCTGCTTTTGGCTTTGATCACGCCCAATGGAAAGCGATGAATGAGGTGTTATACGAAACGAACGAGAACGAACGAGCATACCCAGAAGAAGCCTGTTCCCTCGCGTTTCGAAGGCAGATTGGTTATATGTGGAAGGGAACACAGACGCTGGGAGAGACATCCACACTTTGGCTGCGCGCATAATAAATGTTCAGAAGCGCTGAGTACCTACGAGTACAGTAACCAAGTGCGGATGGTACTCTACATCACTTCTGTTTCAGCATTGCCTCTGGGATAGCAACGCATCTTCGATTCCTCTGGTACCTATCGCAGATGTCCAGAGGCAGAGGTGACGACCATAGACATAGAGAATGGACTGAGCGTTAGCCTCACAAAAGTGACCACACTCCAGAAAGAGACAAAACGATTGTACGGCCAATATCTGTCTCTTTTCTGCAAGTCTGTAAAAGAAAATTCAATTTTATCTTTTCAAATTTAATTTGAATTTATCAAATTCAAGTAGTCTATTCAAAATCAGAATGCTAGAAAGAGACAGCTACTGGCCGCATATTCCTTTGTCTCTCTCATACTTTTCGGTCTATATTCACTACACAACTGAATTCGGAACACTCAGGTACCTACCATATAGTGCTGTTAGCATCTTTGCCTTCCAGTAACATCAAATAGCAATATTATTTAAATGGTTCTATCATGTAGTATGTCTTTTAGTTGTCATGAGAATAATTGATTAGTAAAAGGCTTGTCTTCTTTCGGCCTGTCATCACGTCTCTCTGAGAGCGCTTCGCTACATTACTTTACTCATCTACAAACCAACGAGCCTTGAATAATATAATATTATCTTATATAATTTTCGACATAATCATGTCACGAGCACTTACACTAATGCCCAATTTGTACCCAATGCCCAAATATCATCATGCGGTTTCGATGTTTCGAGGTTTCGCGGTGGAGATGTGCTAAGAGCTTAAATAGTGTTTTCGAAAATATTAAGACCGTAACACATTGGTGTATTAATTAGGAAGATAAGGTTCGCGCTCCTCGACGTGGACTGCATAAACTGTGTAAAGCACACAATTGGCAATTGGTGAAGATCTGGTGAAAAAAAAACAAACATGTCAAATATCCCATTTCAAATAACTTTAATGGTTTATTAATTGTTGCAAAAAAGTTTGTGTTCGCGAGGTCTAACGTTCGCAGAATTACTAGTTAACTTGGCACCTTAGAGGAAACATGGACCCAAAGTCTAAAATCACCGAATCAAGCAGTGAGTTCATCATCATAATCATTGGCAGCCTTGTTCCACCCATTGCTGAGTACAGGCCTGCTCCTTTTTGTGCCATGCTTCCCTGGTCTGTGCGAGTCGTAATCAGGTCTTCCCCTTGATCTTCTGTCTGCCATCCACGCTATGAGTATGATATGATCGTGTTTGTCCCTTCTCCATATTATACTTACACTTCTCCATATATTACTTTTTGCGCTACAGACTCTTTTCTCTTTTAAAAAGAAACTAAATTCTAGCTTTACCCCGTATTAGTTTTCTTTAAATATATTGTAATCCTAAACCTGGAATAAGCTAGTTTTAATAGTAATTAAAACCTCGTTGCAGAAGTTTTTCACATCGCATTCCTGGATAGAATGGATATTCATGTTGCGTTTTAAATAATAGTTTTAAACTCCATGTTGTCATCCTTCTCGCTATTGATTATGGGATTCATTGTTCACTATTCTCAGTAACTGGATCGATTATAGTACATTTTTTTGCGGAATTTAATCGAATACCTACCTTTTATGCCATGATTTTATAGATACTTTCGTGTACTTAATTACTGCAATATTGTCTGGTCAAAGAATAACGATTGTTAGAAAATAATTTAACCGTATTATTTTGACTGACATGGATTTAGATTGTGAAAAGTGTAAATAATTAATATAAGGATATAATGATATCCTTATATTCATTATTTATACTTTTAGATAAATAATTTAAAACTATATTAATAATTGTTTTTTTTATTATTAAATTATATTTAATTAGGAGCTCGTGGCTAAGTAATAACAGCCGCACGGGTCGATCCATCAGGTTAAGCTACGCTTGCCGGGGTTGGTCCGTGGATGTGTGACCATCTTTACATACCGAGACTCCTCCGTGCCTCGGTAAGCACGTTAAGCTGGTCCCGGCTGTCATTCGTGGATCTTTGACAGTCGCTACGGGTCGTCAGAAGCCCGCAAGTCTTACAATTATTCTTACCAAGGGGTATCGTTTTACCCAGTTAATGGGTTGTGGAGATCAGATAGGCAGTCGCTCCATGTAAAATAATGGTATTCAGCTGCATCCAATTAGACTGGAAGCCGACCCCAACATAGTTGGGAAAAGGCTAGGCAGATTGATTGATTAATAATTGTTTTTTGTACAGCTTCTCTAAGCCACGAACTTTGTCTGTAAGTGATTGTGCACTATTGCATACACCCATCCGCATGTTCATTTTAGTATAGAACCTTTGTAAACTGTAGACTTACCAGCAAGCATTTCATGCAATGTAAGAATAAAGAATGCAGGTTAAGAGTTTGTGTTATTTTAATTATAAATTAGGTACTTTCATACAATGATTAACTATCATTTAAGAAACTGAAGTTTTCATCGACATTCATTGTTGCCGACTGTATCTACCTACTCTTAGTATCGCGACTCGTGCGAGCTATTTTTATACACACCTAATTAAAAGGAATTTAAAAGCCAGTACCTACCAATGTTATTATAATGATCCGCGGCTTAACGTGCTTACTTCCAAAACCGGTCAAACAAAAAAAAAATATGCCTACTCTTGACAACAAAAAAAAAAGATCTATCAATATTTGTTTTTATAATCAAGCAAGAATAGGCGTAATAATGACATTCGTAAATCATTAAGTAATTTGTATTTCTAAGTGGCATGATAAAAAAAAAACTTGTATAAATTACCATTTGATTACATTATTTCTTCTTGTTATTTATGAAACAGCTGATTTTGATACTGATTTATACCAAGTGGAATTTATTTACCGACCTTCGTTAAATAAAGTACCGTTTTTAACATATTTTTTATCGATTAATCTTTTATTACATAAAGTTGCAGGATTAATCTGATAGTAGTAGGAATCTACCTACCCTACCCATTAATCATAACTAAATATTGTTGGCTAGAAAGTTATCTTTTTTATTTTATGAAGATTTGCATGCATACCCAAAAGTAGTTATTTTACCGCTACAAAACGTAAAAATCGTAAATCGGCATCGATAACAATTTGTAAGTAAATAAGTACATTTTTTTTTAAATTTTGGAAAATTATTGAAAATCTAATCTCAATAGGGAATATTACGCAAAACTGAGACCGCAGATGGGCTCCACTTTAAAACGGGGTAAACAAAGAAAACTGTGAAAAGCGCACGGTTTTTTTTTACTTTTTTCAATATAATTTCAGCTTTATTTCATCCTTGCTTGCAACACATAAGTGTCGGTTAAAATAATACCAAAATGTCAAAAACATGCTTAAGAATTTCATATATTATTTGTTTTTGTGATGTTGAACTACTTTACTTTTAACGTTACATCCAAGTAAATAGCACTAAAAATGTTGTGTTTTGACATTGATTTATGCCCTGTAAAAAAACCATAATTTTTATAGTCTTCAGCTCTAAAATGATCAGAACACAATCTTTACGGTGTTACTACAAAATATTTAAACACAAGTTCAATGCGTGTCTTACGTTAAACTCCATACATACTCGTAAAAAAAGAAAGACAAGCGTTGAATATTGTGTCTAAATTTTTTATAGTAAGATAGTTATGTTTTGTGACTGTAAAATGCAAATTTTGTTAATTAATTAATGTTGCAATTTACCATTGCTTGCGAAATTATTACGACATATAGTACGGTATCATAAAATGTATTTAATATTAAAACTATTTACAATTTGAAATTATTAAGAATTTTTAACGTTTTAATTTTTAAACTTTTTTTAGCCTTTTTGTTGTCTAGTCAAATGTAGTGCAATGGTGCCCACCATTGCACTAAATTTGACTAGACAAGCGGGAGCAATTGGCAGTAAGGTTCCCTATTAAGAGGCCACATAATTCTACGAAGTCTCTGGTTTCAGGTAAGTAAATAAACCTAATAAACTCAGACCTCGATTTCAGAAGTAATTTTTTTAGGAAAAACCATTAAAAAGTTGCTAAGAAAATATTTAAAAGCATCGTTAATTAGGTTGGAATTTTGGCCGTGATCCGAGATCGCTTTGACAGTTGACCTAAAATAACGGCTTTGCTAATTGAGTGGAATGTAAAAAAAAATATTCGGGACATGTCAGTTAGGAATTATGTTTCTAAAAAGTTTTTTTTAATTTATGAACATATTTTTTTTTTCAATAATAATGGTGGATTTATAAGAAGTGCCTATGTATATTTGAAAGTTTCGCACTCTCCATAGCTACAATACAATATGTATTTGTTTTGTAAAATCGAATAATTATAAGTTATTTATAATCCAATGGAAGACCATTGAGAGGCTGAACTCTGGACAAAACCTGCACAATAAAAGATCACTGTGCAGGTGTCAGTGCACAGAGGGCACGACATGAGGTGAGGCATCGTTTGAGGTGTATGTGGCCCAACAATGGCATTGTGGCTCATTGGAGTAATCCCCATCTGGCTATGTTGTGCCTGCAGCAGCCCACCTGGTTTTGTAGTCGGTATAATTATGCACACTAATTGCAACATTCGTACTTGCGATACTCACAACACACACTTCTTATCTGAGAAAATACCACAATATTTTTTTTTAAATTATATTAGAACACAGGTATTTGTATATTCTGTACATTTTACTAAATACCTATTAGGAATTAATGTAAAATTAATTTGCATGCCCTAAACAGGCAAAATATGGACTGTACATTTAACCACCACCTTTTAAAACTGGTAACACCTACCTATAATTATATTCTGCAAATAATTGATTCTTATTCTACCTCTATAATATACATTTTGAAATTAACAAATTTTGATATCGTAGCAAACAAACGCGTGATGGGTTCTTTCCAAATGCTCAACTGCTAGACACTGCTGGCTGACTGGCTGGCTGTAGGGGTAGGTTTTTTGTCTAAACAGTTTTTAAAACTCTTAGTACAAAAGTAGCCAACTACTTATATCAAGTGTTACTCCTGCAAAAAGCTCAGAATATTAGAATAAACAATTTTTCTTTCTTTTTTCTCTGTGTTTAACAAAAAAACATGGTCCTTAATCCTTATGCAAATCATGCTGTATTTCCATATATTGCGTGACTAAAAATGGCAGTATTACCGTACCGTGAAATAAGTTATGTAAAGTGTATATAGTAATAATGATAAGACCTAGCCGAGTTCATGAATAAAGAAAGAAATCGTTTTGGAGGTCAGATGGTCACTAAGCGGTAAACTCGAAACTTTTTGAAACTGAAAATACGATCATGCATAGTCACTCATCATTTCAGTTGAAAGACGTCCACCGCTGGACATAGACCTCCCCCAAGCACCGCCACTTCGATCGGTTCTATGCTTCCCACATCCAGCGGATTCTTGCGGCCTTTACAAGGTCATCGGTCTACCTTGTGAGAGGCCTTCCAACGTTACGTCTCCCGGTACGCGGTTGCCACTCCAGAACCTTTCGGCCTCCTCGGCCATCTGTCCTAAGAGTAATGTGCCCTGCCCACTGCCACTGTTTGGCAATTCTTCGGGCTATGTCAGTTACCTTGGTTCTCCTGCGGATCTCTTCATTTCTAATTCGATAATGTAGGGAAACTCCAAGCATTGCCCTTTGGGTGACTTTTAGCCTTCTAATAAAGCCCATTGTGAGGGACCACGTTTCAATGTAGTAGGTCATCACTGGCAACACGTACTGGTCAAAGACTTTCGCCTTGAGACACTGCGGTATGTGAGACGAGAAGATAGTGCGGAGCTTCCCGAACGCTGCCCAGCCGAGTCGGATTCAACGATTGAACTCTTTCTCGAAGTTGGCTCTACCTAAGTGGACAGTTTGTCCTAGGACCCTAGGTCGTCCACAACTTCGAGTGTAGTGTCTCCAATCTTCATGAGAGTGGGTGTTACATAGGTACAGATATTCTATTTCACGAAGTCCGTTCGGCTTTGGTTGTAGTAGTGACGTATCCCGACAAGCGCGCTTGTGTGTGTAAAAAAGTAGGTAACGTTAGCAAAGAAATCTGATATAATATATTCAAGTCGAGATTTAATAATCGAAATAAAATTTTGGTTTTAAAAGTACGAGTATATACTTTTTGTAAATAAATTAGATTAGGTTGCAATAAATAGAAAAATATTAAGAAGATGTAGGCATTTAATTAAGCATTGGTATTACAGAATGGAAACGAAACAAGTAGGACTATTCAGTATTTTCAATCACTATCAGATAAATTTTCGATTTCCGATTCCGTTCTGCTGTCGTCAGAATCATCTTGTACATTGACTATCAATTAAAAATCGAGAACAAAATATTTCAAGTAGTCTTTTTCAATTTTTTCAGCATGATCACAAGTTTTCTGCCACGTTTCACTGCTAACTTCGCCCAAACTTTCATTGATCAGTCTTTCCGTATTCGTCATGTTTTGCTCGATATTTTTCGATGCGACGTAATTTTTAATGATCCCCAAATATTTTCAACCATCGCATTTAATTCTGGGTGATAGGGAGGAAGGCGTAAGACATCAAAACCCTTGCTCTTTATAAAATCGTCAATCTTGTAGATTACGTGATGGGCTTTGTAGTTCTTTATTATATCGTACAATTCCAATTTAAGAAGAGATTCATCAAATGCCTTATCCCTGAGCCATTGCTGCATATCGGCTTTCTTTGTAGATTGCGTCGGTAGTCGTTCAGCCCGTGTGTTGTGATAAGATGCATTGTCTAAGACAATGACAGAGCGCGGAGGTAAATTGGGTAGCAATTTTTCATTTAGCCACTTTACATAGTTATCATAGCTCATATTTGAATGATAATCACCAGCTGTTGAGTTGGCCTTATAAACCAAAGAAGCATTTTCAATAAAACCATCCTTGGTTCCCGCGTGCACTAAAATAAAGCGAGTGCCTGTGCTATTTTTTTTTTTAAATGGAGTGCTTTCCTTTTTTTTTGCCCAGGTGTTGTTTTGCACGTGTGTCGAAAGGACGTAGCTCTCATCGGTGTAGACAATGGGCCGACTTTGAGAGCGGTACTCTGTTATCTTTTTTAAATATTTTAAATGCCACATTTGTATATCATGACGCTCCGGCAAGACTTTACGGTTGTTCTCTGTTTTGCGCCACTTGTAACCTAATTTCAATAGTAACTTGCGAACAGTTTCTAAACAACCTTCGAATCCGATTTTTTCATTCAATGCTGTTCTTAACTTAGCTAATGTTGGAATTTCTTTATGGACAACCCACACCCAACCACATCGGCTGTAAAATTATCTATATCCACTTTAATAACTCGCTTTCTCCTTTTCTTCATAGGTGAAGTGAATGGCAATTCCTTCTCTTCTTTTAATATTCTTTGAACTGTTTTTTGGCTAACACCCGTAGCTTCAGCTGTACGCCGTGTAATGTCTCGTAAATGAGACAAATCACAGTTGGGTTCCATGAATGATTTTGTAAATTCATATTCTTCTCGCAGAAAATGATAAACACTAGCTATCATGTTTCGATTCTAAAACAAAATGTAATCAAAATAATTAAGAAATATAAACATTTTATAACACAAAAAAAAAAACATTCATTTTATAAATACTTCTATTGCTATATAAAGTATCTTTGTATAAAATTTTAATTGAAAACGTATAAATAAATATTACCTCACTATGGACAACTCTTCGTCATTTCGTTGCCATGCTGACCTTACTCCGTAAAACAATTTAGCGCGAACTAAAAACACTACTGATCCGGACCGTGTCCCGATCGACACTGAGCGCTCTCGAGGTTACGCACACAAAAACAATGTGCATGTGCACGCTTGACAACATTCATAGCCAAACGGACTTCGTGACATAGAACATCTATACTGCTGAGATACAGACCTCTCTGTGAGAGGCAGTGCGGACTAGGACCCAGTACGGGTTGGCCGATGTCAGATGTTTTCGAATTTTTTATTCCACAACATGCCGGTTTCCTCACGATGTATTCCTTCACCGTTTTGAGAGCAGTGGTGATGAAATAATTTGTGCAAAGTGCCCGTCTGAGTTCGTACCCACGATCTACCAACTCGTAAGTCACGGTCGTTATCACTGGACCACCACAGTGGTGGTATTTCAACATGAAACGGCCGCGATCATATTTTAGCAGTGATGGTACCACTAGAAATATGATCGACAATAACAAATTGAAAAGGATATTTAACTGTCTGTAAATAATTAGTCAAATATTAGCAAGAAAATGCTGTATTACTAATATAATAGAACATAATTATACTCGTTTAAAGAAACGTGAAGGACTAATCATTTCCTTTGAAACCAAGAAATTGAAAGAAAATAATATTCACAAACAAGATCAATTTACGTGTTTGTTTAACGTTCGTGATCTTGTTTCATATTAAACTAGCTTTTGCTCGCGGCTTCGCTCACGTTAATTTAGAATTTGACAATCGATTCGGGTTGTACTCTGCTTGTAATACCTAATAATAATCCAATCATGATTCAAAAGACACGTGGCGCCATCTGTTATCATAAGAACTGTTGTTTTCCGTGGGAACAGTACTTTTTTCATCCTCATTCTTATTTCATATAACCTAGCGAAGTAATTGTCAGTATACCTACCTACGTCTCATCAGTACATAAACAATGCATTATCTTCATAGATACCATAAGAATTTAAGGTTTGGTAAACTCCTGTCAGGCTATGTAATAAAAGCAATCGTAGCTATAATAAAATCATAAAAGATTATCTATTTGAGGAATTCACACAAAGCATTATCATTGTGATAACCGTCGACCACATTGTAATAGGCGCAGAGTATTACTTTGAAACTCCAGTATGCCTTGATCTCTCCTTTTTACGAGGAAAACGGTTCTTATACATAAATTGTTTTAAGTGTCTTGCGTAATTTGATTTTAATTAAAAGAGTTCTATGTCTTCTGCCATCTCTATAATTTATTGTGTCAACGGTCAAGGTACTAATAGAGTAGTTAAGACATTTAACTTACAGAAATATTTTATAGTCGATCTCTTAATTGACATAATCAGCCTCATAATCAGCCTGTAATGTTCCCTCTGCTGGGACACAGGCATTCTTACTGTGAGTGGGAGTAGGCTGTAATCCACCACGCGGGCCTAGTGCGGGTTGGTAGATATCACATGTCTTCGAATTTTTGGTTCTAGGACATGCCGGTTTCCTCAAGTTGTTTTCTTTCACCGTTTTGAGAGCAGTGGTGATGAAAAAATTTACATACAGTAAACTGCCTGTGTTAGTTCGAACCTAAAACTCGGTATGTCGCGGTCGTTACCAATGGGCTGTGCTCTTTAATTGCTCACGTTTGATAGCAATTCCCAGTAAATTGAAACTTCACGAAAGTTGAAACTATCTAACTGCTACAATATACCTATAGACTATTATTGTTTTATGACGTACTTGATAAGTGACATTGAACCTTAGGATGATAAAGCAATACGACGTAGACTTAGGTACTAAAAGTGAGCACAAGTTTTTTGTGTTTATACGTAATTATCACACAATATGCTGACATAATGTATGTTTATTTATGTTGTACGTAAGTAAGACCGATCGTGACAGTTGACTCTGAAAAAATAATCACGGCCAAGGATTTGTTGGAATTGATTAGAGGTTTTAATTGGTCCTATGCCAATACACTGTTTATAAGATACTAGCGATCCGCTCCTGCTTCGCATGGGTGCAATGACGATATTATGTCAAAACATCGACAATTCTGTGTTTTAACTAAGTTAAATATTATTATAAAGAAAGGTACACATATTTCTGGAATAAATTATTTAACTCTTCTATTGTGTCTCGTTTACTGTCCCGCAGTAAACGAGACACAATAGAAGTTTTACTGCTATTACTGTTATAGCCGTATAGCGTTGGCCAAAGTCTTAAATGGGGATGAAAACCGCATCAAAATCTGTTTTGTAGTTTAGAAGAACTAAGCGGTCAAAATAGACAGACGTGACAAGCGACTCTAATTAATTTCTAATAATTATGAATACAAATGAGAGGAGCTCGTGGCTAAATAATAACAGCCGCACGGGTCGATCCATCAGGTTAAGCTACGCTTGCCGGGGTCGGTCCGTGGATAGGTGACCATCTTTACATATCGAGACTCCTCCGTGCCTCGGAAAGCACGTTAAGCCGTTGGTCCCGGCTGTCATTCGTGGATCTTTGACAGTCGATACGGGTCGTCAGAAGCCCGAAAGTCTGACAAACAGTCTTACCAAGGGGTATCGTATTTCCCAGTTAATGGGTTGTGGAGGTCAGATAGGCAGTCGCTCCATGTAAAATTCTGGTATTCAGCTGCATCCGGTTACACTGGAAGCCGACCCCAACATAGTTGGGAAAAGGCTAGGCAGATTGAAAAATTATGAATACAAACATTATTAAAGATTCGGAATCCACGACTTCAAGAGAAAGTTATTTTCTGCTCTTTTAAATAAAAAATCAAAGATGAGATACGGAGAAATATAAATCTATTTGCTGTGTATCTTTACTTAGGTTTCTATCTAGTAAGTAGGATACTTACAAAGAATAATATTTGATGGTACCTGCCGATTAAAGGCTAAAATTGAAAATTTGAATAATGTCAAACTTTGCTTGAGTAAGTTAAGTCATTAGCACGTTTTGTTTAAATTTAAATTAATTAGGTAGTTGTTTGCACAACGACTTAGTTCAAATTGTTTATAGAAAGGTAGATTACCTGTACACTTTGAAAGGATTATTTTAAAATTTATTCATTATTGGTATTATTTTGTTTTTTAAATTAAATAATTGTCTAGACCTAAACCGTTAATCAACAAAATACAAAATTAAATAAGAAGGGTAAGGTACAATATCTTTGCGTTATTTCAACTTCTAAAACAAAACAATTAAAAACAAAGAAAAGTATTAAACAGAAAAAAAATACAATATCCTCTAACAACAGATTTACTTTACCAAAAACAAATGAAAGAACTGAAAGTGTTAACAGAATTACGCTTTGAACTTATAAATTAAAAAATGTTTTTGTAATGTTTGTTTCATAACATAACTTACTTTAATCTTCTTGACTAACAGAATCAAGTTGGAAAAAAGGAATATATTGTATTATTGCCCTTTGGGGTTTAATGTTCACATGTGCCCCACCCTTTGAAGTGACCCTTTGAAATTCTATAGTATCCTTCATTACTTTTTGACGCGCGATTTTAGCACTTAGATTGCTAATATTAAAGGCCTTATTCAGATCAAATTCAAGGTATTTCTTTCCATTTCTGCGAAAATCAAATCTAGTGATTGCGTAATTCAACAACACTCATTGGAAAAAAAAGTAAAGACAACAATTTCATCTTATTATTCGCAACGAGATGTGCGAAAAAAAACATTATTGATTTTGTTTTTCTAAAGTATGAACGTTTTGATAAAGAAGTTCTATCTTTTATTGACAGGTTAAAGAGACAGAGATGGGTAAAGTTTGGAAATGGCGAACTTAATTTTTATGTTAAATTCATACTAGTGTTAAGACACTTGAATTTAATAGCACCTAAGTGTTCACCTAAGGAATACTCGTTCATATACAACGTTTCGTTTTGTATCCTCGTCAAATTTTAGAGTGTGATACAGAACATCAAACCGAACAACTTTCTCCATGGGACTAACATCGTAATCGCGAAAAAAATTTCAACTGTCCCATTGAAAACTTCAATACCTACTCGACGCAAATGCATGCGATCGGTTTGATGGTCTATACCACACCCTTAAATTTGACGAGGATGCAAAACGACACATTGTATATATTACCTTAGTCGATGGTTCTATTTTCCTTCGTCTGTTTGTGTTTTGATTTCTTTTGTAAGCCCTGATCTTATTTGATATTTGCAAATAATTGCGCAATACACTATAAATCACAATCTGAATAATTTTGAAGCATATTGCTAATCAAATATATAAA
This sequence comes from Cosmia pyralina, assembly GCA_946251885.1. NCBI lineage: Eukaryota > Metazoa > Arthropoda > Insecta > Lepidoptera > Noctuidae > Cosmia > Cosmia pyralina. The sequence continues at coordinate 12,380,152 of OX276364.1, forward strand.
ATAACATATTGCTTCATAATTCATCATCATCTGCTTAACCTTTTCCCAACTATGTTGGAGACGGCTTGCAGTGTAACCGGAAGCAGCTGAATATTGAATCTAATAGTAATATTACAATCCATTGCTTCATAGGTAATTATGTTCGAAAAATTTGTCTGCTCAAAACTTAAATAACGCAATGAATGTTCTTGATCTGTCAAAATGAAACCGATTCCTACTGTAAGCGTTTGATACAATTGCCCCGCAGGGGTACTGGTGGCGCCGATTCCCGGCCACCGTAGGCGCGGGCTTGCGGACGACGAGTAACGGGCAGCTCGCCGTCCGGTAAGGAACAGGCCCGGGTCGACGGCGCGTTGTGTTCCACGTGCGCCTCAAAGAGATGTCAGCAGTGACGGGGTCAATTGGGCCAATGCCGCCGGGGTCGCGGGTAGTTCGAAAGAGATACCGTGGCCCTGGCACGGGCAGCTGAAGGAGCATGGGTGGGTTTTAGTCAGTAAAAGTTTGACACGCCCTCCCGCTCTGCCCAGAGCGGGAGAAGTCATTTGATGATTTCCCATCCACAAATCCACAAAAAAAAAAAAAAAAAAAAAGGGGTACTGGTGGCAATAATAGAAGTTTAGTTATATAAGTTGTATGCATTTGAATCAGAATGCAACTAATTCAAGACTTCCAATGGACCGGCCATTGAAACTTTTGAATTTATGCTAGCTATTAGCACATTCTATACAGTCATCCGACGAAGCCCGAGCTGCATACGAAGTTCGGCGAACTATGAAAGCAGCTCGGGCTCTCGTCGGACGACAGTATGATGTATAGACTGTGCTATTAGTATGAACTTTGACGCGCTGAATGATGTGCCATCGACTGATAAGTAATTTTTTTGAATTTGAAGTTGTTCTTTGATGTTCATGTAAAAAAATAACGCATGTTAATAGGTCCTGGGTTCGATTCCCGGTTTCGTGCAAAGTGTTATTGGGTATTCCCATTTGGAATTTCTCGGTAGCAGTCAAGAGATTTGTGCCCGGTTGTTGACAATAGGGTCGCTCCTATTACATGGGACTTTAACTGGCGAAAAGTGGGTGTGCTATAGGTACACCTCTGCCAAACCCATCGGAATACAGGCGTGGTGTTATGTTTATAACGCCTGAGGCATTATCATCTTTCCTGTTAACCCCTACAGTTATGCTAAAAGCGGATTCATAAAAGAGTTCGTTGACCTTGCGACATTTTCGTCTCACTATGATTTATGTTTGCCCATAAAAGTAGACATGAAAAGTGCCACGTCATAGGAAAATGAGATATTGTTATGTACGGTGTCTTGTTAACTCTTAAAATGTCGATTGTACACCATGTGTACAGATAACAATAGAATTTCAATTGTGTCTGCTAATTGGCGCGCGACGGGTTAAAAGGAAGGTTGATTTATTATAGAAATATTAGGATTGGATAATGTACTTACCTACACTAAAAGGTCTCTAAGGGCCTAGCACATCTCCGCTGCGGCACCGCATGATGTTTCGCTGATGTTCCGCTATTCGAGGCTTATTTTAATTTAATTTAAATATTTGAATTGTTTTTTTTTTAAGGACGCTTTTAACGTTCTGCATTGTTCTCACATGTAAAATTTCAACATGAATGATGTAACCATTATTTTGTAACCATATCTTGATTTAAAAGAGTGTCCGTGGAGTTTCTTGCCCGTTCTTCTCCATAGGTACCTACTATGCTTTGGAATGGGCGCCTAGCTTCATCTTTTTGACTTACCGACCCCTTGACAATTCAAAAGTGCCTGTAATTGGTTTAATTGAAATAAATGCTTTGAGTTTTTGAGTTTTTTTGAGTAGCGGAACATCATGCCAGTCAGTTGAATTGAACTACTGCAATTTCGCTACTGTGGTTTTGCGGCGGAGGTGTGCTAAGGGCCTCAATTATACACAATATTATAAATGTCATCATCTGCTTGGCCTTTTTCCAACTATAATATTATATATTGGGGTCGACTTTCAGTCTGACTGGATGCAGCTAAATACCAGTATTTTACATGGAGGGACTGCCTATCTGAAGTCCACAACCCAGTAACTGGGTAATACGTTACCCTTTGGTAAGACTGGTTGTCAGACTTTCGGGCTTCTGACGACCCGTAACGACTGTCAATGATCCAAGAATGACAGGCGGGACTAACCAGTCTTGGTATGTAAAGATGGTGACCCATCCACGGACCGACCGCGGGAAGCGTTGCTTAACCTGATCAATCGACCCGTGTGGCTGTTATTACTTTGCCACCATGACCCCTCCACCCCTTTCTTTTAATGTACCAATTGTTTTAAAATTGGAGGAAACCATAATCCAGCAGTATGAATTGTTACTAAGTGGAAAACCAACTTCAGACACCGCTGCAGCTCCAATAGTGAATAGATATTATACAATCTCAAATGGGGTAAAGCGGAGATGGCCATCTATCATTTAAAAAATTAAAAGTTGCGATATTCTCAACAGTTCAGAAAATTTCGCTAATTTAATCATTCTCAAGAAATTTTATACTTTCACTTGAATTTTTCGACCCTGTGAACAAAATTTTCGATGTAGCGAGTTAAAATCTGGCTAGAAGAGGCCTTGATAGTGAAAGTACAAGATTATGATCCTATTTACGTTCAGGGTAGTTCTGCGACGCTTCACATTTTATTTTTACTAGTTTTTCTAATTTTTACCTCTCAAATGTAATAGATATATAATAGATATATAGTATAAAAACGTATATCATAAAAATATAAACGTAAAATACCATCATCCGATGGTGATGGTGTCTTACAGTAGTTGTGAACCTATGGGGTTCGGTTGACATTCGAGCACACAAACATTGACATGAACCTATGGGGGTACTACATGTAACGGATTAACAGCAAAACTTTCTATTCCCAGATTTTTGCTGCATCCGGTTTGACTGGAAGCCGACCCCAACATAGTTGGGAAAAGGCTAGGCAGATGATGAGGTGGCTACCACCGCTTTATCACGTTTGCCTTTGGACCACTGCGTTTGAGACACCCTGTATGTGTAAGAAATCTTACTCTATCATAAATCCTAACAACACAGACTAGACCAAAATTGATAGCCATTAAACTGTCATTTTTATTCATCACGCACGTCTGTCCCGCCTTAATAAAATTGTCCCAAATTGGAAGCAATGATGTATGATAATGATTATACGAATATTATTGTATTTTGATTACAATCTACATTCTAATCATGGAACTGTTATTGTTAAGTTTTATTATAATCGTTAAAACGGAAAATGTGGCCACTATTTTCCGTTTTAACGATTGTAATAAAACTTTACAATATAAAGCTACTATTTGTAATAATAATAACGTATAGTCTTGCGGAGCACAACTATTTCGGCTTATTTTCCGCATTTTCATTCCAAAATAAAAGAAATAACCAAGCAAACGATGAGAGCGCTACTACGCGCTCGGTAGCCTCTTAATGAAAAGGGTAAAAGCAATGAAATCGATTATGGTAATCGATTTCATTGTTGATGATGATCAAAATGATCCTTGTGTTTTCTTTGATCATGATGATCAAAGAAAACAAGGATCATTTTTCTTTGCACAGAAGGGTTATGTTTGTTATTTCAAAAGCAATACTATGTCTGTCTGCTTAAAATTGGTCGCATGGGATACTCGTATTTCGTGAACATGACTATTGATTTTAAATTCGAATAAATCGTGTTAAATAAGCACTCTCATTAGATCACTTTCAACAACCAACCCTTCACATATTATTGGACATCAACATTCATTCAATTCATCCTCATTTTCAAACCGTCATAATCGTTATAACCTCCTAACCTTCTCAACTCAGCGATGTTGCACTTTTATTCCTAAAAATACGTCATAAAATCCGGCTGAATCATGGTACGCTATCAATCAAAATCTTGTGACACTGTAGCTGGTTCACGCTGATGGATCTGACCTAAATATTACTAGTAGCTATTACAGTCGTAATAGCTACACGGCATTTAGGTGAAGTAATCGACTATAAGTTGGTGAGGATTGGTGGCGTAAAGCTCTTCGTTTGTTTGTTCATTATTGAAAGAAAGAAAGAAAAAGAAAGAAAAACATTTTATTTGGGACACGCACAGGAAATACAGTCAAAAAAGAGCATATAAAAGTTACAAAATAAACATTAAAAAACAAAAAAAACAAAAAAAAAAAAGAAATCAGACTAAAAAAAAAAGAGACCTGTGCGAGGCCAAAAAGGCTCCCATCTCAGCATAAAGCTGCGATATTTACAAAATAAATACCGCAACGCTGGTATTCTGATAGGGCCTGTGTGATGCCACGGACATACCCACGGATATCAATTAAAAATAGCAAGGGGAATAAAATCAAATAAAATAAAATACAAATACTAGAATACTTGAAAAGAAAAAAAAAAGAAAAACCGTCAATAAGGTGTAAAGTTATTGATTTTATTTGTAGGATTTCAAGGCTGTTTTTGGTAGCCATCATTTTAAAAGCACTTATGCTAGGGCTAATTTTTCAACAGATAGCTTAAGGTCCTATTTCACGATGTCTGAATAGCCAATACTCACCGAATAAATTCAAAAATGGAACAGAATTTGTATGAAATTATCTGCCAAGTAAATTAGAACTTAATCGTAGGTGGTGAAACAAGCCTTAAATCTGAAGAATAATTATGACAGTTGACATATTTTCTACAGAAAAGCTGTGAAACCCCAACGTTTAGGTATTCCTCAGATTAAAATTATTTAACTATTGAAAAATCAGCTCTTAGTAAATTTTAGACGTTTGTCCTTCAAAATGGTTGAGCTAATTGGTGCTGATCCATGCTTCAGGTTCGTGAACGGGCACCGTCAGTTGGGACTGGTCGTCTGTTAGCTGCCATGGCTTATTTTTAATTTTCAATTTAGTTGTTTTAGTTTTTATCTTTTTATTACGGACGCTTTTTAACGTGCACGTCCTTCTACATTGTTCTCACATGTATATTTTCAACATGAACGATGTAACCAATATTTTGTAAAAATATTTTGATTGTAAAGAGTGTCCGTGGAGTTTCTTGCCCGTTCTTCTCCATAGGGATCTACTACGCTTTGGAATGGGCAACTAGCTTCATCTTTCTGACTGACCGACCCATTGACAATTCGAAAAAGCCTGTAATTGGTTTATTTGAAATAAATGCTTTGAGTTTGAGTTGAGTTTGAGTTTTGAGTTGTTATTTTGGGTTGCCATTTATAAATTTTCTTTTTATTATAAGGCAAGAGCGGGTCACTGCAGTCTAATACTACTTTTACTTCTTGATTTTGGTATTTTATGTTTTATTTAAAACTTGCTTCCAAAATTACTAGCTATTTACAATAAATTTCTTTTTCATCAAACAATCCATTGTAAGAGCAGGGTTCAAAATTCAACAGACCCTAATGAAATGGACAACGCAATAAAACCTATTCAGAATGCTCTTTCCATTTATCTAGTCACTGTTATTAATGTTACTACTTTACGCTCCAAAAGATCTACAACGTTGTTAATATACTCCATTGCTTTTATTTTATCAAAAATAAATGGCTCCTGATCTTCAAAGGCTTGCACTTTCATGAATATATTTTAGCCCTCGTTACATTAGATAGCTTTAAAGCTTGCTATAATTGAACAACTCGCATTTTATATTTATGAATTACACATAAATTTTAATGCGTAATTTGAGTGATAATAGTAAAATATCAAAAGTGGTAGTAAATGTTTTGTCATTACTTTTATTAGTATCGTTTTGCTTGGGATTGGTACTAAAATCGTAGTGATGTTTTTGTCATTATACTCAAATTGATAACAACTACGAGTATATATTATCTACTACGGTCAGGGATCAACCGTTTGTTTATTGGGATAGTGAGATGTGTCTATTTATTATTCATAGCTAAACCAATGGGGTTGAACGCATCCTATGGAAATTTGTTCATGTCTTCATCATCATCATCTGCCTATCCTTTTCCCAACTATGATGGGGTTGACTTCGAGGGGTTCGTGGTTAAGTAATAACAGCCGCACGGGTCGATCAATCAGGTTATGCTACGCTTGCCTGGGTTGGTCCGTGGATGGGTGATCATCTTTACATACCGAGACTCCTCCGTGCCTCGGAAAGCACGTTAAGCCGTTGGTCCCGGCTGTAAATCGTGGATCTTTGATAGTCGTTACGGATCGTCAGAAGCGTGAAAGTCTGACAACCAGTCATACCAAGGGATATCGTATTACCCAGTTACTGAGTTGTGGAGGTCAGATAGGCAGTCACTCCATGTAAAATACTGGTATTTGGCTGCATCCGGTTAGACTGGAAGCCAACCCCAACAAAGTTGAGAAAAGGCTAGGCTGATTGAGATTGACTTCCTAAAAAATCCGGCTACCCAGAAAAAAGGTAAGTATACTGATCAATTCAGCCGTTAATGTTTCATTGAGTAACAGATACCGGCACGATATTTTACATGTATTATGGACAAGGAGTAGGCAACATTTTAAAGTTATGTTTAGCTATTGAATTATTGCTAATAGGTACGAGTAGCATAACATTAGTAAAGTTAAGTTAAACTTGAGTCTATAGTATCTAAAGCTATAGCTAATTTCTAGCTAAAAGTAGCTATTCCAGGAACTAGTCCTTTTTTTTTGTGGATGGGAAATCATTAAATGACTTCTCCCGCTCTGGGCGGAGCGGGAGGCCGTGTTAGACTTTTACTGACTAAAGCCCACCCGTGTTCCTTTAGTTGCCTGTGCCAGGGCCACGGAATCTCTTTCGAACAACCCGCGACCCCGGCGGCATCGGCCCTATCGGATCCCATCACTGCTGACATCTCTTTGAGGCGCGCGTGGAACACAACGCGCCGTCGACCCCGGCCTGGTCCTTACTGGACGGCGAGCTACCCATTGTTCGCCGTCCGCAAGCCCGCGTCTACGGTAGCCGGGAATCAGCTACGGATTCCCGCCGCCCAGAGCGTCTCCTGCGGCGACTAGGGGCGTGAGGTTACGACAGCTGCCTCTCCCTCACGCATTCCGCCTCCTCCTTACAAGGTCTTTTAATAATGTCTACTAAGAGTGGTCCTACTGGAGAAAAGATATCGGTACAATACGTGGAGTATTAAAGGTAGAAAGCAATAGCTCTGGTAGCGTCGTTCGCGCGCTGCAATATACGACGATCTGTTCGTGAAAACAGTGAATGTAAAGGTACTATGGGAATGTGTGTTGAAAATGGAGGATTTCTGTGTACAAAACTTTTGTTAGTACGTCAAAGCAAGATTTTGTACCAAAGGATCGTTTGGAACTCGGGTTTTTTGAAGCGTGTGACTTTGGAGGTTCCATATTTAAAAGTACGAAAATTCTTCTACCATTCTACTATCTTCTTATTAACAAATTAGTATAATTTATATTTGCCCTCATTATGATTTTAAGTTTGCTTGATAACTTACAGCTATCAACCTAATAAGTCGTTTAATTTATCATCAGAAATTTCAGAAAAGTTTTATTGCTATATAATACAAGTGCTTGAAAAAAATATAGAAGAGATTATTTCTAATAAATTAGGTTAGTACCTATCATTTATTATATTTTTTAATGACTAGCGTCGTTGACGGAAAAAAAAATCCACGAACTGGTGTGAAAAAGTTTTTGGAGTGTTAACTTCTTTAGGCGCGTTGAGCAATTTTTGGTATTAGGGGGAAAACTTATAAGTTCGCGTCACCGACATGCGACATGCTAATGTTAACAGTATATTTGTAGCTTGAGTATGACGTGTTGCGCTGTCAAGTATTCACTTCTGTTGGCAGTCCCCAATACTGCCTATTTTACTTAATATGTTTTCTTAGAACTAGGACGCTTAGCATGACTGCCATAGAAACGGGTTTTGCCGACGGAAAAATAGACAAAATAGCAGATTGTAGAAATATTTGTACGCATTCTACGCGTCTAAACATGGCAATGTGTAGTTTTGTCTATTCTTCCGTCGATGAAACGTCGTCACGTACGCGTGCTGACACCAAGTTACCAATGGCATATCGTACTATATGTTACGCACAAGTAGCATAATACTAGTACGTGATCGAATACTCATTCATGCGTATATTTGCTAAGCGCCAATATTGCGATGTCGTGACGTACAAAGCTAATTTAAGCAATGGCGGCAAACTACTTGTATTGTTATCGTAATTACTGAATATTGAATCGATAATTCTGGTATAGTTAAAGGTTTTCACGAAGGCGGGTTAGTTATTGCAATTTAAACCTTATGATTAATGACATAAAGGCTTCAAGACATGACTGCGTGAGACAGTTGAACTACATTATCACTACTGGTACTCATGAATATACTTGCATTAGTTACAAGAGTCTGCCTCGTTGGTAGCAAGCGCTACTGCTGAGCATGAGATCCTGGGATCGATTCCTGGATTAAACATAACTAGCGAAATGTGGATGTACTATTATTGGTGCTAAAAGGATTCCTAAAAAAAGACGTAAAAGACATGTTTAGAATTTAAACTCGTAATTATCGTAATTATTTAAATAATGAAATCAATTTACATTTTTAGGGTTCCGTACCTCAAAGGAAAAAACGGAACCCTTATAGGATCACTCGTGTGTCTGTCTGTCCGTCTGTCACAGCCAATTTGCTCCGAATCTAATGGACCGATTAAGTTGAAATTTGGTACACATATGAATTTCTGTGACCCAAACACGGACGGGTAAAGTAAATAAATGAATTTTGAATATAGAGGTTACTTTTGGGGGGCAAATAAGAAAATTAAAAAAAAAAGTTTTGCAAACTACACCGTGGCATGTCAAATGAAAGGGGTTACTATGAGGGTCTCAAATATATATTTTTTTATAATTTTAAAATAAATTGTTTTAAACTTATTTAAGAAAATAGACGATAATTGACCATTCCCCCCCCTCCTTATCTCCGAAACAACTGAGCCTAAAATTTTGAAAAAAAATACAGAAAATAGATCTTTACCCGTAGATTACAGGAAAACCTATAAGAAGTCTGTGGTCTTAAAATAACATGGTGAATCTATCAATATTGTGAGTACAAACTTACATTTACAGTTGGAATGTATGGGAGAACATGTTTTTCAAGTACAATGTCAAGTTTGTTCTTAAGATAAATTCATCCCAACTACGGAACCCTTCATTGTGCGTGGTCCGACACGCACTTGGCCGGTTTTTTTTTAATTATCACATACATCTGTCAGCTTGCTAAGCTGACTCCTACTTCTTTTTCTGTCTTCTAAATTCGTAATATAGCGTTTGTATCTCATATTCTAATGCCATTATCTTATAATTCCTCGAAAAGGTTGCATGTTAAAACCATGCAGATTATGATCTCTACAGTACCTACACCTCTGCTTGAACCTTTGGGGTTTATAGGCGTGATGTTTTGTTATGTTATCTAGATAAAGGGTTGATGGCTAATTACACAAGACAGCTTTACATCCTGTCAGTCACTCTAAGATTTCACAAAACCTCCATGTGCACTTGTATCCCGTCAAGTCGAAGGGTTCAATGGGAAAAGGTTCGCTGCCGTAAAACAATCGGTAGAAGGTCGTACGGTTTTATGGGACCGCACATTTACTCGAAACTCAATAACCGACTCCAAATTCTGCAACTTACGCATAATAAATGCAAAATTGCGGTTACAAAATGGCTTCTTACTTTGGACTATGATATGACTGAAAACTTCTTAGCCTAACTGATAGATATATTTATTTACTATTCTATATCACAAACATACTATTTATATATCACACATACACACCAACACACCCCCTCACACAACACACACATAATACATACATATTTGGAAATCTACTGTTTTTCTTTGTGTTTTATCATTAGTTTTCTTTTGTAAATTAGTTTTTATTGTATTTTCCTTTCATATTAATTACGAGTAAATTATTTTAAATTGAGAAATTTATTGTAACGTATTTAAACCTATTTCATGTATAGCTACAAATGTTAACGGAACGAAGCAGCCTGGATCTCACGACACAGGGAATCCTAGTGTGAGTTCCAGGAAACAACACATTGAATGTAATTTCTTAAACAATAAATTATTCTTATTCTTATTCTTATAATGTAGTTGCGTAGATCGATCGATAACGGTAATCGAGACACAATAGCAGTTTTATTGTTATGACGTCTATTGACGTCAACCACCCGCGAAAGGGTTAAGGTGCGCTTGCAATGACCAGTTTAAGGATCGTGACCATTCTTAATAACACAAACAAAAATCCTACAGTCAACAATAAAATCAAATAACATTATAATTTCACAGTCATCTAAATTGATACAAAATGTTTCGATACATTGCTTTTCAGCATTTCATTTGATCACTAAGAAGTATTCTTCTCTTTAAAAAAGCTTTCAGAAACTGCAGTGGTTATTCAACTTTTGTTTCTGACCGTACCTACGTCATTAATATTCCGTCGTATCCCGTTAGACTGGATGATAATCGTAATCTAATGGGGAAAAGGCTAGGCAGATGATGGCGAAAAAGCTAGCCGGATTGTAAAAATAGGCTAGGCATATGATAGAGAAATGGTTAGGTAAAATATTTGGGATAAGGCTCGGCAGATTTTGGTGAAAAGGCTAGGCTGATGATGGGGGAATCAGCTAGGCGGATGATGTGTTGAGTTGAGTCACGCAATGAATGGCTTTCACCGTATTACTGATTTATAAAGGACATAGTTTCCATCCTATGATGTCAGTGATGTCAACTGATCAAACACGGATGTTCCTCTTTAAACACTTTTTGTTGCAAGGTAGTGCTAAAGTATATTTAAAGTGCTAGGTAAAGTATCTTACCGTACCTACTTACTACGTTTTTGCATACTCTTATGCTAACTTATTGCTTGAAAATTTAAATATTTAACGAATCTCTTAAAACATTTGCAAACTTGTGATTTTTGTTTAGACATTGTTTTATATGAAACTTCAACTAAAAACTTAGCAACTTAAGAACTCCCTAATCAAATCAAATCATTCAAATAATTTATTACTATGAAAATGGTACATAGATGTTCTTTTTTTTTTTTAAATAAGGTTCTCGATCCATATTTTACCGACACATGGGCATGCAAATAGTAGGTTTTTACAATTTTATTCTAAATTTAAATTATGTGGCATGTCATTAGAATTACATAAAAAATATGACCTGATGAGTAAAAATAATAATTGTCGGACTTACGAGTATCACGTTATTGAAGCAAAGAGGCAATATACGAGACAGAGCCACAGCAACTAAAGATGCTCTTATTCTATTCCACTGTATTAACCTATCATCTGCCTAGCTTTTTTCCAACTATATTGGGGTTAGTATCCAGTCTAACCGGATGCAGCTGAATACCAGTATTTTACACGGTGCGACTGCCTATCTGACCTCCACAACCTAGTTTCTGCGTAAACGATACCCATCCGCCCTTATAAAAGCCTATTTTTCTTGGTAAGATAAAAATGCAATCCAAGCGTCTTTCCCAAAAATAGAATATAAATAATAAATAATTTCGATTATTCCCGGCGTCCATCCATTAGAGGGACGCCTCTATATTTGGGGCCATAAATATTGTGCTTGGCCAAACGATTTCACGAGTTTCGTCCAATGTTATTATGTATTAATATTAGATATATCATGTAAATTGATGACAGGATATTTATAGTGAATTAAGTGAAATCAAATGTCGAAAGACCAGTGGATAAGGCTTCGCCTCTCACACACGAGGTTGCGGTTCAAGTACCAATGTAACTTTTCAATTCGTATGTATTTCCTGAGTTTATCTTGGACATGTCATGACTGACATCGGTGCAGGAAAACATTGTGAGGTGACCTTTAGGTTTGAAATCGCCAACCCGTCCCGAGCAAGCGTGGCAATGCTCATGCCTTCTCTAAATGAGAAGACTACTTTGCCCTGCAGTGGGACAGTATTAGGCTGATAATATAAGAGAAGTCGTAATTTCTTCATGTTTCTGAACGAAAAATTTTAATACCAATCCAAGTCAATGCCAATATTTTATATAAATATGTCAATTCCTCAACGTACCTATTCATTTTAGGGCTAATTTTTCAATACTCAGATAACTCTTATCTGAATAATAAAAATTAAAATTTGATAGCTTTTGTATAGAAAATATGTCGAACTGTCATATTCTTCAGATAAGAGTTATCTGATTATTGAAAAATCAGCCCAAAAGGTTCCTTTTACCAATTCATGACCCAAAATAAATATTATTTTAACACACTACACGGCTAAATAGAAATGAAAATTGCAAAGCGTATATTTCTAAGACCACATTCACAGCAAAAAGGAAAACGATCTTGGCCTAAACGTATCTCATTTACGGCAGGCCAATAGATTTTGTGTCAAAACATGGCCATTACGAGGCTGTTTTTGTCACTTTTTTGTCGAAGTGTAGCCTAAAATTGGTGTGCCGACTTGGCAAAAACTTGGCTGACTCTGATTAAGCGTTTGCCAAGTTTCAATTAAGTTTCTTTTAGGTAGCTGAAAAGGCTGTGTTTTTATTATATTCAGGAAAACCCAATTCATCTGTTTTTGGTAACGTAAAAGGCCATTCAATAGTAAAGGAACATGAGGTTTTTGTGGAGACCTACAGGCTTTAATAGATGTTACACGTTCTTTTGTAGTAAGTACTTCATATGTTGGTGTTATTGATGGTGTGAACGTCTTCTGTTACGTGTGACATGAACTTATAAAGCCTGCTATACACGTGCAGTTATAACTGGCAGTTTTAACTGTTCTGTTGGTCTATTCAGTTAAATTATAACGTGCGTAAAAACTCTGTTGGACTATTCAGTTAAATTATAACGTGCGTAAAAAACTGAAAACTGTACAGTTGAATTGGATAGTAAAATTATCATAAGATAAAACTGAATAGTCAAAGCTGTACAATCGGTGGCTGTACAGTTAAAACTTAATGTATGTAGGAGACAACCATAGAAATATAAATTCTTACATCTATGGCGACAACAGTGCAGTTATCAGTTTTTTCATAGCATCCGTACGGGGTAAACACGTATTTTTGTTCCTCACGGTTCCACGTTTTACATGGACTACTACGGATACGGCAACTAGTCGCCGCAGGAGACGCCCTGGACGGCAAGAATCTATAGCCGATTCCCGGCCACCGTAGGCGCGGGCTTGCGGACGGCGAGCAATGGGTAGCTCGCCGTCCGGTAAGGACCAGGCCCGGGTCGACGGCACTCTGGGTTCCACGTGCGCCTCAAAGAGATGTCAGCAGAGATGGGGTCCGATACCGATAGGGCCGATGCTGCCAGGGTCGCGGGTTATTCGAAAGAGACACCGTGACCCTGGTACAGGCAACTGAAGGAACACAGGTGGGTTTAGTCAGTAAAAGTCTGACACGCCCTCCCGCTCCGCCCAGAGCGGGAGAAGTCATTTGATGAGTTCCAATCCACAAAAAAAAGGGGGATATACACGTTTTTTTGTTCCTCACGGCTCCACGTTTTCGCATCTAGCGCAATTTTCACGTGACAGTGCCGAATCAACGAGAATGGTTAGAACAATTTATATAAATTTATTATTCGGAACCTTGCTTTTGGAAAGCCAGATCGAAAGAGTACCACGACCGCAGCAAGCTGGAATCAGTCTTTTATTTAGACAAGCGCCAACAGATTATAACTGAAGCAGCAAACGATAAAACTCACCATGTGTAGACAAAAGGGGCGTCAGTTACAACTGTCAGTAAGAACTGATCAGTTAAAACTGTAGTTATAACTGCACGTGTGTAGCCCGCTTTATGTGGTTGTATACCGGAAGCTTTGCCGCGAGAGAGCGCTGTGTGTGTGTGTCACTTGTCAAAGTCATCTTGAAGACAAAGCGGCCAATCGACGACAAGAAAAAATACTTAGCAGCACCATCTCGCAGCAAAGTTTTCAGCAAGGAACTCCTTTGACAGTTGAATGAAAGTAACAAAACACTTAGCGCCATCTACGTGGAACTAATTTGACAGTTTTATGCCCCATTGCTAGTAATAATAGCTAAATTAGGTCATTATTAAGCTGATTTGATTGATGTTTCACAATAATCACTGAAGGTCAAATATTTGAACACAACTGAATTTTAAGTAGCCGGTAAAATGATCACGCTGTCTCTTTTACTATTAAATATATTGTAGCGACGGAATACCGATTGAAGAGGTCTTAAAATGAAGTAGCGTTTGAGTATGCGAAGCTAATTTAACAAAAACAACATTTTGTTCAGGAGTCCTTACAACCATTGCCACAGTCAGTCTGTGGATGGGTGACCATCTTATCACATCGAGACCCCTCCTTGCCTCAGAAAGCACCCTAAGCCGTTAGTCCCGGCTGTCATTCTTGGATCTTTAACAGTTACGGGTCGACGGAAGCCCGAAAGTCTGACAACCAGTCTTACCAAGGGGTATCGTATTACTCAGTTACTGGGTTGTGGAGGTCAGATAGGCAGACGCTCCATGTAAAATACTGGTATTCAGCTGCATCTGGTTAGACTGGCAGCCGACCCCAACATAGTTAGGAAAAGGCTAGGCAGATTGATTGATTAATCTTTTAGACTATGGACCTGTTGCACCACCTACGATTAAGTTCCAATTATCTTACTTGGCAGATAATTTCATACAAATTCTGTTCCATTTTTGAATTTATTCGGTAAGTAGTGGCTACTCGGACATCGTGAAAGAGGCCCTCAGTTTTGTAAAGAACTGAGATCTGTAAGTATAGGTCTGTGTAACTTCCTGCTTTCAATTGTTTCTCAAGGTTCTAATCCTGCGCCCTACCTCCTCAGGATATCAAATAGGTTATTGAAATGAACTAGACATCCTACAAATATCATAAATGTGAAAGCTTGGATGTTTATCACTCAATCATGCTTTAACGGCTGGACGGATTGAGATAAATGTTGGCACACAGGTAGACTACGACTTGAATTAAAATATAGAATACTTTTATCCGGATACATGTAGAAGTTTACCTAGCAAGTGAGTGAAACCGCGGGCAACATCTGGTACCTTTATAAATGGGGAAAGTATGTACATAATTTATAATTTGAATATTGTTGTAATAATATAAAATCATCACGATATATAAGCACCTTCGACACCTTCCTACATCTAAAATAATATTGCTCATCGCTCGTAATAAAATAAATTTTGAAGACTCTTTTGATCCTTATTTTAATCAAGCACCCATGAATTAATTATCAGAGCTAAATTAGATTTAATTAACATGAAGAAAATCTTTATATAATATTCTATATTATTGAAGTACATGTTTGAATCAATTAAGGTTCAAAATGGAAAGAAAACAGAGTATATTTAGAACATTTCGTACGATTCGATAAAGTCAATTGAAGAGAGAGATTTATTGTAACTTAATTCAGGGGTTCTAAGCAATTCGGTAGGAAAATGTCGTGGTAAGAAAGAATATTGATTTACTGGCTAACCTTGTTGTCGAGCGGTTTTTTAGCCCATTGTGTGGTTGAATTTTTCATGTAAAAATCTAACAAAAAACGTCCTGTTTTACGGATCAATTTGACATTCGTACGTTTCTACACACGTACGGTAATTATTTATTTTGTAAAGTAGGTACAGAATAAATTAAATGTAACATAATATTTATTTTTTATAATAAAGTAACAAGGCTGTTATAAAAAAAAATTGCCTCTAGCCAGACAGTGTACCTTTTGAATAGGCTATACTTTTGAAGGGTAAAAACCTATATTTTTCCTTACCTAACCGTTATTTATAATTGAACTAGCCATTGCCCGCGGCTTCGCCCGCGAACCTACTACCGGTATAAAAAGTATTCTATGTGGTTATCTAGGTTATTAACTATCTGTGTGCCAAATTTCATCCAAATCTGATCAGCCGTTTTAGCGTGATTGAGTAACAAACATCCAAATATCTTCTCAAACTTTTACGGTTATAATATGTATTAGTAGGATTCTTATATTTTGAAATAAAAAAAAAACAAGTTTTTCAATTTCTCTTACGGAACTTTTTTGACAACCAACTGATGCTAATCGATAAAACTTGATAAAACAGAAGTTGATTGATGGCAACATTATTTCAGTACGCATGTAGACAAGAATATCGAAGTACAAGGTCGGTTCTGTTGGTATTTATGTCTTATCAATTACGTAAAGCGACTAATATTAACCACTCATGTTAAAGGAAATAGCTTTCAATCAATTTTCCTAGCCTTTAACCAACTATGTTGGGGTTGGCTTGCAGTCTAACCGCATGCAGCTGAATAGTATTTTACATGGAGTGACTCAAAAACTCAAAACACAAAACTAAAAAAAGCATTTATTTCAAATAAACCAATTACAGGCACTTTTGAATTGTCAAGGGGTCGGTCAGTCAGAAGGATGAAGCTAGTCGCCTATTCCAAGGCTTAGTAGGTACCTATGGAGAAGAACGGGCAAGAAACTCCACGGACACGAGTACTAGTAGACTACTCTACTCCACGGACTGTAGGTACACCTCTGATTAACTTATCACTGATTAAAAAAGCAAGTTATAAATCATCAAAACAATGCAGTAAAAAAAGGTTCCAAGCGTCATAGCAACCAGTTTCAATCACTTGCTATCACGATGATAATGCAATAATAATGTACAGTCAGCAACAAAAGTCGATTATCGCTTGGAGTTTTTAAATCTTAATTACTAAGCGAAATATTTAATTCAAGTCTGAACAGAAGTACTTAAAATTTTAACAACATTAACTGATCTTAACAATTAAACGAAAAAAAAGCAATTTATCGAAAAATTTTGTGTTAATTTAGATGATGTCAAAAAGTAGCAGTGTTAACCGACTTCTGTTGTTGACTGTACCTACTCAATATACAGCAATTTGTAATAATCGATCAATATCTTTATGTTTTTCATTCATTCATTCATCTACATCCTAATAACAAAAACAATATTAATAATGTAATTATTTGTTTACTTTTATGATGAAAACAGTTCTAAGAATGCACCTCTCCCATTTTAGATCAAGTAGGTGTTCGTAACTAAAATAATTATATTTAATTTTCACGTAGAAGTCAGTAAATTACTCTTGATTAATTACCTTAGGAGCGTGTTTTGATGAATACTTGCCAGAATATTTCTCTAGATTAATTTGATTTTCTAATAATTATATTAGTTAATCACCTGGCCGGAATTACGCTGGAGTACAAGGAGTTTAGGATCGTTTTAAGTACTATTTTAAGATACTTAAGTGACTATTAATTATGAGATATAATTTCGCTCACCGAGTCACAAAAGTTTCACCCTGGAGTTTGCCAAAGAGCAATGGAGCGCCGTATTCTGAGTATAAAAAAAACTTTTTTACAAAATAAAAACTTTTTTACAAAAAAATACAACCGACTTCCAAAAACAACACTACAAAGTGCAAAATAACTTTAATTTCGGAAGTCGGTGTCTGATTATATGTATTTTCGTTTTTGCCACCGACTTCCGAAATTAAAGTTATTTTTCACTTTGTAGTGTTGTTTTTGGAAGTCGGTTGTATTTTTTTGTAAAAAAGTTTTTATTTTTCACTTTTTAGTGGTTCACATGTGCTTACCCCTTCACAGCGTACTGGCGTGATGTTATGTTATGAACTGGTGTGAACAACAAACAGACATGAGATTTGAGCGATCCCAGTCCATTTGCTATCATTTATTGAGGAGTTCCGTTGCCTATCTCAGAAGTTCTTCATCAGGTCTTCACCAAATTGAAATGGGACCACTCCAAGAAAGTACTCTTCCAAAAACTATCCAAATCGCTTCAAGTGTGCCTATAAAATTGGAAGAGTTTTCTCTATTTCTCCAGGATCCCATCATCAGATCCTGACTTGATGATCATGGGACCACCTGGGAAGTATACCCTTCCAAACAAAAAAAAAAATAATCCAAATCGGTCCAGCCATCTTCGAGTAATCGGGGAACATACATAAAAAAAAAAATAAAAAAAAAAAAAAAAAAAAAAAAAGTTCCGACGAAATGATAACCTCCTCCTTTTTGAAGTCGGTTAAAAATACAACCGCCTTCCAAAAACAACTACAAAGTGAAAAATAACTTTAATTTCGGAAGTCGGTGGCAAAAACGAAAATACATATAATCAGACACCGACTTCCGAAATTAAAGTTATTTTTCACTTTGTAGTTGTTTTTGGAAGTCGGTTGTATTTTTTTGTAAAAAAGTTTTTATTTTTCACTTTCTAGTTGTGGAACCTACCCCACACAAATTCTAATACCACTACCTGCAAAACAAACTAGAACATCATCCATATAAAAGTGGGGAAAAAATACGTATTATTGAAGCTAACTCAAAAACTACCCAAGCAAAGTTAATCAATTTTATATGGGACTAACTGTGATGTATACCCTCTCGAATAAAACAAAAACAATCCAAATCGGTCCAGCCATCTTCGAGTAATCGGGGAACATACATAAAGAAAAAAATAAAAAAAGGTTCCGACGAATTGATAACCTCCTCCTTTTTGAAGTCGGTTAAAAAGAACAGACAGAATACGGAACACTACGCTGCTCTCCAAAACGGGGAACATAAACGTAAGCAAGAAGGCTGCCGACTTGGGTACTTCTACTACAAGTTAAGGAAATCAAAATAGAATTTGAATGGCGCGTCACGTCAGCCTCATGAATCTGCCTAGCCTTTTCCCAACCATGTTGGGGTCGGCTTCCAGTCTAACCGGATGCAGCTGAATACCAGTATTTTACATGGAGCGACTGCCTATCTGACCTCCACAACCCAGTGACTGGGTAATACGATACCCCTTGGTAAGACTGGTTGTCAGACTTTCTGGCTTCTGACGACCCGTAACGACTGTCAAATATCCAAGAATGACAGCCGGGACCAATGGCTTAACGTGCTTCGAGGCACGGAGGAGTCTCGGTATGTAAAGATGGTCACCCATACACGGACCAACCCCGGCAAGCGTAGCTTAACCTGATGGATCGACCCGTACGGCTGTTATTACTTAGCCACGAGCTCCTGAACGTCAGCCTCATGAATACCGCTAGATAAAGTCTTCACATAAAAGTTTAAGGCAAGTAGTGATTGACCTGGTTGCCCAAGAGCAATGGAGTTCATTCAATATTACCCTGGTAAAGCCTTGCCACCTTAGCCATTGGCGCCTTTAGTTATTCATTATGTAGGACTAGCGTTTGCCCGCGGCGTCGCCCGCATGGATGTCGGAAATTATCCCACGGGAACTTACTATTAGGATAAAAAGTATCTTATTTGTTGATCCAGATTGTAAACTATCTGTATGCCAAATTTGATCCAAATCTGTACAGCCGTTTTTGCGTGATTGATTGAGTAACAAACATAATAACTTTCACATCTACTAATTTCGGAAGTCGGTGTCTGATTAAATGTATTTTTGTTTTTGCCACCGACTTCCGAAATTAAAGTTATTTTTCACTTTGTAGTGTTATTTTTGGAAGTCGGTTGTATTTTTTTGTAAAAAAGTTTTTATTTTTCACTTTTTAGTGGGTCTGTTTATAATTTGTATAAGTTACAATAGTCTAATGTCAATTGCTCATCACATGTTACAAAATATTGCTTTTCCCGATGCTGGGACGTTAATTGTTGAGGAGTTCTGCTGGTAAGAACCAGGAGAACTCCTCAACAACCACTCACCACACGCATTGTGTGACGAGCGGAAATTGCTTAGCGACCATATTAAAGTAATCGAATCGCAACCCGTGAAATATTTATCATTGAATAGTTCCGGTAGCCATCTGTGGTCTTTATCATCAGTTCCACTTCACCAAGTGGTGCTTTCCGAGAGCAAATGCACGAGCTACTATAAAAAATACTCAAATCGCTATAGGTGTGCCTTTAATATATGAAGAGTTCCTTCGATTTCTCCAGGATCCCATCATCAGAACTGGATTTTGACAAAAATGGGACCATTTGGGAAGTATACCTTTTCCAATAAAAAAGTATTTTTTCAAATCGGTTGGCAAGCGACGGAGTTATGCGCGAACAAACATAAAAAAAAAAATACAAACATCCGAATTGAGAACCTCCTCCTTTTTTAGAAGTCGGTTAAAAAAGAGAAGACCTGACTGATTGACTGACTCAATTTTATTTGTCTCGTAATATTAATACGTTGTTACAACTGTACTACTATTAGGGTCAATCAGGGTAATTGTAAACGTTTTTGAAAAATACTGTATGAACTAATAATTTTTCGGCTTTGTAAAAAAAAATATTGGCATTTATAAAAGAGGAGTTAATTACTTTGATTGTATAGTAAATTATCTAAAAACTGCAATATCAGCCATTTAAACTGCGTCATTAGCGGTTTCGAAAATGAGGTGTTTACATTTTACCCTGACTTTATAACAAAAAATGTTATTTTGGGGTAAATGTGAACTGCTAAAGTAAGTCTACGTGATAAGCATTATAATTCCGCTAACTCGTTTTCACTGTTTAGAGTCTCGTATATACATAAGGTTTTGATCTAAGCGTCTAGCAATATCTAGGGGTAAATGTAAACAAATTATCTAGCTTCGATATTTTGCGTTGACTAAATTACGGGGTGATTGGAAACATATAATTGTTTTAGGGGAAATTGTAAACTAATTAATGAAATCTATACATTTTCAAAGGGGGTAAAAGAAAACAAAATTTAAAGAAGTGCTGGTTATTAATAATTTTTAAATCAACTGCAACCATCTTATACATAATGACCTAGTAGTCAAAATAAAAATAATCTTCATCATCGAGGAATACAAACTCTGTTTCCTTCCCATTCAATTTAAACAAATTTACGTTTTTCACAATCATAGTAGCTGGTATAGTGTCGATATCTTTGTCTGTAGCAAGAAATCTCATATTATCATTTCTACCTACTTTTTTAAAAAAGGAGACAGTGTACACAGGATATATACTGTCTCGTTTTTTGGTCTTCGACACTACTTTACCGACGAAATAGTCAACTTTTTTTTTTAAAACGTATCTTACGAGGACTGTATCGTTTTCTTGATACTCTGCTAACTCTGCAACAGCAATCTCATTTGTGTTACTGCACCCAGCTAAAGGGGATGCACGAGATTTGCCTGAATCATTTAATGTATTATCATTTTCGGCGGGAGCAAGAGTGAGCGGTGACTCAGAAATTGTTACATCTGACACTACTTCATCAATATCTGAGTCACTATGTATGCTCATGTCTACTTCGCTGTTACTACTATCATCTGAATCTATTTTTCGTCTTTTGTTTGTCATTTTTATTTGTTTTTTCGTCTTAGTCTGTGTATTCCCTTTTCTTTTTCTCTGCTTGTTAACAGTTGGTTCTGTATTTTCTTTTTGCATATTCTTGCATTTTTTCTGCGTTTGATTCTTTTTCTTCTGACTTTTTTTATTTTCTGCTTCTTTAAGTCTTTCTTTTACTTCTTGACTAGTTAAAACTTCTCCAAAAGCGCTCTGCTTTAATCGTGGTATTACTACTTTCTTTTTCTTTTCGGGAGTGGTACTGACCCCAAATATATTTTCCAGTGCTTGTTTATTTGGTGATTGGGTCGTTTCTTGTTCTTCATTCATCACTGATAATAAAATAGCATTGACTATCTTCGTTTTTGTATGTTGGTCTGTTTGTGAATCTAGTGATATTTGCTTTAAAATGCTATTTAGCAAAGTCGAAGATAGGGTGGAGTTGGATTTCTCAGTAATCTGCTGCTGCTCTTTCTTTTTATTAATGTCTCCTGTCTCTACATTTTGATCGTCAATTAGCTGTTCGAGTTGTTGTATCTCTACTTCGTCCTGATTTGTCATTTCAAGCTCTGTGTCCTGTATTATCTCTGCTTCTATTGGGTGCCCTATAATTTGGGTTTTATCTGTTCCAGTCTGTATTATGCTTACTGTATTCTCATCAATGTTTTCGTGCATTTGCATTTGATGCATTGATGTCTCTTGTAAATCTGTTTGAGTTATATCACTGATATTGTCTGTAGTAAGTCGCCTCAAATCTAGTTGAAATAATTCTTCCTGATACTCTTCTTCAGTTTGTTCAACAGTGTTGTTCTCTTCATTGTTCAACAGACCGCTGTATAATTTTAAATCATTGTCGTTGAATAGGTTTTTGGGGAATTTTGATGGTTTTACAGGATAAAGGCCTGTAGTAGTGAACCCAGATATTATATTTTGCGGCTTGAAAGCAGTTGTATAGACTTCACCTAACAATTCTCCAAATTGTGCTCGTGACAATCTGCCTGTTCCTTTTCCCATTTGTTGGACTCCATGTTCGACTAATTTCTTCTCCCAAGCCTTTTTTACTGGTCCAAACACGCATTTGTCAAGGGGTTGAATCCTATCGGTCATGTGGCTTGGGAACTTCATTAGTACAATTTTAGCCTTATCAGCTTCTTCGATAATTCGAACACTTATGTGGCTGGCATGTCCGTCATACAGCAATAAGGCTGTTTGGTGTGGTTCATTTCGTTCTTCACGTAATCTGGTTATATATGGTATGAAAGATTTCATCAACCAGTTAAAAAAAACTGGTTCTTCCATCCATCCATTTTTGGAAGCTGCGTACAATGTACCAGGATAGGATTTTTCTGATGTCCATCGTGCTTGCACAGCAGCCCCTTTAAATACAATAACGGGTGGCAAAACCCTTCCATCGGCAGATACACATGCAAGTACTGTCGTTGATTCCCTTCCAGATCCTCCAGACACTCGATAAAGAGCTTTACCTTTGTGACCGATAGCCCGTAATTTACTGGGATCGCTCTGAAAGCCACTCTCGTCGCAGTTATAAATGTACATGGGTTTTTCTTCCAAATTGTTTTCTTTTACAACAGCCTTTAGCATTTCATAAAAATCATACACAATAAACGGTTTCCTGGCATCCATCCGCAGTTTTTGTAGATGTTCAGGCTTTTTCAGTGTGAGTTCTGGGTGGCGTTTCATGAAACTTATGTACCAATCATTACCAGGTTTATTGTCTTTGAAATTATTCACAATGCTATTACTTTCAACATATTCCTTCACAAGATTTTTTAGTTCTTCTTTTATTACTGGAAGGCCCATTTGTGCTCGAGTTTTAAGGCAAGAAGCTATGTGTGCTTCCACGCGAGCTGGCAATACTTTTGAAACGCCAGCGCCCATTCTGTTAATGTCCACTTTTCTGCCTTTTATCCGGTGATAAATAACTGAGATAGGGACGTTATAGGCTTCTTCAGCTTGTCTATAAGTCTTCTTATTTTCCTCCACATCCTTAACAGCCTTTTGTAAGTCAGTTAAGGTATATTTTGTTTGTCTTTTACGAATGTAAACCCGCGGCATTTTGAAAATGTACCTGAAAAGAAATGTTTACCATTACCCATCACCATGTTAGTAGCAGAAATTATAAGAGTTCACAATTACCCCATTGTTTACAATCACCCCCAAACCTGTTTACAATTACCTCCACCCACTATATCGTATGGGAAAATGTAAACACCACTTCGCTGCTTGTTGGCTTGATTTTATTGATGGAAAGTTAGAAAAAAAACAAAGCTAATTCCATTAAATAACAGTTAAAAAACAATCAGCAACTTACCTATCAACTTTTCTTATAAAATAATTTGCTAACAATTTCGTGCAAAATCTTAAAAACAACGTTTCTGCAGACAACTTTTCGTCACACTGAAAGTAAGGTTAATTTTCTGACAGGTGAATAAAATGACATTTCTAGTCATAGACAACATATTAAAATTACGTTCCGTTTCACCTCTGTCAACCTAAATACATTATTAAAAGTTTATTACGAGTCGTTTCCAATCACCCCAGTTTACAATTACCCTGATTGACCTAAATATATTTAAAAAAAAATTGAGACCCTCATAGTAAAGCCCTTTCATTTGACATATAATACGGTTATGTAATAATATGTAATACTTTGCAAAACTTTTTTTTTTAATTTTCTTATTTGCCCCCCAAAAACCATATTCAAAATTTATTTATTTATTTTACCCATCCGCGTTTGGGTCACAGAAGTTCATATGTGTATACTAAATTTCAACTTAATCGCTCCATTAGATTCTGAGCAAATTGACTGTGACAGACGGACAGACAGACAGACATACAGTGATCCTATAAGGGTTCCGTTTTTTTTCCTTTTGAGGTACAGGACCCTAAAAATGGAACTGAATTTGTATGAAATTATCTGCCAAGTAAGTTGTCCTATTAATCCTATTAACTTAGTCGTAGGTAGTGAAACAGGCCCGTAATGTACTACGATAATCGATAACGGACTTTCCATGTTTCCACTGATTTTCAATTGTTTCAGTCTATAATATAGGAATTATTATTTCTTTCCATTTTTAAATAAAATGATAATCAGAACTGTTACTTCAGGTTAATTCCAATCCACCGGAGATAACCTCAAATAACTCCGTACATTATTATTTTTTTATTAATATCGTGCTTCCATTGTGCGAAATATTCGCCAATAGAGCTCATTTTATAGTTCAATGGTTTTTATCAATAGGTCAGGAAGGCCAAAGTGCCAATTTAATATCGTTGAACGCTCGCGATTATTGTGGAGTGTCCAAAGTATATGAACTGTAAAAATTAACTCATATACAGAGATTAAAAGTTGGTTTTTTTTATAGATTCTTTTAGAAAAAAAAAATCTAGTCAGTCATAGCAGTGAAAACTTGACAGTGTGGCGAGACGCGTGACGTAAGAGTTTTTTCTCAACGCGCCTAAAGAAGTTTTCACTTTATGCATTGTGCGTTTTTATGATTTGTAACATGACGATAATTATCGTGGACTTCCACGGTATCACGATAACCTAAGAAAGTAAAATGTTTGGAAATACATATTATAAAGACCCTTTTTTTTCGTCCACGATAACGTCATAACGTGCACGTATTTCATACATAATTATGGACGTGGACGTCTACGATAATATCGTCACGAACGTTAGAAATTATAAAAGCGCACATTTGGTTTGAAATATTTTTTAAACTTATTTTACAAATTGGATAGGGATGGTGACTAAAAATTTTTTTGTACGTCATTTAGATTATTAAAAAATATTGAAAACTTATTTTTTCTTTTTTTATGTAATAAAAAGATTATGGCGATACATTGATTTAAAACATGGCATGATGTCACGCCTAGCTATGTTTTATACGTAGTAGTGAATGCGTGTTAACTAAGTATTTTTTTTTTATATGGTAAAGCAAAAAAACGTTTCTAATACTTTTTAGGGTTCCGTAGCCAAATGGCAAAAACGGAACCCTTATGGATTCGTTATGTCTGTCTGTCTGTCTGTCTGTCCGTCCGTATGTCACAGCCACTTTTTTCCGAAACTATAAGAACTATACTGTTGAAACTTGGTTAGTAGATGTATTCTGTAAACAGCATTAAGATTTTCACACAAAAATAGAAAAAAAAAACAATAAATTTTAGGGGTTCCCCATACTTAGAACTGAAACTCAAAAATTTTTTTTCATCAAACCCATACGTGTGGGGTATCTATGGATAAATAAATAAAAATAAAAAATAAAAATATTTATTTGACACTAGGAAATACATGTTGCAATCAAGTTATAATAATAGCACACTAATGTATTGTAACAATCAGATCCTAACCCCCAAACTAGGCCTGGACCTGTATTTTGGGGGGTCAGCGTTCAGCCATGGGTTCTATTTCCAATCTAACAGCAGTTAAGAGGAGTGTCAGTAGAAGTTAACAGCCAAGGTTATTGCTATTTGGTAACACATATAGGTCAAAATAGCTTTCATTAGGTACAGAAGAAGATAAAACACATAAAATATGTAGGGATTAAAATTACAAAAAGAAAGTAAAAATGCAAAAAAATATTTGTGTTTGATGTCTGTGTGTGTAATTATGTGAGTTGATGAGTTTATGTGTGTATGCGGTGGAAGTTTGTTGTGTGTGTGCAAGGGAGTGAGTGAGTGTCTGGTTTGGTTCGCACCTTTGAATGTGTGTAAGGACGGGAAAAAGTAAGAATGGATGACAGTGTGTATGGGTTTTAACTGATAGTCTATCTTTTGGAGCCAGTCTGCTACTTTCCTTTTCATTTCCCGCCGGCACATTCCAGCTATGGTTAGCTTTTTATTTGCGAGATTGTAAAGTTTGCTGCTTAAGCTATTAAACTGGTGTTTGGCAAATGAGGTGCGGCAGGGTATAGTAGGGCATATGGAGGATTTACTACGCTTTTTTGGTTCGGGTAAGGGAATAATT
Organism: Cosmia pyralina; assembly: GCA_946251885.1. Lineage (NCBI taxonomy): Eukaryota > Metazoa > Arthropoda > Insecta > Lepidoptera > Noctuidae > Cosmia > Cosmia pyralina. Next base: position 12,406,438 of record OX276364.1, read on the forward strand.
CCTTGTTTTCTTTGGATAGATTTGAGCACATAGAGCTGGCGGACAGTGAGGACTTTAAGTTCAGAGAATAATTGTGAGGTGGGGAACCTGTACGGTTTCTTGGTCATAACCTTGAGCACAGCTCTCTGTGCTCGCTCCAAACCCAGCAGATAGGTCTTTGCTGCACCTCTCTTCCAGATGGATAGGTCTTCAAAAATTATATTGAGGTTTTTAATAAATGTTTTATCTAAACTCAATAGTTTGCGCGACAGACACTTCCAAAGTGGTAAAATGTGTGTCCCTTCTGAACTTCTAAATAAACTTCTAAAATAAGAGAATGATAAAACTAAAAAAAAAAATATATGATGTACGTTACCATGTAAACTTCCACCGAAAATTGGTTTGAACGAGATCTAGTAAGTAGATTTTTTTAATACCTTTCATTCAATCAACTCAATTATTAAAACATCGATCAAAGTTACAACGAACTGCAAGAACTTTTATACATATTATGTTACTTGCTGCTACGGAACCCTTCATGGGCGAGTCCGACTCGCACTTGGCCGCTTTTTTTATTATCTGACTGACGGACTAAATAGAATTTCTTTTTTTTTTTGTTTTACCCAGGCTGGCATTACTATTAGTAGAAACAATTGAAACGTAAGTTTGTAGTTGATCTGCATTATGACTAGTTTTTTTTTTTCAACTTTTATGAGTAGTCTAAGTTGTTATTATAAATGTCGCCAAACAACCCTGATTTCCATTCCAGATAACTTGTAAAATAATGTTTTATTTTTTGTGAAAATAAAATAATACATTATCATTTTGCTTCTGTTACAGGTAACATCAACACCACAATTAGAGAAAATATTAGGTAAGAATAAAATAATATTACAATGCTACCTGTACGGTCTCATCGCCGAACATTTTTCTGCTTACTCTGTAACCTACTTTATGCCAACGATGCGCGTCATAATTTAGCAATTATAAAATAACATGACTAACGAATTTAAAATATAGTGAACTTATAACTGAGTAGCTATCAACAATAGAGAGAAATAATTACCTACCACTATATTACTGTTACTCTTAACTTAAATAAACCTAACTAACTCAGTGCATCTTAGTGGAACGTGTTTCTCTGTACTACTGAACTTTCAAACCTTCACGTCAAATCGGTGTACGGAGTTAACTACTACAACCCGTACACTACCCAAAAATTACATTAATTGTTATGCTGTAGGTATATATTTGATCATCTTTTCAACCTTACACAAAGGTTTTAAGATAAATCCTTCGATCCACCTAATTTCTAATACACAGTCAGACAAATGACTAGTCAAAACTGAAAACTCAATACTACCTACTAGCCTTCGTTGTATTTATTACTTCCTTAACTGAAAATGTTGATTTACCAAAATAACTGACACCCACAAACGAAGGAACCTAAGTCCATCTGCACCCAGAAATACGGTCCAGATGAAACATTTCCCACCGATATAGTTGCGATGACATCTTGTGGACGTGTTCAATCTAACCACCCGTGACATCTCGACCTTATGTATGCCAACGGTTTAGTTTCTAAACTTCCCTGGATCTGAACTAAGTTGACTTGCCGAAGCTAGGGCTCGCATATAAATTAAGGTGAAGATTGTAATTAAATGTATCTATAGTCTGTTCCAAAAGTACCTGATGAAAGTGTGAACAAGCCCTGTTCGTGTTAAATTCTTACGCAAATCACTTACTAAAAAAATGTGTATGTGTATGTGTTAAATTAGTAATACATTCATCTGTATTTAGAAGGTTTCAACTTTATATAATCTCACCTCTTTTACCAACAATAATATTGTTATAATTATTATAATTAAAAAAATCATCGACGAAAATTGAGGTTATAAAATGAACCTCAATTATTTTTTTTTTTTGTTAGCCTGCGCTACCCCAGTCGTGGGCATAGGTCTCCCTCCGCGAGCCTAAGCCTCCTCCTTACCGTTTTGGCTGAAACTGTCTAGTTCATCCCGCCATCTCCTACGTAACATCAAATAACAAATGAAAAACATTTAAAATTATAATTTCAGGTGTTGTTATTCAATAATTACCAAATTAAACCAGTCAATAAAGTAGCATTCAAATGGCACTACAAACTGGCAGCCACAGGTATGTTACCTGATTCAGTTGGTAACATCTTCATCAGATACATACATACTTTCGGAACAGACCATGGTTTAGGTTTTGTGTTGAAACGTGAGGTCTATCAACAGGAACATAAATAATAATAAAATATATCCTTTACTTCCATAACCAAAAAAAAATTATTTATACAAATGGATTACCTACTTATTAAAAAAAAAAAATACTTATTTACTTTAAAGAAAATATGTACACTTTCCATCTAGGTTATGGCTCCTTTTCAGGTACAGGGCTCCTCCAATTTTCTCCAGGTTTCCCTATTTTTGGCTTTGACCATCCAATCTTTGCCTATGCTCTTTTTTTAGTTAATCTACCCAGCTTTCCGGTGGGCATCCTCGCCTTCTTCGTGTTGGTCCCGTGGTTCTATGGGTCCATCTTGTGACAGGTAGGCGTGCTACATGGCCTGCGCATTTCCACTTCAGACGTTGGGTATGTTCGAGGGCGTCCAGAGCATTGGTTCTCTTACGTACAATAGGAACATACTACGATTTTTATTATATAAATAGTCATGACATTTAACCCAGGCACCAATCTTCAAACACTGCGCCCATCATTGGCCAATAACAAAGCCAGTAATTCCGCACGAATTACCTCTTGTGGTTTTTCTCGGCCCCATTTCCCAAAAAAGGTATACATGTACTTACATAACAAGCTACATTTAGCATGACCTTGTTCAACCTTAAAGGCCTCAGGGCTAAATCTAGATGTTTTTGTATTTATTAAATTTTCTTCAGTCTCATTTTCCATTATGACTTGAGATGAATACTTATTTGAGAGAATACTGAAAATTGTGTACAGTCACGTTGAATATTATGTCAGAGTATTTTGAGGTAAGACTGATAATTAGGTAGGTAGTGAACATTGAACTGATTTTGTATGACATACCATCTCCAATGTATAAGCTGGAGTGGATTCTCTTGTATATTATGAGACGTAAGTTGTCTTATTTTTAAGATTAGTCGCAGCAGTAAACTACTATGGGCGGATTTAACATAATGACTTTGCATTGCCTATCTTCGGATACCATACCGGACCGGACCGGGTATGAAGTTTTTGTGTAAAACGAAAAAATACTTATTTTATTGCTTTTTAGGGTTTCACACCTCAAAAGGAAAAAACGGAACGGTCTGTCTGTCAGTGCGTCAAGACCCTTTTTCTCAGAAATGCGTGGAGGTATCAGGTTGTACCTAATTTATATCAAATACGTAGGTCTACGGTCCCTTGGAGGTCTAAAAAAATCAAGCTTGTATGCCAACACAATTAAAAAATACGACCATTTATGGGACTTATTTCGATACTCGCAAATAAATCAAAACCTAGGGTACTTTCCGTAGACCTAGAATCATAAAATTTAGCAAGAAGCAAGGTCTCACAGCACAAGTAAAGGAAAATGCTGAAAATCGTTAATTTGTAGTTTTATCACGTAACATTTTTTTTTGCGATTACAAACTTACATTTTTGTAGTTGGCAAATTGACCGTGACGTATATCGGTACACCTGTGGGAGAATGTGTTTTTTTAACTACAATATTAAGTTTGTTTTTGGATGAATTTATCCTAATTGTGTTGCTTTATTGGGCGTGGTCCGACATGCACTTGGCCGGTTTTTTTTCTAGCGTGCGGAAATATTAAGATGTTTAATAAGTACCACTCTGCGGCGTAGAGTACCTACCATACCGGTAGACCATCAGCAACAAGGTTGAAAATCGCCGAGCTAAAATTTATGCCACTAAAGGTACTTACTAAAACACATACTAAAATTAACCTTTATGCTTAGAGAAATGACAATGAAGCGTTTGTTGATGAACCTTTGTGAAGGTATGATAATAATGTCAAGACGTATTAATATCGATTATATTGCTCTATACAAAACAAACCGATGTATCGATTTGTCCTTGATAGACAAGGCAGGGTGACGTGTTTACAAAGTTATCGCATTAAAAATGCTATGATATAATCGTGACATTTCTTTTGATGTCGAACTTTACAAACTGGCCAAAAAGGTTTGTTAAGCTGACATCAGACACTTCACTTTTTGTTAATTTTAAAAGCTTTTATTTAACTTGCAATGTATTATATGTATGTATGTATGTTCGCGTGGAATCTTGCTACTCAATTTTGAAGCAGATATCTTCAACCGATTGAGCTAAAATTTTGTATACACGTTTAGTTTAGATGACAATACACGATAAGCTGTGTGACGTCATTCTAAGTCCAATATGGCGGAACATCCAAGATGGCGGAATATTTTTTTTTATGCATTTCTACAATATGGGTATCAAATGAAAGGGCTTGCCGAGAATAATTAGAAAAATATTCTGACATCACTCTTAATCCAATATGGCGGACTTTTGAAGTTTTTTATGCTTTCCTATAGTAACCGGCAAACGACCTTGCAACAATGATGCGTTGAATGAGATGAACAGACTCAGCGATAACTAAAAAGTAAAAAATAAATTAAAAGCAAAAAAACCTTTTTTAAAAAAAAGCTTTTATTTAAATGCTCTAAAAAGAAGAAAATATATATATTTTTTGTAATTTTTACTATCAACTTATAACCTCATTATACACAATTTATATGATCATAAAAGCTTGTCGCGCGATTTACTTGTGTAAATAAACTAGTACCTATTTAATTGAGTAACTTAATTTGCTGTTTATTTTTTTTTAAATTTCAGTTTAATTAAATACTTATAGGTACTTACGCAAACCTCGCGACAAGCTTTTATGATCATATAAATCGTGTATAATGAGGTTATAAGCTGATAGTAAAAATTTTAAAAGAAAACTTTATTTTCTTCTTTTTAGAGCATTTAAATAAAAGCTTTTTTTTATAAAAGGTTTTTTCGCTTTTAATTTTTTTTATCTTTCACTCGAAAATAAATCAAAGTGAAATAATATGAATTCAATAGTGAACCGCTCCTATAGTTTGCCTATACGTTAAAATACGAAGATACAATACGATAGGTAATGTAAATGTATAGACAATCACGACCTTCTAAGCTTCCACTGAATTGATTTTCTGCTCAGAATATTGGTGATAAATAAAATTTAATTAACGCCGTACGTTGTTCGTCGCAGAATTCTGTCACGTATAAATTCTGTCGTAGGATCGAGCTGAAGCTATTGGTAATATTCTACGCTCTGCTATTCGAAGCTCGGATCGTAAATCTCTTGGTATCGGCAACTTGACACTACACGAAACTGGCTTTTAGTCTGGCTTTGAGATTTGGTATACGAGGTGGAAAGAAAATAGCTAAGATATCGGAAACTATAAGGATCGTAAACCACGTTTATATTTTTCTGCTTTATACCTAATGTTGTAATGGCTCCTCGTCTCTCATGGTCGAAATTGTGGGTTAAACCTGGGCAAGTACCAATGTGACTTTTTCAATTCATATGTAGTTTCTGAGTTTATCTTGGACATTACTTACATTACATAATCAGCCTATAACGTTCCCACCGCTGGGACACAGGCCTCCTCTCTGTGAGAGGGAGTGGGCCGTAATCCACCACGCGGGCCCAGTGCGGGCTGGCAGATGTCACAAGTCATCGAATTTTTGATTCTAGGACATGCCGGTTTTCTCACGATGTTTTCCTTTTTCCTTCACCGTTTTGAGAGCAGTGGTGCTGAAATAATTTACACAAAGTAAAGCGCCTGCCTGGGTTCGAACCTACGACCTACAACTCGTAAGTCGCGACCGTTACCACTGGGCCACCACTGCTCCTACTTACATTGGTGAAGGAAAAACACCGTGAGGAACATGGACTGTTTTTAATCGCCAAGCCGTCTTGCGCAAGCGTGGTGATCAATGCTCGTGCCTTCTCTGTTTGAGAAGAGGCCTTTGCCCTGCAGTGGGACAATAGTAGGCTGGTGTTATTATTATTATAACTATTAACTTACCGTTAATACTGATTTACATTTTCATTAGTTGAGTAATGAATTTAGTTTGAAAAGTATCACGTATCCATGTATAGACTTCAAGAAATGAACTTACGTAACGCATCTATTCTAATTTCCAGTAAGGTAAAAATTGGTTTATTTATTAGAAGGTATATCAAAATCAAAAATCAAAAATCAAAAATATTTATTTGCGTAAATAAGGTACAGAAGGATCTTAAAGATAGGTATATGATTCTCTTATTCTGCCATTAATGTCGGCGTGCAAATTTTACATAATTATTGAATGTCAAGAAAATTATATTTTGAATCATGCATGCAGTTAGTAAATTGTATTAAATCGATTCTTATTTCTTATTTGATAACAATCAATTATTTATAATGGGACATGATAGGTACAAAAATATAAAGTAGGTACACCACTTACTACCTACAGTATTGTCTCGTCTTTTCCCTTTAATTCATCCAAAGGTTGTCTGTAAAACATCGCATTTAGACCGCCCATTGTGTAGCCTGTAAAATTTCTACATTTTACATCTGTAATTTTTGTGGTGTACATAACAAAGAGTATTCTATCCATATATCTATTGTTAGAACTCTTTTATAAGCATCAATTTTAAACAGTGTCCTTTTAGCAAATTGTTAATATCATCGTAAGGCCCAACGACCTAATTTAATGACAAAAATATGTTGACACTCCGGCAAAGACAGTTTTTAAAATCATTAAATTACGACCCAGTGACCTAAAATTATGACATGATATTTAATCGTATTTTTTGGTTAAATAATCCTGCCAATTAATTAATGAATTATATCCGGAAGCGCCATGTAAAGGCGATATATTTCAATCTTTCATATTTTAATCAAAATAAGTCTTGCCTATTGAGCCAGCAAAAAATTATGAAATTTCTCTGCGGTGTTTATAATTTTCAATCGCAAAGCTGGGTGGCAATTAGCGTTAAAGATCTTAATACGAAATTTTCAACACAAGTATGCTTAAAAGTTCGCTGAGCGAGCTTAGCTGAGGGTACTAATTGACCCCCTCGTCACTCCTCTCTCTCTCACACACATGGGTATCTACTTAACAAGCGTAGTATAGTTAGGTCAAGTGCAAGAAGGGATAACAATTATTTGATGTTGTTCTATAACATAACCATAACATAGCCCCCCCCCCCCATTTACCTTTGCCTTTTTTTTTGTGGATGGAAAACCATCAAATGACTGCTCCCGCTCTGACTTTTACTGACTAAAACCCACTCGTTTTCCTTCAGTTGCCTGTGCCAGGGCCACGACATCTCTTTCGAACGACCCGCGACCCTGGGGGCATCGGGCCTATCGGACCCCATCGCTGCTGACATCTCTATGGCATCGGGCCTGTAATCCCGAAAAGGTTATGCAGTGTACATATAGTACTCCCACAATTCGCCAGATTACGGCCGCTCGGTAGATAAATACGCGTCTGTCTGTGCGAAATTGCCGCGCGCTCGAACTGTTGCGTATTAGTATATACTGAGATTTCGAAGCGCGTCGTTCCGGCCATTTTCTATGAAGATAAACTACTGCATCATTATTATATTGTGGTTATAATGTGCGTACAAGTGCTAGTCACAGCCTGAGTTATGTGAGCAGTGAGACGGGCGAGGGCGCGGACTTTTGTCTACCTCCACCGTCTCACCGCTCACATACCTCAGGCCGTGCCTAGCATTTGCGCGCACACTATAACATAAGATTTGACAGTGGTTTGTTATGATAAACTTTTCAGAAACGTATGTACATCTGTGGTACCTACCGACATTCAGTCATATTTCGAGACATGACTACACATTACACAACAAAATTACAATTAAAAGCTTTCCCTGTGTTAACAGATTGCTTACTCATGGTACGGTCAGCAACAGAAGTCGGTTAACACTGCTACTTTTTGACATCATCTAAATTAACACATAATGATACGATAACCTGCTTTTTAGCATTTCATTTATTAGATACTCGTAAGAGTTGATTTTCTTTAAAATTTACATCTGTTTCGATTTTAATGAAGTATTTTTTTCAATAATTAAGATTTAGAAAACTCAAGTGTTAATCGACTTTTGTTGCTGACTGTACATTGGGGTTAGGGGTCATTCGGCCCACTATGGAACTGGGCCCGCGGACCAGTTACCCCTTTTAAAATTTGATAGTGGTAAACTGGGCCCACATCTGTTTTGCTTTCAATCAAGCGAAGGGTAGCTTAAAATGGCTTATTTAATCTGGTCGTTTTTGGCACTCGCCGGCCGCTGCCGCGGCACCGCTCGCTTCGCTCGCTCGGCTCGTGCGTAGGTCACAGTTTTAACCTAACCTAACCTATATATTTTTTGTCATATTTTGGTATTTTAATGCACAACCTCATATGGGGTTATTGTACTCATCATTATGAACAACTTTTACTGCCTATATGACCAAACCAGAAATCTAAAAAAAATATATTATATTATATATGTAAATGCTTGTACCTGTATACATATTGTATACTTAATAATATATAAGCCATTTTAAGCCACCCTTCGCTTGATTGAAAGCAAAACAGATGTCGGCCCAGTTTACCACTATCAAATTTTAAAAGGGGTAACTGGTCCGCGGGCCCAGTTCCATAGTGGGCCGAATGACCCCTAACCTGTACATTGTACCCACCGCGATGCTCCTAATTGTTTCTTACAACTCCACCATATTTATGTAACTACATTCCAAGAGCAACAATGAAAAATAGATCACAGACAGCAAATTAAAATTTCATTAGCGGTTTGTGCACGCTGCGGGCACATGAGAAAATAATGTGTTACAGACACCGAGTTTCATTCATCGTGCAATAAGCAATACCGCTACTACATGGGGTTCTCACCGACAGTAAAAACAAACATTGGCGAGATATTACACCCCTAAGTACCAAATCGATATATTTCCTTAAGGGGGAAGCGCCAAAGTAGCCAGCGAAATTCAAATTTTCTTACGTTTTTGCAATTTGCAAGTAAGTATTAGGTTGTATGTTTAAAAATTTGTTGTATTTATAGATGCAGCAGGTCAACGCATAGACGATATGTAAAGTAAAGTGAAATGAAACGTCAGCTTGTAGATCTTAGTTCTCGCGTTCCGCGTTCAGTAATTATGGAAAATCGTTTTACGTCATTCAGCTCCGTTCTGTAAGGAGCTGTTTTGAAAAACAGCTAGTAAAACAGCGGATTCGACCATCCATCATCCATTATACAGGGTTATTTGTAATTAGAAGAATTCCTTGCAGGACGTCATAGTAGGGTTAAAATGCAACAAATTAACCCACCAATTGTTCTACCGAAATTCTGTATTTTTTTTTTGTAATTTTTGTCTAAGAAAAATATACATTACGAAAAATAAAATGTCTAATTAGTGATCTTTGCCAGTTTTAGGCATTTTTCAACTTTAAATTTTTAACAAAGATCTCTGATAATAACTTAAATTCCAGTAAAGTCACGCCGTAAATAATTTCTAAAATGTATTTTTCATAAAAAAAAAACAAAAAATCAAACTAACTCAAAAACTATTGAATTTCGGTAGAACATTTTGTGGCATAACTGTTTGCATTTTAACCCTACTATGACGTCCTGCTAGGAATACGTCAAATTACAAGTAACCCTGTATACTGAGTCGGTAAAGCAGATTATGTGGTGCAAGAACATATTATTTTGGCTGGGACTGTACCAACCATAGATATAAGAAAGTTTCTATGGTACCAACCTACCGCAGCTAGATCGAATGAAGCTTGTTTGATTATCTATCTAGTCTCGCGTTGCTGGCGGTGGTTCGAGTGAATTTTAAAACTGTCTGTTTGGCTGTCTATACAAGCTGAAATGTTTGTTTCTATTAGCCACATAGTTGTTTAGACGGCTGATATTATTAATAACGCTTTGTTTTCATTGGGTTTTAGAATAAGAGCAGAATTATTAGGTATATTAACTAGTGAGGTAAGATAATGATTTTGTAGTTGATTTGCTTTTAACTTTTTTTTCTGACTAAGTGCTTTCGATGTATTTATATAAATCGGGCAGCATTTGGCTAATATAGTAAAGGATATAGGGAGGAGCTCGTGGCTAAGTAATAATAGCTGCAAGGGTCGATCCATCAGGTTAAGCTACGCTTGCTGGGGTTGGTCCGTGAATGGGTGACCATCTTTACTTACCGAGACTCCTCCGTGCCTCGGAAAGCACGCTAGGCCGTTGGTCCCGGCTGTCATTCGTGGATTTTTGACAGTCGTTACGGATCGTCAGACGCCCGAAAGTCTGACAACCAGTCTTAACAAGGGGTATCGTATTACCCAGTTACTGGGTTGTGGAGGTCATATAGGCAGTCGCTCCATGTACTTCTATTCAGCTGCATCTGGTTAGATTGGAAGCCGACCCCAACATAGTTGGGAAAAAGGCTAGGGAGATGATTTGGCTAATTTAGTGATAGACAGGGCCTTTTGGCGTCGCCGCCGCCGTTCAAAGATAATATTTTATCGAAGTACCAATAGGATAGTCTTTCTTCAAAAACTTTACGACCGGCGAGCGCGGCATTAAATCAACCCAGATTTCCGAAGCTAAAGATAAAATCTGTCTGACAAATTTGGGCTCTATTCCGACCATTCGGAAACGTATAAAAGTTGTAAAAGTATTAAGGAATTTACACGGAGGCGTTTTGGAAATGTATTTATTATAAGGTCCTATTTCACGATGTCCGAATAGCCACTACATACCGAATAAATTCAAAAATGGAACAGGTTTTGTATGAAATTATCTGCCAAGTTAGTTAATAGGAACTTAATCGTAGGTGGTGAAACAGGCCCTAAGTGTCAGAGAGTAGCAAAATACTGGCTAGCAGCATATATCCCTGCATATCTACTTACGTCACATCCGAAACCTGGATGGATGCCTCAGGTAAATCCATTACCTACCTCGAATCCACCATTATCCATAAATTAGTACCAACACAAAGTAATAATAAACAGCTCCAAGATTCCCCGCTCAATAATGAAACCCAGGCGTAAATTTCCTACCCTTTTACTCCAGTTTATTCATGTTTCCCGCCATGCTTAGGCGGCCATTACTGCGGAACCACTTATCGGCAGGTAACCCATTTGCGAGACTAGGCGCGGAATATTTTAATACTTCATTTGAAACAAGTGTTGTTAGTGTGCTCGTAGCTTTATTTAATAGTGATTACGTGTGTTAGTTTTAATGGGGAATTGGATAGTTTAGGAATATTAGGTTATCATACTGATTTTATGATTATATTAGCACTAGCTTCTGCCCGCGACGTCGTCCGCGTAATATTTCTTGTTCCCTTGACCCACCCTGTCGCATCGCATCGCCTGCCCGAGCTATTATTTCGTTTTCGCTTAAAGTTCTTTCAGACTTTTTCTTTTTTCTCAGCTCCTGATGGTCCTAGCGTTATATTAGGTCTTTACCTATGAAATTGCCGTTCTGCAGTACTGGCCATTTCAAATCAAAATAATTTTTGTTTGGCTAAGAATTCTAATTTCAAATTAATTTTATTTTAAAAACATGGATTTTTTTTTCCAAAAGTAGTCATTTGTTTATTGATAAGTGTTACATTTTCATCGCATTTCAATTTTTTTCGTCATCATGGATACGTAAAAAATTCGAGTAATTATGGAATATGAGTATCGTCGTGGCAGCAACGCGGCACAAGCGGCACGCAACATCAACGACGTTTACGGAACTAACACTACAAACCAACGCACCACTTGTTATTGGTTTGCTCGCTTCCGTTCTGGAAATTTCGACCTGAAAAATGAACCTCGCGGTCGTCCGAAGACTTTGGTCGACAATGACGAATTAAAGGCGATTGTGGAAGCTGATGATACACAATCTACGGCTGAATTAGCAGCAGCTTTCGACGTTAGCGTCAAAACAATATTGGTCCATTTGCGCCAAATTGGCAAGGTAAAAAAGCTTGACAAATGGGTACCCACGAACTCAATGATCGCCAGCGCGAAGTACGCGTCGAGACGTGCCTTGCACTGCTCAACAGACACACAAATGAAGGAATTTTGAACCGCATTGTTACCTGCGATGAAAAATGGATTCTGTTTGATAACCGCAAGCGCTCAGCAAGTTGGTTGGATCCTGGTTCAGCACCTAAACAATGCCCTAAACGAAAACTTACCCCTAGCAAAGTGATGGTCACTGTTTGGTGGTCTAGCGCCGGTGTGATTCATCACAGCTTCTTACCAAACGGGGTGAGCATTACTTCAGATGTGTACTGTGAAGAACTGAACACAATGATGGAGAAGCTGGCACATCTCCAACCAGCATTGGTCAATCGCTCGTCTCCGCTGCTCCTGCACGACAACGCGCGACCTCATACTGCACAACAGACGGTCTCCAAGTTGCAAAAACTGGGGTTGGAAGCTCTCCGTCATCCGCCCTACTCACCAGACCTTGCGCCTACAGACTACTACTTTTTCCAGAATTTGGATAACTTCTTGCCGGGAAAAAAATTTAATACCCGAGAGGCAGTACAAAATGCCTTTGAAGAATTTGTTGCCTCCCGTCCAGCTGATTTCTTTAAGAAGGGCATCAATAAACTGCCACTGCGTTGGCAAAGATGCATTGATTGCATGGGTGATTACTTCGATTAATACAAATAAAAAATGCATGAAAAAAGTTCGTTTAAATATTTTCATACATAACGGCGATTTCATAGGTAAAGACCTATTATTAAATAACCTATAGCCTTCCTCAAGAACTGTGCTATCAAATGCAAAAATATTTTTTCAAATCCGACTGGTAGTTCCAGAGATTAACGCGTGAAATATACAAACACACAAACAAACAAACAAACTCTTCAGTTTTATTATTAGTATAGATTTGCTTACCATTAAAAAAGTAAGTAAGCCAACCTTAAAAGACAGACATATGCTATCTTGAACTTTTTTTTAGAACTTTTTAAGAGAAACAATTCCGTCATACATGATTGTTGCGCAACTTTAACCTTTTACGCAGTGCACGCAACGGAAGCTTCCGTTGCGTGCACCGTTAGAGGAGCAAGACAAGTTGAAATCGCTTTTAAAGCGTTTAGAATGACTACAACCTTTTCAACAGGATTGCCATAAGCTATTCGCTAACTTATGTCAGTCCCATTTTCCACTTTTCCAACAACGATATCGCTGAAAGAATGTTACTTTGTCTAGGCCTTCCGGATTTATTCAATTCCTTTTCCCAACTATGTTGTCAGCTTCCAGTCTAACCGGATGCAGCTGAACACCAGCAATTTACATGGAGCGACTGCCTATCTGACCTCCACAACCCAGTTAGTAACACGATACGCCTTTGGTAAGACTGGTTGTCAGACTTTCGGGCTTCTGACGACCCGTAACAACTGTCAAAGATCTAAGAACGATACCCGGGACCAACGGTGTGGCGTGCTTTCCGAGGCACAGAAGGGTCTGGGTATGTTAAGATGGTCACCCATCCACGGACTGACCGCAGCAAGCGTAGCTTTACCTGATCGATCGACCCGTGCGGCTGTTATTACTTAGTCACGAGCCCCTTGGATTTATTATTGTTCTAAAATCGCTAGCCAAGACGTTCGTTCGATAACTGCATTAGAAGGGGGTTCCCCCACTGCAGTGAGAACATTACAAGATAGTACGTATAAGCCTGTACACGAAATTGGCCGAATTCCGGTTTACAGATATTTTAGAGCTGGAACGAGATCCCGGATCGAAAACGTTTATTTTAGAACTGGTTTTCGTATAGTTCCGGTCTGCATTCGAGATCTTTGGTTTCATTATCATGTCGTTGCCTGGTTAGAAGAGTTATTAGATTATTTTGATGATTATAACGCCAGAAAGGAAGCTTGAAGTACCGAACACAAGAAATTGAAAAGCCAAATTGTTATTTTGACAGACTTAATTCTCTAAACAATGGTGTCTAGTGATAAGTCCATTTTGTGTAATTTCACTAAGTTGCACTATACGGGATCGTTTTTCACCATTTTGGTACGGAACCCTAATAAATTCGTTTTCGAATAATTGAATATTAGAGAACTTAAGTGAGGCTCAAAGTGTACGTGAAAGTGAATAAGTACCTAGTTATCGTGCACGAAACCAACACAATATGTCACACGGACCTACAATTTCCCTCGATATTATTTTACAACATTCATTTCCTTCGCAACAGTTTGAGCCCAAGAAAACTAGCACTGAACGAGTTTCGTTCAACAAATGACGATCGGTTACCGACTGCTTCCGACCGCGGCTATTTTTTATTTGTGTTGTGTGTTAGTGCGGGTATATTGAGCGGACAAACAGTATAGAAAATAGAAAGAGAATGTTTTAGGATTGTAGAGAATTTTCCCGCCTGAATCAAACGCGTATTTTGAGGTGTTGTTACTCTTTTAGTTGAAAAAATGTATCTACGCACCTACCTAGGTATGATCCGAAATTACCAATTGTGATTTTGATGACGTCGTCATGATTTGAGACTCGTGAGCGTGTGAAAATACATAGGAGTTTCAGTCACAAAAAAAAAAAATACAGGGTGTAAGTGTAAACTATAAAGGTTCGGTTCGGGAGAGAAATACAACACGTCCTTTCAGCAACCAATATGATTTATTACTACTATAATCGATACTTAAGAGTCTAGGTATAGCATGACATCATTACATAGGTATTCTTCCACTATAAAACATTGGCGATATTTTAAGGGGTCATTGTACTCATCATTACGAACAACTTTTACTATGGGACTAAACCTGAAATCGCGAAAAAAAAATCAGCTGTTCAAAGTCAGTAGATTTATGTTCGCATAATTCGTCAAAATGTGGGGAACAGCTGATTTTTTTTTTGCGATTTCAGGTTTGGTCCCATAGATAGTAAAAGTTGTTCATAATCATTAGTACAATGACCCCTTAAAATATGCCACTGTTTACACCCTGTAGAAATAATAAAATTCGTTAAAATGACGATTCAACTACTATCGACTTGATATCGATTTTGTTGACCAAATAATTTATTTTCACCACTAAGGGCATTTCACTAATTAAACTGAACGCTTTCAGCACTTCTGGACCGCGTTCAAGAGCTGTCAGTGTCAAAATTGTTGTGGAATATGTTCAGTTTAATTTTTGAAATTCGGACTAAATAGTCGATACGCCAAAAAGGCTTCTATTTAAACAAAAATGTAAAGGTATTTTTAAATCCCAGCTGTAAATTCCTGCTCGTAAAAGAAACCATAATTGCAGAGGATGATTGAACCATTTCCAGAAAGCATTTATTTTCTACAAAACGAATATACATTGTTTGTAATTCAAATTAAATATAGGAAAGAATACAATGTACTGCTCTGTTAGTGGAAACATACCTTAGGAAAACCTACAATAGTTTATTGGAAACTAATTTAAAACCACGTAACACGTGACACGTGTTCCACGTGTTCTGTGACAGAAACAAGAGTTTATCTAGATTTATTCTCAGCTAACAATTAATTTGTTACGCTTAAGAGAAATTGTGGAGATACACCATTTAATTTGCTACATTCGTAAAGAGAGCAAAATGATTTCGTATTCATTTCAGTGTTAAGATTTTTAATTGAATAATTTATTTGCTGAGAGGGTTAATTTATTAAATTGTGTTTCAGTTTAAATTGAATTGGTAATTTGTTTAATTAAACATGAAATGGTGCATGTTACCATTTTTAATTCATTTAGCAAATTATTTTATGAGGTGTGCGCTTAAGTTTGAGAGATAGTGGGATTGTATGGAATGTAATGAATGGTGGGAGCATAACTATTATTATTATTTGTAAATTCATAATCAATTAATACCTACGTTAACTAATTACCTACCATAAAAAGGTATGATCAAAACTCTAATCCCGAGTGACATGCGTCTTGCGACAGCGACTGCGGAGAAAACAAATGAACGTACAGACGCCAGCAGGTCAAGCCACCCGAAACTGTCAAATTTTCCCAATCAACCTTGAACCTAATGCTTTAGCGATAAAGATGAAAATCTATCAAAGAAATTTGACAGATTGTAGTAGCTTGATGTGCTGGCGTCTGTACATGGTTGTTTAGAGCATGACACGAGTCACCGCGACGCGATATAGCGTGACAACGGCGACGTACGGAAACAGGGGACGCGCGCGTGTTGCTTGTCGCAAGTCGCGGCGCAAGTCCGTGAACGGAGCCTAAAACCAAACCTAATATTTTTTTTTTCTAATTTCTTACCAAACCTTAAATATGTATTTCAAGTTTTCATTCAACACTTTCACACTTTCAGTATTTTACAGTACATAACATATATATTACAGTATATAGTACATATATATTTTTTTTTTTAGTGTATGCTTTGTTGGTTGTCCAATAAATAAATAAATAACCAATTCTAACCATTTCTTGTGTTCGGTACAAATCGGAGAGTACTGTGCACACAGATATACTATTTTCAATTATTTAAACACACACCATTCAATGTGTAGTATGTGTATGTATTTACAATACGCAAACACATCTACATGAATGAGTTGTATTTATTTTTACACCTTATTTCAACACTGGCTTCCCGCCGTAAAGCCAGACTGTTTGATATTATTAGTATCGCTTGATTGAAAACGTTACGTTGTAAGTGATTTTTAAAAAGCAGATTTACGTAAATGCAAATAGATTGGATATATTGAAAAGATTTGTTGTGATTATCTGTTGAAGTGCGGAGAGGAATTTTGGGTTTTATACATGCTGACTTTTAATTTCATTAGAAATCTTGAATGAGAATGCTAAGAGGGATGTGTGGTGTTACACGAATGGATAGAATAAGAAATGAGTACATAAGAGGAAGTTTGAAAGTGGCACCGGTGACTGAAAAGTTGTGCGGAAATCGGTTGTCATGGTATGGGCATGTGACGCGGAGGAGTGAGGAAAATGTCGTGAGGAAAGTTTAGAGTATGAATGTCGATGGCTATAAGAGTAGGGGAAGACCAAAGAAACGATGGATGGACTGTGTGAAAGATGACATGGCTAGAAAGGGGGTGACTACCGAGATAACGAATAATAGAGAAGTATGGAAAAAAGGACATGTTGCGCCGACCCCAAATAGATTGGGATAAGGGCAGGAGAATGATGATAGAAATCTTGAAATGGTGGAAGTATTCTTGAAAATGCACAAATTTTACTATGTGACAACACAGACGATAAAAATCTTTGCAGTATCATTATTTTTTTTTTTTATATTTACTTAGCCAGAGAAAATATTCGAAACAAATACCTCAGTTTTTTTTTTTACCTCAGTAAAAAACATATATTTTATTGAGTGGATACTGAAATAACGTCCATGATTACAAATAATGAATTCAAAGTTAGTTTCTTTAGGTATGTATGATTTATAGGTTGACATTTAACCAGTTTATAAATAACCTGTCCTTGTCATTTTCATGACAAAAAAATAGAGTAGCTATATTTTGTAGACAAAATACCATTATGTTGGTATTTTGACATTTAACAAGTCTGTGGTAAGACGGTATTATTATCTATACAGATAATTTTATTGCAAGAATTATAATTAAATTCTAGTTGGAGAAAGACTTTTAAGTGTATAATAAGGTTTCAGCAAACCTCATCATTCATCGTCATTCTCCCACCCTTATCCCAATTTATTTGGGGTTGGCGCAACATGTTCCTTTTTCCATACTTCAATATAGTCATCCCCTAGCCATATTTCATACAGTCAACCCATCATTTCTTTGGTCTTCCCCTACTCTTATAGCCATCGACATTCATACTCAAACTTTCCTCAGGACATTTTCCTTATACTTCCGCATCACATGTTGCACCATCTTAACACACCGAGACTCCTCCGTGCCTCGGAAAGCACGTTAAGCCGTTGGCCCGGCTGTCATTCTTGGATCTTTGACAGTCGTTACGGGTCGTCAGAAGCCCGAAAGTCTGGACAACAAATCTTACCAAAGGGTATCGCATTACCCAGTTACTGGGTTGTGGAGGTCAGTTAGGCAGTCGCTCCATGTAAAATTTGGTATTCAGCTGCAACCGGTTAGACTGGAAGCCGACCCCAACATAGTCGGGAAAAGGCTGAGGCAGATTGATTTTGGCGTTAACAAAACCTACAATAAAACTATAAATCAAAACTAAATTGTCACGAACTTCTGTATATAAACAAACTCGCGAAACTTAAAAAACACGGGTCCACGTTAATCAAAGTTTAAAACACTACCTTCCTTCTGGGGCAGTCGGGTAAACACAGCGATATATCAATTAATAAAGTTTCCAGTTCAACCGAACTGTTTTAACTTTAATAAACAACATTGAACAATTTCTACAACTTGTTCTTTAAAAATGTGTTGGTTTATTTTCTCTCGAGTCCTTGACCAGAGTGAGGTAAGGAAACTTCGAGATTAATAGTCTCTCGAGGACGACGCAATGAAAATATTCCTTATTTTATTAGGTTCACCAACAATTATTGTTTACACCTAATTGTTACAAAAATTACATGCTTAAACAGTCTTAAAGTCAACAATTACTAGGCAAACACTACATTCACAATTCAAAGAATCAAAAAGTTAACTTACATAGTAATAAGCGCTAATTATTTATATAATTGGATATTAAGTATTGGCTACATTGTATAAAACATAAAAAATAATAAAATAAAGATGAAGAAAAAGATACAATGATAAAATTTATAAAAAAGATAAAATTAATCAATTGAATAAATTAATAAAATTGTCAAAATTTACAAAATAAAAATAACTAAAAAAGAATACATGTTTTTGATAAAAATTTTAAACATTGATAAAAAAAATACAAAATAGGTAAAAGTTCATGGAAATGCGTAAAACAATGAATTAATATCGATAGAGATTAGGAGCTGCTCGATAAACATTTGAGGATGGATTTAAGTTTAGCTAGAGTCGTAGAACAAAGAGAAGCAGTGGTGACTCAGCAGTCGTGGTATATTATGTCGTGGGTTCAAACCCTGGTAGGCACTTAACTTTGTGTTATATATTATTTCACCAGCACTACTCTTTAAAATAGTGAAGATAAACGTCATGAGAAAACCAGCATGGCATGGCCTAGAACCAAAAATTCAAACACACTGTGACTTCACCAACCCGCATTGGACCCATGTGGTGCATTATGGCTTCACTCTTTGACCGGTAATGCTTTATATATTATAACAGAAAAATAAGGTGTTTATTATTGAAGAATATTCAGTATTTTCTTTTTAAAAAATAAAAATCAGCTGTTCCCTACATTTATGTTCGCATAACTCGTTAAAATAGAGGGAACAGCGGTTTTTTTTTGCAATTTCTGGTTTGGTCCCATAGTAAAAGTTGCTCATAATGATGAGAACAATGACCCCTTAAGAGGTTAACGGTAATTAAAAGTACACCTTGTATAATAGAATGAAAGTCACGGTGCCTACCCTGACCTCCACCCCAGAAGCCAGTATGCTTAGAAAGGATGTCGAGAAACGCTCAAACCTTTGCAAGTAGCCCCCAAGGTACTATCGACAAAACGGACGCCTATTCACCTTAAAGTTGATTTTTGTACACACTGATTCCCCCTGTCCCTATGGTCCTTTGTTTGTTCTACAATTGCAGCTTGCAAGGAAAATTGTTTCGAAATTGGAAAGCCCTGGCGTTTATCGATAGTACATCAGTAGATTTACAATTTTGTGTTATTAACTGTCAAATAATAATAAATATTAGGAAAGGGGAAAACCTAAACTCTTGCGCACACCCATTACCTAACCGGGAGTGAATGCGGCGCGGTTTTAATTTATCATCGACCTGCCGCGCTAAAAATAACATCGTTTCTGGAAGAATGCCTGCAGTGATCTACGGCCGTTTATTTACGTCCGGCAATATGAACCGACCGCTCTAACGAAAGATGAGCGGTTTGGCTCATGTTAAAAGCGATAGCGGGAAGAAAGATGTTATTGTTCAGTTTATACTTTCTTCAGAAACTATTTCTACTATATGTACAGTCAGCGTCAATAATAACGCCACGAACAGACTGTTCAAAATGATCTAAACAACTATGACAATGAAATAATAACTCAATGACATATTCCTTGAATATTTCAGAATGAAGCCAATACACGACAACTGTCATTCTGACAAGAAATTTATCCAATTGAGAAAAAGTTCAATTTTCTTAGTAGTTGAGATCATTTTGAACAGTCTGTTCGTCCCGATATTTTTGACGCTGACTGTACAAGGTGTATCAGAAAGGTATGGTCATTGTGGTAGAGATCATCAAACTGAACAACTTGCTCCATGACACCAACATCGTAATCACCAAGAAATTATATTTATTATCAATTGTCCCATTCAAAACTTCAATACCTACTCGATCCAAATGTATGGAATAACTGATTATTTTTTCACGATTACGATGTTAGTTCCATGGAGAAAGTTGTTCAGATTAATGGTCTGTAGCGCAATCTTAACGAACACACCTTCCTGGTACACCAGTATGTGAGAATAGCAGGCACAATAAAGGCAGTCGGCAAGTTGATAGTAGGACTCCCGTACATTTAAAGTAAGACCTAGTTATGTAAAATATGTGTGGGTTGGAGCTATCGGAAAAATCATAAATAAAATGTATATATAAGTACAGGGTATAAGCGATATTAAACAGTTTGCTCGTCGATGTTCCTTGTACCGTGTATTTTTTATATTACAAGTATGTGTTTACTTCAAAATGTCTTTGAGTGATGTTTGTTGATTCACTTGGAAAAATATAGGTACTGAACGATGTTTCTTTTGATCTCAAGATCAGAATATGTTACCTCATGCGTATTGCGCATATTTACCAGATTCCTAAATTTTATCTGAGTAAAATATAACACGTGTATGACTGGTTAGAGACTGTGAGTGACTCCTGCTGCTAATATAATAATAATTAATTAAAATTCTTAATTTTGTATGTCACCACGTTTATACAGGGTGGCATGACATCGACGCGCAACCTGTTACCATGGATTCAGTATGATTTTGAAGCCCCTGCGTTGAAATGTTACGTCGGTTATTAAAAAAAAGAGCTGTTCCATACATTTTGACTGTGTAGCGCATAGGATTGCACTTTCAAAATCCTAACACTAGACGGTCGACGTCAGGGGCACCCCGAGGTTCGGTTTGATTAGGTCCTTTAAACCCTGCAGACAGAAATAGGAGCCCCGCGCAGAGGGACTCCGTCGACCTGCTGTCAGTTTTATTGCTTGGTTGCTTGGAGAAGTATAAATAAAAAATGTATAGGTAAATGATAAAATATCATGTGAAACATTTATTAATAAAAATGCTAAGGAGAAGCATTTGCCAAATAAATGTTTGTAAAGCGAGTGTTTGTAAAATTTAACATTTGCAGAACAAGTTGTTTGTGAAATTAATAGTATAAGAAACGTTGGTTGGAAACTATAAATTTGTCAAATGAGTTTTGGTAAAATATTAGTGAACGCAACAAACAACATTTTCATTATCATGAAAAACCATTTAAAGTTTCAAATAAAATAATTTAGGCTCAAAAACATAACAACCTTTTTAGCTTGCAGTCGGATAAATGACCGGGAGTTACCCGTTGCGTATAGGTTGTTGCCGGGTACTTTCGATAAATATCCGTTTTCACCCGCTGATTTACAACTATAATGTTAACTCGATTTATGTACATAGAATGGACATTATGTCAATGTTTACTTATACTCAGTCGCCTTCTCTAATGACTTGCATCGATGTATTCGTTCCGTTGTTTTTTAACAGCGGGATGTTTGTATTGGCTCCTGATTTATTTTCATAAAAAGTGCAATGACGTTCAGCATCACTGCCCTTGGTGTTTATTAAGTAACATATTTACTTGTGAAACAGAAATATCCTAGTTTAAATATAGCTAAAAATATGCATGTACTCGTAGGTAGCTACAGAAGTTCGCGCGACAGCTGTATACTATGTTTGAAATGGCCTAGCGTAGTAAGAAATTTTAGTAGAATACGAGGTCAGCTTATACTGGTTTTGTTACCACTGGCGTAAATACAGTTGCATACTGTACTTAAAGAACAATATGTCCTACAATTACCTATCATAAAGTATGTCCTCACGCCGCCTAAATGTTTATCCTAGTACAGGCATCCCGCATCTAACATTACCTTTGTAAATTATTTCTAAAATGTTATGCTAATCAATTTTTAATACTGATTTTTTTTATGTTACTATAAATAAAGTACGAGTACTTACTTATAAAACCCATTCTATTTTCTAGATTTTTTTTAAAGAATCATAAAAAAATATTTTTAGTAAGTAACTGAAAATAATTATTAAGATTAAATAATACGTAGATGAGTCAGATTTGTCCTAAATTAAAAACTCGGCTTTGAATAAATTGTATATTTTAACATCTTTTTTAAAACATGCCTCTTGGAAATGTCTAACAATATGACAGCAACACAGCCACACTCAAACAGCAGTAATTTATAAAAATGTCGAAAACGCGAGAAAGATATGTATCAGTTTTGTTTACATTGAATTTTTGCTTAAAATATTGATTTGATGTACAGGATTAGAACCTTGATGTGATGGCTAGGTAAACATCTAGAACTGCTGCCAGCAATTGCAGAAATACTCAAGGAAATTTCACATAATTCAACGGTATTTATGTCAAACTAGATTTGCCCACGGTTAGAAAATATATTCATAGTTTTCCATGTAGCAAATAAATAGTGCCTAAGCAGCTTTTTGGCTGGGTTTGCTGCAGTACAAGGGTATTTTTTTATTAAAAAAAAATATATTTTTTAAAAACATCTTGGCTAGTGCCATCACAGCAGTGAAATTGTCATGTAAACTCATCGAGCTGCTCTCACGTGATGTGCAAACAAACAAACATAATAGGTCTTTACCTATGAAATTGCCGTTTTGTATGAAAAAATTTAAACGAATTTTTTTCATGCATTTTTTATTTGTATTAATCGAAGTAATCACCCATGCAATCAATGCATCTTTGCAAATGCTGTGGCAGTTTATTGATGCCCTTCTTAAAGAAATCAGCTGGACGGGAGGCAACAAATTCTTCAAAGGCATTTTGTACTGCCTCTCGGGTATTGAACTTTTTTCCCGCCAAGAAGTTATCCAAATTCTGGAAAAAGTAGTAGTCTGTAGGCGCAAGGTCTGGTGAGTAGGGCGGATTACGAAGAGCTTCCAACCCCAGTTCTTGCAACTTGGAGACCGACTGCTGTGCAGTATGAGGTCGCGCGTTGTCGTGCAGGAGCAGCGGAGACGAGCGATTGACCAATGCTGATTGGAGATGTGCCAGCTTCTCCATCATTGTGTTCAGTTCTTCACAGTACACATCTGAAGTAATGCTCACCCCGTTTGGTAAGAAGCTGTCCGGCGCTAGACCACCAAACAGTGACCATCACTTTTCTAGGGGTAAGTTTTCGTTTAGGGCATTGTTTAGGTGCTGAACCAGGATCCAACCAACTTGCTGAGCGCTTGCGATTATCAAACAGAATCCATTTTTCATCGCAGGTAGGTTTCAACAATGTGGTTCAAAATTCCTTCATTTGTGTGTCTGTTGAGCAGTGCAAGGCACGTCTCGACGCGTACTTCGCGCTGGCGATCATTGAGTTCATGGGGCACCCATTTGTCAAGCTTTTTTACCTTGCACATTTGACGCAAATGGACCAATATTGTTTTGACGCTAACGTCGAAAGCTGCTGCTAATTCAGCCGTAGATTGTGTATCATCAGCTTCCACAATCGCCTTTAATTCGTCATTGTCGACCAAAGTCTTCGGAGGACCGCGAGGTTCATTTTTCAGGTCGAAATTTCCAGAACGGAAGCGAGCAAACCAATAACAAGTGGTGCGTTGGTTTGTAGTGTTAGCTCCGTAAACGTCGTTGATGTTGCGTGCCGCTTGTGCCGCGTTACTGCCACGACGGGACTCATATTCCATAATTACTCGAATTTTTAACGTATCCATGATGACGAAAAAGATTGAAATGCGATGAAAATGTAACACTAATCAATAAACAAATGACTACTTTTGGAAAAAAAAATCCATGTTTTTAAAATAAAATTAATTTGAAATTAGAATTCTTAGCCAAACAAAAATTATTTTGATTTGAAATGGCCAGTACTGCAGAACGGCAATTTCATAGGTAAAGACCTAATATATCGATTCACTTAAACGTTTTAGAAGAAGTCTGGTATATCTATATAAATAAAAAGAGAAGTCCTGACTGACTGACTCATCAACGCCCAGCCCAAAAACTTGGACCTAGAAAGCTGAAATTTTGCACAGAGGTTCCCTTTATAATGTAGACAAGGAATAAGGAAGGAATTCCCGGTAGCACGTTCCCGTGGGATATTTTCCGACATCCATGTAGGCGAAGCCGCTGGCAAAAGCTAGCCATTAAATACACAGATTATTCTATTTCATTATGCCTTTAAATTAGTTGTTTCGATAGACATGGATGAGAATTTATGAAGACCGCACTTGGCTTCAGCTTGGCTTGGCCGACACACTGCTGTGTCTAGATAAAATTAAAGTAGGTAGTTAACTCATGCAGGTTTATGTATTTTATATTTAATTGAAATGTATTATTATATCCTTACTGTTTAGTTAAATATTATTATTATTACATGATATCGTGAGAACTGACGTGTAATATTTCAAGTCGTAACTGTCTTTGAAGTTCTTCTCGTGTCAATCAACTGTTCTGCTTCTTGTATTTTATTATATATTAATGTTCTGAAGTGATTGAATATATAATCAAGCTGTAAGTTCATTAAATTTTATAAGTGTTGAATTTTGAGTGTCCGGGAATTTAACACTTCTTTTTAAGACAATTTTTAGTTACAAGGCACGCGACGATGGGAAGAGACCAGACGGAATGACCATAATGCCTTGGAAGGTAGGTAGGCCTTTGGTGTGGGATGCAACGTGTATTGACACCCTTGCGCCATCCCATCTTCCTAGCACGGTGGGCTGTGCTGGGGCGGTTGCTGCGGGTGCGGAAAACCTCAAACGGCGCAAATACTCTAATCTTATTGGGACTTATATGTTTGAACCGTTTGGGGTTGAAACACTAGGGCCATGGGGTCCGAGTGCCCTTTTAGTTTTTCGGGACATCGCCAAGCGGTTGGTCGACTCTACACGTGACCAAAGGGCTGGCCTATTTTTTGGCCAAAGAATTAGCATTGCCATACAACGTGGCAATGCTGCCAGCCTTTTGGGCACTTTTCCTGTCGACAGCGATGCGGACGAATTTTTTGATGCCCTATGATTATTTCCCCTCCTTTTTTATATACTTGTACATATTTTTAGTTAAGTATAGAGATTTTGATAATGCTAAAAGCCATTCTCTTGAATGAATTAAGAGAATGAATAACTATCGTACTAAACTAGTCGATCAATTGGTTTAGCAAGATTCAATAGACAATCATTTTGTTCACAAATAATAGTAGCACTATACCAGTGCGGCGGTTTGCAGGCGATTGCTATCAAAAACAAAATTAAAATAACTCTGTAATGTATAAGAAATAAACAAAAGCATTGCATTTCTCACTCGAAATAAACAGACAACACACATAAAAATTATCCTTTCATTCATAAAATTAAAACGAAAAGCAAAGCACTCACCGACTGAAACGTTCAAATAAACTTGCAACAGTTATTTATTACACTACAATTCTCAATCCTAAAACAAAGATATAAAGCTCAAATTCAATGGGCATTAAAGTAACAGGTAATTTTATGCCGTAGTAAATTGTACGATATATCTCTATAACAATTTGGACGCGAATGTAATGCGGAATTATGTTGTAAAGTAACAGCGTGTAAAGAGGCGGAATTATACTGAATGTATGATATAAACAGTAAAATATATCGTGTGAATGTAGCTTTCAGCCAGAAATATGAAGATAATTTGTCAAATTGGCTCGTAAAATTCCAAAATCTGCGAGCAAAAGCTTGGTAAAAATGCTTTCACGTTAAAATTAAAAGTGTGAAAAAACATCTTTGTCGATTTTAAAATGAATCAGATGATATTAATCTAGATAAGGTCTGATAGACAGCTTAGTGGTTAATACTTACCTAATTCTACTGATTAATCAAACAATCCAAAAAGGATGACGCTTGGTTAAAAAAAAATCTATTTAGTTCTTCAGCCAGATAATATAAAAATTGCTTAGATAAAACGTATTAAAGTTGGGGAATGGAGGCGCTAAGTCACAACTATAACAAACTACGTATAATATCAAGCAAGGAGTGACGTCATGCCACATTTTAACTCAATGTAACGCCGTAATCCTTTGATTACGTAAAAAAATAAAACATACGTGTTCAATATTTTTTAATTATCCAGGTATTTATGATGGACAAAAAAAAATTTTGTCATCATCCCTATTGTAACAGCTAATACGAGCTATGAACCCTGATGTCCAACTCTACCGCGGCGGCGGCGTGGCCGTGGGCCAAAGATACTTATCTTAAAAAAATATATTTAAATACCATAATTATTGTTGTTACCTAAAAAAGCTTTATAATCTTTAATAACGCAACGGAGGATATTCCACGACGGCCGTAATTGGTAATTCTTGAATTTCATACACTTTTACAACAAAAACAAATTAAAGCATTACAATTCAATATCACAGGGTTGGATTTTTCTTCTATAAACCGCTAGTTGGCTGAATTCTATCCCGCAAAAACTATGTGTATATTTTGTGGAAAGATTTTTCATTGGGGTCACAAAAATATTCTTTATTTTATTTTTATAAACATCAATAGTGGTCGAAGTTGCTGCTATTGTCAACACCACACAACAACACACATTCACTAGGTAAAATATTCGACTTTACTGAGTGCAACTGCAGCCGTCGTCGTCGCCATATACGCGTCGACGGCTGCCATCGACAGAGGCAAATACTAAGTGCCGCTCGTGTACTTGAGTACGTGCTGAAATACACGAGCGGCACGGTGCCAACGACAGAGGCCACTGCAGCCGTCGACTCGTTGGCGGCAGCCGTAGACGCGTTGACGGCTGCAGTGGCCTCTTCCGTTGGCAACGTTTCGCTCGTGTTTATGAGCACTAACTCGGGTGAGCCGCGCGTGCGAGCGGAAAAGCAAGTCACAACACGTCGCAATGCGCGGCAATGGGCCACATCTACATGAACTTACGGCGGGCGGGGCGGCGCTCATATCTAACGAACCCATTTTTTTATTATTGGGACTTTAAATCCAAACAACATAATCTAATATGCATAAAACTCGAGTCACGCAGACGTTGCATGTCAATTTGATTTGTAAAAGCCATCTTCAATCATCATAATAAAGCAAGTCTTTATTTCACTTCTTTGTTATTCTGTACTCGCCTATATCACTGCCTCGGTCCATAAAGACCGTTACTGACAGTACGAATGCCAGTTTTCTACGACACGTCCGTGAATACCTACCCATGAAAATGTCTTACGACCTAGAAGCTCAGCTTGGCATTTTCAATAGTAATTGATGCTGACATCGCCTTGACACTTGCCTAGTGGCAACTTTTTCATAAAAATGCGACGTCATCTTTTCTTGTTTTATAAATCACAAGATTTATTTACGTTGAGTCTTGAAATTTTCAGACTCACTATCTGGGCTTGACAATATCAATTTATGTGGACAAATTGGATGTTCTTCATCATTAAATAAATGATTCCAATATACCTATTTTAAATAAGCTTCGACCTGAATTCAGCCACTTCAACAGCGTTAGCGTTGGTCTCCCAAAGGTCTTACATAATGCAGTTGTTTTGCACAGTGGGCACGAAAAGAGGCGGGGCATCCTTTGTGATGTGGTTCCTCGAAGCCCACCTGGCTTCTTAGTCGGTTCAAAGAGACCGGATCATCGTGTTGAGAAGATTGGCCAGCTGTCTGATCTAGCTGGCCCACCTTCTCTCTACGATGATTCCTTACGGCCACCCCAAGAGATATTACCAAAGGCACTTTTCAGATAATGGAATGAGATCATATTACAAAAGTAAAAATGCAAAACAAATTTAAGGCAACATTGCTCATTATATAGAATGTATGCTGTATACAAAGAACATGATGAAGAAGTAGGCTTATGTCATACATCTGTACCTACTATCAGAGAAATGTTTAAATATAACTCGCAGAATAGTTAAGTTTAATCTGTTTCGCCTAATTAACTTAATATTATCGACAGTTAAGTTGTTTTCATTATTTAATTGTATTTTTATTTCATCTTTTTCATTGTTTAATTAGTTATAAGCGCATAATGTAGTGCATGCAGTGCTCCTCTTTAAGTAATGGGGCACTTAGACCTAAGTTTGAAATGTTTTACTATATACATGTAATAGTGTACTCATTGTTGTAGAGCCAAATAAAATAAATAAATAAGAAAGTATTTCCTGTAAAAAATTTGAAGCGAATATGCGCATTAATTAGATACAAACAAAACACAGAAACGTTTCACTGTACAACAATTAAATGAGAACACACTAAAAGGGTTGCATAAACACAAAAGGTGGAAACAGAAACAAAACAAGGAAATCCTCAAACACACTTCAAAACGCTTATCTACACCGCTTCATAAAATCTGTTGAAAGTAATTGTCTACGTTTGCTTATAAAATTCATGAAGCTTCTGAAATATTCTGAAATGAGTAAACATTATATTTTATTTACACGACGTAGTATTGTTAGATCTTTCAGAATTCCTGAGACACTCGATTGTGCATATTTAATGAGGGTAGGCAGATGAAGAAGATATTTATATAAGATGGAGTATAATGTAATCTTTTTGAGGACATATCTTGTGTTTGGATGAAAAAGAAACAGTTATAATTGGGGACATGTTGTTAAAAATGTATCGGAATTCTTAGAATTCGCGCTGATAAATTACGGAGTTATTATTATGATTTTTCTTTACTAAAATATAATTCTAGACATCGTCATCCGAATAATGACAATATGGTTTGATGTTAATATCCTTTCCTTTCTTAACAAACACTTTTTATTTAAGACATTTCATAAATTATATAAAAGTGATATTATTCTACCTTTGTTGTTAGGTACAATATTAATTAGGTATCAAAATCACACATAATTTCCCTATATATCAATTACCTGAAATTAACAGCAGAAAAATTCTCTCATTCACATTCAATCATTCTTCCATTCAATTTCCAACAAAGAACGAAGAAACGTCGAAACCAATCCCTCACTAAATTACTTTAACAAATGAATTGCTAAGAGACAGTTCAATTATACTTGCAGAAATATTTGAGCAAATCATGCAAATTGTAGCAAGCAGACTTTAAGTCATGCCTGGCGGTTGACGGTGGGTCTAGTACGGAAAATTTCATTTCACCACCGAGGCTTGAAAACGAGACGCACTACGGAATGTTTACGTGTCCATTTGCGGTAAAATGCTTGTGGGATAGCTGGATTTTGAGAAATATCTATATGCTTCATTCATGATAAATGCCGTTTACTATTGGTATTTCTCTTTGCCTATTAGCTGATCGACTATACAGCCTACTTAATTTAGAAACATCAATAAGTAGGATTTTTCCGAAACTCTTTCCCTGATCGGCTGAAATAAAGCCTGGAATGTTTTATGTGAAAGAAATTGTAGGCAACAAGGCCATGACTAGAAAAAAAATAAAAATTATAATTTTGCTCGTTGATAATTGGGTGCGTCTCGTATCATATAAATATAGTTGGTATATTTTCATTTCAAAAACGTTCACAAGATGTAATAAACGTGAGATATACCAACTGTTAATATAATTTCTTTACATATAACATGTATATACTCTAAAACTTATTTCGTAAAACGCTAAAGGATATAACGTATAAATAATCGAAAATCTATCGTTTGAAATCTATATTGATATTAGGTCTTTACCTATGAAATTGCCGTTCTGCAGTACTGGCCATTTCAAATCAAAATAATTTTTGTTTGGCTAAGAATTCTAATATCAAATTAATTTTATTTTAAAAACATGGATTCTTTTTCCCAAAAGTAGTCATTTGTTTATTGATTAGTGTTACATTTTCATCGCATTTCAATCTTTTTCGTCATCATGGATACGTTAAAAATTCGAGTAATTATGGAATATGAGTACCGTCGTGGCAGCAACGCGGCACAAGCGGCACGCAACATCAAGGACGTTTACGGAGCTAACACTACAAACTAACGCACCACTTGTTATTGGTTTGCTCGCTTCCGTTCTGGAAATTTCGACCTGAAAAATGAACCTCGCGGTCGTCCAAAGACTGGTCGACAATGACGAATTAAAGGCGATTGTGGAAGCTGATGATACACAATCTACGGCTGAATTAGCAGCAGCTTTCGACGTTAGCGTCAAAACAATATTGGTCCATTTGCGTCAAATTGGTAAGGTAAAAAAGCTTGACAAATGGGTGCCCCACGAACTCAATGATCGCCAGCGCGAAGTACGCGTCGAGACGTGCCTTGCACTGCTCAACAGACACACAAATGAAGGAATTTTGAACCCCATTATTATGCAATCCGACATTTGGGTTAGGTTAGGTTAGGTTAGAACAGTGACCATTAACTGTATTATTGGTGAATCATTTGGGTTAGGTTAGGTTAGAACAGTGACAATTAATGCGTGAAGGCGAGCGAGCGAAGCGAACGTGCCGCGGCAGCGGCCGCCGAGCGCCAGATCCTCTTTATTGTTGGTGAATCATTTTGGTTAGATGAGGCGGTGAATGTCTCGTATATTAGACTATGAAAGCTTTTGCTTTGTGTTTTTTACTAGGCGTTTTATCATATTAGATTAAATAGGTTTTATGTATTTTGAGTGGTATATCAAACGATTTTATATTCAATGTGTGTTATGCTTATAAAAATTAGTTATTTTAAAATTATATCAATCGTTTATTATTAACTGATCATTATATAAAATAAAATTATAGATTCAGTTGTTATATCTTGTAAATATTAGAGATTTTGTAATTATATCATATATTACTTACCCTTGATAATTCCAATGCAGTGAAAACCATAGCTATATTGGAAAATACACCATCATTCGTTACTTAGAGACAATGTTTTTAATCAACCCTATTATCATCCTATTGCTGGACTACAGTCTCCCTATTAAACGCAATATTTCTCTTTCCTGGCTACTCTGTCCTGAACGAATCAGTCTTCACACCAGCGCTTCTTCTTTCTTTTAAAGTAACATTAGTAGTAATTGGTCACGATTTAGTAACTGGCCACTCATAAAAAAAGAGGTAGAAACAAGGAGAAGAAGCAAGCTTATGAATGGAAAGGACGTAAATACTGTTTGTCCTTTTCATTCATGAGCTTGCTTGCATTACCTTGTTTCTACCTCTTTTTTATTAGTCGCCAGTTACAAAAGCGTGGCCAATTACTACTGCAGTTACCTTACCTACTCCTACAAAAAACCTCTTTCCCAATATATCACATTTTTACCTACGAACGTAAAACTTTCAATAAGTGCTCTATAACAAAAACTAGTGCTGTAAACAATATAAATCTCTCAGACAATAACCACGTGGCACTTTCAGCGTAGTGTTGAATTTCTATGTGCGTTTCCAAGCGGCACTCGTAAACAATTAGTTTGGAAACGCCGAGAAGTATGTGGTTATGTAGTTATGAATTAAATGGTGATGAATGATGCGTAATAAGATGGTGGATTTTGTTTGTAAGTTGCGACTTGCGACATAGACTACGGCTGACGTAAATCTTGGCGAACCTGGCATTGTCTCTCCGAACTTTTGCGCATATTCTCTCACTCACGTTTGTCTTATGTCAGCATTTGGTTCCTAAAAAAATTACTGAGCAGCATTGTGCACGGAGTTCAGACTCGCCAATATACGTCGGGGTTTTTTTAATTAGCGTTACGATTGGGTTGAAATGACATTAAGAATTTCAGTGAAAGATTTCGGTGGTCATCATTTTAAAGTGATGTTTTTAGGACGAATTCCACCAATGCAATTTGATCAGCATAGTTTCTAAACGGCGGCGTTCAAGAGCTGTCTGTCTGTCTGAACCGTTGAACGTGCTTTAGATGGGTTGTTCCTTGTGATTTTCGTTGTGTTCACTGTCGGTAGGTATGGAATCATCAACCTAATATAACCTAATAGTTTCTCACCGTGATCATCTACAAACAAGCAGTCAGATAGGCAGTCAGCCTTGCTAAAGCTAAGCTAAGCTAAGCTTAACTTAACTAATAACGGTTTTTATTAACCACGAATTTTATAACATGTTTAAATCTGAGGCCTGTGGCTAAAAGGGCCATTGTCAATAATCTTTATTTTCGGTAATATGCATTCGAAGAATGAACCAGAATTGATAGTTATTATTTACATGTTATATTGTAGAAACAAGATAAAATCTCTTTTTGTTATTTGATACATATTCGTAGGTTGATTTATTAATTAAATTCAAATTCAAGAAAAAATTGGTATTTTTGAAAATATTTGCTACTTTAAGCCTTTTTAGCACTAACAAGAATCCTATGTTAATGACAAATGGTAACTTTGGTCTTTTTAGTATAATAGAAGAGGATAGTAAAAATATTATTGTCATTAGTGCAAATGCAAAATGGGCCAATGTATTTTATTGGTCTATTTTGCTTTAATAAATAATATATTATAGGTAATACTAATAGTATCTGCAACTCCACGACAATGCGCGTATTTTGCGTATAGATATATATTATATATTAAATTATGCAGCCAAAGCAAAGATTGCATAACAAAAACGGAAGAAGTTAACTTTGGTTGTTTTAGTTCCGACTATATTACTAGCGTAGTGTTTATTTTTAAATTCCCTTGGCTTAACTACACTGCAGCCCTTTTAACACAATAATTTATGTGTAACGGTATGAAAGCACACACCACATTGGCCTTTTTAACATAGTATCTTTTGAGAGATTGTCGTTACACTTACGCCCTTTTAGTACACATAAATCTATCACTTTTTCAATAATTTGGTAGTAAAATCTCATTTCTCACAAAAACGTACTCTGACCCTTTTAGCACCAAGTCACAGAAATAATATATTTACTACCAAAGTTATTCTGTAACAAATGGAAATTCAAGTATGAAAAGAGCCACTTAATCCCAGCCAGACAGTGAGTGATTGACACTTTGTGTTCTGTGAAGCAATCACGCAGGTGACGCTTTCCTAGATGGAGTGAAAGTTATTTTAATTGACACCTTATATTCTGCGAAAAGTGACGAATAATTTATAGGTACATAAATGGGTAATAGATGCTCTTCAACATACGTAACGTCTGAAGTGGAAGTGAGCTGGACACGTAGCAACAATGACAGATGAAAAATTGACACAGTTTGTAACTCAATGGCTAGGCCCAAACGGCAAGAGAACCAGAGGATGACCCAGACAACGCTGGTCAGATGAAATAAAACAAATTACTGGAAAGGACTGAACAAAGATAGCGGAGGAGAGAAACAGAAAAATTTGGAGGAGGCTTATACCCAAACGGGGCCTTAACTAAATAAAATTGAGTATACCTACAGTGACGTGATGGCCCAGTGCTTAAGGCCTCGCCTCTTAAGCACGAGATTGTGAGTTCAAATCTGGGCAAGCACCAATGTAACTTTTTCAATTCATATGATATAGATAAACTCAGAAAGCCAGTTTATCTGGACATTACTGATATCGGTGAAAGAAAACATCGTGAGGAAACCTCTGAAATCGCCAATGCTCGTGCTTTCTCTGTATTTGAAGAGGCCTTTGTCCTGCATTGGGGCAGTAATAGGCTGGTATTATTATATTTAACCTACCTATAAAAATTAAATATAATCAATGTAAAATTACCGTTATAAGGAAATTAAGGGCTATTTATTTTTTAAGTATTATATAAAATGCTTCTCAATATAAACAAAAACATAACAACACGCCTATATTCTCTGAAGGGTAAGGAAGTCTAGTATAAGTAGGTAGGTACCTACCTATTTATTCGGTGTATTATGTATAATGTCACAGCATGTTCGTGAACGGGCGTCGTCAGTCGGGACTGGTCATCTCTTAGCTGCCACGACTTATTTTAATTTAGTAGTTTTAGTTTTTATCTTTTTTATTAAGGACGCTTTTACGTGCACGGTTTTCTAAATCGTTCTCACATGTAAAATTTCAACATGAATGATGTAACCAATATTTTACAATATTTCGATTTAAAAGAGTGTCCGTGGAGTTTCTTGCCCGTTCATCTCCATATACCTTCTACGCTTTGGAATGGGCAACTAGCTTCATCTTTCTGACTAACCGACGCCGTTGACAATTCAAAAGAGCCTTTAATTGGTTTATTTGAAATAAATGCTTTGAGTAGTTTGAGCTATGCTGAGCGATGGCCGTTTTGCGTGGATGTGACGCATATTTCCCCCCAAACTTGTTTTTTTTTGTGTCTTCTTTATGCGTCATGTTTAGTGCAAATAAATGTGTCAAACTCAAAACTCAAAATCAAAGCATTTATTTCAAATAAACCAATTACAGGCACTTTTGAATTGTCAATGGGTCGGTCAGACAGAAAGATGAAGCTAGTTGCCCATTCCAAAGCGTAGTAGATCCCTATGGAGAAGAACGGGCAAGAAACTCCACGGACACTCTTTTAAATCATAATATTTTTACAAAATATTGGTTACATCGTTCAAGTTGAAAATATACATGTGAGAACAATGTAGAAAGACGTGCACGTTAAAAAGCGTCCGTAATAAAAAGATAAAAACTAAAACAACTAAATTAAATATTAAAATTAAAAATAAGCGATGGCAGCTAAGAGACGACCAGTCCCAACTGACGGCTCCCGTTCACGAACATGACGCATGGATCAGCACCAATTAGCTCAACCATTTTGAAGGGAACTTAATGATCCAACACACACGCCACCACCAGCGAGACATTTGAGTGAGCATGACATACTCTCAACCGCCAGGGCACACTCAAGTCAGTGAAAGACGTACCCAGTAAAAGGTAGCTTAATAGTAGCTACATAGTGCTCACACATGTGCTATGCAATTATATAATACTAAGAGATTGAATCTAAACAATGCAAAGAAAGTTTTCTCTCATCTTTATCTTCAGCAGCTCCAACAATATATCCGAATGCTAATCAATTAATTAATGCGTCCTTGTGGAGCAGGACATGCATTCAGCCAAGCATTTTTGTCAGCGATGTAATCCCCCAACTTATAATATGCCTGGCTGCATAGTGTGCGTTTTATACAAGATTTAAATTTCCTTTCATTCAAGTGTTTTCTTTAAAGTAGGTAGAGGTTTTTGCATCTAATTATGAGTGATGGGACTAGCAGAAGGATCATCTGATTCCAAACTGTAAATTACACAATGCAATAACTCGTAGATCACGTCAACTTGGTACGTGCCTGGCGTCCCGTTATTGCATCGTACCCGTGTCACTTAACAAGAAAGTTGACATATCTCTTAAGTTGCTGCAATTTCACTGGCGACTTACATAGCCAGGTACCGTCGCTGGAACACGGCAATACTTTGTGGCGTAAATATTTGATACTTTCTCGGTAAAACTATTTCTACTCGGACGAACTTAGGACTTTCGAGTACCTACTACTTTAGAGCAACCTGAATTAGTTTCCGTGTTAAAAACCGCTCTCTTTCAACTTTCAAGACGTAAAAATACATCAGAGTTTTATAGGTAAGCTATTTGGCAAAATACATGCTGTTTTAAAATCACCAAGTATACAAGGTTGATATGAGCGAGAGGCATTAAATTAAACCACATATACTATAGATGCATAGTGTTAACTCGGAACTACTAAAAAAAAGTTTAGAAGTAAAATAAGAAAAAACTTTTTTCAAACAAATAAAATAGCATAATAATCTAATTATAATGTAAACATCCTTTGTAGACATTTCCACTGACGTGCGTAACAAAACGGCAACGTCGCGTCAAAAATTCTGTCGTTTTAAGGTGTATGATCCTAGATAACTAGGCGTAGCTACCTACGCACAGTTATCATCTTTAAACATCAGAATTTTCAACAACATACTTAGTTAGCTGTTAGGCCAGATACGTCGTGTTTCAACAAAGAAAAAACTAAAAAATAATCCTGTGACTAAACTATTGCTTCTATTTATCAGATTTTTAGTAAAGAGGCTGAAAATGATACAAAGTATATGTGGTTTAATTTAATGCCTCTCGCTCATATCAACCTTGTATCATAAAAGATTGTTTTAAGTCACTTAGCCACGGTAAATATATGTACAGTAAGGAAACTACGTTCAAACGGTCGAAACGGCACACTCATACAGACGCACGTACCAACGGGTTCCCAAGCGATAGTCGCGGTGCTCTCTGTATATTTACTGTGGCTTAGGGGTCTCGTCGATGCACGCGTCTGTGTGTGTGTCATTTCGTACGTTTGTTCGTAGTTTCCCTATTGTCCATATTTATACTGTCATGTGGCATAGGTCCAGGTCCGCACGGGCCGATTTCTTAACGCGGCGATTTAAACGCTCACTGGATTTTCAATCCTCAGTGTTGAGCAGAGCATTGAGAATTCAATAGAGAGTATCCCAGCGGTCAAAAAATACACTGTTTTATTTTCATTCTTGGCGCTAATCAGTGCTTTGAAAATCCAGTGCGAGATAAAAAATTGCCGCATAAAAAATTCGCCCGTAGTTACGAGGACCTACGATAAAGCTTCAAATCAGGTTATGTGTCATCTGAAAGTTTCAGCCAGATACATTTTAGGATTCTGTATCTCAAAAGGAAAAAACGGAACCCCTATGGATCACTTCGTTGTCCGTCTGTCTGTCTATCTGTCTGTGTGTTTGTCAGTCTGTTAAGACTCTTTTTCTCAGGAACGCGTGGAGGTATAAAGTTGAAAACTATATCAAATACGTAGGTCTATGGTCCCTTGGACCTCTAAAAAAATTAAGCTACTAAGTCAACGCAATAAAATAGGTACGGCCGTTTATGCGAAATATTTTGATACCTGCAAGAAAATCAAAGCCTTGCCGTTGACCTAGAATCATGAAATTTGGCAAGAAACAAGGTCTCACAGCACAACTAACGACGACACGGTTGGCGCAGTGGTTGAGCGATTGACTGCTGCGCAGCATGTCGCGGGTTCGATTCCCGCACGGAACAAATATTTGTACGACCTACAAGTATTTGTTCCGAGTCTGGGTGTTTTTCTATCTATAATATGTATGTATTTACAAAAAAAAAAAATGTATATAAGTAGTTTATCAGCCATCTCGTTACCATAACACAAGCATTAGGTTGCTTAGCTTGGGGCTAGATGGCGTTGTGTGATATGTCCAAACATATTTATTTATTTATTTATTTATAACTAAAGGAAAAAGTCCGAAAATTGTTGTTTTGTAATTTTATCTCATAGAAAATACTTTTTTGGGATTACAGAACTCGCAGTTGGAGAATTGACCGTGACATATACCAATGTATGGGAGATTTTTTTTTTCAACTAGGCACTTACAATGTTATGTTCGTTTTTAGGATTCATTCTTTTCAACTTCGGCACCCTTCATTGTGCGTGGTCCGACACGCACTTGGCCGGTTTTTCATAGAATTTTGACGTAAAAATAGCCCAGTACCTAATCCACATGTCAGCAAAATTGATGGACAGCCAATGTGTACAGTGGGGCTGGCCACTCTACACCATCTGTCACAGATGACGTATCCTGTCCCTCTGAACGCGTTGAATTTATTATCGAAGCAACCGTTTTGAAATATTTTTCTTCGAATTTCTATCTGTTTGTGGAATTTTGGACGAATTTTGGTGAAGTTCTGTTGTGTTGTTGTGTCGAATGGATTTGTAATGTTGGGCGTAGGGTCGGTTTGTATGAGAAAAAGCGGCCAAGTGCGAGTCGGACTCGCCCATAGCAGCAAGTAACATAGTATGAAAGTTCTTGTAGTTCGTTTGATTGAATGAAAGGTAAATTGCGGCTTACGATTTATGACGTATTAAAAAAAAACTACTTACTAGATCTCGTTCAAACCATTTTTCGGTGGAAGTTTACATGGTAATGTACAGTCAACAAAAGAGATATCTAGGCAGGGTAGAGTAACATATTTGTATGTGAATTGCTTCATGTTCAATTTTATATATATTACTTTGTTTTTGCAATACTCCTACATTGTAACACACCAACACAAAATGGTATATTGTCACGAAATTGATCATGAAGCAATTCACATACAAATATGTTAGTATACCCTGCCTAGATATCTATTTTGTTGACTGTACATTATATTTATTTTTTAGTTTTATCATCCTCTTACTTTATAAGTTACGGGGGGGGGGGGGGGGGCGGACACACATTTTACCACTTTGGAAGTGTCTTTTGTGCTTTTTTATTCTATTTTTGTGTTTCTAAATCTTAATGCGGTTCACAGAATATATCTACTTACCAAGTTTCAACAGTATAGTTCTTATAGTTTCGGAAAAAAGTGACTCTGACATACGGACGGACAGACAGACAGACATGACGAATCCATAAGGATTCTGTTTTTTGCCATTTGGCTACGGAACCCTAAAAATTGCTGTAGGTACAGCTTTACAAATATTTACTATATTCCTGCCCGGTTTAAGAAGAATTCTTAAACGGAGTTTAAACATTAATAGCTATTGATTCGACAAAATTATCTATTTAAGCGAATCCCTTCCTTATGCTCGGTTTTTGAGGTCCTCAGATAAACCCCTCGTTAGTAATTCACTCGACTTTTAAACTAATTTTTTCCTTCAAGAAGTGTTCAAAAGCACGATATTGAACCAATAATCACTATCGAATGGATAAACTCCGTTCAAAAACCTCAGAAACCGAGCAAACGTCAACTATCAGTGTTACAGTGAACGGCTATAATATCTACCAAATACATTCATAAATGGAACAATAATTGTACCTATGAAATCGCATCTGAACCGTGAATAAAGTATTTATGTAGGTACCTACTTGTTTATTTACAGCATTTTAAGGGCTTACGTTTAATACAAACTAGCTCATTATAATGCGTCTGCACAAATTTATGTGTATTTAGAAGCAATCAAAACAGGTTGAAAAATAGTTCAAAATGTCTTGGTTATCTTATTATAACCTACAGCAGTCATTCGAAAAACCACATAATGTCGCCAAGTTCCAAATATTTCGCCCTCGCATTTCGTAAAATTCTCTTAACGAAAAGGTGTGTGCCCCCTGCAACGTGGCCGCGGGCTATTTACGTGCGTCTGGTCACGGAAGCGGCCAGAGGCGATAGTGTGGCAACCGTTAGGGTTGCCTACTATGAGGCTATGATTTATGGCAACATTTAGTGGTAAAAAATATTTTGGTAACGTGTTTGTGTTTAAGATTTTGCATAAGGTAAGGTAAGCGTTTGACATGACTACGTAACGATCATGTAAAATCTTAAGTAGATTCTGGTAGGTACCTACTATCGAGAAAATTTACATCTGACCAATTTGAAAACAAAATCCCGTGCACACGATGGCCACATCATTCTGTTAGCAAGCGTCGGCCGAGCGCTGCAAGCAATAATAGTCCTTACGGTGCATGGACGTTCGTTTCTGCGATAGTACCGTAGTATAGAACGTGATTTCCAACACTTTTTATGTAATGGCAAAAGAATGCATTCAGTTTACATTAAATATTGTAAATACTGCTGTGCATACATGGTTCATATGTTAGGTGCTGGACCCTCAAAATTGTAATAACTATTGATAACACATGAGAAAAATAAATATTTGAATTTGAGTTGCCACTACCTTAAAAAGCGTTAAGAAAAACTATTTAGTAAATTGAAAACTGTAAATGATTATGCTCATAAACTATGAAATAGTTTAATAACAATGCTTTCAATTTAAAATTATTCAAAATCGGCAAAATCATCATTAATAAATACCAGTGTTAAATTTAGTAATTCATTTAATAATAATAGGTAACCTACCTATGAAATTGCGGTTTGTATGAAAAAATTTAAACGAATTTTTTTCATGCATTTTTTATTTGTATTAATCGAAGTAATCATCCATGCAACCAATGCATCTTAGCCAACGCAGTGGCAGTTTATTGATGCCCTTCTTAAAGAAATCAGCTGGACGGGAGGCAACAAATTCTTCAAAGGCATTTTGTACTGCCTCTCGGGTATTGAATTTTTTTCCCGCCAAGAAGTTATCCAAATTCTGGAAAAAGTAGTAGTCTGTAGGCGCAGGGTCTGGTGAGTAGGGCGGATGACGGAGAGCTTCCAACCCCAGTTCTTGCAACTTGGAGACCGTCTGCTGTGCAGTATGAGGTCGCGCGTTGTCGTGCAGGAGCAGCGGAGACGAGCGATTGACCAATGCTGGTTGGAGATGTGCCAGCTTCTCCATCATTGTGTTCAGTTCTTCACAGTACACATCTGAAGTAATGCTCACCCCGTTTGGTAAGAAGCTGTGATGAATCACACCGGCGCTAGACCACCAAACAGTGACCATCACTTTTCTAGGGGTAAGTTTTCGTTTAGGGCATTGTTTAGGTACTGAACCAGGATCCAACCAACTTGCTGAGCGCTTGCGGTTATCAAACAGAATCCATTTTTCATCGCAGGTAACAATGCGGTTCAAAATTCCTTCATTTGTGTGTCTGTTGAGCAGTGCAAGGCACGTCTCGACGCGTACTTCGCGCTGGCGATCATTGAGTTCGTGGGGCACCCATTTGTCAAGCTTTTTTACCTTGCCAATTTGACGCAAATGGACCAATATTGTTTTGACGCTAACGTCGAAAGCTGCTGCTAATTCAGCCGTAGATTGTGTATCATCAGCTTCCACAATCGCCTTTAATTCGTCATTGTCGACCAAAGTCTTCGGACGACCGCGAGGTTAATTTTTCAGGTCGAAATTTCCAGAACGGAAGCGAGCAAACCAATAATAAGTGGTGCATTGGTTTGTAGTGTTAGCTCCGTAAACGTCGTTGATGTTGCGTGCCGCTTGTGCCGCGTTGCTGCCACGACGGTACTCATATTCCATAATTACTCGAATTTTTAACGTATCCATGATGACGAAAAAGATTGAAATGCCATGAAAATGTAACACTAATCAATAAACAAATGACTACTTTTGGAAAAAAAATCCATGTTTTTAAAATAAAATTAATTTGAAATTAGAATTCTTAGCCAAACAAAAATTATTTTGATTTGAAATGGCCAGTACTGCAGAACGGCAATTTCATAGGTAAAGACCTAATATTATAATTATTTAAACATACAAAATTTAAAACCTTAAAATAAGTCTTAAAATAACAATAATGATATAATATGTAAAAGTACTTAAAAAGGAAGGGAAATAATCAAAGGGCATCAGAAAAACCATCCGCATCGCTGTCAACAGGCTGGCAGCATTGCCAAGTCGTATGGCAATACTAATTCTATGGGCAAAAAACTGGCCAAGTGCATGTCAGGCCACGCACAATGAAGGGTTCCGTAGTTGGGATGAATTTATCTTCAGAACAAACTTAACACTGTAGTTCAAAAACATGTTCGCCCATACATTCCAACTGTAAATGTAAATTTGTACTCACAATATTGATAGATTTACCATGTTATTTTAAGACCACAGACTTCTTATAGGTTTTCCTGTAATCTAGAGGTATAGATCTATTTTCTGCATTTTTTTTAAATTTTAGACTCAGCAGTTTCGGAGATAAGGGGAGGGGATGGTCAATTTTCGTCTATTTTCTTAAATTACTGTAAAACCAGTTATTTTAAAATTATAAAAAAATATATTCGAGATCCTCATAGTAAGCCCTTTCATTTGACATACCACATAGTGTAGTTTGCAAAACTTTATTTTTTTATTTTCTTATTTGCCTCCCAAAAGTGACCTCTATATTAAAAATTCATTTATTTACTTTACGCGTCCGTGTTTGGGTCATAGAAATTCATATGTGTAGCAAATTTCAACTTAATCGGTCCATTAGATTCGGAGCAAATTGGCTGTGACAGACGGACAGACAGACAGACAGACACACGAGTGATCCTATAAGGGTTCCGTTTTTTCCTTTTGAGGTACGGAACCCTTAAAATAGGCCAGTCCTCTGGTCACTATTTCTAATTTACTTTTCGATAGCGAGAAAATGTTGTCTAATTATTTAAAGAAGTATTTATTTCATTATTATGTTAATAGTTTACTAACTATATAAACTAGCAAATAATTTGTGGTCTGTTATAACTGTAAAAGCTGAAATCTAAATAGTTTGCTGAATAATTACCTAATTACGAAACACATTTTTGTAAATAGGTAAATAATTAAATTCTAAAACTAAACTTTCAATGTACAGTTTGTTGCGCCATTTCTTCTTCCCAGCTAAAGCTCTAGGAAGTGGTGAACGGCGGGCGTTTTGTGGGACTGTCTTATGTAATTTTGACGTTCAAAAATTGCTGATTCTCAGCCTAATTTGAATAAATGACTTTTGATTTTGCACTTTAGCGCTTAATTTTCAGGTTTTCTGTCGTAAAATTTCTATAATTGGGATTATGGGCAAGAATAATACTATCCATTTAAAATAAACTTGATATATATTGCATCATTGTGCGCGCCGATACAGCGTCGTTTTGTGTCTAC
The DNA here is from genome assembly GCA_946251885.1 of Cosmia pyralina. Taxonomy (NCBI): domain Eukaryota; kingdom Metazoa; phylum Arthropoda; class Insecta; order Lepidoptera; family Noctuidae; genus Cosmia; species Cosmia pyralina. The sequence goes on from OX276364.1 coordinate 12,449,150, forward strand.
AGCGACCTCAGAACTTGTGAGAGTATTTTTGTTCTGGCCTCGATACAATAAGTACCTAATTTTATATGTTCTGAGATAGTGACAAGCCGGCTTACGCTGAAAACCAGCGCCGTTGATTCGTGCCTTCGTGCACGGGCCACGGCATTATGCTGAGCGTTAGCCGTTTCTCGCGGAAGTGACGCAAATTTCCGTCTAGGATACCTATTGTTCTTTTTTTTATGTATAGAATAAATACCCATTTGTTTTGTTTTGGTTTTTAAGCCTTAGATATAAAACAATTGTATGTAATGTGCGTCACTTTCATGTGAATAAACAGTTTTTCTGTCTTTCTTTCTTTCTGATAAATACTTAATTCTAACATTAAAGGGTGTATTTTTAAAAAAAATATATTACCAATCACCATGCCAATTTTTTTTTAAATCCATACCTGAATACAAGTAATTATCCTGTTTCTTTTGTGTAACATAAAATTTTATAAAATCCACCCTAAATTCTAAAATAAAACGTAACAAATACCTACAAACAAACACATTTTAACAATACATACATAACTTGCCATAACTCCTAATTTAAATAGATTAACAATAGTGCCTTACTTAAGCCTACAACTTGGTCTTATTCTATATATTTTATTAATGTCAAAATGTGAAAAAAAATGAATGAATGTGAAAATGTGTGTGTTGTTGTTTGTTGTGTGTTTTTTGTTAATATTTGTGATGAGTTTTGTGTGTGTATTTTGTTAATGTTTTTTTTAGTCTGTGTTTGTTTTGTTTGTGTTATTAATGTGTGTGTGTTTACTAGTGTCATCATATCCGTCCACAACATAAATTAATCTCATTGAATGTTAACTTAGTCTTTATTGTAATGTTGTATACGTAATACAAAACATAATCAGCCTATAACGTACCCACTGCTAGGACACAGGCCTCTTCTCATTGAGAGGAAGCGGGCCATAATCCACCACATGGGCCCAGTGCGGATTGGTAGATGTCTTCGAATTTTTGGTTCTAGGACATGCTGGTTTCCTCACGATGTTTTCCTTCACCGTTTTGAGAGCAGTGGTGATGAAATAAATTATACGAAGTAAAGCGACTGCCTGGGTTCGAACCCACGACCTACGACACGTAAGTCGGGGCCGTTACCACTGGGCCACCACTGCTCAAATGTATACGTAATGCAAATTATAAACTTTAAATGAATGCCCGTGGCTAAATGATGGGATCGTGGCTAGAGGAGCTCGTAACTAAATGGTCGGTTCGTGGATGGGTGACTATCCATTACATATCGAGACAACCATGGCTCAGAAAGCACGTAAGCCAGTGGTCCCGGCTGTCATTCGTAGATCTTTGACAGTCCTTACGTAGTTACGTTAGTTAGAGGCCCAAAAGTCTGACAACCAGTCTTATCGTGGGGTATCGTGCTATCCAGTAACTGTACCCAGTAACTTGTGTTGTACATGTTGGTTGGGATGGCGAAGCGACCCCAACATAGTTGGAAAAGGCTAGGCAAATTGAGAATTAGTGCTATGATACTAAAATTAAAAATTTACTTTAAAAAAAGTAAAAACCAAAATCGAATAAAATAACTTTCATAAAACACTTAATAGCTTCCAAAGTCGGTGTCAAGCTAAAGTGCATTGAAGAATTGAAGACACCGACTTCAGAAGCTGTTAAGTGTTTTAAGAAAGTTATTTTATTCGTTTTTGGGTTTGAAGTCGGTTTTTACTTTTTTTAAAGTAAATTTATTTTTCCAATTTTAGTTGAATATACAATTACAAGACGAACGAAAAGAAGAATCATCAGAATCGGCTTAGAAATGCCGGAGATACAATACATTTATGCATATAACTTCGTACATAAGAATAAATACATAATGTATTATATACTAAAAATCTTCCTGAAAGTATGTAGATCACGATAGTGAAAGAATCATCAAAATTCGTTAATAAGTTTTTGAGAAAATCGTGGACAAACAAACATACATACATACTTACATACTTACATATATACATACATACATACCGGTCGAATACATAAACTCCTTTTTTGAAGTCTGTTGAAAATGTGATATTAAGAGCATATTATATTGAAGCGTGGTTTAGCTCGCTGTGTAAGTGAAATGGTATCATGGCTAACTAGTTTGACGTTAGAAAACTCTCAAGCGCACCGGAACTAAACGCGCTACGTTTATATGTAGATTTATGACTAAATGCTATACTGAAATCAATTTTTAGCTTAGTAAGTTTTTAACATATTTAAATACCTTCTATTTATAGCAAATTTTACTGCACAGTCAGGAATTGCTTAAATATAATCGTATAAAACAGAAAATAGACGGTTTGATTACTTTGGATTTTTTTTTTCTATCGAAAAAATTTCAAGTAATCACGTTTCAGTTTTAGTACAGCAGTAGACAATATAGTCAAATAATACTTAGGAAAATCCAAATAAAATAAAATAAAATTCTTTATTGGCATAAAAAATGTGTACAAGCAAAGTGAAGCACAAAAATTAAAAAAAACAAAAAAAAAAAACTACAAATGATTTAACAATATACATTTGGTTTTATAGGAATTTTAAAACACAAAATCATCGTTATTTCCCCTTAATGGACTGTAATGAAAACTTTTTTAGGCACGTTGAGCGATTTTTAGTAGGAAGAAATCTTACGGGTGTGCGTCACCATGTCACCGCTACACTTCGACACCGCGACTCATATGCTTAATGTACGTTTAAGTTTTCACTTCTGTTGCCAGTCCCCATGACTGCCAATTTTATATTAATACACTTCTGGACACATCTATTGGCCCATCTTAGAGTTTAGGTTTCGATGGCCCCTACCGAAATATGATTGTTAGATTGAACAAAAACTGTTGATGCAGTTTTAAACCTGATACATTTTACCATCTTTTTCGATCGTTTTGTTTTAAATTTGAATTCAGAATACCATACGACATGGAGCTACGCCTAACAAGTCGGATATGCGCCTTGTTAAAGGCAATTGATTTTTGGATAAAAAACATGTTTTATCAAATAAAGGTTTAATTTAATAACGCGTGTTGCCTCCATGGGCATCTACCACAGCTTTCATACGATTAGGCATAGAGTTTATCAACCGTTCTATGAAATTTTGAGGGATCATCTCCCATTCCTCTTCTATGGCAGTTTTCAACTCCTGCATCGTCTGGGCAACTGGCTGACGAGCCCTAACACGTCTTTTTAGCTCGTCCCACATGTGCTCAATGGGGTTCATGTCTGGGCTTCTGGCTGGCCAGTCCATAACTGTGATGTTCACATGCCGAAGATATTCCCTGACGATGCCGGCCGCATGGGCTCTTGCATTATCATGCATAAAAAGGAAATTTGGGCCCACATAGTCCGCGTATGGTATCACGTGAGGTTCTAAGCACTCACGAATGTACCTTTCAGCATTTAATGTTGGCAGCCGTGGTCCTGTAACAACCTCAAGTTGAGTTTTGCCGCTCGCGGATATACCGCCCCAGACAGTCCATGAGCCACCGCCATAAGCAACCCTCTCTTCAAAGCAGCATTGTGCGAAACGCTCTTCCTTACGTTGGTAGACCTTCTTCCTTCCATCATTGCCATGTAACACAATTTTAGACTCATCAGAAAAGAGTACACGGCTCCAATCTTGCTGTGTCCAATTTTAATGACTGCGTGCGAAATGAAGGCGCGCTGTTCGGTGGGCTCGCGTTAGTTTGGGGCCATTAGCTGGCTTGTGTGGTACCATATCGCGTTCTTTTAACCTTCTCCGAACAGTTCGAGCGCTCACAGATACTCCGTGGAAGTCGCGAAGTTGGTTTTGTATCTCAATGGAGGTAAGGTGACGATTTCTCAAGCTGGTCGTCACGATGAATCGATCCTGCCTTTCAGTTGTGACCCGAGATCGTGGCCTTCCTTGGCGACGAACAAAGCCGCCAGTCTCTAGGTACCTCCGATAAACATTTCGGACCGCAGATCGACTTAAATTAAGTTGAGCACTCACGTTTCTTTGGCTGTGTCCGGCCTGAATAAGTGCCACAGCTTGGGCGGCGACTTCAGGTGAAGTATCCATAGATTATTGATAGAACCTCACCTTAATGTTAAGAATAAGTAATGTTTGTTGCAAAACCAAAGATATCAATCACTTTTTCAAGAATTAAATCCAAGTAAACCAATAAAACCAAGTTTTCTTAGTATTCGATTGTTTGATATCAACAAACAGGCTCCAAATTGTCTTTTGTTTTTTTAAATTCTGTGTTCTAAATTCAAAAAAAGACTATTGAATGAAATTTTGAATGTGCCAGGTTCAAAACTGCATAAAAACTTTTTGCTCGACCTAATATAAAATTTTAGCTAGGACCAAACGAAACTGAAAATACAAGGTGGGCCAAAAGATGTGTCCAGAAGTGTATAATTCACGTGACAGCCCTACCTACATTGACAATGCATCTATAATGACGTTTGACGAGGACAAATGACACTTTAATTGCAGTGGCGTCGTCTTACCTTACGCCGTCCGACGTTCAGGGACGTTCAAATTATTTACGGTGCAGTAGATACAAAATTTACTTTAAAAAATGTAAAAACCGACTTGAAAACCAAAAACTAATAAAATAACTTTCATAAAACATAACAGCTTCTGAAGTCGGTGTCAAGTTAAAGTGCATTGAAGAATTTAAGACACCGACTTCAGAAGCTGTTATGTTTTATGAAAGTTATTTTATTCGTTATTGGTTTTGAAGTCAGTTTTTACTTTTTTCAAAGTAAATTTATTTTTTCATTTTTAGTTGAATATATACATAAGGGTAAGCTCAAATCGAATGAAAAGAAGAATCATCAAAATCGCTTAGAAATGCCGGAGATACAATGCATTTATGCATATAACTTCGTACATGAAAGTAATTACATAATGTATTATATACTAAAACCTTCCTGAAAGTATGTAGATTACGTTAGTGAAAAAATCTTCAAAATTGGTTCATTAGTTTTTGAGAAAATCGCGGACAAACAAACATACATACTTACATACATACATATATTCATACATACAGACATATATACGGGTCGAATACAGAACCTCCTTTTTTGAAGTCGGTTAAAAATGGGCAGTTATGTTGTGGTTCGTTTTGTTAAAAATAAGAATTCAGGATGACACAATGCTTAGTAACTCATGACATCCCCGCCCAAATGTGCTCTCATATTTTTAGAGAGCTTAAGAATATTAACCTGCATGCCAAATTTCAGCCCGATCGGTTTAAAATTGACAAAGCTTCATACAAACTTTCATCCCCTATTTTATCCCCTTGGGGGTAGAAATTAACAAAATCCATTCTTAGCGGATGCCTACGTCATAACATCTACCTGGATGCCAAATTTCAGGCCGATCGGTTTAAAATTGACAAAGTTTCATACAAATTTTCATCCCCTATTTTATCCCCTTGGGGGTAGAAATTAACAAAATCCATTCTTAGCGGATGCCTACGTCATAACATCTACCTGCATGCCAAATTTCAGGCCGATCGGTTTAAAATTGACAAAGTTTCATACAAATTTTCATCCCCTATTTTATCCCCTTGGGGGTAGAACTTATCAAAATCCTTTCTTAGCGGATGCCTACGTCATAACATCTACCTGCATGCCAAATTTCAGGCCGATCCCTCCAGTGGTTTGGGCTGTGCGTTGATAGATCACTATGTCAGTCAGTCACCTTTGAGTTTTATATATTTAGATAGATATGACATTGTATTAAATAATTCTTTAAATTGTATTTAATTATTCTTGACATTATATTTTAATTAACCTTGACATTGTAATTGATAGTACCTAGTTCAAGTTTTCCTTAACCTTAATATTGTATAGTTTAAACATCTAATTTTGGTATAATAATATTGTTCTAATACAGTTCATTTTAATTCTGTGAAATATTTGTACTCTGGAAACAGCAGAATATTATGGACGTCATATTTTGTGTAACACCTTTACAACAATATTCTAACAAATAAATAAATAATAACTACTATTATTTGTCTTATTTTTGACATATCTCGGGGCCCTGGGGTCCCGGACCTTTGGAAGGCGTACGAGGGGCCAAAGCCAACTCACAGAGGCCCTTTAGACAATTTGAAATGACGAGGAGGCACCAGCCGACGATAATTCCTGTATGCACTATGCAAGTGCACTCAAGGACAACCCCCGGTTGGTGCAGAAAATGTACTGGACGGGCGTGATCGTTGGACACGGTCCCAGTTGCTATCCGGCTCGTAGGGACCAGAAAATGTGCGGAGCGGGCCGGGATCGTAGGACACGTAGAAGGAGTGTGTAATGCCTATCCAGGTGTATCCATATATGAGGTTAGGCCTCCTAGTCCAAACGCCGCTGACGTCCTGTACCTATAGGTTCAGGATAACTGCAGATCCAAATAATTTCAGCCCGATCCCTCCAGTGGTTTGGGCTGTGCGTTGATAGATCACTATGTCAGTCAGTCACCTTTGAGTTTTATATTTAGATAGTTACATCTTCAATAGTTTGTCCCAGAGAATGAAACAATTTATACAGCGCGCATGTATCAGAAAGATGCAAAATGTAGGGAACAGCTGATTTTTTTATCACGAATTCTGGTCTTGTTCCCACAGTAAAAGTTGTTCGGTCAAATTTAAGAGTGTGGTACAGACCATCAAACTAAATAACTTTCACCATGTGGCCAACATAGTAATCGAGAAAAAATAATCAGCCGTTCAGTACATTCGGGTCGAGTAGGTGTAGAAATTTTGTATGGGACAATTTATAGTTTTTTCGTGATTACGATGTTGGTTCCATGGTGAAAATTGTTCAGTTTGATGGTTCTTAAAGTCACACCTTTTTCATACATGCAGTACAAAAAAAAACAACGCTTTATATCGTTTAAATCAAACAATAGCAACACAAATCAATGTTGAACATCTACTACAGGAAACGATGTTTCTTATTGTAAAATATGTGCTCGCAAATTAGTTCACGAAACAAATAGACGTAAACGTACACCCACAGATTCGCCATTATTCCAATAGTCGGCCATTAAAATAAAACGAAGCGGATACCTCTAGTTTAATGGGAAAAAGTACAGTAAAACTTTTAATATGTCGTTATTTTCTTTGGGAGACTGCCAAATCATAAAATAGTGGTAATTATTTAAGGCGACGATAGCCGACTTTTAATGATTTTAAACTGAAGATTACGTCTAATCGACTAGTATTAATAATTTGTAAAAATATATGTTAAATTAGACCATTTTTAACCGACTTCAAAAAGGAGGAGGTTATCAATTCGTCGGAACCTTTTTTTTTTTTTTTTTTTTATGTATGTTCCCCGATTACTCGAAGATGGCTGGACCGATTTGGATTATTTTTTTTTTGTTTGAAAGGGTATACTTCCCAGGTGGTCCCATGTTCATCAAGTCAGGATCTGATGATGGGATCCTGGAGAAATAGAGAGAACTCTTCCAATTTTATAGGCACACTTGAAGCGATTTGGATAGTTTTTGGAAGAGTACTTTCTTGGAGTGGTCCCATTTCAATTTGGTGAAGATCTGATGAAGAACTTCTGAGATAGGCAACGGAACTCCTCAATAAATGATAGCAAATGGACTGGGATTGCTGAAATCTCATGTCTGTTTGTTGTTCACACCAGTTCATAACATAACATCACGCCAGTACGCTGTAAAGGGGTAACCACATGTGAACCACTAAAAAGTGAAAAATAAAAACTTTTTTACAAAAAAATACAACCGACTTCCAAAAACAACACTACAAAGTGAAAAATATCTTTAATTTCGGAAGTCGGTGGCAAAAACGAAAATACATTTAATCAGACACCGACTTCCGAAATTAAAGTTATTTTTCACTTTGTAGTGTTGTTTTTGGAAGTCGGTTGTATTTTTTTGTAAAAAAGTTTTTTTTGAATAACATAACATGTGAATATTTTAGATTATATTTATATTAATAGAGTACTTAATTATTTTTTATAGATGTCTTACGCGGATAAGAAACTGAGAATCACGTGTGAAACCTTCACCATTTTAAAGATATTTTAATTATTTATCTTTTAGTATACGTGTTTTAATATAATATCTTTTGTTTTATGTATAATAAATTAATAATGCATTTAATTTGGGACAGCGCTCCTTAATGGGCGAGTCCTATTACTGGCTGAACGTGCGACGCCTTGCGTGAGCTCAGCACAGAACACGCAAGCTAACCACTCAAGACCATTGGCATATGTCTGCGTCTTAATTCAATTGATTCCGCCCGTTTGAACGATACATCCGTGGGCCCGGAAAATGTACTCATTAACAGAACAAGAAAAAAATTGGGTTATAAGTAAAAGGAAAAATTAAATCTCTTTCTTTCCGTCTTTCAAAAAGAAAAGAAATCATTTTATTTATTTAATTGGTGCTCCTATTACATAATTTAGCTTTTGATCTCCACATTATAATTACGTGACCAATAATTATGTTCGGTAATACTCGTACTAATAAGTAATTAGTATTTATTACCTATACAATAACTTGAATTTCATTAAAAAAAAAATACAATGTTGTGTTGTTGTGTGGTGTATTGTAAATGTGGGTGTTACTATAGCTACATCTCTGCCTAACCCTACATTACAGGTGTGATGATATACTATGTGTCAAAAAAATTGTAAAGGTGCGTCTAGATTATGTAACACATAAACATTTGTTATCTAACACGTCCACATTATTCACTAACCTCTTTACAAAAACATGTTATATCTCTTTGAGTCACACTTTTAGCTAAACAAAGCTTTAGATTTTTTTATTTATAGTCGTATTAATTATCATTTCAGTAGCATAGCAAAATAGGAAAAAAAAATCATAGAATTAAGGTTCAAATTCAAGTAAAATGAAATGTCATTAATTCAAAATATCGCCCATCGGTTCTAATAAGTCAAGCAAATTGCTTTTGTTAATGATACTTCTACCATTCATCACTAGATGGTACGAATCTTAATAAAAAAATCGGAAAGAGCTGGTTAAGGACATTATAGAAAGATTAAAGTATAAAAGTATAGATTAGATTGTGTACATTATGAGGAGGCAATACATGTGAGTAAGATATAAATGTTGATGGATGGAGAGAGAGAGAAAGACCAAAGAAAAGACGGATGGATTGTGTGAGGAATGATATGAAAGAGAAATGAGTGAATGATAGTGTGACGCAACCGTCAACACAGGGGAGAATGGAAAGAGAAAACGTGTTGCGCCGACCCCAAGTAACATAGGACAAGGGTGGATGATGATGATGATGTTCTTGGGGGAGAGGCTCACGTCCAGCAGAGGAGGTCTGTCGGCTAACACAGCACTAATAATTGTGCACGTGAAAATGTTTTTGTTTGTCAGCATATTATCTCAATACCTTAGGAGAGTTGATCGCGAGCGGGCTGGCAACGTCGCATTTCTAGAGGTTTTTGTGATTATTTCATTAAATTTGAATCAAATGACAATTTTCTGTGACAAATTCTTAGATCGTTGGTATTTATAAGTATGTATGCTATTTTTTGTCCGTTATTTTGGTAATTACTCTTAGAAAATAGAAAATAATTGACAATAAGTCAGTTAGGCGTCCTAGATAGCTTCCTATTGCCCGCGTAGCTGTTTGAAGTGCCAAGCATTTTAATATCAGAATACTCAATACTTGGAATGTGAAGATAAATATAAACGCCGTTTAAGAGTCTTTAGCAGCGTATTTAAGATGGGCATACATATTAATCCCTAATTCAGCTATTTCTTGCAATATTTGCCTATTTTCCTGTCGCTGTGTAAAAACAATAAATTATTTTAAAATTCTATTATAGCTGAATTTTCCGAATGACTGGCTACAGATTAGTTGAGTGCTCCAAACTAAAATTATAGTTACCAAAAAACAAATACATTTATTCTGAAGCTTCCCAGAACTATATTTGTCTTTTTGGTACTAGTAAAAAGGATAAAATAAAGCTCATCGAATAAAACAACGTAACCTAACCTCATTTATTTGTGGTAACTTTTTTTATTTGGTAACTAGTTGACTTGACAGACGTTGTCCTGTCAAAATTTCAATAAATCGAACGGCGGGAAAACAAATGAACAACTGATTATAAAATTAATTTGAATTTGGAATTCTAAATAGAATGAATGATTCTCGACAGACGCGGTTCCCCTGTCCAAAGGGAATTGTCTATACTTGGCCATTTTTAAACACGATGCTATACAAAAAAATAATTTACCAATAATTAAATTCTATTTTAGTAAATATCTGATGCAAATAACTTTGTATCAATCAGCACTGCAAAAAAACATTTATTTTTAGTATCTGATTTGATGCTACACATGAACGGCATTGGATTTGGTTTCAGTGTCGCCAAACCAAAACTCCATAAAACAACAAATTCAAATCGATTTGAAATACAGTGCAATCTTTCCACTGTATTTAACATAGTTTTCATTAAATAACATAATTAAAAATGCCAATAAATTATATGAATGATTTAAGAAAATGATAAACTATCGTTTTATACATTATTTCGTACTTCTAACGTTTTGACCGATTTCAAATGAATCGATATATAATTGTTTTTTTTTATATGGCAACACGATGCTTAAAAAATGTTGTGTCAATTTGTCAAAATGACAGGTATCATTCGCCATAGATAATACACTAGTAAAGTAATATCATTCGCTTTGGTTTCTTGCATCGTGAGTGGTTTTTTATATGGTGAGTATCGTTTCCGAGGCTAAAGATATAGAGATTTAATTCTAATTGCATGTGGAACGTATCAATTGAAACAAGCTCGTTCTTACTATGGAGAACACAAGGCGATGGAGGCGATGGTTCCTATACTATTGGGCTGTGCAGAAATACTGCCAGCAACCTACTGGAAGGTTTCCCGCTCTCTTCAGCCAACTGCAGTTTATTGCGTGAGAAAATACAGAGCAGACACATCAGCAGAAAAAGATGTTTTATTTATATAATGTATGCAAATAACACTGAAGGGAGGGCAGCAATAAAACAATATTGCTGCAACTGTATGGTGGGCCGTAGAACAATAGGTTGCTGTGCACATATTATGACCATTATTTGGTTTTTAAGTTGGGCAAGGTATCAGGAACATATTAATCCACCTGCCCAGTTCCTCGACCATGTTCTTTTAACATATGAATCTGGTGAATAAATATAATTAAAAAAAAAAAAAAAAAACAAGTTTTATTTCATACATAACCTGTTTCAATTAAATGTTAAAAACATATCTAAATATACATCTTGATACAAAACTAGGTTTATATCCTCATTTCTACTGATATGAGCTATTAAATCAATCACATAATATTAGCTGAACTGTTTGTTTATGAGTGGCCAAAGTCCTATAGAAATTGGACAATCCCCTTTCATGTATGAGAAAATTAGTTTTCTTCATATAATTTTTTTTTTGTTAATTTTCATGTCTTTAATAGTTATTCTGCTATTCGGGACGGAAACAAATACAACAAATCAAAAACCATGAAAATCGGTCCCGCCGTTCTCGAGTTTGTTTTATACATTAACATAGTGTTTTTTTTTTGACCATATAAATTGAAGCATTCAAAGTCTTAAGTCATCTAATCATTTGTTAACATAATGTACAATAAATAGTTGTTATAAAAAATTACAAGCACGCTATGTTATACCAGAAGGCGTACAAATATTCATGGGTGTCATTGATACTAAAATTGATAACATAATTACATTAATCAAATGCATGTAGTACCTACTAGTGTTGATTTTATCAAAAATAAAAAAAATATATAAAATATAGGTAAATGTCAAAAGGAAAAATAAAAAAAAATAAGTTTACTACGTCAATATTCAAATAATGTTTAAACAAAAAGAGAGAAAAAAATAATATAACAATTTAAATACTAAAAAAATGTTCTTAGGTCCAAAATTATTTAGCCAGCCTGGATTATCTCTCAGTTACATCAGCACAATGTCCGTCTCATGTTTCACCGTAAAACTAAATACCCCTACCTGGTTTTTAATTACTTTACCTCTGGAGTTAACTAAACACAACCCAAATTCGGAGTATCATAACCTTCCCTTCATAAACCAAGGGCCGCCATCTTGAATTTCAAGACCCTTTTGTTACAAACTCGAAACAATTATTTTATAGACGATAAGGTTGATACGTCAAAACTTACAAGTTAGTACTTATAATTGGGTCAGGGGACCGCAAGTACACGAGATTTGGCTGGATGTAAGGATATTGCCAGCCACATAATAAAGGCAGCTATGATACGGAGAAATTGTCTTAAGTTTGTGGGTTAAGTTTTTGTCTCACAAACGTCATGAATATAAGTATATTATTTAGATAGAATATTATTTACTAGCTTCTGCCCGGGATTTCGTCCGTGTGAAATTTCTTGTTCCCCCGTTCCACCCCGTTGCATTGCATCGCCCTCCCACGCTATGACTTCATTTTCGCTTAGCGTTCATTCTGACTCTGACTTCTTTTTGCTCGACTACTCAGGGTTCTAGCGCGATGTTATATATTCTTCAAAAATTGGGCTATCAAATGCAAAAATAATTTTTCGTAGTTCCAGAGATTAGCACGTTCAAACAAACAAACTCTTCAGCTTTATTATTAGATCGATTATATAATTTTATTATGTACAAAAATGGTAAATTACTCCTAAATTTTCAATCAAACTCATTGCCTATCATATCATTATTAAAGATTTATTTCACTAATGCCCGGTTTCTGAAGAATTTAAACTCACAATAGCTATTGATTCAACAAAATTATCTATTTAAACGAATTCCTTCCTTAAGCTTAGTTTTTGAGGTCCTCACTTCCTCAGGTAAGCCCTCGATAATAAATCACTCAATTTTTAAGCTAAATTCTTCCTTAACGAAATGTTCAGAAACAGATATCGAACCAATAATCACTATCGAATGTTATAAACTCCGTTTAAAAGCCTCAGAAGCTGAGCATAAGCAACTACAGTATTATTGCAAACCTACTAGTAAATTAATAGTTTTTATGCTACTCAAACAGCTTCATTTGTTTACAGTATAGTTTTTGAACGGTCATAAAATACAACAGCAACAAACAACACTACAAGACTAATAATACAACAGCAACAAACAACACTACAAGACTAATAATACAACAGTAACAAACAACACTACAAGACTAATAATACAATAGCAACAAACAACACTACAAGACTAATAATACAACAGCAACAAACAACACTACAAGACTAATAATACAACAGCAACAAACAACACTACAAGACTAATAATACAACAGCAACAAACAACACTACAAGACTAATAATACAATAGCAACAAACAACACTACAAGACTAATAATACAACAGCAACAAACAACACTACAAGACTAATAATACAACAGCAACAAACAACACTACAAGACTAATAATACAACAGCAACAAACAACACTACAAGACTAATAATACAACAGCAACAAACAACACTACAAGACTAATCATTTCCTGTATTTGTCTTTTCTAATTACCAACGTAATTTTGATGTAACATCTCAAACAATCTGTTGTTTTGATGTCATTTTTTTTTAATTTGAATGGAGTTATGGAAATAAGGAGAAGTGTCTTGACGCTAAATGACTAAGCGTGGGTGACCCATGGCCGCCCGTTCGATGTCCACCGCGCACGGGATGGATGGAAAGCAGCACATGAAGTAATTTTTTGCTCCGTTGGTGTAATTGCTGTATGGCGTTCCAGTTGGAGGATAAAGAAATATATTTTCCTGGTCGAATTATCGCATAAATATAATTATTCAACGTCTATGTGCCAGGTGTTGGTCTCCAATTTAGTCTTTTACAAGACTGATTTAAGACAACGCATACGAATGCGTTCTAATCTTGGTTTTATATCACGGTTGATCGGGCAGACGCATTACTCTGAAATACCCAAAGATTTAAATAATTAGATTTGCCCTCACCTTACTAAGTCACGCGAAAAAGTGTCCGTTCTAATATGAGTGAGCTCACATAATAATAATAGTGTTTCCATGACAATGAAGTCAAATCTCTGCGACAGTGTGAGAGTCAGAGGTGTCAAAATGAATCAAAAACGCGACCATCTTTTGACGCGGCAGGGCGAATCTACGATTGAAATCTTTGGAAATACCATTCCGTATGCAGTACTGCTAGCAAGATTTATATGTAGTGAAAGAAAATATTCGTTAAAGGCTACAGCTTAGGCTACACCAAATTTCTAGCACACTTCGGACTCGCCTAGGAAGATAAGTAGCCGTTATATATTATGCGCCCACAGAAAAAGTTCGCTTTCACTAAAAGGCAAAAAGTTTTACAGAAAAATCCTTTTGAGTTAAGACGAGAAAACGTAGGTATTCTTATATTTTTTTTTGTTATGCTCGTCTTTTGTTTTTGTCCTTATTTTTGTGAGTTACCTTTCAAATACCTCTTCATAAGCTTAACCATTTATTTGAATGCCACCTGCCTGAAATCCAACTATGATAAAGATACCGACATACAAATTACCAATTCATGAACAAGTTTTTATATAATACTAGCTTCTACTTCGTCCGCGTGAAATCTTGTCCGACCCAACCCGTCGGATCGCATTGCTTGCCTGCGCTATTACTTCGTTTTCGCTTAGCGTTCTTTCTGACTTTTTATTTTTGCTCGGCTCCTGAGGGCCCTAGCGTAATATTAAATAGCCTATAGCCTTCGTGAAGAACTAAGTTATCAAACGCAAAAAGATTTTTCAAATCCGACTAGTAGTTCCAGAAATTAGCGTGTTCAAACATACAAACAAATAAAAAAACACTGTTCACCTTTATTATTATTTACTACGATCGCTTTTGAGTTAAAACAGTATTATTATAATTAATGACATTAACGGTCAGATTAAAAAAAAGCCTTAATAAAAGCCTTTATTTTATGTTTAGGGTTTAATAGGAATAATAGCATCGATCGATCGATTAAGTTTCTTTGATTAAAGAAAAGTAGGTAATGTCAAGGCATTAAATGTTAACCCTTAGCTACCTACCCACGCTATGTGTGACCGCGTCGGTCGATTATTTCTATGGTCGATATAATGATATAGGAAAATAAACTAGAAAAATAAACAAAAAAATCAGGAAAAAAGGAGGAGGAGAGGAAAAGGAAAAAAGGTGGAGGAGAGGAAAAGGAAAAAAAGGTGGATGAGGAGGAGGAAGAGGAGGGGGAGGAGGTAAATAGAAATAAAACATAACATATTGTAGGTTTTTATTTATATTAAAATTATATAATAAAATACCTCCCCGCATACTCCAGCTGAATTTAAATCTAAATCTTGTATAAAACGCACACTATGCAGCCAGGCATATTATAAGTTGGGGGATTACATCGCTGACAAAAATGCTTGGCTGAATGCTTGTCCTGCTCCACAAGGACGCATTAATTAATTGATTAGCATTCGGATATATTGTTGGAGCTGCTGAAGATTAAGATGAGAGAAAACTTTCTTTGCATTGTTTAAATTCAATCTCTTAGTATTATATAATTGCATAGCACATGTGTGAGCACTATGTAGCTACTATTAAAGCTACCTTTTACTGGGTACGTCTTTCACTGACTTGAGTGTGCCCTGGCGGTTGAGAGTATGTCATGCTCACTCAAATGTCTCGCTGGTGGTGGCGTGTGTGTTGGATCATTAAGTTCCCTTCAAAATGGTTGAGCTAATTGGTGCTGATCCATGCGTCATGTTCGTGAACGGGCGCCTTCAGTTGGGACTGGTCGTCTCTTAGCTGCCATGGCTTATTTTTAATTTTAATATTTAATTTATTTGTTTTAGTTTTTATCTTTTTATTACGGACGCTTTTTAACGTGCACGTCTTTCTACATTGTTCTCACACGTATATTTTCAACATGAACGATGTAACCAATATTTTATAAAAATATTATGATTTAAAAGAGTGTCCGTGGAGTTTCTTGCCCGTTCTTCTCCATAGGGATCTACTACGCTTTGGAATCGGCAACTAGCTTCATCTTTCTGACTGACCGACCCATTGACAATTCAAAGGTGCCTGTAATTGGTTTATTTGAAATAAATGCTTTGAGTTTGTGTTTTGAGTTTGATAGAAACACAAAAAAATCAACATTAGTTATTATAAATCAGAATGTCTTCATACATAATGAGATAAATAAAACAACACATTTAGAAAATGAGATCTAGGCTGACGAGTGGCGGGAAGAAGGTACCTACATGAACGCACAAAATTTAAAGATGCGCACACACTTAGGTGTTCACCAAAATCATATCACTGGTGTCTGTGAGACCGGGGGTAGGTAGTTAAGGGTTAATCACATTAGGATACACATTTATCTTCACAATAAGATAAAATTCCATCCTTCGCTGTCGTCCTGCCTTTTCTGAGGAAAATCTTCTATTATGGCAACACAATCTCAGAGGTCAAAAATCCTCAGGGGTCCCTACCCCAGATTATTAACTAATTAACCCTCCGCAACGCGGTACTTAATAATAAATTAAGCATCCCTACGGTGATAAGTACGAAAAATAAGGGTACGGGTACATTGTGAATTGTGAAGAGTAACGGAATTTCCGAATGATTTTTAGGGTTCCGTACCTCAAAAAGAAAAACGGAACCCTTATAGTATTACTCGTGTGTCTGTCTGTCTGTCTGTCCGTCTGTCACAGCAAATTTGCTCCGAATCTAATGAAATTAAATTTGAATATGGGGTCACTTTTGGGGGACAAATAGGAAAATTAAAAAAAAAAGTTTTGAAAACTACACCGTGTGACAAGTCAAATGAAAGGGCTTACTATAAGAGTCTTGAATATATATATTTTAAAATAAATTGCTTTAAAGTTATTTAAGAAAATAGACGAAAATTGACCATTCCCCCCCCCCCCCCTTATCTCCGAAACTACTGAGCCTACAATTAAACAAAAAATACAAAAAATTGATCTTTACCTGTAAATTACAGGAAAACCTATAAGAAGTCTGTGGTCTTAAAATAACATGGTAAATCTCTCAATATTGTGAGTACAAACTTACATTTACAGTTGGAATGTCTGGGAGAACATGTTTTTCAACTACAATGTTAACTTTGTTCTTGGGATAAATTCATCTTAACTACGGAACCCTTAATTGTGCGTGGTCCGACACGCACTTGGCCGGTTTTTATTGTGTTATTATTATAGTTATTACATTAATTAATCGCTTATTAATTTTGATTTATGTTTGTAGGATTTCAACCTGAAGAGAAAACGGAACCTGTATGATTATGTTAACTTTTTTGTCTGTCTGTCACAGAGGTTTTTCTCGAGATCTGAATTTTAGCATAATGCTAAGTTCTCGATTACGATCGCAAAACAAAAACAAAAAAAAAATATGTAAACTAAAGTAAATCTAGTTTATACTTATAATTGCAGGAAGCGGCGAATGATTTATACTGAAGATTGAAAACTTGAAAGTTACGTCTCTTTGTCGTCAGTCACTCGACACAATCGGCAACAAATTCCAAAAATAAAAACAGCTTTTTTATTTAAAAAAAATTTACGTAGCATGAATTATAAACACTCTGAAACCTCTATATATTTTACGTTTATATCCATTTCGAAAACACACACTCCTACAAGTTAAAAATACTTTGATAAATGGTCTCGATACTTTAGCAAGCGGATTGAATAGGTCTCTTATGAGACCCAAATATCTGTCTGAAAGTGGTCTTGTGAGTATTATACCCGATCGCGGAAAGAGAATTATGTTTATATGTAGAGCATGTTGGGGTAATTTCGACCCTGGGATAAGACCGTACGAATCAAAATCTGCGGCATTTAACAGCAATCAATCTGCCTAGCCTTTTCCCAACTATGTTAGGGTCGGCTTCGACTAACCAGATGCAGCTGAATACCAGTATTTTACATGGAGCGTCTGCCTATCTGACCTCCACAACCCAGTAACTGGGTAATACGATACCCATTGGTAAGACTGGTTGTCAGACTTTCGGGCTTCTGACGACCCGTAACGACTGTCAAAGATCCACGAATGGCAGCCGGGACCAACGGCTTAACGTGCTTTCCGAGGCACGGACGAGTCTTGGTACGTAAAGATGGCCACCCATCTACGGACAACCCCGGCAAGCGTAGCTTAACCTGATAGATCGACCCGTGCGGCTGTTATTACTTAGCCACAAGCTCCTCTTTTCTCAGCATTAAAAAATATTGCCAAATTAGTCGGGAATTTGATTCGTACGGTCTTATCCCAGCGCCGAAATTACCCCAACATATTCTATTGTATAATTGTTTAGTTTTTTTGTAATAAAGGAACAAAGGATCGCTTTTCTCGTAAACGTCTGGGCTTAAGTGCCTGTGTCTTGTTTCCATTCATTCAAGTGAATTAGTCTGCGAGTGCTGTAAAAATTGATAGAGAAATGAGAGAATACATACTGAATCTATACACATGAATTATTATACATATGTACTTACATAATTATTTAGTTAAGTATACATAAAGTGAACTTGAGGAACGATTAAGTTGGCAGATGGTCACACCGTCTCGTAACTTTGTGGCTATCAAAATTGAGATTTATTTTATTTTCGCTATTATGATTTTGTCAATACATCATCATCTGCCTAGCCTTTTCCCAACTACAACTAGGAAGCTGACCCCAAGGTTGGCTTCCTGTCTGACCGAATGCAGCTGAATACTAGTATTTTACATGACGTGACCTCCTATCTGACCTACACAACTCAGTGACTGGGTAATACGATATCCCTTGGTAAGACTGGTTGTCAGACTTTCGGCCTTCTGATGACCCGTAACGACTGTCAAAGATCTATTCGGCCGCCATTCGTGGACGTGCTTCCGAGGTACTAGGGATCTTGGTACATATGTAAAGACGGTCACACATCTACAGACCAACTGCGGCAAGCAGCTTTACTTTTTTTTTTCTTTTTTTTTTTTGTAGGTACTTGAAAAAAAATTGTCAATACATGCCGCGCTAAAATTAAGTAATGCTTGGATAAAGCTGCGTTGGTAAGTAGGTACGAGTAGGTAAAGTAATAGCATATTTGGCTTACAATGCCTGTCGAGGAGTCTTCATTTAGGCATATAAAATGCCTGTAGTTGAAGGCTCCGCTCTTCCCTTACATTAGAAACTTACGAGTACAAATCCCTGTACCACCGTCGTACCTAATATCCTTTCTATCTATGTATCTATTAATCTATTATTGTAGACAAGGAATAAGGAAGGATTTCCCGGTAGCACGTTCCCGTGGGATACTTTCCGACATCCATGCGGGCGAAGCCACTGGCAAAAACAAGTCTGTTATAAAAATAATAAGGACAAAAGGTACACATTAAATACGAAATAGAGTAAATACCTAAACCACTCACACACAATCAATCTGCCTAGCCTTTTCCCAACTATGTTGGGGTCGGCTTCCAGTTTAATCGGATGCAGCTGAATACCAGTATTTTACATGGAGCGACTGCCTATCTGACCTCCACAACCCATTAACTGGGTAATACGATACCCCTTGGTAAGACTGGTTGTCAGTCAGACTCGGGCTTCTGACGACCCGTAACGACTATCAAAGATCCACGAATGATAGCCGGGACCAACTGCTTAACGTGCTTTTCGAGGCACGGAGGAGTCTTGGTGTGTAAAGTTGGTCACCCATCCACGGACCGACCCAGGCAAGCGTAGCTTAACCTGATGGGTCGACCCGTGCGGCTGTTATTACTTAGCCACAAGCTCCAAACTACTCAAACACAATTACCGCAATTAATACTGAAACAATTTCCCCGAAAATAATACAGAAAAACAAAGCAGCGTTACACAGTTTGTCGATCCATCAACGGGGTAGCCTAGCTAGCCTAGCTGTCAGGCCGTCCGTCGTTCAGTTTTATTGGAATGTAAGGCTTATTGGAAGGTGGCGAAGGATAGGCCATTAATTTGTTACGGAATTACATGTACCAACGTGTGGGACGTAAATTGGAAGGCCCTGTTTGACGTTGATTGTTTGGTCGGTGAGTGCTTCGGTGTGTAACGTGGTCGATTAGTTTTTTTGGAGGAAATTGGTTGGTAATAAGGTATCATAGTAGATTTTTCTTATTTTTGAGAAAGGAATTCGTATTCAAAGTTCGAACGGTGTTTCTTTCGTTTAGATACCTACTTTTTTTGGTACTTATAGTAAGATTTTACAAAAGGTACCCTTTTGTTGTATTTTACTGATCTTAAAGACTTGTGTTTTTATCTCACGCTGCTCCAAAGCTTGATATTATTTTTAGTCGTTCAGGAATTCAGTATCTTGTTGGGTTAGGGGTCATTCGGCCCACAATGGAACTGGGCCCGCGGACCAGTTACCTCTTTTAAAATTTGATAGTGGTAAACTTTGCCCACATCTGTTTTGCTTTCAATCAAGCGAAGGGTGGCTTAAAATGGCTTATATATTAACTCCACGTTTCTTGCCCGTTCTTCTCCATAGGGATCTACTACGCTTTGGAATGGGCAACTAGCTTCATCTTTCTGACTGACCGACCCATTGACAATTCAAAAGTGCCTGTAATTGGTTTATTTGAAATAAATGCATTGAGTTTGAGTTTGACTTCAGGTCTCAATAGAAAACACAAATACTTAACCTTAACTTTAATATTCAAGTAGCCACTTCGCTAATATTTAAAAACCTAAAAGTTCATTCACTCTATAAAAAACTTCCAAAACTGTCACAAAATCAATATTAGCACAACCCTATTTTAAACAACCGAACCGAGGTACAGCCTACCGGAGTATGAAATGTCTAAGGAAAGTTTTATTTGTGATCGCTAGGGTTGACAGCCCGACATGCCACCCGCCCACGCCCGCCGAATAAAAACAAAGTAAAAAGTTTTTCGTCCAAAACGTATGAAAGATCTGGCTGAATATTCTATTTAGTTATCTGTCGTACAGAGTACAATTAATTTATTTATATTGATAGGTTTTTTGTTGTGCTGCAGTGTTTTGTTTTACAGAAGAAAGTCTGTTGGTATCACAAATTTATTGTTCTACTGCTTTTTTTCGCGATTTCTGGTTTGGTCTCATAGTAAAAGTTGTTCATAATGATAAGTACAATGACCCCTTAAGAGGATAATGATGATTAAAATTACAACGTGTATTATTTCAAAGTTAAAATTCATTTTAAGTTTCGTCCCTGTTCACCCCGTTTTACGGTATTTTTGACAGTTTTTTATATTGATTGTCGCTGAGATGAGATTGCGACTACAGACGCTTCACAGCCATTTCATGTAGGTACCTGTTACAGCAGCAACTTAATAGCAACTTTATGAAATGAAAACAAAGATCACTTTGATATTGACAGACTTGTCAATGGTGGCAACCCAAAAGCAACCTTATTGCATCGAAAATAAATATCACTGTGACAATAATGCAAAATAGAAGTAAAATATTGTGAACGGTCTGTAGATTTCGTTTTTAATTACGGGAATTTGGCCTTCTGAATAAACCGAAAGATGTAGCTTCAAAAAACTAAAGTGAACTACATTTTCATCATCTCAATGTTGGTACTATTTTCATAACGAACAGAATCTTATTTATCCACGCCGAATTATTCATAAATAATTTACTTCTGAAAGTTATTTACACGACCACTTACCGTAATCATTATATTGGTATAATCTAGTGGGTATAATAATATAAATAAAATTGATTTATCTGTATTATGGAGGTAGTAATAATAAATTGAATAATTTATGAAATATCTGTTTTGCAATTGTGATAACATTATAGTCGAATTATAAGTAAGTACCTGCAAGAACTTTTAAATTGCCGTTTTATTGCAGCGTAGCTAAAGTAAGTATGGGAACGTAAGCTTTATCAGCAGTCATAATGATTTCAATGGCTCTTGGCTAAGCAATAACAGCCGCACGGATCGATCGATCAGGTTAAGCTACGGTTGCCGCGGTCGGTCTGTGCATGGGTGACCATCTTTACATACCGAGACCTTTACGTGCCTCGGAAAGCATGTTAAGCCGGTGGTCCCGGCTTTCATTCTTTGATCTTTGACAGTCGTTACGGGTCGTCAGAAGGGCGCAATTCTGACAACCAGTCTTATCAAGGCGTATCGTATTACCCAGCAACTGGGTCATAGAGGTCAGATAAGCAGTCGCTCCGTGTATCCGGTTAGATTGGAAGCCGACTCCAAAAATGTTCACTTTTTTATTAAAATTCACGAAAACGCCTTCAAAACATCTACAATGAAATGTTGAATAATTGAATACTACGAAACAAGCCGGGTTGCTCACGTGGTTCCTAAATCCGGCTTTACAGTTAAAATCCCTGTATTTTCTATTCGCCTGCGCCTTTATTCGTGCATTGAATAACCCGTGTGTCGTGAGCTCTATAGAAAATTCATACTTCCATTACCTAATGCATAAATGTACTGAGAATTTCAATTTTGGAATTAGAACTTCCCGAAAAGTCTGACAACCAGTCATACAAAGGGGTACCGTATTACCCAATAACTGGGTTTTGGAGGTCAGATAGGCAGTCGCTCCGTGTAAATGCATCCGGTTAGATTGGAAGCCGACCCCAACATAGTTGGGAAAAGGCTAGGCAGATGATGATGAATTAGACATTTAGGATTAGCATTGAAAACTTTTAGATAAAACCATCATTTTGAGTTTTAGCGAAATCATCATCTGCCTAGCCTTTTCCCAACTATGTTGAGGTCGGCTTCCTGTCTAACTGGATGCATCTGAATACCAGTATCTTAGATGGAGCAACTGCCTATCTGACCTTCACAAACCATTTACTGGGTACTACGCTACCCCTTAGTAAGACTGGTTTTAAGACTTTCGGGCTTCTGACGACCCGTAACGACTGTCTAAGATCCACGAATGACAGCCGGGACCAACGGTTTAACTTAATGAATTTTAGCAAAGTAATAATGGATTAAATTAGATTTTCTGTTAGTGCTTTTACATGTTCGATGAGCTGGACTATTTCAAAAGAACCTTTACCTACGAGTAATTTTAATTATAATGTCTAAATTTTAGATGAGTCTAATGTAAATGGTAAGTACATTGTAGGTACAGCATAATTACCTTATACTTACGCAAGATTTCAAAGCAATTTTCTCCTAAAGTATGGATAGACATTTTAGAAGATTCATTTCAAGGTCAAGCAAAGCCTGCCGAGGTCCGTGGATGGGTTTACCATCTAATACACATCGAGACCCCTCCGTGCCTCGGCAAGCGCGTTAAGCCTTTGGTCCCAGCTGTCATTTGTAGTCCTTTGACAGTCGTTACGGTAGTCAGAAGCCCGAAAGTCTGACAACCAGACTTACCAAGGGGTATCGTGTTGCCCAGTGGCTGGGTTGTGGAGGTTGGATGGGTAGTCACTCCAAGTAAACCCCGGCGGCATCGGCCCTATCGGACCCCGTCACCGCTGACATCTCTTTGAGGCGCGCGTGGAACACAACGCGCCATCGACCCGGGCCTGGTCCTTACCGGATGGCGAGCTACCCATTGCTCGCCATCCGCAAGCCCGTGCCTACAATGGCCGGTAACCGGTTACAGATTCCCGCCGCCCAGGGCATTTCCTGCGATGACTAGGAGCGTGAAGGCGCGAAAGTTGCCTCACGTGTTCCGCCTCCTCCTTCGCGAGCATTACTACTTCGCAGAAGAAGGTGACAGCCTCCCATTTACTCTCGCTCCATAATATGGCCTGGACCAGGCCCGGACGCGAAAGATCGACGCCGCCGATCACCTCCATGAGAACACGGCGGTGCTCCGCCCAAGCTGGGCAGACCTCCACTGAAACAGTAATACTGAATTCGAAGTTAAAGCTTTTAAGGTAAATTAAGCGTACTAATGCGATATCCTGATAATACGTAATAATAATAGTTCTTCTAAGAAAAAATCTGGTTTACTTCAGACACAGTTTTATTGAAAAGATCTGCTGAGAGCTGCCTTTCACAGGATCCTTTGAACTGGTAAGATTTTTATAGGCAATTAAAACTAAAAGATTACACAATACTCGTAGTTTTAAAGATTATTAAGTCTCACTCCATTGTAATTAGAAAAACCATGACCGAAGCATGAGTTCAATGCACGAAGTAAATATGCCAACACCCTCATTACGTAACTCATTTTCAAAGTAGTTATTTAAAATAAACCAATTACTTCTTGAATTGTTGAGGGGTCTGTCAGTCAGAAAGATGGGCCTATGGAGATGAACGGGAATGAAACTCCACGAATACTCTTTTAATTCAAAATATTGGTTACATCATTCATGTTGAATTTATACATGTGAGAACGACGCAGAACGTTAAAAGCATCCGTTATATATATATAAAAAAAAAACTGGCCAAGGCCAATTACGTGTCGGACCACGCACAATGAGGGGTTCCGTAGTTCAAAAGAGTTTATACCCAAAAACAAACAATATAGTAATCCCAAAAAAAATATTTTTAACGTAATAAAATTACAAATTAACAATTTTCGTACTTTTTCCTTTCCTTGTGCTGTGAGATCTTGCTTCTCACCAAATTTCATTATTCTAGGTCAACGCGAAGTACCCTGCCGGTTTTGATTTACTTGCTATTATCAAAATATGTCGCATAAATGGCCACATTTTTTTATTACGTTGACTTAAAGGCTTGATTTTTTTTACGATTCTAAGGGACTATAGACTTACGTGTTTGATACTTGATACCTGCACGCGTTCCTGAAAAAAAGGGTCTTGACAGACTGACAGACAGATAGACAGACACACAGACGGACAACGAAGTGATTCTATAAGGGTTCCGTTTTTTCCTTTTGAGGTACGGAACCCTAAAAAACAATTCAAAAATTAAATTAAAATAAGCTGAAGAACCTGACGCATGTATAGCACCATTCAGCTTAACCATTTAGAAGGGAATACAGCTCAAACAAAATAAAATAAAAGGGTTTCGACCCATACTGTCTTATACTGCGAACAATTTCAATACTGAATACAATACTCAATATCTTTATTGCTTTACCATATAAGTTAAAGTAAATAATCTTCTCTTTAATATTAGAAGTGCGTACGAAAAAGAATTCTCAAGAAAGATCAAAAGCTTACCCTAAATGCATTGTGATGGCCCCTAATTCAATGAGTCTCCTTCCTTTCGAACAAATTGTTCCTCGTTACTGTCTTAAAGGCGTGTGCAGACTTCACGACTGTGACGCTGATTGATTGACGACGATACGTATGGAAGTGGGCAGTCTCTTTTGTAACAGTAATTGCAATTCGGATAACGATTGATACTGTGTGGTGGTTGATTTACGAGTATAAGCATTTAAATTATATTTATCTTTAGTTGTGTACGAATTTAAGAAGTTTGTGAGTCATCACACGATTTAATATTCATTTATTTATTTATAAGTAGCGGACGGTCCTACTTCGCACGGTTTTTACGACCGGATTTGTCAAGTCGTCAATACACAGTTATCACAGTTATAGTTGTTAGTCGGTTATGTACAGTTACCGCCGGGGTCGCGGGTAGTTCGAAAGAGTTACCGTGGCCCGGGCACGGGCAGCTGAAGGAGCATGGGTGGGTTTTAGTCAGTAAAAGTCTGACACGCCCTCGCGCTCTGCCCAGAGCGGGAGAAGTCAGTTGATGATTTCACATCCACAAAAAAAAAAAAAAAGTCGTCAATATTTTGATATGAAGGTTTCTATATTACAAACTCAAACTAATACTCAACTCAAACTCAAAGCATTTATTTCAAATAAAACAATTACAGGAACTTTTGAATTGTCAATGGGTCGGTCAGTCAGAAAAATGAAGCTAGTTGCCCATTCCAAAGCGTAGTAGGTCCGTATGGAGAAGAACGGGCAAGAAACTCCACGGACACTCTCTTAAATCAAATATTTTTTTACAAAATATTGGTTAAATCGTTCATGTTAAAAATATACCTGTCAAAATAATGTAGAAAGACGTGCACGTTAAAAAGCATCCGTAATAAAAAGATAAAAACTAAAATAACTAAATTAAAAATAAGCCATGGCAGATAAGAGACGACCAGTCCCAACTGACGGCGCCCGTTCACGAACATGACGCATGGATCAGCACCAATCAGCTCAACCATTTTAAAGGGAACTTAATGATCCAACACACACGCCACCACCAGCGAGACATTTGAGTGAGCATGACATACTCTCAACCGCCAGGGCACATTCAAGTCAGTGAAAGACGTACCCAGTAAAAGGTAGCTTAATAGTAGCTACATAGTGCTCACATATGTGCTAAGTTAAATACATACATCTAAGTTAAATATTATTTTATTATACACATAAATCATCCAGAATAAATTCTCTAAATGATAGTGAAAACCGCATCAAAATCCGTTGCGTAGGTTAAAAGAACAACACGGGCACACAGACAGACACGAAAAGCTACTTTATTTTATACTAGCTACTAGCGACCCGGCCCTGCTTCGCACGGTTTTTACGACTTGACAAAATATGAAGGTTTCTATATTACATATATCTAAGTTAAATATTATTGTATTATACACATAGACCTTCCGGAATAAATACTCTAAATGATAATGAAAACCGCATCAAAATCCGTAGCGAATAACGCAGCCACACAGACAGATCCGAATAGTGACTTTATTTTATAATAAGTAGATATAGCTAGATACAGAAGATACACTAAACCCCCGTTCGCACGGGCGTAATAAAATCGCGGCGGGATTTTATAGCGCACTAGATTTTCAACGCTCTGCATAGCGCCGAGAGTGCAAAATCCAACAGTGTATTTTTTCGACGCGCTAGAATGTACTGTGTTATTGTTAAGTTGGATTCTCAACGCTCGGCTCAACAACGAGAGTTGAAAATCCAGTGCGCTATAAAATCCCGCCGCGATTTTATTACGCCCGTGGGAACGTGGGCTAACAGCTTCTGTATAACAATATATCGGACCTCGGACTTACACAGTCGCCATTTACAGGTTAACCAGCATTCTCAGAAATAGGTAGGATTCTTTTTTTTTTTTTTGTTGCCTGAATCCTCGTTGCGAGTATATAAATCAATTCTTCCGCTTTTGCTTCTTCATGATTAAATTCTGATTCTTAAGCCACTTGGATCTTATCTCCTGCTTCCTTAATCATAGACAATTCTTAAGCCGCTGATACACTTGAGCATTCACTTGTAACAGAACATCGAGCGTTCGCCGTTTTTAAATTTGTCTAACTGAACAACGAACAGAGCCAAGCATAGAGCCAAAAATCGCTACGAATATTTTTACGATCATTCTGGCGAACGCTCTAGTAAATGCTCGTTAAAAATGTATTCTTACGAAGATGTCAGACTTGACTTGCAAATTGCTCGGCTCGGCAAAAGCTCGAAGCAAATTTACTGTCGTCTAGAATGCTCGCTAGAACGCTCGCTAGAATGCTCAATAAAGCGCTCGCTAAAACGAATGCTCATTACCAGTGAATGCTATGTCTATCAGCAGCTTTAAATAATTATGTTAGAATAGAATAGAATATTATCTATTTTTGCCATAGGTAGTTAAATTCACAGCTAATCAATTTATTTTAAGAGTACCCCTAATTAGTACAATAATAAGAAACACACTTTACTGTATACATTTTTTTTTTCCTCTAAGAAATTC
This sequence comes from Cosmia pyralina, assembly GCA_946251885.1. Classification (NCBI taxonomy): domain Eukaryota; kingdom Metazoa; phylum Arthropoda; class Insecta; order Lepidoptera; family Noctuidae; genus Cosmia; species Cosmia pyralina. The sequence continues at coordinate 12,476,831 of OX276364.1, forward strand.
ATTAATTTTTTTTACTCTAAGAAATAAGCAGTACCTATATACATAAATAAATAAATTTAAAAAATCAGTTAGTAGCTTGAAGCTTGGCAATCAATATCGTATATGTAAAGTTATAAAGGTTTTGCAAACCAATTCCATTAGAGCCACCATAATAAATCATTTTCTCAATGTTTTATGAAAATAATAAATCATGTTCCATTCCTAAATTGGCTTCGACAATAGGTTTTATGGTGGTGTATAAAATATTATGACGTACAGAACCGTGTGGTTAGATCGCCCCTTTTATGTCGTGGGACATCGTAAAAGACATTAAGGGATACACTTCTAGGGAATGGTAACTTCATGACATAACATCACGCCTTTATTCTACGGAAGGTTGGGCAGAGGTGTACCTACAGTACACCCACATTTCGGCAGTTATATTTAAGTCCCATGTAATAGGGGGCAAGCGTATTACCATCAACTTCCTGAGAAATCCCAGACAATAACATTTTGCACGGCCCGTGAATTGAACCCAGTAGTGCTATTCTGTAAATACATCACCGTGAAAACATAAGTGAAGTGATCTTAAAGTGAGCTGTCAATAGTGTCAACCCCTAGCATTATGTGGAATGACGGCTCACTTCACGCTCACTTCACCCGAGTTATCACGGTGAGATGTTTACAGAATAGCACTACTGGACCTCATGCTCAGCAATATCACTTGCAACCACTAGACCAAAGAGGCAGTCTTGAAGGTAGCTGTGATTACAAATCTATGATTTGTCTTTAGGTCATTAATTCCTGGGCCATCTTCTGTAGTCAATCAATCTGCCTAGCCTTTTCCCAACTATGTTGGGGTCGGCTTCCAGACTAACCGGATGCAGCTAAATACCAGTATTTTACATGGAGCGACTGCCTATCTAACCTCCACAACCCAGTGACTGGGTAATACGATACCCCTTGATAAGACTGGTTATCCGACTTTCGGGCTTCTGGCAACCCGTAACGATTGTCAAAGATCCACGAATGACAGTCGGGACCAACGGCTTAAAGTGCTATCCGAAGCACGGAGAGTCTCAGTATGTAAAGATGGTCATCCATCCACGGACCAACCCCCGCAAGCGAAGCTTAACCTGATGAATCAACCCATGTGGCTGTTATTATTAGCCACGAGCTCCTGTACTATTGCGTTTTAATGACCTGAAATATATCTGTATTTCTAAAAAGCGTGTCGATGGCAAATATTAAGTTAAATTTCCAGTTTGGCCCAGAACTTGGCAACGCTAACACCATTCGCTAACGAAGGCATTAGGTACTCACGTGTACAGGAGTCAGGGCATTCGGCGCAAGATGTAAGGTATGCCATGGTCTACGGGGAGATGCCGCATATGCATTGAGGATTAGAAACATCCGACAAATCCAACCTTTGGAGATTTTCCCAAGTCGGTCACGGCATCGTGTGTCCAGGTGGAAGACTCTCTGATGGCTGGACGGAAATATAATAGTGAAACAAGCGTTTTTGGATATAGTCGTTGCGAATAACTAGCGCGTCGTCTGACTTATATTTCATTGCCATAAAGTTTGAGCTCGTGGCTAAGTAATAACAGCCGCACGGGTCGATCCACCAGGTTAAGCTACGTTTGCCGGGGTTGGTCAGTGGATGGGTGACCATCTTTACATACCGAGACTCCTCCGTGCCTCAGAAAGCACGTTAAGCCGTTGGTCCCGGATGTCATTCGTGGATCTTTGACAGTCGTTACGGGTCGTCAGAAGCCCGAAAGTTCGACAACCAGTCTTACCAGGGGGTATCGTATTACCCAGTTACTGGGTTGTGGAGGTCAGGTAGGCAGTCGCTCCATGTAAAATACTGGTATTCAGCTGCATCCGGTTAGACTGGAAGCCGACCCCAACATAGTTGGGAAAAGACTAGGCAGATTCATTGAAAGTTTGGGCAATGAAAAGTGTGCTCGTAAATAGAAACAACTATAAAATTTTCACTAACAGCGATGCGGATAAATATTTTGATCCTTTTTAGGATTCCGTACCCAAAGGATAAAACGGGACCCCATTACTAAGACTCAGCTGTCCGTCTGTCTGTCTGTCCGTCTGTCACCAGGCTGTATCTCATGAACCGTGATAGTTAGACAGTTGAAATTTTCACAGATGATGAATTTTTGTTGCCGCTATAACAACAAATATTAAAAAACAATAAAATAAATATTTCAGGGGGCTCCCATACAACAGACATGATATTTTTGCCGTTTTTATGGATAATGGTACAGAACCCTTTGTGCGCTAGTCCAACTCGCACTTGGCCGGTTTTTTTAAGACTATTTCATTCGTAGTGAGTTTATTATTGGTATTTATTCTTTACATATTATAATAAAATAGTAACGAATTGAAAAAAGTAATTGCTACCAGGTGTGGGAACGAGTCGAAAGTATAGTTTTTATCCGTTTGTCTGTTAGTCTGGATATATGTTCCGGATTGGTTGTGGCAAAAACGGCTCAACGGATTTAGATGAAATTTGGCACACAGATAGTTTATAACCTGAATTAACACATAGAGTACTTTAAATCCCGATAGTTCGTTCCCTTAGGATATTTTCCGACATCCACGATGGCGAAGCCTCGTGAAAGCTATCATAAAGTTAATAAAAAGTAAGTATTCCCGTAATAAAATAAGGAAATAGAAAACTTTACTACTGTCATTTGTTTTGAAAACTCCCGCAACGTTTTTAAGTCTGAACAAAACTTTAAAATAAGCATTTTCAATTCTCCTCTTCGGGAAGGTCTTTATTTACCTACTTAGAATAAATTACCCCGTCTTTAATGAACTCTGTTTAAAAGCATAGCTTTGCTTGTAATTAACTAAGTAGGAACAAAGATCAACTGTTCTAGCATTGACGTAGGTATTTCTTCGTTTTTCGGTACTAATTATTATGCTAATGATAGCTTCAAACGATTTTTGTGAACTTTTAAACGTCTAAAAATTTAAGCACAAAAAATAATATTAGAATGCTTTGTTAAGAGTTTATTTCGGGTAGTCAGAAGCCCGAAAGTCTGACAACCAGTCTTACCAATGGGTATCGTGTTACCCCGTAACTTGGTTGTGGAGGTCAGACAGGCAGTCGCTCCATGTAAAATACTGGTATTCAGCTGCATCCAGTTAGACTGGAATAAGATAACTAGCGACCCACCCTTGCCTCGCGTTTATAATGTGGACAGGATATACATGACTTTGATAGGATTTGTGATTACAGCTTTATATTTAAATTCTAGCCACTATGTCATACATAACTTTCAAATTGAAAAAAATTCAAATTCAAAATGTTTAATGCTCAACACAGTACATAATCATACATTTCTAGATGTCAAGTGAATGCATAGTGCACTGTATTGCACCAATTCAGGTTTGCAAAATTTTCATTAAAATTATATCATGTCATAAATTCCAATTAATACCTTGTACAATTTCATAAATTCAAATGAATAAGTATGTAATGTCTAATACAGTCAACACTTAATCCTACTACTCGTAATATTATAAATGTGAAAGTTTGTATGTTTGGATGTTTGTTACTCAATCACGCAAAAACGGCTGAATGTATTTGGATGAAATTTGGTATACAGATAGTTTATAACCTGGATTAAGACATAGGATACATAGGAGGGACATACACGCGGGCGAAGCCGCGGGCAACAGCTAGTTAACAATAAAGATATAATAATTTTAATAAAATAAAATAAATCGGACTCAAGTATTGTAGTAGCGTGTATTGTAGTAGTGTTATTTTTAAGGTAATTATTTTTTTCGTTGTTTTCGTCTTGCTGTCATGCTTAATCGATTAAAGCAAAATAAAAAAGTGACACATAGACAGTTTGTGACAAGGAAACCCAATTCAAGCGACACAGGCGGATCCATGGGTAAAAACGTGTTTTCTACCAAACGAAGAGATATTAGATAGTGGAATAACCTAAATAACATTTTCCCTATAAATCAACTCAATAGGTGCTCAATTTTATCAGGTCACTGCTTCTCAAAGGTATTTTTGTCCTAATTTCTGACTGCTTCTGAATAGAACGTGAATAATCGAATGACAATAGATAAAAAGAGCAATGGTGGCCAAGTAGTAACGGCCGCGACTTACGAGTCGCGTCGAGGAGGGTCATAAGCCCGAACCCCGGCAGGCGCTGTACTTTGTGTAAATTACTTCATCACCACTGCTCACAAAACGGTGAAGGAAAACATCGTGAGGAAACTGGCATGTCCTAGAACTAACAATTCGAAGACATGTGACATCTAGCAACCCGCACTGGGCCCGCTCCCTCTCACCGAGGAGGCCTGTGTCCCAGCAGTGGGAACATTATAGGCTGATTATGCTAATAGGTTAAAATAGACCAGCTATTTTGTAAGTAGATGTTAATGTTACCTAATCTAAGTTAGCTTAGTTATATTGCATATCATCACGCTTTATTGCTCGAAGAGTTAGGCAGACTTGCAGCCACATTTCGCCAGCTATGTGTAAGTCCCATGTAATAGAGAGCGAGCCTGATGCGCCACACAGACACAGTTATTCGATGTACCGCGCAGTGGTACAAACTACGCTCAAAATTCTGTCATTAGTAGGATATTAAGAAACTTTAACAAGAAATTTTCTCATCTTGATATATTAGGTCTTTACCTATGAAATTGCCGTTCTGCAGTACTGGCCATTTCAAATCAAAATAATTTTTGTTCGGCTAAGAATTCTAATTTCAAATTAATTTTATTTTAAAAAAATGGATTTTTTATTCCAAAAGTAGTCATTTGTTTATTGATTAGTGTTACATTTTCATCGCATTTCAATTTTTTTCGTCATCATGGATACGTTAAAAATTCGAGTAATTATGGAATATGAGTACCGTCGTGGCAGCAACGCGGCACAAGCGGCACGCAACATCAACGACATTTACGGAGCTAACACTACAAACCAACGCACCACTTGTTATTGGTTTGCTCGCTTCCGTTCTGGAAATTTCGACCTGAAAAATGAACCTCGCGGTCGTCCGAAGACTTTGGTCGACAATGACGAATTAAAGGCGATTGTGGAAGCTGATGATACACAATCTACGGCTGAATTAGCAGCAGCTTTCGACGTTAGCGTCAAAACAATATTGGTCCATTTGCGTCAAATTGGCAAGGTAAAAAAGCTTGACAAATGGGTGCCCCACGAACTCAATGATCGCCAGCGCGAAGTACGCGTCGAGACGTGCCTTGCACTGCTCAACAGACACACAAATGAAGGAATTTTGAACCGCATTGTTACCTGCGATGAAAAATGGATTCTGTTTGATAACCGCAAGCGCTCAGCAATGGATCCTGGTTCAGCACCTAAACAATGCCCTAAACGAAAACTTACCCCTAGAAAAGTGATGGTCACTGTTTGGTGGTCTAGCGCCGGTGTGATTCATCACAGCTTCTTACCAAACGGGGTGAGCATTACTTCAGATGTATACTGTGAAGAACTGAACACAATGATGGAGAAGCTGGCACATCTCCAACCAGCATTGGTCAATCGCTCGTCTCCGCTGCTCCTGCACGATAACGCGCGACTTCATACTGCACAGCAGACGGTCTCCAAGTTGCAAGAACTGGGGTTGGAAGCTCTCCGTCATCCGCCCTACTCACCAGACCTTGCGCCTACAGACTACTACTTTTTCCAGAATTTGGATAACTTCTTGGCGGGAAAAAATTCAATACCCGAGAGGCAGTACAAAATGCCTTTGAAGAATTTGTTGCCTCCAGTCCAGCTGATTTCTTTATGAAGGGCATCAATAAACTGCCACTGCGTTGGCTAAGATGCATTGATTGCATGGGTGATTACTTCGATTAATACAAATAAAAAATGCATGAAAAAAATTCGTTTAAATTTTTTCATACAAAACGGCAATTTCATAGGTAAAGACCTATTATTTAACACCAAAAAAGGTACATTCAGGAAACTAATTGTAACTTCTGTATGCGACGATTTGACTAATATTTCTAAATAGAGTCAACCCTTTTACCATTCTTACATTCAAATGTAAAAATCCATACACTACTATATCACTTCACACACACACACACACACCCGCACACACTTTGAAATGCTTGCTTAGATGGTTCTACTCGTAGCATGTCATCCTGTTGTTTCTGATGCATGTAATCAGTGTTGCTATAAATTGTAAATCCATAATTGGCTGTAAGATTGGTTTTATCTATTTAAGTAAAATTGTTAAAGAGCTGTGGATTTTGTAATAAATAAATAATAAATAAACCGGGCACAAATCCAGACTCCGGACTGCTAATGAGAAATTTGAGATACTTTAAACCCAATAATACTTTGCCCGATCTGGAAGTCGAACTAAGGACCTCTTGCTCAGCGGTACCGCTTTCGACTATTAGACCAACAATCCAGTCATAAATCACTCAATCATAGAAATATTAATGTGATTTAATAATAATATAAACTAACCCTGTATGTGTCTTCATAAGCGTAGAGCAAATGCATCTATTCATATAACATCTATTTATTAACAAACGGAAAAAAAAAGGAGGAGATTCTCAAGTCGACGCATAATAACGCACATGTACTTATTATTAAGAACAACTTTTACTATGGCACCAAACCTTTTTTTTTTTTTTTTTGTGGATGGGAAATCATCAAATGACTTCTCCCGCTCTGGGCAGAGCGGGAGGGCGTGTCAGACTTTTACTGACTAAAACCCACCCATGATCCTTCAGTTGCCCGTGCCAGGGCCACGGTATCTCTTTCGAACTACCCGCGACCCCGGCGGCATCGGCCCAATTGACCCCGTCACTGCTGACATCTCTTTGAGGCGCGCGTGGAACACAACGCGCCGTCGACCCGGGCCTGGTCCTTACCGGACGGCGAGCTATGGCACCAAACCTGGAATCACGAAAAAAAAGTCAGATTTATCCTACATATAAATGAACAGCTGATTTTTTTCTTGATTTCAGGTTTGGTCCCTTAGTAAAAGTTGTTTGTTATCATAAGTAGAATCATGTGTTTAAGTATCGGTTACTAATTACCCTATATAACATCACCCCTATTTTCAGACAATCATCATTCTTGAGGTAGACTTGCATTTTTCTGTAAATAATATCCAACTGCTGTCACATATCCATCTGCAAAGCTTAAAAGACAGTTTATTGAAGTGGTCTTAAAAGTATTCGTAGTCAGTTGATTTAAACATACTGATGAGTTTACTAAAGCTTATTGACGGCTGTTCGTCGATTCAGTAAAATTCGATCAACAACTCGCTACTCACATCGCTATTCACTCTCACTCGTAAAATAGATGCTGTTTATTTGACATTTTGAATCGGGTTCGTGTGCGAAGTGAGCGTCGAAGTGACGGGAGAGTTACCTTACTGAATGCCACTTCTTACGTCATCTCATACTTTATCTTGTCAAAATCTTACGGTCAATTTAGTTCAACTCGCTGACACGCTCGTAAGGGTAGCGCTAGTGTAAATTCGAATTATCAACCGAGTTTTTAGAATGCCAATCAAGAAACTCACAGCGGATGGGTAGTGCTAGAATTATCAACGTAGTTTTTAGAATGCCAATCAAGAAACTCACAGCGGATTCAGATTCAAAGTTTAGAATGAGGTCTTACAGAATCACACGGCTGATGGAACTGACGAAATATTTACTGAGAGAATATCTTAGGTCACTAAAAAATTGGACCACCAACGAGATACCTAAACATTGCTTAAAAGGCTGGAAAAAGAACAGAATAATCTTGTGCGATGACACATTTCGCCAGATTTTTTTAATCCATATATAAATATCAGTTGAAGTGCTAATTTAAATAAACAGCTAGCTATTCAATAACTAGCTGACCCGATAGACGTTGTCCTGTCTTAGCTATGAATATTCTAATGTAAACGCGCGAAGTTCCCGAAGGCGCAAGCTGAGAATATTTTGAATTTTGTAGGATTTTTTTTTATTTTTTAAGAATTAAACTACGATTTTTTGCTCATAAGTAAAAAATCCTAATTAAATTTAAAGTAAAAGTGCAAAAATATGAAAAAGATTAATTGGAACCAATTAATTTGGAAACAAAAAAATGTTTTGAGTATGAATGTCGGCAATTTATTTTTATTTTAGAATACTACATAGCTGACCCGCCAGACGTCCTGTCAAAATTTCAATAAAACGAACGGCAGGAAAACAAATGAACAACTGATTATAAAATTAATTTGAATTTGGAATTCTAAATAGACTGAAAGATTCCCGACAGACATTGCCCTGCCCAAATTTCATGTATGAGAAAATGAATTTTCTTCAAATTTTTTTTTCCGTCAATTTTCCAATGTTTCTAATAATTATTCTGCTATTTGGGACGGAGACAAATACAAAAAATTAAAAACCTTGAAAATCGTTCCAGCCGTTCTCTTATGTGTTCGATCAAACCCGACTTTGTTTTATAGTATTAAGATTCAAGATGATTGCTAAACATTAAATTATGTAAATTAATTACATAAATCTGGTTCCAACAGGTTACAAAGGTCAAAGAAATAGGTACTATCATAGTGCCAGAAAGTCCAGCAACCACAGGTTCTAAAACTACATTTTTATCTATAACCAAGGTGACTTTGCAAATAGTGCTAACCGTTTCTTACGAGAAAATAATACGGGACGGTCCACATAAACACGACGCACTATGACCCGAGAGGATTGCCATTACCGCTGCGGACCGTCCCTAGGGTCTGACCTGACTACGGAAGACTCTGAACTTAAACCTTTCTAATCTTCTGAGGACAGTTTTCTTACTAAATAGATTATAGGGAAGGTGATGTCGGTTTTATTGAAAAAGTTGACTTTGTTGTTATTGCATTTGCAGTATAAGCTGATCTCTTATTGCACGGAAATCCGATGCTATGCGAGATTAGCTTATACTGGAAATGTATAGCTTGATATATAGCCGTGTGCACTTGGTAAACTTAGTATTGCCGTTAATTGCCTCGGTATTACGGTGATGTTGTATTTTATCACATTTGCCAAGAATTGCGCAGTTAATTGTCCGGGTTGGTGCATCGTTGGGAACGAACTATTGTGACACTCCGAACACAATTGCATAGGGTTCAAACCCTATGCAATTGTGAGCCTACAACCCTACCTTACGCATATATGGTTTAGGGTTACACACAAGCGAATACTTTCGCTTTTCACCATCAACATTATCATTGACATTCTTGTTCCAGCCACTGCTGGCCTTTTTCTTTTTCCCAGGCCTGAACGTGTACGCTTTTATAAACTTTAATAAATTCAGAACCATAACATTTTCTGCTTGTAATTCCGATAGCTCAATGGCTGACCCTGTGTGGGAAAATGAATAGCAATTCCCTGTTCAGCAATTTTAATCCAGACCTCAAAAACATTTGAAGTTTCAAATCAAACTCGACACGATTAGAAATATAACACCACAAAGTTTGGCATGAAATTAATATTTTGGGCAAATTCAAATATAATTGAGAAATGAAGTGCAGTTAAGTTCAGAAAAACCGGCCAAGTACGTGTCGAACCATGCACAGTAAGTTCCGTAATTGAAAAGAATTTATCCTAAAAACAAACTTAATATTGTAATCCCAAAAAAAATGTATGTGATAAAACTATAAATTAACAATTTTTGAAATCTTGCCTTTACTTGTGCTGTAAGACCTTGCTTCTAGCCAAATTTCATTATTCTAGGTCAACGGGAAGTTACCTATAGGTTTTGGTTTACTTGCGAGTATCAAAATAAGTCGTTTTTTTAAACGACTTATTTTGATACTCTGGCTGTATACTGGCCGTACGAGTATTTTTTTATTGCGTTGACTTAGACGCTGGATTTTTTTTAGAACTCCAAGGGACAATAGACCTACGTATTTGATATTAATTTCAACTTGATACCTCCCCCCGCGTTTCTGAGAAAAAGGGTCTTGACAGACTGACAGACATACGGACAACGAAGTGATCCTATAATAATGGTTCCGTTTTTTTCCTTTTGAGATACGGAACCCTTATTAATATAAAACAATTCAACCTTTTAAAAGTAGGTGCCTACAGCTACACATATAGCTAAATGTATGTAGGTTGGTTTAGGTCAAGTATGTTATGACATACATGGTACATTCATTTACACAAAAGCACGTGAAGACTTATGAATATGCAAACACGCCTGAAAAATACGACGCAAGAATTCCCGCAACCTTTGTAAACGAAAAACAAAATACATGAGATAATTGAACACAAAATAACATGGTACAAAAAAGTATTGTTTTCATAATATAATTAGGGAAATATTTTAATAATAAAATCCATCTGTAACTTACTTGTTTTCACGAACATAATTCGCCTCGGGAAGAGAAACCTCAACATTGTCTGTCGGTACACCAAACACGGGTTTGTAACTTTGTTTGTCGAAAAACGATACTGCACAAGGCTGTCAAAGTTGTAACCACAATAGGAGCTCTAGACGACAACAAGTTACTGTTCAGAGTTACAAACGGTCTATTGCTGAACATCAAACCAACTTATGGCTTTGGCTTTGACTATGTGGTTTCGCTTTTCATCTGTTTATCAGGTACAGTCAACCTAAAAAAGATGAATAATAAACATTTATTTTTCTCCCACAAAGGCGCCTTAAAAAATATAAAGATCTGTGATACTTCCTTTGCGGGAGAATGGTTTATATCTGCATTAGGAAAACCTGTCACGCAGATTACCAGCCCCAAAAATATTGCCTGTGTTAATAAAAATAAAAAAAAAAATAATAATAATAATCTTGCCGCAGCTGGATCAAGGGCTTGATTCAGAAAGCGGTACTTCTGGACACGGCGCGTATCGTTAGGAGGTTCCTCTCTCAGCAGCCCTGACCACCGGTAGCTTGGACCCTGTTCCCGATATCGGTGAGCTACTATTTTTTATATTTTTAAATGTTTTTTATATTCTAATATTTAAAAATATAATTTATATGTATATAATACTTCAATAAAGGAAATAATAATAATGTAATAATGTTATATAACATTGGTCAGGCAGGGGACATAGTTCTTCCATAGTTCAAGGTACCCAATCCATGTAGCCACCCAAACCCATAGGCCCAATGTGTTTTGTTTCCATGTTCTGCAATAGTCCTGCACCAACCGGGGGCTGTCCTTGGGTGCACTTGCATAGTGCATACAGGGATAATCGTCGGCTGGTGCCTCCTCGTCATTTAAAATTGTCTAAGGGGCCTCTGCGAGTTGGCTTCGGCCCCTCGTACGCCTTCCAAAGGTCCGGGACCCCAGGGTCCCGAGATAAGCCAAAGACATGTAATAATGTTAATAATGTTAAAGTTTTATTTTTTAAGTTATTGTAAAACACGATAAACAAAAAAATAAACGAAGAAAGATACAAAATTTAAAGTTGTTAGAGTGCCAGTGAAGTGTGGTGTGGTGTGGTTTAGTGTGATGTGGTGAATACATCGACAAGAATTTATTTGATTGTCTACAATTTATGTTCCACTAGCGACCCGGCTCTGCTTAGCACGGTTTTTACAACTTGACAAAACATGAAGGTTTCTTTAATATATATAAGTTAAATATTTATATAGGTATTATACATATAAACCTTCCGGAATAAATTCTCTAAATGACAGTGAAATCCGCATCAAAATCCATTGCGTAGTTTAGAAGAACAACGCGGCCACACAGACAGACACGAAAAGCGACTTTATTTTATAATTTCCTTCTTTTAATAATGTATCAGTGAGTGGTTACATAAAGAAGCCAATGTGAATTTGTTTTATTGATACTAAAGTACAAAATATTGTGGACTATTAAATTAATTATTGTCGATTTATAAGTTTTTTTGAGGCTGTACTAAGACAAGAGACAGTTTTCTTGTACCTTTACTTCATGATGTTAAAGTGTCTTACAGAAGCTTTTTGTTGCGGACGGTAAATATCTCAGTAAGTTTCAGAAACTCAGATTCACTCTTGATTATTTTCTTATGTTTTGGTCTACTTCTGAATAGCAAAAATCAAATAATTTCCAAATAAATTAAAGCTTTGCTCTATTTTATTTTTTGTTTCTATTTTATTAATGAAAAGTTTTTTTTTTCTATTTTCTTTGCTTTTCAAACATTTGTATTGTAATTTGTTTTGAGGTTAATTTATTTTTGTTTATTGGCCAACCAACAATTTACACCATTACAATGTTATAAAATAATATTTTACTTAAATCTATGCTTAGTGTAACAGCTAACACCGCATAGTACTAAACGAGACCAGTTGGAAGGGACACCAAAATATTCAAGTTATAGTATTTGTGTTATCGAAGCATAATTTTACTTTAAATCCTACTTCCTATCATCCTACTCCGTACTCCGTTCTGTTTATATACGACACTAATATTCTAAAGGCGAAAGTTTGTGAGTGTGTGTTTGTAGGTTTGTTACTTCTTCACGCTCAAACGGCTAAACCAATTTGGATGAAATTTGGTATGTAGATAGCTTATACCTTTTTTTTTTTTTTTTTTTTTTGTGGATGGGAAATCATCAAATGACTTCTCCCGCTCTGGGCGGAGCGGGAGGGCGTGTCAGACTTTTACTGACTAAAAGCCACCCTGGATTAACACATAGGCTACTTTTTATCCTGGTCTACGCGGGTGAAACTGCGTAGTGTAGTGCATCTAGTAATACTATAGACGCGAAAGTTTGTGAGGATGGATGTTTGTTACTCTTTTACGCAAAAACTACTAAACGGATTTTGATAAAATTTGGCACACAGATAGTTTATAGCCTGTATTAATACATAGAATACTTTTTATCCCAATATTTTTACGGGTTCGAGGCTTACGCGGGTGTAACTACGGGGCGCTGCTAGTGGAAAATAGTTCGTACTCGTATCTCAGTAACATAATTTGAAAATTGTAAAAGAATATAAATCCAGTAAAAACTTTTATAGTGTCGTTTTTAAAACGAAATATCTACGGGCTATAATGGAAAAGTATTTGGAGGAAAATTGGAATTGAAAATATAAAAGGAAATGTTTGTACCAGCAGACCCGTTTTACTATTATTTGCTCGTAGATTCAATTAGGATTCACTCACTATTTGTAATGGACACTGGGATTCCATCCGGTATTAAAGGAAATTCTATCAGGTAGTACAAAAGCGTCCTTGTTTTTGCGTCTAGACAGTAAAAATAACTCAAAAGGAATACAATTTTCACTAATATAGAAGAAAACATTTAATCATTTTCTTAATCTTATACTCCATTTAGAGACATTAGACATTGCAACATACCTTTTTTACAGTCCGTTCAACCGATTTTGACTTCTATTCCGTAGCCTTAAGAATGACATTTAAGGCAAAAAAGTGGTTAAAATACCAACTGTTTACTGCAGCTGTCATTTGCCATGCCACCAACGCAATAGAAGTCAAAATCGGTTGAACGGATTGTAAAAAAGGTTTGTTTAAATGTCTAATCTTTTTGTAAATGGAGTACCTATAGGTTAGGTTACTCAAAAATATTTTATTTAGAAGCTAAGGTTCGTCTCGTACTTTCCGTTTCTTTTTACTTTGTTGTGGCATAAAAGTAATAAATTTACAACACAGAAATAAAAACAGTAAATCTCGTTGTGCTTTTTCAAAGCGGTTAGTAGTTGCTTAAGGACGCTGTTACAAATGGGTAGTCAAATCATTACTTTTAACACAAAAGCATGGTTATTAAATAAAATGCTTTACATTCTTTAAATGTTTTTTGGCCAAATTGTTGATAGATGTGCATGGTACGATTCTGAACTTTAAATATAATTTTAGATAGGTACAGTTTCTCAATAATTGTACCGGACTGAAAATTTTTACTTCGGTACATTTATTGAAAAAATGTACCTATTTAAAATTATATTTATAGTTCAGAATCGTACCATGCACATCTATCAACAATTTGGCCAAAAAACATTTTAAGAATGCAAAACATTTTATTTAATAAACATACTTTTGTGTAAAAAAGTAATGATTTGACTACCCATTTGTAACTGCGTCCTTAAGAAATATTACAGATAATATCAGCCAGAAAGCATCTCTGCTGTATTGCGGTTTGACCCAAATGGGTGCTAGTTAAATAACTGACTCTAAGGTCCTCGAAATACCCCTTGCTTTTGTGGATGCCTATTAAGGACGCTGCTACAAATGGGTAGTCAAATCATTACTTTTTTACACCTAAGTATGTTTATTAAATAAAATGCTTTGCATTCTTAAAATGTTCTATGGCCGAATTGTTGATAGATGTGCATGTTACGATTCTGAACTATAAATATAATTTTAGATAGGTACAGTTTCGCAATAAAGGTATCGAAGGAAAAAGTAATGATTTGACTACCCATTTGTAACAGCGTCCTTAAAGTCACCACCAAGTTATCAGTTTCCATCAAATCGTCATCATTTTAGCCGATAGACGTCTATATCTGCACATAGGCCTCTCCAAGTGTCGCCACAACGACTGGTCCTTTGCTACAGGTCATTGGTGAACCTTATGGGTGGCCTACCAAAATTAGGCCTTCCGCGGTCGCTACTCCAGCTTTTGCCCCCATCAGCCATTCGTTCAGTTAACTTTCCATCAAGTAGAGTGCTAGTATTTACCAAAGTATTACTTAAAAGTATACGACCAAAATCTGCATTAAGGCAACCTACAGCCACAAAGTAACACGGAATATGTAAAATTTTAATAAAAAGTCGTATGGAAATGTACGATTGCATACTAAAATGTAATATGAAGAGAAATCGAGGCGGTAGACTTTATATTAGCAATTGAAATGGGCTGCGAGATTTTCAGGATTCGGCCAGAAAACAGGCCTCAGCACGAACGTGCGACGTAAACGTAACGAAAATGTGAACGATTTTTGAAACGAAAATACAACTATTCCTTACAATATTGGTTTAAAATTGCGACAAGCTTAATAAGCCTCTCATGCACGAGGTTATGGGTTCAAGTACCTACCAATGTCACTTTTTCAAATCATATGGACTTTCTGAGTTTATCTTGGGCATTACTAACATCAGAGAGTGAAAAACATCGTGAGCAAACCTGAACTTATCAATATAAATAAAAACCAATTGCTGAATGTTTGTACGAGTATAAGCACATCACTTCAGAACGGTTGCTATTTGGAATTATTTTTTGTTGTGTTTGTTTTTGTCAGGACAAGGTTTGTATGAAAGAAAATGTTTGAAAAAAGAATCGATGTGTGTATTGTATGTAAGTTCCCTATGAACTCAAAAAACGGCTGGAGCAATTTTAATGAAATTTTCAGGCAATCTTCATATTACTAGGAGATCCATTGAAGTTTTGGAGCGATCGGGCTACCCGTGCGAAGCCGGGGCGGTTTACTAGTCGTTAATATATCTAAATCTGAAATCGCCAACCAGCAGTCTTGAACAGGCTAGGCGTGGTGATCAATGCTCGTGCCTTCTCAGCATGAGAAGAGGCCTTTGTCCAATAGAGGGACAGTAATAGGCTGCTATTATAAGCATTATAAGTATCTCTCACATAATACACGGAATCTCTTAAGGGGTCACTGTACTCATTATTATGAGCAACTTTTAATATGAGACCAAACCGGAAATCGCGAAAACAAAGCTGTTCCCTACATTTTGATGAGTTATGCGAACATATTAATGTAGGGAAAAGCTGTTTTTTATTTTTCACGATATTTGGTTTGGTCCCTTAATAAAAGTTGTTCATAATGATGAGTACAATGACCCCTTAAGAGATTTCGCATATGAATAGATAGAACTTCATATATACTTAAGAATTAAATTTTATATATGAATGAAATCTTAAAACTAAGTAAATATAATTATTGTGTGGAAAACGAGTAGGTACCTACCTATTTTCAATTTTAAAATTGTTCGAATTTACGTCACGGTTGTTTGCGCTAGCCCCACCGAAGAGCCTTCTGTCCTGCCCGACCGTAATTTATATATTGATCGAGGGCTTCTTTTTTTTTTGTTTTTCGCTTTTTGTATAATATTTAGGGAGTAAGCGGGTACGTGGGTAAGTATATAGGTAGTCAAATAAATAAAGGTAGTGTTGGCTTTGCTGTCAAAAAATTGTTTTAGAAATAAAATAGGGTCTGACGTTTTGTCTATCTACGTACCTTACTTACCTACACATTATGTTTTAAATTGTCTAACCTAGCTTTTTTTTTGTCTTTATCTGTTAGCGCTTTTGAGAGGAGTTAGAGGAGCTCGTGGCTAAGTAATAACAGCCGCACGGGTAGATCCATCAGGTTAAGCTAGGTACGCTTGCCGGGGTTGGTCAGTGGATGGGTGACCATTCTTTACATACCGAGACTCCCCCGTGCCTCGGAAAGCACGTTAAGCCGTTGGTCCCGGCTGTCATTCGTGGATCTTTGACAGTCGTTACGGGTCGTCAGAAGCCCGAGTCTGACAACCAGTCTTA
Organism: Cosmia pyralina; assembly: GCA_946251885.1. Taxonomy (NCBI): domain Eukaryota; kingdom Metazoa; phylum Arthropoda; class Insecta; order Lepidoptera; family Noctuidae; genus Cosmia; species Cosmia pyralina. Next base: position 12,493,292 of record OX276364.1, read on the forward strand.
CCAAGGGGTATTGTATTACCCAGTTACTGGGTTGTGGAGGTCAGATAGGCAGGCGCTCCATGTAAAATACTGGTATTCAGCTGCATCCGGTTAGACTAGAAGCCGACCTCAACATAGTTGGGAAAAGGCTAGGCAGATTGATTGATCTGTTAGCGTTTTTGGAGAACAGACTGAAGAAAGTAAGTACAGACTGAATATTGTCATATTAATATTAAATAATACAGTATTTTAGTACGACCCACTTGCTCGTTTAGTCGGGTTAAATTAATAAATGTAGAGTTTGTAAACTCGGAGTTAAATAATTAACATTTGACTCTTCTTACCCGTTGCGTCACTAAAATGTAACACCGGGTTACTATGTTAACCTGACACTGGTATTGTTTGAGTTGGGAACATTGCTGTACAATCGACAAAACATAAAATAGAATTGCAATGTCTATGCCCTGATATGTAATCCAATTCTAAAATGATTTAACGGAAATTGTATACCCATCTCTTTTACTGTACATTACGATGCGTAATATTTTCTTGTCTTTGAATTTTATAAGATGACATTTCATTTTAATAGTATTGTAATAAATCTCCATGGAAACCACATGCAATACGTATGTGGTTTCCATGACGAAAACGTCAGATGGAAAATATGTTTAAAGTTTTTCAAAATTTGTATTTATTTGTAGATGGGTTCACAAATATATTGCCTGCTAATATAGCACCAACCAGGTACCTCATAACTTCAATTTATTTTAGCAATTTCTTACACTAACCTAGGGTTTAGCGACTTAACTCTTCCACATCGGTGGGTTAAATATATAAAAAAAATAATCTAGGTTTATCTGTAACTCTTGGTGGCTCAAGGTAAATTATTTGATTAACCTTGAGTTACCTGTTAACTCCAAGTTAGTTAGCTTAACCTACGAACGCGCAATTGTCCCTAAAGGAAATAAAAGTATTTGGAATTAAAGGGAAAAAAGACTAGACACAAATAATATGCACTTTATATCTAAACATTTATACTGTACGTATTATAACTGTGTGAAACGCTTAGTTTTTTGAAACTGCGCAATCGATTTTCATGCGGTCTAAACTTAGAATTTTTAGAAAAATTTAGAGAATGTATCCCGGAAGCTTTATGAGTTTAATACATTAATATTTAATTTAGATATACTAGATACAGGCAAGGCAGAGGCGGGTTGGTAGTTATCTTATAAAGCCACGCCTGTAGGCCATCCTGAGATACAGTAGCAAAATTTTACACCAACTAAGCTAAATTCAGATTTATATACAAACTAGCTACGCCCCACGGTTTCACCCGAGTAGAACGGGATAAAAAGTAGCTTATGTGTTAATACAGGGTTTAAGCTATCTACATACCAAATTTCATCCAAATCGGTCCAGCTTTTTGAGCGTGAAGAAGTAACAAACATACTAATACACACACACACACACACACACTCAGATACTTTCGCCGTTATAATAGTAGTGTGGTTGGAGATTCCGTTTCATCGAACACACAAATCATATTCTTGTAATACAACGCTTCTGGCTTCTTGATTTGTAACTTCACATATTATTTGTAACTTCAGACGCACTTACTGAATTTCGGGAATCCTTAAAAGATAAGGAAAAAGTTATCGTATCCAAAAGGTTTATCATCTTACATACACATGAGTGTGTAAGGGATAAGAACGCTTATTTAACTATCCTAGTGATTTGTATATCCTACTTACCTTTTTATCTACCGATAAATAATCGAGTATATAGTAGGCACCTATCTCTTGCGTGAGTTGCGTTTGTGTACTATGAGAACAGCTACCGAAATTTATATTCAGGATCCGTGGGACATTCGTTAGATTTATTAAGTGGTAGACATAGACGTATAAAAAAAGGCGGACAGATTCTCGCTTATAAAAAACTGTGTCTATCAGAGTCAGCCAGCTCGCTGTACCTACAGGCGCCACGCAAACATTCACACATCAGTCGTCATCAGTTATTCGTAATATGGTAACGTATTCGCAATATGATAAGGTAAATATATAAGGTAAAAATACAGCATGTCTTATGAAATGTGTGCGTAGGTATGCCTGTAGGCTGCAAGCTGGCTGACTCCGATAGACACAGTTTTTTGCCAGCGAGAATCTGTCCGCCTTTTTAATACCTACGTCTATGGTGAAAGATGAAGAGACCATTCCAAAACCTATTTAGTCATTCAAATTTCGAACACAACAAAAAATAAATCAGCATCTCAGACACCAAAATAGTCAACTTCTACCCAGCCAGTAATAAGCTAAATCCAAAGACTATCATGTCATCAAATCTAAGCAGTACGAAATCCTCACTCCGCTTGTCTATGAATTATGCAAAGCCGTGTATTGAGACTTCGGAGGGGTTTCGATACCAAACTGAATTTAATAAGTGTTGTTTGTTTTTGGGTACTGAGTTGATTCTTGTATTGGCACTTCTGTTTACGAAATCAGTTGGTTAGTTAAGGAATTGGGTTACTTTTGCGTTGAATAATTAAAACTTTTTCTTACCGTCGTAGTTTATTGCTGAGCAAATTCAAATGCCAACAGTTCGACGAACAATAATTACAGACCCGTGAATGAGAAGGACTGGACTTACAAAGCGAACGGACAAAACAAATTAATCTGTTTTTGACGTTCTTGAGCTTTTTGATGGTCGCTTTGGATCCACGTCGTTTAAGTTAACATAATATCATGCCTGTAATCCCTGAAGGATTAAGCAGTGATGTACCCACACACCCAGCCATTGTTATTCTAGGTCAACGGGAAGTACCCTACCGGTTTTGATTTACTTGCGAGTACCAAAATATGTCGCATAAGTGGCAATATTTTTTTATTGCGTTGACTTAGAAGCTTGATTTTTTTGATAACTTCAAAGAGCTATAGACTTACGTATTTGATATTAATTTTAACTTGATACCTCCACGCGTTCCTGAGAAAAAGGATCTTGACAGACTGAAAGACAGACAGACAGGGATCCTATAAGGGTTCCGTTTTTTTCTTTTGTTGTACGGAACCCTAAAAATACAAAGTATTATTTACATTTACATTTACGCGGCTATTTCCAACCTCCGCCTGTAGGTCTGGTTTGCATACATCCTATCAGCAAGGTCCTTAACACGACTCTTTCTACAAGTTCCAACCCTGGATATGAATGAAGTTTAAAACAGTTGGTATTAGACTGTAAACTGTATCCGAATACGACTGCTTCATGTTCAGTTTCCACCTGATTCTATTTTCCAGTCCAAAAAAGCCACTCCTGGCATCAGCTGTTTTACTATTTTCTTACCAAACGCTGGCTTTCAGAATAATGCATGTTGCTTTGATCTGTACTTTCTAAGTTTACTTTGGACGTTACTGACGTCGGTGAAGGAAAACATCGAGGACCTATCTATCTATATAAACGAAAATGAATGGTTAATTGTGTTGCTAAGCGCTTAACTGGAGAACGGCTGGACAAATTCAGCAAATTTTTAATATTCTTTGAAGTCCGAGGAAGTTTCTAATGAAGAGAAAAATGGGAAAAGTTGAAGGGAAAATTGGAAAAATCAGGAAAACTGAAAGTGCATATTCTATGGAAATTTTGTATGAATTATTGAAATTAGGACAGGACAACGTCTGTCGAGATAGCTAGTAGTAGTTAATAGTCTGAAATCGCCTTCACTGTATGAGAAAAGAGCTTTTGCCCTACAGTGGGACAATAATAGGCTGGTTTTATTATAATTTGATCTTAATGGTCTACTAGCTTTTACCCGCGGCTTCACTCGCGTTAATTTAGAATTTGACAATCAATTCAGGTTGTACTCTGCTTGTGATAATTTAATTTAATCATGATTCGAAAGACACGTAGCGCTATCTATTATCATAAGAACGTTATTGTTGTTTTACTCAGGAACAGTACTGTTTTTCGGGATGATAGGTACCCTATGCCCGTTTCTGTACACCTGACAACGTATAATTCAAGCTTTCAGTATGATCGGTTCAGTGGTTTAAGCGTGAAAAGATAACAAACAAACAAACTTACTTTCGCATTTATTATCAGTTTGGAAGTTAGGATAAGGGATTAGGATAGAATACATTTGGGTCGAAGGACAACTACATCAATTCATTGTTATTAATTCGAAACTGAATTTTGGCTTCAAATATACCTATAGAATGTTGAAATTGTGCGGAAATTGGTTGTCATGGTACGGGCATGTGATGCGGAAAAATGAGATAAATGTCGTGAAAAAAGTTTTGAGTATGAATGTCGATAGCTATAAGAGTAGGGGAAGACCAAAGAAACGATGGATGGACTGTGTGAAAGATGATATGGCTAGAAAGGGGGTGACTACCGAGATGACGACTAATAGAGAAGTGTGGAAGAGAGGAACATGTTGCGCCGGCCCCAAATATTTTGGATAAGGGCAGGAGAACGATGATATACCTATAGAATGTATGTAATGTCAATTTGTGGTGTGCGTCAAGTTTAATGCTTCGAGTTTCTAACTCGATTTTGTAACACATTTCAAATGCAAACGCTGTTTGCTGTCTGTGTTTAATGAATTTTGCATGCATGTTTAAAGCGTTTAGAAAATTAACTTTTTTTTTTTTCTGTTTCAGGTAAGGAAGAACACCAATTCTAAATTAGTGAAAGGTACCTAAGATGTTTATACAATTCATAATACACATATTGTTATGTACTTTTTGAATTACAAATCAAATCAAAATCAAATCAAATTTTTACTGAACCAAAAAGTTGTACATTAGTTGGTGATTGGAGCCATCTGTTAGGCAAGTAATGCCTGTGTTAGGTGACTCCGCTCTTCCACAGCAGTATACAATTTTTTCAGTATCTTAGACATAAACATAAGCGGTATGTGATGTGTGTGTGTGCGTGTGTGTGTGTGTGAGAGAGAGGGTGCAAAAATTTATATTGCACATTAATGAAATCGGTGAAGGAAAACATCGTGAGGAAACCTGGACTTATAGTTAATATAAGTCTGAAATCGCCATACCTTCTTGAGCAAGCGTGGTGATCAATGCTCGTGCCTTCTCTGTTTGAGAAGAGGCCATTGTCCTGCAGAGGGACAGCAATAGGCTGCTATTATTATAAAGTGGCACATAGCCAAAATGATGAAAGTGGTTACCGCTACCTAAATACCGGCAAGGGGTTTTCCCGTTTCTAGGGTTCCGCGAAGGGTGTCAAACGGAAACCACTGAGTCTACGCTGTCGGTCCGGCTCGTCCGTCCGACTATCTGTCAGCGAGCTGTATTTCATGAACCGTAAAAGGTAGACAGTTGAAACTTTCACAGATTGTGTATTTCTACTGGCGCTGTAACAAAAAATAATAAAAATAAAGTTAAAAATTAACAGGTATAGGGCCTCATACAAGAAATGTGTTTCATTAAACTGAAGTTTTTTTTTGTTTTTTAATATCTATGTAGTGTTAAATATTATACGGTGGTACGGACAATCTTCGCTTGCGAGTCCGCCACGCACTTGGCCGGTTTTTTCTTAAAATATAAAATAACATCACGCCTGTATTAATCGAAGGCTAGAGCAGAGAGGTAGCAACCGTACCTTAGAGATAAAGTGGTTTATATATAAACGTGGCTTAGAGTTAAGAGGCATTTAAAAGTCAAAAATGTAAGTTTAAACAATCGCATAACATTACTACAGCAACGTTCATAAATAACCTCTAGAAGGCCATCTGCACCCCATGTGTACATTAGGAAAACCCTTTACATAATACCTATGGGGTTCCCCCCTCCCCCTGGGGGTTTTGGGAATACCACCACTGTATATTATATCACCTGAAGAGATAAAGGGAAAAAATTCTAGTAACTTCACTGGAGCACCCTAACTTGAGTAGCTTTTAGATTTCAGCCGTGTGATTCTGTAAGACCTCATTCTAAACTTCGAATCTGAATCCGCTGTGAGTTTCTTGATTGGCATTCTAAAAACTCGTTTGATTATTCGAATTTACACTAGCTAGTACCCTTGTTGAGCTAAATAAGATAAAGATAACATTTTGACAGATAAAGTATGAGATGACGTAAGAAGTGGCATTCAGTAAGGTAATTCCCCAGTCACTTCGCACTCGAACCCGATTCAGTGTCAAATAAAAAGCATCTATTTTACGAGTGAGAGTGATGTGAGATGCGAGTTGTTGTTTGAATTTTGCAGAATCGACGTGCAGGTAGCAACCCTCTTAACTTTACAAGTAGGAATGTAAAAGATAGTTTAAATTAACTCAAACGTAAGGAGTAACATTTCAAGAGGATCTTTGAACCCAAACTAAGCTACTTTAGGTTTTCCACCAAAAGGTTAAACCTGGATTAACATGTTCATTCTAATGATGATGTCTTCAAGATTAAGGGTTAATAGCTAATGATTTAGAAATTAATTGTGTTAGGTACCTACATGAGCGGGGTTAATTTCTACGTCACGCTTGTGATAAGATGTCAAACGCACACATACATAAATGACGTGTACACGTGTTGCGGTTACAGGCTATGGATAGATAATTATGCTTTTTGTACGGTCTGTGACCCGAGATAAGTATTCATGGTTTTCTTGATGAGATGGATACTGCCGGGTCACCGACTGTACATCAAGCTCATTAAAAAAAAACCAGCCAAGTGCGTGTCGGACCACGCACAATGAAGTGTTGAAGTTAACATTGTAGTTGAAAAACATGTTCTCCCATACATTGATATACGTCACCGTCAATTCTCCAACTTCAAAGGATCATGGGCAAAAATATATGAAGCCTGGTACTCGGTCCAATAGCCATAATATATATATATCATTGGAAAGGTCTTTTTACAAGGATTAATGATAACCGAGTCGCTTGTCTCCATTTGCTGTCGGAATGGAGTTATTTTGTGTTAAGTATTTTTTTTTTTTTTTTTTTTTGTTTCATTTTGTTAAGATAATGGTGATATTATATAATTTTCTTCTATAGAATCTTGTGTTTGTTGATTAGTAGATACTAAAATGAATAAACACTCAGGAATAAAAAAAAATAGAAAAAGTAAGAAACGTTATTTATTTTTTTAAACATTATTATCAACAATAATGACATCGTTGAGGAACGCTGCAGGAGCAGTGAAGCCTACATGTCTGGCATATCCTAGATACCACATGATTGAAACTATATGAGCACAAGTGCCGACTGTTCGTCGTCCGGTCAAACACGTGCAGTAATAATTGCATAAAATGTTATGGATATTGGTTTCGTTTTCATTAACATTGTTTTTTACTAATACATAACAATAATAAGTTCTTGACCGTACGTGACGCGACTGTATGCGTCCGCGTAAAAGCCAGGCATCTTCGTTTATACCATATTCATTTTAATCTTGGAGTGCGCTTTCTCTATATACTTGTAGAATGTATAGTCCATTTGATAAATGCTCGCTGCAGTAGGATCGGGCTAGCTTCAGTTGATAGGTGCCCAATGAAAGTAAAATAATCTGTTCTTCCGTCAGTAGTGGGAAGTTCTGTATTTCGTGACTTTCTATTCTTTGAAAATCCGCTCTTCGGTTATTCAAATGTTTTCTTTCAACATAATCATAAAGTAGATTCGGGGAATCTATTTTCTCCCTGATTATGTTTAGGAAGGCCTCTGCGTGAATGTTGTCATCGATGGGTATGTGGAAGTTATTAAACATAGCTGCGGCGATTTTAAAATCAATGAACATTTTTGGTAGTGTTTTATTAAAATATTTTTGCCGCAAAAGCCTGAAATCTCGTTTGAACCTCCCGTTCACCACTTCCACTACCCACCGGCATAGTGTAACTGATCGAGCTTCATTACCTTGCTCAGAAGTTAGCTGTGTCTCCCATCTGTCTTTAGATGGTGGAACGTAGGATTCATATCCCCATGCTTCGATAGCATCTAAGCTGTCCCGGAAGCTTCGATCTAATATCCCCTCACACGAGCGCGGTGTGAATCTCATTTTACCTAAAATTGTACGTGGTATGAGTTCTATACCAAGAAAATATTTTTTTATTATTACTTAATAGTGATGGAACAACGTTAACAATAAAAAAATATTTTCTTGGTATAGAACTAATACCACGTACAATATTAGGTAAAATGACTCACGGACCCGATTCACACCGCACTCGTGTGAGGGGATATGAAGACATCGTTCGGTTGAAGAAAGCAATGCAATGGGTTTTCTCCATCATTCATTATATCACTCATGATGTTCGCATCAGTCTTAGTGGCAGCGTATGGTCCCAAAACATCGATTATATAGCCATTGAAACACACAATTAAAAACGGCTTCAGCAAGTTCTGGAACTTATGCAGGCTATAAGATAGACGCTGGAACAAAAAGTTCGAGCTTTTATTGATATATATATAAGTCCCATCGCATATAACGACAGCTTTTTTTTTTTTCATTGCCAAATAACCCTCTTGGTATAGTGAGGTTCTTTTCTAAAACGTCGTTTCTATTCATATGGTCCACTCCCAAGTGTAATATTACATATTCATTCACGAGGCATTCGCGCACAATAGTTAGTAAACGTTCCAGCTTTCTTCGTGACATATTAAATAACGTCGCTAGTCTTTCATCTGAGTCTCCGGTACGTAGTTTCGTCAGATATATGCCTAACGCAGTTCGAGGCTCCTTGCACCTCCCACTTAGTGAGGGTGTTTGTTCTAATATGGAATCAAACTGTTCGCATTTGCGTCCTGTCCAAAAGTACATATCCTCGTTGCTTAAAGCACCTCTTGTGTTGAAATCTAGCCTAGGTCCACGATTTAAAGCCATTCTCAACATGTCACAAACGTCCCTAAACTGTTGCGCATTGAAGTTATGTGTGACATTGCAGAATTGAGGCAGCTCTTCCCAAGCATTGCTCTCAAGGTGTTGTCCACATACTCTAGCACCGTCAGGAATATATAACTTATATTCACAGAAAATGTGAATCTTGATCGTCTCTGGTATTCGATGGCGGGTTGCGTTTTGGCAAGTGTTAAAGATACAATGCCCTGGAGTGTTTGGAGCTCGAGTGTAGTCTGGAACCTGAAGCTCTCGTACATTCTGTTCTACTTCTGGTATGACAGGTGGTCTTCCTACAACGTTGTCAATTCTCTGCCAACATCGGTGACACACACGTCGTGTGTTGTCGAACTCTACCTGAAAATGGTAGAATACGATCTTGCTGATGTTATGTTGTATTTTTATGAAAACATTTAAAACAACGCGGTATGTAGGTATTTAGGTCTAAAGTCATGGCATACTTGTATTGTTTTCATATTTTAAGTAATGCAAGTAAAAATATATCTTATGTATAGCCGATGTGACGGCTTAGTGAATAGATAACAATAGCAAACACACAATAGGTGGTCAGAGAAGTGTTTTAATAAGAAGAACTATAAGGGTTGACCCACATCTGTCAGCACGGAATCGCCTTTTTTCGTGCTTTATCCTTTTCTATCTCTTAGGATCATCATTTCCTAGAGCGATAAAGATAGAGACCGCGCGGTGGAATCGGCGATGCGCTCGACACCACGGCCAAAATGGCTGAGGCGCTGGAGTGCTGACGAGTGCTATCGAGCGCGATATCATGCTTCCATTGCATTGCATGATCGTATTCGACAACACTCAACGGCGACGGCATGCGATCTTACGCTGAAGCACGCGATAGCACGCTGCAGCACACACGGCATAAATGCTGTTCCGTGCTGACAGATGTGGATCAACCCTAAACGTGCGAACTGAGTCATAAAAGTATTAAAGGATTGTGAGAAAGCTGCACAAGTCATTACTGATATAAAGGGATGCCGCTCGGAAGCAGGTAGCTAGTACTGCACGTGTTTTTTTTTTCTATGAAGCGAACACCCTTAGCTACGGACCATACAGCCGCGCTACATAGAAAATAAACACGTGCAGTTGGTAGTTTGCAGCTCGGTTCGGAAACGTACTTTTACACACAACACTAGAGTAGTTCAATAAGACCTGTAAGTGCGAGCAAGAGGTCCGATTAAAATGATTTAGGGCTCAATTCGCACGTTTGTAATGGCTCAGGTATAAAAATATAACAGACAATAATAATATAAACAAACCGCTTCTAAAAAGAAAAACTGAAGCTGGTGAAGTTCGAAATAGTTTAATGAAGTATGAGTAGGGTAGGATTGGGGGACCTGGATCAAGGATCCAGGTCCCCCAATCCTCTATTCAAACTGGGTGTTGTATTCAAAATCCTCTATTCAAAATGAAGATTGGATTCAGAATCCTCTATTCAAACTGAGTGTTATATTCATAATGAAGGTTGCATTCAGAATCCTCCATTTACAATGAAGGTTATATTCAGAATCCCCCATTCAAAATGAAGGTTGTAATCACAATCCTCTATTCAAAATATAGGTTATAGGTATTCAGAATGAGTGCTGTATTCAGAATCATCTATAATATTATACCGAAGAGATTCATAATCTGTTGCTAAGCACAACAGAGTGATTGTTTACATAACAATCACATTTCCATTCCCGTTAAGGAAACAGATCGCATTCTCTTCTACCCATCGTGTGCCTCACGGCTATAAAGTTTTAATTATTAATTTACATCAAAAATCAGCATGTAATATGTATTAATAGTGTTTATGAACACATGCCTAATATGAGATTGTTTTATTTACTAAATGTAACTATGTGTTCAGTGTGTAGGACTAGGTGTCACCTGCTCATGACTCGTTTTTTAACAGAGTGATAGAAATAAAACAACTGAATTGTAACTACTAGTTTATTCATATTTTTTGACGCAATTTGCTTAAAATGTCCTTAACACATTTATAAATATCATCATTAAATACGTTCCGCACAACATGTTGAGCACATATATTAGCACTACACTCACATGGTGAATTTGTGAAATCTTCGGCGTCAAAAACTTGAATTCGTATTATTTTACTGCGATGACCCGTTGATGGTTTCTGTATATATGAGTAAACAACATCTTCATTTCTTCGTCTTTTATTATTGTTGCTAGTGCTAATATTGCTGCAAGGCGGTGTATCCTCAAATTGGAATGGTTGAAATGGTCTTTGTCTCTCTAAATAGTTGACCCCATTTTGAGGTAGGGTTTGTTCAGCAGGAATTGGCGAGTATGAAGAATTAGTTGGGAAAATATCGCTGGACATCTGAAACAAAGAAGTAGAAACTAATTAATTAAATAAGACTAAAATTAGAAGGTTGCGAAGACGAGCGTTTACGACTTTACGTTGTAAAGAACTAAGTATACTAGAATAGATCCCTGTGACAATTACATAGCTAATTATTATAATAGTAAACATTATTTTATTAATAATAATTTTAAACACTTTTTGATAAAATATTTACTTACCGACATCGTTGAGCAGATAAGACAACTTCAATGTTTTTTTTGTCATCTTGGATTGGTTTATATAGGTTCTGATCCATTTTTTTTTTTGTCGCTAAGGTTCAATTTAATTTCGTTTTTATGTAAGTTGTTTGTGCGCATGTGTGTTTTTGTGCATCCGAAACTTACGGCTCCTGTTGTCTCCATGGGTGGCTAGGAATTTGTGACACGTATGCAAAGACGCATTGTGATCTACAGACGAGCGTTATAACCGCAGCGTTTAATCGCAGCGGATGTTCCCCTAAGTCATTCGATTCAATAATCACACTATACATAAATTATATTACATATATACTTATGTTTTTATTTTAACCTCTCAAGGGTTGCTAATGAGACACAATTGATAATCTATTGTTAATGGCACCTGTGGACCCGCGCTGACATTCAATGAATTAAGCGTTTAAAACGCTGCGGTTATGACGCTCGTATAGAGATTTTATTATCGATTTAAAAATGCTGCGCTTGCAATCCGGGTGATGAACTTATTTTCGCATAAATGCAATTTTACAAATTAGGAGATGTGTGACGCGTTTTTACGCCTATATAAAGGTGTCAAGACAAAAGTTCACCACCAAAACACCACTGGAAGTACTCGGTGCTCCTGAATTTCTGCATCAAGACAAGTACAGCAAGCAAAACTAAGCAGGCTTTAAAATGTAAGTAATTTATTTATTTATTATCTTTTCAATCACTCGTCAACTATTCATTAATTTTGTCTATTCTTCGATTCAATGATATAATGTATTCACTCGTTGAATGTCCATTTTTTAACTGAGTATTTAGGTACTAATTTATTTTATTCATCATCTCTCAAATTATCTTTTCAATCGATTAATTTATTTCAGTCAAATAATTAGCACCTTTTCTGTTCATTTAATCTATTCACTTATTTAAAGCAATTTAATCCGTGCATGCACTGACCGTGTTTTTCTTTGTTATCTACTAAATAAATATATATTGTTGCAGGTCGAAACAAACAGCTAGCCAAATTTTCTCTTCCGACGATGAAGCCGGACATCAGCAGCTGATGAAAAAACCGCAGGACTACAAAGCGTCATCTTCATCGCTGACTTCTAAGCACAACAAGCAAACCGCGACAGGCTTTAAGATGTAAGTAATTTATTTGTTTATTATCTTTTCAATCAATCATTAACTTTTCACTTATTTTATCTATTCTTCTGTTGAATCATTTCAGTTATTTATTAATTTAATCATTTTACTATGTATTCACTTATTAAGGTTCTATTTGCATCTAAGTATAGGTAATAATTTGTTTTATTCAGGATCTCTCAAATTATCAAATCCATTGAATAATCTATACAGTCAAGTACTAATTAATCTACCTTTTCTTATAATTTAACCTACTCAATTCAATGAACTGTGCCTTGGACAATGTTTTTCGTTGTTATCTATTGTTATATAAATATATACTTATTGTTGCAGGTCGAAACAAACAGCTAGCCAAATTTTCTCTTCCGACGATGAAACCGGACATCAGCAGCAGCTGAAAAAAACGCAGGACTACAAAGCGTCATCTTCATCACCGAGTGCTAAGAGGTCAGCGGAGGGGGAATCATTGCATACCGAGATTAAGAAGAATAAAAAGAAGAAAACTACGATCAATCCTGTCAACGCCAGCATGAGACCCACATCGCATGATTTATTCGGGACCGACAGCGACGACGATGGTCAGGAGGAGATTACTGCAAGTACCTTAGGTAAAAAAATTCCGCCAATACATTCCTATTATACCCGTAGAGTAGCCAACGGTATAAGTAAACAGAGCTATGAAGGGAAAAAAGGTAGATTTTTTATAGAATTAAAGATATATGAACACAGCGAGATACAGCGTGTAGCGCCTATAAATAGATGGAGGCATGCCATTGTTAGTGTAAAAAATCGAACAGATGATGGGGCGCCTGCTTGGAAACATATAAAAGAGTTTTTAAAAGAAACTCATAAAGAGTTCAAGCACTGCCCCATAGATTATGTCAGCAGTTATTTTTAGTAGATAGGTATATTTACTAAAAATAACTGCTATCTTTCAATACTAATATATTACTTTCTCAATTACTCTATGTTGTTAATCATTATATTATTATATCATTTACTTATATACTTTAGCTATAGATTTCGGATTTTGTATAACTAGAATATTCATAAGGATGACAAATCGTAATTATATAACACAGAAATGTAACCATATTATCTTTTTGTTTTATTTACAGTACAAACCCCGACTACTCAACGAATGCAAAATCCAGAATTTATTGAATGTAAAAAATGTCTTATTGAATTACCGATTAATGAATTCAAATATCATTTGAGAACCAATATTCACAAGTCTAATAGTTTATTACAAAGCGAATTTGAAAATATTTACATAATTGCAAGTGCTTTCAAAAACAGAATCATAACATATCGCTTAAATCCTGCACAAGATGTTGAATACCTCACACCAGAGGCATTCCTGTGTCAGAATAAAAATGATATACTGAAACTTATACATACATCTCTATTGAAAAATACTTGTCTCAAGATCAATTTCGAATTGTTTGCTCACTTTGTCTTACCCAAAACGAGTGAGCAACAACTTAAGTCATTCAATACAAGATATGAAGTTATTTGTAATAACACAGATATTTATAACATGTTTTCGAAAGTAACTGAACTTTTAAAATGTAAAATGTCAGAATTCGAACACAAAGACTCTGGATGGTCTTATCATTCAGTAAGTCATCTTGAAATCAATGTGAATAAATATTGTCCAATGAGAGGTGGCACTTATTTAGATTTGCCTACAAAAATTAAGAATTCTAAAAGTTGCATTAATGTACAAAATAATGACAATCATTGCTTTTTATGGAGTGTGGTAGCTGCTTTATATCCTGCTAAGATGAACGTATGCAGGTCTAAGTCGTACCCACACTACAGTTCTGTATTAAATATTGATGGAATGTCTTTTCCTGTCTCATATCATGATATAAAATTATTTGAAATAAACAATAACATAAGTATTAATATATATGGGTTAGATAATAAAAGCGAACACGTAACTGGACCTCTGTATTTAACAAATAACAGAAAATCTGTACATGTTAATTTGTTATATTTAGAAAGAAAACGAAAAAGTCATTACTGTCTTATTAAAAATTTGATACGATTAGTAAGACATCAAGTGACGTGTCATAAAGGCAACTTATTGCTGTGTGAATCATGTTTACAATTCTATAGCAGTGAAAATAAGTATAAATCTCATAACTGTTCAAAAGTTTTATCAATTTTGCCTGAAAAGAATAGTAAACTCGGATTTAAGAATTTTGAAAGAAAACAAAAAATTAATTATGTCATCTATGCAGACTTTGAAAGCCTTTTGCTAAGTTGTTCTGAAAAAAAATCTGAAAAAACATACAATTTCAAAAAACACCAGCCGTCATGTTTTGGATACTATATATGTTGTTCACATGATCCAAGCCAAAATAAATATGTTACTTATAGAGGTCTTGACTGTGTCGAAGTATTTATTACGAGATTAATAAAAGATGTGAAGAAAATATATGAAATATTATCGATAAAAAAATCTATGATACCTTTAACACAAAAAGAACAAATCAGTTTTAACAATGCTAGTATTTGCCATATTTGTGATCAGTTATTATTTCATGATAAGGTACGTGACCACGATCATGTGACAGGAAAGTATAGAGGAGCTGCACATGTACAATGTAACTTGATGTTTAGAGTATGTCCATTCATACCAGTATTTTTTCATAATTTATCGAATTACGACTCTCATCTGTTTATACAAGAATTAGTGAGACATGAAGGTTATATTAAAATTATACCTAAAACTAAAGAAAAGTATTTAACTATTACCAAATATTTAATAAATGAGAATGGAGACCGTCCTATTCAAATAAAATTCATAGATTCGTTCCAATTTTTAAGCTCTAGTTTAGATGCACTAAGTAAAAGCTTATCAGATCATGACTTTATTCACTTAACAGCAGAATTCAATAATGAAAATATATACTTGTTAAAAAAGAAAGGTATTTATCCTTATGATTATATTAATACTTGGGACAAGTACGAAGAAACAGCACTCCCTCAAAAAAAATATTTCTATAACTCTTTGAAAATGGAATACATTAGTGATAACGATTATGAACATGCAGAAACTGTGTGGAATGCATTCCATATTAATACGATTGGCGAATATACCGATTTGTATTTAAAATGCGATGTTTTATTGCTGTGTGATATATTTGAAAATTTTCGTAATATATGCTTAAAATATTATAAGTTGGACCCTACGTACTATGTAACGGCACCTAGTTTAAGCTGGGATGCTATGTTGCTTTATACACGTGTTGAGATGGACTTAATTGATGACTTAGAAATATATCAAATGTTAGAAAAGGGCATACGTGGTGGTCTGGCTCAGTGCTCACTACGTCATGCAAAAGCAAATAATCCCTACTTATCAGAATACAACGATCTAGAACCGTCTAGCTATTTGATTTATCTCGATTGTAACAATTTGTACGGATATGCAATGACAAAAAAGATCCCCATTTCAGAATTTAGACTTTTATATCAGAAGGAAATTAACTGTTTCGATGTAATGAGTGTATCTGATAATAGCGAATATGGCTTCATTCTAGAGGTAGATCTCGAATATCCTGAATCAGTACATGATTTTCATAGTGATTTGCCTTTTGCTCCAGAGAAATTCATACCCCCTGGAGGAAAGACGGCTAAACTAATAGCTAATTTATATGATAAATTTAACTATGTAATTCATTATATACACTTAAAGGAGTGTTTGAAATACGGGCTGGTTCTAAGAAAAATCCATCGAATTCTTACTTTCAGGCAAGAAGAATATTTAAAAAAATATATTGATTTAAATACTACACTGCGTCAAGCATCCGTAACTGCATTTGAGAAAGACTTTTTCAAGCTTTTGAATAATTCTATTTTTGGTAAAACGATAGAAAACAAACGTAAACAGGTAGATATTAAACTAGCTACAAAATGGATGGACACAGAAAATGTGACAAATAAGCAACTCTGTGCTGAAAAATTAATTTGTAAACCTAATTTAAAATGTGTTTCTATATTTTCCGAAAACTTTGTAGCAGTGCAACTAAAACCTGAGAAGATTTTTTTAGACAGACCGATTTACATAGGTTTTACTGTTTTAGAGTATGCTAAGTTACATCTTTATCAGTATCATTATAATATAAAAAAGAAATATATGAATAATGTAAGGCTATGTTATACGGACACGGATAGTCTGCTTTATTTATTTTACACAGAAGATATTTACCGTGATATAAAAAATAATATAAAGGAATTTGATACAAGTAATTTTGATGTAGATAACCCATATTTAATACCTCAGGTAAATGCAAAAGTACCTGGTCTATTTAAAGACGAGCTAGGTGGAGACGTGATCAGTGAATTTACTGGTTTAAGAGCAAAACTTTACTGCTTATCGGCTTCTAAAACTGACATAAAAAAAGCAAAAGGTATTTCAAACTCTGTTACTAAAAAGCTCGAGATATCGCATTACAATAAATCATTATTTGATGATAAAAGTAGATCGTGTAAGATGAATATGATTAAGTCAATCAAACATGTATTATATTCACAACAAGTAAATAAACTGGTAATGAATAGAAACGACGATAAAAGATACATACTACCAAATCAGATCAAGACATTGCCTTGGGGTCACTATAACGTTGTATTTTAGTTTTTAGCTTTATTATAATAATATATTAATTTTACAGCATTAAGTAATGTGTATGAGTGTAAGCAGGTATTATTAAATTTGTTAATAAACGTATATGTAATAATAAATAATAATAGTAATGACATTGACCTTTGTTTCATTTATGGATTCTTATATATATACGCACGTCATTTACGTTTATCTCGCATTTCACAATGAAGTTCATCAAGCAATCACAGACTTTAGAAGTTAATAATATAAAATTAGAAAATCAATCATGTGAAGTGAAACATAGTTCACTCTTGCCAAATACTATTAGATGTATAATATGCGGTCCATCTAACTGTGGTAAAACTAATTTAATGCTTAATTTAATATTACATGAAAATGGTCTCAAATTTAAACATATTTACTTATACTCGAAGACAGCTTTCCAGCCAAAATATTGTTTTTTAAAACAAGTTATGAGCTACATACCAGGTGCTAACTTCTTTGTCTTCAATGATAATAAAGAAATCATACATCCTAATGATGCATTAACTAATGCAATAATGATTTTTGATGATGTAGCATGCGAAAATCAAATCAATATTCGCAATTACTTTGCAATGGGGAGACATAAACAAATAGATTGTTTTTACTTATCACAAACCTATTCCAAAATACCTAAACAACTTATACGAGATAATGTGAATCTTTTGATAATCTTCAAGCAAGACGAGATAAACTTAAAACATATATACAATGAGCACGTGAATACAGATATCGAATGGTTTCAATTTAAAAAACTTTGCTCTGCTATTTGGAAAGACCGCTTTGACTTTTTATTAATTAATAAAGATTGTCCTATAAATGAAGGTCGATACAGACAAGGCTTCGACATATTTATATACTTTTAGAAAGTACATATATACCAACTCAGTACAGAAAATATATCAATTGAATTCTGATAACTGTAAATAACGGATGGGTCAGTAAAAATAAAAAACATTATGCAGGTTAATATTAAAGAACAATTGATAAAGTCAGTTGATAGTATTAAAAATAAAATTAAAAGAATGCAAAATGCAGAAGATACAGCTCATTTAAAATTTAAAAAGGTCTTCAAACCAATAACAGATCCACTAGAAACATTAATTAAAGCGAATGATAAAATTAAACCGATATTTGACATTTCAAGAGACGAAAGTGGCACGCTTGAAAGATTTAGCTCATCAACTGATTATGCTCCAGATTATGAAAGTTTTGAAGAATGTATAAAAACAGATTCAAATGAAGATTCTGAGTGTTACAGAGACACTCTCTCAAAAAATCCTTTTAAAGATTCTAATGATACACTTATTTCACTAAATAAGGAAGATATGATGGAAATCTATGATAATATGAATGTGCCATTTGGGATACGTAGTGAAAATAAACAACTGATGATGGGGAATAGCCAAGTTACATTTTCTCTTGCAAATAAGACCAGTAACTTACCAAAAACAAATATAGTCACTATTGATAAAAGGTCTTATAAATTAACACCAGGCCTAAAGGAACTTTTGGTACGCAGTAAACCTGACCTTAATTTGGTCACAGAACAAGATAAAATTGATTATAAAGATATGCTTCTTAATACACATGCGCACAAACGAGACTTTCATCCTAATGGTCAAATAAAAGGTGATAAAAGTTTAAAATATCGTCAAATTATTAAACCTCTTTTTTCGCAAAATAGTTATGTTCAAGATGAAGGGCAGATAATTAAAACAACAAGCGGTGGTTTTTTACCTAAATTAAAAAAATATAAAAGTAATACCGATTATGTCTACTGGGATGACCCTAATGAACTAATTGAAAGATTAAAACTTCTAATTGCATCAAAAAATGCCGGTAATACTAATCATGACAATGAAATTCTATCAATTATAGAAGAGTTAAAAGAAGCTGATATTATAAAAGAGTAAAAAGCTTTGGAATTTTCTCAGTTATCAAAGTTGTATGCAACATGAATGAACATAAAAATGTTAATTGTGTTCGTACAAATGAAACATCAGTCATAACTAAAAATAGTATAAATGTGGAGCATGTTGAGATTAAAAACACAATAAAAGAAACTGAATCGCATAACAATATTACTGGAGAGGCAATCAAAAAACTTGAAATTAATATTTGTGTGCAAATAGAACAACTGAATAAACTAATTTCAATTTTAAACGATAAAGTAAGAAATCTTGAAAAAAATATTGAGTTAAAAGAAATTTCAGGAAAATTAAATAAGCATTATGAGCAAAGCAGATGTCATAAATGAAATTCATAAATGTGCTAGAGTTAACTTTCCAAGAAGACAGGTCATACTTAAAGATATCGATGATCTCTGGCAAGCAGATTTAATGGATATGCAAGCAATATCAAAAGTGAATGGTGGTTACAAATATGTACTAACAATCATAGATACTTTTTCAAAATATGCTTGGACATTTCCTCTGAAACAAAAGAATAAACAAGAGGTGTCAAAAGCATTCGAAAGTCTATTGCATAAAGGACGTGTTCCGAGAAATTTGCAAACTGATTTGGGAAAAGAGTTTTATAATAATAAATTCAAAAATATTGCTACAAAGTACAATATTAATCATTATTCAACGTATTCTACTAAAAAAGCCTCAATTGTTGAAAGATTAATAAGAACATTAAAAAATAAATTATACAAAGAATTCAGTCTTAACGGGAATTACAAATGGATAAATGGACCACTTAGCAAAATTACTTATGAATACAATAATACTACTCATAGGACCGTGGGACAACCTCCAGCATCTGTAACTCATGCCAATAAAACAGACATAATGCAAAGATATATTCGTATTTCTGAATGTAAGAAAAACACTAAGTGTAGAAAGTTTAGTGTGGGTGATTTTGTAAGAATAAGTAAATACAAAGGATGTTTTGATAAAGGTTATTATCCTAATTGGTCAACAGAAATATTTAAGATAAAAACAATACAAGAAACTAATCCGTTAACTTACTTGATAGAAGATACAAGATGTCGACCCATACTAGGAGCATTTTATGCTCAAGAACTTCAAAAAACCAGCCATCCTGATTTGTATTTAGTTGAAAAAGTTTTGAAAAGAAAAGGGAATCAAGTATATGTGAAGTGGCTCGGACTTCCTACTAGCGAAAACAGTTGGATAGATAAAACAAATGTATTTTAAGAGAACCAATCAAAAATTTGTTCTAATATGTATTTAAGCAAATACATATATGTTTCCTATTCATTATCTATTTGTTCTTAAAGCAAAAAAGACTTGTATTTGTACCTATTAAATACGTTTCCATTACTTTAGAAAGAAATAAAGAAATAGCAATGAAAACAACACAAGGTATTTCAGGCAGCAAAAAAACAGTTTCACCAGCATTCAACAAAAACACCATTAAAGTAAAAAAAGGAACTGGTTTTAAGAAAACACTTAAAAAAATTGTTAGGCATACTAAAAAGCACATTACAAAATTAAAACCAACATGTAAGAAAGCATTGATGGAATTAGCATACGCGGCAGCTAAAGAATTTGCATCAGATACACCAATAAAATTACCTAGGATTATACCAGTACCAAAAACTGGAGGATTTCTTCCTTTAGTACCAATATTTGCTGGATTATCTGCTGCTGGCAGTTTAGCAGGAGGTGCTGCTGGTATTGCAAAAGCAATCAACGCATACAAAACAGCTAAGAAGCAATTGCGTGAAGCAGAACGACACAACAAGGAAATGGAGGCGTTATTCATTGGAAAAGGATTACATCTCAAGCATTACAAGGATGGTTTAGGCATTTACATAACAGAGAAAAAAAACTGAAATCTCGGCTGCCCAATAGAGCTTTATCCAATATTGATATAATGAAACACTCGAATAATATTCCATTCTTCCGAGGTGTGTATATGAGAGATAAATTACCAGATAAAGTACTGCCGATAGAATGTGGAGTGATCAATCTAGACTCTTCTGAAAACTCTGGTACTCATTGGGTAGCCTATGGCAAAATAAATGAATACATTGAATATTTTGATAGTTATGGTAACTTAAAACCTCCTAAAGAATTTATGCAATATGTAGGAAATAATATTCAGTATAATTATGAAAACGTACAGCGTGATCATTTGTATAATTGTGGACACTTGTGTTTAAAATTTCTTAAGTCATTTTGGAAAGACAATAAAGTAACATAACTTATCATATATGTTTTTCTTTGAATACAAATGAATGTCATTGAAACGTAAATAAAAAAAGTTAGTTAGCCAGCTATAAAAGATCATATCTTGATATTCTACACCCATTGTTAGATTGTCTGTGATGATAATAACTACTCGCATTGTAAAGAATAATTGAGCTAAATTTGATAATAGTAATACGATTTTGTTTATACATGAAACAACATGTTAGTTTTTAATAAAACGCCTATCGTGAAAAGAAAATGTTATATTACACTTCCTGTTTCCAAAGCAAGCAGACGTGTCAATGCAATAAACATTAAAAGAAAAATTAAAATTACTGAAGAAAATAAAAGATTTCTCAGAGATATTGGACTAAAATTAAAATTATAACAATATGCTTCAAATAACAGATTTACCTCAACATGACAACTCTATTGAAAGTTATGAGATTCATAGCTACAATCCGTATAATACTAGTTTCAAAGAAAATGATGAAATCAGAATACCAATACATCATCAAGATTTGTATGTATTGCCATGCAACAGTTCCATTTTTATAGAAGGGTATGCAAGTGTATCTACTAAAGATTCAGCAGGAAAAATAATACAAAAAGAAGTTAATTTCATAAACAACCCAATCTTATATTTGTTTCAAGATATTAGGTACGAAATAAATGGTGTTGAAATCGATCGCATTAAAAATGCCGGTATCACAACAACTTTAAAATCGTTCGTCTCCATGAATGAAGGTGAAAGTAAAGCTGCGGCAATTTGGGGATGGAACTTAAATGGTAGGAAAATAGATAATGGACACTTTAGCGTTATAGTGCCATTGAATAGATTACTAGGATTTGCAGAAGATTATAAAAAAATAATAATTAATTGTAAACATGAACTTATTTTACAACGAAACAGCTCTGCATTAAACTGTGTGCTTATGGAGAAAAATGATAGCCTAGAATTTGATATACAAAAAATACAATGGCGAGTACCACACATTAAAGTTTCTGATCGTAACAAATTATCATTGCTTAAGAGTTTGGAGAGAGATCGTTCTATTCAGTTAGCATTTAGAAACTGGGATTTGTATGAATATCCATTGTTACCAAGAACAACAAAACATTCATGGTCGGTGAAGACAACTTCACAATTAGAGAAGCCAAGGTTCGTTATATTTGGTTTGCAAACTAACCGAAAAACTAGTAAAACTAGAAGTTCTTCCATGTTCGATCATTGCAATGTATCCAATATTAAATTATTTTTAAATTCGCAATATTATCCATATGACTCACTTAATCTGAAATTTGATGAAAATAAATACAGTATATTATACGAAATGTATTCTAATTTCCGTCAGTCATATTACAACTTTGACATAGATCCGTTGCTTAGCTTAAATCAATTAAAAGAAATTGCTCCGCTTTTTGTGATTGATTGCTCAAGACAAAACGAATCGCTCAAAACTGGACCAGTCGATGTGCGATTAGAAATTGAATGTTCTGAAGATATTCCTGATAATACGTCTGCCTATTGTTTAATAATAAACGATCGACTTTTTGAATACAAACCTTTGAGTAATATTGTGAGAAAATTATCATGAATGTTATCGTAGATGTACAAGGGTTTAAGGGTGAAAAAAACGAATTTATTCCGAAAGAAATTGCGATGATGTATGAAGGACGTATACAAATACTGTTGTTAAAACCACCACGAGCATTTCATGACTTAACGAAAAAAGAACGGATACAAGTAGCCTGGATTGAAAGAAACAGAGGAATATTCTGGAATGAAGGCACCGTACCTTATTTTAACTATAAAGCTAATTGGAGTAACTTTTTTACAAATAAAAATGTATTTACAAAAGGTAGCGAAAAAGTGTTATGGTTAAAAGATATATTTGGAATTGATAATGTATATAATTTAGAAAGTAAGCAGTGTCCTAGTATAGTAGCATTGTATAAAAAATATTCAAAATCATCTGATATTGTAAGTTGCATCAATCACACCAATATTTGTGCCTTAAAAAATGTATTTTGTTTAAATAAGTGGTGTGTCGAAAATAATGTTCTTAATTCATAAACAGTAATGTAAATATACAAGTAAACTAACAATTTAGTTTTATTTTTACTCCTATCTTCGTTAATTTATAATGTCTTTTAATATAACACAACATCATTAGCTCTCATAACTGTATAGCAAAGTATGCTAATTCTTGTATGAACAGCACATTTAACGCTACTAATTACATAAATACAATAAAATTAAATGCTATCATCGTTAGAGCCCGAGTAACTTATAAATTGCTTACAATTAGTTTGCACGACATTTCATTCTTACAATTGTAGCGTGAAGGTTCATTGCGAAAAAATTATATCGCTTAATTTTGTAGTCATTTTTATGAGTAATAAACCAGTAAGATTATATTTATTTGAGATAATAATATGCAGAGCAGTCAGAAAATAAATAAATACAATCCTCGATATGACACGTATAATACTTATAAAATGCGTGAATTATCGTTTAGTCATTATTGGGCCACGGTTGATTCTAGGAGAAGATTGGTGAGGGAAATGGCTGACGCCGGATTTTTTTACTGTGGAAATAGTGTAAATGACAAAGCAGCATGTTTTTCGTGTGGAGGTATGATAGAAGATTGGGAGATTTACGACGATCCTTGGATGCAACATGCTATACATTTTCCTCAGTGTTATTATTTGATCGCTGTGAAAGGAAAATATTATATTAATAAATGTCTGCAACAGTTAGGTATATTAGAATATACGTCATCGGATCATACTTCAAAGTGAGTCAACTTACGCCTACATAATATTAAAGCGCACTGCATCACAACATTTGACTCTCATCAATTCAGTGTGAAGGTACAATTTTATTGTATCTGTTTCATCTTACTAAAAGTAATTTTTAACTATCATGTCTAATTCAGTAATATGTGATTTAAAAGGCATTCGTAAAATTATTTTCAAGAATCCTAACGGTGAAATTATATTTACTGAAGATATGCAAACTGATCCGAAAATACCGAATGAAAGTTCATTGAAACACAAGGATATAATACAAGCCAGACAAAAGATTTATTTCACCTAAAGATGCAAGATTCAGTGAAATCTAAGTTTGAATACCCTCATTATCTTATAGTCAAGAATGGCCATCGTAAGGATGCTCATACATTGGTTCGAGTTAGCGACATACAGACTGATTGTGAAAAATATAATGCAAGTTCATCAAAACTTAGTGAAAGTAGTATATCAAAAACAATGTAAATATCCTGTAATAAATTATGTTTTACAATATTTATTGTTTTTTTTACACACCATATCACATCGATTTAGTGTGCATTGTACATGATCGTAATATAACATACGTACCTACATTATAACTTTAGTTCCGTAATTCAGCATGAACCTGTATATTCATTATATTTTAGGTAAACCTAAACTATTACACAACCCAGTAAGTTATATAAACAATAGATGATTGTGAATGCAATCTTTATTTTGAATAGAGGATTGTGATTACAACCTTCATTTTGAATGGGGGATTCTGAATATAACCTTAATTTTGAATGGAGGATTCTGAATGCAACCTTCATTATGAATATAACACTCAGTTTGAATAGAGGATTCTGAATCCAATCTTCATTTTGAATAGAGGATTTTTGAATACAACACCCAGTTTGAATAGAGGATTGGGGGACCTGGATCCTTGATCCAGGTCCCCCAATCCTACCCTACTAGTATGTACTAACCTCCAAAACGGCATGTTCTCGTATATAAGCCACAAACTCGGGGTGCATTCTTGGAAGATCATCAGTTAAAACATGCTGTTGGTATCTAGCATGATGTAGGCCTCGCCGACACATCACACAGTTGCGATTTTCTTCCATAACGATGTTCCAAATCGATAAGCACTACAATAGTCCACAACACTAGCCAAGATAAACGTTTGTAGCGGGTAACAATGTCCAAAAGGAGCGCCGGGGTCAGTGATGAAAACGGTATAACAAAGTACTAGGTAGAATAAACAGCTGCGGAACGTCGTTTCACGCACAGAACGATACAACTAGTGAATGTCGCGGCACAAAAGGCTGTCCACTGGCACAGCGCACCACCTACCTCACCCCGCGGCTGGTTCCCTATCCCCGAGGTCTATATTCACCGTTGTAACAAAAAACAGAAATGTTAAAGATAATACTACTTTTTTATGTAAAAAAAACATATTTTCAAAAGTCTTCACCATTATCATATCATATCACGATATAATGCATGAATAGTAACACAATAGACGTATAAAAAAAGAAGGACTCCGCGCCACGCATACCGAAAGTGAAGCACCGTACCGATCTATGTGTGCGTGATATGAGTACCTGCAAAGACGCCGTCGCTTGTGTCACGTAATGGCGTCCGGTTGGTGTAAATGTGTGCGCGAGGCGTGTTTGTACAAACGGTCCTGGCATACTTACTGTGCTTCACTTTCGATATGCGTGGCGCGGAGTCCTCCTTTTTTTATGAGTCCATGAGTAACACAATACATTTCTCGTTTTAAATAATGTTGTTTTACATTGTTTTTTTCGTATTTCAACCATGATAGGTATGTAATATTATCGTACTTGCAATTATGATATTAACTAAAACTGGAACTTTTGGGGGCTTGCCGTGGTTTTCAGACAAGGATTTGGGACATGTCGCCATAGTAAATGTTTTTCCTGATTAAAAGACCTATCCAATGACACCACAATGATTGCTATTGGAGCGAGTACCAAAATGCCCATTCTCCTTTAAATTTGTAATTTAAAAAAAAAAAATTGTGTGATATAATTACAAATTAACTATTTTCGGACTTTTTCCTTTACTTGTGCTGTGAGACCTTGCTTCTTGCCAAATTTCATGATTTGACCCCATAGGTTTTGATTTACTTGCGAGTATCAAAATATCTCGCATAAATGACCATATTTTTTATTGCGTTGACTTAGAAGCTTGATTTTTTTACAGCTTTAAGGGAACATAGACTTACGTATTTTATATTAATTTCAACTTGATAACTCCTCGTGTTCCTGAAAAAACGGGTCTACACAGACTGACAGATCCTATAAGGGTTCTGTTTTTTCCTTTTGAGGTACGGAACCCTATAACATTAAAACATGTAAAAACAACAACGGGCTTTAAAGAACTACCATACAATTATTAGAATACTCCTCATTATGTACACCATAAATGAATAATACTGATATAAATTTTACATAGGATGATACAATGGGCGGTCTTATCGCTAAAAGCGATCTTTTGAAAACAACCTTTGGATGAATTAAAGGGAGAAGGATAGGTAGTCTATGGTGAAATTAATAGATATATTATGTGCAGAACACCAAAGAAACAATGGATGGACTGTGTGAAAGATGATATGGCTAGAAAGGGAGTGACTACCAATATGACGACTAATAGAGAAGTATGGAAGAAAAAGACATGTTGCGCCGACCCTAAATAAATTGAACAACTTAAATAAAAAAAAAAACAAATTAAAATAAGAAAAAGCTGCTATTAAATGTATCTTTCGTATAAAGTCAGAATAATAAAGTAATAAACCTAACTTAAGGAAATTTTCATTGAGTTCCCACATGTTTCTCAAAGCGATTTGGTCGCTGAACTGACTCTAAAAACAATACCCGTCTACAGCTGGCCGATTGAACTGTATCTGAATTGAACGATTGACCGAATCAACGTTTGAGCTGAGTAAATTCTAGATTCCTTTGATACTTTGTCAAATGGATTGGTATTAGTCAGTTGACTAATACCAATCCATTTGACAAAGTTTGTAGTAGGTACAGTACCTACGACAATGTTCAAAGGTTCCATCGTTTATTTTCGGAAAAACCGAACTTTGCCGAATCAGATCGTCGCTAATCTAAGTTACGTAACTGACTCGAAGCATATTTTACAGGGCAAGCTAGTTTCAGTTGAGGGTTACCTACATAGATATATGAAAGAAGTAGGTAACCCTCAACTGAATTGAAATCAATTTATCGTGACCATGGTCGAAAGCGTACTAGTTCGCGGAGACGGCCATTTGGCGAGTAAAGGCACAGCGTGCGCATAACGCGTGGACACAGGCACGCCCGCATGCCACTTCTCCTGTTTTTTATATTTCTATGGTTACCTATGATTGAGGGTAGCTTGCTCTATACTACTATGTACATACTCTAAAGCTACCATTTACTGGGTACGTCTTTGTTTGACTTGAATGTGCCCTGGCGGCTGAGAGTATGTGACGCTCACTCTAATGTCTCGCTGATGGTGGCGCGTGTTGGATCATTTAGCTAATCCATGCGTCAGGTTCGTGAACAAGCGCTGTCAGTGAAGGCTGGTCATACTTTAGCGGCCACGGCTTATTTTAATTTAATTTAAATATTTGAATTGTTTTTTTTTTTAAGGACGCTTTTAACGTTCTGCATCGTTCTCACATGTGAAATTTCAACATGAATGATGTAACCATTATTTTGTAACCATATCTTGATTTAAAAGAGTGTCCGTGGAGTTTCTTGCCCGTTCTTCTCCATAGGTACCTACTATGCTTTGGAATGGGCGCCTAGCTTCATCTTTTTGACTGACCGACCCCTTGACAATTCAAAAGTGCCTGTAATTGGTTTAATTGAAATAAATGCTTTGAGTTTGAGTTTTGAGTTTGAGTTTGAGTTTGAGTTTGAGTATATAAATTCTACTGATACAAAATTGAGCACGTGTGTAGTTCTGATTAATATCTTTATATTGGTATTACTACTATTGTAATCGTGTTAATACTGTTTTAATTATTATTATTTTATACAGATACGTCACTTCGTTAGAACTTTGTTTTTATTTTGTTCGGAATACATGATCAGATAGGACGGGACACTTTGCTATGAAATTGAAAAATAATGCTCGGTATTATAGGAAATCAGCTTTAAATCAACACATACAACATAATGTGTTTCTTAGGGAATTCTGTTTTATACAATATCTGATTCTATCATCATTAGTTATCTATTCTTGTAACATAATGTAACTAAAAATTGGTACATGCAACGTAAACAAAAAAATACGTCTACTGCCTTTTCAGTAAAAGTGAATGTTGCTGCTTTTGCTTCTATATGACTCATATAACTTATAATTACTCAACATTGACAATAAATTTAACTCAAACAATTATACGTTTCATTAAATTAAAACAGTTCTTCTTCGAACTTGTATTCTTTATAAACGATTACTATATAACAAACTGATTTTATTTTGAATTAAAAGGCAGAGTTTTCTTAACTAAACTGTATTTACTTGCAGGCACACACATTCGACACACCATAAAAGTTAAGAGGGAAGCGGATACAGTACAGTACCAACTTAACATAAACAAAAATATGAGTATAGCCAACCTTTACATTTAAAGTGTATGAACCATACTCAACACAAACCATTGGGCGGAGTCTTCCTCACTCTGACCATGGTTTGGCACAGAGAATTGTAATGTGATCTCTTCAAGATTGCTTGCATTGTAATAGCATACAATAACGTTGAAGCTACAATTGAATTGCGGTTCTGACCACTGCAACCATCAGCGAATAAATAAATGACCTTCAGGCCCTTTTGATCACTATTTATTAGAAAGCTGTTAAGAGCTGTGGATATTTCACAAGCTCCTCTCTTGCTCTGCCACGTAAAACAAAAACAATCTCTCGAACAGTCTCTCGAAACATGTCATACATAGTGCAATTGTAGGCCGATAGATGCCTTTTATAGAAAACGGTATTTTCATTGGTGATCGGTAAGCTTATTACCTGTTGAAGAAGTCACTTATGACCCCAATTTAAGTAACAACTGACTTTTCATGAATCTCATTACAAGACCTATGTTACTTAGGTCCCTTAATGTGATCTTTTTTTTTATAAACTGTAGACACATCGGTCTAGATTTTTGCATTATCATGGGAACGGTAAGGCATACAGATACGCCGATCAGACAGATCGATTCGTCTTGGATAATGTATCAAATTACTATAGTTAGGTCGATTTAGTCCAAAATGTCAGATACGCCAGTTAGTTAGATTAGCGACGAAATGTGACTGGTCCAATAAGGGAGTGACGGAACTAGTGCGTCAGTCTATAATAATGTAGGTGGGAATATAAATCAATTTCTATTGGTCGATAGTTACATTTTATTCGCTATGTTTCGGTTTTTCCGAAGACTAACGATGGAATCTTTGAACCTTGTCGTACTGTACCTTTTTTTTTTTTTTTTTTTTTTGTGGATGGGAAATCATCAAATGACTTCTCCCGCTCTGGGCAGAGCGGGAGGGCGTGTCAGACTTTTACTGACAAAAACCCACCCGTGTTCCTTCAGTTGCCCGTGCCAGGGCCACGGTATCTCTATCGAACTACCCGCGACCCCGGCGGCATCGGCCCAATTGACCCCGTCACTGCTGACATCTCTTTGAGGCGCGCGTGGAACACAACGCGCCGTCGACCCGGGCCTGGTCCTTACCGGACGGCGAGCTGCCCATTACTCGTCATCTGCAAGCCCGCGTCTACGGTGGCCGGGAATCGGCAATCGATTCCCGCCTCCCAGGGCATCTCCTACGGCGGCTAGGGGCGCAAGGGCGCGGCTGTTGCCTCTCCCTCACGCGTTCCGCTTCCTCCTTTGCGAGCATTACTGCTTCGCAGAAGGAGGTGACGGCTTCCCATGCACTCTCGCTCCACACCATGGCCTGGACCAGGTTTGGACGCGAGAGATCGCCGCCGCCGATCGCCTCCGTGAGAACACGGCGGTGCTTCGCCCAAGCCGGCCAGACCTCCACTGTATGCTCCACCGTGTCCTCCGGGCGATCCACACAATGGTGACACCCGGGCGTTTCCTCTCGCCTTATCCGAAACAGGAACCTCCCGAAACAACCGTGTCCGGTGAGGACCTGCGTCAGGCGGAAGGTGAGGACGCCGTGGCGCCTCTCCAACCACTCCTCAAAGAGGGGACTTATCGCCGCAATTGTGGCGTGCCCAGCGCTGGGTTGCGACAATCGCACTCTCCATGTCGCCATGAGATCCCGCCGGAGCTCTGTCCGCTGTACCGTGATTTCTCGCGGCAGCGGAGTTACTCTCCGGCGTTTCGCCTCCTCGCGCCACTCCCACACGTGCGCGATTCGTACTGTACCTTCTAATGGCAAATCATTCACGGTTTTACGAACATTTCAGGGACTTGTGATATTTCAATTTGCATAAAAACCTTTCACAAAGCCTTCATCTTTCTATTATCATACATAAAGCCAAATGAATACAAGCATTTTAAAAAGAAACATGTTTCCAATATAAAATCGATACGTTTAGGCTTTTGTTCGGGAAAATGGGAAATATGTAGCTGAAATAATTTTTCCATCCAGCCTGTATTTTTATTGCTTATTCGTTGTTCAATCGACGCCGGGATTCGAAACAAAAAACTGTTATCATAAACATTATGAATATTCATAATTGTTTATTCAGACTCGATTTTTGGTATTTCGATACGGATTCGATGAATATAGACTGAATTAACAGCTTTTGATCGAGTAAAAATAAATATCATCGAATTATTTTTGCAGTCAGCTCGTTTGCAGTCTACGGTTTGAAATAGGAATGTTCTGAATTTTTTAACCGCTTTTAGTAAAGCTTTATAACTTTGAACCCTTGAGCTGTTTTGTACGAATTAAAAATAGGAAAGATAAGGTTCTGGTGTTTCAGAAAGCGTCAGGAATTTGCTTACTGCAACAAAATTAAGAATTAGGCAATTAATGGTTGCAAACTACAAATCTTCGTATCTAGTACAACATCTTCTAGCTTTTGATTTAATTACATAATTGGAAGAGAAACCAAAAAATACGTCATGGTCTCATTTCTGTACCACATTTTTTTTTAATTAGGAAAAAGACAGACAAATTTAAAATCCGGAGTCACACGTCATGTTAAATAAATCATCATCATCGTCATGTTAAACAATAAATCAAACAGTTTGATTTCTACAAATAGGTAGGTAATTATTATAAATGCAAATGTAAATTTATCTCGTTGCTCTGACTGCCACGTTGGTCTAGTGGTCGCAACCGAAATCTCTGCAGATCATGAGGTCCTGGGTTCGATTCCTAGGTCGGTCAAGGTGATAATGGGTTTTTCTATCTAGAATTCCTCAGTAGCAGCCCGGAGTCTGGATTTGTGCCTGGCTGATTGTAATAGGATCGCCCCCTATTACATGGAACTTAAATATAACTAGTCAGGTACACCCACATTTCGCCAGTTCACCTCTGGTTCAGTTCCCTTTGGGGAAACAAGGCGTGATGTTATGTTGTAACTTTGTCTGCTGAACAGATTTTTATGATTTTGGCAGATAGGTAGATCATGACCATGACCTCTCTCCTGGTTTAGGGCTTAGAATACTGTTTAGCCCGATAGTACATTTCTTATGGGATGCTAAGCCACAGGCAAAAGCTAGTCATCATCATCTGCCTAGCCTTTTTCCAACTAGGTTGGGATCGGCAGGCTAAAACTAGTACAAAATAAAAAAGTCGGGAGGTGTCGTGGGACATCCAGTTGGAACGGTTCGTTTTGCTGTATATTATGTTTAAATACAGAGCCATCTAAATGCGTGTACGCACGAGTGAACAAAAACATGGTGAACTCGATCAACGAACACTTTAAATGTTCAACAGGGTCCTGAGTTTCTTCAGATGATCCGTGTTCGATGGTCGTATTCACCATGTTTTGTTCGCTCGTGCGTACACGCCTTTAGGGAGTCTGCTTTTTGTTGAAATTCAAATTATGATTTGTTCGAGTTACAAAGTCCAAATAAACCGAGATACCGCGTAAAATTTTTTTTGTTTCGTATTACTGAGGATTATTAAAAAAAAAAACGCACTTTTGCGTATACTTTCAGTGTAAGAACACGTACGCGCGTACGAATAATACATCAAAGTTCCATATTGAAAGGACCAGCGAAGAATCTTTTTCTTTCAACAGAGTTCTGACATACTCATATGACGTCAATAATACAAATTGTAAGTACAGTCTACAAAAAATAAAAAATAGGTTTTTGTCGTACAAAATTATATGCTTAAATCCTGAAAGAGGTATTCAACATTGTACGCCTAAGGATATAGTAATGAGAAGGTAGATTAAAATAATTGAGGCTTCTCGACGTAAGTACGGTTAATTCTATAGCTGCGAAGGCTTTTAAGGTTCCGTACCTCAAAAGGAAAAAACGGAACCCTTATAAGATCCCTTCGTTGTCCATCTGTCAAGACCCACTTTCTCGGGAACGCATAGATGTATCAAGTTGAAATTAATAATATCAAATACATAAGTCTATGGTTCTTTGGAGTTTAAAAAAAAATCAAGCTTCTAAGTCAACCTAATAAAAAAATACGGCCATTTATGCGACATATTTTGGTACTCGCAAGTAAACAAAACCTATAGGGTACTTCCTGTTGACCTAGAATCATTAAATTTGGCAAGAGCAAGGTCTCACAGCACAAATATAGGAAATATGTCTGACAATCGTTAATTGAGATTATAAACTTACATGTTTTTTCAAGTACAAAGTTAAGTTTGTTTCTAAGATAATTTTTTCCCAGCTACGGACCCTTCATTGTGCGTGGTCCAACACGCATTTGGCCGGTTATTGTTAAGGTCCTGACTATAGTATGGCCCTGTGAATTCAATGAAACTCAATTTAGCTGAAAAAAATGGTGAAATTATAGCAGCGGCACTGTATGTGTATGGTGGCGCCTGTGACAGCTTAGAAATTATAAAAATCTAGCTTATTGATTCGATAAAATACAGCGGTACGTAAATATTTTGGCCCGCACAACAATGTAGTATGTCACTTATTTCCTCACATTTAGCAGTTCATATAAACATGCAGACGTCAGAAGCCGCAAGTATACAGTGACGCTATACTACAATAGCGTCACTGTATACTGGTGGCTTTGTGACGTCTGCATGTTTAGGAATAAACAAAAGTTGTCAACAACTTTATAAAATGTAAGACTACACCGTACTCAAGTCGCGTTTTTCTACGTTTTCGTACCGATCACTAAATGTAGTCATCATCTGCTTAGCCTTTTCCCAACTATGTTGGGGTCGGCTTCCAGTCTAACCGGATGCAGCTGAATACCAGTATTTTACATGGAGCGACTGCCTATCTGACCTCCACAACCCAGTTACTGGGTAATACGGTACCCCTTGATAAGACTGGTTGTCAGACTTTCGGGTTTCTGACGACCCGTAACGACTGTCAAAGATCCACGAATGACAGCCGGGACCAACGGCTTAACGTGCTTTCCGAGGCACGGAGGAATCTCGGGTATGTAAAGAATGGTCACCCATCCACTGACCAACCCCGGCAAGCGTAGCTTAACCTGATGGATCGACCCGTGCGGCTGTTATTACTTAGCCACGAGATCACTAAATGTAGTCAGCTTCTTAAATCAAAGTCGTGTATGAGCGGCCACAAAAGTTACGAAAGCTGACGCCATTTCCTTTTGTTACATTTGTCAAAAAGTTTTTTTACATTACTGGTCTTAAGAGGCAAAAAAGTTGGTCCTTTGGGTATATTACAGGAAAATTATGTCATTACGCTACAGCGACTCGTTTACTGATAGCTTTATATGAAGAACATAAAGGTTTAGTTGTCTTTTGTGTTCTAGAATTACAACGTTCTTTAATAGAATCTATTTTTAACCGATTTTTTTAAAGTATGTCATGTTCATCGATATTTTCATCAATTGTGGACAGATTTTGTAAATTATTTTGTCATTTGGAAGAATAAGCTCACTTCCTGGTCCTCGTACATGGTGTAGTCAGGTTGTAGACAGATGTGGTCAAATTTAAGGGTGTGGGTGGTACAGTCCATCAAACTAAAGAACTTTCTCCATGGGACCAACATCGTGATTGAGAAAAAAATATCAGCTGTCCCGTACAAAACTTCAATACCTACTGGACCCATTTTTTTCTCGATTACGATGTTGGTCCCATGGAGAAAATTGTTCGTTTTGATGGTCTGTACCACCAATCGGTTAAAAATAGATTCTAGTTCAGAACGTTGTAATTCTAGAATACAAAAGACAACGAAACCTTTATGTTCTTCATATAAAACTATCAACAAATCGGTCGCTGTAGCGTAATTATATAATTTTCCTGTATCATACCCAAAGGACCAACTTTGACCACACTTTTCTAATACAACCTGTATTATCATTTTCCTGCCCTTATCCCAATCTATTTGGGGCCAGCGCAACATGTCCCTTTCTTCCATACTTCTCTATTAATCATCATCTCAATAGTCACCTCCTTTCTAGACATATCATCTTTACACGGTGCATCCATCGATTCTTTGATCTTCCCCTACTCGAGCCATCGACATTCATACTCAAAACTTTCCTGATACAACCTGCATAAATTTTATTAACTTTGGTTGGGTAGTTTTTGAGTCGGCTTCTATAATACGTATTAAATCCACTAGGTGTACAGGTGTACCTATATGTTGATGTGATGATGTTATAAAAGTTTCTATCACTGTTGTTTATAAAGCAAGTAGTGTTATTCAAATTGGTGTAAGGTAGGTACACAACTAAATAGTGAAAAAAAAACAACTGAAAAAAAAACACTACCTACCTACAAAGTGAAAAATATATTTAAATTTTGGAATTCAGTGGATAAAAACGTAATTACAGAACCAAACACACCGACTTCCGAAATTCAGGTTATTTTTTTCACTTTGTAGTGTTGTCTTTGGAAGTCAGTTTTTTTTTTTTGTAAATAAGTTATTTATAAAAATAAAAATCGTCAAATGCAAAATCAGCTATGGAAATATTTAGTCATGGAGTATCACTCGACCTAGTCACTTTTCACGCAACCCCTAATATTAGAAACGGTAGGCGGAGATAACGCTAATAATGATTACGATATCGGTTATCATTTCAATTGGAACATCGTTATCAAATTGATTTAATTAATTTAATATTGGATGTGCAAGCTTAGTTATCTTGTGACCTTGCTTCAAGTGCTTCATTAGAACAGTTTGTAGGCAAAATATTTTTACGTGGAAAGTGTGGGTATAGTATGGATTTAGTGCCTTATTATTGTTTTCGATTTTGTTTGGCTGTGGAAAATTATTTCTATCTATTCTAGTTATATCTGAGGCTAATAGTCGTCACCACTAATATTTTTTATGAATGTTTTGTTTGTATAAGAAATAGATTTATGATTTATGAATCATATGAACTGAATTATTAAAATGATTTTATCACATTAATGTAATGAATGACAACTAATCGACAATATGGTCGTGAAGTAGAAGGTCAAAATTATATTTTAAGCTAAGTTCATAAAAATACAGTAGAAAAAAAATCTATTAAACTGATCCTATATTCAAATTAAGCTACACATCAACAAATATTTTATTTTCATAACTAAATTCCTTAACCGTAAAGTTTACCCAACATGAATCAAGAAAAGTCCTAAATAAAATCATTTGAAAGAGAACTGTTTTGAGCATATACCACTATTAAATAATTTTCTTTTCTCTACCTTCTATTCATCGTCTTTTTCCTGCCCCTTCCAATTTATTTGGAGTCGCCGCAACATGTCTTTTCTTCCATACTTCTCCATTAGTCGTCATCTCGGCAGTCACTCCCTTTCTAGCCATATTATCTTTCACACAGTCCATCCATCGTTTAATTGGTCTTCCCCTACGCGTATACTCAAAAATTTTCCGACGGCATTTTCCTCATTCCTCCGCATCACATGTCCATTACCATGACAAACAATTTCCACACACACCTTCTATTAATTAAACCGTCTTATATTTCTAGCTGTCTTGCTCTTTATACAAGGCAGAGCCGTCCATTGCTTGCAGACGTCGCCACACTAACCCCATTCCTCTTCCGTCCACTCCCACAGCGAGAACTTAGGCACCCGTCCCACCGCCGACGAGGAAGCGACTAGCTACGATTTTCTCGCTCAAGAAACGTACAAATGATTGTAGGGCCCGTGTAAGTAAAAGATATAGATTCTGATTTAATAGTTGATCGTTGACTGTTGACACTGCGTACAAGAGCTACAGATAAGAGCTATCAAAGAGAGTACTAGCTCAGCAACGCTCGCTTGGCGGGCAGAACATTCGCTGACATAACCATGCTTGGTAGATTACGAATTCATACCAGCGAGTAATCGCTCGTCGCCGTCGCGCACTCGCTGCTCGTTGCTTGCTGTTTGTGGGACAGGTGCCTTAGCTGTAGTTTATTATTAGGTTCAAGAAAATATTACTGAAACCGATCAGAATACTTTCAGATGATCAGGACCAAAAGATATTTACTGCTTTTGAACTATAGCTGGTTTTTGTAAAAGGAATACTTAGCTAAACACAGTAAGAAATAGATACCATCAAACGCAGTGGCATTTGAGAACAGTTGTGGTCCAGTGGTAATGACCGTGACGTACAAGTTGTAGATCGTAGGTTCAAACCCCGGCAGGCACTTTACTTTGTGTAAATTATTTCATCACCACTGCTCTCAAAACGGTGAAGGAAAACATCGTGAGGAAACCGGCATATCCTAGAACCAAAAAATTTGAAGACATGTGACATCCAACAACCCGCACTGGGCCCGCATGGTGGATTACGGCCCACTCCCTCTCACCGAGAGGAGGCCTGTGTCCCAGCAGTGTGAACATTATAGGCTGATTTTATATTGGTATTTATTTCCATACTCTTCATGGCTAGTGACTTTTTCATCGCTTGGCAATCTTACAATATTGGAGGTGTGTAACCGGGCTGAGTTGATAGTTATTATGCCGAAAACACTCACACATTTTTTTAAATAAAAAAAAAATAGTTAGGTCTAGTTAAGAGATTAAGGTCCGATGAGAAATGGGCTGAAACGATCGCTTAGTGTGAGTGGGTCCCATTAAACGCAAGACGACATCGCGGCATGCCAAGTCGAAGATGGCGGGACGAGTTTGACTCCAACCGAAAGGGTAAGGGGACAAGGAAAATACAGATATGTGTGGAAATGGGAGAGCCTTTGCACTGCAGTGGGACAATACATGATAATTAAGAGGAAACAGGGCCTGCGATTCTCCCTACAAATATATTCTCCTTTTTTCTTGGATAATGCCTCTAGAGCAATCACTTTTTTTTTCATAAAATCAAGGTCTACTGTAGACACGTCCCTGTCATTTTCTTTTCTTCAGCAACTAATTAGTAAATAAAGACCCTCCAAAAATTACAAAAAATGCCCCATTTTTACCGCCGCGATTAGAGGACTACCAGACAAATTCGAAAAGTTTTTAACATAAAAGAAAATGATAGGAACATAGACATTACACTTTCTTAAAATTGTAATGTAAAAAATTATTGAACCGGCTCGGTTTTCGAGGAGAAAAAAGGGGAATACAAAACGTCGATCTCGTCAAATTTTTTGTGACATAATCGGTCTGAGCTCCAGCTGTCCCTATCGTCGATATCGATTGTCAGCTCGACGGCAATAGTTTCTTCAAATACCTATTTTTCAAATTCCTTGCAGGCCCCGTCCTCTCTTAAATAAGACAATCTTAGATTACAATACAATTACAATTTTGAGCATAGTATCCAGCATTGTGATTTTCACAACCATTCTCTACAAAACTATCAAAAATTCACCCCGCGCTATATTTACTAATTAAACGCCGGCGTTGTCAACATTTTGTCAGCACAATTAAAAAAGCTAAGAGCTTGTTATTTGTTCAGCGGGACCGCTAACAAACCGGTGGTTTCATTATAAAGTTAGAAAAACCCGCTCATGAGTGTGGAATATTTTATTTCACTCTCTGCACGTAGCCTGTTTAATTCTAGCATACGAGAATACGACACCAGTGCTTCCGCCTGAATATGAGATTAGAGGCTGATTCTATTTTTGAACTGCTATAATATTTAAAAGATAAAATTTTATACGGATATACCTTGCTGTGCAAGCTAAATGGGGTCTGAAATTTTAAAAGAGGTTATTTGTAGGGTCATTCTAAATTCAATCTGATTGACTAAGACGGATTGTTGTGGCGCCACTTGGGGAGCCCTATGTCATGTCCAGTAGTGGACTGTAATAGGTTGTTCAATCAAAAGCCTAATTGAGAAAAGGTACTTAATTCATTAATTAAGTACTTAGTATCTTTTCTCAATTTAATATCTTTTTTTGACAAAAAAGTGATATACATCATCATGTGCCTCGCATTTTCCCAAATATGTTGGAATCGGCTTCCAGTCTAACCGAATGCAGCTTAATACCAGTATTTTACATGGAGCGACTATATGTATAATACCCAGTACTGACTGAGACTGGTTGTCACACATGCGGACTTCTGACTACCCGTAACGACTGTCAAAGATCCACGAATGACAGCCGGGACCAACGTCTTAACTTACTTTCCGAGGCACGGAGGTGTTTCGATGTATGTAAAGATGGTCACCCATCCTCGGATCGATCGTGGCAAGCGTAGCTTAACCTGATCAATCGACCCGTACACCTGTTATTACTTAGCTACAAGCCCCTCACTTTAATATCAACCATAAATCTAAAAGAAAGAAAGTGGGTGTAAATCATTTGGAAAGGGAGGCAAAGAAAATAAGAAATGAGAAAACAAAAAGTAGAGGGGCATAAAAATATTGATAGCATACGATTGTCCCTTAGAGGCGAAACAGGTTTTTGCTCAGGGCTATTTCAATGGGTTCCCCTGTGAACCTCTTTTGTAATGTCCTTCTCCCCATATATTTAATAATTATTTTATAAAAGCCGATTTCTATTTACATTTGGGACCTTTTTGCTTTTAGTCCCCCAATGAGAGTGTTCCGCGCTATATATTGGTAAAATTTTAGTGGATTCCTTTTACAGATTGTCCACCCCTCCCCTACACGTAATTAACAAAAGTTTACTAATTATAGAAATCATTTGGAAAGGGAGGCAAAGAAAATAAGAAATGAGAAAACAAAAAGTAGAGGGGCATAAAAATATTGATAGCATACGATTGTCCCTTAGAGGCGAAACAGGTTTTTGCTCAGGGCTATTTCAATGGGTTCCCCTGTGAACCTCTTTTGTAATGTCCTTCTCCCCATATATTTAATAATTATTTTATAAAAGCCGATTTCTATTTACATTTGGGACCTTTTTGCTTTTAGTCCCCCAATGAGAGTGTTCCGCGCTATATATTGGTAAAATTTTAGTGGATTCCTTTTACAGATTGTCCACCCCTCCCCTACACGTAATTAACAAAAGTTTACTAATTATAGAAAATTCACATTATCCTCTTCTATGAAAAAACTAACTGTAGGTACTGTGAGGCCTCGAACCTCACAGTAGGAGATTTACTGAACTACTAAATAATACGAGAGGGACTCTAGTTATTCCCCTCTGCCCTCTATATTTTAAACTTCATATAAATTCACACTCCTACTAAATTAGTTCTATGCCGAAACCTGACCAG
The DNA here is from genome assembly GCA_946251885.1 of Cosmia pyralina. Taxonomy (NCBI): domain Eukaryota; kingdom Metazoa; phylum Arthropoda; class Insecta; order Lepidoptera; family Noctuidae; genus Cosmia; species Cosmia pyralina. Next base: position 12,533,145 of record OX276364.1, read on the forward strand.
ATTCTATACGTCATCCTATCAAGAAAACGGGGATCGTTTTCTTGACAGAAGATATTCCATATTTGAATAATTGAATGTCAGCCAGTATTATATTAACGAGGCTTGATCAAAGCATCAATGCTTTACAGTAGTAGTAGTAGTTTTGCTGTATTTCCGGTGCGTGTCCCAAATAAAATATTTTTCTATCTTTTCTTTCTTTTCTTTTACCTACCTACTCAGTAAAGGGTAAAGTCAAAATAAGGTGCAACATCCTTCCCTTGTGTTGTAGTAACAACAATCTATATTCTATTAACTTTGATTTGTCTGTTAGCGTGGGCAAACATGGAGGCATTCACATGCCTCCATGTTTGTTTCATCTAATCACTTAGATGATTATGATTTTTTCTTTTACTCCATATTCAACACGTTTGCTCGCTGATGAAAATGATAATAATTACTATTAAAAACAAAATAAGTTAATAGTCCAGTCATTTGGTAGGTTTACCTGGAAAGTTTGCCGGGAGTTTATAAAATTGGTGATTTTATTGAATTATGTCATTCGTGGATCTTTGACAGTCGTTACGGGTCGTCAGAAGCCCGAAAGTCTGACAACCAGTCTTACCAAGGAGTATCGTATTACCCAGAAATTGGGTTGTGGAGGTCAGATAGGCAGTCGCTCCATATAATATACTAGTATTCAGCTGTATCCGGTTAGAATGGAAGCCGACCCCAACATAGTTGGGAAAAGACTAGGCAGACTGATTATTGAATTCGACGTGCTCTCTTCGAATTTTCACTTTGCCACCTCGTATCTTTGCCGGTCGCGCAGCCATATTGGAAAAATGGCGCGTAATAGCAATTTTTTGACATTATCTACTTTCCAACTCATTTTATGATAAAACAATAATTTAAAAAATTAAACTAGACAAAATTTCCTTTAGTGTAATTACAATTTTTTTTGTAAAATCAATAGTTTTGGTATACGAGCGCCGCAAACTATTATTCTTCAATACCAACTGGTGTTTTTCGTATATTTACGAAAAATTTATTTATTTAATTGACCAACTTATACTAACAGTAAAATACTACACATATGTGTAAGTATGATATATTATATATGATCATACATACAAATAGGTTATAAACTATAGCATACATTAAAAAACAAAATAAAAGACAACAGATAGGTACACAACACAAAATTAATTATATTATTATTTCCTTTATTTCATTTATGTACATATATTTCACATTTTTAAATATTTTTTATAAAAACATGAAATAAAAAAAAAAACATTTAAAAATATAAAACATAGTAGCCCACCGGTATCGGGAACAGGGTCCAAGCTACCGGCGGTCAGGGCTCCAGAGAGAGGAACTATTATTATTATTATTGTTTTATTATTTCATTTCATTTCATTTCATTTCATTTCATTTCACATAACAAAACATAAATAAAATTTACGACGCAGAGATAGTGCTAGGAGTGAAAAATATTTTACTAAGTATGCATTGCAGGTATAAGGGAATGCGTCGCCTTTATCTCGTGCTCCCCTCTCTCCCTTCTACGAAAAATCTGCCGGTAGATCACAATAGAAGTATTCTAGGGGTTTAAATATGAAATTGCCGTTTCGTACTGAAAAATTAAAACAATATTTTTTCTCCGGTAAAATATATTTATGTAATTAAAGTATTCAATCTCATTGTCTATACATTTCTGCCATCTCATGGGAAGGTCATTTATGCCTTTGCGGTAGGACTCTGGGGACCAGGACTCAACAAACTGTGTGAACTCACACTGCTCGAGAACCCGTATTAACACTACAGGACCTAAAGTTGGAAACCATCCGTCATCAACCGTACTCGCTGGACCCGGCCCCAACCGAACACCATTTAAAAAAAAAATGTAAAATTTCATCCCAGGAAGCAACACAAAATGCTTTTACTCAATAAAATCACCAATTTTCAAAACTCCCGGAAAACTTTCCAGGTAACCCCCTTTTTGAGCACCAAATGGCTGTAGGTACTGTAAGTATACCAGAGATATTATGAAACAATGTCTTCCATAATCTCCAGATATAAATTACAGCGTTATTCGCGTTATACATTCTCGTGATAAACCCTTTGAGACGGTAACTGGGACGCCAACAATGAGCTCGATCCACAATCCTTTGCTTCCTTAAAGACAAAACTTGTCTGGAGCCGGCAGACTGGCTCAAAGGATTAACAGTGGCTTAGCTATGAAGATAAGAATTAAATACAGTTGAATTAAATACAGTAAATTGTCGGCGGGAGCCTTTAAGTGGCCACCTCAATCAATCTGCCTAGCCAGTCTAACCGGATGCAGCTGAATACCAGTATTTTACATGGAGCGACTGCCTATCTGACCTCCACAACCCTGTAACTGTGTAATACGATACCCCTTGGTAAGACTGGTTGTTAGATTTTCGGGCTTCTGACGACCTGTAACGACTGTCAAAGATCCACGAATGACAGCCGGGACCAACGGCATGACGTGCTTTCTTTAAGTGGCCACCTACTGAACCCAAAATAAATAAATATGAACTTACTATGGAAATGAAAATAAGAAGACACCTTACAAATTGTTTTTGTTTGTATCTTTTAAAATCAACAACATAAATTAAAAGGTCAAAAGGTTATAACTTTAGATTTAAAGGTCTATGCCTTGATATCTTTCATCATTGTTTAGTGAACAAAAACGAATCGCAACTGTAAGTATCGGTCAGTAGAACAGAGGATTAATCCTTCATCCCAACGTTATGATGACGGACCCTACCGTAATCCGGGCCGACTCCGCATTATTCATAATGCCCCTAATTCTATATTCACTTTCCATTTTTGCGTGTAAAACAATGAAGATTTATAATGTACGGAGAAATATACTGGATGAAACGAGAGTGTTGTACCTACTTAAAAATCGTCTAAGTGCGTGACGGATCACGCATGATGAAGGGTTCCGTAGTTGGGATGAATTTATCCCAAAAACAAACTTAATATTGTAGTTATTTTTTTTTTAAACTACAAATTAACGATTTTCGGACCTTTCCTCTTGTGCTGTGAGACCTTGTTTCTTTCCAAATTTAATGATTATAGGTCCTAGAAGGCTTTGATTTATTTTCGAGTATCAAAATGTCGCATAAATGGCCCTATTTTTTTATTGCGTTGACTTAGAAGCTTGATTTTTTTAGAGCTCCAAAGGACCGTAAATCTACGTATTTGATATAAATTTGGTATCTCCACGCGTTCCTGAGAAAAAGTGCCTTCACAGACTGACAGACAGACGGACAACGAAGTGATCCTATAAGGCTTGCGTTTTTCCTTTTGAGGAAAAACGTAAAAACCATAAAAAGTAACATTTGAATGAAAATTTTAAATAGAGTTTCAATACTAGATTTTGAAGTAATCTTTGTTTTACAGTTGTCTTCAGAGGATTTATGACAACAGCCGTATGCCTTTATACGTAAAATTAAAAAAAAATAAAAACAATAAGTAGGTAAGTACTTACTGTTTTTAGATAAGTATAGTATAGTAGTAGTTCCAATTTATTTATTATTTTTGTCTTACCGGTTTCTCTCTTTTCGAGTCGATGCTAAATGAGTTGAGCTCAGTAGGTTCTAATACTAGGTTCTTCTTTGTGTTAAGATAGGTACCAATAACCTTCCAAGATGGTAAACACAAAGGCCCAGAAGCTTTTCATACCCTAACGATACCAAAAATAGGTCGTTCCCGTGTAGGCATCTCATAAGTGTAATCTCTTGTTCGTTAGAAAACGGCAATATTTATGTTACGACCATTTTCAGTGCATAGCTGTATGAGAGTGTTTTAGCACAGTATAACAGAGGAAGCAGTATTATACCTTCATAGAAAACGGCCGAAACGAAAGGACGCGCTTCGAAATCTCAGTTGAACTCCTTGCGTGTCGACTGTACACATGGGTGTACATAAGGAAAAATCCTTTATATAATAGGTTTATAAGCTTATATCATATATATAAACGTAAAAAAACATCATGCGATGGAAAAAAATCATCATCAGTAGTTGTGAACCTATGGGGTTCGCAACTAACCCCTCCTCTCCCTGGGGTTTTGGGTTCATAAATTAGTACATAAACCAGTACGCAACCGTTCGAGTTTGCGGCAGTTACGCGCGGATGGACACGTATTTATCTGCCGAGCTGCCGTAGGTAAACTACTGTACATTCTGTGGTTTTAGTGAAGTCTCGTTAACTGGGCAGGCTCTTCTAAGCTTCATTTATTTTCACTAAAGCTCGCTTTTGTATAAGCAAAGCAAATCTTTTTTTTTTTAACTTGAATTAATATTCTCTTCCAGTGCTCTTCTATATTATAAAAAAATTCATTCGCTTTTCGTGTCTGTCCGTGTGACTGCGTTGTTCTTCTAAGCTATGCAACAGATTTTGATGCGGTCTTCACCATTGTAGTAAATTTATTCCGGGGTGGAAAATCCTCATGGATGTCCGCCCTGGGATGGGCGAAGGGGTCTGTCAGATTTACTGACTACAAACCACCCCGATATTCCCTTCCTACACCTGGACCGGGAACCATGGAAACTTGTACTAATGGTTTTGAAAAACCTATCCAACGACACCCCACACAATGGAATAGACGAGTAAAATAAAACTGCCCCGCTGTGCCTGCCCAAAAAAATAAAACGAAGATTTTATTACAATACTTTGTAGGCTACTTATGTATAACCATGCTAAACTGCAGATTTCAAGTACTACTTAAAGGGTAGCCAAGTTAGACTAAGGGCCGTATTATGACGTGAAGAAAAGATCATGGAACCATCATGGTTCCAGTGAGAGAGAGAGAGAGAGACGGAGCTATATACGACCTATATCACCATCCTTTTTTCTCAACGGAATCATGATGGATCCATGATCTTTTTTCACGTCATAGTACGGCCCCAGGCTGGTTATGTCTATGACATAATCGAACATTCACTCACTTTTGAACAGAAGCTTTCATGTCATGCTTTTTTTCGCCTCAGGCCCGCGAGGGTAGTGAGGGTAGTGTGACTCCCCCCGCGACGTCCAATAGGGGCGCGCGTGGAAAACTACGTGCCGCCGTAATCATTGACGTCACCCACGTTAGATGACCTATTCTTGGACGGGAACAAAACATAACTTCATTAGCCAAAAAAACAAAACTAAGTTAATTTATTTATTTTATATGCATACCTACTTTAATTTTAAGATTAGAAGGTAAAATACGATTTTAAACCTGTTCCATCCCACCAAGGGCACACCTACACAATTAATCAATAAATCTCTTAAACTACGGAATACAAGCGAAACCTAATTAGCCCAAAACTAATGCCCTTTTTAATTATTCATGAAGAGGCACAAAGGGTGAGGTAGACAGCATTCTAAAGAGTCAGCTGATACGGGTTGGACAGTGGATACGGAGGGAGTGCGGTGGACACGGCGGGAGTGTGCTGGACACGCCAACGATAAATCATAAAGAATGCCCTTCAAGTGTGCCCTTTTTGAATAGACAACAGGCCTTCCACCTAAATATGGATGTGGATTTTTGGTGTCGGAGATTGCAAAGAAACTAGGTTACAATTATTTGTTGAGGTTTGGTTTATAAGTAATGATGTTTCGTGTTCTTTATAACTTTTTTTCAACAGATAAAAAGAGAATCGTTGAATAGAAAATGAATTCTTGCGGCCATGTATATTACGGTAGATTTTATTAAACTGTAATGTTCAACTTTACTAAACCTTCATCTTAATCAATGTACCTAACCTTTTCCGAACTTCCAGGCGTCCAGTCTAACCAAATGGCACTGAATACCTACTAGTATTTTACATAAAACGACTGCCTGTCTGACTTCTATGTCACTGGGTAACACGTTACCCCTTGGTAAGACTGGTTATCAGACTTTTGGGCTTCGCCAACCGTAACCACTGTTAAAGGGATGTCGTCCACGAACCACTATGGCATATTAACGCTGCTTATTAGTTGCCGATCAACTCGCTCAATCATCCCATTTGCGCAGGGGTGATATGGTCCACTGGTCTACACCGGCCGCCCCGCACGCAAGGCACGCAACGGATTTTGGTTTGATTTGTATGAATTCATATAGCACTGCGTCTACTATCGGCTATATTTAATTTCTTCATAAAGATAAAGATCATTTCATTTGTCAAAAACATGTGTATACATGCAAATTATGCATGCAGGATGTCACAATATTAATTTATATTTTGTACGTACATCTTTCACCCGTACGGCGTACAAATTTATAAAATTTACAAAAATCAAAAACTAAATTACAAAATAAAAACCAAATTATTAAAGACAATCTAAGAGGGTACATAATAGTCAGTAATAAACATTGAGACGTCAGTAAAATAAATTAATCATGAAAATGTCACAAAAAAAATTTAAGGATTAATAAAATAAAATAAAAAAATGTCAAATAGTATCATTCAAAAAGTCATTTATATTATAATAACACTTGTCTGTTAATAAATCTCGAATCTGTTTCTTAAACAACTTTACCGGCAATGCTTTATATGACTGTGGTATTTTATTATAAATTTTAGGAGCCATACAGAAAACGCTTTTACCCATTAATGCAGTCTTTGCATACATACAAACAAACCAAAATCCGTTGCGTGCAATGCGTGCGATGCGGTCGGCGCAGACCAGTTGATGCTCAGCTTAACTCTGGGGGTACGAAATCAGCGGTGGCCGAGTGGGGCGGGAGCGGAACAATTTTGTACTGTCGCCATCGCCCCGCTCGGGCCACCGCTCCACGCCGCTGGTTTCATGCCCACAGCCTCAAAGATTTATGAATGACAGCTGGGACCAACGGCTTAACGTGTTTTCCGAGGCACAGAAGGGGTCTCGAGATAGTCAGCCAGTGGTTCGTGGAGAACCAACCGCGGCAAACGTAGATCTTAGATCGACCCGTGACGCGGCTGTTAAGATCCATAATTCATTATTCTTATAAATGTGTAATCTAGCCTGGTCAATCCACTATAGGAAACAGTCATTAGTTTACTATCAGTTCACAGAAATATTTTGTGTTTTTTTTTTTTTCTGTATAAGGGGCTAGGCGCCCCGTCGCGCGCCGACAAAAATTTACTGGGACAATCGCGGACAATCCTGATGAGGTCGCGCGGGGAGCTGGACGCGTCAGTGGATAATTCCAGATAACAGACCTAAATATACATCACCATTATAATTTCATTAAGTTTTAACCTACTCTAAATCTCACAGCCTAGGGAATAGATCTAGATTAAACTTAGCCACTCTTGCAAACTAGCAAAGCTAATCTTCCTGTTAAATAATCTATGACATATAATCACTGGTCCTCGGAGACCAGCTTAGGGAGTGCGGCACTTAGGAAGATTTATTATTCAGAACATGAAGTAACATAGGAAACCTGATAAGGAAAATCAATTAGGAATAATGGTTATGTGTTTACTGGTAAACTAGACGCTGCCTGCGGCTTCACCCGCGTGGATGTCAACACTTCCCCATTTGAATCGGATTTTGTTCACAATTTCATGGGTTTTAAGTTTCTTGCTCGGAACCCTAATTTTTTTTCTAAAATGAAAGTAGCCTAAGTTATAATTGGCACGTTTCGTGAGCACAAATTCCACCTTTACTTTAACTGGCCTCGTTAGCGCGCTCTTTGTATTCTGTTTTCTATCTTTAGCTAAATATATTGATATCATTGCTCCCGCCCGTGTGCAATCTGCTGTGATAGGAATTAAGATTTGTTAGGTTTTGTGCTCACGACTTGTGCCAGCAACTATACTCCTTATAACATCAGCTATGTGCCAGTGAAAGTCCCATCAGAATCGGCAAAGCTGTTTCAGATATTAATCGGAACAAACAGACAGACAACAAAAATTGTAACAATTGTTTTTTTTTTATAAGTACCGTATATACTTTCATATACTTTTAGTAAAAAGCTGTTATTTTGAGATTGCAAACAGACACTTCAGTTTTATTTATTTATTAGTAATGTGTTATTTCCAGATGAGAAAGTTTCGAAACCCCAGCGGTCATAGAGTTTTATTACTGGTGAAACTTATTTTTTAGATTTGAGTCAGACTGAGAAAGAGTATTTAATTTTGCTATATAATATCGTAGTCAAAGAAACAATTTTATTCTGATAACTCTGCCACTCGTTAAAATAAGTGTGAAAAATCCACAAGGCGAGATCGAGGTCCAGAACAGTCGATGTATTTTGTAAACAACTAACCGTGAAAACTGAGGTGAAGTGAGCTATCATTCCAGCTAATGCTATAGACAACATTGAGACGTCACTTCTCCTAAGTTTTCACGGTGAGATAAAGATCTCAATGTTGTCTATCCCTAGCATTCGGTGGAATGACACCTCACTTCAAGCTCACTTCACCTAAGCTTTCACGGTGAGATTTTTACAGAATACATCGACTGCAAAGGCAGTCGATGTATTCTGTAAAAATCTCACCGTGAAAGCTTAGGTTATGTGAGCTTGAAGTGAGCTGTCATTCCACCTAATGCTAGGGATAGAGAATATTGGTAGCTCACTTCATCTAAGTTTTCATGGTGAGAACTTTACAGTCGATGTATTCTGTAAATATCTCACCGTGAAAGCTTAGGTGAAGTGAGCTTGAAGTGAGGTGTCATTCCACCGAATGCTAGGGATAGACAACATTGACAGCTCACTTTATCTAAGTTTTCATGGTGAGATTTTAAAAGAACAGCACTATAAATACGTGTGTACGTTATTTCAGAAAAAAACAGAAAATAGTGTTGGTCTTCCACATATTTTCAGCTTTCTATAATTATAATAATGGTACACCGAACTAAACTAACTAAACTATCACTTAGATTTCTTATTTTTGAATATGAGAATCTTAGTGCTGTCAAACTAAAATATAGTTAAGTTGTGCCACTATAGTCATGTTCAGAATGGGAAATCGTCGTTTGACAGGTATAAACAAAATTTTGGTGATTTTTGGTCTAGTTTAGAGGCATTTGTGACAAGAGAATCGGCACCGTCTATCAAGAATTATAATCCCCTTCCAAATATGGTCTAGGAAAACTAATAGAATTTAGACAAATGAATACGTCATTACCCAAACATTACTACGTCGTTATTACGTTATTATCATACCCAAAAAAGCGGACAATACCCTGCGCATCCAATACAACAATGCTTTCAGGGTGATGTTCAAGCTTCCACCTTACTGTAGTGCGTCAGGCATGTTTGCGGATGCGCACACAGACAATTACTTCGCGATAATGCGTAGGAAAGTTGCATTGCTACTACGCAGAGTTAGGGGAAGCACCAACAGCATCCTTAAGGTATTTGCGGATAGACTGGATGGGCCTGCGCTGGATAGGTTTGTCAAGCTGCATGTTATACGTTCAGCTCGATTAACCTACCTGTGAATGATGCCTTTTTTTTGTTTTTTTCTTTTTGTGATGTTTGTGTTAATTTATTTTCTAAACTAAATTAAATTAAATTTATATCTACTAACATAGATTTTAAAGTAATTTTTTTTTGTTGGTAACATGCTATGGGCCTTTGTGTCTGATATTAAAAGATTTTTTTAATTTTTTTATTACGTTACGTTACGTTAATACGAAATTATAAAAAATAGACTTGTTCCTCCATAAATAATTCAGCTTTCTATTTCTATACCTATCATGAATTCTAGCCCAACAGAATTTAATAACTCACCAATCGATCTTTCAAGACCTTTCAAGTTTGTATTGTACCTACCCACATATACACGCTTCGGAGAAACGGCGATACATCTTTAGAAAGTCTCCTAAGTCCTTATACTCGTATTACTGCGGGATGATAAAGTAGTAATAGATGACATTCCACAGGGAATGAAAAATGTGTATGTGAAAAATACATCATTTAGGTAAGTTTTTACTATAATCGGTGGATTAACCAACCAGTCTTATCAAGGTGTATCGTATTACCCAGGAACTGGGTTGTGGAGGTCAGATAGGCGGTTAGTCCTTGCAAAATCTTGGTTTACTGCATCCAGTTAGACTGGAAGCCGACTCCAACATAGTTGTGAAAAGGCCCGGCAGATAATGACACATAGATTTGTAAAACATTAATTAGCAGTGATTTATTGTAGTTAAGTAATCAGCCAGCCAGTCAGTCTAGCCAGTTTCCAGTTCTAACGAGAGGGGCTAACGTTCTAACGTTCGCAATCTCATCTCAGTCTTGAGACAACCAATAATAATAATAAAAAAATAATAATGTCAAAAATGTAGGTACAATTTTTGACATATTGATATGTCAAAAATTGTACCTACATTTTTGACATTTGATTGTCGCTGGCGTTATTGCGACTTGAATTTTAAAGTTTTTAGATACATACGGGCCTTCTGGTATCTGTAGGAACTGAAGCTGAATCCGCCTGTATTGTCTCACACTTTAATGACCAAGGAGTTTTTCACGTACCTAATATAAAACACCAACCTCAAAAAATACCATAAAAAAAGTCAGGAGGTATAGTGGGACACCCAATTGGAACAAAGTCCCTTTCGCTGTATATTATGTATTAATACAGAGCCATCTAGTATAGTTTTTAGGTTGCTAAAAACTATACTAGATGCCATAGCCATATATTATAGTTTTTTAGATTGTCAAAAATTCCACTAGATGGCTCTGTAAAAAAAAACAAAAACTTTTAACACTTGAAACTGACGGCATAACGCTTTTTCGTTACGTGACGATTTCTACCAGTTTACTCCTACCGCAAACCGCGTTAAAGAACTTCGCTCCAAAAATTCTTACTGTGTCCCTGAACCACGAATAATTTCTATTCGTACCCTGAGGGCGTAGACAAAGTAACATTCGATTAGCGATGACGCTAGTAGAAAACCAAAAAATGTATGGGGTTGACATAAGCTATCGAAATGTCACGTGATCATGTCAATGTCACTTTGAAGTAGAAATAGCGAATGCCATTTGTCTAGGCCCTCTGATCTATTCATCTTCTTTTCGAATCGACGATACAACATTCGTCTAGTAACCTATCCACATAACTTTGGTTCAGCATGTGGCCAAATAAAATAAAGCTTAATCTATTAAAATATAAGGACGATACTCCCTTGACATGAACTTAAAAGATATAAACAAAACAATCAACACTTCATTAACTAAATTTGTTCATTTAATCTCAACACTTGAACTGTATTGAAAGCATTGCCACTCGTTGATTGAGTAACAATTCGTGTACTCGTCGTTCTACGCAATCTTCAAAAGAATGTACGGTTAGGATACTAAGTAATTACTACTTATATACATCTTTGTATATAAGAATAAAAGACGGAAAAATTGCATTCTACATAATGTTATAAGAACCACTAAAACCTGCACTCTAATTGCGTAACACACTATCGATCGGAATTTGAATCATTTTGAACAAATTGCTAATCCATTGCTTCATATGTTCGAAAAATTTGTCTGCTCAATAACGTAAAAAACGCAATGAATATTGTTGAACTGTCAAAATGAAACTGATTCCGATTGTTAATGTGTTACGCAATTGCTTTGCTGATATGGAGTATAAAAACTAATATAATTCATCTTCAGACACCGTGAGTCTAAAATGCCTTAAGTAATTCAAAGTTCCATTCTACCCAGTATGTAGCATCATATTTATGTGTAAGTATGTAGCAGCATGTGACTCTAACACTGCTTGTCCACTGCTCAACGTCAACAGGACGTCTACGAGAAATGAGATTATTTGAACCGAATATGTCGTCCCGGAGATGGTGTACGGTGGACACGGGACTATTATAAATGTATATATTACTACTTTGATACCGTCAACTCGTTGACGTGGCTGTGGACAGACAGCCAACCTGTGGGCCTAGTACTAACGCGCGGAGTAAACGTATAGAAAAATCAAAGGATTCAAAAAAAAATTACTCGTTTTGTACATAATATTTATTTAGTTTTAAGATTATATTCATGTTACTTATTGTGTTTGCCTCGTACATTTAAACCAAAAAATGCTCTCGGTTCTAAAATCGTTCGAATTTATGTAACGTAGGTATACTTCGCGCATTCGTCTGTATCTGGCAATCTAATCACAATGTAATAGTCTGATGAAAGACAACTTTTACTATCTCTCTTTTCTCTTTTTGCCCCCTTGAGGCTCGCAAACTGACATGACGCATTTTCCTCGTTTCACATGACGTCACTTCTAAAACCGGACCGGACATGACATATCAGCTGTCACTTCAGTAGTACAATTCAACATTTAACCCACCTGATACCTGTAGGTAGTCCTTTTTCCTGTATAAAACTAAGGAAATGTCAGGTATACAGGAAAATGTTTGTTTGTACCGTTACATTAAAAAAATCGTACGGTCTGCGACAATAAGATAAAAGTAATGGCTTTTTTGCGTCCATATTAGGATGAAATTTCAGTATGAGCAACGGAAATATTGTGTTTATTGTGTTGGTAGTACCTGCACCCTAATTACGTAACACATTATCAATCGGAGTTGGTTTCATTTTGACAGTTCAGCAACATTCATTGCATTATTTACGTTGTCGAGCAGACAACTTTTTCGAACATATGAAGCAATGGGTTAGCAATTTGTTTCAAAATGAAATCAACTCCGATTGATAATGTGTTGCGCAATTTGGGTGCTGGTCGATCAAGCTCTGCTCGGGTGAAAATAGAGAAAACGTTTTTTTTTTTATTTTCCCAGATATGAGTTGAGATATGATAGATCGAGTCTTCGCCACCGTAAATACCTATATTGCAAGTTTCATCGAAATTGTTAGAGCCGTTTTCGTGTACGTGATTACAAATATATACCTACCTGAGTAAATACATATACAAATATTGCACAATATGGAATAGTATAGGATTAATAGTTGGAAATGTTTTTGAATTTGGAACACTTTACTTTCAATTGTCATTGTTGCCAACGAATCCAATTCAAGTTAGTTTTCGCTCACATCATTTGGTGATGTGTTGTGTCGTATAAATAGAACGAAAGTGTTTTGAATTTTAATTATTGAATTTGATGTTCAAATATTTCACGTTTTGTTAGCCTAAGGCCTCGCTCAGAGGGATGCGGGGCCTTGTGCGGCGCGTCTAGCGTCGCGTTTCGCAGTCTAATCAAACATGGTAGTTTATGAGAACTTGTATGTAGAAGCGTGATCACGCGCGTTTTGTTTGATGTCGCGTCATCCACCGCGTACCCCACGTACGCACGTATCGGTTTGTTTTTGGCGTCGGAAGCGAGCGAGCGTGTTGTAAGATATAAATTAAAGAAGGAAGAAAATATCAATTGATTGCCGCAATTCAAAACAGACCTGGACGGCAAATCACCCACAACATTATTTAAAAAAATTGAATTTTGCGGCAGCCGCGGCAGAATCATTCCCAACACACCGTATTTCATAATACTAAATATTTCCATATGTTTGTTTTTGTGCGTGCAACGCGCCGCCCCCACCTGCCGCTTCACGCGCCCCGCCGCGTCTCCCTGACGAGGCCTAAGGCAGGAAGAAGATGTTAGCCTAATTGGTAACCTTCTACAAAGGACAAAGGTCTTAAATTTTTAGCTCTAATGAATTACGATTAGTTTGCATACTCATCATAATCATTTCAAAACCATAAGCAAAAAAAAAAAAACTAAACTAATACATACATTTGAAGCACTTATTATAAGTACATCTAAGTATAGATTTTTAGTCTAGACATAAAAATGTCCTAGATAAAATTCAGTAGCAATAAATTATTTCAGGATTTTCTATATATCTCGGCAAAACTATCATAAAGGTTTAATTTTTTTTACTAGAACCATTTTTATAATGATTGGAACTTCCAAGCGATGTAGTTTCAATTAAATCAATCTGCCTAACCTTTTCCTAACTATATGTTGGGGTCGGCTTCCAGCCTAACCAAATGCAGCTGAATACCATTATTTTACATGGAGCGACTGCCTATCTGACCTCCACTACCCAGTAACTGGGTAATACGATACCCCCTAAAAAGACTGGTGGTCTGACTTTCGGGCTTCTGACGACCCGTAACGACAGTCAAAGATCCACGAATGACAGCTGGGACCCAACGGCTTAACGTGGTTTCCGAGACACGGAGGAGTCTCGGTAGGTATGTAAAGATGGTCACCCATCCACTGACCAACCCCGGTAAGCGTAGCGTAACCTGATCCGACCCGTGCGGCTGGTATTATTAGTCACGAGCGCCTCTGTAGTTTCAATTAAATAGAAGGTAAAAAAAATGTTCCAATTTATTTAATAAAACCATTTCAAAAGAAAACCTTTCGGCTACTTTCACCACAAGCTAAGTGGTCACCCAGCAAATCAATTAACCTTTTTCGAACGTCCTTTGTATAAAAAAATACAATGGGTTTTATTTCCAGACAAAAAAACTGAGGGTGGATAAATCAGGCTCCGCATAATAATGTAAAATTAGTACCTAGTGATACTCCTATACTTTAAAAGCTGTCCTATAGTTTTTCCCTATTTCGTGAAAAAAAATTTGCTGTTACCTACATTTATGTTCTCATAGCTCGTCAAAATATAGGGAACAACAGTTTTTTTTTCACGTTTTAAGGTTTGGTTCCATATAGTAAAAGTTGTTCATAATAATGAGTATAATGACCCCTTAAGAGGTTATCCATTAATTGCGGGACACCTTGTTTACAGCATGTATCAGAAATGTGTGTTACAGGCCATCAAACGGAACAACTTTCTCCATGACACCAACAAAAAATTATCAACTGTGCAATACAAAACTACAATACTTTAACAATTAGACACAAATGTATTTTATTTGTATTTTCTTTTATTTATAAGGAACAACTAACAGCTACAATATAAAACATAGACAATGAAATACACAAAACTTATAGATATATTGCAGCCCACAACGTTGTTCACAGATTAACTACAGGATACAAACAGTGAAAATAATCGCTAGGGTTACAAATGCAAGTTTTTTTTTTATTTTTTTACTAAAATACATTACACGTATTGTGTTTAAAATAATAATGTGTAACGTGTGTGGGGGTGTGTTTTTGTGTGTGTATTGGGTGTGTAATAATAATGTATAATAAGGGCTGATTGTTCAATAGGCAGATAACTTTTACCTAAAGAATAAATGTGACAGTTTGACATATTTTCAATACAAAAGCTGTCAAACCGCCATATTTATTCCTTAAATAAAAATTGTCTGACTATTGAACGATCAGCTCTTAATCAAAAATGGCACAAAATAAAAATTCATGAAAGCTTATGTGTGTGACTTTTGAACTTATAGGCACATGCAAAAATGCCTATATGTTCTAAAGTCCTATTTTAGGAATCGACCATGCTGCGAACAGGCAAACGCGAACCAGAGTTTGACTTGCAAGTGCCCACTGAAAATAATCTGCCAGCGCGCACCTTTCGCTTATGGTCTGTCCTAGGAACCGCATAATATATGGTACAGTTGATATTTTTTTTCTCGATTACGATCCCATGGAGAAAGTTGTTCAGTTTGATGGTCTGTACCACACCCATAAATTTGGACCATACCTTTCTGATACACGCTGTATGTTTGTCTGAACTTTGTCAGGACTTGTTGGCAGGAAACTTTAAATAGTAAACCGTTTGTGAACCGTTTCACAAACAAAATTATGGTGCTGTCTTTTCTCTTGACTGACGCCTGCTTTCTGAAAACTTTTTCAAATTAAGCTGAAGTCAGTTCTTATAACATAAAAGAAGTTATTTAGAACACGACATAATAGTAATAAATAAATTAGAATTTTTACTTAGAAAATTGTTTTTGTGAAGAAAAAATGAAATGTGTTTTTTCTGAAATTTGTTATTTATTTTACTTTTCCATCAGGCGTGATCGACGTCAAGAGCAGGCTCATTCAGCAATTAAAAAAATTCTGTGTATCTTCAACAGTACTACAGACATCATACTGACAAATGCGTGCTCTGACTGGACAGGTCAAATCTGTATGTTTCCTCATAAAACCATCTTTTTTTTTTTGTGGATGGGAAATCATCAAATGACTTCTCCCGCTCCGGGCAGAGCGGGAGGGCGTGTCAGACTTTTACTGACTAAAACCCACCCGTGTTCCTTCAGTTGCCCGTGCCACGGCCACGGTATCTCTTTTGAACTACCCGCGACCCCGGCGGCTTCGGTCCTATTGGACCCCGTCACCGCTGACATCTCTTTGAGGCGCGCGTGGAACACAACGCGCCGTCGACCCGGGCCTGGTCCTTATCGAACGGCGAGCTGCCCATTACTCGTCGTCCGCAAGCCCGCGCCTACGGTGACCGGGAATCGGCGATAGATTCCCGCCGCCCAGGGCGTCTCCTGCGGCGGCTAGGGGCGCGAGGGCGGGGCTGTTGCCTCTCCCTCACGCGTTCCGCCTCCTCCTTTGCGAGCATTATTGCTTCGCAGAAGGAGGTGACGGCCTCCCATGCACTCTCGCTCCGCACCATGGCCTGGACCAAGTTTGGACGCGAGAGATCGCCGCCGCCGATCGCCTCCGTGAGAACACGGCGGTGCTCCGGCCAAGCCGGGCAGACCTCCACTGTATGCTCCACCGTGTCCTCCGGGCGATCTACACAATGGTGACACCGGGGCGTTTCCTCCCGCCTTATCATAAAACCATCTCAGATATTAATCTACATGGTTCTCATTATGATGTGACCTGGACTTTACAAGAGCTGCCATGATTGCTGAGCAGTCCTGGGTTCGATTTCCAGGTTTGGCAAGGTGTTTTTGGGTTTTTCTATCTGTGATTTCTGAGTAGCAGTCCGGAGTCTGGATTTGTGCCCGGTTGATGGCATTACGCTCGCTCCCTATTACGTATGGCGAAATGTGGGTGTACCTTCTACAAAGGTACACTTCTGCCCAACCCTTCGAAATAAGGCGTGATGTTATGTTATGTGTATTTAAAAGAGACTGTCATCGCTAAGTTTATTTCGGTCTTTCTTCTCAGAGTAGTCAGTTAATAAACAGTGAACTCTTCTTATCAGTTTTAAAACATAAGTTATTTTTGACGTTTATAAGTGTTTTGTTTAACCAATTTACAAAAATAAATATAATGTATAACAGCAACTACAAATTGCTTTACAAGTACAAATAAATACATAATTTTATGTATTGTAATGAATGAACAGATGTTTCAGTGATAAATGTGGCACAATACTCTACGGAACGTTTTAATTTCAGTAAATTGTAGACAATTTGTTTCAAATTGGCGTAATTTACTGCTTTGAATTGCGTATGTAATAGATTTTTGAGTAAGTCATGCCCGTTGTTGATATAACGTAGGTAGTAATAATTAACGGTTAAAATTTAGTATCGTAGGTTTGGGGTACTCCCATGAAAATGTAACTCACCGTTCTTGAGAAAAACTAATTAATGTAACCTAACCTCAAAATACTTTAAAGATGCTTCTGCAACGTCTCCGGCGCTGCGGGAAGTGCAGCCCCATCGCCCTTACGTAATAAAGGATGGGCACCCATCTTCACCTCCGCAGCTTCGGCTTGCTGGTCGCCTCCGGTGACTTAGCCTCAGCCGCTTTGGTTCGCACATACCTAAGGTTTGTTACAGCGGGCGGGGGCTGCTCTCCCTCCGCGCCTCCGGATTTTATATACACTCTAGGGGTAGCAGCCGAAAGACTACGTGGAGTCGGGGTGCCCCGATTCGGTTCTGGAACAGATTCGACCTATTTTAACTATGAAGGGGGTACACTAACTTCCTTCTGAGCAGGATTTCTAGATTTTATAAAAAAAAAAAAAAACAAATGACACTAACACATGACGCAAAAGGCATAGTTTTTTTTTACGTTTTGTTTTAACGATTTTGCACGACATTTTACACCACAGACAATATACTGTTACAGATTTGGTTGTCGATCGCCCATTTTAACGTTTCGTTTCATTATTTATCTGGTTTGAGGTTATAAACCATTTTTATTAATTTCTCGAAAAATATGCATTAACCTTGTAATAAGAGTGG
This sequence comes from Cosmia pyralina, assembly GCA_946251885.1. NCBI lineage: Eukaryota > Metazoa > Arthropoda > Insecta > Lepidoptera > Noctuidae > Cosmia > Cosmia pyralina. The sequence continues at coordinate 12,551,160 of OX276364.1, forward strand.
TAGCGTTAAAATCAGGGAACCAAAAGGGGGTAAAAGGGGTGAAAGCTAGTAGTACTAGCTTTCACCCCTTTTACCCCCCTCCTCCTGCCAAACGATACTAGATCCGATCAGATTTTACTCTTTTGCTTGTTTGTATGTATCTATTTTAAGCTGGTACCTAATTTAAATAAAATGCTTGTGAAATGATGTAATCACGTTTTTCACACATGAGATTGTAGAAAAGAACAAAATTCTAGAAACTTGAACCAAAGATAAAATAAAGTGGTATCATAATATTTTCTAGAGTTTCCACAATAATAGTTTTTATAAGCGTGCGGAGTTGATCCAGTTGATCCAGTTTTACCAGCTAGGAATCTGGAGTTTTATATTTTTTATCGATGGTTTATTTTATTCGCTTAGTACTATAAACTTAACTCTTTTCCTGCCGTTAATTAAAAACAACTCCAGAAAAAAAATTCGCTACCAAAACTATAGACCGCATTTTTATATCACATTACAAACCATTGTTGGTCGTAAAAATATTAATTAAAATGGCGTACTAAGCCATAATTACGTCACTACAGCCATTAAAGGAGCAACTACCTACCTACCTATATTACTGCTTATTCCTTATGATGCCTATCATTCAGGTTAATTGTTTACTGGCCTTATGGGTCGTAATGGGCCATTTGTATGGGTACGACATGCCGTTTGTCATTTGTTTTTAGATAGGATTAGTACGATTGTAATCCCAGCATACGTTTGTGTTGTCTGATAGAATTTATTCCTTTTATGGTGGCATATAAATCTTCAGAGTTTCAGAGTCTCATTTACGATAGAACAATATTGATGTAGGTATGTTGGTACTTAACTCTAGAATTAATCCGTCTTGGATTGTAATTTCTACGTGTTATGAGATTGTTAGGGTGAATGCGTTGTATTTAATACGATGTAAACTGTTCCAAGTTAGATATTATCGCCAGTTTAGGCATAAGCATAATCAGCCTATAATGTTCCCACTGCTAGAACACAGTAGGCGTGCATGGGAGGCCGTCAACTCCTTCTGCGAAGCAGTAATGCTCGCGAAGGAGGAGGCGGAACGCGTGAGGGAGAGGCAACAGCCGCGCCCTCGCGCCCCTAGCCGCCGCAGGAGACGCCCTGGGCGGCGGGGATCTATCGCCGATTCCCGGCCACCGTAGTCGCGGGCTTGCGGACGACGAGTAATGGGCAGCTCGCCGTCCGGTAAGGACCAAGCCCGGGACGACGGCGCGTTGTGTTCCACGCGCGCCTCAAAGAGATGTCAGCAGTGACGGGGTCCAATTGGGCCGATGCCGCTGGGGTCGCGGGTAGTTCGAAAGAGATACCGTGGCCCTGGCACGGGCAACTGAAGGAACACGGGTGGGTTTTAGTCAGTAAAGTCTAAAAGCGGGAGAAGTCATTTGATGATTTCCCATCCACAAAAAAAAAAAGGACACAGTAGGCCTCCTCTCTGAGAGAGGGAGTGGGCCGTAGGCCTCCTCTCTGTAGTAATCCACCACGCGGGCCCAGTGCGTGATGGTAGAGATATGTTCACTTGTTTTTAGTTCTAAGACAAGCTGGTTTCCTTCACCGTTATCAGAGCACTCGTGGTGGTGAGTTCAGACAGGTATGATAGAACACGAACGAAAATAGATCCATAACCAAAAAAATAGAAAACCATTAAAAATTCCTCTTGACATCAATAATGACATCGTAATAAGAGCCACTTGGTCCTTCAATTAAAATCTGATCAATATTCCCGTTTATGAATATCCTCTTCTACTGATTAAAGTTAAGCGTAACGAGCAATATCAAATTGAACGATAATTACAAATCCCACGATATTAAAATTTATCAAATTTCTTAATTGCGTTATTATTATCTTAACACCTGCTGGACGCTTCGAAAATTTATTTAATTAAATTGTAAAATGTGGTTCGAACTGCATAGGTATTCGTAACATTTCGACAGGCTGTCATGCCGATAATTACACATTTTTGACACGCTTTTATTATTAGCTTCATCTGTACATGTATCATTGTATGTAACGAAATCTTTGAACTCGATTTTTACCCACTTTAAATGGTCAGATTAATTCGAAATTTTGCACAGTTATCAGGGCCCGATGACAATACAATAATTTAAAAAATTTGTCCCATTATCCTGATCAGGATTAACGATTTCCATTTCCATTTCGAGCAGGAGTGTGACTTACCGGGTTTGGATATTTGACTACACATTTATTTGTAGAGCAATGGTGGCTCAGTGGTAACTGCCGCAACTTACGAGTTGTAGATCGTAGGTTCGAACCCTGACAGGCTTTACTTTGTGTAAATTATTTCATCACCATTGCTCTCAAAACGGTGAAGATATCCTAGATCCAAAAATTTGAAGACATGTGTCATCTACCAACCCGCACTGTGCCGGCGTGGTGGATTATGGCCCACTCCCTTTCAAAGAGAGGAGGTTTGTTTCCCAGCAGTGGGAACATTATAGGCTGATTATGCTACGACCAGATTTTAGAGGACTCCTTCGATAACATTAATTGGTGTTCGATTCAGTACGGAAGCTAATCCAATTGTTGCGAATTGCTGACGGGATTTGATTTAACTGATCCTTTGTAAAATAATTCTGATAGTTGCGTTTTGGGAAGTGCGCACAGCAGACATTATTATGTAGGTAAACAAAGCGGTTCCCGAAACGAACAATTGCCATCAATTTCAAATGTAGTAATTTTGTCAATCGCTTCAATTGCATTTGGTAGACGACCAATTTGTTTGCGCATCAATTGTGTATCAATTGAAAATTGCTATTAATCGTTTCGGGGACCTTTAAGTTAGGCCCAGAGAAAAAAAGACCCTTAGGTACCATACTTCATTCGTGTACGCAATTCTAAAGCATTAATCGAACATTTAATTAAATAACTGAAATCATAAGTCTGCTTTGAGTTTTTTTTTTTTTATAAAACTTCATAAAAGGATTATCACGACACAAGTAAGTAAGAATGTATTTTGCCCAGTCAAATACTTCACAATTCTAAAGCGCAGGCCACACTGAGAACGAAGCTAAACGAAACTGAGTTCTTTTAGCTTCGCTCATATAGCTACCGCGTCCTTTTAACCAAGTTCAAAAAAGGAGGTATGTATGTATGTTTGTCTGTCCGCGATTTTCTCAAAAAATAAGGAACCAATTTTGATGATTCTTTCACTATCGTGATCTAAATACTTTCAGGAAGGTTTTAGTATATAGTACATTATGTAATTATTCTTATGTACGAAGTTATATGCATAAAAGTACTGTATCTCCGGCATTTCTAAGCCGATTTTGATGATTCTTCTTTTCGTTCGTCTTGTGATTGTATATTCAACTAAAAATGGAAAAATAAATTTACTTTAAAAAAAGTAAAAACCGACTTAAAAACAAAAACGAATAAAACAACTTTCATAAAACACTTAACAGCTTCTGAAGTCGGTGCCAAGCTAAGTACATTGAAGAATTGAAGACACCGACTTCAGAAGCTGCTAAGTGTTTTGGTTTTGAAGTCGGTTTTTATTTTTTTTAAAGTTTTCATACTTCGGTTCACACCGCGAATTAAGAAACGAAGTTTGAAAAGACGCGGTAGCTACATGAGCGAAGCTAAACGAACTTAGTATCATTTTCTCAGTGTGACCTGCGCTTGAAGCATTTATCGAAGTTTTAAATTACATAAAACTTAGTACCTGGTCTGCCGAGCTCTGCTAGGGTGAAAATTAAAAAAAAATAAATAAAAAAACAAAAAGGTATCAAATATGAACCAAAACATTACAATCAACTACACAAACGAAACACTGTTATCCTACAATCACAAAGCGGCATAAAATTATCATGTTCATAATTCTATAAAAAAGCAAAATGTGGGTTATAATTTCCCCTGTAAAATAGCTTTACCCGATCCTACATTGTTTGAGCAATATTCACTTCATATCACATGAGTAAATACTGAACAGAGACCAAGCTTTTTAAAGCCAATGTTAATATACCGCTCTCATTTGAATGTTATCTTCTAGATAACTATCAAAATGATGTAAATAGATTTATATGTATACATTTCACAATAAAGTAAAATAAATCCTACGAAATGTGAAAGTTTGTGAAGATGTTTGTTACTCAATCACGCAAAAACGGCTGAACGAATTTGGATTAAATTTGGCACACAGATAGTTTATAACCTGGGTTAACATGCGCCTTAATAAACTTCACGAGTATATCCCGGTAGTACGTTCTCGTGGGATAATTTCCGACATCCACGTGGGCGAAGCCGTGGGCAAAGGCTAGTCCTAAAATAAAAACACTTTCAAAACAAAGATTACTGTCCAAATTTTCTAATGTCAATCAATTGGATTCCTGAAAACGTAGTAAATACAAATAATATTGTTGTACTCATACTCAAAGCATTTTTTATGCCATTCCATGAATTGGATAAACACCGCGTCGCGTCGGTGAGACATCACGCATTTATATAATACATTAGCCAATCGCAGCATTTTTGTATGCTTATGCCCGTTTTCACAAAGCGCGCTTTTATTTTGGCATTAATTTACGTGTCGCTGTGTTAATGAAAACGGGCGGTAGTCCCTGTAGTCTACATACTCCTGCACTCAGTATGAAGTCGTGACGCGGCGCTTCAGTTAATGGGTTTCAGTTTAAATGTGCTGTTTCACGCCAGCACGACAATTTAGCTTGAGGCATGGCTGTTGTATTGATATCTGTAGGTACTATTAACTTAGAGTTTCACAGAAATGTGGGATGATTTATTTATGATTTTCTAGGTCGTATTGTTAGGACTGTGAAAAGACATGATTTTCTCGATATGTATTTTTTAACCAACAAAAAAGGAGGTTCTGTGTTCAACCCGTATGTATTTATGTATGTATGTATATAAGTATGTATGTATGTATGTTTGTTTGTCCGCGATTTTCTCAAAAACGTCATCATAAACCAATTTTTTATACTTTCACTTTTCTTTGTTTCTCTTTTAGCCAGTTTTGTCTCTATCTTTATTCTAAGTAAGTTTAACATTTAACAAAAGAACTACAATATTTTAAAACCAAAATACAACAGAAGGCATATTTTTGTCCCCTTTTAATAATGGGAAATTATTAATCGCACACCAGAAAAATATTTTTACATCTAATATCTACATGTACCTGCACCAAATCGATAATTGCACTACTAATTAACTAATTTAATATCAAAACTTTTACAAATAATAATCATTATTTATACATCAATTTTTGTCCAGTCACAACAAAAATATTAATTATGTATCAAAAATACTTACTGATCATCAAAAGTAACAAATGCGCATCTAATAAACTTATTATTGCACTACTAGTAAACTAATTGATTACCCATCAAAACTTGTACAAATTATAATTATTGGGCACCCCGAGGTTTGGCTTGGTTGGTTCCTTTGAACCCTGCAGACAGAAGTAGGAGCCCCGCGCAACGGGGCTCCGTCGACCTGACGTTATGTTTAATTTATTAAGACATGCAAATTTTGATGTGCAAACAGTATTTTTGATGTACGTATCCTGTTGGGGAAAAAATGCTAATTTTTGATGTGCGTTTAAATACTACCCTTTAATAATTAGATACCGAATGGCACGCACATTGCGTACGAAGTTCGCCGAATTCCTTGATTTACGAGTTATTATGTATGTATTATTACGTCTTGTCACCGTAGTACGTGGCAGGCATACTCAAGTCGTATATTACCTACCTTCTTCAATTCTTGCAGGATATTTTTCCATCATGGCTGAAACTTTATTTATTTATTCTTCATACCGATAGCAAAATAAACTGTATCCGGATTGCATTAAGATGCAAAAGAGGAAAGAGTTTAAGGTGCTATTTACTTATAAAGTAAATACAATGCAGTATTAATAATTATATAAGATACAATACAAAGACAAACCAATATCTAAGCCCGAAGTTATAACTTGTATCAGAATAAATATCTACGTCAATCTTATAGGGAAATCAAACGAGTCATATTTATTTACTTCGTATATTGCCACTTTCATCTTCAGCTAGTATAAACCCCGGATTCTTGTAATAAATATTTAAATGAGAAATAGTTATATAAAGATAGCCCGGGTATCATCGCTTTCAATTGGGGTTATTCCCAAGAGTAATATAACGCCCAAACAGTGTATATTTATGTGTTTTTGTCCAAAATCTTGCTATTATTATTCATAGGACACGTTATTATGATCTCTATAGATGTATACAAGTTTGATATGAAATAAGCGTACATAAAGCTGTAAATTAAAGCCAAGTTGTCGAGTTTTTTACAAAAAATCCTTCAAATCTGTTTCTTTTTTTTTTCAGATCGGAAATTTTCTTCACCAGTCAACGGCACTAATGAAGCAATCCGCAGACGGGATATTAGAGTAGCAGCCGTTCGCGCCACCTTCCGCGCGCAATAAAACAACACCCCTGCTGACACCGCCAGAGAATCCACTCAAACAAAAACAAACCCTATCACGACGGCACAAAGACCACAGTCCCCCAACATCCCACAGTCAAATGGCTCTGCTCCGAATTGAAAACACAATCCAAGCAATATGTCAATTAGAGCCTATTCTCAACTGTAATCAAGCGCGCCACTCTAAGACCAAAAAGCCACGCGACGAGGTCGTATTGCAGACTTGATTGGTTAACGCAATTTAGACATCGTAGCTAAACAAACAGAGAAACAAAACCAATGTATGGTTACGTCAGGATAACGCACAAATTAATCGTCACCCAAACCAGGGATTCGTATGGCGACTCAAAGTCATAACTCCTACTGTTCACTGCCTAGCTTTGTTGCTTTACCTTCGTGTCTTCTCGTACTGGCGTCTATTCTGTTGCAACCGGCGCTTGCCTCGGTTGAACTAGAATCAATTTTAAGTCCAGAGTTCAATGTAAGCAACCCAAACTCCACGGTCAACTGGACGTTTCTAGACGACAACTCCACATTCTTGAAGCACGGTCACATAAAGCATTCAAAATATTCCATACCTACCACTATTCTCTTAGTCACAGTATTTCTAATAGTCATAGTCGGAACTATTATAGGAAACGTACTAGTTTGTGTCGCAGTGCGTTTAGTTAGAAAATTGAGACGGCCTAGCAATTACTTGATAGTGTCGCTGGCAGTGAGCGACTTGTGCGTGGCGTGTATAGTGATGCCAGTAGCCACCGTGTACGATATTATGGGAACGTGGCCTTTCGGACCGGTCATATGCGACTTTTGGGTGTCAAGCGACGTTTTATCCTGTACCGCTAGTATCCTCAACTTATGCATGATCTCTGTGGATCGATACTATGCCATAACGAAACCTCTAGAGTATGGTGTGAAAAGAACGCCTCGAAGAATGCTCTTTTGCGTCTTCATTGTATGGGTTAGCGCAGCTTTCATATCCCTCCCGCCGGTCCTAATCCTAGGTAATGAGAAGACTGAAACCTCGTGTTCTGTGTCCCAGAATCAGGCATACCAAATCTATGCGACTTTTGGTTCGTTCTACATCCCGTTGACTGTTATGGTCGTGGTCTATTATAAGATATTTAGAGCTGCTAGGAAGATTGTAAAAGACGAGAAACGTGCTCAATCGCATTTGGAGACGCACTGTTACTTGGAGATAAATGTGAAGAATGGTGGAGCTGCGGAAGCGAAACTTTTGGGCAACCAGCCGGCGCAGCCTCCTCCCAGAGGATCCACAGCTAGTACCAATACAACGGTTAGCTCATTCATGTTATAAAAACTTTGTTTTTCTTCTGGTACCGCTTGAATCACTGCGAGTTGATCATCAACTTTGAATATTTCTCCTTGTCCTTTGCAAAGCGGAACCAATTTTAGCCAATTTTAATCTTATAAGACATCCTCAATGATGAATAAAATTTTAAATAAGGATCCAGCATGGGCTTCCCGGTAATGTTATTCTGCCTTAAATTGTTTTCTGAATAATTTAAGCATGCATTGCCGAGCACATCCGTTACGGATAAGAAGGCTTTTGAACTACGGAAGCAAGCTTGCTGACTGCAGTATGAGGAATTGTTTTCTAATTAAACCCCTTTGAGTCCTTCACCCTACTTGCTAAGCGGTAATTAAATCTTCCAAACTTCTTTGAACTTATAACAATATTTATCTGAATTTTCGACGTGTCGACATTTCTCGACAGAGTCATCAGCTTATGCTGCCTTTAAAAATGAAAATGTACATTGTGTAACAGACTTATTTTTGTTACAGTGTAGCGTAGAAAAAACAGAAAGCACGATTGGGAGGTGCTTCAGCAGCCAAAGAAAGTCGAACGAGTCCCAGTGTCCGATGTTGCAACAACCAAAGACTCCTACGAAGCCTATTCACACCATAAACCGGTCTCCAACACAGCTGGTGCCCGGGAAACTAACAGTTAAGGAGAGGCAGAGACAGCCCTCAGAGAGCAGTCAGAAGAATACGACGAACAGAATCCGATCGTCGCTCTCAAATTTTGCTCATAAAAGCCATATCGCCAAAGACTTACTGCACCCACAGAACGCAGTGCATCAGAAGAAGTTACGGTTCCAACTAGCCAAAGAGCGCAAAGCGTCCACAACCCTTGGTATAATCATGTCAGCATTCGTCATCTGTTGGCTACCATTCTTCGTGTTAGCCCTGCTCCGACCGTTTGTCAAAGAAGATGCAATCCCTGACGCGGTGAGCGCACTCTTCCTCTGGCTGGGCTATCTAAACAGTTTGCTCAACCCGGTCATATACGCGACTCTGAACCGAGACTTCAGAAAGCCGTTCCAAGAGATCCTATTCTTCAGATGTGGCAATCTAAACCACATGATGCGTGAGGAGTTCTACCACAGTCAGTACGGTGATCCTGATCAACACTACTGTGTGAATAATACTACCAAAATGCATAACTATGAGGAGGGTGTTGAAATAGTTTCTGCCATCGATAGAGAGGAGACACGAGCTTCGGAGAGTTTTCTATGATCGTCAATGCCAGAGGTCGATACCAGAGACCTAGATACTGTGATCTAATTAAGACTTTTTTTATATAGAACCGCGGTCTAACAGTGTTGATTTTGTCGATTTCATTCGTTTTAATAACTTGTGTATTATAAAAGGCTGTTTCTACCCAACTAGTCGTTACTTATGTACATGTACTCGAGGTTTCGTTTGATGATGTAAAATACATAATAATAAGCCATTTTATATCTGCAATCAGAGAGTGTGACACGTGTTTTAGATAAAATAGTAGCCATTGTAAATATTAATAATTATTTAATAATGCGATGACATTGACGTTGCATTGTGTCATTATTGTTATGATCTGTCAAGTGTAAATTAGTTGTCATTTTGATTCGGTGTTCTAGAAACATTTTCTCTTTGCAAATATAAATGGACTTCAAGTAAGTTGTTCGATTTTATTATTAAGTAGGTATCGTAAGTCACATGGTATATTACGTCACTTTATAAGTAAATATAATAATAATGGGATGTGAATGTATTATTATTAATAAAAAATTTGGAATGACCAAAGAGGATAATATTGACTTGAGACGCGAGGTTTTTTAAGTACCTATAAGATGTTGTGAATTTGATAAACTTTAATAATAGAAGTGTATTATATTGTTAAAATAATAAATGATGTATATGACATTTAGTTAGTCAGAAGTATTAATCCATGTGATAGTAGATATAGAATTCTATTCTTGGTTAGGTTTCATAACATTTATAATTGGTTTGTATAAATATTTTATTTGTTCATCAGGTATATTTTCATATAATATAATATAATATATGTATAATTTAATGTAAATATAAAAAAGCAAAGCATCTTTCAGAACTACATGTGGTTGAATTTAAAAAATAATAATAGGCACTGCCAGATTAATAATAATTAAACAATATTATAAAGTGTAATAGCCATAGGATTGTAGAAAATACATTTGCTTTATACCTTCAAGTGCATAGTCACTCAGCTAGATTAGCTGTCAGCCTGTCTTATGTCATTATTAACTTTATCTTATTACGAATAGAGCTCATAATGCCTTTGATAAAACTTTGACAGAAACTGTGGTTCAGAGTTGCCTTCTTATGATATTCATTTCTTCTTCATAATTTATTAAGAGTAAACTATTCTACTATTGTATGTGTTATAAAATATGTATTAATTAATACGTAATTATATTTAATTTAATTCACTTCTGTTTCAAATTAGATTAACTTAGAACAAAAGTCAGTGTTGTAAATATTGTTAGTAATACTAATGACATTATAATTAATAATAAAACGGTTAATAAGTATAAATAATAAGTGAATATATTGCAGAAACCGTGTGGGGAAACTACGCTTGGAAAAAATAATTTGACAGTTCAATTGATGTTTTTATTAATAACGTACATACTAAAATTTCTTTGGTGTAGTTTCTTTCCATTTGTGAATATTGTGGTTGTTAATAAATAGATGTATTAATAATAAATGATTGACCACAAATTTCTCAGTACTTTTAGGTCTAAAATTCATTTTGTAAATCTTATAATTAGGATTAATGCCATATTCTGCCACCAAAATGTATTTTTCAATATCTGTGTTGTTTGAAAATTATATTTTGTTCATTATTAAACGTTGAAGTATTTGAATGTTTCAGTGAATATGGAAATAGTAGTAAATACTTATTTTCCATCTGCGATTGAGAAATATATCTTAATCCATACATAATATCTTCAACGTTTTAGAAGCTGGAATGGTTAAGTCACATTTATTAATGATATTTTTTGTAAAATCATTGTAGATTTCAGAAAGGTCTTCTCTAATTTTTCACTTCATACAAATTTAATGTGAGTAGTCAAGTCAAGTGTCTGATCAGTAAAATGTTTGGTTGACGAAGTTATAAACGTTAAATCATAAAGTTAACATGAGATTTTTTTCTCTCTTTCCACTTCTTCATATACAATCGGCTTTCCCTATCATAATCAGATAATCTGATAAAATTAAATAATTTTGTGAGAGGTATTCCACTGAATAATCTGAAACATGAGAATTGACAAAAGGCTTTTATAAATCTGTGGAAAATATCACAATCGGGCCAAGAGGTCTGGTACCTATGAAGATAATTATGAGGAACCCTGCAGGCGGGATTCCTTTATTGTCTCCTGATTGTACACTTCCTCCTTCGGCTTTATTTTCCCCGGAAACCAAATTGTTGAATTAGCATCGGCAAGGTTTGTAGCGAGACTCACAACCTAAAGACCGCTGGACGCACTCAAACGTCTTCACCCGTTGTTCCCCTTTAATGTATCCATGTCTATTTGCTTTCATACATATCAACACATAGATATCATCTTCTAGTATCGTCTGCTCCATTATCTCATATTTAACTAAACCTTTTCCGCAATAATTCTACGATCTATCATTAATGACATAACATCCAGCTTTCAATAGCAGTTGTTTACCATATTCCAAAGTTTACGTTTACCTCCATAAATTATAAATAATTAAAAGTTTATCAAATAGAGCTCTTAAAGTACAAAGCACCGTTACGTTTATTAATTCAAGATTTATTTGTGTTTCTTAATATTGATTTATATAATGTATTTATTCTGGCGATAAGTATTGTAAGGTAGAGGTTACAACATTGAATGTATAAAAAATAATAGTGTAAATAAAATGTGTACATTCCTTGTTGTGGCACTATCAATATAGTTTATTTATGTACACATTTGTGAATGTTGGCTATTATAAAGTATGTATATTAAAGTACTACGTATTAATTTTGGTGTAGGCGTGGTTGTTCTTGTATTTTCAAAGTCAATTTCATAAATAAGTTACCTCAGCAAAGCATTTGACAACCTTAGGGTTATCAAATGCTTTGTCTAACGATACGATCTATTGAGGAAGGTGTTATACATCTTTTCATGTTTGATAAAGTAAGCAAAAGCAGCCTATAATATAGTTTTTATTACATCAAAACAAAAAAGGGCTTTGGTAATGTTGGTCTGCAACAGGGGTCCATATTCGGCCCAATACAGCATTTCTTGTTTTATCTGTACCTAAATAAGTCCTCAACAAGTATTTATAGTTCAATGCACATGTATGCCTCAAGGTATGCAAAAAATATGTCTTAATTCACAATTGTGTACATTTTTAGCATTGACGTCGTATTACGTATGAAACAATGTACATTATTAATGTATGGAAAACTTTCATAGTAGTGAAACGAATGGAATTCTTATCTTTTGGCATTGTTGTATTTTTCTTATGTAGGGGTCCTAAAAGTGACGAAATAAAAATTAGATTCGATGTTGTTTTGTTTCATTTTATCCTTCAAAAACACTCACTACGTAATACACTATACGGTTTTGAGAAACCAATGAGAGTTAAACCAATTTATTAATTAAATAAAACAATAGCTATCATCATGGGACACAAACATAAACTCACGCCTTCTTCTCATGGAGGTAGGCAGAAACTATAGTAGCCGCAGCTACTACTGCCCTTACATACTACGCGACTAACAAAAGGAAATGCCGGGAGGGAGCGCCCTAGAAGAACATAAAATCCTTTTCTGAAGAACATCACCAATAAGGCCACTACCTTATTGGTGACATCACCAATAAGGTCACTACCTTATTGGTGATGTTTTCCAGAAAGGTCAGGTGCGTGGTTCCTATTCGCAACGAACGTGCGTATATGACCAGATGTATGAACGTAAATGAAGCAAAGGGAGTACGTAAGGATCGTAGCAGGTGGCGTCCTGTAATGCCTGAGTATTAGGAGAAATTAGGATCTTGACCAGCAGTGGGAAACTATTGGCAATGTCACTGTTTGCCGTAAGAAATGTTTTTGTAGCGATTAGTACCGTAAGGGCGCGTTACTGTGACTCTAGGGCATAACTTTGGCCCAAATCGAGATAAATGTTTAGTGTCATTAAATCCACACAAACTTCCGCAAGTACACGTCTACATCACCATCTTACTTACTGTCAATATTTTTTTTAAAACAATGTTAATTATAAATGCTTCCGAATGGAATGATTGAGGTTATTCTGAACGAAGCGTTGAGTGAAAGGGGAAGTAGAGAATGAGGGAGTGAAAGACGAACGGTTTAGATTTTAAGATATAAAAAAGACGCGGATGGTGCTAAAACTAAAGTGAAAGACGTGAACAGTGGAAGATTTTAAAATAAAAAGAAGAAGTATTTTACTAAGAGAGCTGTATTACATTTAGACCCTTTTACTACATCTATTTATAGTTACCGAAGGACATAATTACGACGTTTGGTAGTGTAGTCGCGACACTTCGGGCAGTTTAAAAGGCCAAAGTTATGCCCTAGAGTCAACGTAACCCGCCCTTACGGTACTTAATTATTATAATTAACTACATATTTGAAAGAAGCTGTTATTAACACCTTCTTTCAATTATGGTCGAATGTCAAAAGAATCGCTTTTGCAAATTAAAAGGCAGCAAACGTTTAGCAACAACATCAACTTTTAATATGGGTAAATAATGAATGCTTGCGTCATTAACTCATTAATTATCATAAACAACAGATCTTTGGCAATGACTTTCCGACCTTTACCTACGTTTATTTCCAAATATTTACACGAAACTGAGTTCATTGACCCAAGCCAGCTGCTTAATATAGTAATTAGTAATATAGAAATATGCGTTGGCAGGTTGAGCAGTACGTATACCTAAAGTTGATGACCAAACTATTCTATTAATAGACAAACATTTTTTTTTTTGGTGAAATTATATATGTTTCTGTCTTGTAAAATGCTGCTTTGCCCGCGTGACTGTCGAAAATTATTCCACGGCAACGTACTACCGGGATAAAAAGTATCCTAAATCCTATTTCGTGTCATGGTCTACCCGTATGCCCATATATCAGTAACCAATTGACCAAAGATGACCAAAACAAAAGTATACCGATCGATCAAAAGTATACCACCAAGAAATCTGTGAGCACTTGCTGAGGTACGTACCATTTACCAATAAGGGAAGTGGTAATCTGAATAACTCATTTACCTGCTAAACTTGGGATTGAGCTGCTTGCTCTAGTGTTAAAACCGTTAAATTTGACACATTATAATTACAATGCAAAATCATCATTAGGTAGAGATGAACCATTCTAAAAATGAACGCCGCGAACGTTTGTTTTTTGTTTTCCATTTCCTTTCCAAAAGTTCATTCAACTGTTCAAAAAGATTCAATGAAGAGGCCTACTAGTGTAATATTTTGATTTCTGTAACAGATACTAGTTTGTTTGACTGCCTTGTTGGTCTAGTGGTCGCAAGTGCTACTGCTGTGCCTGAAGTCCTGAGTTTGATTCTCGGGTCGGGAAAAGTGTTATTGGCCTTAGATTCTAGCTTATGGCACTCATGGGTTTCAGCTGAAAATCAGCGTCAGGTGGTATACTTTGTGTTGTCATCCAACAATATGCTGAGCTGAGGCCCTTTTGGCATTACAATCTTTGTTTTATGTTTTTATAATTATAGGGTGTATTTATTTTTTGCTGTAATGCCAATTACAGTCCTACCAACTTATCTGTGAACTGAAAGAGGACGGCACCGTCGATGCGTCGACACAATCGAATGACATGCGTCGGCACAATCGAAGACATTTCAACATGACGGCCGTAGTTCCAATTTTCGCCATTTCACAGATAAGTTGGTAGGAGTGTAAACGCATTTTTCTTTCTTTCTTTCTTTCTTTCTTTCTTTCTTATTGGGTTTTCCATCTAGAATTTCTCAGTAACAGCCAGGAGTCTGGGTATGTGCCCAGTTGATGGCAATCGGCTCACCCCCTATTACATGGGACTTACAACAAACATAACTGACGAAATGTCTGCCCAATCCTTCGGGGAACAAGGCATGTTATGTTATACTAATTTGTTATACAACATGTCTTTTTGCATCCCCGTCTAATTTAAGGTTGTGGTATAGACCATCAAACCGAACAACTTTTTCCATGGCACCAAGATCGTATTCGCGAAAAAATAATCAGCCGTCCCATACATTTGCGTTGAGTAGGTATTGAAGTTTTCTATGGGACAGTTTAAAAATTCCATGAAAAGTCCCATGGAGAAAGTTGTTCGGTTTGATGTTCTTTATCACACCCTGATATTTGACGAGGATGCAAAATGACACGTTGTTTATCTACAACCTCTAAACTGGTATAATTTTACCAAAACAAATAATGCCCTTTGAGTTTGTGGCAGCATTTTTCTCGACCTTTTGAGTTCTGCAGATTCACCAGTGAATCAAAAACAATAGGATTTCGATGTGTCTCATTTGCTAGGCTTTGATAGGTACGGCTGTAAGCTAGGAAAAGCCGTAAAACCTTAAAAAAACATTCACCTGTGTGCTTTCAATAGGTACACTTACAGAAACCATTTATCAGGTCGCGCTACTGCTGAACATGAGGTCCAGCACCCTAATTGCGTAACACATTATCAATCGGAGTTGGTTTCGTTTTGACAGTTCAACAACATTCATTGCGTTATTTACGTTGTCGAGTAAACAAATTTTTCGAACATATGAAGCAATGGATTAGCAATTTGTTTCAAAATTATTCAAATTCCGATCGATACTGTGTTACGTAATTAGGGTGCTGGGTTCGATTCCTAGGTCGGGCATAGTGGTATTGAATTTTTCTATCTGGAATTTCTCAGTAGCCCAGAGTTAGGATTTTAATTTTTTTTTTTTTTTTTTTTTTTTCCTGGTTGATGGCAATAGGCTCGTCCCCTATTACATGAGACTTTAACTTAACGGACAAAATGTAGGTGTGCTATAGGTACCCTTCTGCCCAACCCTTCAGAAAAACAAGGGAGACAAGGTTATGTATGTTATATTATTTATGGTAAGTAAAGTGTCTCCTTAGACAATAGGTACTATATCCATGCGTCTCCGTCGGTACACGCACAAAATTGTCTTTATTCAAAATTCTCCTCACTATCTAAATTTTAGGTTTAAGATTCTTAAATGTCTTTCATTCATCTGCATCATCTGCCTAACCTTTTCCCAACTATGTTGAGGTCGGCTTCCAGTCTAACCGGATGCAGCTGAATACCAGTATTTTACATGGAGTGACTGCTTATCTGACCTCCACAATCTAGTAACTGGGTAATACGGTACCCCTTGGTAAGCCTGGTTGCCAGACTTTCGGGCTTCTGACGACTCGTAACGACTGTCAAAGATCCACGAATGACAGCCGGGACTAACGGTTTAACGTGCTTTCCGAGGCACGGAGGACATCGACCCGTGCGGCTGTTACTTAGCCACGAGCTCCTCCTCTAAAATGTATTTCATTATTCTATAATAATCGATGAAAATGACCACGCACTGTCGTCACATGTGTCCAAAAATAAAATTAGCGAACTAATGACACTGACGAGTTTTACCTTGAGTTTTTCTATCATATGAGTCAGTAGCTAGTAAAGAGAAATTATGAGAAGGCCAAGAGTAATGAGCGAAAAGTTTTTCTGCTCTAGCTACATCTATACTAATCTATACGATGTCCGAATAGCCACTACTTACCGAATAAATTCAAAAATGGAACAGAATTTGTATGAAATTATCTGCCAAGTAAGTTAATAGGAACTTAATCGTTGGTGGTGAAACAGGCCCATAGAGGTAAAATTTGCGAGTTTTATTTTTATTAGCGAAAATTCTTTCACAAATGGGAAGCTACATTATTGTCAAGTATCATAGGGTATATTTTATGATAACAAAAGAAACACGTAGACGAAGTTGTAGGTGGAAGCTAGTATAATTTGCATTTAGGAGCGAAAATATTAGGCAATTTTCAAACAAAGACCTTTCTCACACTTCGGGCGCATGTCAGAATTTACTTTATCATGATGATTGTACTTAATTCCTTGACTGTATATTAAGTAAGCATCGGGGAGGTCCCTGAGGCTGAAAGTAGATTTAAAATTAAGATTAAAAAAACTAAAGTGAAAAAAAAACAAAAATATATTTATATAAAAAAAAAAACACCGATTCCCGCCATCATTACGTTGCCATAAGTACCCCCTAGCGATAGAATGAAAGCAACAACAGTTGCCCGCCAATCCCCGTTCGATCGGTTCACGGTTGACGGTGACTTTTCGACAACCTGGATAAAAGTGGACATCCAGATCCAATCCTAGTTGTTGGAGGTTAAAGGATTTAAAAAATCCTTGAACCAACAACTGGGTTGCCGGCCGAAGCAGAGCAAGGGTAAGTATCGTACTCTCTTTGGTGAATTTGTCTATAGTCAATGGGGTTGTTTACCGGAAGCTTCGCCACGAGAGAGCGCTGTTTGTTTGTCACTTGTCAAAATCAACATGAAGACAAAGCGACCAATCGGCGACAAGAAAAACACTTAGCACCATCTCCCGAAAAAGTTTTCATCAAGAAATTCCATTGGCAGCTGAATGAAAGTAACAAACACTTAGCGCCATCTACGCGGAACTAATATGACAGTTTTTTTCCCCATTCGGGTGAACCCTTAGGTTAGTATAGCTACTAACCGGCAAGTCTGGAGATGGACATTTTGAAACCTATGTAGCAGTTTTTGGCGTTAATTGCTATATACGAGTATCTTCGAAACTAGGAGGTTTGGTGTTGCTTTTTTTTTTACGAAAATTTCTAATTCATCTGACAAAAAATGTGTGACTTTTTAATTTTTTCTCAATGGTGGCGCTGTTTGCAGCTCTACTCGCCTTAAGTAGGTAGCTATTTCTCCAGTGCTTTTTAGTCTACTCCCTCCGTTATTCCACAATTGTATCCAAGTCATTGGTGCCGACTCTCTTGTGAACGCACTAAACTAAAGTTAGAGAATCGCTATCTTTTACTAACAGGCAGCGCGAGAAAAGGACGGCTATAGCTATGAACTAAGTTGGAGATGTCAAACTAGTTCACGCCTTGCGCTTCACCGTGTTTTTTAGTCGACATGTTTTTACGTGTCGTCTAAATGTCTATGGAAAAATTAGTTCTAACTAATTTGACAGCTCTAATTTACTTTCGTCTCTTTCTTGTTATAATAGAGAGAAAAAGTTAGCAATAGCCTAAATTAAGTTTAGTTTGTGCACAACAGAATCGGCACCACTGACTGACTTTTCAAAACTAATTTTTCATAACTTTAAAACATTAATTCAAAAACAATATTCGCACTGCCCATATTACTCAATACAAATAAAATACTAATCTACAAAACCTCATAAACCCGAATTAGTTCCTTATTTTTCGTGCAAATAACGTATTATACTCGAATATCTGCTCGCAAACACTCATGCTCATTCGAGCTTGCTCAGCCCGATCCGGTTTCAGTATTTTGTTTGGTATCAAGTAGCGAGTTTTCTTGTATCCTACGTAGAAGAAAATTAAATAACATTTACAAAGAAAATCGGTGTGTTGTCGATAATCTTACTTTGAGATTCAAAACCATGTCTCGTAATGGATGGATTATTTTAATATTCCCTCTTCAAACAGACTCAGGATTTTTCTGATGCCGAAACCAGTTTTTTTGTCATGTTTTTCGATACTCAAGGATAATGTGAAAAGGATTCGGTTTAAAGATTACAATTTACATTAAATAATATAATGTAATGGAAAGAATTATGAATTTTATTTCTAAGATTTTCGATGGATAAACTGTATTTCAGTCCGACAAACAGTCTTACCAAGAGGTAGTCAGATACACAGTCGCTCCATGTAAAATACTGGTATTCAATTGCATCTGGTTAGACCGGCCCCAACAGGGCTGGGAAAAGGCTAGGAAGAGACTCAATTGAAATTCTATTTTTGTTATCCAACAATTAAATTCATAAAAAAAAAAACATTCTGATTTGACGACAAAATCTAATTCACTTTTCTCTAATGTTTATTCAAATCTCTCTTTACAAATGAACACGTTAATATAAAATATAAATTCAAGAGTACCTAATAGCTGCAGAGACGGTTACTGCAGTTGACCGCAGATCCTTTGAATAGTCAAAGCTTGGCAGTTAGCAGGGGACTGTCAAAGGAATACCCTACCTGTTGCACAAGTAGAAGTAATCAGAGAAATGTATTTATTTATATGTCATAGTAAGATGGTTGTAGGTAGCCGTGATAAAGTTATATTCCTAAGGCTAAAGCTATCAACCGTAATATAAAGCGGTTCTTATCTATCCTACGTAGCAATGTATAATTATGATATGAGCTCATGTTAAAACGAAAAAAAGCGGTAAAGTGCGTGTCGGGCCACGCGCAGTAATAGGGTTCCATAGTTACACAATAATGCGGACTAAAAAGAGGGCTTTTTGTTGTTTCATGAATATTTGACTATTAGCTGTGATAGTTTTCCTTTTAACTTCGTTTTGTATACTACTACCGTGAATTTTTTCACCAATCCAAAACTAACCGTTTAGTTGGAAGGGCGGGGGGGACACTTGACTCTAACAAAAATGTGCACTTTAAAGCTTAATATTTCAGAAACGGATCCCTAAACCAAAAAAATTATTTCACAAACCCACAATATTTTTGAAAGACCCATCCAACAACACTCCACACCATGGGGTAGACGAGAAAAAAAAAACATCCCACTTTACGTGTACCTACAGAAGGCACCCCAAAAAAATTTTTTTTCTTGATTTTATTTTACCACTTTGTCGGCGTGATGAATATGTAGGTATATCCAAGCCAAATTATAGCGTTCTAGTAGTAAGAGTCTCTGAGCCAAGGTGCAAACGGACAGACGGACAGATGGACAGACGGACAGACGGACGGACGTAGCGAAACTTTCCGTAGCCATAAGGGTTCCTTGGTGACTACGGAACCCTAAAAACAAACAAACAATGAAAAACAATCGAATAAACGATTATGTAGGTTTAATTAGGTATAATGGTCACAGTGTTAAAATTAAAATAAAATATGAAATGCAATAAACGAATGAGTATTTAAGTATTTAAGTCACATCAAAATTAAAATTAAATGACAAATGGATGTCACGCGCCAGTTTTAACATCTCCAACCTCCATACAAGTAAGTTGACTGACACAATCAGTGCGAGGGAATTTCATCCCGAATCCCGCGCGGGATTCACCTTAGTTTGTCCAATGCTTTATACATTGACGTTCTTGCCCAACTTTGATCTTTGCTAAACGTAATAATAATTGTATTCTAGTGCAATTCCCTAAACGACAATCGCTGATTGACCGGCCGATAGATATCGCGTTACCAATTGATTTTTAAAGCCTCGTTATTGGCAAAATGGCATTAAATGATAATGTCCTCAACACGCTGGCCTATTCGGAATAACTATATAGGCATCTCATGTGGTTTTAAAATGTGGGAAAAATCAATCTGACTAGCCTTTTCCCAACTATTAACTGGGTGCAGCTGAATACCAGTATTTTACATGAAGCGACTGCCTATCTGACCCCCACAACCCAGTAACTGAGTAATACGATACCCCTCGGTAAGACTGGTTGTCAGACTTTCGGACTTCTGACGACCCGTAACGAATGTCAAAGATCCACGAATGACAACCGGGACCAACGGCTTAACGTGCTTTTCGAGGCACGGAGGAGTCTCGTTATTTAAAGATGGTGGATGGATGGGTGATCCACGGACAAACCCCGGCAAGCGCAGCTTAACCTGATGGATCGACCCGTGCGGCTGTTATTACTTAACCACGAGCTCCTCGAGTGGTTTTAAAATGTGGGAAAAGTAGTTAATAATCTATATAATTATATAAATAAAAATGAATGGCTAAATGTGTTGTTAAGCGCAAAACGAACGGCTAGACCAATTCGGCAAATTTTTATTTTCAAATATTCTTTGAAGTCCGAAGCAGGTTCAGATTAGAAAATTCGGGAAAACTGAGAGTGCATTTTCTATGGGAATTTTGTATGAATTATTGAACAGGACAACGCCTGTCAGGTCAGCTAGTTCAGAATAGAATATAATCTTATTTAATTATTGCTACAGGTAGTTTATAAAAGAAAGCCGGTCAAAAACGTGTATCTGAGTAGGAGATTCAACAGCTGAGTGGTTCATATTCCTACGATGTACAACATTACGACTTACAAAAATCCTAACTAATTTTATAAATGTGAAAGTGAGATGGTTTGTTTATTACGCTTTCACGCTACGAACGGATTTGGATGAAATTTGGCACATGGGTAGACCGTGATCTAGAAAAGGATATAGGTAAATTCCATCCTGGATCGCCAGCGAAATAGCGGCAACAGCTAGTAAGAAATAAATCCTATTGCTATAATTCTACTACGTATTAGCGATACCTCAAATGGCATATGGTTATATTTCTATGCATCTGTTAGCCGTAATAACTACATGATCTCTGGCTTTTTTCTCATTATTCAATATGTTATATATGTCGGAGGAGAATGTCAGCGTTCGTTGCCGGACTGGTCGTCGTCCATTGATGTAATCGAAATAAGACTCAATATGCACTCTACAGTTGTAAGTAGATTGATTTAACAAACAATGAGTTAAAAAGTAGCACACATGAATCGGATGGAACTGGATTCGTATCGGAACGCGGCGAGATCGGGGCGAGGTTGGTAGCGCACGTCCGTTCAGTTCGGTGTCTAATCACGAAGTCCTCGTAAAGTACAGGAACATTGAATGACAGCCGTCATCTGTCACCGTTATTTTCCCCCGGAAATTCAAAATGACATTGACAGCTCGCACAGTGATGCCAACCCCCGTTTCCGAACACACCCAAGTCGGTACAACTTGACGTTCCGTTCAGAATCCACGACATATTATAGTTAAGTAAATACCTACTTAAAACAAGTTTATAAAATATATGATATAATACCAATGAAAACACTTTTTTCTTGCAAACGTCAATCTCGAAATAAAAATAAATCTGTTTATCGACGAATTTATTTACCTCGCGCCGATAAAAATAAACACTTTAACTTATTGACATCATACTGTTACCTTGTCAAAGCTGCTTCAACCTGAAACTCTTTCTATGACGTCAAGCACTAAGTATAGTCGACCTCTTATTGCCTTGTCACCCTAAGGTTGAATGTCACTTGGACTTCATAAAACGACAAGGTCTATTTTCCTATGTAACAGTTAGATAATTTCAACCTTAGTGAAGCATCAATTTACTGGGAATTCTTGTCAAAAGTAACCGGCTGACGTACGTGTATGATCTGAAGGCCAAATCTCGTACCTAAAAACGTTCAAGTGTCAATCTTATGCCAGCAACAATCAAATGTCAAAAATGTAGGTAAACGCAAAACAATTTTGGACAAGTTGAGACTGAGATGAGATTGCGAACGTTGTTAAAAATACGGGAATTGCTTCTCAGATGTATGAACGTAATTGAAGCAAAAGGAGTATGTAAGGATCGTAGGAGGTGACGTTCTGTAGTTTCTGCCTACCCCCAGGGGAAGAAGACGTGAGTTTATCTACGTAGGTATATGTATGTATTGTCAAAAGTTCAAAGAAAGTGGTAAAGGAATTAAGAGGTTGACTATACCACAGAACTTAAAGGCCGTTTACGTATTGTTATCAATAATAAATAATATCGTATTTTATTCAATTAGCTATGTTAAAATTATATCTGTTCTAATATTAAAAGTATTGTATTGACTATTTTAGTACCGACTGAGTTTGTAGATGGCACGACTAACCAATCACAGCGTATCGCAAAAAGGCGGGGATAAGAATGGCGGGGGAAAACGCCATCTTGGTTGTCGTGCCCATCCTGCAAACTTAGTCGTGCATAAGTCGTCGAGAAACGAGTGTTAATCTCTAGCTGTGTTTCAAGGATACCGAGTGGTGATTGTAAAAGTATATTTGATTTTGTGTGTTTGGGAAATACACTAAGTAAATACATTAACATGTTTCTATTATTTCTAAAACCTTATTTTTGAAAGCCATGAACCTGAATATTAGTTAATTCTTCATATTTAAACTATTACTAGATTATCTGTAAAAGTACAGAGTCTACATCTCAGAAGTGGGATAAAGATTCCTGTTTTGGCCAGTTAAATATTTTTTGTACCTATCCTTAATTAATTATCTATTATTATGCCTGAGTATTAAACCATTGTGATATTTTATTTGTCCTCTTGATAAAAAAATAATGATGAATGATAATGAAAAATATAATATATATACTGCTACCTACGTTAACAATTGTTTTGGTTCTTGGCTGTAAAATTGCATTTGAAATTCTTATTTAAAGTAAAAACAATTTGAAATGCTGTTTTTTTTATTGTGTTGTAATAAAACGCTGCTTAACTATGCTATTAGAATTTTTCTTAACACTTTCACACTACACTAAACGTCCCCAGACGTATTAACAAAATTTCTATTGTCTCGTTCAGTACGCTTCGACCGGAAAAGCATATGCAAACGCATACAGACCTATAAATATACAATAGGAAATGGTCTGTTTCAATTGTTCTACTTTAAAGTTTTATTTTGTACAACCACGAGGTGTAATATTAGGTGGATGTTTCAACATTGGCGGTATTTGGTGTTTGCAATATTAACTCATTACGATTGTTATGTTACTTTCATACACGCCACCGCGGACCGCCGAGCATCGAGCCGGGTGGATCACCGAACATCGAGGCGAGCAGACCGCCGAGCATCCAGCCGGGTGGATCACCGAACATCGAGGCGAGCAGACCGCCGAGCATCGAACCCTGCGAACCGCCGCGCATCGAGCCGAGTGGACCGCCGAACATCGAGCCGGCGCACCGCCGAGCATCGAGCCGGCACACCGTCGAGCATCGAGCCGGAACACCGTCGAGCATCGAGCTGGCGCACCGTCGAGCATCGAGCCGGCGCACCGTCGAGCATCGAGCCGGCGCACCGTCGAGCATCGAGCCGGCGCACCGTCGAGCATCGAGCCGGCGCACCGTCGAGCATCGAGCCGGCGCACCGTCGAGCATCGAGCCGGCGCACCGTCGAGCATCGAGCCGGCGCACCGTCGAGCATCGAGCCGGCGCACCGTCGAGCATCGAGCCGGCGCACCGTCGAGTATCGAGCCGGCGCACCTTCGAGCATCGAGCCGGCGCACCGTCGAGCATCGAGCTGGCGCACCGTCGAGCATCGAGCCGGCGCACCGCCGAGCATCAAGCCGGTCGTGCCACCGATCAACGAGCCCTGCGGGCCATCAAGCATCGAGCCCTGCAAGCCGCCGAGCAACGAGTCGTGCGGACTGCCCTGCAGAGCATTAGGACATGTCTCTTCTGGCCGTGCGAGTTGCAAGTCGCCAAGAAGTCGTAATAGCTGCCGTTCGCGTAGCTCAGTACGGCACCCGCGAGCCAGCATGGTGAGAGATGTGCAAGCCACAGTTGAAGATAAGACCACAGGTGAGTCGACTTCTTCAGTAGGATTATACTCTTTCGGAACTTGTTGTTTTAAAATTTAGAATGATGGTGTAGATAAATAAGTTCCCTGAACAACACGATTCCCCAGTTTGACCCAAGTAAACGGGATCAGACAATGACAGGTGGCTTCATAAAGTCGAGTGCATTTTCCGTGGCATCGACGAAAGGTTGGCTAGATTATAGGTGCTGAGCCAGCTGTTTGATAACCATAACAAACTCCTTTCGTATTTATGAAATGCTCGAAATACAAAATTCAACAACGAGCGTATTATATTTATTTATTTGCTGTCATGCACATTACACATTTTACAAATACAATAATACGCGTATATCCACATGTGCATGAACCCTGTCAGGGCACTAAAAAGCACAAAGTTGGTTTGCTGTTGTACCCGTTCACCGCCACGTCCTTAAGCGGTTAATTAATCTGCCTATAGCAACTATGTTGGGGTCGGCTTCCAGTCTAACCGGATGCAGCTGAATATCAGTATTTTACATGGAGCGACTGCCTATCTGACCTCCACAACCCAGTAACTGGGTAATACGTCTTGGTAGGACTGATTGTCAGACTTTCGGGCTTCTGACGACCCGTAACGACTGTAAAAGATCCACGAATGACTGCCGGGACCAACGGATTAAACGTGCTTTCCGGGGCGCCAAGGAGTTTTTGTATGTAAAGATGATCGCCCATAACTCACCAACCCCGGGCAAGCGTAGCTTGGCCTGATGGATTGACTCGTGCGGATGTTATTACTTAGCCACGAGCTCCTCTAGTGCTGTTGAGTTGGTGAACATTAAATTAAATTAGATTAGCAACCAGTTTGATTTTGTCTGACTCTAGAATCTAGATTGTCCTATGGAGCAGGACCAGCATGTTTCCAAGCATTCTTATCTTGGATATTATTTCTCTAATTTGTAATATGCTTGTTTACACAGTCTAGGTACTGTGTAATAACATTTTTCTATTAAAACTGATCTTAGTTAGCTATCTATTGAATTGGCATATTCGTCATCATTTACGTGACTTAGCAATTTATTACAATACTTAGGTCAAGCTGGTCATGTGGCGGAACAGTGCTATGGTAAACTTCCGACCACTGAAGAGAGAAAGGTCACGTGAGTAAAGGATAGGAGTGATGTAGGCACGGTTGAAAACTACCCCGTTGTCGAAAAACGATTTATCCATAACGTTCAAAGATTTTGGAAGTCAATGCTCATCAATTACGTTGTTAACATTTCGAAATGTAGGTTCAAGTTATACTTAGTGTCAATCAAAATATACTTCTAGACTCGAGTTAGTCTTAATAATCTTCAAGTACAACAGTAGCGAAGCTACAACTTTCCTAGCAGACAAGCCAAAAAAAATTGTTCAGTTCTCATAAACTCCTAGATTACATCAAAATTTAATACCTCACTAAGTCATTCATCATCTATGAAAATAAAATTATCAATGTTTTACAGAAATAATACTATAATAGGTACTATCGATTATATGTAGTTCTATTTCTGAAAAACAGCCAATTTAAAATTTATTCTAAAATGATGTTATACGAGTAAATAATCAAATGCAAAAGGTTAAAAACACCTCATTCCATCTAGTTCTCGCCTACGCATTTTTCTCTTTTTGCCCCGGTAATAACTCGTTCAAAAAAAAAACAAAAAAAAAGAAAAAGATTCACCATGCACCGTAGCTAACGTAGTGTTTCGGAACCTCCGATTGCCACCGAAGAGTGCGCGAAGTAGTGTGATCGGAACTACACTTCTGACACACAATGTGCGGCTTCTTGGCACTGTTGTCGTCAGAACAACTGGGTTCGCGACTTAGGATCCCGTAGTTAGAATAGGAACGCGTTTTTGCAAGGTTTTTCTTATGGTGGATTAAATACCTGTAATGTGACTATGTATGTACCTACTATATTAAATTATTAAATCTCTTTGTACTTATTTTGTAATTGATTCTGTCATTAACAAACAGGCTTTGTTTGTATACACATAGTCATGGAAGAGGGAGGTCTTCTGTTACAGGTATATCTATATCTCCATATTTTAAAGAAAGCCTCTAAAATGGATGTGTTAAAAACTGTTGATTACGAAATAAATAAACTTAAATTATTTAGTAATATTAAACTCAAGTAGTTGTTGCTCCGAAGGTAAGCTTGTAGCAATGGGATTGTATGAGGTCATCATCCCTGCAGCAGGCTCATGATAGTATGGTCGGGATAGTTGGAATTCTACATTATGAACACAACAACAAAATTAGCATTTATTGTCGTTTCTACATTTAGGTATATCTATAATTCGTATGGTGTACATAATAAAGAGTGGGTATTCTATTCTAAAAGATCCTCAGTTTTATGACGTTAAATCAAATTGTAAGATGAAGTGTGTTGGCTCCCCTGAAAATAAATGGAATGAGTATCCAAGTAGCTGATGTTCAATGGGGCATGAACAACACGTTTAACAAGGACATACATCGAACACCACCAGAGGTTCTATTCGGTATTAGACTATCGGGTCCAAGCTTAGTGAATGCTGAACAGGCTAGTTGACAATTCTTTAGGAAACCGAATAAGTTCCTTGCAGTCTAGTTACCTTAAAACATAAATCATTTATTAAAACAAAAATAATTTTGAATATTTAAAACTCAATTTAATTTTTATACTTAGTCAAAACGGGGCACACAGTAATGGCGGCTCGAGTGACTTCATCGTCTTTAGTCGTAACGTATCGCGCTCTGTTGTGCATTCAATTTCACTTGTTCGATTCAAGTTCAATTGGTTTATTTTATGTAATTATTGCTTAAAAATATTTAATACTTAACCTAAAATCATTTATAAAACTAAGTTGAACTTTGATACTTTTAGCTTAGCTCGCAACCATTCTACATACTAAAATTTATAACGTATTTTTCTTACTGTCACTAGCCTATATCCGAACTGACAGACGGCTTTTCTGTTTTTTTTTCTAACAGTCAAGACCTGTCACAAATTACAAATTTTACCCAATAGAAATTAATTGAAGATACTCCCCTGGATGCTAGCCAGTCTTATTTGACAGCTGTTTCAACTTGTGACAAAATTAAGGCCTGGTTGACTTTTAATACTGCAAGCCGTAAAATTATTTACATAAAGCGAACAAAATCGTAATCCGATAAATAGGTCCTAGTGGGTAGAAGTCGCTCAGACTAGTGTTCTGAGCTAGTGTTGTACGTCTGCACGTCAAGTCGCATTCGTATCCACTAAAAAAAAAAAAACATATTTTCTAAGAAAAATGCAGAGTTGAGCAATACAATATTCCAAATCTCGTTATGGTAAAACGACTGGACCTAACTTTGGCTTATTTCGTTAGTATTTTATAAATTACCGAATATTTCGATAAATTAAAATAACTTTCATAGATAAGTCAAACTATCTGACAGTTGTTAATCAAAGGTTTATGTCGGTAAGAGTGTACCTGGTCAAACTTTGCTAATTTTGCTATATTATGCTAGATGGCGTCACTGAGACATGGGTTATCAGTATTTCTGTGACATCTCTTCTGATATCCTTTCTCAAATCGTCTGGCAATAACAGCGAATAACCTAAAATGTGAATATCATTAAGTATTCAATTTGAGTTTAACAAATCTTCATATATATTTCAGTTTTACCTACAGATTTTCCTTTTCAGACCCTTAGACCATGAAATAATGTCTACTGAGGTCAACTCTGGCTATGAAATAATGCCAGATACTTAAAATGGGCCATGAAATAATGCCCGTAGTACATCGAGCCATGAAACAAAGCTCGTTATTAATTATAGTGGGCCATGAAATAATGCCCAAAATTAATACACAACCTTTTCAGACCCTTAGACCATGAAATAATGTCTACTAAGGTCAACTCTGGCTATGAAATAATGCCAGATACTTAAAATGGGCCATGAAATAATGCCCGTTTAAGTACATCGAGCCATGAAACAACGCTCGTTATTAACTATAGTGGGCCATGAAATAATGCCCAAAATTAATACACAACCTTTTCAGACCCTTAGACCATGAAATAATGTCTACTGAGGTCAACTCTGGCTATGAAATAATGCCAGATACTTAAAATGGGCCATGAAATAATGCCCGTTTAAGTACATCGAGCCATGAAACAACGCTCGTTATTAACTATAGTGGGCCATGAAATAATGCCCAAAATTAATACACAACCTTTCCAGACCCTTAGACCATGAAATAATGTCCACTGAGGTCAATTATAATAATATTAACGTTCCTATTACTTTTTAGATGATTGTTTTAGTCCTTATTGAACTTAAATTTTAAATAAGTTGGTATAGATTTGTAAAATGACCGCACTGTCACATTAGGTGGATGCCTGTAATGATAGTTGTAAGGGAGATTTAAATAAATAAATAACTCTGGCTATGAAATAATGCCAGATACTTAAAATGGGCCATGAAATAATGCCCGTATAAGTACATCGAGCCATGAAACAACGCTCGTTATTAATTATAGAGGGCCATGAAATAATGTCCAAAATTCAATTAATAATCAGTGTTGTTAACAATTGTTTAGTAAATCCTACATTTATTTTCTTTACACTTTTCGTAACAGGTACTCCACAGTGATGATGTATTGTGCTACTGTTTTTGTTATAATTATTTTTGTCGTTGATCAGCTATTGATTGATGATTCAGCTATAATTTTATTTGTTTTGTTGGTATTTTTTTGTGCTTTCTTTACACGAGGACGTGTAAATGTACCTTGGATGGCCGACTGTTATCAATAATAAATAATATCGTATTTTATTCAATTAGCTATGTTAAAATTATATCTGTTCTAATATTAAAAGTATTGTATTGACTATTTTAGTACCCACTGAGTTTGTAGATGGCACGACTAACCAATCACAGCGTATCGCAAAAAGGCGGGGATAAGAATGGCGGGGGAAAACGCCATCTTGGTTGTCGTGCCCATCCTGCAAACTTAGTCGTGCATAAGTCGTCGAGAAACGAGTGTTAATCTCTAGCTGTGTTTCAAGGATACCGAGTGGTGATTGTAAAAGTATATTTGATTTTGTGTGTTTGGGAAATACACTAAGTAAGTACATTAACATGTTTCTATTATTTCTAAAACCTTATTTTTGAAAGCCATGAACCTGAATATTAGTTAATTCTTCATATTTAAACTATTACTAGATTATCTGTAAAAGTACAGAGTCTACAGTATATTACCTATGTCAATCCTAGAAATATTGGTTACCGGCTCACAGTACTGAGAACATCTGAAAAACAAGACTGCTTTTGAGAGAGAAAGATGTCAACAAGGTGTAATTGAAATTACTGAACACCTCTTATGGGGTCATTGTACTCATCATTGCGACCAACTTTCACTAACCACCACCAACCACCAACCAAACAACCAACCAACCAACCTTAAAAATGAAAATCAACAGTTCACCCCATTTTTTCGATAGCTAGTAAATTTTTTTGCGATTATAAGTAGTTCATAATGATGATATAATAATGTAACCCTTAAGAGATTTTCAGTTATTTTAATTACACCTAATTAAGCTCAAAAGGCTGCCCAACTTAATGGGACTGGGCAGGACATGGCTGCCGCATACCAGACAAACTGTGGGCTCAGATAGCACAGAACTGGTGCCCTGAGACAGAGAGGCGAGGCCGCGGCAGGCCACGTTGGATGGCGGGATGGACTGGACAGATTCAGCCAAAACTGTAAGGAGAACGCGCGAGCTCGCGAACGATGGAAGGAGTGGAGGGAGGCCTTTACCCAGAAATGGGACAGTGCAGGCTAACAAAAAAGTACAATGTTATGTTTTAAATAACACTAAATCTGGTGAAGTAAAGTTCCGGGGGTTGGCTTTTAAAAGAGCTGTTAAGTCTCTGAACCGTCTCTGAACCCAAGCGAAAGGATGCAACTACATCCTCACAAAGTAGGACTATCTCGACGATACAGCAACAGGGTGTCGATGTGCAGCTGTGGCGCAAACTATTTTATTTTATTTATTTATTTAACACTACACCGCTATCATAACAGGAATATCCCACAGCGATAGGGTGGTACTTATGTAAGCTTATAATTATTTTACAAATTGTAACATAAATGGTATGTAGTTATTCTTATTTATTTATTATTTATTTATTTATTTCCCACCATACAATTATCTTTACAGGAGGAGCTCGTGGCTAAGTAATAACAGCCGCACGGGTCGATCCATCAGGTTAAGCTACGCTTGCCGGGGTTGGTCCGTGGATGGGTGACCATCTTTACATACCGAGACTCCTCCGTGCCTCGGAAAGCACGTTAAGCCGTTGGTCCCGGCTGTCTTTACGGGTCGTCAGAAGCCCGAAAGTCTGACAATCAGTCTTACCAACGGGTATCGTATTTATTACCCAGTTAATGGGTTGTGGAGGTCAGATAGGCAGTCGCTCCATATAAAATTATGATATTCAGCTGCATCCGGTTAGACTGGAAGCCGACTCCAACATAGTTGGGAAAAGGCTAGGCAGATTGATTGATACAATTATCTTTACAGGTTTAACACCTAATGCGATAATGTAAACAACTATTATTTTCAGAATACCGCTATATAGTTATAAACAAATAATTTTGTAGGTACTTATTGCTACTACAAACACAACAATTATTATCTATGTCACAATAGGACCATAACTTATTTCAAAGAGGGCTATTACTATGAACCCACCCAGACTACAACAAAATATATCCATGTCTTCCGCTATACGGTTTAGGACACGGAGTGCGCGCGTAAACGGTGCCTCCTTCACCAGCTTAGCTTGTGAATTAATTCAATGAACTGGAAAAAATGTCATTCCTTTCGGCGACATCATTGAGTGTAAGTAAGGCGCGAGTAACTGGCGCTTTTAAAAGCAAGTTAGTCCTGCCGCGCGGCCCAGCCAGCAGCTGCGGCCGTCTCCGCCTCAGCACGTAGTTGTCGAGCACGCATAGATTTATCTCCTTTAACACCCCCTGATTTTCAATTATACCATTGATTAATTTAAAAACATAAACGGCGAGAGTCATATCCCTTCTTAATTCTAACTTATTGTACACAACCATGCCTAGAACAAACAAGGTTGGGTACATCAATGGATAATAAGGATGTACTCCATATAGTCTCTTGTACAGATACCTTATGAATTTATTTTGTATGCGTTCCAACATGACACTGTATTTAGTTTCATGTGGTGCCCAAATAATTGCATTACACTCCAACTGACTCCTTATCAGCGCATTGTACAATGTTGTAATAGCTTTAATGTGTTTGAACTCTTGAGCACGACGAAGTACGAAACCTAGGCTCCTATACGCACTATGTTCCACTTCCTATCCTGTCCTCTGTACCCCAAAACATGCAGCCATATCGACTTCTGCGCTACCATCGACGATGCCGTGAAAGTGGCGAAGTATTGGGCCAGCAAAATGTACCTAATACATTGTCGTGCCATCGACACAACGAAGAAGAAGATCTTTTAAGTTCAAACTTCACACACAAAGCACGCTCAACCAACCACTATTACAAACTTGTCTATCATGCAAAGACGTACCTACACGCCTGTAAACGCACCATGGAAATCTGCGATCATTTCCATAACGATGTTGTTATGCTAAACTTTGCTATTATAAATAAATAAGGCGTAGTATGACGTTCGTGATGACATCGTGTTCTTTTGTTTAGATTAAGAGATTAATTTAGCGGAAAACATGATTTTGAAGTGGCAATAGCCTCTATCGTGAACTGAAGAGCGAGAGGTGTGGAGTCAATTCCCAGTCCTAGCGCTGTTTATGTGAATTGTAGTACAAGCGTATCAGCGTCAGCGTATCGTTGTGTAGCGTAGCTGTCATTCCACCTGAAGCTTGAGACACTATTGACAGCTTACTTCAAGCTCGCTCACTTCGCCTAAGTTTTCATGGTGAGATTTTTACAGAATAAAAAATCAATCAGTCTGCCTAGCCTTTTCCCAACTATGTTGGGGTCGGCTTCCAGTCTAACCGGATGCAGCTGAATACCAGTATTTTACATGGATCGACTGCCTATCTGACCTCCACAACCCAGTGACTGGGTAATACGATACCCCTTGGTAACACTGGTTGTCACTTTCGGGCTTCTGACGACCCGTAACGACTGTTAAAGATCCACGAATGACAGCCGGGACCAACGACTTAACGTGCTTTCCGAGGCACGGAGGAGTCTCGTTATGTAAAGATGGTCACCCATCCACGGACCAACCCCGGCAAGCGTAGCTTAACCTGATGGATCAACCCATGCGGCTGTTATTACTTAGCCAAGAGCTCCTCCTTTACAGAATAGCAATTAACAATTTAACTTTTTAAGACTTTTAGAGATATTTAAACAAATACTAGCAATGAGTATTTTGATTGTACTTGAACTAAAAAAAGTGAGCCAGTTTTGGTATATTAGAGGAAGATATGTTACGCGCCAATATCGCAATCACTAAACTTGGGCTCGGCACACGGCTACATGTACCGAAACTCACACATCTATGGTTACAGTCGCAAACCTACATTTAGGACAGAGATAGGATCCGGCGATGTGGTGCGAGTGAAATCGACTAGCCGAATGTTGGCCGAATGTTTACGATTATGAATGACATTGCATGTCTATCTCGCTCTTACAAACATGGCAAAGCAAACAATAAATATTATTATAATTTTCAACAAATTAACTGTTTTGGCTGTACTTACGAGTGAAAAGTAATCCCGTGGAACTTATTTTTGGTTTTTGAACTAATTTTGCACGTTTTGAAAATACTGGAAGGTATTGTTGCTGCTTATTTAGATGATTACGGTAATTTTACTTAACGTGCTACACAAACGCCAGTTCGATTCTGACTAAAGTAAATTAGGCCCGTTGGCACAATATATGCGGTCCACGTCGAGGAGCGCTTACCATATTTTCCCTTATTTGTAAATAATGGTTATTACGTATAACGTTCGACGTAGACATCACGCTTAATAAACGCTTGATGTCTGCGTCGAATTTTATACTTAAAGTAAATATTGATAGAGTTACTAATAAGTAACTCTATCATATATATATATCGAGGCTCGAGCGCTTTTAAAATATCTCTGAATACAGAGACATTTTAAAAGCGCTCGAGCCTCCGCGAGGATTTTTCCGTTTGGTGGAAACTGACCCTTAGGGAGAAGTGACGAATAAGTAACAAACAGTTTCGTCGATTACCTTGATCTTCTGGACTCACATTCTGCTACAGACTGTCAATGTTTTCAATTATTTCTTACTAGTACTACACATGATTTTTGTAACCGGTTTTTTTAACGAAAACGAGGCAAAAGGAGTATGTAAGGATCGTAGCAGGGGGCGTTCTGTAGTTTCTACCTACCCCCATGGGAATAAGGCGTGAGTTTATATATGTATGATTTTTCTAGACATATCTATGAACAATAAATCAATTAAAACAATACTCCGACCGTTTTCAAAGTTCGAGACAGATAGTCCTTCGAAGCTTCAAGTGACAGACAAGTTTCAAGCGTCGTGATAGTACCTCTGGGACTGACAGTATGTACTTATAAGTGTGACGTATTGAGGGACTGACCCTCATATTATTTTGTGAACTTCGCTGTTAATTTATTAACACAGACGACATGTTGTTGTTATGATTGTTTTAGGGGCGAAGGTTGACGAAATAACATAATTTACTCGCTTTACAACCCTCATGGGTAGAAATGAATAATTAAAGTACTGAGGCCTTAGTGCGAGTTTTCATACTTACTCGATCACTTCAATTTGTACTGAAACTAAGCGCCGTCTGGTGACTATAATGAGAAACACAATTATTCCATACAAATTGACGTAAGTTAACGTTAACGTAAACGCGATCAAGTAAGTATAAAAACTCGCACTAAGGTCACGGGATTGTCAGAGCTTGAGGAAGTGATGCTGATGACGTCACGCTGAAGGAGTTGCACAAAGGTTGCGCTGACATTCATACTCGGGGTCACCAGTATAGAGGCATGAGGAACAGGATAAAAGTTCACTCATCCTCCATAGAAAAGGGAGGATCCTCCGACGAGACGGGTGTTGTGTCTGGTGGGCCACTGCCCGACGATTGAGGTCGGGACGTTGTATATACAACGTCCCGAGTTTATCGCGCGACTAGCATATATATGCTAGTCGCGCGATAAACTCTAATTGCGCGATGCAGGATTTTGCGTGACGTCAGTGTGATGCGTAGTTGACATGTGGCGATGAAGATACCGCTACAGAAGGTACCTATAGTTGGGTCCTGGAGTAGAGGCCGCCCAGCTAAATGGACCGACGACCGCAAAAAGGTGGCTGGGACACACTGGATGCGGAAGGCGGAGGACAAGGTGTTGTGGCGCAGCCTGGGAGAGGCAGTAGTCTGCGATACGCCGAGTTGATAGTTGAGAGACTACGAGATGAGTAGGTATCCACCTTACCAAATAAACTACTGGGTCAGGTTCATGTGGTACTTATTTTTGTCCACTGACTAGTTAAACATGTTAATAAAATGCAAAAAAAAAATAAAAAAAGTGCATGCTTATGCTAGATGAATATGCTTGCGACACCAAAATTAACAAATATCTCATTTACATAACCATTTTTTTTATTCACTGGATTTTTTTTCTACATATAGGTACCTATACCATTCAAAAAAATAAAAGGACATTAACAAAAGGTATTTACAAGGTAAATGTGAGTGGAAACGCCGGGACATGCCCTAGGAGGACATATTACTTTTACTAATGATGTTCTTCTGAAAGGTCAGGTGCGTAGTTCTCGCAACGGCGTGCGTGTAGACCAGATGTATGAACGTAAACGAAGCAAAAGGAGTATGTAAGAATCATAGCAAGTGGCGTTCTGTAGTTTCTATCTACCCCCATGGAAAGAAGGCGTGAGTTTATGTATTATGTATGTGTATATTCCATAAAAGTTTTACACGGCTTGCTTTGTTATGTTGGTAATAAAAATCTGCCTAGCCTTTTCCCAATTATGTTGGGATAGGCTTCCAGTCTCACCGGATGCAGCTGAATACCAGTATTTTACATGGAGCGACTGCCTATCTGACCTCCACAACCCATTAACTGGGTAATACGATACCCCTTGGTAAGACTGATTGTCAGACTTTCGGGCTTCTGACGACCCGTAACGACTGTCAAAGATTCACGAATGACAGGCGGGACCAACGGCTTAACGTGCTTTCCGAGGCACGGAGGAGTCTCGTTATTTAAAGATGGTCACCCATCCACGGACAACCCCGGCAAGCGGAGCTTAACCTGATGGATCGACCCGTGCGGCTGTTATTACTTAGCCACGAGCTCCTTCTATGTTGGTAATAATAAATCTCATAATTAACAGCCTAACTTTTAATCTCTCTTTCATTTCAATTATTCATTTTCATTGTTTTTCTTACTTTGATTTTTATTATTCATTAATTTTTTTATTCTTTTACAACACAGTCAATATTTACTAGGTTTTACTTACTGGTACCCTTTACATGTTTCCGTCTTGGTAAGATATAATAATATAATTTAGTTCACGCTCCCGGAACCCCACGAATACAAACTTCACCGACTTGTGAATTCAGCTGCTAGACAACACGAATCTAGTGCATTGGCTTTAGCCTAACTAAACCATTTGAGTTAAAGTAGTGTATAGATAGTGATTAAATAATAGTAACAATGCTTTGATAGACAATCATGTAACACATGAACAAAGTGTTTTTATTAATAACTAGCTTTTGCCAGCGGCTACGCCCGCGTGGATGTCAGAAAATATCCCATGGGAACGTATTAACGGGAATTCCTTTCTTGTCTACATTATAAAGGGAACCTCTGTGCAAAATTTCAGCTTTCTAGGTTACAAGAGTTTGGGCTGGGCTTTGATGAGTCAGTCAATCAGGACTTTTCTTTTTTAACCGACTTCAAAAAGGAGGAGGTTCTCAATTCATCGGAACCTTTTTTTTTTTTGTATGTTCCCCGATTACTCGAAGATGGCTGGACCGATTTGGATTTTTTTTTGTTTTATTCGAGAGGATATACAGCACAGTTGGTCCCATATAAAATTGATTAACTTTGCTTCGGTAGTTTTTGAGTTAGCTTCAATAATACGTATTTTTTCCCCGCTTTTATATGGATGATGTTCTAGTTTGTTTTGCAGATAGTGGTATTAGAATTTGTGTGGGGTAGGTACCACAACTAAAAAGTGAAAAATAAAAACTTTTTTACAAAAAAATTCAACAGATTTCCAAAAACAACATTACAAACTGAAAAATAACTTTAATTTCGGAAGTCGGTGGCAAAAAAGGAAAACACATTTAACTAGACACCGACTTCCGAAATTAAAGTTATTTTTCACTTTGTAGTGTTGTTTTTGGAAGTCGGTCGTATTTTTTGTAAAAAAGTTTTTATATTTATATAGATATAGATCAGACCTTAAGAAAGTGCTACGGAACTGCGTAAAAGTGCAAATTGACACTATTCTTAGTTATAACAATCTATCACGTAAAATAATAAGTTATAGTTCAATTGCCTATTGGTCTGTCTATAGTCTATTAGGCTTGATTGTAATAAATTATTAACAACTTTAGTTCCTAATAATTTGGGTTTCTGTGTCATTAGACATTTATTTTACAGACATTTAAAGTTCAAAAAAAAATGTAACATAACTAAAACTATTAAAAAACTAAAATATGGCGTTGAAAAATTCCTCCACATCGCTGTCGACTGGTAAAGTACCCAAGAGACTGGCGACATTGCCACGTTGTATGGCAATGCTAAGCCGCTGGCCAAGGTAAAAGCCAGCCCTTGGGTCACGGCAAGTGTCAACCAGCCGTTTGGAGATTTCGTTGAACAAACTATGTGCACTCGGACCCCACGGCCCAATGATAATATATATATATATATATACCTATATATAGGTTCCTAATAATATATAAAAAATAAAAATAAACTCGCGGTAGTATCGCTTCTGGCAAAAGAATGAAAAGCTTTGGGCAAAAAATACAAAAACCCGAAGTAAGAGAGTGAGTGTGGAACATTTTTAAGTAATATTTTCCTGTTTTACACGTGCGTGGTAACTTGTAAGTTTCTTTATTTGGAAACTATGACTATTTATATAATTTAAAATCTAACAATCATAAAAACAAAAAAATATGTACAAGTATATAAAAAAGGAGGGGAAGTAATCATAGGGCATCAAAAAATTCGTCCGCATCGCTGTCGACAGGAAAAGTGCCCAAAAGGCTGGCAGCATTGCCACGTTGTATGGCAATGCTAATTCTTTGGCCAAAAAATAGGCCAGCCCTTTGGTCATGTGTAGAGTCGACCAACCGCTTGGCGATGTCCCGAAAAACTAAAAGGGCACTCGGACCCCATGGCCCTAGTGTTTCAACCCCAAACGGCTCAAACATATAAGTTCCAATAAGATTAGAGTATTTGCGCCGTTTGAGGTTTTCCGCACCCGCAGCAGCCGCCCCAGCACAGCCCACCGTGCTAGGAAGATGGGATGGCGCAAGGGTGTCAATACACGTTGCATCCCACACCAAAGGCCTACCTACCTTCCAAGGCATTATGGTCATTCCGTCTGGTCTCTTCCCATCGTCGCGTGCCAAGCCAATGGGTTCTAAAACAGCTGGCACCCCGGCGGAGACAAGAGCACGACGGATGATGTCATTAATGCTGGCGTGCCGTGCTATCCGGCCTGCGCTCTTACTGCAGGATAGGCCATGATATCCGAGGCAGTCGACATCTACGCCGCATCGGCAGCGATGCGGAGCCACGCAAGGAGCGCCCAGACGTAGACAGGTAGCGAGCCGGAAGGTGGTGTCACCCAGCATAGTTCCTATTTTGGGTGACGGTAGTGCCTGAAGCCAGAGGCCCGACTCCCACTCACCTACAGCCAGCAGGCGGGCACGCTCAGCAGTATTGGTGGACGTATTAATAAGACTATTCCGTACCAACCTGCAGAGCGGCTCATCCCACTGCCTCTGGGAAGATGGGTTCACGGGCCACGTGCGTTGAAATATAAGGTAGGTAGGTATATAAAATGTTTGCAAAAGGAAGAATATTTACAGAGCTGATATGAAAAAATTAAAAATACTCCTGAAATGGAAAAAATCGGGAAAAGCGAGTTCGAGTTTAAAAAAAATACTTTAGTATTGCTTCAAATACTACCTGCATAGAAAATCATGATTACGATTTTATAAAAACATAAGTACGTAAAGGGTTACTTGTAATTCGACATGTTCTTTGCAGGACGTCATAGTAGGGTTAAAATGCAACAAATTAAGCCACCAAATAAATGTTCTACCGAAATTCAATAGTTTTTGAGTCGGTTACATATTTAGTTTTTTTTTTGTAAACTACAATTCAAAAATGATTTACGGCGCGACTTTACTGGAATTTAAGTTATTACCATAGCTAATGCCGTAGCAAATCTTTGTTAAAAATTGAAAGTTGAATAATGCCTTAAAACTTTGGCAAAGATCAATAATTAAATATTTAATTTTTCGTAATTTACATTTTTCTTAGATAAAAAAACAAAAAAAATAAAACGGAATTTCGGTAGAACATTTGATGGCTTATTTTGTTGTTTTTTAACCCTACTAGGACGTCCAGGGGTCGTATTATGAACAATTAATGCCATCATTTTTCCAGTGCTAGAGAGAGACATATACATGGCCTTTATCACCATCCCTTTTTCGCAACGGAATCATGATGGCGTTAATACTTCATAATAAGGACCCTGCACGGAATACGTCAAATTACAATTAGTAACCCTGTATATAGGTGTTTGTATTTAGATTCTTACCTACAACTTAAGGCGATAGCGCCAGGGTAACCCGCGAAATTCAAAATTTCTTACGTTTTGCAATTTGCAAGTCAGTATAAAGTTGTATGTAGATCTAAATATGATTCGTGGCGTTATCAAATATGTATTTATAGAACTATAATCATAAAAATCATCAATACAACTCTTTAAGTTCATACCCTATTGAATGAGATTCAATAATCGAAATCATGAGATTTGAGGTCAATTCTTACTTATGAAGTTGTATTGCTGATTTTAATGATTATAATGCTGTAAAGTCATATTAGTTATGACCGCTACTCATGTTTTAATCAACAAACAATTTGACACTGACCTGCAAATTGCAAAAAAAATGCAAGAAAATTTGAATTTCGCGGGTTATATTACCGCATCCCCTTAAGGCCGTTTCCTAAATATTTCGCGCAAGACTTTTAGTATCTAAAAAATATATTCATTCCCATAGAAGAATAATAAAATCAAAATAAAAAATAAAAAAAATAATAATAATAAGCAGTACTCTTTGATACGGTTCGTATTGTGAGAAGGTTCCTGTCTCTGCAGCCCTAACCACCGGTAGCTT
This sequence comes from Cosmia pyralina, assembly GCA_946251885.1. NCBI lineage: Eukaryota > Metazoa > Arthropoda > Insecta > Lepidoptera > Noctuidae > Cosmia > Cosmia pyralina. The sequence goes on from OX276364.1 coordinate 12,590,958, forward strand.
GGACCCTGCTCCCGACACCGGCGGACCTCTATTTTTTTATATTTTTAAATGTTTTTTTATATCGTTTTTTTTTTAAGAAATATTTAAAAATGTAAATTGATAAGAAATAAAATAAATAAACGACATAATAAAATTAAAATACAAATCTTTATTGTAGTAAGTTAGAGCAACGCCGACAGAGAATAAACATTTGCATTTTCCGTTGAAACCGTTTATTACTCGCTGTGACGAAAATACTATGATGGTAAAGCCTTTTCACACAATACAATATTGTTTTTACTTTTTATTGTAGGTAATATTTTTTAATACTTCTTGTCAACTATTGGCCAATGCTATGAGTATTAACCATGAGTTACTCATGGTATTGGTATAAAAATCCACAATATCACAATATCGCCCTATTCTTGAGATTCCATCGCTACTATAACGAAAGACCCATTATAGTTCGTTCAGAACATTTATTGCGTAAATCAGGCGCATTAAGGCGACAGTTAACACTGTTATAAAGTTATATCGTTGTATACTAGTCACATTGGAGGTTGCTATAACGCCTCACTATGACAGCTACACAAAGTCGCAAAGTAAACCCTTTCATCAATTCCTAATAGGTCGTTTTTGCTGTAGAAACTTAAAGAGCCAAAATGTATTGTCAAACGCTTTTATGCAAAAATCAGACACCACCAAAACCTTTATACATCGTTCACCCCAGCTTTTTTGAGATATAAGGCTTGGTTATAGAGCAAAATTGCTGGTTGGGTGGTCCTCACATGATCTGACCAAGATTATGTCTGGACTTTCAAAGAGACTTTGACCCCTGTGTTTGTTTCGGAAATTTCTTCTCAGGGTAGTCAGATAGGAAATTTTGACTTCATCTAGCTTATTTTTTTTTTTTTTTTTTTTTTTAATTATGACGTGTAAAAGTGATTCCGATATCTTATTTACAGAATAAACAATTTCATTTCATTTCATTCCAGTCCACTGCTGGAGGTAGGCCTCTTAAATAACGCACCATTGCTGGACATTGGCTCCTGCAATTAAGCGCCTTTAGGCTCGATTTTTATTCACTCTGATCCAGTCATTAAATATTTGAATAATGATTATATAATTCAGTAAATTAATTCTTCCCGGGTGACCCAATTTCAACAGGTCTTTTTAGGACACCATTGTAAGGTTCATCACGGGTCAATCCATTACCGTCCTTTTAATAAATTCTTGGGTTATTATTTACCTTTAAAACAATTATTAAATACCTACTTCAAACGATTTTAAAGTTTCATAAGGTCCTACGTACCGTACTTTGATCCGGCCAAATACAGTATTGGCCGTGAAGTTTTTGGCCAGCTACTCAGCCTAGTTTGAAAACTGTGAAATGACACACCAGCTTGAGAAGTTCGTGGCTTATTAATAACAGCCGCAAGGGTCGATCCATCACGTTAAGCTACGCTTGCCGGGGTTGGTCAGTGGATCGTTGACCATCTTTACATACCAAGACTCCTCCGTGCCTCGGATAGCACGTTAAGCCATTAGTCCAGGCTGTCATTCGTGGATCTTAGACAGTCGTCACGGGTCGTCAGAAGCCCGAAAGTCTGACAACCAGTCTTACCAAGCCGTATCGCATTACCCCAGTTACTGGGTCGTGGAGGTCAGATAGGCAGTCGCTCCATGTAAAATACTGGTATTCAGCTGCTTCCGGTTAGACTGGAAGCCGACCCCAACATAGTTGCGAAAAGACTAGGCAGATTGAGCTTGAAGATGTATAGCTCAGTTATAGTTTTTGATGATACGGCAGTACCATACATAGGTATGTACCATCGCGGACATTTGCGGTGAACCACTTTTAGATCTTATTGCTAAGGTAATAAAGTTCAAAAGTGGTCAACCACAAATGTCCACGATGGTACTGTGAGCACTTCTTGGGTTCTTGATTAAAACGCTATTATGGAAAAACTCTAATATTTTAACTCATATCTAGCTAGTCGCCTGTTTGCCGCTAAACTGACAGCCCAAATTGTCTTGCTTGTTTTTTCCTCCAATGTTTTTCTCTTTATCTATTCTTCAAACCTACGAAGGTTGTATGCAAAAGCCTCTGTAGCCAAGGTCTCTACAGTACCTATTTTACATCCCGAAAAAAGGGTAGGCGCCAGGCAGTCAGAAAAATTCAATGAATTCTGTAGAGGAACTTACTTTCCTAAGCTACTTATTTCTATTTTTTAGGGTTCCGTAGGTACCTCAAAAGGAAAAAATGGTACCTTTATGTCTGTCTGTCTGTCTGTCACTCTGTTAAAACCCAGGAACGCGTGGAGGTATCAAGTTGAAATTAATAGCAAATACGTAAGTCTGTGGTCAGTGTGGGAGTTAAAATCAAGCTTCTGAGTCAACGCAATAAAAAATACGGCCATTTATGCGACTTATTTTGATACTTGCAAGTAAATCAAAACCTATAGAGTACTTCCCGTTGACCTAGAATCGTGAAATTTGGCAAGAAGAAAGGTCTCACAGCACAATTAAAGGAAAAAGGCCGAAAGTTGTTAATTTGTAGTATTATCACATAAAAAAATTTTTTGGGATAAATTCTTTTTATCATTGTGCGTGGTCCGACGCGCACTTGGCCGGTTTTTTTTATAACGTGCAAGGTTATCTTAAGCTCTGGCCAATTTTGACTCCTAACATAGTTACATCTATTTTTTTAAATTTACTTGTTTTTGTATGAAAAGGCTGTTATGCTAATAGGCATACCTCGCTGAAACGATGGTCGCGTGGACTGTCCTAACTTTAGCTTTGACTCATTTTTTTGGTCTGGTCTACTTCGACAATAGCGTTTTGACATGAACTAAACCTTTCGTGGTTACTCCACATTAAGTGCGACAAGAATATTTGGTGAATTATTATTGTTTTAGTAGTTAGTTGATGGCTTCATTTTAGGACCTACTTAAGAATGGCAGATAGGCAGTCGCTCCAAGTAAAATACCCATGGGTATTTAGTTGCTGCATCCGGCTAGACTGGAAGCCGACCCCAACATAGTTGGTAAATGGCTAAGCAGATGATGATTGATGACTTATTATAGAATGGATTGGGTATACAAAATACTAAAATTGTCTCAGTCATTTAGGTACGTACATTCTCGTAATTCACTTATTTTATTTATTAAAACTTTATGCACAAAGGCGGACTTAATGCCTAATGCTTAGTGCCTAAGGCATTTTCTACCAGTCAAACTTAGGGATGTGCAGAGAGAAAAAATGGCAGGTGCAACATGAAGGATATATAACATGAAAATAACTATAAAATACAAGAATAAATACATGATATTATATTTATCCCGCTTGGGGGCCCTGTTGTAGATAATATAGACCTGTCTAATTTAAAACTACTTAAATTATCTAGCCATTAGGTACGTCTTGAACAACTAATTTAATTTTATATCATAGTTTAATAGAGAAATCGCCTCTAATAATCCAGTAGAAAGCGAAAATCATTCTAGAGATTTCTCTAGAATGATTTTCGCTTTATTTTTGTCCAATTTTCGCCATTTACTGTGATATTCCGTTTTTGATACACAAACGACGGTTTTATATTTATCAGATCGCTTTACATATCATGTAAATTATGCATAAGTACACAAATTACAAAGTGGGCTTATGCGGGAATGCAACAGATGAACATAACTGTTCGTACTCGGTGTTCTCGAACACGTAGAGTGTACTTACATATGTATTCGGATCAACACAAGAGCTATCAGGCTTCAACAGCACTCGACTGCAACTGCCAGAGGGCTGTTGTTGTTTACGTAATACGTTGCAATACAGTTGAAATTTCTGCATCATCTGTGAACTGTTGAATAGTCGTAGGTATTATTTTCTAATCTTATCTCTTCTCACTCATGCCCTTATCCGAATTTATTAAAGAGTAAGAGAGAGATAGGTTCATTAGAAAGAGTATTTCTATGCTATTTGTGGTCGGCGCAAGATGTCTTCCTTTTCAGTACATTTCAATTACACGAAGTGTGAAAAAAAAAATCCGTTCTATAATAACGAAGTAAAAAAAATCTACTCCCATAATTGGTATAGAAAAAAGGTACAGTTTCAAGTTTACACACAGAATTTTATACATAAATAATGGTTTATTTTGGGTATAAAGTGAGGGAACTGGCTGATAATATGACGTTTTTAAGTAACAAGCCGTGTCCCGGATGGGATTTTCCATCGGCGAAAATGATGACAATGATGATGTGGATGAACATTTATACAAATTTTCATCCCATATTTAACCCCAGAAAAGTTTGTGGCTAAGTAATAATAGCCACAAGGGTCGATGGATCAGGTTGCCGGGGTGAATCCGTGCATAGGTAACCATCTTTACATACCGAGACTCCTCCGTGCCTCGGAAAGCACGTTAAGCCGTTGGTCCCGGCGTGATTCGTTGATCTTTGACAGTCGTTACGGGTCGTTAGAAGCCCGAAAGTCTGATAAACAGCCTTACCAAGAGCTATCGTATTACCCAGTAAGTGGGTTGTGGAAGTCAGGTAGGGTATTCAGCTGCATCTGGTTAGACTGGAAGCCGACCCCAACAGTTAGTTAGTTGGAAAAAGGTTAGGCAGGTAATGATTTAAGCCCAGAAAAGAACCGAGAAAGGAGTTTACTAAGTAGACTCGAATAACACGCGACACAAAGGCACCGCGTGTCGCGCGACGAGCGGTGCCTTTGTGGCGGGTGTGATTCGCGTCTCGTGTCGCACCCGTTTCAAGGAGCCTTTAAGCTGCTACTTTTGCTCATCATATAGATTGACACAAAATTATGCGATACATTGTATTTCAGTATTTTATAATTAATAGATCAGAGAAGAAACAATGACGTACTTTATGAAAGATAATATAGACTACTAATAGGGGTGACTACCGAGACGACTAAAAGAGAAGTATGGAAGAAAAAGACATGTTGCGCCGAGAACAAATAAATTGGGATAAGGGCAGGAAAATGATGGTATAATAGCTTGGTATAAAACTATTTCTGTTCCGATTTTAAGTAAACATTTCTTTAGTAAGATTTAAGAATCGAAGTATTAATCGATTTGTCGCTGACTGTACCTACGCTTCATAACAAAACGCAACGATGTAATAAGATTTAAGAACAACAACAACAATGTAATGAGATTTTTTTGTTGTAATAAGATTTTGTTATTTTAGTTTTGGCTTGAATAGAATATGAAAAGCATTGATACTATTAAATTATCTTTAAAGGCGATTTGCGAGAGAAATTCAACTTTTTATATCAGAAATTGAATTGTTCGGCATTCTGATCACAGCTTAAAATTAAATTGTCTGATTGGATCATTTCGCTCATACACTTAATTTGAAGGAAGGCAATATTATACACCACTATGATCCTTTATTATTTTTATTGATTATTGGAAGTTCAGAACCAAATGTAAGTATAAATTCTAACAAATTTAATAATAATAATAATAATAACCCCACCGCCGTATCTCTACGTTGACGTCGTGGTGGGGCTTGCGCGCTCCGAACTCTGGGTCTGTGCCGGTGGAGTTTACTTTGCCGAAACAGGTCTAGGGTGAGGAGCCAGACCAAGAGAGATACGTGAACCCGCAGGGCAGCATGTGGCGAGCTGTTGGGCAGTAGCGACCCCACGGACCCTATTTCCCGGGAGAAGTCTTGTTCTTCACCTCTGGCTTGCCTTTATTGGCCGGCTGGAGTGAACACTGACGGGAACAGAGCTCCCACCTCATTCTTGCCTTTATTGGCCGGCTTGAGTGGAGATTCGCAAGAGCAAACGTGCTCGGAGGAAGGAAGTATTCCAGTAAGTGCTTGTAGGGATCTTGACCATCTTCCGGGCTCTGGGATTGTTCTGAGAGCCGTGGAATACCTCTCCACTCCTCAAGCACCTCAGGACATGTTGCCCCTTGCCGCTACGTCACTATGTGCTAGCGACCGTTTCCGGGGGCCCATTATTGAGTGTGCAAGTCACCCCCTGCCAATTTATCTGTGTATATTATATAACATTGGTCAGGCAGGGGACATAGTTCTTCCATAGTTCAAGGTACCCAATCCATGTAGCCACCCAAACCCATAGGCCCAATGTGTTTTGTTTCCATGTTCTGCAATAGTCCTGCACCAACCGGGGGTTGTCCTTGGGTGCACTTGCATAGTGCATACAGGGATAATCGTCGGCTGGTGCCTCCTCGTCATTTGAAATTGTCTAAGGGGCCTCTGCGAGTTGGCTTCGGCCCCTCGTACGCCTTCCAAAGGTCCGGGACCCCGGGGTCCCGAGATAAGCCAAAGACAAGAAATAATAATAATAATTTTATTTACGTCCTTTTTACAAATTAATACTTAGCAGTGATTTGCAAGCTCAAGGCAATGTGAACCTATTGTTAAAATTGTTACTGAAACTCGAGAAACCTACAATTGTTAGTAGTTTCAATAACTTTTGGATTACGTGGATGGGTTCATAAAGAGATTGATTTTCAAATCGCTCATAAAAATGTATGAGAATGATTATTTTTTATATATTTTTTTGACAAAATCCCTCATGAGTCTTGCAATGAGCGATTTCAACCAAACTTATGGAGCGATGGCAAATTAAATATTGAATCATCATACATTAATATCAATAGTGTGTTCCATTAAAAAAAACCTTGTAGAACAATGAACGATGGAAAATCCAAATAATTTAACCATTACATTGGTTTTATAGGAATATTATAAACACAAAATTATCGTTGTATCCCCTTAATAAAACATGAAGGTTTCTTTATTTTATCTGCCTGCCTAGCCTTTTCCCAACTATGTTGGGGTCGGCTTCCAGTCTAACCGCATGCAGCTGAATACCAGTATTTTACATGGAGCGACTGCCTATGTGACCTCCACAACCCAGTAACTGGGTAATACGATACCTCTTGGTAAGACTGGTTGTCAGACTTTCGGGCTTCTGACGACCCGTAACGACTGTCAAAGATCCACGAATGACAGCCGGGACCAACGGCTTAACGTGCTTTCCGAGGCACGGAGGAGTCTCGGTATGTAAAGAATGGTCACCCATCCACTGACCTTCTTTGAACTTCTTTATTTTATATCTAAGTAATATAAAACAAAAACAACAAATGTTGTAAAACAAACAACAATGTTTTATTAACTCTTAAAATGTCGATTGCACACCATGTGTACAGATAACAATAGAATTTCAATTGTGTCTGCTAATTAGCGCGCGACGGGTTAATGAAAAACAAAATACATACCTACACCTTCCGGAATAAATTATCTATTATGAGGTTGACAACCGCATCAAAATCCGCTGCTCAGTTTAGAAGAACAACGTGGTCACACAGACAGACACGAAAAGCGACTTCAATTTATAATACAGTATTATTATTTCATTTGTAAACAATGTTTTCGCAATCGCACGACTCGAAAATCGTTCACATCGTCATAATAAACTCAATAACATTTAAATGTATAACTCAGTTAGCTACGTCACTTCCACTAAGTTAGTCATACAGAAAGGAAATTACTTTGAGAAATAATGTTAAATGAGCAAGTACGAAACTCATGTAAGGGAACTATTAAGTTATATTATTACTTCTACCCTACTGGAAATTGTTTATGGGACAATTTTTTTGGATATATTTAACTGATCCTGATACATAGTGCTCACTTGTAATGATACTCACTTTTTTAAATGATTGAGCCTCTTTATAACTTTCTGGCCTTTTCTCACAGTTGGTCGCAGTAACTAAGCTAGGTTATCCCGATTAAATGGGTAAGATTATAACGTCGATCGCAGTTACTTGGCTATTTAGTATTTTTAGGACCCCAAAATAGACATTATATGAGGTGCACAAAAAGAGGCGCCATCATTATATTAGCGTGTTCGATCATGTTTTTAGAAACGCAAAATGATAATTATTACTGGTTCAAATAAATATATTATGCCATAGGTACCTATTTTGAAAGGAAAATTTTAGTTTTGTATAATGTTTTCAAACGTTGTAATTAAAATACAATCAAATTTAAAATCGAGCGGAGCCTCTAAAAACTTATTGACTTTCTAATGATGCACACTATTTACAATAATTAAGCATCTTTTTAACTTTCTGGCCTTTTCTCACATTTGGTAACAGTAACTAAGCTAGAGTGCCCGACCCAACGGGTTAGGTTAGGTTAGAACTGTGGCAAACCACGCGCGAACTAAATAGGTCGCAATAACTAAGGGCACCCGACCAAATGGGTTAAGGTTGACGTTGAGTTGCACGAAACCAACATTAGTTTAACGGAGACTTTAAATTCATGCCATCCCTTACATTTTGTATCACAAAAAAAAGAGACAGCATCTATTTAAAGTCGTTAAACTAATTTTGGATTCGTGAAACTCACCGTAAAGCTTTGACACGGCGAGCGTAGCGAGAGGTGCCGCAGCAGCTACCTTCATCAAAGTTGATCACACTTACTTATTACTTGAGGTTTACAAAATGGACGCAATCATTAAATTAGAGTGTTCAACAGTATTTTATGGACCACAAAATGAGAATTAAGGTTCGATTAAATAGAAGTACAAGCGCTAGGAAAACTGAAAACTTAGCCTAGTCTCTTCATCGGTCTAACCGGACTTGGTTGTACCTAGAAGTAAGTATCAGGAATTACTTCACACAATTAATTAAATACGTAAGACATAGAAGTGTATCATAATGAAATAATAATTAATACCTGCAGACACGATTAGAGACTATTAAAGAGCAAAAAAAATGTAACACTGGTTGTAATTTGCTATAATTAATTAGTATTTTCTTGTCCACCTTGGGCTAATCGACGATTACCTACAATGAACGCTTACAAATCATGAGAGAAATAATGGCAAACTTTCCACGATTATCTATCAAATAGTTTTAGACTCTTAATGGCATTCAGGGAAATTTTATTGACCTTCTTTTAAATCCATAACTCGCTTTGCTCCTCTGCCACTGTCTGTGTTTTAGGAACTTTGAATTAAATAATTTTAAAAGGTTTTACCACAAAATTCAGTATATTTATTTATCCCTGAACACCGCTTCGGGTCTGTGGTGCATAAAACTTGTTACTCAACCTATTAGTTCTCACGTCAGGCAAATATGCTGCCTTATGCCTTGTGCATGTTTCTTGGCCCGGCAGTGTAAACGTTTTACAACCGACTCATAATGGTCAATAAGCTTCACTACCGCCTAATGCTGTGTGACTGATATTTGTTCCACGACATCTGTTATTTTCGTGTTTTCGGGGTAAAATATAGACACGAAGCTTAGCATTACGCTTCTTGCCATTGACGTGACATTTTGGCGTGATTTTTGACAGATCAAAGCGTAAGTTTACACTAAGGTACGTCTGTTTACCTTATCCAATTCGATCAATACGAGTGAAATTAAGTCAAGTTCGAGTCTCGCAGCACCATGCTGTTGATATGGTTTTTTTTTATCCTCGTACGGGACAATTTTTATTTATTGTTTTTATTTTGCTGTTTGTGACTTTTATGTTGTGTGATTTGTGTGAGTCCCATCACGGAACAGATAAATAAGGTGTCCCAATAAATATTTTTTCTTTCTTCCTTTCTTGAGTTTGCATAAACTTCAACTGATTTCAATTCGAGCCTTATTCTACACAGTCTAGTACCTACCCTACAATTTTATTTTAATTATTAAAGTAACCGATGACGCCAATAACCATGTCGTGTTCAGTCGTAATATACAACGTGTGTGTGGTCACAACCGTTACTAGGAAGCGAGCGACATGTCGTGGAGTCAGTGACCTGACTTCTGAGAACTGGTAGCTGTTGACTTCGAACCTACATAAGCAACTTTTTGGGGTTCCGTAGCCAACAAGGAACCCTTATAGTTTCGCTATGTCCGTCCGTCTGTCTGTCCGCAGCTTAGCTCAGAGACTCTTAGTCCTAGAAAGCTATAATTTGGCATGGATATACATGTTCATCTCGCCGATAAAGTGGTAAAATAAAATAATGAAAAGAAAAATTTTTTTAGGGTACCTTCTGTACACGTAAAGTAAAGTACGCGCGTAGTAGTGTACACGTAAAGTGGGGATGGTTTTTTTTTCCTCGTCTACCCCATAGTGTGGGGTGTTGTTGGATGGGTGTTTCAGAAATATTGCGGGTTTGTAAAAACAAATTTTCGATTTAGGGATCCGTTTCTGAAATATTAAGCTTTAAAGTGCTATTTTTTCTTAGAGCCTACTTACTCGTAACTATCACAGCTAAGTAGGCTTTTCAAGTTTACGAGTAATAGTCAACCAACTACGGAACCCTTCATTGTGCGTGGTCCGACACGCACTTGGCCGGTTTGTTTTTTTATATTGTTTTGCGGCAAGAATAATTTCCAGATAGAGTATTGTAAGGTTGAAAAACTGATTAAGTAAATAATTGGTAACATAAATCACGCCTGCAATCCCTAAAGGGTCAGGCAGAGCTGTACATAATAGTACACCCATATATCGCCATTTATGTTTTAGACACATGTAAATAAGCCATGACCCCTAAAAAAAAAAATTGCTAAATGTTCGGGTCACGATCTAAGTGATATTGACTATTGGGATGGCTACTAAAACACTGAGTTTAACGATTAAGAGGCTATGCTAAAATGATGGCTAATGACAATGCGGCGAATGCACCCGGTTGCTGTCCGAATATGCACTGTCGTCGGCGCGCGTTCAATGCGGCCTTATTGATTCGCTAGATCAGCAAAATGGTGTTCGAATAACATCGAACATGCTTTTGCTGATCTAGGGCATCAATAAGGCCGCGTTGAGCGCACCCATGTAGACCCATGTGTATGTGATGGTGAGTAAATAATTGCTCTAGCCTGATAATAGTTCTAATTCGTCAAGGGGTTTTTAGCTCGCTTTTGTTTAGACTCGTCAAATATTAGTTTTCTTTTCATTCGTCAAAGCATTTAATAGTTCTAATTGGACAAGTCTATAAAGGTTCTTAGTTCTACTTAGGTACCCTAATAGGTCGGTGATAATTATTCATCGGTTTTTTTTTTATGTATGATCTTGATCACGCATTAATTTTTACAGAGTCTTCCGATATTAAAATTGTTTGGTTTATTCGAGACCTCAAAGTTGGTGCCATATAATTTTTTTTTAATTTTAAAATTTTGCTTGGGTAGTTTTTGAGTTAGCTTCAATAATACGTATTTTTCCTCACTTTTTATGTGGATGATGTTCTAGTATCTTTTGCAGGTAGTGGTACTAGAATTTGTATGGGGTAGGTACCACAACTAAAAAGTGAAAAATAAAAACTTTTTTACAAAAAAATATAACCGACTTCCAAAAACAACATTAAAAAGTGAAAAATAACTTTAATTTCAGAAGTCGGTGGCAAAAACGAAAACACATTTAACCAGACACCAATCATTCTGCCTAGCCTTTTCCCAACTATGTTGGGGTCGGCTTCCAGTCTAACCGGATGCAGCTGAATACCATTATTTTACATGGAGCGACTGCCTATCTGACCTCCACAACCCATTAACTGGGTAATACGATACCCCTTGGTAAGACTGATTGTCAGACTTTGGGGCTTCTGACGACCCGTAACGACTGTCAAAGATCCACGAATGACAGCCGGGACCAACGAATTAACGTGCTTTCCGATGCCACGGAGGAGTCTCGGTATGTAAAGATGGTCACCCATCCACGGACCAACCCCGGCAAGCGTAGCTTAACCTGATGGATCGACCCGCGCGGCTGTTATTACTTAGCCACGAGCTCCTACACCACCACCAGACACCGACTTCCGAAATTAAAGTTATTTTTCACTTTTGTAGTGTTGTTTTTGAGTTTTTACAAAAGAGAGAAAATTTTCTATAAAAAACTTTGTCGCGTGATGTTGTTCTTGAGCATAAGCGTTGCCAGATTTAAACCTGAAATTGGTACTGATTGGTGAAGTAAGTACATTGACAAAAATGTGAAGCAAAGGGAGGTATCTCCGTGTGTTGTTTGATTAGATTAGGATAGTCTTCTTGTTATATGCTGAAAACTCCTTACAGTCATGCAGGTGCAACAGGGTAAGATTTATCATCTAGTAAGTAAAACTGACCCATTATTTTACTTTTTATTTTCCATCGTAATTTATTATTTTATAATTTCCAAACAGTTTCATTCTTAATTTAGGTAATTGCTTAATTGGTTCAGCAAACGTTAAAAATTACAGCAAGTTTATATTAATTTGCACCTATTGTTACAAATTCAGGTACCATTACAAAATTAACATTCTATGTTTCCTTTTGACCGTTTTACGCAAATTATTTTAAGCTATTCATGAATGTGAAAAGACCCCGCAGGTTGTTTTTTTTTTGTTTTGTTTAAAATTCAACGATTTTTATCCGCACCTCCAAAATTTTAATTTTTTTAATTTCAAGTCCTACATAAATGAATGGTAAATAAATTTAATTTATATTCATTTTTGGTGTTACTTGTACCTACATTTTTAAATTAAATTATTGCAGGTGTAGGTACGGTTAAGGTGAAAAGTGTGTTGTTTTTTTATAATGGGTGTACGAAACTCATATTCCAAACTGACATTTCAATCAGAATCTCTATTACCAGAGCTAAAACATTTGGTTTAGTATGCATTAAACCGGCAAGATTTTTTACGACAAAATAATATCCTTTTGTCTTATTAATTTATAGACTGCCTCATTGGTCTAGTGGTCGCAAACGCTACTGCTGAGTTTGAGCTCCTGGGTTCGATTCTCTGGTCGGGCAGTGTTATTGGTTTTTACATGGGACTTAAACATAGCTGGTGAAATGTTGGTGTACGAGTAGTAACTCGTACAGGTTACCTCTGCCTAACCCTTCGGAGAAGAACAGCCGTGATGTTATGTTTATGTATGTGTCATTTAAAGACACTTACAGGGCCTATTTCACGATGTCCGAATAGCCATTACTTACCGAATAAATTCAAAAATAGAATAGAATTTGTATCAAATTATCTGCCAAGTAAGTTAATAGGAACGTAATCGTAGGGGTGAAACAGGCCTAAGTGCTATTCAAATATTTCACATTTTGCTCGAACACTATTTAAATTAAAACATTGACTCAAAACATGAAGAATCTATACAAATAAATAAAATTGAAGTGTCTGTTTGTAATGTAAAAAAAACAGCTTTTTACAGTATGAAAGCATGAACAGTACTTTTAACAAATAGTAAATTTTAAAATTTTTGTTTGTCTGTATAATCCGGCTAATCTTCGAAACGGCTGAACCAATTTTGATGGAACTTTCACTGGCTGATGGCTGATGTTATAAGGAATAACGTAGGCTGGTTTTATTTTTGATAAATAGTTAGGATTACGGGAAAAAAACAATTAAACCCATGAAATTGTGAACAAAATCCGATACAAAGAGGAAAGTGTTGACATCCACGCGGGCAAAGCTGCGGGCAACAGCTAGTAACCAAATATAATACGTAAAAATCTATTTCCCTAAAGGTGCTTCTAAACGGGCAATATTTTACTGCCATATGTGGCTGCAACACGGTGGTCGGCAACATTGCCTGCAATACCAAGACAACAATATTGCAGTAATGTCCCGGCCATAAAAGCCACGCATGCTTGATAAGGCCATGCTTTTTTTTACAGGTATAGAGGCATGATGAACAGGGTGTAAAGTTCCCTCATCCTCCATAGAAAAGGGAGGATCCTTCGACCAGACGAGTGTCATGTCTGGTGGGCAACTGCCCGACGTTTGATGTCGGGACTTTATATATGCTAGTCGCGCGGTAAACTCTGATTGCGCGATGCAGGATTGCGTGACGTCAGTGTGACGCGTAGTTCGTATGTGGCGATGTAGATTCCGCCACACAGGTATGCTTTCCTCATGTTTATATCATTTCTTTTATTTTTGATCCAATTTTATTTAAAAGAAACTCGGAAGTCAATCTTTGACATTCTAGTAAAGGTAAAAAAAAAACCTAAATAAATCCCAATCCTAATCCTAAATATCTAATCCTAAATAATTTTTCATCAAGGCTTACTTTTTGACTTAAATTATCTAAAGTGTCACGCCTATGTAAGATCGAATCCACAATCTTGTCTTTTTTTCTTTTAAAACAATATAAGCCGCTGCGACAAGTGAGATTTCGTCAGCCATTGTTGCTTGATTGTGTAGCCCGTTTACGAGTGTTGAATCGTGGACGATATAGTTTCAGATACTCGTATATTGCAACACATGTCCCAGCCATAGATTGCTTAGCCATAAAATTTTTTGAGATGGCCGAACAATAATAGCCACACATTGCCGGGAAAGTATGGCCCGTTTAGAAGCACCATTAATTTAGAAATAGTCCTTATTGTTACACAAGAACACAATGAGTCTATAAATAGCATTAAACTGTCCATTACGGTCATTGGGGCCATTGTAGTCCATTTCCACGCACCTCCCGTCTGAGTGATTCCATTCTACGTTACACACATTGATTAATGGCGAATCCCTTTCGCTTCATTAGGTACGATCAATCATCGTAGAGCTTTAAGAGTTTGGTCTCATGTGACTGCCATGTTCTTTATTTGGGATTTTATTTTAATTAAACTACTTCATTTTCTATTCATGACAGGTAAAGTCACGGTGTAGACGGAGATCGAATACTCTTTATACAGATACATCTCCGCATGCAGCTAAATTCAAAACCGATCCTTGCCTTTGCCATCTATAAACATCATCTGCCTATAGTCCATGTTGGTTTTTTAGGGTTCCGTACCTCAAAAGAAAAAAACGGGACCCAGATAGGATCACTTCGTTGCTCTGTCTGTCAGTCTGTCTGTCAGTCTCTCTGTCAGGGTGTCTGTTAGTCTGTCTATCACAAATATGTAAATCTATGGTCCATTTTAGCTCTAAGCTTCTAAGTCAACACAATAAAAAGATACGGCCATTAAATTTGCAGTTGGAGATTAACCGTGACTTTGAAACTTTGTCTGGATAAATAACGATCGCTAGAGGAGAAAATTACTCCAGCTAATCAGCGCTGGATGTTTAGGCCAATTTCTGGAGAATATGTTCACGTGCCTTTTGATTATCGTTATTATAATATAACTAGATTTTGCCCGCGGCTTCGCCCGCGTGGATATCAGAAAATATCCCATTGGTATCTTCATTGTCTACGTTATAAAGGGAACCTCTGTGCAAAATTTCAGCTTTCTAGATCCAAGGGTTTGGTCTAGGTGTTGATGAGTCTGTTAGTACTTCTCTTTTTATTTATATGGATATAGATAGATAATTGAGAAAGTAAATGGACAGTCGATAGTGAAGTTAACATGATCACTTATTTATTCATTTGTTTCTCTACGCTCCGTGCATTGACCTTAGAGAGGTCCTATGGAGGTTCAATATACCTGTGCTTGCAGCTAGACCTACATCAGTATCTGACTCGATTGGCGCTCTTGCTGATTGCATAACTTCTACCGACATTCCTTGAACCACTGAGAAAATGTATTATGTGCAACACCGGTCGGAATGCTGGGCCGTGAAGAAGACGGATGAAAAAAAGTGCATGCAACTAAGATGAGAATGTTGAGATGGATGTGCGGAGTGACGAAAATTGATAAAGTAATAAAAAATGAGTAGGTATGTAGGTATAGGGGATGTTTGAAATGTGCGATCTAACCATTGTATCATCTTGCACACTGTTGTAACCTACGTTTACAAATAAAGATGATTGATTGATTGATTGATAGAGAGAAAAGAAAAGAGGGAGAGGAAGGCCAAAGAAAAGAAGGATGGATTGTGTGAGGAATGACATGAAAACGAAGGGCGTGAATGATATCGTGACGGTTGTCAGGGGAGAATGGAAGAAGAAAACATGTATTAATTATTAATTTCGATCTATATGGCATTTTATGATTGCAATGAACATGATATTCGACATATTGTTTTCCTTGTTTTATTTAAATTTTTCATATTTGATATCCTATTAATTATTTATTCCAATAATTTTTTTCATTAATTTTGATTTGTTTAATATACATTACATCTTAGGATTTAACAAGGACGACATGTAGCATATTGTGTTTCCTATTCTAATTTATATTTATCTTATAGTATACTAGCTTTTGCCCGCGGCTTCTCCCGCGTGGATGTCGGGAAATATCTCACGGGAATGTACTACCTACCGGGAATTCCTTGTCTACTTGTTAAAATTTCAGCTTTCTAGGTCCAAGCGTTTGGGCTGGGCGTTGATGAGTCAGTCAATCAGTCAGTCAGTCAGGACTTCTGTTTTTATTTATACAGATAGATAGCTTCTGCCAAAATTTTGAAATTCTTTGCTGCTGATGCATTGCTTGCCCACGCTATTATTTCGTTTTTGCTTAGCGTTCTTTCTGACTTTTTTTCTTTTTGCTCGGCTCCTAAGAGTCCTAGAGTTATATTAAATATGCCTTTTGCCTTCCTTAAGAATTGGGCTATCAAATGAAAAAATAATTATTAAAGTCCGCCTGGTAGTTCCAGAGATTAGCGCGTTCTAACTAACAAAAAAAGCGTGTGTGTCAGCACCGACGCAGACTGGAGTTTACTCCTGTTTTTTGTGCCGATTTTCTATTTTTCGGTCATTTCTGTCGGGCAGGCAGGGTTTCTTCAATGCATCAATGCTATACAAAAAGCAACTTTAAGTTATAAAGGCACTCGAAATCCCTGCCGACGGGCAGGGATTTCGAGTGCCTTTATAACTTAAAGTTGCTCCCTCCCTACGTCCCTCTAAGCCCCCTCTCACCCATCTCTCCTTCCCACCTCTCACCACCCTCTCTCACCCCTTTCAACCCCCTCACCGCCCCCTCTCACCTCTCACTCTCCCCATTCCCAACCCCTTTCCCTCTTACCCCCCTCACCACATCCCCTTCCCGCTAACCTCCCCCTTCAACGGTTTCCCCTCTCTCTCTACCCTCAACAACTCCTCTTCTCCCCCTCTTCCCCTTCTCCACCTCCTTCCCCCTCACACCCTCTTATCTCTCTCCTCCTCCCTTGATCATCCTCCCCTTCTCCCTCCTCACCACACCCTCCCCTTCTTCCTTGGCCTCCTCACCACCCCCTCCCCTACTCCCCTCACCCTCTACCCTTCCCTCTGGAGGAAAAACTATGAATGACAAATTTTATTACTTGCTTAGGCAAGTATTTGTGCCAAGTTTCAAGTTAATCAAACTCAAACTCAAACTCAAAGCATTTATTTCAATTAAACCAATTACAGGCACTTTTGAATTGTCAACGGGTCGGTCAGTCAAAAAGATGAAGCTAGGCGCCCATTCCAAAGCATAGTAGGTACCTATGGAGAAGAACGGGCAAGAAACTCCACGGACACTCTTTTAAATCAAGATATGGTTACAAAATAATGGTTACATCATTCATGTTGATATTTTACATGTGAGAACGATGCAGAACGTTAAAAGCGTCCTTAAAAAAAAAAAAAACAATTCAAATATTTAAATTAAATTAAAATAAGCCGTGGCCGCTAAGGTATGACCAGCCTTCACTGACAGCGCTTGTTCACGAACCTGACGCATGGATTAGCTAAATGATCCAACACGCGCCACCATCAGCGAGACATTAAGAGTGAGCGTCACATACTCTCAGCCGCCAGGGCATATTCAAGTCAAACAAAGACGTACCCAGTAAATGGTAGCTTTAGAGTATGTACATAGTACTCACACATGTGCTATGCAATTATATAATACAAAGGAGATTGAGTCTATACAATGCAATGATAGTCTTACAATCTTCAGCAGCTCCAACAGTATCCTCAAATGTTAATTAATTAGTTGTGGTTGTGGAGCAGGACCAGCATTGAGC
Source organism: Cosmia pyralina (assembly GCA_946251885.1). Lineage (NCBI taxonomy): Eukaryota > Metazoa > Arthropoda > Insecta > Lepidoptera > Noctuidae > Cosmia > Cosmia pyralina. The sequence goes on from OX276364.1 coordinate 12,608,784, forward strand.
CAAGCATTTTTATCAGTTATGTAATCTCCAAACTTATAATATGCCTGCCTGCATAGTGTGCGTTTTATACAAGTTTTGAATTTAGTCTCATTGAGTTGAAGTATGTGTGGAGGTATTTTATTGTAACATTTTAAACAGTACCCCATGAACGACGAGTCTACTTTAGCTAGTCTGAAACCTGGTTGAGCTAATAGGTCCCTTTTTCTCAGTCAGTCAGTCAGTCAGTCAGTCAGTCAGTCAGTCAGTCAGTCAGTCAGTCAGTCAGTCAGTCAGTCAGTCAGTCAGTCAGTCAGTCAGTCAGTCAGTCAGTCAGTCAGTCAGTCAGTCAGTCAGTCAGTCAGTCAGTCAGTCAGTCAGTCAGTCAGTCAGTCAGTCAGTCAGTCAGTCAGTCAGTCAGTCAGTCAGTCAGTCAGTCAGTCAGTCAGTCAGTCAGTCAGTCAGTCAGTCAGTCAGTCAGTCAGTCAGTCAGTCAGTCAGTCAGTCAGTCAGTCAGTCAGTCAGTCAGTCAGTCAGTCAGTCAGTCAGTCAGTCAGTCAGTCAGTCAGTCAGTCAGTCAGTCAGTCAGTCAGTCAGTCAGTCAGTCAGTCAGTCAGTCAGTCAGTCAGTCAGTCAGTCAGTCAGTCAGTCAGTCAGTCAGTCAGTCAGTCAGTCAGTCAGTCAGTCAGTCAGTCAGTCAGTCAGTCAGTCAGTCAGTCAGTCAGTCAGTCAGTCAGTCAGTCAGTCAGTCAGTCAGTCAGTCAGTCAGTCAGTCAGTCAGTCAGTCAGTCAGTCAGTCAGTCAGTCAGTCAGTCAGTCAGTCAGTCAGTCAGTCAGTCAGTCAGTCAGTCAGTCAGTCAGTCAGTCAGTCAGTCAGTTTCTTCTTTTATATATTTCGATTCTTGACATTTTATGAATTCGTAGATCAGATTTTATTTATTTTACTTTTTTGACATTGTACATTTTATAATTTTTTATCTTTATGACATTTAATTAAGGTGAAGGACGCATATAGCAGGAACCTTGAGTAATGATTCTAGAATCAAGCATACACGCATAAAGGAGGATGCGATCAAACGACAACCAATGATGGCGTCACCATGCGATAGAGCACCGAAACAACACTACTTTCAAAAGAACTATAACATAATACTCACAGAAGAACGGTGTGACTACTCAGGCCCGCAATAGCTGAGAGTATACACCGACGGATCTAAGACCGACTCCGGAACCGGAGTCGGAGTCTTCTCATACGACCTCAACATAAACATACCCAGCCCGCTGGGAATGTTCAACACTGTCTACCAGGCAGAGTGTGTGGACATTATACAAGCGGCTTACGCCATAGAAGCAAGGAGAGGTACGGATACTCGTATACGTATACTCTCTGTCAGTGCCTCCGTACTCCAATCCTTACAGAGAAAACACATCTCCTCGAGACTTACACTAGAATGCCACATTGCACTGGAGCGTATAGCGGTATCTAACCGCAATACTGTGACACTGCAATGGATAAAAGGACACAGCGGATCACCGGGTAACGACGCAGCTGACGATTTAGCTAGGAGAGCATCTAGCACGTCAGTCTGTGGACCTGAACCAATTGTACCCATCCCCTTCAACCAGTTACGCAGGTGGCTACAGGAGTCCACTCATACACAGGCGGAGAGTTGGTGGTCCTCGACACCGGGATGCAGGCAGTCTAGGGAGGCTATGCCATCTATAGATGGCAAGCTAACCAGACGTCTGTTACGCCTGGACAGGCATAGTTTGCACCTGGTGACGGGAACTATCACAGGACACTGCTCACTAAACAAACACTTCCACACAATGGGAATAACGGACAGTCCTCTGTGCAGGGCCTGCCTGGAGGCTGAGTAAACCGTAACGCATGTGCTCTTTGATTGCACAGGCGTCACCCAGATTAGAACAAAAACTCTTGGAACACCCAGATCTTTCGCAGATGTTTTGAACAGATGATGTTTGAGCAGATGTTTGGAGACTTGATCGACTTCTGGAATGAGGTGGGCTGGTTGGAATAACCCCCCACTCCCCCCGAAGGCCGCTATGGCCCACGCACAATGGTCCACATGAAGGACTAAGTGCGGAAACCATACCTTCTAACATAGAACATAGATAAAGTGAAGGACAATTTATAGTATTTCAATTTGTAAAATACATATTTGTACGCTTCGTTAGGCAAAACATGTTTGTAAGCCCTAAATAATAAGTGAACATCCTGTATGCCTAATCTATATGTATAAACACATGTTTTGACAAATAAATCATCTTTATCTTTATCAATAATTATACTAATTTATACCGCCGACGATAAATGTTTACAAGCGAAGAATCTAGCAAAATTCGCAACTTTCATCATTTCTCCTGCTTTGTGTCTTCTATTTAGTTTAAAAAATATCTAACCTTACTACCTACATGAACATGTGAACATCCGCGCATCCATTCGTTGAATATCCAGTTTTAATTTGTGCTACGTCACTCAGGAAATGACGTCGTAATACTCAGAAACTCAACGCTCATTTGTCCGCTGTTTGTTATTCCATCGCTCTTTTGTTTTTGTGGCCAGTATTAAATAACATAACATCATGCTCGTATTCCCTGAAATTTCGGGCAGAGGTTATAGTAACATACATATTTCGCCCGTTATATTTCAGTCCCATGTAATATGGGGTGAACCTATACCATCAATCGGGCACAAAATTCTGACTCGGAATATTCGTATTGCAAAAACGCAACAACACTATGCTCGACCTGGGAATTGAACTCAAACCCTCATGCTCGGCAGTCACGCTTGCACCCACTAGACCAACAAAGAATCCAGTATTAAATAAATATCACAAAAACGGAGAATGATTTATTATTGTTTTCGTGGTCGTAATAAATGTTGAAATGATGGGATGTTAACACGGAAATGTTAAGGTTTATGGGAAAATATTTGTTGAATGGTGTGGGGTGGATGTTGTTTGAGTTTTTCTTATCTCTGCATATAATCTATTTTTATTTTATTGATAGGCACTTAGTTTTTACTGATTTTTTACGTATAGCTTCTGCTGGCGACTTCCTCCGCGTGTTTTAACATAATATGGCATTCGGCAATAGCGTACCCTTTATCAGTGAAATCAATTTCGGAATTGGATTAGTAGTTCCGAAGACTACCCCTACATACAAACTCACATATTTTACCTCTCTATAATAATACTAGCTGCCCACCCCGGCTTCGTACGGGTGTACTAATCATGAAAATGAGACATATCTTCCCTTTACAGTACGACCACGTTATGAAATAAATTGACAATTAAAAAATTTCACAACGACTACACAGTGAGTTCTATAAACTACTGTTGCTGGTATTTGTATTTTTTTAAATAGCAGGTGTAAACCGTCAATCTGTCAATATTTTTGAAGATATCCCTACTGTCTTCTGTCTCACTCACTCACTTTTTTATATGGAGATTTTTCAACCAAAATTTTTCACTTTTCAGTACAATTTTTCAAATATTTCTTTCATGCAAACCTTGACCTGACAGTTACAAAAAACAACAAAAAAAAAAAAAAAAGAATTAGCCAATTACGTGCAACCCTTCTGAAGTGATTCGCGCGTACATACATTCGGCAATTGATTTTTATATATGAGATTACTATAGATAACGCAAACTTACAACTTCCAACTACGAATTTTAAAAACAATAGTATCTCCCAAAATTAGAAATCAATATAAATGACCTCTTTAAAACACTGTAATGTCTTACCAAGTCATATACAATTGTTTTTTTTTGTTATTAAAAGTACTATTTTACAATAAATATTTAAGAAATAAAATCGAACATCCTGTATGCCCCCCTCGTTAAGTTTCTGAGAATAGGCTTCGTACACAGCGCGCCAACAATACGTATGGCGAACGAACTACCGGCTATATTGTACCGAGACTTATCAATAGTCTACCCTCAGAAATAAACAAATGTATTTCACATAAAAATATCAAAATGTAAACCTAAGCAATATTATTTAAGTATTATGTAGGAATTATTGTAACTATATAAAGACCTTAAGATGTTATTAATTAATGTATCGACAGTAACGCATATATAAAAAATGCAGCATTGTATAGTTCGATATTGAGATAGACTCATGATAGCACAAGTTTAAACCTTAGGTAGTGGTGTTTGGTTGCTATTTAATATGAAAAAAAAATAAATAAAAATTATGCCGAAATAAGTTAGAAAATGTTGGCTACGCCGTAGCAAGCTACGAATTGCTACGAGATTCTGTTAGTAAGTAAACAAAATCTATTCTGCAATAAACTGTTGTTTGCAATACTCTTGGGAGTCTCACGAGGTTATGTGAATTAATATTATTTAAAGCACTCAGTTGCACCGAAGTGGTTCATGGACACAACACGGTGCATCGTAAATCAAGAATCTCAGAAGAAGAGACAATAAAGGATTCGCGCGCCTAATATATGGGCCAGACGTGCAATATAACTCTTAGTAAACTTCGTAATAGTTTTAAGTATTGTCTAAGCTCGTAGCTGCTTCGGAAAATAGGTTTTTGATATATGTTGTTCTCTACTGTAGGTCATTTCTCGTTAAATTATTATCTATCTATATTTATACTATTAATAATCTATATTAATAATAAAGCTGAAGAGTTTATTTTTTTGTTTGTTCGTTTGCTCGCTGATACTCGTATCTGGAACTACCAGTCAGATTTGAAAAATTATTTTTGCATTTGATAGCCCAATTCTTGAGGAAGGCTATATAGGCTATTTTAATATCACGCTAGGACTCCTAGCAGCTGAGCAAAAAGAAAAAAAAGTCAGAAAGAACGCTAAGTGAAAATGAAGTAATAGAGCGGTCAGGCAATGCGATGCGACAGGGTAGGTCGGGGGGACCAGAAATTTCACGCGAAGTCGCAGGCAGAAGCTATTTATAATAAGGAGTAGCTTTGTTTTCATTTACCTGAGTACATTCTGCTGCTTTTAATTGGCAACTCGTAAAGTTATTAAGCAATTTTTATTATAGTAACTACGTATTTTTTTGTCGTTATTTGCATAAGATACCTACATGGGTTTTACAGAACCACTCACTTAATTTACGCGATTCTCGTAAATTATATGTTACTGTCTGGAGCTAATGGTACAGTCAGCATCAAAAATATTGGGACGAACAGACTGTTCAAAATGATCTCAAGAAATATGAAAATTAAACTTTATCTCAATTGGATAAAGTTCTTGTCAGAATGACAGTTGTCGTGTACTGTCTTCATTCTGAAACATTCCTTGTGTCATTGTGTTAATATTGCATTTCCATAATTGTTTAGATCGTTTTAAAACGACTTCAAAAAGGAGGAGGTTCTCAGTTCGTCGGAACCATTTTTTTTTTTTATGTATGTTCCCCGATTACTCGAAGATGGCTGGACCGATTTGGATTTTTTTTATTTTATTCGAGAGGGTATACATCACAGTTGGTTCCATATTAAATTGATTAACTTTGCTTGGGTAGTTTTTGAGTTAGCTTCAATAATACGTATTTTTTCCCTACTTTTATATGGACGATGTTCTAGTTTGCTTTGCAGGTAGTGGTATTAGAATTTGTGTGGGGTAGGTACACAACTAAAAAGTGAAAAATAAAAACTTTTTTACAAAAAAATACAACCGACTTCCAAAAACAACACTACAAAGTGAAAAATAACTTTAATTTCGGAAGTCGGTGGTAAAAAACGAAAATACATTTAACTAGACACCGACTTCCGAAATTAAAGTTATTTTTCACTTTGTAGTGTTGTTTTTGGAAGTCGGTTGTATTTTTTTGTAAAAAGGTTTTTATATGGTTGATGTTCTAGTTTGTTTTGCAGGTAGTGGTATTACAATTTGTGTGGGGTAGGTACCACAACTAAAAAGTGAAAAATAAAAACTTTTTTACAAAAAAATACAACCGTTTTCCAAAAACAACACTACAAAGTGAAAAATAACTTTAATTTCGGAAGTCGGTGGCAAAAAACGAAAATACATTTAACTAGACACCGACTTCCGAAATTAAAGTTATTTTACACTTTGTAGTGCTGTTTTTGGAAGTCGGTTGTATTGTTATTTATATAGATTAGCAGTCTGTTAGTCCCGATATTATTGGCGATGACTGTACCATCACCTTATGAAAACGATAAGAATGTTGATCACTTCAATTATTTTACACATTAAAATTTATTATACTAGGGTTGCATCGCGCCTTCATTTCGCACCTTTCTGCCCGCCTTTAATCTTCATCACATAAAACTCGTTACTTATCCACAACACATTTTTGACGTCGCCATTTTCGTCACATTATGACAAGGTTCTAAGTGTGGTCTCTAAAAACATACAAAGTTAAAACCTTAAGTACTTAACATAACAGCAAACTAACATATTCAAGAGTGTTGAGATGCAAAATAAATTACCTTAAAGTGTTACGGAACTATTTCTTGCAACTTCGCACGAAGCTTGAGTTTCCCGAGGAAGCTCGTTTATGATATAGATAGCGAGTTTTCCATTACAAGTTTTCCTTTCTGTATTAAAAAATAGAATAACGAAACTGTGGAGCGTCGCGCTGTTGTTATAAATGATGACATTATGTCAAGTTAAGCCAATGAAAGTGGAGGTGAATTTCACATTAATTTTATTTTTGTGAAACAAAGGGCCTTAGCACATCTCCGCCGCGAAACCGCGAAACAGCAAAACCACATAATGTTTCGCTGATATTCCGCTGATGCGAGTCAGTTGAAATAAATTACTGAATTGTCGCGGCGGAGGTGTGCTAAGAGCCAAAGGGTTTGAGAATGTTACGATCGAACTATGTTAGTTACTTTTCCAATGCACGAGGAATCTTCTCAAGGCCAAGGCGAACAAAAAAAAAATCATCGAAATCAGTCAATGTGTTCTCGAGATATCATCAAAAAAGCCGTTCCATACCTACAAAATGTATGAGAAAATTAATTTTTCAATTGTTTTATAGTTATTTTGCTATTCGGGGCGGAGACTAATCCAATAAATCAAAGATCATAAAAATCGATCCAGCCGTTCTTGAGTTATAAATGGTTACTAACACGACTTTTTTTTATATACCTAATAATATATACAATATAGAAGATACCAACACTTAAAAGAAGTTAGGTTTCTGGTTTAGCTGCTGTACCTTACTTTATATTGTACCTTAAATTGATCCTGAGTTACTGGCAAGATACAAAAAAAAGAAAAACGTTTATTTGTTTTTTTTTATTTTTTATTTTTTTTATTTATTAGCTGCCACTGTTACTGGTGCTCTGCTGCCTGCTGTTACTTGCATACACTTAAAATAATAGCCTGTTCTTACTGCAGAACAAAATCCAACATGTTAAAGGAACGAGCATTGATCGCCATGTTTACTCATTACATTGCCAATTACAGCTGCAGATTTGATCAAAATTTCTTCTGTCAGAAAAGTTATAGTAGTTACTTTACGTTCCTATGATTTCAATTTCCACTATTATTTTTCTTTTTGCGACAACAACATTAAAACCAATAATTTTAGTCACGCATCAAACTTATCAATAATAGTGATATTTTTATCCTCTCCAAAGTCGACAAAATTTGAACATTTTTGAGAGACTCAATCAATCACGTATCGTAAACCAACTTATATGAACATTCATATTCTACTTTCAAATCTTATCAAAAACAATGTTTTAGTTGAATTGACAACAATGGCACTAAGACAATGTTTTAGTTGAATTGACAACAATGGCACTAAGATTTGAAAGTAGAATATGAATGTTCATATAAGTTGGTTTACGATACGTGATTGATTGAGTCTCTCAAAAATGTTCAAATTTTGTCGACTTTGGAGAGGATAAAAATATCACTATTATTGATAAGTTTGATGCGTGACTAAAATTATTGGTTTTAATGTTGTTGTCGCAAAAAGAAAAATAATAGTGGAAATTGAAATCATAGGAACGTAAAGTAACTACTATAACTTTTCTGACAGAAGAAATTTTGATCAAATCTGCAGCTGTAATTGGCAATGTAATGAGTAAACAAACTAGTGTGAATCAAATTGATTTCCGAATACTTTCGAAAGAATCATAAAAAAGTTTGAATTTGTTACGCAAACTGAACTCTATAATGTGGTTATTAAAGTTTTTTTTTTTAAAAACATATGTTTGTTTACGTATTTGGAAACTAAATTACAAACGAAGTAAATCTTCTTCCTCGCAAGTATACGTGTAACGGAGCGTGGAGGAAGCTTTACTTATCATAATGTTATTACAGGCAGTTGTAAAGCCACGGATTTAGGCCGTCTGCACACTCCGAAACTTGTTGCTAACGTCCCAAGGTTAGAGATTAGCGCTTTCGTGTGGAAAATATAACGGCTTCATTTAAAATGTAAATGGCGTTGTTTTGTTGAGACCCTTTATTATTGTTTTATGAGCTCAGGCCTTATTATAAAATGTAATATTTGATATTTTTGCATCTATTTTAAATAGTTTACTAAACGACTTTATTCGAAATTAGTAATTATAATCTTTCCAACCATTTATTTTACTTTTGACAGTTTGAGTACTAATCAATTAGTGATGTCCTTTATGCGTTAAGTAGGTACCGGTTCGATTTCCTGTAACAATCGACTATATTTAAGATGAAGTTTTAATCGATTTAACACATTCATATTTAAATTGAAAAATGTAAAGAAAAAACAGCGTCCATGAAACATTTCTTTTTTTCGTCTATGGTTGCATCAATAAATAAGAAACTTCATAGGCTTGCTTATGCCAATGTATGGCAGTCGTTCCATGTAAAATACCGGTATTCAGCTGGATCCGGTAAGACTGGAAGCCGACATCAACATAGTTGGGAAAAGTCTAGGCAGATGATAGGCGTGCTTATATGAAAAGTAAAATAAATGGTAGGAAAGATAGCATAATATTTACGAGTAAACCTAGTACCTAGTAACCTATTAGTAATTAGTATAATATTTATGACTGGTGGCTATCTGGGATCGAACACGTAAGTCGGGGCCGTTATCACTGGGCCACCACTGTTGTGTCCCAGCTCCCAGCAGTGGGAATGTTAAGGCTGATTACGTTTAAGCTTATGAACATTGTAAAGTTATTGTGCAAAGAATGGTCATCAATCGACAGACTGACAAAAAGAAACACAGATTAAACTCGCGCGATCCAATCTAATATGGCAGAATCGATAAGTCAACTTTCGAGACACCCACCATCATCTGTCAAGCCTTTTCCCAACTATGTTGGGGTCGGCTTCCAATCTAATCGGACACAGCTGAATACCAGTATTTTATATGGAGCGACTGCCTATCTAGCCTTTACAACCCAGTTACTGGGATAACATACCCATTTGTCAAAAGTGGTTTGCATAATTATTAAAGATACTTTGAGAAAGAATATAACAGGATGATCCAGTTATGTTGGGCAACATTTGGAAAACTTCGTCAAGTCTCCACAGTCTTTGAAGACTAAGGTCTTGAACCAGTGCGTCCTGCTCGTTATAACATGTGGTGCTGAAACGTGGACACTGACAGTCGGGCTGGTTCACAAATTCAAAGACGCTCAGCGCGCTTTGGAGCGGGCTATGCTCGGAATTTCTTAAGAAGTTATCCGGAAAACAACCGGAGTTGTCTACATAGCCTCCAGAGTAAGCAAGCTGACGTGGCAGTGGACTGGTGATGTTTGTCGAAGGACCGATGGGCGGTGGAGCAGATGAGTCCTGGAGTGGAGACAGCGTATCGGAAAACGTAGTGCTAGATGCACCGATGATCTTAGAAAGTTAGCTGGGACAGAATGGATGCGAAAGGCGGAGGACAGGGCACAGCTTGAAAGAGGCCTATGTCCAGCAGTGGACTGCGATAGGCTGAGTTCATTGATTGATTATGATAACAATTTCCTTAGATATTTTCTCATAAAGTTTTCCCTTTTACTTCCTTCACAAGGCAAGTTAACAGCCTAACGACATTATGAAAGTCAATCAGACAATCAATACGTCAACCTCGTTTCGTTCTGTAACTGTGGCTGATCAAATATGGATGGCAGTGCACTTTGTAATGACAGGTTATTATATGTGGGGGGTTAGCTAGACAGCAAAAGTGGCGTTACCTACAGGTCCAATTTCAGAAATAAGAAAAATCAAAAATATACGTTGATCACATAAAGGATTTTATCACATAAAAATAAATTGTTTCCCCAAGTTTACACCGAGTTATAAAACCAGTAATTAACATGTTTTGTCTATTGTTGTCGTTTATCGTTTACACTAAAACAAGTTGTAAAAACAAATTGTATTCAAAACTTGTAGAAAATATCCAAAATAATTCTTGTCCGAAACAGCGTCAATAAATATACATGTTTTATACACGACCATGTTTTTGACAGACTTGTCCAAAACAAGTATCTCAATTTGTATATGGGTGTAAACAAGGGGTTCGTCGACACATCAAATTATTTTTAACGGCATTTCCTTCATCGTATAATAATTTATGACAAAGTATGTAACACACAAAAAAGAGTTTTGTTTTGTTATTTTTAGTTTTACTTTTTGTTGCCATCTGTATAAGACTAAAGCTAACACGAAAATATTAGGGGTTAAAGTATGAAATTGCCGTTTATTGTATTAGGAACTTCGAATTGACATAGAACCTTCATTGTTTGAGATTTATGAGTGAAACTTTTTTCACATGGTACCTATGAAGTTCTTCTTTTAAAAAATGTGCAACATTCGATTATCGACTTTCAGTTGTTTTTTTTTTAGGGTTCGGTTCCTCATGGAAAAAACGGAACCCTTATAGGATCACTCGTGTGTCTGTCTGTCTGTCCATCTGTCACAGCCAGTTTGCTCCGAATGTAATGGACCGATTAAGTTGAAATTTGATACACATATGAATTTCTGTGACCCAAACACGGACGGGTAAAGTAAATAAATTAAATTTGAATATAGAGGTCACTTTTGGGGGGCAAATAAGAAAATTAAAAAAAAAGTTTTGCAAACTACACCATGTGGCATGTCAAATGAAAGGGCTTACTATGAGGGTCTCAAATATATTTTTTTATAATTTTAAAATAAATTGTTTTAAAGTTATTTAAGAAAATAGACGAAAATCGATTCCCCCCTTATCTCCGAAACTACGAAGCCTAAAATTTTGATAAAAATACAGAAAATAGATCTTTACTTGTAAATTACAGGAAAATTTATATGAAGTCTGTGGTCTTAAAATATCATGGTAAATCTATCAATATTGTGAGTACAAACTAACATTTACAGTTGGAATGTATGGGAGAACATGTTTTTCAACTACAATGTTAAGTTTGTTCTTAAGATAAATTCATCTCAACTACGGAAACCTTCATTGTGCGTGGTCCGACACGCACTTGGTCGGTCTTTTTATATTCAGCTTAGACAAGAAAGATGGATATAATACCTATGAAATTGCCGTTTTGTATGAAAAAATTTAAACGAATTTTTTTCATGCATTTTTTATTTGTATTAATCGAAGTAATCACCCGTGCAATCAATGCATCTTTGCCAACGCAGTGGCAGTTTATTGATGCCCTTCTTAAAGAAATCAGCTGGACGGGAGGCAACAAATTCTTCAAAGGCATTTTGTACTGCCTCTCGGGTATTGAATTTTTTTCCCGCCAAGAAGTTATTAAAATTCTGGAAAAAGTAGTAGTCTGTAGGCGCAAGGTCTGGTGAGTAGGGCGGATGACGGAGAGCTTCCAACCCCAGTTCTTGCAACTTGGACACCATCTGCTGTGCAGTATGAGGTCGCGCGTTGTCGTGCAGGAGCAGCGGAGACGAGCGATTGACCAATGCTGGTTGGAGATGTGCCAGCTTCTCCATCATTGTGTTCAGTTCTTCACAGTACACATCTGAAGTAATGCTCACCCCGTTTGGTAAGAAGCTGTGATGAATCACACCGGCGCTAGACCACCAAACAGTGACCATCACTTTTCTAGGGGTAAGTTTTCGTTTAGGGCATTATTTAGGTGCTGAACCAGGATCCAACCAACTTGCTGAGCGCTTGCGGTTATCAAACAGAATCCATTTTTCATCGCAGGTAACAATGCGGTTCAAAATTCCTTCATTTGTGTGTCTGTTGAGCAGTGCAAGGCACGTCTCGACGCGTACTTCGCGCTGGCGATCATTGAGTTCGTGGGGCACCCACTTGTCAAGCTTTTTTACCTTGCCAATTTGACGCAAATGGACCAATATTGTTTTGTCGTTAACGTCGAAAGCTGCTGCTAATTCAGCCGTAGATTGTGTATCATCAGCTTCCACAATCGCTTTTAAGAAGCCGATCCGAGCCAAACTACCCAGGAATTAGCGGCATGCTTTAACGTTACCTTACCAACAATATTGACTCATTTGCGTCAAATCAATAAAATAAAAAAGTATGAGAAATGGGTGCCTCATGATTTGACTGATCTGCAGAAAGAAACGCGTGTTGAAACTTGTGTTGCCTTGTTGAATCGATACAGAAATGAAGGAATATTAGATCGAATTGTGACATGTGATGAAAAGTGGATTCTTTACGATAACCGTAAGCGAAAAATGTAATGGCTGACCCCAGGTCAAACGCCGCAACAGTGTCCTAAAGCAAAGCTTACTAATAAAAAGATAATGGTAAATGTTTGGTGGTATCAGCATGGTGTTATTCACTATAGCTTTCTCAGATCTGGTCAAGCAATAATGGCAGATGTCTACTGTGCTGAACTCCGAACAAAGATAGCAAAACTAGCAGTGAAACAGCCCCGACTCATGAATCGATCTTCACCATTATTGCTCCATGACAACGCGAGACTTCATACAGACGAGAAACCGTTTTAACTCTACAGGAACTGCAATTAGAAACCATTCGTCACCCTCCGTATTCGCCAGACCTTGCTCCAACGAACTACCACTTTTATCGTGATAAAAAGTTTTCTTCTCAGGAGGCAGTACAAAATTTGTCGAATCTAGATCACGAGAGTTCTATCGCAAAGGCTTATATGATCTTCCTATTAGATGACAGCAATGTATAGATAATAATGGTAATTATTTTGATTAAATAAATATATTAAATTAAAAAAAAACGAATTTCAATTTTTCAGTACAAATCGGCAATTTCATACTTTAACCCCTAATAATATATATTACCTTGTTAATATGTTATTAGAACTTAAACAAAAATAAACTTAGAAATCTGGTTTCTTAAGTGGTTTTTAGAGTGACAAAATCTATTGCTTTTTGTAGACACGATTCATCGAAAAAACTCTGCCTCTATGGTTCTTTGTTTTACTTCGTTATAAGCAAAATTGTTTCAAAATTGGAAAGGCCTAGCGTTTGTCGATGTCAATCTGCTAAACAATACATTTCTGTGACTTAATAGACTTACGGCTACGGGAACCACGGTACTTATTAGTTGGACAGTAATTGGAACCTCTCAGGCACCTGTCTTAATTGGTTCAGATTAGTAAGGCTTGCCTACCAATAGACTCGACCAATCACTGCTTGAATGGAGTGGCTAGAGCGATTTAGTGTTGTGATTGTACTCTACTGTACCTTTACTAGAATGGATAGTAACTGACGTTGCTTGAATGTAGGAGCTGGGTCGTACGTCTTGGTTTTTGTGTTTAAAGTTAAGACGTAATCTTTTTTCTATCGTGGTCAATGGTCTTACGCAATCTTACCTTTTGTTTTTGTTTTTGGGAGAATCCTTCAAAAGGCGCCCGGGCTTTGGAAGTTAATACCGGGGAGTTTGGGATTATTGTTACCGTTTTCACATGGAAGAGGGGGCACCGTCACCTCTCAAAAGACCGATCCAAAACCCTCTCTGTGCAACGCCTGTTAGGGTACATCCCTGGAGAGACTGTAAAGTTGTTTCCCCTAAACCTAACTGTACAAGAGTGCAAGGCAGCACGTGACCACTGTGGCATCTTCCCTTAGGTAGTGACCCACTGAGTGCAGTGGGTGGACAGAAACCCCACTTTGAGAGTCGTTCTCACAAATTCCCACCTGCCTAAATTGATACCGTCGGGGATGCAAGCTTACACTACGGCCGAAATATCTTGGCGAGTCTGAACATAGGCACTACAAACTTTCGCGCATGTTCTCTCACTCACACTCGCCTCATGTCACCATTTCATTCCAAATAATATTACTGCGTAGCTTTCTGCGCGAAGTTCGGACTTGCCAAGATATTTCAGCCGTAGTGTGCCTATCTTACTAAACTTAATTACAAACTGATACAGTTGTTTGTAGTAAGTTTATTATACCTACCTTATTATTATGCAACACGAGATTAGGTATATTGCAATCTATAATAATTAATTCACAAACATCCAATCTAGCACTTTCCCTTCAAAATTTTCTAATCTAACCAATTCTATTTTAAGCCCGTTACAAATTAAAGGTTAATTCTTGGGGTCGGCGCAGTTAAATGTTAACAAAGGGCCTAGGTACGGTAAAGAGGGTCAAAGAATTGTGTCAGTTCTGTCAACAGTAGGTACCTACACGTTATTTAACTTTTAGCGGATTACAAGGGTGGATTTATTAATTATTTTATGTTTATATTTAAGTTGCAAAGTGCGTGGTAATAACAGTGTATCTAGTAATCTCAAGCGTGAATTGAGAATGGAGGTGGTTTGTGTCTGTTTAAAGGCAGTCAGCAGAGCCCGAGCTGCTTACGTAGTTCGCCGAGCTTCGTATGCAGCTCGGGCTTCGTCGGACGACTGTATGACGTATAGACTGTGGTAATCATAGATATATATATCTATGGTGGCAATAGTCTCGCCCCTATAACATAAATCAATCAATCAATAGTTTATTTGTGAAACATAGGTATTTACATGCATAGGTGTTTACTTATATGGGGGTGCGCTATGTTTTGTCATAATTAAGACATACAAATTTATAAGTGACACATTAGGTGTCATTAGAAACTGTATCTTACAAAAAATAATATTTTAAATTAATTAAATACATGAAAAGAAAATACAATAAAATCAATAAATAGTCATTAGTCATATTATTATCAAAATGTAAAATATAATAATTGGTCATTAAAAAATTCGTCTACAGTATAGTAACATTTGTCAATTAATAATTTAGTAAGAGCTTTTTTAAACTTATATAATGTCATGTTTTTTATGTCATCAGGAATTTTATTAAACACTTTAGGTGCCATACCAAAAAAACTTTTACGCATCAATGCAGCCTTACATTTTTGATGACATAGTTTATCGTATTGGGCGCGCAATGTAGTTTTTCTAGTGGAAGATATAAAGGACTGGCGAAATGTAGGTTCAAAATAAAATATAGTTAAAAACCTAAACCTTAAAGGTTTTTCACAATTTTTTGTCACAAAAAATTGCACTGTACCTACTGTTTTTTTGGGATGATCTTAAGATGTTGTTATAGCCGTCTTCCGAGCAGGACATCGGACACTGGTTCTACGAGGAAAATCATGAAACTCAAGACAGATGAAGTTCTAAAGTAGTTAGCTAAAACTATAATTTTGAACTTTTATGTGAAAAATGGCCATTGTTTGAAGTGCATCTCGGGTTCTATTCGACCGACCTACAGAGTTACGGTGGCGATCAAATTCTATGAAATTGTAGTTTTTTCCGTAGGATGCACCTATTATAAGTTATAAGTCAAAACTGCAAGAAGTCCGAAAATTTCGAAGTTTTTCGAGCACTACGTAGTTAGTGCAGGACTTTCGAATCTGCAAACTTGGTTTTGCACTATTGGTATCTATCGTAACAACATCCCACTACAGTAACGCGCGTAACGCCGACGCGAGCGCACGTAGTTTGTTTACTCCGTATCGCTTAAGTGAATTTTTTTTTCGGAGTACCCACATAAGCTGAGAATGGAAGGAAAAAGTGACGAAAATAACGCGGAAGACAGCAATTCGATGATTACTTCGTTTTCCTTTGCGGGTGAAACGAGTAATAGTAGTAACCAGAAGGATTGTGAGATGAATAGTGGAAGAATTGCGGAGAAAAGGGACAGGGAAAATGGCGATGAGAGCTGCAGCGAAGAGGGTTTTATAACTGTGACCAGAAGGCGACCTAAGCGCCTTTTAAGGAGTGAGTCTGGAATTGAAGGCGAATCGGGGAAACGGATGAGAGAAGAATATATGGATGACACGTATAAGATGAGCTTAACGTCCTTAAAAGTCTTGCCCAAACAAATGGCATTAGCAAAATTATTGAAAAGTGAGAATATTCAAAACATATTGAGAATCAACTATAAGAGTCCCTACAAGGTTTTCATACATATTGCGACGAAAGAAGATGGAGAAAAGTTAATCAAATGTCAGAAGTTCATTGATTTAGGAGTAAGAATTCAATTTTTTAACCAACTCCACTTATCTTACGGAATAATTAAGAGTGTAGACTTGGAACTGAGTGAGTCAGAGATATTAGAGTCATTAGAGACCACATGCAAAATAATATCAGTTAGAAGACTAAGGCGTTTCAGTCAGGACAGGGAGTGGGTGGACAGTGAGACTGTGCGTGTGTGTTTTGAGAGCCCTACAACTCCAGAATTTATTCTTGCCTATGGATGCCGTTTTAGAGTAGAACGATATGTATTTCCTGTCTCTCAATGCTCCAACTGTTGGAAATTCGGCCATATAAAGAAATTCTGCCCAACAAAAAAGATGTTGTGTCCTAAATGCAGCAAAGAGCATGAGAATTGTGAAACAGACATAATTGTATGTTCTAATTGCAAAGGACCTCACATGGCACTTGATAAAACGTGCCCTGCCTTCCTAAAAGAAAAAGAGATTCGAACTCTAATGAGCATAGAGAACATTTCCTATAGAAAAGCCTTAGAAATATATCTAAAGAACAACAATAAAAGCAGTATGGTTGCAGCAATTGAGGATTCTGATGAAAGAACGGAGGAGAGTCAAATTACTTTGATGAAAACTTACAGTAGTACTGTGCAATCGACAGTTACTACACAAGAAGTCTTAACTAGTGAAAGTACATCGAATCAAACAGAAATCTTAGGCAACAGACAAATACAAAATCAAAAAGTGGACAGGTCTAAGAAGCAAAATAAATATAAAGATGGGCGAGAAAATCAAACTACATTTGTGGAAACAGAGTGGGAAACTTTTTCTATGGAGGATGAGGTAATTGGAAGTAGTCAGGAAAATAGACAATCGGAAAAAGAAGAAGCTGAAAAGAGGAAGAAAAGAAAATTCAGATTTGTACAATTATATTTAAAAATTAAATAAATAATTTGTTCAGAGAAAGGATTTGAAGAAGTATTAATGTCAGTGTTGAAAGTGATATACGAGGAATGTAAGGTATTTGTTAAGGATTTATTAATTGGAGGAAGTTTATTTCAATGGCTGTTAAAATTTTTAAATGGATAATTATCGCAAAGACGCTTTGATTAATATACTACAATGGAATAGTCAGAGTTTAAAGCCAAAATCACCTAGCTTAGACGCGTTACTTGGACAAGAAAAAATACACATTGTTATTGTAAGTGAAACTTGGCTTAATCCAGACGTTCGTTTGAATATGAGAGGTTATAATATATATAGAAAAGACAGAGACGATTCTTACGGTGGTGTCGCGATAATTATCCATAAATCTATTCAGGCGCAAATATGCCCAATTAGCTTAAGTAATGTAGGTATAGAGGTTATATGTATGAAAATACTTAATTGTAAGAGTTTGGAATATGTTGTATCTATTTATTGTCCATCTTCAGTGCGTACAACAGCGTCTAATTGGGACAATATTTTCTCGTTGGTGCCTAAAAAATCATTAGTTGCAGGTGACTTTAACGGTCACCATACGAACTGGTCTTATAAAACGGATCAGCGTGGAACTCAAATATTGGACTCATCTTTGGAATACGGCTTTGTGACATTGAATAATGGAGAGGCAACCCGGGTCAAGTTAGTTAATGGAAATATACAAAGATCATCACCGGACATCACATTAGCATCATCTGACATCGCTATTAAATTTCATTGGGCTGTCATGAATGAAAATTTAGGTAGCGATCACCTCGTAATGAAGATTTCGATGAATTTTCAGGAACACATCGAGAATAATAAAAGACGAAATTTCAAAAAAGCCAAGTGGGAGGCGTATCATCATGAGCTTACGGAGTCTTTTTCTGGGGTAGTTGACATCAGCCATGATATTCAGGCATTATACGACTATTTCTTGAAACATGTTGATATGGCAGCGAATAAGCACATACCTATGATTAAAATGTGTACTAGTCCCTTAAGGAATTTTAAGCCAAAAGAGTATTGGGATCCATCATTATCTAGAGCAGTGGCTGAACGTAGGTTAGCTTTAGCCAAATTCAGAAGAAATCCTACTCCTGACAATCTTACAAGATTAGAAGAGAAAGGGGCACATGCACATAATTTAATAGTAAAAGCCATAGATAGCGGCTGGAAAAATTTTTGTAGTAACATAGATGAAACTTCTTCAGTGTCTGATATGTGGCGAAAGATGAGATGGCTTAAAGGTTATCGTCAAGCTAAATTTAGTGTGTCGGAGGAAAAACTTAAAGGTTTGTTATATTCACTTACACCGGATTCCGTCATAAATTTACCACCAATATTCAAATCACAGAACGTTTTGATAGAATCAGCATTTACAATAGAAGAATTAGAGAATAGTTTAAAAAAGAAGGACACTGCTCCGGGTAATGATGGAATAACGTATTCTATGATTTATAATCTTCCGTGTGAGGCCAAGGAGTTTCTTCTCCGTGTATACAATGACATATACAGAACTGGAGTTATTCCAAAACAATGGCGTGAGATAACAGTTATTGCTATACCTAAAGCTGGGCACGACACGAATACGGAGTCTAAACTTAGGCCAATATCTCTTATATCCTGTGTCTGTAAGATATTCCATAATATGATCGGAAAAAGAATAGAATGGTACATTGAGAAACATTCAATTTTGTCACCTAACATGGTTGGTTTTAGGAGAGCTCAATCATGTTTGGATTGCATTTCAAGACTGTCTACTTATGTTCAATTGGGTTTCACTAGAAATGACCCTACGTTGGTTTGCTTTCTGGACATTACAAATGCTTATAACAATATCTTAGTGGAAAAGGTTGTTCACACATTGGATGATTTGGGAGTTGGGTCAAGGGTTTGTAGTTATTTAAATTCATTTCTATTAGAGCGATACTTGATGATAGGAAGTGGTAGTGATGGACGAACTGTTGATGTTAGACGAGCAAGCAGGGGATTGGCGCAGGGTGACCCATTATCACCGATGCTTTTTAATATTATTACATCAATAATTTGCCAACAGATTGAGGCTGTAATTTTTTCGCAGTACGCGGATGATTTCGTCTTTTACCTCAGCCATAAAGATTTAAACCACGCGGGATCGGAAATGCAAGTTGCTCTTAATTCTATGGTTGTTATGCTGGATGATATGGGTCTAGACATGTCACCAGATAAATCAAAGATGTGTCTTTTAAGTAGAGGTAGAAGAAGACGACAATTGCAACTTACAATTAATAACTTACCAATTGCCTCAGTAGATTGTGTGAAACACTTAGGTATCTGGTTAGATAGGTCAATTCTATGGAAAAGGCATATTAATGAAATACAGGAAAAGACGGCAGTTTTTAAATTTATTTAAAGTTTTGGCGGGACCGACTTGGGGAATCCATCCGAAACATTTGAGATCTTTGTATATTTCTTTGGTACGCAGTAGGATCGACTTCGGTTGTTTTCTCTATGATAATAGTGCAAAGAGTCATTTAAGTAAACTGGACAAAATTCAGAACCAATATTTGAGGAGTATAGGTGGTTTTATAAAAAGCTCTCTAATACACGTAATGGAAGCTGAAATGTGCATTCCTCCTTTGTACGTTAGGAGATTATACTTAGCTTACAAGTTCTGTATAAAAAGTATGTCATGTTCGAATAATGTAACTATCAAATTAATAGACGACTTGAATGACCTCTCAGTAGCAAGATACTGGAACAATAAGAAAAAACCATTACTTGTGACCGTATACAATGAGTGTAAACTGCGTAATATACATTGTTCAAGTATTTTAGACATGTACTCACTAGAGAAATGGGTGACAGGTATAAACGTACGGGATAAAATTTGTTGTAATTTAGACTGTGTCAAAGTAGCAAAACGCAGCCATGAGGTTACATCACTTAAATTCGATGTTATCAAAGAACTTAATGAAAAGTACCCGGGGTGGAAAATGTACTTTACTGATGGGTCTAAGAGCAAAACTGGATGCGGTGCTGCTTATTATAGTTTAAGTGATGGAACTTCGGCCTTGTTTAAATCTAGTGATACAAACGTATCTGTAATGACGATGGAACTCGTAGCAATCTCAAAAACTTTAGAGAACATAATTCATTGTGACAATGCGAACCATTCTGTGAATCAAAACATTGTTATATGCACGGATAGCAAAAGTGGTTTAATGCATTTAGCTCGATGCGTCTCTGGTTGCAGAGGTGTACCGATAGCTTATGTAATTCTTGGACTATTTTATGAACTTAGTGACATTAATTTGAGGTTGCAATGGATTCCATCTCATATTGGTATACATGGAAACGAGAAGGCTGACATGCTTGCAAAAAAAGCTAGTTTGGAAGGATTGGAAATTAATATCGCTCCGTTCTACACAGAAACACTTAGCTATTACAAGAACATATGCCACAATCTTTTTAAAGAGTATTTTGACAGGAAGTCTAAAGAAAAAGGCATATGGTTTAAGACTATGCAAAGTGAGCCTCCTCGAATCCCTTGGTTCACTGAAAGTCATACAAAGAGGTCGTATGTTGTTATGGCACATAGATTGCGTTCTGGTCACTTTCCATCCAGGAAATTTGGATACTTAATGAAAAAAGTCGATTCCCCTAATTGCCAAGTGTGTAATAAAGTCGAAGATGTCCAACATTTACTGGTGGAATAGAATAGAATAGAATAGAATAGAATACTCTTTATTATGCACACCATTTAAATTACTGGTTACAATTTTACAATGCTGAAATGTTGTTGTTGGTGGAATGTGAAAAGAACAAGAGAGAGAGGGAGATAGTGATGCGGGAGTTAAAAGTTAATATGTATGATGTTGGGACTTTCATTAAAATGTTATCTACACCTAATTCGGAAGAAGCGAAACTGATTTACGAAATGGTTGCTGCATCACTATCTCCTTCGCTAACGCAATCATATATTTGCACTTATAATATTATAATTACGGGTAATAATTAGTTAGATTAGGATATGATGAGGCTGACGTACCTTTGTAAGGTAAAAGCCTCTAAATAAATAAAGATTAAAAAAAAAAAAAAAACAACATCCCACTAAATAGTACAATGCAATTTTTTGCGACATACGATGTTCTCTGACACACACACACTGAACACACTTTCACGCCCACGTTTTCAGTAACAATGCCTCGAACGATTCGGCGACTACTAGTGGTTAGACATTTCCTACTTTATAAGGAGAATACCTCAACATACCTAACTACCAGTAGAAGTAGATGAATAGCAGTTTTTTGACTGACAAATGCGTGCACTGACTGTACAAGTCCATTAAATCTGTGTGGTTCTTTCCTCAAAAGACCATTTCAGACACCAATCTACGTGGACTTCACATGATCTAACCATGATGATGATCATAAAATCGTTTAAAATTTTATGAAAGAACCGTAAAACTTGTCTTTGTAAAATCACACGATGTTGCCTGTACTGAAAACACAGTGAATATGCCTTTAGATACATATGTAAGTACTCATAAATCAGTAACAATTCGTCAGAATTATTTATGACGAATTGTTACTGATTATATTCAAGCCAATTCGCTAGAAATTTTGCTAAAACAGGGGCAACCACTGTGAACATCTGTCACGAGTAATAAAACAAAACAATTTTCATGAAAATAATTGGCACGTCACTTTCAATCGCAAATACACCTTCCAACTATTTCACCGACAAATAAAAACAATTGTTTTCTAGAAAACAAGGCATTTCTACACCAATTATCCGTCATCGCGTGCTCAAAAACTATAAAACAAATATATTTGGTTCATAAAAAAGCAGTAAGCTATATTTTTCTGTATAAAGCAGTCTTACATAAAAATATGTATTTTCATATATTAGTACAGCTTTCCCCAGAAAAGTATACGCTTCGGGAATCATCGGCGATGAGGAGATCTAATATAGAGCTGTTACAACCATGTAAGTGTTTGCCTATTTTGTATTGCACTGTTTATAAAATTATAAATTAACAACTCTAAGCAATTCCAAAAAACTTTTCAAACTTTTGCGTGATAATGATAAATGAAGATCTGAGACCGGTGTAGTTAATCTGACTGAGAGAAAACGTAATACAATCGTGCAATGATGCCTCCGTACTAAAAAACGCGGTAATACCAGGCCAAGCGCACTCCGTATTTTAGGAATGAAGCTACAAGTAAGCGGCGGACTCGACTTGTCGGGCTAATTCACTGTGGGCTGCCGCGCACCGACCGGCTCGCACGTTAGTTCGATACTCACTCACAGGCCGTGTCGTAAAAGAAGACAGCCCTAACTACTCAGAAGGTATAAGAGTTACGCGATAGAAAGATAGGCAACTTCTAGGTGGATATAACTGTAGGTAATTTACGCTGTGCGGCCTGAATTGCACTTTATTGTGTCGTAGCAAGAATCTCTATTTATTTAAATGATTTTGCGAAGTAAATCTTCTATATTTGTATTACTATGGTAGTATAAAATAAGAAATATTACCTCTGTGGAGGGATACTTTGTGACGCAAAGTTCGTGCTAATTCGGAAACACGAAGATTACCGAAGCGCATACCTTTTCTGGTTTACCTGTACTTTAGTTTTCATAAGCGATCAATGATACATATCTACGACCAATCGGTCAAGCGTTTGACCCAAAACGTAGCACAAACTAATATTAGTACGATTTAATTAGCATTTGTATGAACCTTTGCGATAACATCTGAACAGAGTACACGCTACCACGTATTCGTCGTTGCTTTTTTAACCAACTACGCATAAAACGCCTTCTGTTTTACATACAAATTACAAAAAAAAAGCTTTTGTACCCATAGTAATGTGGCGGTATATTCCACCACGTAATTGCTATAGTATTTTATCTATATAAATAAAAAAATCCGAACTGACTCATCAACGCAAAGCGCAAACCCTTGGACCTAGAAAGCTGAAATTTTGCACAGAGGTTCCCTTTGTGATGTTAACAAGGAATAAGGAAGGAATTTCCAGTAGTACATTCCCGTGGGATATTTTCCGTCATCCACGCGGGCGAAGCCGCTGGCAAAAGCTAGTCACCATATAAGGTTGAATGTCATGCCCGAATATATATGATGGTGATGGTTGACAGACTAAGAACAGACGGACACGTGACTGACAGCAATAGGGCTCCGTTTGGACACTTCGGGTGCGGAACCATAAAAATTAAGACTTAATGTTATAAAGGTTCAATTAAAATCAAAATCAAAAGTCATTTTTCAAATTAGGCTGTGAATTAGCACTTTTTGAACTTCAAAAACCCTTGAAATAACAAGCTGTTAAACTTCAAAATTGACAAGTCCCCCAAAACTAACTGACCTAACCGGTTGCTGCTGAAAACCAGTACTTTTCATCTCCACCTTATACAGGGTCAAATTAAATTAGCTAGCGAAACTCTGCAGACGTGATGGGTAATAAAAAAAAACTTTTTGACAAAAAAATACAACCGACTTCCGAACCCGGTGTCCGGTGTCTGGTTAAATTTATTTTCGTTTTTTGCCACCGACTTCCGAAATTAAAGTTATTTTTCACTTTGCAGTGTTGTTTTTGGAAGTCGGTTGTATTTTTTTGTAAAAAAGTTTTTGTTTTTCACTTTTTAGTGGTTCACATATGCTTACCCCTTCACAGCGTATCGGCGTGATGTTATGTTATGAACAGACATTACATCACGGTCACATCATCATTGGTGTAAACAATAAACAGACATGAGATTTCAGCAATCCCAGTCCATTTGCTATCATTTATTGAGGAGTTCCGTTGCCTATCTCAGAAGATCTTCATCAGATCTTCACCAAATTGAAATGGGACTACTCCGAGAAAGTACTCTTCCAAAAACTATCCAAATCGCTTCAAGTGTGCCTATAAAATTGGAAGAGTTCTCTCTATTTCTCCAGGATCCCATCATCAGATCCTGACTTGATGATCATGGGACCACCTGGGAAGTATACTCTTTCAAACAAAAAAAAAAAAATAATCCAAATCGGTCCAGCCATCTTCGAGTAATCGGGGAACAATAAAAAAAAAAAAATTAATAAAAAAAAAGTTCCGACAAATTGAGAAGGTCCTCCTTTTTGAAGTCGGTTAACAAAAAAGAAGTTCATTTGATCATCGTTTTTTTAGGGTCATCAACTGCCACCGGTAGTGTAGTGACTTAAAATATCAGTTTGAAAATCATTTTTTTTTTAGTAACTTCACAGGAGTCTCGTTATGTAAAGATGGTCACTCATCCACTGACCAACCCCGGCAAGCGTAGCTTAACCTGGTGGATCGACCCGTGCGGCTGTTATTACTTGGCCACGAGCTCCTCTACCACTGCCCATAGCACAAGTTAATTTATAACTTAGTAAAGGTACTGGTTGCAACACCTATGTGTACCTATTAATGATACATTTTAATGTTAACATTGTTATTTTGATTAAATCAATTAATAATTAATTATTATTAACTAGCTTTTGCCAGCGGCTTCGCCCGCGTGTATGTCGGAAATTATCCCACGGGAACCTTTTACCGGGATGAGGAGTATTCTGTGTCTTAATCCAGGTTATAAACTATCTGTATACCAAATTTCATCCAAATCCGTTCAGCTGTTTTTGCGTGATTGAGTAACAAACATCTAAACATACAAACTTGCACATTTCTAATATTAGTAGGATAATATTTATTTTACCACTGTTTGTTAATTCTTTTGTCAATTCGGGTTCAATTCTCGCAAAGTTATTTCGATAGTTTTCCTGTCATAATACAAAATAAAAATAATAATAATCAAACTGTAACGTGTTATGAAATATTTCCACGAAAACGTCGCCGATTTTACAAAACGCTTTTACCATGCCAAGAGCTGTCGCTTTGAGTCAGGCTAACTTAATATTACCGTTTTAACACCCTAGTCACAAACTTCAAAGTAACGGAAGAAATAAACATTTTTGTGTCAAATAAACAGAACCGTTCGCCATTTATTATGACAAATGGAATATTCAGGTTTATTGGTCCGAGCGACCTCGAGCCATGGAATAGTGAAAATGGATTGTACGAGTATCTGTCTACACTTTAATGCTTGTTGGGGTTTTCTCGTCGTTAACGGATGTGATAGTTGTTGTAGTTGGTTATACTCCATTTACAATAAGAATAGACATTTAAACAAACCTTTTCTGCAGTCCGTTCAACCGATTTTCCGACTTCTATTGCGTTGCCGGTATAACGAAAGGCAGCTGCAGTAAACAGTTGGTATTGTAACCACTTTTTTGCCTTTAATGGCATCCTTAAGCCTACGGAATAGAATTCAAAATCAGTTAAACGGACTGTAAAAAACAATTGTATATATGTCTAATCGTATTGTAAATGGAGTATAGTTAGTTCACACCAAACCACTGTTAAGTTCAATAGTTTATTTATGGAAACAGTTTAAAGTTATATTGGTTAGTTATTTGAACCGCACTTTATGCTATGTTATTATTGATCGACCAGCAGATTAGCGCGTGACAGAGTTTTAGTTACGACTGCAGTTATGTTAATAAGTATTAATTAGGTACCTACGCTTAAACAACTAAACTTACTTTTGCTGCATGAGCATTCTTGGCTCGTACAATGTTTATTTATTTTAAAACCCAAAATAAATAATGTTACGAATCGTGATAGGTGACAAATCGTGAGTTAAGAAAAGCAGAAAACGGTTAAATATCGTTTTTAAATCGGTCAAGTCTGTAAATCAAACGTAAAAGTAGTAAAAATGAATGACGAGCATACGGATACATTGATTTCTCGTAGAGCCACCACGACATATCCCCCTATATGTTTTATCGAGAATAGGTACCTGCGCATAATAACGGACAAACTGTTTTAAATGCCCAGCGTAGGTACCACATGTTATCTATATAAATAAAAAAAGAGAAGTCCTGACTGACTGATTGACTGACTGACTGACTCATCAACGCCCAGCTCAAACCATTGGACCTAGAAAGCTAATTACTTATAAATAAGGGCTAATAACGTTTTTACCACCTGCGGTAGGCACGCTGCTTTAGCGGTAACTATGTACTTCAAAGACTACATCCGCCCTGGAAGGCTGGAAGTACTAATAAGCCAAAGCAACACGGCACGGCACGGTTAGTGGTGACCGCGGCGGCTCTCTCGCACATTAGACCTCCATTTCTTCCTCCTCCATGTCTCAAACCTACGGCCATCTTCTGACGTCACACCCAAATTCCTTAGACATTGTCGATCTATTAAGGTGGCTGGAAGACACCTCAATTGGGTCCATAAAATTAATAGCCGCTCCCCGAACAATATTAAACGTTAGAATTGGAATAAATAAACTCGTCATCAAACGAAGATAATCAAATTCTTCCATTTAATATAATAAAGAACAAGGCGTCGCGCTGCCGTGAAAGTTTGATCGTTAACATACTGTTTGTCTAGCTAGACTAAAATAAGACACCTATAAATTACTAAAGTTAGTTAACAGAAGATTCAATTAGGTGTTCGTAGCTATGAGCTGAAGATGGCTGGTATATTTTTAATATAGCATAATCAGTCTATAATTTTCCCGGGAGCTCCGTGGCTAAGTAATAACAGCCGCACGAGTCGATCCATCAGGTTAAGCTACGCTTGCCGGGGTCGGTCCGTGGATGGGTGACCATCTTTACATAACGAGACTCTCCGTGCCTCGGAAAGCACGTTAAGCCGTTGGTCCCGGCTGTCATTCGTGGATCTTTGACAGTCGTTACGGGTCGTCAGAAGCCCGAAAGTCTGACAAGCAGTCTTACCAAGGGGTATTGTATTACCCAGTTACTGGGTTGTGGAGGTCAGATAGGCAGTCGCTCCATGTAAAATACTGGTATTCAGCTGCATCCGGTTAGACTGGAAGCCGACCCCAACATAGTTGGGAAAAGGCTAGGCAGATTGATTGAGTCTATAATTTTCCCACTGCTGGGACACAGGCCTCCGTTCGGTGAGAGGGAGTGGGCCGTAATCCACCACGAGGGCCCGGTGCGGGTTGGTAGATGTCACATGTCTTCGAATTTTTAGTTCTAGGACATGCCGGTTTCCTCACGATGTTTTCCTTCACCGTATTGAGAGCAATGGTGATGATATAATGAACACAAAGTAAAGCGCCTACGACCTACACTCGTAAGTCGCGGCCGTTACCACTGGGCCACGACTGCTTTCTCTCTCTCTCTCTTTACCCAACTGCCGAAGGAGGGTAAAAAGAACGATATATGAACGACAAAACATATTTCTTGAAAAAAGTAAAATTTGGACTAATTGGCTTGCCTGGAATACCTTTTCCTATATTTAAGTTATATTTAAATAATAGTATAAATTGTATTATTTGTTAACGAGGTATCGAACAAAAAATAGTTGCATGGTGCATTACTAAGGACATTGCTCTTACAATTTTCTATAGTTTATAGAGCTTGTTTTTCGCTTTTCATTTGATATTTTTACTGCAGTCGGGTTTTTTGTTTTTTAAATAATTTAGTTTATTAACTATGTCAGCTCACAAAAAAACCACCTTATTATAATTTTGATAGTTTTATTCTATTGAGCGCAATTTATTACTTTTTTTTTTCGCTAAAGATAGGACACTGACGGCTGGTTTCACCACTTCCGTAAAATGCCTAAGATTCAGTTAACCTACGAGTATCTAGTAGATGATTTCAAAGAAAATATTGTTCCATTTCTTAAAATACCTATTTGGTGCTTAGAAACAAGCTTTGGTTTAGCCTCGTTCCATTCTTACATTTCACCTTCTAGTTAGAGGGTATGGTTTCCGCACTTAGTCCTTCATGTGCACCATTGTGCGTGGCACAATACAATTCACCTTTATCAACCCAACATACAACTTGTCAAAATAAACATTCTGTTCTAAAAATGCTGTTTCCATTTTCGTCACACCGACGGACGACGACGTGACGTCTATTTTAAAACTACTATCTCCATGTCATGACGCACGTCTAATATGTCAATAACCTTGAACCCTCGCCTTTGTGGTCCGTTCAAGGCTCCCTTGTCATTGACAAATGATTCATGACAAACAAAAGACAGAGGAAATGGTTTCAGCTTTCGTCATGAATGTGTAGGTACTGTGTAGGTATGTGTGTGATGGTGACTATCTTTTTTTAGGTTTCCGTACCCAAAGAGTGCCAACGGGACCCAGGCTCCGCTGTCAGTCCGTCAGTCCGTCCGTCCGTCCGTCCGTCTGGCCAGTATCTGTGTGACACTTGATTTTTTTAAAGCTATTTAATAAAAAAAAAAATATCAAAACAATCTGCCAAGCCTTTTCCCAACTATGTTGGGGTCGGCTTCCAGTCTAACCGGATGCAGCTTAATACCAGTATTTTACATGGAGCGACTGCCTATCTGACCTCCACTACCCAGTAAATGGGTAATACGAAATAATAAAAATATTAAGTATTAAATTGTGGCTAAGTAATAACAGCCGTGAGGGTCGATCGATTAGGGTAAGCTACGCTTGCCGTGGTTGGTTCATGGATAGGTGACCATCTTTACATACCAAGACACTCGCCTCGGAAAGCACGTTAAGTCGTTGGCCCAGGCTGTTATTCGTGGTTCTTTGACAGTAGTTACGCGTCCTCAGAAGCACGACAATGACAAAACATTTTGATTTAAAAGAAAGAAAGAAAGAAAAATATTTTATTTGGGACACACACAGGAAATACAGTTAAGAAGGAGCATAAAGAAAAGCAACAAAATAAACATTAAAAAACAAAAAAATAAAAAAGACCTGTGCGAGGCCAAAAAGGCTGCTATACCAGCATAAAATATTATATCAAGCTGCCTAGCCTTTTCCCAACTATGTTGGGGTCGGCTTCCAGTCTAACCGGATGCAGCTGAATACCATTATTTTACATGGAGCGACTGCCTATCTGACCTCCACAACCTCCACAACTGGGTAATACGATACCCCTTGGTAAGACTGATTGTCAGACTTTCGGGCTTCTGACGACCCGTAACGACTGTCAAAGATCCACGAATGATAGCCGGGACCAACGGCTTAACGTGCTTTCCGAGGCACGGAGGAGTCTCGGTATGTAAAGATGGTCACCCATCCACGGACCAACCCCGGCAAGCGTAGCTTAACCTGATGGATCGACCCGTGCGGCTGTTATTACTTAGCCACGAGCACCTCTCTATAAAATATATATATTTAAAAAATAAATACCGCAACGCTGGTATTCCGATCGGGCCTGTGTGATGCCACGGACACATCCACGGATAACTATAAATCTCTAGGGGAATAAAATAAAATACAAAACAATACTAGAATACCTAATAAAAGAAAACAAAAAACAAAAACCGTAAATAAGTGCAATGATCGACTCACGCCTGACGCCCGACGCTCCTACCTCACTTGTCGTAAAAGAGTATACCTATCCAAGGAGTTTCTTGACAGTTATTCTCCATAGAAACCTACAACACTTTG
The DNA here is from genome assembly GCA_946251885.1 of Cosmia pyralina. Taxonomy (NCBI): domain Eukaryota; kingdom Metazoa; phylum Arthropoda; class Insecta; order Lepidoptera; family Noctuidae; genus Cosmia; species Cosmia pyralina. The sequence goes on from OX276364.1 coordinate 12,638,546, forward strand.
AAATGACTACTAGTTTCATCTTTCTAACTGCCCGGTTCCATGACATTTCAAAAGTGCCTGTAAATATTTGACAATAATTCTGTGATTTTGTCCTGCAAATGAAAAAAACTTAGGAACAAGCCATAATTGTCAGAGCAATTACTATAACGCTTTTGCTCACATTGCTTTTGAGTGTATTTTGTATTTTTTTATTAAATTTTTTCTAATGTGGTTTTATTTGTGCAGAATAAACAAGTTTTCTTTCTTTCTTTTCTTTGTAACGACTACAGCTACCTCGGACTTATCAACTTTCATCACTATTGGCATAATGTCTCATCAACACTCCAATCCAAAAGGTCAACTAAAACTGAAATATCGATTTTTGAAGTAATTTTACATACATGCCAACAGGAACTACTTACTATATATAGATGTCACGGCCCACTAGCTTAATTAGCCTTTTAGTTAACAGCCTAGCCTTTTATTATTATTTATTATTTTATTTTATTATTCTTAGGAAGGCTTACAGGCTAATTACAAATAATAGTTTACCACAACATGTTATCAAGTTGCTAATAACAAGCCTCCACAGATATATAACACGATTAATTTAAGCTGAACAGAGAAGAGTTTAAGTAGGTTAGGCAATGATATTTTAATAAAAATATCATTGAGGTTGGGTTTCTTTTATTAGTAGGTAGGTTAGTTTTATTTATTATTAGGTTTGTTTTATTTATTAGCAGGTTAGTTTTATTTATTAGTAGGTTGGGTTTTAAGTAAGTTGGTTTTATTTATCCATGTTGCTACTTATGAGTTTAAAAGTTTAAGAACCACTAGCCGGTGCATCATCGACAAAAATGACTTGGCTAAGAGCGTCCTTGCCGTGCTTATCTTGGTGTAAAATAACCTAAATAAGCCGTTCAAGTAGCGGTCTGAATGATAGATATTCAATTATAAATAATTACGCGCGAGCCGAATTAGTCGCAGTAACTAAGCCAGGGTACCCCGACCAAATAGGTTAGCTTAGGTTAGAACTGTGAGGCGGAGGACACGGCGCAGCACACCCTCGGGTCGTGCCCGTCGTGGTCCGAGACGCGCCGCGATCTGGTCGCGGTGATAGGACCGGACCTCTCGCTCCCCGGCGTGGTTAACGCCATGCTGGTGGATGAGAGGTCCTGGGCGGCGGTCGCCTCCTTCTGCGAACACGTCATGTCCCAGAAGGAGGCGGCGGAGCGGGCGCGGGAGGATGATCCTCACGCGGCGCCGCTCCGAAGGCGGAGGAGGGGTCGAAGAAGACGTGAGTTTGATACTCATCTCCGACTCCTCCCAGGTGGAGGCCAGCAGGCAACGGGTGCGGGGGCACCCTTGCCTGCATCGCACGGACCTCCACCAGTGCCGGACGGGAATGGTCAGGTGCTCCCGGCCATTCCCGTAGCCCCTCAACCTGCTGGGGGGCAAGCGGGGCCCGCCAGCTAGGCGGGCATGCGCCGGGAGGGTTGTGGATGTAAAGGCTGAGCCAGTTTCCCATGACCCTCCCGTCACGGCGATGCGGGAGCGCCGCTGGGTCGTTTAGTGGGTATACCGGATTTACCGGGGAGTCCCACATACCCCACCCGTCCCCCGACGGGTGGGCATGCGTAATGCATTTTTCCCAGCGACAACAAAAAAAAAAAAAAGGTTAGAACTGTGAGCAACCGCGCGCAAGCCGAGCGAACGAAGCGAACGGTGCCGCGGAAGCGGCCGGCGAGCGCTACTTTCAAAGACTTAGGCTAAATTAAGCTAATTGGCTGTGACATAGATACAACGTTAGGGCCGCCACAAACAAATTAATGCCCACCGACCGCTATGCCCAACTTTGCTAACGAGAAACCGTCCTTCACTTAGGGTCATCAACTCTGTAAGAAACTTGTTACTCAAGTTTGTCGACCTAAATGGCAGTGTGGTAGCCCTGGAGACGTATTATACGTATAAGTTAGTATCTCATTCGTTAAGGAAAGTGATACTTGAGGGACATTGAAGCCGCTAGATAAATTGGTATAGTAGAAAGTAATATGAGACACTATTGTCCATTAGCAGATAAACTATTTTACGAAGGAATCCTTTTACTGAATTACGATGACAAACAACTCAGTCTATCGCTATGATGGATGTCATTGGGTTGTCATATCTTGTTTCTTGTCTTTGTGCCAATCTAGCCTAGGTTTTAGGTGTAGGTACCTATCGGGTTTTTATCTAAAAAAAAAAATAAGTGGCTGAGGAAAATCTCCTTCTTTTGTTACTTTTATACTTTAAATTATAGGCGGTGGTTTTCACTAACATAGCTCACTTATACTCGTAAGTTGCTATTGCAGTGTAGAATTCCAATATTTACATACCTAATTTTTATCAGTTTTAACACTAAGGTTAATAGCGGTTTTTTTTTTCAATTTGTTAAGGCGAAAGCGCCAGGGTAGCCCGCGAAATTCAAAATTTCTTACGTTTTTGCAATTTGCAAGTCAGTATTAGGTTGTATGTTGATCTAATTATGATTCAAATTTTGTTGATCTAAAAATATTTGTTTATAGAATAATCATAAAAATCATCAATAAAATCTGCCTAGCCTTTTCCCAACTATGTTGGGGTCGGCTTCCATTTTAACCGGATGCAGCTGAATACCAGTATTTTACATGGAGCGACTCCCTATCTGACCTCCACAACCCATTAACTAGATAATACGATACCCCTTGGTAAGACTGGTTGTCAGACTTTCGGGCTTCTGACGACCCGTAACAACTGTCAAAAATCCACGAATGACAGCCGGGACCAACGGCTTAACGTGCTTTCCGAGGCACGGAGGAGTCTCGGTATGTAAAGATGGTCACCCATCCACGGACCGACCCCGGCAAGCGTAGCTTAACCTGATGGATCAACCCGTGTGGCTATTATTAGTTAGCCACGAGCTCCTCTCCATAAATCTCTCCATAAAAATCATCAATACAACTCTCTTAGTACCCTATTGAATGACTATTTCATGAAATCATGATATTTGAGGCCAATTGTAACTTATGGAGTTATATTTCTGATTCTAATGATTATAATTCTGTAAAGTAATATTAGTTACGGCCGCGAATCATATTTTAATCAACATACAACCTGACACTGACCTGCAAATTGCAAAAAACGTAAGAACATTTGAATTTCGCGGGCTACCTTAGCGCATCCTCTTAACTGATTTGTAAATTCTTTTAAATAAATATACTATTACGACATAAAATAAAATCTACTTCACTAGAAAAAAAACCGGCCAAGTGCGTGTCGGACCACGCACAATGAAGGGTTCCGTAGTTGGGATGAATTATTCCAAGAACAAACTGAACAATGTAGTTGAGAAACATGTTATTTCGTACATTCCAACTGTAAATGTAAGTTTGTACTCACAATATTGAGAGATTTACCATATTATTTTAAGACCACAGACTTCTTATAGGTTTTCCTGTAATTTACAGATAAAGATCTATTTTCTGCATTTTTTTCAAAGTTTTAGGCTCGGTAGTTTCGGAGATAAGGGGGGGGGGGGGGAATGGTCAATTTTCATCTATTTTCTTAAATAGCTTTAAAACAATTTATTTTAAAATTATAAAAAAAAAATATATTTGAGACCCTCATAGTAAGTCCTTTCATTTGATATGTAACACGGTATAGTTTGCAATTTTTTTTTTTCTTATTTGCCCCCCAAAAGTGACCCCCATATTCAAAATTCATTTATTTATTTTACCTGCCCTTGTTTGGGTTACAGAAATTCATATGTGTACCAAATTTCAACTTAATCGGTCCATTAGATTCGGAGCAAATTGGCTGTGACAGACGGACAGACAGACAGACACACAAGTGATCCTATAAGGGTTCCGTTTTATCCTTTTGAGGTACGGATCCCTAAAAAGCTTAACAGACTTAATTTCTCAACTGGTTATGCATCGGCATAACCAGTTGAGAAATTAATTCTGTTATGCTAACAGCATCAGCAACGTAACAGCAATAAAAACAGTCCGTAAATTAAAGGAACCCAGAAAACGTCAGCTATAAAATTAACGAGCTCTCTCTACCGGTCAGTCGTCAGCCCGTCATTGTGTCACGATAAGTCCTATTGTTTTCCGATCGTTTGTCAGTGACAGTCCCAGGGACCTTCGACCTGCTGATAATGGCGACACTTTGGTTTAATCGGGGCTGTTCTGTCATAGCCATTCAGCTTGTCACTTCTGAAGAGTCAGGCAGTTTGTCTATGATATATACATAGGTATATAATATATAGGTACAGGCAAGACCGTCCTGAACAAAGTTAGACTTTTAGGTAACACTCAAAAGATCGGGGGCCTACTTCAACTAGTAAACAGACTTAGATTACACACAGACACACACTTTGATCTAGTTTTTGACAGATATTGTATTTCAAATCTGTCAAAAACTCACAATGGACAGACCATTGCAACGGTTGTAAATAGTAGTAGACTTGGTCCCCTGGAAAAAAACTCGAAGTTCAAAAAGAGTTCTATATAGGCGAGCTGATTTTAGGATTCTTCACTCCGCACCCATTTTTAACCGACTTCAAAAAGGAGGAGGTACTCAATTCGTCGGAACCTTTTTTTTTTTTTTATGTATGTTCCCCGATTACTCGAAGATGGCTAGACCGATTTGGTTGTTTTTTGTTTTATTCGAGAGGGTATACATCACAGTTGGTCCCATATAAAATTGATTAACTTTGCTTTGGTAATTTTTGAGTTAGCTTCAATAATACGTATTTTTTCCCCACTTTTATATGGATGATGTTCTAGTTTGTTTTGCAGGTAGTGGTATTAGAATTTGTGTGGGGTAGGTACAGTCAGCAACAGAAGTCGATTAACACTAGTGTTTTTTAAATCATAATTATTGAAAAAAATATTTCACTAAAACGGGAACAGATGTACATTTTAAAGAAAATTTACCATTATCTAATAAATTAAATTCGAAAAAGCAGGTTATCGTATCATTTGTGTTAATTTAGATGATGTCTAAAAGTAGCAGTGTTAATCGACTTCTGTTGCTGACCGTATCACAACTAAAAAGTGAAAAATAAAAACTTTTTTACAAAAAAATACAACTGACTGCCAAAAACAACACTACAAAGTGAAAAATAACTTTAATTTCGGAAGTCGGTGGCAAAAAACGAAAATACATTTAACTAGACACCGACTTCCGAAATTAAAGTTATTTTTCACTTTGTAGTGTTGTTTTTGGAAGTCTGTTGTATTTTTTATGTTTTCAAGATATCCCATTATATTGACCAACAAGCTAATAAATGTTTTTAGGGTTCTGTAGTCAACAAGAAACCCTTATAGTTTCGCTATGTCCGTCCGTCTGTCGGTCTGTCCGTCTGTCCGTCCGCAGCTTAGCTCAGAGACAGAATACCAGACAGCTATAATTTGGCATGATAATAATAGGGGTTCAAGTATGAAATTGCCGTTAATTGTATTAGGAACTTCGAATTGACATAGAACCTTCATGGTTTGAGGTTTTTGAGTGAAACTTTTTTCACATGGTACCTATGAAGTTTTTCTTTTAAAAAATGTGCAACATTTGATTATCAACTTTCAGTTGTTTTTTTATTCAACTTAGACAAGAAAGATGGATACTTCGAAAATTCGAGTTATTTTTGAATACGAGTTCCGACGCGGAACTAACGCGGCAAAACAGCTCGCAATATCAATGTTGCGTTTGGAGAGGGGCCTGCTAATGATCGCACCGTGCGATTTTGGTTTAAACGCTTTGGTGATGGAAACTTTGATTTGAAGAACGAACCACGTGGAAGACCGCCCACACAGGTGAATTACAATGAATTGAAAGAGATGGTGGAAGCCGATCCGAGCCAAACTACCCAGGAATTAGCGGCATGGTTTAACGTTACCTTACCAATAATATTGACTAATTTGCGACAAATCAATAAAATAATAAAATATGAGAAATGGGTGCCTCATGATTTGACTGATCTGCAGAAAGAAACGCGTGTTGAAACTTGTGTTGCCTTGTTGAATCGATACAGAAATGAAGGAATATTGGATCGAATTGTAACATATGATGAAAAGTGGATTCTTTACGATAACCCTAAGCGAAAAATGCAATGGCTGACCCCAGGTTAAACGCCGCAACAGTGTCCTAAAGCAAAGCTTACCAATAAAAAGGTAATGGTAACTGTTTGGTGATCTCAGCATGGTGTAATTCACTATAGCTTTCTCCTATCTGGTCAAGCAATAACGGCAGATGTCTACTGTGTCGAACTCTGAACAATGATAGCAAAACTAGCAGTGAAACAGCCCCTGACTCATGAATCGATCTTCACCATTATTGCTCCATGATAACGCGAGACCTCATACAGCACGAGAAACCGTTTTAACTCTACAGGAACTGCAATTAGAAACCATTCGTCCCTCCGTATTAATAATAATAATAATAAAATATCTTTATTTCCCAAAACATACAGATAATTGTGATTGTAGGTTACAACTATGAAGATATGTGATTTACATAATAACATCTAAACGCTGCAAAATCTGTACACAAAAGATTAAACTCTGTCTCTTAAACTAGGGTATCCTGTATCTTAAGAGACAGTGTCTCACAATGAGGTTCCAATTAATACAGTTATGTGTGAGTGGACTGTGTCAGTATTTCATCAGAAGGGGGAAAAAAAAAAAAAAAAGAAAAATGTTTTAATTTACATCTGCTATTAAATTATGTATGAGTATGAAAGAGAACAAAAGGTGAGGGTGAAAGAATGTGATTGTTGGTGTGTATAGGTGTTTATGTGTGAGTATGTATGAGTAGGTGATGAGGTGTTTGGAGTGTAAGTGAGTAGGGGAGTTGTATTATATTCAAGTGTGTTTGGTTGCGAGGAAAGAGTATTCATGCACGCATGCATAAAATTGGGTGAGTACTTATTAGGCGATGTAGGTAAGTAAAGTCTCCGTTGCAGCATAGTCCTGTTTAAGAAGCCATTCCGTCACTTTTAATTTTAGGTTGTGTTTGTTGAGGTCTAAGATATTCAGTTTTTTATGAATCTTTTTGTAAATGTAAGCGCTAATTAAATTTAATTTAATATTTTAATTATTAAATTATTTAATTAATTTATGTATTCGCCAGACCTTGCTCCAACGGACTACCATTTTTTTCGTGATTTGGACAATTTTCTACGTGATAAAAAGTTTTCTTCTCAGGAGGCAGTACAAAATGCTTTCACACAGTCACATCTACACACCAGGTCAGGTGTATCTGTAGACACCCTAACAGTAATTATTTGCTTGAACATCTCTCATAAACCTATTTCGTACTTATAGGAGAAAAAAAAAATACAATGGATAAATTCCACAAAAATCAACCTTATTTCCTAGTACAATGCCACTCAAATTATCCGCCGCAGTTCCGGGATTCCTCAAGCTACGCACATAATGAATGCAATACCCTTCGAACCGAATATCGTCGTAACATGGAGGCATCGACAGTTCCGACACGTGCCGACGGAACAGTCACGTGTTTCTCTGATAGGTAGGTAATATGTTTCCTTGAATCTTTGGGGTTGGTGCAAGTTAAAAGAGAAGTATTGTCGAAACTCTTGACAGAAAGGTAAGGCAAAAGATTGTAGATATTTACAATTATATGTATGGTTGGGATGTAAAGTAAACCAGCTGTTGCCCGCGACTTCGTCTGCGATCCAGGCTGAAAAGTAGCCTAGCCGTTTTAGCGATAAGCGTAACAAACAAACTCACTTTTGTATTTATGATATCAGTTAGGATTACCTTTTTAGGGTTCCGTACCAAAATGATAAAAAAGAACCTTTATGGTGCGGCTCTGTCTGTCTGTCTGTCACAGTTGGATATATCAAGAACTACTAATGCTATCAACTTGAAATTTGGAACAATTTTAGATGACGTTTGCCCAACTATTTATCAAATTAGAAATAAATATATGTATACATATATACAAATAAATAAATTTTATTTGATAAATAGTTGGTTGGGAGGTCTGCCCGGCTTGGGCGGAGCACCGCCGTGTCGTGTGAGCCGTGTGATCGCCTCACGGAGGCGATCGGCGGCGGCGATCTCTCGCGTCCAAACCTGGTCCAGGCCATGGTGCGGAGCGAGAGTGCATGGGAAGCCGTCACCTCCTTCTGCGAAGCAGTAATGCTCGCGAAGGAGGAAGGGGAACGCGTGAGGGAGAGGCAACAGCCGCGCCCTCGCGCCCCTAGCCGCCGTAGGAGACGCCCTGGGCGGCGGGAATCGATTGCCGATTCCCGGCCACCGTAGGCGCGGGCTTGCGGACGACGAGTAATGGGCAGCTCGCCGTCCGGTAAGGACCAGGCCCGGGTCGACGGCGCGTTGTGTTCCACGCGCGCCTCAAAGAGATGTCAGCAGTGACGGGGTCAATTGGGCCGATGCCGCCGGGGTCGCGGGTAGTTCGAAAGAGATACCGTGGCCCTGGCACGGGCAGCTGAAGGAACATGGGTGGGTTTTAGTCAGTAAAAGTCTGACACGCCCTCCCGCTCTGCCCAGAGCGGGAGAAGTCATTTGATGATTTCCCATCCACAAAAAAAAAAAAAAAAAAAAAAAAAGTATAGATTATTGCCGCCGGGGTCGCGGGTAGTGCCGCCGGGGTCGCGGGTAGGTATAATCTATACTTAACAACTGATTTTTGAAGTTTGAAGCTCGACGACCAAGTAAACTACAGCCTCTAGTCACTTTGCCACAATTTACACAACGATCCATGTTGCCAAACCAATATGCAATCGGTAGGCCGGTCGTAGAATCCAAAATGACAAGTCCAACTCCAACGTTTATGCGGGGTTCTCCGTACCGTGTCCGGTGTGGTAGCAAGGGTCGTACAAGAAACAAGATCAGAAGTCCGTAGAAAGAAAACAGGGGTCGAGGAAAATATCAATAAAACTATGGGAAATACACTCAAAACGCACTAAACGTCCAACGATAGAAATGATACTAAACGAGCTCAGGAAACGAATGAGGCATAGATAATACACTATATAAAAGTGTGTCCCAATACAGAGCGGCATTTGAGTGCGGCTGCTGCGTGCGGCGGTGTTGAGCACGCGGCATTCGCAGTCAGCATTCGTCATTGTTCATGTCTGGAGTCTAACAATATCTTTGCTTATTAGAAATGTATGGATCCTTTAAGGATTTGTGGGATTCTCGTCAAAATAATCTTTGAAACCTATTCTTTTGCAGCGAGGGGTGAGACAGGGAGACGTTAAACTAAACAAAAGAACTTCCAGTTAGGTAGAGCCAATTTTGAGAAAGATGTCAATCATCGAATCCAACTCGGCTGGGTAGCTTTCGGGAAGCTACGTAATATCTTCTCGTCTCACATACCAGTGATGACCTCTGACAATGAAACGTGATCGCTAACAACACAATGGACCTCATTCATAATCACGTTAATGCCTATAATGTTCCCACTGCTGGGACACAGGTCTCCTCTCGGTGAGAGGGAGTGGGCTGTAATCCACCACGAGGGCCCAGTGCAGGTTGGGAGATGTCACATGTGTTCAAATTTTTGGTGGTTTCCTCACGTTGTTTTTCTTCACCATTTTGAGAACAGTGGTGATGAAATTATTTACACAAAGTAAAGTGCCTGCCTGGGTTCGAACCTATGACCCACAACTCGTAAGTCGGGATCGTTATCATTGCGCCACCATTACATTGCTCTCATGGGCCTCATTAAAAGGCTGAAAGTCACTCGGAAGGCCTCCTACATGGTGGACCGATGACCTTGTGAAGACTGCAGGAAGCCGCTGGATGCGATTAGCACAGAACCGGTTGAGGTGGCGGTGCTTGGGGAACATCTATGTCCAGCAGTGGACGTCATTGGGTTGAAACGATGTGGATGATGAACAAAAATAAAAGAGAAGGTCTCTGGAACGAGATAGCCAATGCGCGACATGTCCCGGTTTTGCCGCACAGCTTTGCCGCGCGTACATTTGTCCATACGTCTAGACATAGCGCGGGAGAAATTTTGTCCTGCGAATGCCGCGTGTTGCTGCCGCGCACATTCCGCGCTCTAAAAAAAATCAAAATATTTTATTTCACATAAACCTACATGGGCACTTATGAAACGTGAGAAGCTAGCTGCACGGTTCCAAATTGGTCGTTTCCTATGGATAAGAGCCGGCAAGAAACTCCATACTCTTTTAAAAATAATTGTCTTTTATAATATTTTCAAATAACAGTTTCTCTGTTTGGACACACTTTTAGCTAATAGAGTGAAGGTCGAGAGCTGTCACTGTCACTGTCAGGGTCATGTCACTTCAGCACAAATCATGGTTTTTAAAACAATATTGTTATACCATGGCACAGGCTAAAAAATGTACAATTTAATCGATTAGTAAACGTGAATTGACTTTAAGATTTATCGTAAAAATAGATATTATTTTTTAAACTGTTAGCACGTTAATTCTGTTAATTATTGTAATTGAATTATTCATCTGGTAAAAACATTCTTTTAAATAGTTTAAACTCCACGTTATTCGATTATAATTTAATCGATATTCCATTTCATCGTAACCTAAACTTAATTTTTGATTTTCCAGATAGTAAATTGGGTTAATTTTTTGCATATAGAAATAGAAAAATATAACCTTTTTTTAACCATTCCTCAACTTATTACAATTTGGCCTACCGATCCTCGTCTCCTTTCAAAATGTTCCATATCTCCAGACTTATTAATTTTTCAATGGTGGCGTTGCCGGCTAGCAGCTATAGGTACTCGCCTTAAACGTCGCTGCAGCCAGTCATAATAAGGGCTATAAACACTGTAAAATTAAATTAGCTAGCTAAATTCCGCAGACGTTACCCATCGTAATTGGGTATCGATACCTAAACACGATAATGACACATTGTGTAAATGTAGAACTTGGTAGATCACGTTGCGTCGCGCTGTGCCTTGGTGTAAACCTAGCCTTATAGTTTTATTTTTCTTTAAATCAGATTAGTTAAGCTCCGTATACACGATGCAATTTTATTTTTAATTGAATTGATTTGTGTCCATAGTTTATGCTTTATTAAATTACACCATTTATACATGGACACAAATCAATTCAATTTTTCATAGGATAATAACTTTAACTATAAATATCTGTTCAAAACAAGAAATAATGAGAACATTTCACTAGCTAAGCAGTGTTACTGTTTGACATCATGAAGTTGTTGCAAATCGCGCTGTTGTCCACGTTCGTGATGCTGGTGGTCCATAAAGCTGATTCAAAGGTTAAATTTGAACGTCATAAAGGTGATTATAATTATTATCTTTTCTAGAAGCTATAAACGTAGGTTCACAAAAAGGCACAGCGCGTCGCGTCGTGGCGCATCGTCACGCATTGTATGGCATACGTACTATGATATAGCCATTTTGATACATATTTATTATTTCATTGTAATGTAGGTTAGACAAGTTTACTCACATTTATTTAATATAACGGTAAATTGCATTTAATCGATATAATAGCCGATTTCTAACAGATGTTTAAAGGGTTTGCGCTAATTAATTAATAATATTATTTGTATAGATGCCAGAGACTTCTGCAAGACAGATAGCGACTGTTTCAAAACTCGCATACTTACCTAAATTTAATGGATTTGATACATTTCTGGCGTGCTAGCAGCCTTTTCGATGGGCACGCCACAATTGTTCGATTGTACCATAACTTGTTGTTTTGTCCGCAGAGCCTTTTTTTTTTTTTTTTTTTTTTGTGGATGGGAAATCATCAAATGACTTCTCCCACTCGTGTGTCAGACTTTTCCTGACTAAAATTCACCCGTGTTCCTTCAGTTGCCCGTGCCAGGGCCACGGTATCTCTTTCGAACTACCCGCGACGCCGGCGGCATCGGCCCTATTGGACCCCGTCACTGCTGACATCTCCTTGAGGCACGCGTGGAACACAACGCGCCGTCGACCCGGGCCTGGTCCTTACCGGATGGCGAGCTGCCCATTACTCGTCGTCCGCAAGCCCGCGCCTACGGTGGCCGGGAATCGGCGATCGATTCCCGCCGCCCAGGGCGTATCCTACTGCGGCTAGGGGCGCGAGGGCGCGGCTGTTGCCTCTCCCTCACGCATTCCGCTTCCTCCTTCGCGAGCATTACTGTTTCGCAGAAGGAGGTGACGGCCTCCCATGCACTCTCGCTCCGCACCATGGCCTGGACCAGGTTTGGACGCGAGAGATCGCCGCCGCCGATCGCCGCCGATCGCCTCCGTGAGAACACGGCGGTGCTCCGCCCAAGCCGGGCAGACCTCCACTGTATGCTCCACCGTGTCCTCCGGGCGATCCACACAATGGTGACACCCGGGCGTTTCCTCCCGCTTTATCCGAAACAGGAACCTCCCGAAACAACCGTGTGCGATGAGGACCTGCGTCAGGCGGAAGGTGAGGACGCCGTGGCGCCTCTCCAACCACTCCTCTAAGAGGGGACTTATCGCCGCAATTGTGGCGTGCCCAGCGCTAGGTTGCGACAATCGCACTCTCCATGTCGCAATGAGATCCTGCCGGAGCTCTGTTCGCTGTACCGTGATTTCTCGCGGCAGCGGAGTTACGCCCCGGTGTTTCGCCTCCTCGCGCCACTCCCACACGTGCGCGAGGACTTTTGCCTCCAGATCCTATGGCGGTAATCCGGCAAGGAGTCCGCACAGCCTAAGTTGCGTTCTTTCACTTGCTACACAATTAACTTGGAATACTTTTTCCAGTACCCTGCGTTCTTGACGACGAATGTTATCCGGCGCATTGTCAATGTACCGGGCCTTTGGATGCTAGCGGGCCAAAAGAATGCTGGTGCTTCTAGCTGCAGTTATGAAGTAAATAATATAATTATTATTGTAATAAAAAATAATAAAGTTTAATTTGTACGTTTTTAATTTTGCGATAAAATCTGTTTCACTATGGCAGTTACAATATACAATAAACTACCTGTAGGCATAAGAAATTTATCAAGCTTAGAATTTAACAGGACGCTCTATAATTGGCTTTGTGATAGATGTTTCTATTCAATCGATGAATTTATTAATTTAAAGCAATGAATTTGTATGTTAATGTGTAACTGCATGAAAATTTTAAATTATGTACTATGAATTTATTAATTTATTTATTTTTTAAACATTTACAATTTTAAATTTAAAATGTTATGAATTTATTTTAAGCAGATACAGATAGATACAGTAGATAGTTATTATAAATCTATTTAAAATATTTAAGTATTGCAATTAGCAATTATTAGGAAATAACTGGATCTTGTATGTAGACTCGACATATAACTAAATGACCAAATTGATTTTAATGACTTATTAAGCTATTGTTTATCAAGTATAGTATATAATGTAATTTAATTCTAATTTTAAAATGTCAATGATTCAAAATAATTTAATTTTACTTAACATTTGCACAACCGAAAGGTTGACTATAGTGTATCAAACAAACTGTATAACATCTAATGTACATCCTATATTCTAGCAAATAAAGTTATCATTCATTCATTTATTCATTCATTCATTCATTCATAAAGTGCACATTTTTGCTAGAGTCAGATTTGAGAGAGAGAGAGGTTTGGATGAGTGAAAAAATTCACGGTAGTAGTAAGTTAAAAGGAAAACTATCACAGCCAAGTAGGCTTTTCAAGTTTACGAGTAATAGTCAACCAACTTATATTTGCAGTTGGAATGTAAGGGAGACCATGTTTTTCAACTGCCGCGTTAAGTTTGTTCTTAGGATAAATTCATCCCAACTACGGAACCCTTCATTGTGGCCGGTCAAACATGCAATTGGCCGGTTTTTTTTTATAAATTGTGACGCAATAAAACAGATCAGAATTAAAATCAGAACAGTTACAAAAATTCCTTTACACACATAAACAAAACAATTTCACGCACCATGTCCATAACGTTACAAAAAAAAAACCCTTTACACCTTCCAACAAGCCAGTTCTTTCTTCATGACATATAATAATAGGTCTTTACCTATGAAATTGCCGTTTTGTATGAAAAAGTTTAAACGAATTTTTTTCATGCATTTTTTATTTGTATTAATCGAAGTAATCACCCATGCAATCAATGCATCTTTGCCAACGCAGTGGCAGTTTATTGATGCCCTTCTTAAAGAAATCAGCTGGACGGGAGGCAACAAATTCTTCAAAGGCAATTTGTACTGCCTCTCGGGTATTGAATTTTTTTCCCGCCAAGAAGTTATCCAAATTCTGGAAAAAGTAGTAGTCTGTAGGCGCAAGGTCTGGTGAGTAGGGCGGATGACGGAGAGCTTCCAACCCCAGTTCTTGCAACTTGGAGACCGTCTGCTGTGCAGTATGAGGTCGCGCGTTGTCGTGCAGGAGCAGCGGAGACGAGCGATTGACCAATGCTGGTTGGAGATGTGCCAGCTTCTCCATCATTGTGTTCAGTTCTTCACAGTACACATCTGAAGTAATGCTCACCCCGTTTGGTAAGAAGCTGTGATGAATCACACCGGCGCTAGACCACCAAACAGTGACCATCACTTTTCTAGGGGTAAGTTTTCGTTTAGGGCATTGTTTAGGTGCTGAACCAGGATCCAACCAACTTGCTGAGCGCTTGCGGTTATCAAACAGAATCCATTTTTCATCGCAGGTAACAATGCGGTTCAAAATTCCTTCATTTGTGTGTCTGTTGAGCAGTGCAAGGCACGTCTCGACGCGTACTTCGCGCTGGCGATCATTGAGTTCGTGGGGCACCCATTTGTCAAGCTTTTTTACCTTGCCAATTTGATGCAAATGGACCAATATTGTTTTGACGCTAACGTCGAAAGCTGCTGCTAATTCAGCCGTAGATTGTGTATCATCAGCTTCCACAATCGCCTTTAATTCGTCATTGTCGACCAATGTCTTCGGACGACCGCGAGGTTCATTTTTCAGGTTGAAATTTCCAGAACGGAAGCGAGCAAACCAATAACAAGTGGTGCGTTGGTTTGTAGTGTTAGCTCCGTAAACCTCGTTGATGTTGCGTGCCGCTTGTGCCGCGTTGCTGCCACGACGGTACTCATATTCCATAATTACTCGAATTTTTAACGTATCCATGATGACGAAAAAGATTGAAATGCGATGAAAATGTAACACTAATCAATAAACAAATGACTACTTTTGGAAAAAAAATCCATGTTTTTAAAATAAAATTAATTTGAAATTAGAATTCTTAGCCAAACAAAAATGATTTTGATTTGAAATGGCCAGTACTGCAGAACGGCAATTTCATAGGTAAAGACCTGATATATTAATATTACTATCTGCGTCCAGCAAATTTTGGCAGACTAAAGGTGAACGTCCACTGATCCGCGCCGGCCTCAACCCACGCACGCCACGCAACGGATTTCGGTTTGCTTTGTGTGAATTCATATAGCACTGCGTCCACTACCGGTACCGCCCGCATTTTCATTTCTACATACAAACAAACCAAATTCCGTTGCGTGCCGTTCGTGCGTTGCGGCCGACGTGGACCAGTGGGTGAGCTTAAAGGTGAACGTCCACTGGTCCGCTCCGGCCGCACCACACGCACAGCACGCAACGGATTTTGGTTTGCTTTGTTGTTGTCGCAGCCAACTGGTTTAATTAGCCGTTTGGTCAAGCGCCTAGCCATTTCACTAAACACCGCATTCAATCAACGGCTTATTCAACCAGTTCGCTGCAACATATGAATTCCTATAGCACTGCGTCCACTATCGGTACCGCCCGCATTTTCATTTTTCATACAGACAAACCAAAATCCGTTGCGTGCCGGCGCGGACCAGTGGACGCTCAGCTTTAATTTTCTTTGCCTTCATACGTCGAACTTTTAAAAAGAAAACTCTTTGGAACAGGCAAACTGGGTTGACTTTGTAGTGTGTCCTACTTTTCTTTGCCTAGGCAAAGGCACGTTTACCATGCATTAAATTAACGCTTTCGCAGAAATTTTGTGAACAGAGTTTCGAATGAAACTTCTTAGGCAGGGATTCGATAATTGGACGAGATTTGAGAGTGTTTCACACGCAACAATTCACGACAATTTCATGAGTTACGTGAGAGACAAGAAAGATTATAACTATCTCTGTCTCTCACACTAAATCTCTCTTATTCTTTATGTTTAAAAAGTTTCACTTCTATCACGTGTATACACAAATAATAGATTTTATACCATTCGCCCTCTAAAGAGCTTATGTTATTCACAGTGTTTAAAAAGCACTTTTAATCACTATTTTGGTGTTTGAATTTAGAATACACCAATATACTCGACCTATAATGGTGTGTTCTAGATTCAATTTGAATGGTCGCCATTTTCGACAAGGAGAAAACTGTTTTGTGTTATTTGCTGTCATTAGTAAATTGGAGCTATTTTGAATACTGTAAGTTCTTTAAACACAAAGTTTAGCGTTACTTAATAATAAATCGATTAAAAACGCATTCAAGTGATGAAGAAGATGTGTTAACAGCTGAGTTTATGAACGAGAGGGCGGCCGATATAGTACCTACGTACACTTAATTTATACTAAAAATTTAAAAAATCATGAGCTGACACAAAACCAAAATTAAAAACACATTACTATATATATTTTTTTTTTTCATGAGAATCAATAATTTTTATCTGCTTTGGTTCACTTTGTCACTATAACCAGACAAGTAAGCGACATGTCACTATAAGAGAAGTCATTAAATCCGAACTTTGTTTTAAACAGTTGTATGAAAAAACCTAATCTTCGCACTGCAATTACTTCAATACTAAGCGGTTGGTCAATAAAAGCGGAGTCATATCAAACGGATTCCACAATACGCAGCTTGTCACTTCTTTTAGGTATATCCAATGATTAATTCAAAACGTGAAGAGTTTTCTGTGGCTCTGAGGGGTCTCCATCCATGGACCCATCCCTGCAAGCGTAGCTTAACCTTCGATCGAGCCCCTTGAAAAAAATATTTACCTACTATATAACTGTATCTTTATTGAACGCTATAATTTGGTAGGCCCTACAAAATTAGCAGTCACGTACTCTGTAGAACCCGTACGTATTATAGTTGATATCGTTCTGTCCCTGTCTAACCCCCCAGTTAGAAAGAGACGGAATGTAGCTTTAAGTAAATTAAAATTGGATTAGGTAAGTAACGAGTTTTGATTACTTTATGTAAGTTACTAGTAAGTAAAGCTGATTTCAGACTACGCTATAATATAATAGCATAATTATAGTATATAGCTCATAGCACAACAATATCGCGCTCCATACATTGTTATGGACATGTTCACATTGTACTGTACTATATATTATATTATTGGCTTGCTATACGCTATAAATTGGTGCGATGCGCAGAGTTCATGCTATGCTATATCGCGCGCCGCCATCTTGTCATCTTGTCATCATCGCTTGATGAACTTTCAAGACTATCCAGTATTAAATCCATTGTGTCGATCGTGATGTATGCTGTTCAACTGTGCACACTTTTCAAAGATCGCGGTCGACTGAGCTTGCGATAATATCGCGTATGTGAACGTCATGCTATATAGAATAGCATTAGGTCCTTCTATGCTATACTTTATAGCACAATAGTATAGCGTAGTCTGAAATCAGCTTAACAGTTTTTAAAGAGATAGCATTTTGTGAATTTGTTGAAACTAATATTTTGAAGGATATTGAATCTTATATATATTAAATGCAAAATAAAACTTGCCTCCTGGTTAAAATCACAAAACTATGATGTAACAGAGAAACTCGTCGTGGAAGTGTACAATACTCATCACTCCCTCACACCACACACAACACACTTGTCACAAAAACCACAAATACCCCTTTCATATCTCATTAACCTGATGAGTGTGTGGGACTCATTCACCCTACAATCACGCATTAACTAAACCAATCCCGAAGAATTTTTTGTTCTGTAATTTTTTATCTACATTACTAAAATTACAAGTCGACGCGACGTTCGCACGGACGTAAAAATATCGCGGCGATTTTATTTCGCGCACTGGATTTTCAACGCTCTGCTTAGCACCGGGCCAACAGTGTGTTTTTTCGACAAGCTAGATTGCACTCTGTTGTTGTTAAGTTGGATTCTCAACGCTCAGCTCAACAACGAGAGTTCAAAATCCAGTGCGCGATACCTAAAATCCCGCCTCGATATTTTTACGTCCGTGCGAACGTTGGCTTAGTCTCTTTTTGTATGGAACATTTATTCCATTCTGTATCTGGAGAAGGGCGGTCGATCGGTCGATCCATCAGGTTAAGCTACGCTTGCCGGGGTTGGTCTTTAGATGCAAGTTATGCCGTTGGTCCCGGCTGTCATTCGTGGATCTTCGACAGTCGTTACGGGTCGTCAGAAGCCCGAAATTCTGACAACCAGTCTTACCAAGGGGTATCGTATTACCCAGTTACTGGATTGTGGAGGTCAGATAGGCAGTGGCTCCATGTAAAATACTGGTATTCAGCTGCATCCGGTTAGACTGGAAGCCGACTCCAACATAGTTGGGAAAAGGCTAGGCAGATTGATTGATCTGGAGAATTGCGTTGTTAGCTGCGCTACGGTTTATACTTTTGCAGCTATCGTCGTTTTACTTGTTCTAAGTACACTTAGTCTTGTGTAATTGTTCCGAAATATTTTTTTATATTTGTTTTTATATAAGAAATATTTTAAGTTCGAATTTCATTCGGTGTTTAATTAGATCGGACAGAGAATCAGAGAACTTAATAATATTTTTATTAAACCAGACAAAACTTACCCATCAAGGTACGAATATCATATTGAACATTATTTGTTGAAAGGTAATATTATTGTGTTTAATCCCCCTAATTTGTTTCTCTTTAAATTCCTGAAAGTAATATTATTGTGTTTAATCCCCCTAATTTGTTTCTCTTTAAATTCCTGAAATGAGTCTTATTGATCTACTAATCCTACTTCCTACTAATATCACAAATGTGAAAGTTTGTATGTTCTGATGAAATTTGACACACAGATTAACACTCACTAACGCTTATAATACTTTTTATTCCGGTAGTACGTTCCCGTGAGATAATTTCCGACATCCATGCCGCAGCTCGCAGGTAACAAAAATAAAAATTGCCATGATAGCCCAGTGGTTAAGGTCTCTAATGCAAGAAGTTGTGGGTTTGAATCCGGGCAAGTACCAATGTGACTTTTTCAATTCATATTAAGTAGGTACTTTCTGAGTTTATCTTGGACATTACTGACATCGGTGAAGGAAAACATCGTGAGGAAACCTGGACTTATAGTTAACTAGCTGCGCCCCGCGGTTTCACCCGCGTAAACTGGGATAAAAAGTAGCCTATGTGTTAATCCAGGGTATAAGCTATCTACACACCAAATTTCATCCAAATCGGTCCAGCCGTTTGAGCGCGAAGAAGTAACAAACATACACACACTCACAAACTTTCGCTTTTATAATATTAGTGTGATGTGATGTGATATAAGTCTGAAATCGCCAACCCGTCTTGATCGTGGTGATCAAAGACATTAAATATTACTTAACAATAGACGGGACATAGACAACAAAATCGTAATACAATACTTATGTCCTAGTGGTCAAAAGTCGCTCAGTCTTATGTGGTACGCCTGCATGTCAAGTCACATTAGTGTCCACCAAAAGAAAATTATTTTCGAAGAAAATATGCCGAATTGTACATTGTGGTATTGCAAACCTCATAGTGATAAAATCACTCGATTCAACTAAGGTTTATTTTCGTTACTATCTATTTTATAATTTATCGAGTATTGAGATAAATTAAATAATTTGATATATGTCAAACTATCTGACAGTTGCTAATCAAAAGTTGGTGTCGGTAAAAGTGTATCTGGTATTTAGGTCATACTTGGCTATTATGTAATTTTGCTATATTATGCTAGATGGCGTCACTGAGACATGGGATAACAGTTTTTGTATGACATTTCTTCTGATAGCCTCTCTATAGTATCTTAAATCTCTTTGGTGATGATCAATGCTCGTGCCTTCTCAGTATGAGAAGAGGCCTTTGCCCCGTAGTGGGGCAGTAATAGGCTGGTACTGTGAAAGGGTCGAACCTCGCAGGGGGCTGTAGCAACTCTATAATCAAAAAGGGATCTGCTTATTAAACTCTGATATAATATTAAATTTCAATGCATATCTATGCAATTATCTCATCGGCCCCACAGGCCGCCTGACATCTGTCATTTATATAGAACTAGCTGCGTCCCGCGGTTTCACTCGCGTAGACCGGGATAAAGAGTAGTCTATGTTTTAATCCAGGGTATAAGCTAACTACACACTAAATTTCATCCAAATCGGTCCAGCGTGAAGAAGTAACAAACATACAAACATACACACACACTTACATACTTTCGTCTTTATAATATTAGTGTGATTCTCATTTGTCTCATATTATTTAAACATCCACGGAGGTTGCATGCTAAAACGCATACAGCCTTATTACAAAACAAGGTTCATCTTCAAACCCAGGTTTAACCCATGGAACTTTTTTTGAATTTCGAACTTTATTCCGACACATTATGTTGTCAGTTTACAAAACTGACAACTTAGTACCGGACTAAGTTGTCAGTTTTATATAAAGAACTGTATTTCTATCACAGCTAGGTTCTTATTACAAAAACTGGCTCCATGGTTTAAACCATGGCAGAAGAAAAACCTCGTTTTGTAATAAGACCGATAAGGTTCAAAGCCTCTAATCAGCTACGCCCATAGATATAACTGTTTTTTATATTTCTATGGCTACACCCCTACTGGATAAAATAGAGCTTCGAATAGTCCAGTTTTATCCATTTGAGACAAAGTTTGAATTATCATGGAACTATAAACTTTACCTAACGCCGGGACATAATAATACAATATGGGGTCACTTACTTCAATGTACAGGCAATCAATAACCAATTATATTTGTATTGGGTTCAATGTCCATGTGCAGGACTAACGAATCGCGAAAACTTGACACTATACTAAGTGTCAGTTAAGTTGACATTTAGATATGCCAATGTGCACTCATAAATATCGCATTCGTCCTGTCTAAACCTTATCAACCAAAACCCAGCGGAAAAGATTGACAAGCCCCCCTAAGTTCAAATAACTGTGATAAATAATAACTGTGATAATATAATGTGAAAAATTCACATGAGCCCAGAAGGGATTGAATAAACTATAACCTTAAAATAAGAATGGCTTAAACTTCATCGAACTTTATGGAGCTGGAGGAAAAGGAAGTCAAAACTGTATAAGATTGTTCGATCCTAACTCATGTTATTCCATGTTGATCGAACTGTGGTTCCTCAATTAATAAACTGAACCATTTAAGTCAACTAGACACATTTTGCAAGGACTATGTCCTGTCAGAAAAATTGGTTAGCTTGGGCTGAGTATCCCCCCCCCCCCCCCCTTCGAGAAGGAACACAGTTCTAATGTACTCCTAAAGTAGAAAATGAACGAGAAAAATCTGTAACAAAAATAGTATGTATCGAGCTCGTCTATGACGCAGGCACTACATTATCATAATGATACTTTGTGATATTTGGCGTTTACGTCAAATTGTGTGGAAGATATGACGCATCGCTACATTGAAAGACTTTGTATGTACTTGATGCTATACTTGAAAGATAGTTTTTATGATTTATGGTGACGTGTAAAAAAAATCGAGATTTCTGTGCAAATAGGTATCTAAGTTAAATAGTAGTATCTTATAAAATAATCTTTCCGGAGTAAATGCTGTAAATAATTGTGAAAACCTGAACAAAATCCAAAGTCCTTTACCAATGTAATTTACCTAAAAGATGTAAGCGGTCATACAGTAAGATATGAAAAGCGACATTTTTCTAAAGGATGTATCAGAAAGGTGTGGTCATATTTAAGGGTATGATACAGACCGTCAAACTGAACAACTTTCTCCTTGGGACCAAAACAGTAGGTAATCGAGATAAAAATATCACCTGTCCCGTACAAAGCTTCAATACCTACTCGACTCAACCCAAATGTACGGGGCAACTTCTCGATTACGATATTGGTCCCATGGAGAAAGTGGCTTAGTTTGATGGTCTGTACCCAGTGGTGGCGTTAGTCGTCGGTGACATCGGCGACCGCCAACGATCTGTCGCCTGAGAAAGCTTCGCAAAAACAGGCATAAAGTTATTAAAAGTTCAGTTATTCGTATTTATTTCCCCCTTAAATGTCGAGAAGTTTTTTTTAATCAAATTCCAAACAAGGCCAAAATTTGTTCAGTAAAAAAGATGCGGTTTGTAGTTGGAGGCCACCCTATGTATATACAGGGTTACTTATAATTCGACGTATTCCTTGCATGACGTCATCGTAGGGTTAAAATGCAACAAGTAAAGGCACCAAATGTTCTACCGAAGTTCAGTTTTTTTTTTTTGTAATTTATGTCGAAGAAAAATATAAATTACGAAAAATATAATGTTTAATTAGTGATCATTGCCAAAGTTTTAGGCATTTTTCAACTTTTAATTTTTAATAAAGATCTGCTACAGAATCAGCTATGATAATAATTTAAATTCCAGTAGTCACGCCGTAAATCATTTTTGAATTGTATTTTTCTTAAAAAAACTAAAAATCTGACTAGCTCAAAAACTATTGAATTTCGTTACAGCATTTGGTGGCTTATTTTTTTGCATTTTAACCCTACTATGACGTCCTGCAAGGGATACGTCGAATTACAAGTAACCCTGTATACGTAAAATAAAAATATAGGAAAAATTTTCGAGTTCGCTACGCTCGCTCTTCCAACGTACATTTTCTTCGTTTTCAAACTTTTCTGAATAAATCGACAAGATAACTCTAATAAATGTTTAAAAGAATATTTTTACCTAACTGGTGCTAAAATTTTCGACTGGATTGGATGCAAAAATTTTCGAGCTCGCTTAGCTCGACACTTTTCTGTAGTATAACTTAACAAAATATCTCCTATTTCTGTAAAAATGGTGAAAAAACAACCTAATTTTAACCAATCAAGCGTGCTAAATTTCAAACTCGCTTCGCTAGCTCTTGCATCCTACCTACTGCGCAATTTTTTCGGCATTAGATAGCGGCTGTTGTTAGCTATGATAATCTTGAAAATATTCTTCGAGGATAAAAGCCGTTAAGTTAGTCTATTTTAATTTGTGTTTGTGCAGCCATCTATCGGCTAGTAGCAACATCGCCCGCGAATTACTGTAGCAAATTAATGTTTTGTATTAGTTATTATTGAGACCAATAGATGGCACTTTTTATTTGAGTCCAAAAATTTGATCCCGGTGTCGAGATTCTTCGCCAAGTTCATATAACATTATGTTATAACCTTGTTATGTAACCATCAAAGGCGGAATTCCGTAGAATAAACATTTGGTTTTTGGTACCTGCCCTATGTTTTTATTTTTGAACTCAGCCATTTAGAAATATATTGAGTTTTTAACGCAGAACATATATTCAGTTTTGGTTCTGCTGTTGGCTAGAAAATCAGCAGAACCAAAACTGAAAATATGTTCTGCGATTTCGGCGGTATCTCCAGTTCTGGAGCCATAGCACTTGATGGTGCGCTTCTCCCAGTCTGTTCTGACTTTCGGTATCTCGGTTCAATCGTGCAAAGCGATGGCGAAGTAGTTCGGACGGTTAAGCATAGGATTAACACTGGATGGATGAAATGGCGGCAGGTCACGGGAACAATCTGCGACTCCCGCATTCCCCTTAAGCTTAAGGGGAAGATATATAAAACAATATTTAGACCTGCTGTCTTGTATGGATCAGAATGTTGGACCACAAAAGGGATGAATGAAAAGCAATTGCATGCAGCTGAGATGAGAATGCTAAGAGGGATGTGTGGTGATACACGAATGGATAGAATAAGAAATGAGTACATAAGAGGAAGTTTGAAAGTGGCACCGGTGACCGAAAAGTTGTGCGGAAATCGGTTGTCATGGAATGGGCATGTGATGTGGAGGAGTGAGGAAAATGTCGTGAGGAAAGTTTTGAGTATGAATGTCGATGGCTATAAGAGTAGGGGAAGACTAAAGAAACGATGGATGGATTGTGTGAAAGATGACATGGCTAGAAAGGGGGTGACTACCGAGATGACGAATAATAGAGAAGTATGGAAAAAAAGGACATGTTGCGCCGACCCCAAATAGATTGGGATAAGGGCAGGAGAATGATGAGCCATTTAGAAAGTAGGGAACCTACCAGATAGTGTCATTGTGACCCTCACGAAGCCCGAGGGTTTGCATGACCTATCACTCTTCAGCGAACACCCTCGCAAGGTGAGCGAGCGAACCCCCAGAACGCCCTCACGAAGCCTGAGGGTTTTACAGTGTTAGTTTATGTAATTTTTTATAATACATGTCTGATCTGGTCATTTGTACGGACACGAAACGAATCGCAAGCGCGCCAGTGGTGACGTTACGTGATCTACCCATACTAAGCCGACGTTCGCACGGACGTAAAAATATCGCGGCGGGATTTTATCGCGCACTTTTCAACTCTAGTTGTTGAGCCGAGCGTTGAGAATCCAACATAACAATAACAGAGTACATTCTAGCGCGTCGAAAAAACACATTGTTGGATTTTGCACTCTCGGCGCAAAGTAAAGCGTTGAAAATCTAGTGCGCGAAATAAAATTGCCGCAATATTTTTACGTCCGTGCGAACGTCGACTAACAGCGCGCTTCTACAGTCGTGATGTTTTAACCCTTTCAGTACTCGTTTTTTGATTTTCCTGTATGGATTATGGTAAATTAAAAAATATATAATTATAATGAAAAGTATATACATGTAATATACACTTCTGGACACATCTATTGGCCCACCTTAGAGTTTAGGTTTCGATGGCCCCTACCGAAATATGATTGCTAGATTGAACAAAAACTGTTGATGCAGTTTTAAACCTGATACATTTTACCATCTTTTTCGATCGTATTATTTTAAATTTGAATTCAGAATACTATACGACATGGAGCTACGCCTAACAAGTCGGATATGCGCCTTGTTAAAGGCAATTGATTTTTGAATAAAAGACATGTTTTATCAAATAAAGGTTTAATTTAATAACGCGTGTTGCCTCCATGGGCATCTACCACAGCTCTCATACGATTAGGCATAGAGTTTATCAACCGCTCTATGAAATTTTGAGGGATCATCTCCCATTCCTCTTCTATGGCAGTTTTCAACTCCTGCATCGTCTGGGCAACTGGCTGACGAGCCTTAACACGTCTTTTTAGCTGGTCCAACATGTGCTCAATGGGGTTCATGTCTGGGCTTCTGGCTGGCCAGTCCATAACTGTGATGTTCACATCCCGAAGATATTCCCTGACGATGCCGGCCGCATGGGCTCTTGCATTATCATGCATAAAAAGGAAATTTGGGCCCACATAGTCCGCGTATGGTATCACGTGAGGTTCTAAGCACTCACGTATGTACCTTTCAGCATTTAATGTTGGCAGCCGTGGTCCTGTAACAACCTCAAGTTGAGTTTTGCCGCTCGCGGATATACCGCCCCAGACAGTCCATGAGCCACCGCCATAAGCAACCCTCTCTTCAAAGCAGCATTGTGCGAAACGCTCTCCCTTACGTCGGTAGACCTTCTTCCTTCCATCATTGCCATGTAACACAATTTTAGACTCATCAGAAAAGAGTACACGGCTCCAATCTTGCTGTGTCCAATTTAAATGACTGCGTGCGAAATGAAGGCGCGCTGTTCGGTGGGCTCGCGTTAGTTTGGGGCCATTAGCTGGCTTGTGTGGTACCATATCGCGTTCTTTTAACCTTCTCCGAACAGTTCGAGCGCTCACAGATACTCCGTGGAAGTCGCGAAGTTGGTTTTGTATCTCAATGGAGGTAAGGTGACGATTTCTCAAGCTGGTCGTCACGATGAATCGATCCTGCCTTTCAGTTGTGACCCGAGATCGTGGCCTTCCTTGGCGACGAACAAAGCCGCCAGTCTCTAGGTACCTCCGATAAACATTTCGGACCGCAGATCGACTTAAATTAAGTTGAGCACTCACGTTTCTTTGGCTGTGTCCGGCCTGAATAAGTGCCACAGCTTGGGCGGCGACTTCAGGTGAAGTATCCATAGATTATTGATAGAACCTCACCTTAATGTTAAGAATAAGTAAAGTTTGTTGCAAAACCAAAGATATCAATCACTTTTTCAAGAATTAAATCCAAGTAAACCAATAAAACCAAGTTTTCTTAGTATTCGATTGTTTGATATCAACAAACAGGCTCCAAATTGTCTTTTGTTTCTTTAAATTCTGTGTTCGAAATTCAAAAAAAGACTATTGAATGAAATTGTGAATGTGCCAGGTTCAAAACTGCATAAAAACTTTTTGCTCGACCTAATATAAAATTTTAGCTAGGACCAAACGAAACTGAAAATACAAGGTGGGCCAAAAGATGTGTCCAGAAGTGTATACATATTTTGTATGTCCTCATTTGTGGACGCCAGTTCTGAAAGGGGGAGGATTCCAGTGTCTGATAGCATCGGAGTTACTACGTCGCGGAACTGTACTCGATTCGTTGTGCTCGGTGATTGTGTTGCTTTTAATTTGGAGTGATTGTATTAGATTGTGATTTTAATAAACACCGTGTATCGCACCCAGTGTGTTTTCATTGCACGAAACCCATCGTCTGCCCACATGATGTCTGAATCTAACTGAGTAAATCCTGGCGTTCCGACATACAAAACATAAAATACCTACTTGTTATAACATAACAAAGTTAAACTGTTCAACAAAACCGTTTTAAAACTTAGCCCACGAATAGCTGCTGTCGCATTGAATATTCTCATGAATTTATTTAAAAAATTGTTTAACAATATTAATTTCCCTTGAGATGCCGTAGATGTAAGAAACAAATTTTAAATAATAACTAAGTAATCTTATTTCTTCAAAGTAGATTTCAATTTTAAAGTTTTAGCATTATAAAGAAGCTACAAATTTGTACCCGAGGGTGTACAAAATCTTGAGTATAAGTTAAATTACGCTGCCCTAAGGCTGCTTTTGCGGTCATCAAATTGATCAGCCAGGGTCGCATGAGTCGGGCACGCCACAATTGCGGCGATAAGTTTCCTCTTTGAGGAGTGGTTGGAGAGGCGCCACGGCGTCCTCACCTTCCGCCTGACGCAGGTACTCACCGGACACGGTTGTTTTGGGAGGTTCCTGTTTCGGATAAGGCGGGAGGAAACGCCCGGATATCACCATTGTGTGGATCGCCCGGAGGACACGGTAGAGCATACAGTGGAGGTCTGGCCGGCTTGGGTAGAGCACCGCCTTGTTCTCGCGGAGGCGATCGTCAGTGGCAATCTCTCGCGTCCAGACCTGGTCCAGGCCATGGTGCGGAGCGAGAGTGCATGGGAGGTCGTCACCTCCTTCTGCAAAGCAGTAATGCTCGCAAATGAGGAGACAGAACGCGTGAGGGAGAGGCAACAGTCGCGACCTCGCTTCCTTAGCCGCCGCAGGAGACGCCTTGGGCGGCGGGAATCCATTGCCGATTCCCGGCCACCGTAGGCGCGGGCTTGCGGACGACGAGTAATAGGTAGCTCGCCGTCCGGTAAGGACCAGGCCCGGGTCGACGGCACGTTGTTTTCCACGCGCGCCTCAAAGATATGTCAGCAGTGACGGGGTCCAATAGGGCCGATGCCGCCGGGGTCACGGGCTGTTCGAAAGAGATACCGTGGTCCTGGCACAGGCAACTGAAAGAATACGGGTGGGTTTTAGTCAGTAAAAGTCTGACACGCCCTCCCGCTCCGCCCAGAGCGGGAGAAGCCATTTGATGATTTCCAATCCACAAAAAAATTGAATAAAAAAGGGTCGCATGAGACTGCCTTTTTGTGAATAATCTCTGCTTTAATATTTAGGTTGGGGAAAAAGTCTTTTCGCATTATAGTATGTATGAACTTAAAATAAAATCTCTTTGGCTATACTATTTGTATCTGGCTGGTTTTGGTATCATTGAAAGTTTAAATTTTAAAGAACATGATTCCAAATTCAAATTAGGAAAATGTGTGATTTTCATTTGTTTTTCGTACTGTCAAGATGAGTGAATCTAATGAAGAAATTCGATAAATTTTAAAATTTTACTACAAAAAAGGTAAAAACGCAACGCAAGCCGCGAAAAAAATATGCGATGTTTATGGACCCAGTGCAGTGTATGTGAGAGTAGCAGAAATTTGGTTTAAGCGTTTTCAATCCGGAAATTTTGATGTCAAAGATGCACGTCGCTCTGGTCGCCCTATTACGGATAAAATGGATGCCATTTTTGAAAAAGTGGAGCAAGATCGGCATATCAGTAGTTACGATGTAGCTGAAGAACTGGGAATTGACCACAAAACAGTTTTGGCGCATTTGAAAAAAACTGGATACACAAAAAAACTCGATATTTGAGTACCTTACGAGCTCACTGAAAGAAACCTAATGAACCGTGTACTCATTTGTGATTCTTTATTACGACGTAATGAAACCGAACCATTTTTGAAGAAGCTGATAACCGGTGATGAAAAGTGGATCACGTACGACAAGAACGTGCGAAAAAGGTCGTGGTCAAAGGCCGGTCAGGCTTCACAGAGTGTGGCGAAACCCGGGTTAACCCGCAACAAGGTGATGCTGTGTGTGTGGTGGGATTGGAAGGGCATTATTCATTATGAGCTGTTACCACCAGGCAGGACCATCGATTCTGAACTCTACTGCGAATAACTGATGAGATTAAAGCAAGAAGTTGAGAGAAAGCGGCCGGAATTAATCAACAGAAGGGGTGTGGTTTTTCATCATGATAACGCTAGACCTCACACATCTTTAGCCACTCGGCAAAAATTAAGAGAGTTTGGCTGGAAGGTGTTAATGCATCCGCCGTATAGTCCTGACCTTGCACCTTCAGATTTCCACCTGTTTCGATCTCTTCAGATTTCTTTAGGCAGTGTCAAGTTAACCTAACGAGAGGACTGCCAAAACCACTAGTTGCGGTATTTTGATCAGAAGTCCCAAAATTTCTATAGCAATGGGATCATGTCCCTACCTACAAGATGGCAAAAAGTTATCGAACAAAATGGTACCTACATACTTTAGATAAATGTAAATAATGTATGTTAAAAAATGTTTTGAAATTTCTTAAAAAATGCGAAGAAACTTTTTCCCCAACCTATTATATTATGATAGCACAACGTCTTACGTGTTAACATTTGTTTTACCAATTAGTGGTAATTCAGGAGTGTTTTCAGAAGCTTTACCTACTCTACTCGGCTCTCTTTCTCTCCCTCTATCTATCCTACTCTAATTCATAAAACAAAAGTATTACAATACTTGAACGAACACATAAAGCTTACTTGTTTACCAAAGAGACGACGAGTCTACAATGTGGTGACGCATTATATCAGAAGCTATATTCGCAGCGGAGGATTCGGACGATTCAGCAATGATTTTACACTGTAGGGAATGTTATTAAAGACGAACAAACTCGTTTTTAGCATTGCGTAGTCAATAAGGATCCCTTATAGTTTCGCTATGTCCGTTCATCTGTCCGTCTGTCCGTCCGCACCTTAGCTCTTATTAAGTAGTTCTGATGGCCATCTGTGGTCTTCATCATAAAATTTGTTTTCCTCGATTTCCATGGGATCCCCTCATTACATTCTGATTTGGTGTCAATGGGACCACCTCAAGAGCATAGCATTCCAAACAAAAAAAAAAAATCTAAATCGTTCCACAATTGACGGAGTAATCGCGTAATAAAACAAAAAATAATACAGTCAAATTGAGAACCTCCTCATATTTGGAATTCGGTTAAAAATACGTATTATTGAAGCTAACTCAAAAAACTACCGAAGTATTGTAAATAAAATTGATTTGTGGCTACCGCTTAAGCTTTCTCTACCAAATGAAAAAGAATTTTCAAAATCGGTCCACAATTGACGAAAATATCGATGAACACAATATGTCATATAAAAAAATATAATATACAGGGTACATAATAGTGTGTATGGGACAGCCCTCCGCAGACTGATAGAGTGAATTCAGTATATCGTACTAAGATGACTGGTACATGAAACTATTTCAGGAACGTTATGAGAATCCAATAAACCTGAGGGCCAATTCTCGTAATTAAAAACGTTCAAATTCCAAGTCGCAATGTCAGCCAGCGACAATCAAATGTCAAAAATGTAGGCAAACTCTATACAATTTTGACAGATTGAGACTGAGATGAGATTGCGAACGTTGTTATAAAAATACGGGAATTGCCCCTCTGATTTGTTCGTGTTTTTGTGCAGAAATCGTAGCGTCTGTTACTAGTTGGGAGGGGTAGGTTAATAGGTATGTGGTGAGTTTGATGAACTATGTAGCTAGGCAGAAAAATTACGCGTTAGAATTTCACGCGTCGTTCGTTAGAGTTTTTCAATATCCTTTGCTGGTTTTTTTTTTTTTGCTGTTTTATCTTCATAAGCTACGTTCAGAAAATTTAATTTTACATTGAAATATTACGGATTAGTAACTGAAATAAAAAAACGGTCCAGTGCGTGTCGGACCACGCACAATGAAGGGTTCTGTGTTTAAAAATAATTTATCCCAAAAAAAAAAACATTTTTGTGATAAAATTACAAATTAATAGCTGCCGGACTTTTTCCTTTACTAGTGATGTGAGACCTTGCTTCTTGCCAAACTTCATAATTCTAGGTCAACGAATTTACTTGCGAGTATCAAAATATGTGGCATGAGTGGCCGTATTTTTTTATTGCGTTGACTTAGAAGCTTGATTTTTTTAGGACTCCAAGGGGCCATTTATATTATATATATTTATTTGATAATAATTTCAGCTGGGTACCTCCACGCGTTCCTGAGAAAAAGAGTCTTGACAGACTGACAGACAGACAGACGGACAACGAAGTGAGTGAGTGAACGAAGTAGTTCCGTTTTTGTCTTTTGAGGTACGAAATCCTAAAAAAGATAAAAAAATGAAAATTTTCCTGAGAAATGTGTGTGGAATATTATTCAAAACAAACAGCTGAATGCACCTTAGCAAACTAACAGTTTGGGGAGGGCTGTCCCTTACACCCTATACATGAGTTGAGAACCTCCTCCTTTTTTAAGAAGTCGGTCAATAATACAGAGTGTAAGGGACAGCGCTCCGCAGACTGATAGAGTGAATTCAGTATACCATACTAAGATGATCGGTACATTAAAATATTTCAGGAACGTTATGAGAATCCAATAAACCTGATTTGTTTGTGCTTTTACCCGACTACGGCGAAGCAAAAATTAAGGATGGTTATGATTTTGACCAGTACATGTATGTACTCATGACTTCTAAACTACTTATCATAATTTAGCAAATGAGGTGGATCCGCCTTTAATCCGTCAAACGATCGCCGACTAGATGCCATTTGCATGCAGTAAGCGCTCAAAGGTTTTCACGATTACAGCATGCATTAACAATTATTATATCCCATACATTTGAGTCGAGTAGGTATTGAAGATTTGTATGGACTAGCTCATAAGTTTTCGCGATTACGATGTTGGTCTCATGGAGAGAGTTGCTCAGTTTGATGTTCTTTATCACACCCTTTTTGGCTACACCTTTCTGATACGCTCTGTATGTTTATTATTGTTTCGAGTGTAAGTATTTTACTCATGAAAAAAACCGGCCAAGTGCGTGTCGGACCACGCACAATGAAGGGTTCCGTATTTGGGATGAATTATTCCAAGAACAAACTTAACATTGTAGTTGAAAAACATGTTCTTCCATACATTCCAACTGTAGATGTAAGTTTTTACTCACAATATTGAGAGATTCACCATGTTATTTTAACACGGTTAAGTTTGCAAAACGTTTTTTTTTTAATTTTCTTATTTACCCCCAAAAGTGACCCCCATATTCAAAATTCATTTATTTACTTTACCTGTTCGTGTTTGGGTCACAGAAATTCATATGTGTACCAAATTTCAACTTAATCGGTCCATTAGATTCGGAGCAAATTGACTGTGACAGACGGACAGACAGACAGACAGACAGACAGACAGACAGACAGACAGACAGACAGCCAGACAGACAGACTCAAGAGTGATCCTATAAGGGTTCCGTTTTTTCCTTTTGAGGTACGGAACCCTAAAAATGCTGGTTCATGCGACATTAATGTCGGATTAACCTAGAATAAATCCCTATGACATCATCGAAACTACATTAAAAGCTTACAAATCGTTTCGTTTATCCTGTACAGCGTAATGCGGTGGACAGCCGACCGCGGCTAATCCGGGCACTGACGTCATTGGCCTGCCCGCCAAATTGCCCAGAAAACCGTCTGACCACAGGCACACATGGCCAATGTTTTCGCTTTTAGACATTGTATTGTGAATTTATTGGTTCTATCCTTTGTTTTGTTTAAACAAACTGGAGTGGAATTGTTGTTTTTGTGTGAGATTGTTAAAAGAAACAGATTTTATGTCGTTTATTACTCAATTATTAGCCTTTTACTGTCCCACTGCAGGGAAAAGGCTTCTTCTCATACAGAGAAAGCATTGATCAAGGTGGGTTGGCAATTACAGAGATTACCCCGTCGCAGGTTTCTTCACAATATTTTTCTTCACCAATGTCAGTAATATCCAAAGTAAACTTACAAAGTATGTAAGCAGTACCTTATCGGCGGCGGCGATCTCTCGCGTCCAAACCTGGTCCAGGCCATGGTGCGGAGCGAGAGTGCATGGGAGGCCGTCACCTCCTTCTGCGAAGCAGTAATGCTCGCGAAGGAGGAAGCGGAACGCGTGATGGAGAGGCAACAGCCGCGCCCTCGCGCCCCTAGCCGCCGTAGGAGACGCCCTGGGCGGCGGGAATCTATCGCCGATTCCCGGCCACCGTAGGCGCGGGCTTGCGGACGACGGGTAATGGGACAGCTCGCCGTTCGGTAAGGACCAGGCCCGGGTCGACGGCGCGTTGTGTTCCACGCGCGCCTTAAAGAGATGTCAGCAGTGACGGGGTCAATTGGGCCGATGCCGCCGGGGTCGCGGGTAGTTCGAAAGAGATACCGTGGCCCTGGCACGGGCAACTGGAGGAACACGGGTGGGTTTTAGTCAGTAAAAGTCTGACACGCCCTCCCGCTCTGCCCAGAGCGAGAGAAGTCATTTGATGATTTCCCATCCACAAAAAAAAAAAAAAAAAGCAGTACCTTTATACTCTTCTATCTTTATGTATTTTTCTCTGTTAACTGTTTTGTGTGTCCATAAACAAATAAATCTACTATCTACCAACCCGCATTGGGCCCGCGTAGTAGATTACAGCCCACTCCCTCTCGAAGAGACGAGGCCTGTACCCCAGCAGTGAGAACAATATAGGATGATTATGTAAACAAACAAATGTATTGAAAAAGTCACATTGGTGCTTGCCCGGATTTGAACCTACGACCTTGTTTATTAGAACAGTTTTTGTTAATAATTTCAGTGCATATTATCGCATCTTATGGCATCTCCTTAAATAAATAAAGAAGGAACACTGATTATCACAATGACTAATTTGGCGATTTCATACAATGGGGAAGAAAACTGTCAAATTAGTTCCACGTAAATGGCGCTGAGTGTTCGTTACTTTAATTTAGTTTTTCATTGAGCATGAAATCATTCAAATTCTGCCGGCAATCAATTCAGAGTGTGTAATGCAGCGTCATATTTATTATGTATACAACAAAACGTATGGGATTAGCAGATAACGGTGCATTAGCCGTTAACGGGTTGTCGGCTCAGCGGTAAATGAGGATACTCGTATTACAAGCCATTTCCATTTAGTTTACATACAGATAGGATTGGCAGAGCTTATTGTTGTAAGCTCGTAGCCGTGTATTGGCTTTGTTCGTACATGTAAAATAATTTCTATACGAAAAAAGAAACATTAAAAAATGTTGGCTGCGATAAATTCACTTATACACTATTCCCAACCACTGCGACTGTTGTAAATATATTTAAAACTAGCTGCGCCCCGCGGTTTCACCCGCGCAAACCGGGATAAAAAGTAGCCTATGTTCTAGGGCTAATCCAATGCTAATGGCAAAAATAATAATGCCAAAAAATAGTAAATAATAATAAAAAATAAAATAATAAAAATAAAATAGTAATAATATAATGGATGGCTAATGTGCCATCCAGGGGTTAAGCTATCTACATACTTACCAAATTTCATCCAAATCGGTCCAGCCGTTTGAGCGTGAAGAAGTACCAAACATATAAACACACACACACACACTCACAAACTTTCGCCTTTATAATATTAGTGTGATAGTGTGATGTGATTAGTTTTTTTTATTTTTTATTATTAATAGGCTAGCGTTTCATCACTAGTAGTGTATACAGGGTGTCCCGTAATTAATAGATAACCTCTTAAGGAGTCATTGTACTCATCATTATGAACATCTTTTACTATAGGACCAAACATGAAATAGCGAAAAAAAAAATCAACTGTTCCCTACATTTATTTTCGCATAACTCGTCAAAATGTAGGGAACTGCTGATTTTTTTTTCGTGATTTCAGGTTTGGTCCCATAGTAAAAGTTGTTCATAATGATGAGTACAATGAACCCGTAAGAGGTTATCCATTAATTACGGGACATCCTGTATGTAAACACTTTCTCATTCACACAAGTAGTGAGGTACAGTCCTTTCATAGTTATTCTACCTCTGATTTTACACTACTGTCCAAATCACAGTGATCTTTATCTTCCTTACAGTAAGGTTGATGTTGGGTTGGTGCTACTGAAAATTAGTCTGTCAAAATCACATTGATCTTTATTCTCCTTAAAATAAGGTTGCTGCTGGGTTGCTGCTGTCCGAGCTAAAATAACTGTGATTGGACTGTAGCTGTTGTCACTTATGTCATCTGTCAGTCAACACGAATGGCAGGAACATATTATGCTGAAGGAACACAGTGCCTGCACGAGACGCTTGGTGTGGTAATGAGCCAGTGTAGTGATATAATCAGCATAAGAGCTATGACCCGACAGAGACCGCGCTTACTAGTTTTTGAATCCTTGGGATGGGAAACATATATAACAGTGTCATAAAATTCTGAAAATATCCCAAAGTTACTCATTTTTGTAATGTTTAAGGACGCTGTTACAAATGGGTAGTCATCAATCATTACTTTTTTACACAAAAGTATGTTTATTAAATAAAATGCTTTTACATTCTTAAAATGTTTTGGTCAAATTGTTGATAGATGTGCATGGTACGATTCTGAACTATAAATATAATTTTAGATAGGTACAGTTTCTCAATACATGTACCGGAGTGAAAATTTTTACTTCGGTAAATTTATTGAGAAAATTTACCTATTAATGATTTGACTACCCATTTGTAACAGCGTCCTTAATCAATCTCATAGCTACAAAACAGAAGATTTTTCTTATTTTTTTTTTGTAAATGCAAAGAATGAAAAAAAATTGATGGATTCACTGAATATGTCTTGATAAAATAATTTATTTATTTAAATACCTACCAAATGCGCGAGGCAACCACTCGCGTGCCTACTCCATTTCAGTACGCGGCTCGAGAGATCATAGCGCCTTAAATACGGAATCAACAGGTATCTACAACCACTGATGATGTGGTCGAAGATGGAGCATACTTGCCTAAAAGTAACCTACCTATTCACTCTAGTCTTAAAATCCCCCAGGTAGGGGATTACTACAACAGTGAATTCCACTCCTCTGACGGGCATAGCGATTTTTCGTTACGTGACGATTTCTACCAGTAAACTCCTACCGCAAGCCGTGTTATAGAATTTCTTTCCAAAAAATAAGTCATTCGATCCTGAAGTATACAAACAAATAAAATAATAAAAAATACATTCATCTTTTTGTACCTTTGCTACACAGACAATTTATACATGGCCAGTAACAACCTCGGGGCTATAAACCCACAAAGGGTCGCAAGCGGCCTGCATGTCACGTGTCATTTTTGTTCGTATTTCAAACAAACTGGCCGGTCCTGATTACGTCACGATGTGAAATATTATTTTTGTATTTTTTTTGTGAGAATTTTTCAGCGCTGG
Organism: Cosmia pyralina; assembly: GCA_946251885.1. NCBI lineage: Eukaryota > Metazoa > Arthropoda > Insecta > Lepidoptera > Noctuidae > Cosmia > Cosmia pyralina. The sequence continues at coordinate 12,674,551 of OX276364.1, forward strand.
TGCTTGTATTATCCTGATACATTGAATTTTCACAATTATATAGCTGGATATGTCTTAATCATATATCTTTTTCTGATATTTTCTGGTAACACTTTTATCGGGCATAAAAAGTTTGAAAAACTAATAGAGGTAGGTAGTACTTAAGTCCACAATATAAAATCAACAAATCTGATGTCCGAGACATTTCCCTGCAATAATAAAGCAGAAAACCACAAAACTAAATTACAAGAGACCCAAACCCATTCATGAATCAATATTTCTCCCAAGGCCCAAATGCTCATACAAAATAGGGTAAGCGCTTTCATTATTCAACGCTTACAAGTTTTTGTGATGAAATTGTCCATAAAAACCCGCGTTTCGTCCGCCTACTGTCGGGTCTACCCCAATTTTCTATTAGTGTCCCGAATGGGCGAAAAACGTGTCAATTTTCCTTGTCCCCTCGAGAAGGGGAAAAATGTTCAACTGTTCATTTGGGAACAAATGTATTTGAAGTTGGGACTTTAGTGATATAAAACAATCAGTGGAGACAATTTTGGGTTATATTAAATGGAAGAATAACTTTCCGAGTGATATGAATGGGTTCAACATAATTTTATGCATAAATACAAGTTTATTTGTGGTGTTTGTCGCGTCGCGAGGAGCTTGTGGCTAAGTAATAACAGCCGCACGGATCGATCCATCAGGTTAGGCTACGCTTGCCGGGGTTGTCCGTGGATGGGTGACCATCTTTACATACCAAGACTCCTCCGTGCCTAGGAAAGCACGTTAAGCCGTTGGTCCCGGCTATCATTCGTGGATCTTTGACAGTCTTTACGGGTCGTCAGAAGCCCGAAAGTCTGACAACCAGTCTTACCAAGGGTTATCGTATTACCCAGTTACTGGGTTGTGGAGGTCAGATAGGCAGTCGCTCCATGTAAAATACTAGTATTTAGCTGCATCTGGTTAGACTGGAAGCCGACCCCAACATAGTTGGGCAAAGGCTAGGCAGATTGATTGTAAAGTGACGCGTTGTTTTCAGTGAAAATTGACCATCAAGTTTGTATACAGGGATATTGTCAAGAGATTTCACATCAAAAGATGGACTATCTTTCCACTTATCCAATTTATGTGATTTTGAATTTTAATTCTTTGATTTTTTTTTTCTGAGTTTTACACAACTCGTATTTATTTTGAACAGGACGAGTACAGACCGTTCAATTATTTTACCACTGATTTTGCATCATTGTGAACATTATTGTCAGTACAATAAAGTTGCTTTTGGGTTGCTACCATTGACAAGTCTGTCAAAATCATAGTGACTTTTATTTTTGTTGCAATAAAGTTGCTATTGGGTTGCTGCTGTCAGAGGTGTCAGAGGCAAAATAACTATGAACGGTCTATATCTGTGTCACGGCACGGTGAGTGCCACAGAGCACGAAGACGTCTCGGCAGCCGTTGCTAGATGCGGCATCATCACTTCCCATACAACCCAAACGTGTCACTGTTTACTCGCATTGCGACACAAATGAGGTATTCAGGGTCAAATTAAATTAGCTAGCAAAACTCGTGATGGGTAGGTACACATGATAAAACAAAAACGAAATAATTTGATGATTTTTTTTTTATATGTCATCAACCGCTGGCAGTGTAGTCACTTACAATATCAGTCTTTTTGTGTAAATTTCGTAGACTCAACACGGTAAAAAGGATTTTATTAACTCACACTTCAAGTAACAACACTACCAGAGGTCATTGACTCCGAAAAAATCATCAAATCGTTTTTATTTGTATTTTGTCGTGTTTAGATACCGACACCCATCACGTCTGCGGAGTTTCACTAGCTAATTTAATTCGACCCTGACGCAAACTGACGCGCTTTGGCTTTGAAGGCAGTCCGTACAGTTGTGCGCTCAAAGCACTTTCAGCGCCACGAATTTTATTAGTACAGCTATCTTAGGCTCCAGTAGTGCTATTCTGTAAATATCTCACCGTGAAAACATAAGTGAAGTGATCTTAAAGTGAGCTGCCAATAGTGTCAACCCCTAGCATCAGGTGGAATGACGGCTCATTTTACGCTCACTTCACTTAAGTTTTCACGGTGAGATGTTTACAGAATTGCAGACACTAGTATAAAACAATTTTTATAGGTTTCATAGAAATTGTGCTATATTAGTGTCGCGTCGCGCCTGTCAGCGGCCTCTGCGGGGTCTTTAGTCACTGCCGCCAACAATTCCGTGCTCTGTGTTAAGGGACTAGGAACGCCGGTCATATGGATATTGTGTCTCGTGTCTACCTGACATAATCCCTTAGTGCACACTTAGAACCTTTTCATCTGTAGAGTACATCGTGTCACCCAGCAACTGGGTTGTAGAGTTCAGATAGGTAGTCCCTCCATGTCAAATACTGGCATGTAGCTGCATCTGGTTAGACTGGAAGCTGACCCCAAAATAATTTGGAAAAGACTAGGCAGATGATGATAACTTAGAAATTTGTTATACATATTATGCGAAGCAAATGGCGATTTCAAAAATATGACGTAATACATCAATTGGGAAGAAAACTGTCAAATTGGTTCCCCGCAGATGGCGCTAAGTGTTTGTTACTTTCATTCACTTTTGTTCCGTTCATTCTACTGTCAATGGAATTCCTTGCTGAAAACATTGCCGCGAGATGGTGTTAAGTGTTTTTTCTTGTCGCCGATTGGTCGTTATGTCTTCAAGATGACTTTGACAAGTAACAAATGCACAGCGCTCTCTTGCGGCGAAGCTTCCGGTAAACAACCCCATTGACAAGTACTTTGTGAGAAATACTAAAGTGATGAATGTTTTCGTAACCTTTCGCTTTCGTAAACATTACAGTTACGCTGCCACATTTTTATCAAAGTAGAACTTCTTGCGAATGAATTTGTCTGAAATTTTCCTACCGCTTGGCAGCATGTTCTTATGTAAAACTTGCTGATTTTTCATAAATATATCATCATAGAGGTGTACCATCATCCGCTGGATGCGGCAACCACAAAACAGGCCAAAGTAGCGGTGCTTGGGGGAGGCCTAAAGAAAAATTTTCTTTTAAATACAATACAAAATCAAATCTTAAATTCACTCACTAACAGACAATGCACAGCCTAACTGTTGGTCCAGAAGCATGAAATTTTGCATAACAGTTCATATGTCAGGATTTTAAAAAAAAATCAGGTCCTAAAGAGATTTAATATAGCATGAAAGTTTGCATAGAAGTTTATTATTTTTTCCGATTTATCTGTTTGTGTTTTCTAATTCTCAAATAAATAAATACATAAACTCTTAGAAAAACATAATTTCGAAACCTCAATTACCCAACACTACGTACAAAAACATTATCCCTCTTTCATTCTTCAATAAAATATCCATTTAAAAGCACTCGTTCAGGCATACATATAGAGCTATATACGATGGAGCAATATTTTCTCTCCGGTACAACCGTCGTCGCCTCGAACATATCGAGCCAACGACTGGAAAATGTTATTTCTTACCTCAAACTGAACTATCGTGTCACCGTAGTCACCGTGCTTACTATTGTGGAAACATACGCGGGATTATGCTGCTTTTCCTATAACTTTTGTGACCTTTTAAATTACACGACGACACGATATCACTTACAAATTTGCACGACTAGAAAGTCGAATATAGTGATAAACGATGTACCTACCTATATTCTGCCAAATAATGTATTCATTCATTCATTCATTCATTCATTCATTCGTACATTCCTTTCGCTATTTGAACTAAATGTCAGGTGAGAGACAGTGGCGGTGCCAGAAGACCTCCACGTGGTGCATCCTGGGTACAGGCGGTGGTCTCTTCTTGAAGTTGGAGATGAGGGATTACTGTCTGTAGCGAACTTCTGGACGGGGGAGGGGGGACCATTTGTGGTCAAGAGGGTGGTCATCCAAGTGTCCTCTAACTTTTGGTGGGCACAGCGAAAGAGTTGGGGAAGAGTTGTAGTTGCGGAATCTTTTACTCCCCGCAGGACGGGCTTTCGGGGTCATTGTACAGCCCCGCAGGCGAAGGTACCAACTGTGGTCAAGGCGGTGATCATACACCTGGTGTCATTTGACTTATTAGTAGGTACAGTGGAGTAGCATGGCAGAACCGTCGATGCGGGATCTTTTACTCCCCGCTGGACGGGCTTTCGGGGTCATTATACCACCCTGCAGACTAAAAAGAAGAATTTTGCGCGAAGGAGAAGTTCAAGGTGAACTCGCGCGCAGAATGGGACAATTAGGCCGAGTAGAGACAAAAGTGAAGCCGTTTTTTTCATCTGTCCCTCTGGCAGAAGATATGTTGGAGAAGCAAGGACGGCGTTCGTTGTGCACTTATACAGCCAATGGGCAAGCAGTGGTTTTATTGACTGCACCCGTCGAACTCGTAAACCGGAAAGAGAATCATGGTCATGTTTCGTGACTTGGAACGGAACGAGGGTCTTGGCTTTACCGCCTGGACCACGAGGAAGATAGCCTCTTCAAAAATTACCTCTAATACCAAGTTTGGTGCGCGGCGAGGGTATGAATGGCTGAGGAGTAGTGTCATCTGCAATTGACATTTTCAGTTGTAGATGGTGCATCAGTTACTAGCGCACCCCCAGCCAGGGTACGAGTGGCCCCCCTGGTTGGGTTATAAATGTACACTTACCTAGGAACAGGGGGTGCCCCTAGGTGTACTTTTTAGATCCCCCACACTCGTGGGAATTAATATGGAAAATTTAAAAAATAAAACTAAATTAGATGATGAGGTAGGAGTTGCGTCAGAGTCTGACGCCACATCGGTGATGAGCTTTGGAAGCGCGGAAAGTGTAGGAAGTAGTGTGCAGTGCAAGGGCAAGCTCTGGCATAAGCGCACACACGGAGAGGCGAAATGCTTGGGGTCGGATTCGAGCTCGGGCGAAGAGGCGGCACCAGTTCCTGAGGTTGGTACTGCACAAAGAGGGAGAGAACGGCTAGTGTCAACGGGCAAGTACCTAAAGAAAGCAGCAGAGGAGGAACGGGGCGGAATTCCCGAAATATTGGCAAAAGACTTGAACATCAAGGTTCAGGATGCCGTGGCGACGATGCAGAGGGTGCGCAAGGTATCAAAGGGCTTAAGTGGGCCCGACCACCGTGCCCTCAAAATGGCGTTAGCCGCAATAGCAGAGGCCGCAGAAGCACTCACAAAGCAGACATCTTCCACAGAGACAACCCGTCTGCAGGCGGAGAATGACCGCCTTGCTTCACAGGTGGCACAACAACAGAAGGAACTTGAAGACATTCGAGCCCATCTCGCAAAATTGGACCAGGAGCGGCAGAAAGAGACGCGGGGGGAAGAGAGTCAGGTTACGCCGACAGTGTACAAGATTGCCCGCCTGGAAGAAGCCATTGTGGGCATGAATGCTAAATTCTCCACCTTGGAGGACAAGCTTTTGCGGCCACCCTTGGCAGCAGATCGTAGAACTCAGCAAGCGCAGGCGCCAAGTTACGCAACGAAAACTGCTGTGACACCCCAGGGTGCGTCAGCCACTCCGGGTCCGTTGGTGTCGCTGACCTCGATGGCAAAACCAATGAAGGGAAGGAGGGCAGGTTCTGCCAGTCAGGCTGCACCAATTACATCTGCTCCACTGTCTCCTGAACAGCAGCATTCTGAATGGCAGACTGCAGGGGCGAAAAATGCGAAGAAAAAGGCTCGCAAGAAAGCCAAAAAGGAGGAGGCCAAAAGCTAAAAGAGGCGAAAAAACAGGCGGTCAGACTTAGAGCCCCCCGATATACGGCCGTAGTGCTCACACTAAAGCCTGAGGCGGTAGCGAGAAAGGTGACCTACGCAGATGTGATAGGCAGAGCCAAGGATGCCATTAGGCTCGAGGACCTTGGCATCACGAGCATACGCACTAAGAATGCAGTGACCGGTGCCCGCATGCTGTTGGTTCCTGGTGCCACAAGTGGCCCACTGGCGGATACGCTGGCTGGTAAACTTAGAGAATCTTTTGGTGAGGAAATTCAAGTGACCAGGCCAATTAAATCTGTCGATCTGCGGATATCAGGCCTGGATGACTCCGTCACGGCCGATGCAGTTGTGACTGCAGTGGTCAGAGATGGAGGGTGTGCCCCAGAGCATGTTAAAACTTCGGAGATCTACAGCGTGGCCGGCTTGAGGTCGACAGTGATCAGTTGTCCGGTATCAGCGGCCAATAAAATCATTAAAAGCCGCAGAATGGTTGAGGGTTGGGCGTCAGCGCAGGTGAAATTGCTTGCCGCCAGACCATTGAGGTGCTATCGGTGTCTTGAAGATGGACACGTTGCAGCGCAATGCACTTCGGCGGTTGATCGCAGCAAGTTATGCTACCGCTGCGGTCAGTCCGGACACATAGCCAAGAGTTGCGAGGCCACGCCACACTGCTTTATTTGTGCGGCATCAGGAAATCCATCCGAACACCGGGCAGGCAGTAAGACCTGTGCTGCACCCAAGGGCAACGCCATGGGTCGACCCAGAGCCAAGGCGGCAGTTTCAGCTTCACAGTCGTCGTCGCAGCAGGTAGCTGCAACAGAGGCCACGCAAATGGCCATCGGGGTGGAGAATAAAGATATTGACTGTGTATAATGGCTCAATATCTTAGTGTCCTCCAGAGTAATATCAACCACTGTGCTAGGGCTCAGGACTTACTTCTTCAGAGTATGGCACAGTGGTCGATCCATGTTGCTGTAGTTGCAGAGCCGTACTTTGTCCTACCCAGGGATGACTGGGTGAGTGACTCCAGCGGCTTGGTAGCCCTCATATTACGGGCTTCCATTGGATTTCCGTCCTTTGTAAACATTACCCGGGGGCGGGGAATTGTGGCAGCATACCTTGGGGACTTGGTAGTGGTCGGGGTGTACCACTCCCCAAACAGGTCTCTCGCCGACTTTCGTAGTCTTATAGCGGAGTTGGGCACTGTCGTCAGTCGTAGCCATCCTGTTCCCGTTTTGGTCCTTGGGGACTTTAATGCAAAATCGACGGCCTGGGGTTCCCTTAGAACAGATGCACGGGGTCAGGTCTTGGAGCAGTGGGCCGTAGAGGCCGGCTTGCTCATCCTCAATCGAGGGTCGGTGCTCACGTGCGTGCGTCAGCGAGGCGGGTCAATAGTGGATATTTCATTTGCTAGCCCCGCTATAGCGCGCCGTGTCCAGGGCTGGCGTGTGATGGAAGAGGTGGAGACATTGTCGGATCACCGATATATCCGCTTTAACGTCTCCGCCCAAGCTGCCAGTAGTCCGGCCCGGCTGGCTTCTGAAGGGGAGGGTCCGCGTTGGGCACTAAAAAAGCTGGATCGGGAGGCGTTACTGGAAGCCTCAATCGTCCAGGCCTGGGTATCTGCACCGGATAGGCCTGCCAATATTAACGAGGAGGTGGAATGGCTCCAGGAAGCGCTGACCATTATTTGCGATGCGGCGATGCCACGGTCGCAGCGCGGACCTGCCAAACGCCAGGTGTACTGGTGGTCGCTTGAAATTGCGCACTTACGCGAAGCGTGCGTAGCAGCACGGCGCCGGTATGCCAGGCACCGCAGGAGGCGTATTCGCATACCAAATGCAGAAGCCATAGAGGCAGAGCTGTATGAGGGGTACAGAGCTGCGAAGGAAGCCATGAAGACGGCGATTCGAAGGGCTAAAACTCAGGCCCGTGAGGAGTTGCTGGCGACTCTGGACCAAGATCCGTGGGGGCGACCTTACCTTATGGTCAGGAATAAGCTTCGCCCATGGGCTCCACCTCTTACCCAGAGTCTCCAACCACAAGTCCTCGATCAGGTGGTCAGCGCTCTTTTCCCTTCAAGGGCAGAGCACATTCCTCCACCGCTCGTACCCCCTGCAGAGCTCGGTGAGGATGCCATCGAAGTTGATGCAGATGACGATGACGACGTACCTGAAGTGACCCAGATAGAAGTGAGAGCCGGGGTGTTGCGGTTACAAGCCAAAAACACCGCCCCAGGGCCGGACGGCGTACCAGGCCGTGCACTAGCATTGTCTATGCGGGCTCTCTGGCCCCGATTTGCAGCCCTTTTCAGCGCATGCTTTGAGCGGGGTCAGTTTCCACGACAGTGGAAAGCTGGCAAGCTGGTCCTGCTGAGGAAGGAGGGGCGCCCTGCTGACTCTACGTCAGCATACAGGCCCATTGTGCTCTTGGACGAGACGAGCAAGCTTTTAGAGAGAATCATCGCTGACCGCCTCGTCCAGCACTTGACTGACGTGGGGCCAGATTTGGCGGATAACCAGTTCGGTTTTCACCGGGGGCGCTCCACTGTGGATGCCATCATGCGTGTAAGGGCTCTAGCGGAGGAAGCAGTTGCCCAGGGTGAGGTCGTTTTGGCGGTATCTCTGGATATCGCCAACGCCTTTAACACCTTGCCCTGGAGTTGCATAAGGGAGGCACTCGTATATCATCGTGTGCCTGCCTACCTCCGTCGCATTATCGGGGACTATCTAGCGGAGAGAGCCGTAATCTACCCGGGTCGGGAAGGATGGAGCCGGCGAGAAACGTCGTGCGGTGTTCCACAGGGTTCGGTGTTAGGGCCACTGCTGTGGAACATTGGTTACGACTGGGTGCTGCGCGTTGCACTTCCCCACGGTGTCAACGTAATCTGTTACGCTGATGACACACTGGTGACGGCCCAGGGGCAAACGCACCGGCAATCGGCCATGCTGGCCACGGCAGGGGTTGCGCAGGTCATTGGAAGGATCCAGCGTTTGGGTCTTGAGGTAGCTTTGCACAAGTCTGAGGCTCTCTGTTTCCATGGGCCTCGGAACAAACCACCTCGGGATTTACACATAGTGGTAGGAGGCGTCCGCATCGCTGTCGAGTCGACGATGAAATACCTGGGGCTCGTCCTCGACAGTCGGTGGGACTTTGGGCCACACATTCAGCGGATGGTCCCCAGATTGATGAACGTTGCAGCTGCTCTTGCGCGACTGCTACCCAATTTGGGAGGGCCCAACGCCTCCTGCCGGAGGCTGTACGTGGGGATCGTACGGTCCATGGCTCTGTATGGAGCACCCGTGTGGGCGGACACCCTGACAGCCCGCAACGTCGCAATATTACGACGGCCGCAGAGAGCGATGGCTGTTAGGGTGATAAGGGGATACCGTACGATCTCCTACGAGGCAGCAACTCTCCTGGCCGGATCAGTGCCCTGGGATCTGGACGCAAAAATCCTTGCGTCCCTTTATCGCTGGCGGAAGATGGAGCAAGCGCGTGGTCAGTGTCCAGGTCCCCGGGAATTCGAGGCACGAAGGACCGAGCTCCGTCGGATCCTTGTGGCTGAATGGAGGGAGCGACTTGTACAACCCAGGTGGGGGCTCGCCACAATAGTGGCGGTAAGGCCGGTTATGGAGGAATGGCTGGAGAGGCAGCATGGCGCCCTCAGTTTTCGGCTGACGCAGGTGCTTACTGGACATGGATGTTTCGGGAAGTACCTGCGTCGCATAGGTCGGGAGCGGACGCCCGCTTGTCATCACTGTGTGGACTGCCTCGAGGACACGGCGCAACATACGCTGGAGGAGTGCTCAGCTTGGGCCCAACAGCGATGTGCCCTCGTCGCGACACTTGGTGCGGGTGATCTCACACTTCCAGCCGTGGTTCAATCCATGGTTGGAAGCGAAAACGCGTGGGATGCAGTCGCCTCTTTTTGCGAGGAGGTGATGCATGCAAAGGAGACGGCGGAGAGGGAGAGAGAGCATACCTCTCATTCCACCCGCATCAGAAGAGCAGCGGGGCGTCGAAGGGCGCTTAACGATCTCCAGCCACCATAAGGAGGGGCCTGCGGGCGGCGAAACTGGGCCGGTGTCGCCACTCGAGCAGACAGGCTCAAAGAGGTGGCACGCATAACATGCGCGCCTTAATGGGAAGACGTGCGGTCGTGTGATCGGCCGCACTTGGTGATGGGGCCCGCTAGGCAGGGCGGGCTGATACCAGTCGGGGGTGCGGTGAATGTACAAGTATCTCCCGGGCCCCCGACTCATGGTGCTAGAAGGAACAGTGGGGTTTTAGTCGGTAAAAGTCCGACATAACCCTCCGTTGTTCCCAGACGGAGGGTATCCATGAGGATTTCCCCACAAAAAAAAAAAAAAAAAAAAAAGGTGAGAGACAGTGTAGGCTAACATAAAAAAATCTTAACCTTTAATCTGTTTACCATCCATAAAACCTGTTAATCATCTCATATGGAGTTTTGATGTTGGACCAGCATCCTAACGTTTAACAGGATTGTCAGCTTTCCATCTTAGTCTCCTACACTTTGCTCTATCTCAAATAGCTTTATTCATTCATTCATTTCATTTTTTCAACAACAATTTATATTGTGTCTGAATGCTTAACAAATATACCTACGCAAATAATTAAAATTACCCGTCACATGTAGCAAGAACCCCATATGTTCATGTCAATGTGTGCTCGAATGTCAACCGAACCCCATATGTTCACAACTACTGTAAGCCCGCGGTCGCCATCGGATGATGGTATTTTACATTTATTTATATATGATATACGTTTATATACCTACATAATGTATAAAAGGTTTGGAAGCACTGTACTAGAACCCGTCGATTTAATAAAGTAGTTATTTTTTTTTTTTGGTATAATACACTTCTGGACACATCTTTTGGCCCACCTTGTATTTTCAGTTTCGTTTGGTCCTAGCTAAAATTTTATATTAGGTCGAGCAAAAAGTTTTTATGCAGTTTTGAACCTGGCACATTCACAATTTCATTCAATAGTCTTTTTTTGAATTTCGAACACAGAATTTAAAGAAACAAAAGACAATTTGGAGCCTGTTTGTTGATATCAAACAATCGAATACTAAGAAAATTTGGTTTTATTGGTTTACTTGGATTTAATTCTTGAAAAAGTGATTGATATCTTTGGTTTTGCAACAAACATTACTTATTCTTAACATTAAGGTGAGGTTCTATCAATAATCTATGGATACTTCACCTGAAGTCGCCGCCCAAGCTGTTGCACTTATTCAGGCCGGACACAGCCAAAGAAACGTGAGTGCTTAACTTAATTTAAGTCGATCTGCGGTCCGAAATGTTTATCGGAGGTACCTAGAGACTGGCGACTTTGTTCGTCTCCAAGGAAGGCCACGATCTCGGGTCACAACTGAAAGGCAGGATCGATTCATCGTGACGACCAACTTGAGAAATCGTCACCTTACCTCCATAGAGATACAAAACCAACTTCGCGACTTCCACGGAGTATCTGTGAGCGCTCGAACTGTTCGGAGAAGGTTAAAAGAACGCGATATGGTACCACACAAGCCAGCTAATGGCCCCAAACTAACGCGAGCCCACCGAACAGCGCGCCTTCATTTCGCACGCAGTCATTTAAATTGGACACAGCAAGATTGGAGCCGTGTACTCTTTTCTGATGAGTCTAAAATTGTGTTACATGGCAATGATGGAAGGAAGAAGGTCTACCGACGTAAGGGAGAGCGTTTCGCACAATGCTGCTTTGAAGAGAGGGTTGCTTATGGCGGTGGCTCATGGACTGTCTGGGGCGGTATATCCGCGAGCGGCAAAACTCAACTTGAGGTTGTTACAGGACCACGGCTGCCAACATTAAATGCTGAAAGGTACATTCGTGAGTGCTTAGAACCTCACGTGATACCATACGCGGACTATGTGGGCCCAAATTTCCTTTTTATGCATGATAATGCAAGAGCCCATGCGGCCGGCATCGTCAGGGAATATCTTCGGGATGTGAACATCACAGTTATGGACTGGCCAGCCAGAAGCCCAGACATGAACCCCATTGAGCACATGTGGGACGAGCTAAAAAGACGTGTTAGGGCTCGTCAGCCAGTTGCCCAGACGATGCAGGAGTTGAAAACTGCCATAGAAGAGGAATGGGAGATGATCCCTTAGAATTTCATAGAGCGGTTGATAAACTCTATGCCTAATCGTATGAGAGCTGTGGTAGATGCCCATGGAGGCAACACGCGTTATTAAATTAAACCTTTATTTGATAAAACATGTTTTTTATTCAAAAATCAATTGCCTTTAACAAGGCGCATATCCGACTTGTTAGGCGTAGCTCCATGTCGTATGGTATTCTGAATTCAAATTTAAAACAATACGATCGAAAAAGATGGTAAAATGTATCAGGTTCAAAACTGCATCAACAGTTTTTGTTCAATCTAGCAATCATATTTCGGTAGGGGCCATCGAAACCTAAACTCTAAGGTGGGCCAATAGATGTGTCCAGAAGTGTATATCATTTTTAGTGTAATTTTGGTATCCCTGAAATACGGAAATCGAGAAAAAAAAATGAAAAAAAAAAATATTTTTTTTCACCAAAAACCATCGCCTAATCAAGCCTTCGGGACCCGGTGGGATGTGGGAGTAATAGGGTGGGGAACACCATGGGATACCTCAAGGACATTGACCTTAACCTCAGGGTCATTGACCTTAACCTCAGGGTCATTGACCTTGACTTCAAACCTTTAGCTAAAGGTCACTAATCGCTTATTTTGATCTCAGGGTTATTGACTTTCAAAATGTCCTTGACCTCAGAGGTATGAAGCGTCCATTCTACCCAAAAAAAAGTTGATACTGTAAAAAAGCGTCATTTTTTTTTTCGAGCTCAAGGTAAATTTTTCATCGTCTAATATTATACGAGTCATTCACCGTCTCATCTAACCCAAATGATTTACCAACAATAGAAGGGATCTGGCGCTCGGCGGCCGCTGCTGCGGCACGCTCGCTTCGCTCGCTCGCCTTCGCGCGTTAATGGTCACTGTTCTAACCTAACCTAACCTAACGCAAATGATTCACCAACCTTAGGAGAATCACGGATCTTACCTGTTACTGCTCCTGAGAATCGCGGATCTTGACTTTTGGAATTTTGACCTTAACCCGAAGGTTAATGACCTTGAGGTCAAGGTTAATGTCCTTGAGGTGTCCCATAGTGCTCCCTACCCTATTACTTCCACATCCCACCGGGTCCCGAAGGCTTGATTAGGCGATGGTTTTTGGTTTTTTTTTTTTCTGTTTTCCGTGTTTCAGGGACCCTAAATTACACTAAAAAGGATAATAAACCAAACAAAAAATAACTAGTATACTAAATCGACGGGTTATAAAGTAAAGTGGAGCCAAAGGTTCTTTTTGGTTTCTCCTTACGCACCCCATGTGTGCGTCTGGCATTTAAGGAGGAGGAGCTGTGTACTCATAGCGGTACATACATAAGTACCTCTAAAATTTTACATAGATTTGAACTACAAAAACTTAGACACTTGATCCACGCGTGTCTAATGTCAGTCTTACGTCAAACTCTGTACATAAATGCTGTGTGCAAACAAAACACGGTTTTGTGGTAACAAGGTGAGTCCTAAAAGTACTCTGTGGTGAGTCCTTTTCACCGCCGATGTCACCAGTCTCAGCGTATTATCTTCTGCGTGATTCTAAAGTTCCGTATATTTCCTTCAAATAATAAATAGAAGATACGTAGATAACAATCTAGTCATAGGCGGGTAACACCGTCTGCTCAGTGTTTACAATCAATATTTACGTATGACTGGGTCGCCGTTTACGCGACTAGTCGATGCAACGTTACTTTTGTTTCTGTTACGCCTGCCTAGCACGAACGTGCGGAGTAAATGTAACATAAATTCGATTTTTTTTTCAATCGAAATTGCAACTGTATTACGTAGCTACAGCATTTTTGTTAAAAATGCTAGAAGCATAGTAAGTATCATTCATAGATAATTGAATAAAGTGTTAAGTCTTAGTCCTGTGTCCTCCACACAAGCGAATTACAGCGCCCTCCGCGTGCTTACCAACGCGGTCAGGGCGGTGTTGAGGCTGCCTCGCTTCTGCAGCGCCACGGGCATGTTTGCGGAAGCGCGCACCGACTGTTTTAACGCCACCATGCGCAAGCGGTGCGCGTCCTTAGTGCGGACGGTGCGGGCCAGCTCCGATACTGTTCTGGTGATGATAGCAGAGCGATTTGACTGCCCCTACATACGTCAATGTTGTAACAGACATGTATAGCTAGGGCACTTAATCTGATTGACACTGACCATTAATAAGACTTGTTTGTATTGCATTGTTTTTATATGAAATTTTTATTTTTTATTTAATTACAATTCCGTGACCCTTATATTTTGAAATTTTATTTTAATTTCAATTCCGTAACCCTTATAATTTGTGTCCACTCATTTATTTATTTTAATTGTATTTGACCTTTATAACTGTACCTTTATATAATCGTTTTTTTTGAATTGCATGTCATTTTATTTTTATTGCAATCCGTCCGGGTGGTAGTTTGGTCCACCCTCTCTCACAGAGCTGGGGCCTTTGTCCCAGCAGCGCAATGGAACGTTATAGACTGATTATGCTATAGTATGCTTCTGCATTTTTAATTTATAGCCGTGATGGCATTTTTAGCAAACTCTTTCCAAAGTTAACGTATCGAGGTCCAGATAATTGTCTCTTATTTCTAAAACGGTAAAATCAAATCAAATCAAATCAAAATCAAATCAAAACATTTATTTGCTAGAATACGGTACATAAGGTGTTAATTTGTTTAGTTCAGCGTATCCTGCCATAACATGGCGTGCAAATGTATTTAAAAATCATGCGATGTCAAAATTAATCTAAGTTACAAATTACAGAGTCTATTGACTTGTCTTCTAAATAGTCCTTAATGGTGTAATATCGTTTAAATAGTAAAAATTTGAAAAGCATTTTTTTAAACATTGTCAGCGGTAAATCTTGAATACTATTTGGTAATAATCGACATGCAGTATACATTTTTCATAAATAATTTTAGTTTTATTTGTGGCAGCCGAAGTCTGTCTTTATGCCTTGTTCGGCTATTTGGCCTTTCAGTGCTAATTTCAAATGAATTGTAATTTCTTTTAACAAAAATACAAATTTCAAAAATATATAAACACGGCAAAGGTAGAATTTTAAGTTTTTGAAATAGTGGCTTACAGCTGTCTAAAAATTGAGCTCCACAAATTGCTCGAATACATTTTTTTTGAGCTTTAAAAACTCTGTCAAAATCTACTGAGGTACTGCCATTACTTTGTTGTCTTCTTTGTTCTCTTGGGTAACATAACAGGCAGAAACACTAAAAAGCCGGTTTATATTAAAAAGTTCTAAACTCTTCCAGCTAAAAGTCTCGTTGAGCTAACCTTCATTAAATATTTATAAATTTATAAACCACATATTTTTAAATTTACTTTTACAAGGCAGACGCTAAATTAACATACAGCCTCGCTGGGCAATATTTGGAGTAAGCAAGTTAGAGTATTATTTAGCTGCATTGGATTAAGCTTGAAGGTAATACATATTACATAATGACTTAATTTTCACATTAAGTCGCTTTGTAAAATTTTACTCCACTGCTTCTTCAAATAAAATTTTGTCATGACATTTTGTTTGCCCTAGGGACAAACTTAGGATGTGTCGGAACTTTTTTTCAGTTTTGGTGCGACGAGGCGAGGAACTCTTTCAATGCTGTCATCGAGATATCTCGTCCATCAAAATGTCCTTTCACTTAATAATGACGAGATGATTCGTCTACCAGAAACTGTCATTGTGTACGGGGCATAAACAAACAAAATCGATCTTCCAGGCGGGACCAGCTCATTGAATTGATTGGCCATTTTAAATTATTATCTATATTATTGTGTTGACGAGGTAAATCGTCAATAGATACTATGAGAGACTTTTTTCCTGGCGAGATAACACGTCGACCGTTTGTAGTGTAAGATTTTTTCAGACGAGATATCTCATCGGCAGTACATAAATGTAGCCGTACAGGGCGGCCATTTTTGATTTTATCATGCCGCATTGAAAAGGATAAGCATGATGACGTTAGTTTGTGTGAGTGCACATTGGCACATATTTGTTAATATTTAACTTAACTGACACTTGTCATAATGTTAGATTATCGCGATTTGTTCGTCATGACTTAAGCTTTCTATTTCAAGATCACAAGATACCTCACACTGTTAATTTTGTTTTTAGTGTACCATTTGGATACACTTCCAGATGCATAAGATAAAGCGTAAAATGCTACTTGCAAGTTTTTCCTTAAAAAAAAAACCCGACAAGTGCGTGTCAGACAATCCACCACAATGCAGGGTTCTGTAGCTGAAAAGAATTTATCCCAAAAACAAACATAACATTGTAATCCCAATTTTTTTTAAATTATGATCACAAAAATTACAAATTAACAATTTTTGGACTTTTTATCCGACTACGGGGAAGCAAAAAGGAAGGTTACGATTTTATTCCTTTACTTGTGCTGTGGTACCTTGCTTCTTGCCAAATTTCATGATTCTAGGTCAACGGGAAGTACCCTATACGTTTTGATTTACTTGTGAGTATCAAAATATGTCTTAAAAATGGCCGCATTATTACCCGACTACGGTGAAGCAAAACGGAGGGTTATGATTTTGACCGGTATGTATGTATCTCATCTGAAATTTGAAAAAGACAGACAAATTAAAAATCATGTCAGGTTGAGTGTTGATTAAAAAATGATTCGCGCCCGTAACTAATATGGCTTTACAGAATTATAATCATTAGAATCAGCAATACAACTCCATAAGTTAGAATTAACCTCAAATCTCATGATTTCATGAAATCAAGAGATTTGAGGTCAATTCAAACATATGGAGTTGTGTACACTGACCTGCGAATTGCAAAAAAACGTAAGAAAATTTTTAATTCACGGGCTACCTTAGCGCATCCCCTTAATGCGGCTTGAGGTAGGAGTAAACTGGTAGAGATCGTCACGTAACTAAAAAGCGTTATGCCGTCAGTTTCAAGTGTCAAAAGTTTTTGTTTTTCTTTTTAATACGGAACAATCTAGATACTTAT
This sequence comes from Cosmia pyralina, assembly GCA_946251885.1. NCBI lineage: Eukaryota > Metazoa > Arthropoda > Insecta > Lepidoptera > Noctuidae > Cosmia > Cosmia pyralina. The sequence continues at coordinate 12,691,394 of OX276364.1, forward strand.
AATGCTCGAGACCATACTAGATGGCACTGTATTAATCTATTTATGTTTATATCTTTACTGATAAAGAGTTTTTTTTTTATTTGTTTAGACGCGTTAATCTCTGAAAGTACCAGTCGGATTTGAAAAATTCTTGCATTTTGATAGCCCAGTTCTTGAGGAACGTTATCGGCTATTTAACGTCGCGCTAGGACCCAAAAAAAGTCAGAAAGAACGCTAAGCGAAAACGAAATAATAGCGCGGGTGAGCGATGCTATGGCGACGCCGCCGACGGGATGGGTGGGGGTAGCAAGAAATTTCATGAAGTCGCCGGCAGAAACTAGTACAGTCAGCTTCAAAAATATCGGGACAAACAGACTGTTCAAAATGATCTCAACAACTAAAAAAATTACATAATATACAGCGAAAGGAACTTCGTTCCGACCGAGTGTGTCATGACACCTCCTGACTTTTTTTTTTCAAGACCACATATTTTTTCATAATATAATTTCTTGCGTCCAATCTAAATTTTTTTTTTTTTATTCGTCGGATATGGTAGCAACAAAGTTGGTATATAAAATAATTGTGTTCAGGACACATCCGCCGCTAAAAGCGGCATACGAATATTTACAATATTATGTGCACATGGGCATAAAACTTATAAACTCCCTACAAATACTTATGCTCTACAAAACAATATAAAACACTTAAAACTATAGACATAGAGACACATTAATTATTATTCTCTGGTATCATAACCTACAATATAAAATAAACAATAAAAACACAACAATAACTTAAACAAACAACCTAATTATAAATCTTAATAAATCTAATTTAATCCTTAAAATAAAAAAAATCTTTTAGAGTATAAAAGTTATTTTGACTAAGCCATGTTTTTAGTTCTTTTTTGTAACAATTAAATGGCAGTTCTCTTATTAATTTTGGAATGTGGTTGTAAATTTTTATGGACATAAGTTAGCTGTTTCTGTAGTGGAGAGTGCTGTTACAAAATTAGTTTTTTAACTTGGTGGGGTCCCTTTTTGTAAATCTATTGTTTTCACACACATGTGTACATTCTAAGTAGGTAACATAGATAAAGTTTGAACAAAATTCTACAAAGTGACCGCTATTCCGGATAGATTGTCTAACAAAAATAAATGTGAATTGGGTACAATCTTGTAATCCGATTATTCCTATACAGAAAACCCAAAAAGGTTATTTTTGTTTGTATGTAGGTACTTTACCATCAGACTGCTGAACCGATTTGAAGAAAATTATGCAAGGATATTTTTTTGGGTCCATTTTGACTTTGAGCCCCTGTGGCCTTGGGCTTCTGACGTTAAATATTGGAAATATTTATAAAGTTGAATGGAAAGCGGTTTCTTTTTAAACCGACATCAAAAAAAAGGAGGATATGTATCCGACTTGTGTGTCGTGTCATGTTTGTACGTCCGCGATTTTCTCAAAAACTAATGAATCAAATTATGACTATTTCACTAACGTGATCTACGTACTTTTAGGATGGGTTAGTATTTATATTAGGTAATTATTCTTATGTACGAAGTTATATGCATAAATGTACTGTATCTCCGGCATTTGTAAGCGGATATTGATGATTCTTCTTTTCGTTCGTCTTGAGCTTATGTAATTGTATACATATAGGTACTTACAACTAAAATGGAAAAATAAATTAACTTATTTAAAAGTAAAAACCGACTTCAAAAACCTAAGACGAATAAAATAACTTTCATAAAAAAACTTAACAGCTTCTGAAGTCCTCACTTTAGCTTGGCACAGATATCAGAAGCTTTTTATGAAAGTTACTTATTTTATTCGTTTTAGGTTTTTGAAATCGGTTTTTATTTATTTAAAAGTTATTTTTTATTGATGTACATGGTTTTTTACTAATATTAGCCATACTACCTATCTAAGGTTTTCATCTTCTTACCTCATTACGCATTTTTTTAAATAATTCAATATTTAAAAAAAAAAATAAAGAAGCCAGTTAATTTTATTGGATTTAACGTTAAGTGCTAGTGGACCTAGGATTGGCTGCCGCGATTCCCGCTAGAATGCTGGTTTGATTCCCGGACGAAATATAATATCGGCTACAGTTAGCTTCGGAGTTAGCTATTTCTGTACATAAGAATATTATGTTTGTAAAAGCACTCGTGTTAAAAGGCTCATTCCAAGTGTGAGACAAGTATTTTTTAACTAGCTTTAGCCTATGGCATCGCCCATGTGGTAGTACTACCTGGATTAAAAGTATCCTTTGTGTTAATCCAGGTGTGTGCCAAATTTCATCCAATCCGTGCAGCCGTTTTTGCTGATTGAGTAACAAAGATTCAAACATAATAACCAGGTATAACCTTTCACATTTATAAAGTTAGTAACTAGAACAAAAAAAACCGGCCCAGTGCGTGTCAGAGCATGTACAATGGAGGGTTCCGTAGTTAAAAATAATGCAACCCAAAAACAAACTTAACATTGTACTGAAAAACTAGAAAGCTCAAAAAAAAAATACATAGGCGATCAAATTATAAAATAACGATCTTCGGACTGTTTCCTTTATTTGTGCTGTGAGAGCTTGCTTCTTGCCAAATTTCATGATTCTAGGTCAACGGGAAGTACCCTATAGGTTTTGATTTACTTGCGAGTATCAACATATGTCGCATAAATTACCGAATTTTTTTACTGCGTTGACTTACAAGCTTGATTTTTTTAAAGCTCCAACGGACCATAGACCTACGTATTTTATATTAATGTCAACTTGATACCTCCACGCGTTCCTGAGAAATAGGTCTTGACAGACTGACAGACAGACAGACAGATAGACGGACAACGAAGTGATCTTATAAGGGTTCCGTTTTTTTCCTTTTGAGGTACGGAACCAAAAAAATAAAGAATACCTAATAAAAAGCAACCAATCGATACCTGAATTGAATGATTGATGGGTAAAAATTCAATGCCTTTTCTCCATGGAAATGAACTTTGCATCAATCAATTAATTGCTACCAAAAGCAAGCATAACGGTATATAGTACGGGAATATCTAATTGGGAAATGAAGACAGAATACCCTTTATTCCTTAACAACAGAACGTTTCAAATAGTATGTAACTACCTTATGATAATTAAATCTTGTACAATAGCTGCAAACACTACAATTAAAACCCTTTTAGGGGTAATAGTACAGCGCATATCTTCAACTTCAGCACGGGTCGTTTATACCGTACAAAGGGCACATCTGGTACCTACAATAATATATTAGGTACCTAGGTGGCATGTGTTATGCTTATATTGATTACTTTTATCTGGGAATATGGAATATGCTTAGATTTTCAAGAAGGTAAACTTGGACCAAACGAATTTTATAGAACCAAAACAAGAACAAAAGCATTAGTTTCTTGATATTCTAGCCCATAATCCAATTTATTTGGGGAAGGCGCAACATTTTTTATTTTTCCATACTTCTTTATTAGTTGCCATTTCAATTGTCACCGGGGGGTGGCGACTAATAAAGAAGTATGGAAAAATAAAAAATGCTGCGCCTTCCCCAAATAAATTTCTAGCCACATCATGTTCCACACAGACTATCCATCGCTTTTTTTTGGTCTGAATGTGCATTCAAGAATGCATGCAAGGATATTTGTTTACTGGTTAAAGTTCACTTAGAACCTCATTCAAGTGACCGCTCACTATTCGAAAGCGCACTCATTTGTTTTTAAAAGCAAGTCATCGCATCGCAGATTCAAACTTCGACACCATTTGAATTTCGAAGTGATCACAGAAAGAGTGAGTAAAATAGAGAGAGTGAGATAAAAGAAATAAAGAAAAGAAGAAGAAGATGTTGGGAGTTGAGTGTGTGTCTGTGTAGTGGTGAGAGAGTGAGTGAATAAAGTATGATTCAATTCCTATGATGAGGGTTTTCGTAAATGACGTTCACTAGGTGGCAGCACTGAGACGTGAGGTCCGGCCACCAATCAAGTAAGTACCACATACTCACAAACTTTCTTCTTTAGAATATTACACACATTCTACAAAAGGCTTCCTCTCCTGTATACTGCGCCACTCTTGACATCGTCGTCTGTTGCAACCAATGTAACTTAATTATGTATTTCATTTATGTGAGAATGCTGGTATCCATAACACAAGTTAACTCTTTTCTTGGATACCAGAGTTCATACAGATACTGCTTATAACACTAGTGGTTATATAATTGTAATACGCTATTTTTGTATACGCATGGTGTTGTTTGTAAGTGTTTGATTGTTCAACCATTTTGTTCAATAAATCTTTATTTATTTATTTTAAGTGTCAAAACGCCTATATTTTCTTTAGTAGTGACTGATTGATGAACGAATGAATGAAACGAAAGATGAACGTCATCATCAATTTTATACTCAACTAGCGACCCGGCCCTGCTTCGTACGCTTTTTACGACTTGACAAAACATGAAGGTTTCTATATTATATCTAAGTTAAATGTTAATGTTACTTATACCTTCGGAATAAATTCTTTAAATGATAGTGAACACCGCATAAAAATCCGTTGCGTAGTTTAGAAGAACAACGACGTGGCCGCACAGACAGATACGAAAAGGGACCTTATTTTATAATAAGTATAGATGTCGAAATGGAAGAACTCTTGTCAAACTAACGCCAACTGGTGCCGTGTATTTTCTTGAAAATCCTCAATCAAAGAACGGTAGATGTTTGCGAAACGGATTAGTTGCTCGCCCAAAATTTTGCCATCAACACACAATAGCGACCTCAACGGATAATGTTATTAGTTGTCAGGGAGATTGTACCCATAATCTTGTGTAATCCCCTTCTCGCCTTTTGATATTGAGGAGAAAACCACCCATGGCCGGAAACCAGATTGTTATTCTTGAAATATTGTCTTACAAATTATTAACGAGAAGTTTAGAAGTTGTTTCAATCCTTACCAGTATCATTTTACTATAAGTGGAACGAATTAAATTTTGTTTTAAAAACAAATACCTACCAGCTTCTCGTTACAAATCTCTAAAAAAAACTTTTACGAACTGACTATTCAAAAGCTATAAAACCAATTTGTTCGTCTGTTGCGTTTGAAATTCGAATAAAATTGAAAGCTGTTGCAATATTTAAATTCTCAACTGTTCCATTCCAATTTCAAATAATCTACCTACCTATTTCGAATACATTCGTCACTTCAGCACATTTCCGTTAAAACAATTTTGTTTCGGCAACCATGTTGTATTTACAATTTGTTACAATTCTATCGGGGCTAAAAAAATAAGTTCGAGCTAACTAAAAAATCTACTTTATGGATTCGAACTAAACACTACTTCTAATTTAGAATTGAAATTGCATTGTTATTCCGTCATCGGAATAATTTCCTACATTACACAAACTCACGCCTTCTTCCCATGCGTAGGAGGAAACTACAGAACGCCACCTTCTACGATCCTTACATACTCCGTTTGCCTCGTTTACGTTCATACATCTGGTCATACACGCACGCCATTTACGAGTACTACGCACCTGACCTTTCTGAAGAACATCACCAATAAGGTCACTATATATGTCTTCCTAGGGCGTCCCATCCCGGCGTTTCCACTCACATCTGACTTGTCAGTTGCCTTTCATTCATCCTCTCAACATGATAATTACACTTCACACTAATAATAGGTCTTTACCTATGAAATTGCCGTTTTGTATGACAAAATTTAAACTAATTTTTTTCATGCATTTTTTATTTGTATTAATCGAAGTAATCACCCATGCAATCAATGCATCTTTGCCAACGCAGTGGCAGTTTATTGATGCCCTTTTTAAAGAAATCAGCTGGACGGGAGGCAACAAATTCTTCAAAGGCATTTTGTACTGCCTCTCGGGTATTGAATTTTTTTCCCGCCAAGAAGTTATCTAAATTCTGGAAAAAGTAGTAGTCTGTAGGCGCAAGGTCTGGTGAGTAGGGTGGATGACGGAGAGCTTCCAACCCCAGTTCTTGCAACTTGGAGACCGTCTGCTGTGCAGTATGTGGTCGCGCGTTGTCGTGCAGGAGCAGCGGAGACGAGCGATTGACCAATGCTGGTTGGAGATGTGCCAGCTTCTGCATCATTGTGTTCAGTTCTTCACAGTACACATCTGAAGTAATGCTCACCCCGTTTGGTAAGAAGCTGTGATGAATCACACCGGCGCTAGACCACCAAACAGTGACCATCACTTTTCTAGGGGTAAGTTTTCGTTTAGGGCATTGTTTAGGTGCTGAACCAGGATCCAACCAACTTGCTGAGCGCTTGCGGTTATCAAACAGAATCCATTTTTCATCGCACGTAACAATGCGGTTCAAAATTCCTGCATTTGTGTGTCTGTTGAGCAGTGCAAGGCACGTCTCGACGCGTACTTCGCGCTGGCGATCATTGAGTTCGTGGGGCACCCATTTGTCAAGCTTTTTTACCTTGCCAATTTGACGCAAATGGACCAATATTGTTTTGACGCTAACGTCGAAAGCTGCTGCTAATTCAGCCGTAGATTGTGTATCATCAGCTTCCACAATCGCCTTTAATTCGTCATTGTCGACCAAAGTCTTCGGACGACCGCGAGGTTCATTTTTCAGGTCGAAATTTCCAGAACGGAAGCGAGCAAACTAATAACAAGTGGTGCGTTGGTTTGTAGTGTTAGCTCCGTAAACGTCGTTGATGTTGCGTGCCGCTTGTGCCGCGTTGCTGCCACGACGGTACTCATATTCCATAATTACTCGAATTTTTAACGTATCCATGATGACGAAAAAGATTGAAATGCGATGAAAATGTAACACTAATCAATAAACAAATGACTACTTTTGGAAAAAAAAATCCATGTTTTTAAAATAAAATTAATTTGAAATTAGAATTCTTAGCCAAACAAAAATTATTTTGATTTGAAATGGCCAGTACTGCAGAACGGCAATTTCATAGGTAAAGACCTAATATTATAAAGGCGAAAGTTTGTGTGTGTGTTTGTATGTTTGTTACTTCTTGACGCTCAAACGGCTGGACCGATTTGGATGAAATTTGGTATGTAAATAGCTTATACCTTGGTTTATCAGATAGGTTACTTTTAATCCCAGTCCACCAGGGTTAAACCGCGGGGCGCAGCTAGTAATTTCATAATTTGATGTTATGCGGCCTATTTAATGTGTGTATGAGCAATGTGGTCCAGTGGTAGTGGTTTGTTCGAACCCAGGCAGGCATTTTACTTTGTGTAGTGTTTTTTTTTTTTTTTTAATTTCATCACCACTGCTCTCAAAACGGTGAAGGAAAATGTCGTAAGGAAACCGGCATGTTCTAGAACCAAAAATTCGAAGACATGTGACATCCATCAACCTGCACTCGGCCTGCGTGGTGGATTACGGCACACTTCTTCTCACAGAAAGGAAGCCTGTGTCCCAGCAGTGGGAACGTTATAGGCTAATTATGTAAAGTGTACCTACCGTTATAAATCATAAAGACATGTTATTGTATCTACTTACCTAATAATGTGCTTGTATGATATTGGTCCCAACCTCGTCGCCAATGTTAGGTATGCGGCTGCGGGGATGAGGGCATACAAGTGAAACGATCGCTGGCTAGCAACGCACTGATTTATTGTTGTTAAATGGTGGTGGCGTGGGAGCGCGCACCTTACGCACACATACATACATAACAGTCCTTGAGTTTGTTTTTTTTTTGTCGTTTTGACACGAACGAAAATGAAAAGATAAACTATGTAGTTGGTAAGATTGATCAGGGCTTCCCAGACTTTCCTACTCAGATTTATAGTCTCTTTGGTTTGAATAAGTCTAAGGAAAAACAAGTACCTAATAAAATAAACTACAAAGTTTGTGTAGATTTTTCATCAATGCTCAGATAACTCTTATCTGAAGAATAAATATTACAATTTGACAGCTTTTGTATAGAAATATTATGACAACTAATATAAATACCCTGACATGAATCAAACGTCAAACGACGCACAAAGAGAACAAATAGGCACACACACACACTCTCACACACGCACCACACACACATCACATTTATACATACATACCATACAACACCTGAAATCACCTTTCTAGTCTCCACTCTGGAATCCGTACCCTGAGCCCCAAGATACAGACTAACTGTCTAGTTTGGGGCTCACTGGCAAATAATATTTTGTAACCTAGCTATAAGCTACTCATGTCGTCTCAACTTGTTGTGAACATGTAAACCTGCTTACTGTATTACCTGGACAATAAACTATTTTCTATTTCTAGAAAAGAGTTATCTGACTATTGAAAAATCAGCCCTTAGTGGACTAAAACCAACAACTAAATTCAGTTATCTCCTACTAAAACATTTTCAGAAACGAATAAAATAGAATCATTCTTTAGTATTTAAAATTCACAAAAAACAAAATACTGCCGACTATTAATCAAATTAATTTTACCGTGAACGATCCTTTTATTTCGAAATGTCAACAAATAAAAGGCAATATTTTTTTTTTTTATATTTCGCAGCTGATGCGAGTTTTACCGGAAAGCGATACATTGTTTTATTCGAATACAGCTTACCCAACGTCAATAAACTTTATATCATCAGGTACAATTTTTATATCAATTGTTTTGGTTGCATGCAACGCCAAAGAAGAGCTCGTGGCTAAGTAATAACAGCCGCACGGGTCGATCCATCAGGTTAAGCTACGCTTGCCGGGGTTGGTCCGTGGATGGGTGACCATCTATACATACCGAGACTCCTCCGTGCCTCGGAAAGCACGTTAAGCCATTGGTCCCGGCTGTCATTCGTGGATCTTTGACAGTCGTTACGGGTCGTCAGAAGCCCGAAAGTCTGACAATCAGTCTTACCAAGGGGTATCGTATTACCCAGTTAATGGGTTGTGGAGGTCAGATAGGCAGTCGCTCCATGTAAAATAATGATATTCAGCTGCATCCGGTTAGACTGGAAGCCGACCCCAACATAGTTGGGAAAAGGCTAGGCAGATTGGATTGTTTTGGTTGCATGCCAAGAATCAAATCACAAAGGTATATTTTGTTATTTCGCAATAGACACGTACGACTCAGAGATATTAATTTTAAAACATCTGCTATTCCATTATAAATTCATTCACTTAAATCGACAAAATTTTGTTCACGATTTGTACTTCCATAATATTTTCCAACCTAAGATCTCAACTACTATGTACTAAAAAGTTCGTCCAGCTTCGTCCAATTTCAAAAACCGTATCCGTCAAGGGAACCTCTGTTACAAAGCCGAATTCAAGTGAAGTCATTTGGTTAACGAGCTCCACCGAGCTCCCACCTTAACGTAATATGAGGATTTATCTCATCATGCTGCACCGGTTGACGTCATCACGTCAACGCCGGCTGTCGCTGAAAACCAGCGCTGGGGCTCTGTCTCGCATGGGGTCGCAGCATTATGCTGAGCGATGGTTATATGATGGATAGGTTTAGCGTAGATGTGACGCCTATTTTCCCTCAACTTGTTCTTTTCATGTTTGTGTTCTTTCTTTGTGTCATGTTTATCGCAAATAAACGTATTTTCTTTCTTTTTAGGGTTCCGTACCTCAAAAGGAAAAAACGGAACCCTTATAGTATCACTTCGTTGTCCGTCTGTCTGTCTGTCTGTCAGTCTGTCAAGACCCTTTTTCTCCTTTTTCTTAGGAACGCGTTAAGGTATCAAGTTGAAATTAATATCGAATACGTAAGTATCCTTTAACGTTCATTAAAAATCAAGCTTGTAAGTTAACGCAATTATAAATAAAAACCTATAGGGTACTTCCCGTTGTCCTAGAATCATGGAATTTGGCAAGCAGCAAAGTCTCACAGCACAAATAAAGGAAAAAGTCCGAAAACCGTAAATTTGTAGTTTTATCAAATTTAAAAAAAAAATGGAGAACATATTTTTCAACTGCAATGTTAAGTTTGTTTTTGGGATAAATTCTTTTCAACTACGGAACCCTTCATTGTGTGTGGTCCAACACGAATTTGACCGGTTTTTTTCTCCCATTTTTTGGTACGTAACGGCCAGTGGCGTGCACTCCATACATGCAAATAAGCTCTGCATACCCTGTAGTCCCATACATACATGCCCCTCGAAATGATAAATAACTTTAACGCAAGAAATATCATGGTACTTACTTACTATCTATATTTTACTTATTCGCTATCTCACTGTTTATAACGCGATTTACGCGCCATCTATTATTTTCATTTGAAACGAATTTCTTGAAGCGAGCGGCGACAACCGCGCAGGCAGCGCTCCCGGTGAGCATAAGCAGAACAACGCCGTGCTTATTTTTCATACAACGCAACCCGTGTAGTACACAGCAATAGTGTGACTGTGTGCGTGAAAATGTATGCGTGTGTTTAAGTTCTGGAAGCACAGCTTATTTTGCAACCCGTCCAAATTGAGAAGCCGTAAAAGCACCGCTTAGTTGTTGATTACAGAGGGTTGACTTTTTTAGTCGGATTGACCAAGATTAGTTCGTATTATTTTGTAATTGTTACACGCTTTTATTCAACTTGCAATGTTTGTTTGTTTTTTCGCCATATTGTTTTGATTTGATTGTTTTTATTGGCGCAAGTGATTGACTGTATATTATTATGTAACTATTTTAATCATTTGTAAAAAATTGAAAATTATACCTGTGAGACCTGTGCTGCCGAAGTGTGTTAAATAAATTAAAATCTGCCGCTTTTCGACGTTATATTTTGAGGAAAAAGTTAAATTCATTGTAAACGGAAGGTGTGAACCCGGGTTTTATTTAACTCAAAAAAAAAGGTAATGCCTCTCGTTATTTTCATAGAAAAGTTTTGTCATACCTAATTATTACCTACTGGCAAACATGTTGTGTATAACACAAACACATTGTATTTTATTCCTTGCTTTTTGTTTACAAATCAAGATAAAAATAATGTTTGGACCTTTATCGGATATTCAGATTAAAATATTTTAGATATTCGTTGTGGTCGCAAACAAACATCATGCGAAGCCAATGGCGCCGTGCGGTAAGAGTCAGTGTAAGATTAGGGTTAGGGTAGGTGAGGTCGGGTAAAACAAACGGTCGGGAAAAAAACATAGGTACTAGTTTCAGCTTGTTCAAGTTTTTTTTTTTTTTTTTAGACGTGCATACCCTGTCTGAAATCTCTGTGCACGCCACTGGTAACGGCTGATAAGATTTTAAATTTTGGTATTTTACGAATGATTTTACACTAGCGACCCAACCTTTCTTCGCTCGGGATCTCAGAACATCGAGATTTCTGTGCCATATCTAAGTTAAATATTAGCAATATAATTATAGAAATCTTTCGGAATAAATGATTTAAATGATGGTGCAAATCGCATCAAAATCTGTTGCGGAGTTTAGGAGATCTAAGCGGTCACAACACTTTACACACTCCACTTTCCATCACACAACAAAACTGTTTATTCTTTCATTACAAATAAACAACACAATCAAAATACTTTGATTATTACAAGCTATAGGTAGGTACAAACAACAGCACATCAGCTTATACCAAACTGTCAAATTTCTCCAAATGATTTTAAACCTTAAAATGTTGTTGGTTAAGCTCAAAATCGAATGAGAAAATTTGACAGGTTGTGGTAATTTGACCTACTACTGTGTGTACATTTATTATTCTAACGTTGTGTTATTAATATACCTTGGGGACTACAGTTTCACGAACGATTGGTTCGGTTGATTTCGTACCGATGAGAATACAATAATGTTATTTCTTTTTTATTTTCCCGAACAAAATAGCTAGTTATTTTTCCATGACATTATGATGTTCCCGATCAAAAAACAAAAGATTTTTTTTTCTATGATTATGGTAGTAGCCCGGGGCTTACTTACAGCCTTCGTGGTGACCCAATAAACCACACATCGTATAAAACTAAGTCGCTTTTGGTGTCTGTCTGTGTAACGGCTTAGATCTTCTAAACTACGCAATGGATTTTGATGCGGTTATCAACATCATTTTAGAAAATCTTTATCTATTTATTTATTTATTTATTTTATTTGTTAACATAGGTAAAAATAAAATAAAATACAGATCTTATGTTTGATTAACAGAGCGCTAAGTTATGCCAGGAGGCGTACAAATATGGTTTGCAAATCTAGCATAATATTATAAATTAAAATCTATTAAAAATAATTGAAAAAAAAAACGCTTATGTGTATAAAACTTTATTTCATATTTAACTTAGATTTATTCAGAGATCTTGATGTTTTGATATGTCGCCATTGCACATTGATCGCCAGTTAATATAATAATAGGTAAGTTATACCACAGTCTATACATCATACAGTCGTCCGACGAGAGCCCGAGCTGCATACGAAGTTCGCCGAACTTCGTATGCAGCTCGGGCTTCGTCGGACGACTGTATGATGGGTTATACTATAGAGGTTTCATACATTGGTCAACCTTATTATGTTACAGGCTGACATTCTATCACTCAAGCATCGAATTACTTTTGAAGAAAAGCGGAACTAGCTTTTGTTCAAGGGTGAAGTGACATTCTAGCTAGGGCAGCGATAGGACTGCGTGGTTATTTAAGTTGGTACTGAGGATTAGAAAATAATATAGCCCTCTTTACCTCTTCCCTCTATCATTTTGTAGTTTGTTACTCACTGAAAACTAAGCGGCCAAGTGCATGTCGGACCACGCACAATGAAGGGTTCCGTAGTTGGGATGAATTTATCCCAAGAACAAACTTAACGTTGTAGTTGAAAAACATATACTCCCATACATTCCAACTGTAAATGTAAGTTTGTACTCACGATATTGAGAGAAAAAGGTTATTTTAAGACCACGTACTTCTTATAGGTTTTCCTGTAATCTACAGGTAAAAAACAATTTTCTGTATTTTTTTCAATATTTTGGGCTCAGTAGTTTCGGAGATAATAAGGGGGAAATGACACAAGAGCGTGGGGATTGGCACAAGAAAAGAGAGGCTTATGCCTTGATGATGAAATCACTTATAAATTTGATACCTTTTTTTATTTTTTTTATTAAGTGCATTCGTTGACTAAAAAGGATAACCAATTTTATTTACCTTTCGTTCCCATATACTCGTAGTACTCGTCGTTTGTAGGTACTTAAAAAAATAAAGGTCCTAACAAAAATATCGAATGCTTACCTACATAATACTTCCCACTGAATTGTAAAGGAGCGAACAGTACAAAAGCGGTCGGATATTATTGCTGGTAATACATGCCTACTTGACCGGAAATTACCTACCCTCCCACACAATGGCACACAAATTGACAGTAGACAGGTTTCAGGCGGAATTACCCGATTGTGAAAGAAGAATAAAGTCGTTTATGCGGTTAAAATTTTCATTCAAGATATTTTGTTTGTTTAATGAGGTAAAGATGTCATTTTTCACCACAATTTGGGATTTTTGCCCATTCTAATCAAGAGTAAGTTCTAGATAGTGAGTTGACCAAGGAATCCTATCGATCCTATAGCAAACATTTGTACGCCCTCTAGCAAAACATATTATTGTACTGTTAAACAAATGAATAAATGACTTATGAATGACTATTACAAGAAATTTTGACATTTGAGGAATAAACTAACATAAGAAGTTGTATTACTGACACTAATGATTATAATTCCGTAAATACGTATTTGTTACGGTTGCGAATCATACTTTAATCAACATACAACCTAATACTGACTGGCAAATTGAAGAAAAACTTGAAGAATAATATAGAAGTATGGAAAAAAAGGACATGTTGCGCCGACCCCAAATAGATTGGGATAAGGGCAGGAGAATGATGAAATTGAAGAAAAACGTAAGAAAAGTTGATTTCCGCGGGTTGCCCTGGCACTTCCCCCTTAGGGCCTGCTTCACCTCCTTTTTTTAAAAATATTGTCACAAAAAAAAAACAAGTTGATCTTTTTTTTATCGTGGAGAAATGCTCATGCATACTACCACGGGGAGATAGTGCAGTTATGTGGGACTCTAACCCATTAAAACTCCACGGTGTCCTCCTCTCTGCCGCATACGGCGGGAACAGGCACGCGTTAGTACTCATCCGTGAACCCGCCGCGGCTGTCCGTCACCAGACCTCCTCTGGGGAGTCCTCCCCCTCACCGGCGCACCAGAACACTTTGCATGCCGTAACCACCCCAGGGACCAAACTAGCATATGGGCGCCAGACGAACCCGTGTCTGGGCACCCTTGGTCCCCCTGCGACGGGTCAGGTCATTGACCCCGCCGCCTGCCAATTTTCGACCGCAGAGAATAAGGAGAGCGGCCAACGTCATACCGACACTCCTCCTCCCCTGCGGCCCCACTGCGTCCGCCATCAGACGGTGGCGACTCCGTCAAGACCGCGGAAAGTAGGGAGAGCGGCGCACCGCAATAACGGCACTCCTCTCCCGCCGCGGCTCCCAACCCACAGCCGCGATGCCTCCCATACGACATCGCGGCCCGCCTCAGTTGCGATGTCGCCCAAGCGGCACCAAACCTACTTGTTGGCCGCTACGTCGTCGGCTTACTCGTACCTGGCAAATCCCTGGCAAGCGGCTCTTCCTCGGGTTCCTCTTTGCTTCACCTTGGGTGACCAAGCCACAGCTACTGAGCCTCCCCGCTTTGATAATGCGGGAACCAACCGGGGGAGCTGTTTCACCACCTACGATTAAGTTCCTATTAACTTAGCAAATAATTTCATACAAATTCTGTTTCATTTTTTAATTTATTCGGTAAATAGTGGCTATTTGGACATCGTGAAATAGGCCCCAAGCGCATCATGCAAAAAACTAACATCAAAATTCGAAACTAAAACCAATTTTTAAAGGACTTCCGTTACAAACTTCTTGATAAAATAATAAAATAAAATCGTGGAACGTATCAACTGTCGATATACATAGTTACGATCGCGTGACTACACTCACTTACCAATAACTTGAGGTAACTGTGGCAGTTACCGTACGTAAACATGGCAGTTTATCGCTACACGGATTTGTACTATGAAACGCATTGTGTGATACGCTTCGATAGTGAGAAGTGAAAATAGACAAGAATCAGTACCTACACAATGCTACAAAGATCATTTGGCGCTTTAATGATATTGACAGGAGCGAGTATTGCCCTGTTGATAAACATCTGTGAAATACTCGTAGTTTTGTGAAATTGTTTTGAAAAACCGGCCAAGTGCGTGTCAGAAGATTATGAAGTGTTCCGTAGTTGGGACGAATTTATCCCAAGAACAAACTTAACATTACAGTTGAAAAACATGTTCTCCCATACATTGTAACTGCAAATGTAAGTTTGTACGCACAATATTGAGAGATTCACCATGTTATTTTGAGACCATAGATCTCCTATAAATATTGTAATCTATAAGTAAGGAACGATTCTCTTTGTTTTTCAAATTTTTTGGCAAAACAGGTTTGGAGATAAGGGGAATGGTAAATTTTCAATAACTTTAAAACTATTTATTTAAAAATTATAAAAAAAAAAACTTCATAATAATCCATTTGATATGTCACACGGTCACACGGTACAGAAAAACGTTTTATTTTTAATTTTCTTTTTCCCCCTAAAGTGAACCCCATATTCAAAATTTATTTAATCACCTAACGTTAGTTTTTGGGTTTCAGAAATTCATATGTGTACCTTTCAATTTAATCGGTCCATTATATTCGGAGCAAATTAGCCGACCGATGGACAGAGACACACGAGTGATCTTATAATAAGGGTTGCATTTTTTTTCCGTTTGAGTTAAAACCTTTTTTTTTTTTTTTTTAATACAAGACGACAGCTTTGGTTCCTAGTTTTCCTCGCACCAAAAGATACTTTTTACTAACATCACAATCATATTCTTTAATGTCATTCAAGTTAGGCCTCGTAATTGCTTCAGCACCCTTTTTTTTTTTTTTTTTTTTTTTGTGGATGGGAAATCATCAAATGACTTCTCCCGCTCTGGGCAGAGCGGGAGGGCGTGTCAGACTTTTACTGACTAAAACCCACCCATGTTCCTTCAGCTGCCCGTGCCAGGGCCACGGTATCTCTTTCGAACTACCCGCGACCCCGGCGGCATCGGCCCAATTGACCCCGTCACTGCTGACATCTCTTTGAGGCGCGCGTGGAACACAACGCGCCGTCGACCCGGGCCTGGTCCTTACCGGACGGCGAGCTGCCCATTACTCGTCGTCCACAAGCCCGCGCCTACGGTGGCCGGGAATCGGCAATCGATTCCCGCCGCCCAGGGCGTCTCCTACGGCGGCTAGGGGCGCGAGGGCGCGGCTGTTGCCTCTCCCTCACGCGTTCCGCTTCCTCCTTCGCGAGCATTACTGCTTCGCAGAAGGAGGTGACGGCTTCCCATGCACTCTCGCTCCGCACCATGGCCTGGACCAGGTTTGGACGCGAGAGATCGCCGCCGCCGATCGCCTCCGTGAGAACACGGCGGTGCTCCGCCCAAGCCGGGCAGACCTCCACTGTATGCTGCTTCAGCACCCTATGGTTTGATGTGCACGTCTTTAAACGTCAATGTCTCATCATCTGCCTAAATTTTTTTTTTTAATTTACTTTAGAGGCTTTTGGTCATACATACATAACCATGCCAGCCCCATCATGACATAAACATAGGATACAATAAACATCTATACTTGTTATATAATAAAGTCGCTTTTCGTCTGCTTTTGTTTTGATTCTGTTTTTGTGGCCGCGTTGCTCTTCTAAGCTAGGATGGCCTACTTGTACCTTACTTGGTCCTCTTCTGTGCAGGATGCTGAACCACCACCACCACCACCATCACCACCATCATCACCACCACCATCACCACCACCACCATCATAATATAGAATTTATTCCGGAAGGTTTTTATGTATTATACACTATTATTAAACTTACATATAATAAATAAAGCAATAACGATGTTTTGTCAAATCGTAAAAACCGTGCGAAGCATGGGGCAGGTCGCTATACACCACTAATTTTTAATTAGTACAAATACTTAAAGGGCTTATTAGAGAATGTCTTTTTATTATATGTGTAGTCTTAATAAATAATATTCATAAACAGCAAAGTTATTAGCGTTTGTTTATATCCCAAAATGTCACTCAGTTTATGGAAATATTGTACAGACTACATAGTAGTATTCATTAATCATGGAAAAGCACTGCGCGTAGTATTTTCTAGTAGCAATTGTTATGAATAATTAATTTAATTATGAATTTACCAATCATGACAAATTTTCGTGGACAATTTTGGGATTAATTTTTTTTGACATTTGATTACACAAATATGATCAGTAACGGGTACGGATAGAGCCCCATTTTTTTGTACTAATTAAAAAATAGTATTGTATAAAACTACTACAGACTATGTTAGTTAACAGACTTGTAAACAAACTTGTTAATTATAATAGCTTCAATGCTACATGGGTTCGCTATGAGACTTTGAAAAGCGCCCAGATCTAGCCTTACCATACCTTTCTGCCATAAACAGTGTTGCTGTTTCCGTTTGAAAGGTGATGGTTTAATTACAGGCACATTATGAGACGCTTTACCTCTGGAATGGCAACATACTATCTACAAACGCCAGGCTTTTCCAACTTTCAAACAATTTTGCTTGCAAGCTGCAATTGTACTTATGACAAAGTTAAACAAAGGAGTATAGGGGCAGGGTTTCTTCAATTAAATAGTGAATACAAAAGGCAACTTTAAGGTGTAAAGGCGTCCGTCCGTTTAGTCCTAGTACCTAGGATGCCTGTATTGTAGATGTTATAGTTAGCGATGACCACACCAGAAAGCCAATCCCCGTAATTAACCTCAAACGCAAATTATTTACTAATTTTTATACCCAAAACCCCCAGGGGGAGGGGGGCGGGGGTTAGTTGCGAACCCCATAGGTTCACAACTACTTAGGATGATTTTTTTTCCATCGGATGATGTTTTTTTTACGTTTATATATATAATATATAAGCTTATATACCTATTATGTAAAGGGTTTTTCCTTATGCACACATGGGGTGCAGTTGGCCTTTGAGGGGAAACGTTCAAAATCTATGTCGCAATCTCATCTCAGCGATAATTATTAATGTCAAAAATCTTACACAGGGTCAAATTAAATTAGCTAGCGAAACTCTGCAGATGTTATGTATCGATATCTAAACACGATACAATAAAAAAGAGCTTTAAAGTTCTTGTTTTGGGGTCAACGGCCGCTGATAGTGTTATTACTTACTTGAAGTACGAGTTGAGAAAATCAGTTTTTTCTTGTTTTATCGCGTTTAGATATCGATACCCGTGACGTCTGTGAAGTTCAAAAAAAAAACTAACTTTTAAACTGATTTTTAACCGACTTCAAAAAGGAGGAGGTTCTCAATTCGTTGGAACCTTTTTTTTTTTTTTTTTATTTATGTTCCCCGATTACTCGAAGATGGCTAGACCTATTTGGATTTTTTTTGTTTTATTCGAGAGGGACATCACAGTTAGACCCATATAAAATTGATTAACTTTGCTGTGGTAATTTTTGAGTTAGCTTCAATAATACGTATTTTTTCCCCACTTTTATATGGATGAAGTTCTAGTTTGTTTTGCAGATAGTGGTATTAGAATTTGTGTGGGTTAGGTACCACAACTAAAAAGTGAAAAATAAAAACTTTTTTACAAAAAAAAAATACAACCGATTTCCAGAAACAACACTACAAAGTGAAAAATAACTTTAATTTCGGAAGTCGGTGGCAAAAAACGAAAATACATTTAACTAGACACCGACTTCCGAAATTAAAGTTATTTTTCACTTTGTAGTGTTGTTTTTGGAAGTCGGTTGTATTTTTTTTGTAAAAGAGTTTTTCAAGTAACTACACTTAATTCATTGACCCCGGAACTTTTTTCGTAAAAACTTTTTGTTTTTGTTTTGTCATATTTAGATATCGATATCCAGCATGGCTGCGGAGTTTTGCTAGCTAATTTAATTTGACCCTGTATAAGATTTTTAGCAGCAGCTGGCATTCTATAATATCTGTCTACCCCCATTGGAAGAAGATGGATGGATGTATACAGTTTCGATTCGTCAAACTAAAAAAATCAACACATCACAGGTGACTCGACACAAAGGGGAAAAACAACCCCATTTCCATGAAATTTCGTTGTAAACTAACTTGATTCGACGATTTTAGTATCTGAATGTTAGTCCTCACCTGCCGGTTACCAGCTGAGCCTTTGAATGAGTAATGAGGAAGCTGCGCCAACTTCCAATTTCACTGTCGGAAAACTTCTCTCTAGTCAAATATTAAAAAGGCAATTCAAAGTTTTCTGTTAAAAGCGTTGTCTGCGATCTGACGAGAAATGCAAAAATCATTATCATAATCACACTAATATTTTAAAGGCGAAAGTTTGTGAGTGTGTGTTTGTATGTTTGTTACTTCTTCACGCTCAAACGGCTAGACCGATTTAGATGAAATTTGGTATGTAGATAGCTTATACCCTGGATTAACACATAGGCTACTTTTTATCTCGGTCTACGCAGGTGAAACCGCGGGGCGCAGCTAGTCAGTTCATAAAAAGTCAATTTCAGAATATTGTATACCTTAAAATAACTTAACGCCTGTAATCCCCGAAAAAATAGGCAGAGACCAGTTATGTTATAGAGGTGAGCCTATTTTCATCAGAGTAGTGATGGCCTAGTGGTAATGACTTATGATGTGACTTGTAGATCTTATGTTCGAACCCTGACAGACGTTTTACTTTGTGTAAATTATTTCATCACCAGTTCACCACTGTTCAGAAGGAAAACTTCGTGAGGAAACCGGCATGTCCTAGAATAAAAAATTCAAAGAAATGTGACATCTACCAACCCGCACTGGGCGTTTTGGATTACAGCCCACTCCCTCTGACAGAGAGGAGGCCTGTGTCACAGCAGTGATAGCAGCACTAGAGGCTGATTATGCTATTGTCATCAACCGGGAACAAATCCAGACTCCTATTGAGGCTGCTATTGAGAAATTCCTTTTGGAAAAACCCAATAAGTAACACTTTTTCCGACCTGGTGGGAATCGGATCCAGGACCTCATGCTCAGCAGTCCCGCTTGTGACCAGTAGACCAACGAGGCAGTTCAGAATGTTGTCTATAATAAATCATGTTCTTATTGATACCCAAGAGTGGCAATCGGATTGGTGACTGCAGTAAAAATAATACCTCACCCACGGAATAGACAAAAAGAAGGATTCCGCGCCACGCATTTTGAAAGTGAAGCACAGTAAGTATGCCGGGACCGTTTGAACAAACATGCGCCTCACGCACACATTTATATCATAGTATGCCGACCGGCCAGGCAGCCGCCATTACGTGACACGACGGTGTCTTTGTCAAATCACGCACACATAGATCGGTACGGTGCTTCACTTTCGATACGCGTGGCGCGGAGTCTTCTTTTTTTTCACAGTTACAGGATGAGGACCTACAGGAAAAGTAGTAAGCAAAGAAATCCAATCTTAGTTTTTGTTTACCCTAAACCTGAAAAGGGGTCATTGTAAAGTACGACATCGTTCAGGTTCCTTCGTTTATCTTCGGAAAAACCGAAATATAGCGAATAAAATGTGACTATCGACCAATAGAAACTGATTTATATTCCCACCTAAGTTATTATAGATTGACGCACTAATTCCGTCACGGGATTATCGGACCATCACATTTAATTCGGCAAAGTTCAGTTTTTTCGAAAATAAGCGATGGATCCTTTGAACGTTGTCCTACTGTAATCATCGTTATGAACAACTTTTGGAATAGGACCACCACTGAAATTGTGAAAAAAAAAACAGCTTCTCCTTACTTTTTTGTTCACATAAATCGACCAAGTGTAAACATTTGTTTTCCTTTATTTGGTATGCAATAATAGTGTATTATGCAATTAGTGAATAAAGGATGGCCATAGATGAATCACGAGCTAGTGAAGGACATTCATGATGATTGAATCACGAGCGTAGCGAGTGATGCAAGTGTTACAATCTTGAGGGACGCGAGTGATTCGTGGCCCTCGATATAAATCCGTTTTATTCAAGAGTTGGTATTTTATTATTTATTGGTGTGTTCTAAATTCAAACACCAAAACAGCGATTAAAAGTTCAGTTCACTGTTTTCAGTGAATAAAATAAACTTTTTAGAGGGGGAATGGTATAAAGCACGGAATAGATAAATAAGGTTGGAACGGAAATGTGGGCGTGACAAGCGCGCCACAATTATGATTCGAAAATCATAACTCGACCGATTCATTCATTCACTGCGTTTAGTGCGCTTCGGACTACTTCGGAGAACAGAGCTCTGCTTTAAAATGCCGTGTTGTGCAATTATAACTTGTAAAACAAAAAGTCAGACAGTACAGTGACCCCTTAAAGTATTGCCAATGAATTCAAATTCACCCTGTAGATCTGTCTGTCATCTACAAGTATTGTATATGATAGATCTACGTGTATATTGTATTTAGTATTAAAATATTAGTTAAATTGCAATTATTTTACTTATGCAATAAATAATAAATTTTAGGTTTCCTAAAGAACCTAACGCCACTTTAACAATTAATAGCAAGCGCCAATTGCTTAATAAATACGTTTTATTCCAAGGACAGTGATTATTTATAATTAATAAAAGTAAAATAAATATTTCTTAGTATTTATTTCATTTTTCATTTTTCCCCATAAATTCATCAGATAATTTATCGATAAAGAATATCTGCTTTATCAAGCACTAGCGTGTATGAAAATTTTTATTGCTTTTTTGCGTGTGTGAGTGTCTATGTTACAAAAAAAGTCACACGGTCACACGGTTACACGGTCACACGGTCACACGGTTACACGGTCACACGGTCACACGGTCACATAAAGTTGTGACCGTGTGACCGTGTGACCGTGTAACCGTGAGACCGTGTGACCGTGTGACCGTGTGACCGAGTGACCGTGTGACTTTTTTTGTAACATAGACACTCACACACGCAAAAAGCAATAAAAATTTTCATACACGCTAGTGTGACCGATGATATAAAGGGACATACGAGTATACAGGGTCAATACGGACATATACGTGTGTGAGTGTCTATGTTACAAAAAAAGTCACACGGTCACACGGTAACATGGTCACACGGTCACACTGTCACACGGTCACACGGTCACACGGTCACAACTTTTTGTGACCGTGTGACCGAGTGACCGTGTGACTTTTTTTGTAACATAGGCACGCACACACGCAAAAAAGCAATAAAAATTTTCATACACGCTAGTGCTTGATAAAGCAGATATTCTTTATCGATAAATTATCTGATGAATTTATGGGGAAAAATTAAACATGAAATAAATACTAAGAAATATTTATTTTACTTTTATTAATTACAAATAATCACTGTCCTTGGAATAAAACGTATTTATTAAGCAATTGGCGCTTGCTATTAATTGTTAAAGTGGCGTTAGGTTCTTTAGGAAACCTAAAATTTATTATTTATTGCATTAAGTAAAATTGCAATTTAACTAATATTTTAAAACTAAATACAATATACACGTAGATCTATCATATACAATACTTGTAGATGACAGACAGATCTACAGGGTGAAATTGAATTATTGGAAATACTTTAAGGGGTCACTACTCATCATCATGAACAACTTTTACTTCGAGGCTAAACCAGAAAAAGCGAAAAAAATGTCTTGGAACAGCAGATTTTTTTCCCGCATTTTCTGTTTGACCTCGAAGTAAAAGTTGTTCATAATGATGAGTACAGTGACCCCTTAAAGTATTGCCAATGAATTCAAATTTCACCCTGTAGATCTGTCTGTCATCTACAAGTATTGTATATGATAGATCTACGTGTATATTGTATTTAGTATTAAAATATTAGTTAAATTGCAATTTTACTTATTTATTTATTTATGTTAATACGGTTTGTGGACCAATTACATTAACACATACAGTAAATATAACATAATCATAAAAAAGACAACAAAAAAAAAATAGAACAAAGATATTATAAACAAAACACAAGTTTTAAATTTATGTGCTCTCACAAAAGTGAAGACAAGCGCACAAAACAGTTTTGAGATCATCTGCAAATAGGTCACAGTTCGGGTTGGCTTCCATGACGTTATTAAGCGCAGTCAGGGCGCGAGGAACAGGGGATGAGGCGCGGGCCACTGTTCGAGTTGTGGGCACGGCTAGTAGACGGTGTTTTCTACCACGGAGATAGCTGCTTGGAACGTAAAGGCGAATCAGCTCATTATGGAGATCAGGAGCATCTGTTATCCTACGACATATTTTAAGCATGATGTACAACTGATCATAGGCTCTCCTAGTTTGTAACATATGAAATCCTAGAGATCCTACGAGAAATTTTGTTGGATATAAAAATGGATAAAATCCGTAACGGAATTTATAAAGAAATCTCAGAAATGCTTTTTGAACCTTCTCTAATAAAAGTGCATAACTAGCCTCGTGCGGGTTCCAGACACAAGAGCTCGCCTCCAACTTGCTTCTGACAAGTGTACTGTATAACAGTTGTACAACATGCGCATTTTGAAATTCTCGTGCGTTTCTAAGAACAAACCCTAGTCGTTTAAATGACTCCTTAGCAACCGTTGAAATGTGGTCATAGAATGTCAACTTCTGGTCGAATACGACACCCAAGTCTTTTACAGTGTTCGATCTTGTAACAACAGTGCCATTTATTTTATATTCATAATGAATTGGATGCCGCACCCGGCCAAAAGTTAAAATAAAATGCATTAAATAATAAATTTTAGGTTTCCTAAAGAACCTAACGCCACTTTAACAAATAATAGCAAGCGCCAATTGCTTAATAAATACGTTTTATTCCAAGGACAGTGATTATTTGTAATTAATAAAAGTAAAATAAATATTTCTTAGTATTTATTTCATGTTTCATTTTTCCCCATAAATTCATCAGATAATTTATCGATAAAGAATATCTGCTTTATCAAGCACTAGCGTGTATGAAAATTTTTATTGCTTTTTTGCGTGTGTGTGTCTATGTTACAAAAAAAGTCACACGGTCACACGGTTACACGGTCACACGGTCACACGGTCACATGGTCACACGGTCACACGGTCACACGGTCACACGGTCACACGGTCACACGATCACACGGTCACACGGTAACACGGTCACACGGTCACACGGTCACATTGTCACACGGTCACACGGTCACACGGTCTCACGGTCACACGGTCACACGGTCACACGGTCACACGGTCACACGGTAACACGGTCACACGGTCACACGGTCACATTGTCACACGGTCACACGGTCACACGGTCTCACGGTCACACGGTCACACGGTCACAACTTTTTGTGACCGTGTGAATTTCTTTAAATTAATTCAAAATTCTGAAATAACTTTAATTTCGGAAGTCAGTGTCTCGGGAATCTGTATTTTAGTTTTTTGTCATCGGCTTTCTTAAAGAACCTAACGCCACTTTAACAATTAATAGCAAGCGCCAATTGCTTAATAAATACGTTTTATTCCAAGGACAGTGATTATTTGTAATTAATAAAAGTAAAATAAATATTTCTTAGTATTTATTTCATGTTTCATTTTTCCCCATAAATTCATAAGATAATTTATCGATAAAGAATATCTGCTTTATCAAGCACTAGCGAGTATGAAAATTTTTATTGCTTTTTTGCGTGTGTGAGTGTCTATGTTTACGGGAGCTTAGTGCTAGTGTGCGTGTGCCCTGAGGTTTATGTGTGTGTGATTTGGTTGTGTGCGAAATATTTGTAAACATAGTAGTGCGTATGTGTAGAAATGAAAATAGTGGGGGACAAGCGGTGACGCTGGTCCTAATACAAAATTGGAGCTAGGGCCTTTCCAACCTTATTTAACTGTTCCGTGGTATAAAGAGTGTTCTGTCCATCTGTCTATCTAATACAGATAGTCGTTATCGCTTATTGCCAGTAGACAATATTATTCGGCTTTGGCAGATATCCAGGCCATTTCTAAACGTTGAGTATATTCGAAATGGAATTTATATGTCTGGAATACTGAAGGCGAAATCATAGACGCAGTTGTAGAATACTTGGATGCCAATAATAATGATAATGGGTACCTATGTATTTATTTATTTAAATAACATAACATCACGCCTTGTTTCCCCGAAGGGTTGGCAGAAGTGTACTGTGACAGAAGGACGGACGGAGAGCCAGACAGGCAAACGAGTGATCCTATAAGAGCTCCGTTTTTTCCTTTTTAGGTACGGCATCCTAAAAATTAGTTTAATCAAGGTATACCAGAAGGTGTAGCGTTGGAAGGAAAAGGTGGGCCGATGACCTTGTGAAGGCCGCAGGAGTTCGCTGGATGCAGGAAGCACAAAACCGGTCCAAGTGGCGGTGCTTGGGAGAGCCCTATGTCCAGCAGTGGACGTCTTTTGGCTGAAATGATAATGATCACTTCACTTCTTCTTTCTTTACTCAAATGGCTTAGCATGATCCTCCGTTATGTCGAAAATGCTGCAGTATTCATTTTGAAATAAATACAACGTGTCGTTTTGCATCCTCGTCAAATTTAACGGTGTGGTCTAGACAATCAAATTGAACAATTTTCTCCATGGCACCAACATCGTAATCGCGTAAAAATAATCAGCCGTCCCATACATTTGCGTCGACTAGGTATTGAAGTTTTCTATGGGACAGTTAAAAATTTTTTCGCGATTACGATGTTGGTCCCATGGATAAAGTGTTCTGTATTTCCTGAAATTTGACGAGGATGCAAAACGATACGTTGCATATTTTTATTGTGAAGCTGAGGATTAATGTTAAGTTATGTTTGACGAAAACATGACTCCATAAAATTTTCTCGATAGAAAAGAAATTCAAAGTTACCTCCAAACTGGACAATAAACCGCTGGTATTCAAGAAATACTTCAAATTAAATCATGAAACTTTGCATACTAACTGAACTAACTTTAAAGCAGGTCTTATTTATTTGATTTTTTTTTTCAAATTACCATTATTTTCACCGTAAAAAGCAATTACCTAAACAATGGGCGCCCAGCACCGCACTCAGTCTCGCTTTCACACAGTCCGCGAGCAGTATCAAAACCTGAGGTAGTATGGGCTCTTAAAAAAAGCATGTAGATTTCATTACGGTCGACAGCACCATCACTTACGTCCGTTTAAGACTTCTTTACACTAAACCGTGGATTAACGTGTCAACACCAATTGGATGCATTTAAATGTTCGCATTTGTACGCGTATATGGGGACGCCGCACCGTAACCGTATGTTAACCGCGATTTAAGCCGCTTTGCCGAAATTGGGTTATCTGTTTACTGAGGTATAGCGTGACTATGGGTTTATCCTCGGATGATTAGTACAGAATGTATGTGATTAGGAGATTAGGTGAAGAGAATATGTTACACGAGGCATATCATGTTGGTTACGGAAATGTTCTACGTTTATTTTAATCTTAGTTTAGGATTCCAGAAAGGTTTATTGTATTTTTAATATAAATGGTACAAATAGATATTTGTAAACCATAAAAATAATCCTATTAAGGATATACATCAGGTCATGACTCTTGTCGCTACGTCACTATGTGCTAGCGACCGTTTCCGGGGGCCCATTATTGAGTGTGCAAGTCACCCCCTGCCATTTGATCCGTGTATTACATAACGTTGATCACGCAGGGGACATAGTCCTTGCAGAGTTCCAGGTAACCAATCCACTGTAGCCACCCAAACCATAGCCCAACATGTTTTGTTTCCATGCTTTGTAGAGTTCTGCACCAACCAGGGATAATAATCGTCAGTTGGTGCCTCAACACTTAAAATTGTCGAAGGGGCCATTGCGAGTTGCCTTCGGCCCCTCGTACGCCTTCCAAAAGTCCGGGACCCTATCTCAATCCTACTAACAAATATCACTACAGTCATTGTATGTAAAGAATAATCTGAATTTTTCATCTCTCAACAAAATAAATATCTAGGCAGGGTAAACTAACATAATTTGTATGTGAATTGCTTCATGTTCAATTTCGTGAAAATATACAATTTTGTGTTATTGTGTTACATTGTAGGAGTATTGCAAAAACAAAGTAATATAATTATATAAAATTGAACATGAAGCAATTCACATACAAATATGATAGTATACCCTGCCTAGATAGCTCTTTTGTTGACTGTACATACCTCCTACAAAATATGTATAATAGGTAGGTACTAAGATACCGTTTCTTATAGAATAGAATAGAATACTCTTTATTATGCACACCATTTAAATTACAGATTACAATGTTGAAATTTTACATAGAGTGACACAATGGGCGGTCTTATCGCTAAAAGCGATCTTTTACAGACAACCTTTGGATGGAGTGGTGTACCATATACATATAGAACATATACATACATTAATAAATTATATATATATATATATATATATATATATACTTATACAATAATAAACATGAAACAAGAGCAAGGAACTATACATGTAATAATGACGTTTAAAGAGAGAGGAAGTGTTTTTTTACCAGAATTTTAAAAGTGGCCATAGTTTGAGCTCGCCTTATCAACACGGGCAAGGCATTCCATAATCGTACTGCTTGAACTGTAAAAGACTTGTCATAAAAGCTGGTGGAATGCATCGGCATCTCAAGTCTCAAGTTTTCCGATGACCTCAGATATCTATTATGTGTGTCATGAAGGAACTTGAAATGCTCTTTAAGATAAGATGGGATTGTAGGATTGAACAGAATACTGTAGAGCTGAAACAAGATATGTGAATTCCGGCGAAGACGTATAGGAAGCCACTTGAGCTTTGTACGAAATTCAGAAATGTGATCATATTTTCGCAGGCCAAATTTAATTCTTATGCAAAGATCTTATACCGCAATACTTACGCAAATTACATATTCAACCTTCCTTTACAAATCTGCTAAAATATTTTGAACTCGCTTAAAGCGAAAACAAGCGACGTTTAATGTAAAAAGAGACCATCAACTTAGAAAATTCTCTTGTCCCGAAAATGTTGACTTTTAATTAAGATGACAAAACGCGAGGAAATTGGAACCTTATTATTATAGTAATAGGTTTCAAAGTAAAGTGTTGCGGGTTGTTTTCTTAACCGGCCTTTAGGGCTGGTATGGTATAAAGTGATCGTGGAAGATTATTCCTATCTCAGCGGTTTGTGGCTAACTGTACGCAAATTGAGGAAACGACTAGAGGTAGCCCTTACTACTATATAAAAATATAATACTACTGTTGGTTAATCTCACTCAAACTATCACAATAATATTGTAAAGGTGAAAGTTTGTGAGTGTGTATGTTTGTTATTTCTTCACGCTCAAATAGCTGGACCGATTTGGATGAAATTTTGTATGTAGATAGCTTATACACTGGATTAACACATAAGCTACTTTTTATCCCGGTCTACGGAGTGAAACCGCGGGCCGCAGCTAGTAATATAATAAAAGCAAAAGTTTGTGTGTGTGTGTTGGTATGTTTGTTAATTCTTCACGCTCAAACGACTTGACCGATTTGGATGACATTTGGTATGCAGATAGCTTATACTCTGGATACACACATAAGCTACTTTTTATCCCGGTTATGCGCTCATTTCCGACGTCCAAACGGGCGAAGCCGCGGGCAAAAGCTAGTAATTCATAACAGTAAAATAATATCATTCATGTTATCCCAAGGGTAAGGCAGAGTGTCCAACCTTCCTTTAAAAGTAATAATTGTAGCTATTTCCTCACAAAACCAAAAAAAAACTTTCTAAACTATCAAATCGCTTAGGGATTGCAGGTCACAGCTGTAGTTAGGTAGGTACATAAGTTTAATATCGGCCAGTTTAGTTTAGGCCAAAAGGTTAGAGGGCCGAAACCAGGTCGTGAATGTTCCGGCTCACGGCCCCCGTCAACAGTAAACAAATTACTGGATTGTAGTTCGGTGCAGCACCGACCTAATATCGGATGAAAAATATTGTGCGCCGTAGTTTTTGTGAACTATGGAGCTCGTGGCTAAGTAATAATAGCCAGACGGGTCGATCCATCAGGTAAAGGTGCGTAGATAAGTGACCATCCATTATATATCAAGACCCCTCAAAACCTCGTTGGTGCCGATAGTCATTCGTAGTTCTTTGACATTCATTGCGGATAGTCAGAAGCCTAAAAGTTGACAACCAGTATTACCAAGGAGTATATTGTAACCCAGTAACTGGTTTATGGAGGTCAGATTGGAACCCGATCCCTACATTTTTAGTAAAAGGCTGTGCAGATTGATTGGTTGCAACCTTACCTGCTCTATAGGAAAAAGGTAAATATTTGTCATGAGGATTGGCAGGATCGTCACCATTTTATTTGCTAAGCATGGTGATTATGTCCTTTTAACCAGTCAAAACAAATGAACTTCTAGAACAAAATCAAGGCAGCCAGTTCAAAACAACGTACCTTTTTTTACAAGCTTTTATTTAGTTTCACCTGTCCCGATGTTTGTTTGTTTGTCTGTAATGTAGTCTTGCAAGTAAAATTTGATCCACTTCCCGGTTACCGATTGAGCTGAAATTTTGCATGCATGTGTAAATCGGATGACTACGCAAAATTATTATGACATAGAGCTGATCTGATGATGGAACCGGAAGGTGGCCATAGGAACTCGGTAGTTAAACGACACAACACCATCGTGTTTGGGCTCGTATGATTCGTCTTGACGAGTACTTTGGTGCTAGATGGTAACCAGGGTCTGATAATGGAGCTGGAAGATGGCCATAGGAACTCAATAATTAAACCATATAACCCCATTGAGTTTGGGCTCATTTGATTCGTCTTGACGAGTACTTTGGTGCTAGATGGTAACCAGGGTCTGATGCTGGAGCTGGAAGATAGTCATAGGAACTCAATAATCAAACGACATAACCCCATCGAGTTTGGGCTCGTTTGATTCGTCTTGACAATTACTTTGGTGCTAGATGGTAACCAGGGTCTGATGATGGAGCTGGAAGATAGCCATAGGAACTCAATAATTAAACGACATACTCGTAGCCCCATCGAGTTTGGGCTCGTTTGATTCGTCTTGACGAGTACTTTGGTGCTAGATGGTAACCAGGGTCTGATGATGGAGCTGGAAGATGGCCATAGAACTCAATAATTAAAACGATATAACTCCATCGAGTTTGGGCTCGTTTGATTCGTCTTGACGAGTACTTTGATGCTAGATGGTAACCAGGGTCTGATGCTGGAGCTGGAAGATGGCCACAGGAACTCAGTAACTAAGCGACACAACCGCATCGAGTTTGATTCATCTTGATGGCTGGACCGTTTTTGATGGGTGGTGTGGTGAAAGTTGACTTCGAAAAAACCGTGTAATATTGACCATTAAATGAAATGGATAGAATGAGTAATGTTACAAACAACTAACTAGTGATTATACAGGGTGTTTGGTGCATCGTTTGCCAAATTGAATTGGCCGACAGAAGAGGTCATTTGCTATCGCTTCAGGCTCAAGTACTCATTTTTGGCCACACCGGTTTTTTTATTACAACTTTCTAATTTTTATTTTGAAAAAATCCAAAACTCAGCATTAAAGCTTAAATTAAAAAAAAGTTTTAAGTGTAGTCGTCAAATTTCATTTTTATTTACATATGTACTGTTGTATGGCTCTATCAAATTTAAAATTACTTGCCAGTTACATCTAGTTTTTTTTTAATAAATCACAAAGTTTTTGGAAAAATAAAAAATGAACTTAAAACTCAACTTTAAATAGCTATAAAAAAAAAACTAAAAGCGATCGGGATCTTCGAATTATTTTAAAAAGTTCTCTAGTCTATCCCCTTTCCAACGGTATGCAATGTGTTAAAAAACTCTTTTAATATCTTTAATAATTAGCTAAATGTGTAGTCGAGACACATCAGGCTGATATTGGATATTACGTTTAAAACACTAGTTTTCGCATAAATTACATGCTATTAGTAGATAGATACTGTTATCTCACGTCTTACGTAGTCTCTTATCTCGTTCATACATAGGGAACTTTCCTCGAAATTGAAAAAAAAATACATTATTACAAAAATAATCATTTATTAATAAATAATTTAATTACATACTAATCTTACAAGTCTTGTTCAAACTGTCTACCACTATTGCGTATGCACGCGCGACATCTTCGTCTTATCTCAACTGTAGTGGTGCGTAAACGCATTTCTGCTTTGATCGTCATGAAAGCCGCCTCAATGCGTTGGACTAAATCATCTCTTGTCTCAACTTCCGTGGCGTAGACGAGTTCTTTGGCCCGTCCCCAGACGTAAAAATCCAACGGAGTTAAGTCTGGAGAACGTGGAGGCCAAGGAATAGGGCCATCCCTCCCAATCCATGAGTCCGGGAATGCATCATTCAAGTACTCCCTGACGGTTATTCTCCAATGAGCGGGACAACCGTCATGTTGGAAAACAAAAGACCTGTCTTCACTGAAAATTGGCAAATCAGCTAATAATAAGGGCAACTCTGTTTGCAGAAATTCTAATTCTTGTAAGATTAGTATGTAATTAAATTACTTATTAATAAATGATTATTTTTGTAATAATGTATTTTTTTTTCAATTTCGAGGAAAGTTCCCTATGTAAGAACGAGATAAGAGACTACGTAAGACGTGAGATAACAGTATCTATCTACTAATAGCATGTAATTTATGCGAAAACTAGTGTTTTAAACGTAATATCCAATATCAGCCTGATGTGTCTCGACTACACATTTAGCTAATTATTAAAGATATTAAAAGAGTTTTTTAACACATTACATACCGTTGGAAAGGGGATAGACTAGAGAACTTTTTAAAATAATTCGAAGATCCCGATCGCTTTTAGTTTTTTTTTTATAGCTATTTAAAGTTGAGTTTTAAGTTCATTTTTTATTTTTCCAAAAACTTTGTGATTTATTAAAAAAAAACTAGATGTAACTGGCAAGTAATTTTAAATTTGATAGAGCCATACAACAGTACATATGTAAATAAAAATGAAATTTGACGACTACACTTAAAACTTTTTTTTAATTTAAGCTTTAATGCTGAGTTTTGGATTTTTTCAAAATAAAAATTAGAAAGTTGTAATAAAAAAACAGGTGTGGCCAAAAATGAGTACTTGAGCCTGAAGCGATAGCAAATGACCTCTTCTTTCGGCCAATTCAATTTGGCAAACGATGCACCAAACACCCTGTATAACTAATTGATATGTAAAGTTGTAAATATAAAATACATACAGCTTTTAGTGCTCAAAACAACACATTGTGAGTGTACTACGGGTTACATAACGGTAAAACACTTCTACGCGCTACAAACTACGCCGTAGTCAATTTCGCATCAAAAATACTAAAAAGTTAAAAATAAAATTAAAAGAAAAAAAAATCTTTTTAAAAACAAGCTTTTATTACTTGTTAATAAAAAGAACTAAAAAGTTAAAAATAATTTAAACCTGATAAGAAAAATACCATTATATAGGTTATATAGGTTTAATAAAAATATTTAATTAGGTATGTACGTTAAGGGGTTATTGTGACGTTGACGAAGAAGGTACATTATCGTTAAAGGTTGCAATGTAGGTACCTATATAATGGTATTTTTCTTATCAGGTTTAAATAATTTTTAACTTTTTAGTTCTTTTTATTAACAAGTAATAAAACCTTGTTTTTAAAAAGATTTTTTTTTTCTTTTAATTTTATTTGTGGATGGGAATGATTTCTATTACTTTTAAAATTCCTTCGCCTGCTCTAGGAGGGCGTGTCAGACTTTTACTGACTAAAACCCACCCGTGTTCCTTCAGTTGCCTGTGCCAGGGCCACGGTATCTCTTTCGAACAACCCGCGACCCCGGCGGCATCGACCCTATTGAACCCCGTCACTACTGACATCTCTTTGAGGCACGCGTGGAACACAATGGAACACAACGCGCCGTCGACCGGGGCCTGGTCCTTGCCGGATGGTGAGTTACCCATTACTCACCGTCCGCAAGCTCACGCCTACGGTGGCCGGGAATCGTCTACGGATTCCCGCCGCCCAGGGCGTCTCCTGCGGCGACTAGGGTCGTGAGAGCGCGACAGTTGCCTCTCCCTCACGGCCTCCTCCTTCACGAGAATTACTGCTTCGTAGAAAGAGGTGACGTACGGCCTCCCATGAACTCTCGCTCCGTACCATCGCCAGGACCAGGTTCGGGCGCGAGAGATCGTTGCCGCTGATTGCTTCCGCGAGAACACGGCGGTGCTCCGCCCAAGCCGGGCAGACCTCCACAGTATCCTCCACCGTGTCCTCCAGGCGATCCACACAATGGTGACACCCGGGCGTTTCCTCCCGCCTTAACCTGAACAGAAACCTCCCGAAACAACCGTGTCCGGGGAGGACCTGCGTCAGGCGGAAGGTGAGGGTGCCGTGGCGCCTCTCCAACCAGTCCTCAAAGAAAACAACGTACCTGCCCCTGGACAGGTCAATTATCGAGCTAAAAAAATCTGTGTTAAAATTACCGTCATTATTTTAAACACCCTTTAGTATTCAACTCTGGTTTTTACGTCTCAATTGTTCGCCGTTTCTGACAGACAGAAATATTCATGAAAAATTAAGTCACGCAATTTCCAATAGCATGGTGGAAACACGTAATATTATTCTTGGTATTTACGTGTGTAAAGTGGACATTTACATACCAGCTGTTTATATTTCAATGTCTCTTTTTTTACTCCTGTTATTTTATTATGCACAGATAGGTACTTACTTTTTAATCTCATTTTCAGTTCTAAGTCTAGAGCGAAAATTTGTTTGGAAAAATCTAGCTCTTAAGAAAAAGCTGTCACTTTGTTTCGTAACTTAATGTCTCTTAGTTCAGTGTCTTTTGGCAAAAGCCTCCTCTAACAACTTCCACTGAGTCCTATCTCCCGCAACTCTTCTCTAATTTAGATCCACTGTGTGCTTCAATTCGTCTTCCCATTTTTTTATTGTCTTCCCCTGTTTCTTTTGCCGTCTCTGGGGTACCATTCTGTCACAAATTTACTCCATTTGTATTGAATGCCTCTTCACATGTGGCCTGTCCATCTCCACTTTTGTTGGTCTATGTATTTTGGTAAGCGAAAATAACCAGTTCATGCTAACTGTCACTCTTATTCACCATCATCACTCATTCATCGCTCATTGTAACTGTCATTCTTTGACAACGACTACCATCACTACCACCACTAAATTGACTACCCCTTTAAATCGTCCTTATATACGGACGATTTAAAGTGGTAGTCAATTTGTTTACCAATAATTTCCCTGATTTAACATCTTGAAGTTCTCCAACGTATGAAGATATCAAGTTTTATATTTATAATCGTCGCAGTCTTACAAGATGCCTATGTCTTTAGAAATGGCTATTTTTCTACAAATTGTCATCAATATCTACAGTGTCAGTCTTATCAATGGGTATCGTGTTACCCAGTAACTGGGTTGTGGCATTCAGATATGCCGTCGCTCCGTGTAAAATACTGGTATTCAGCTGCAGACTGGAAGCCAACCCCAACATAGTTGGGAAAAGGCTGGGCAGATGATGATGATGTAATCAATCTAGGAACGTTCAATTTCCCAAACGTAGCCATTTTGTTTTTATTTACGCCGAATTTCCAAAGAAATAAATAAAATCGAACGAAATACTACAACGTAAATTGATTCCCCGTATATTGTGGTTATTGACCCGTGTGGCCGGAGTGCAAAATTCAATCAAAACTGTGGGCTCCATGCCTCAACTCCATTGGCGTAAGCGAATTATTTTGCCACTTCTGGGTTTAAAATTCACAGGAAAATTTCAATAACTGGGCTTAAAAAACCGTCGAGTGATTTAAAAACTGTAGGGTTGTTAGAGATCCATTTTTTCTAAGTTACGCCTGCTGAGGTCGGTCCGTGGGTAGGTTACATTACATATCGAGACCTCTCCGTACGTCAGAAAACACGTTAAACTGTTGGTCCCGGCTGTCATTTGTACATCTTATACAGTCGTTACGGGTAGTCAAAACCAATCTTACCAGGGGGTATCGTATTATCCAATAACTGTGTTGTGGAGGTCAGGTCTATCGCTCCATGTAAAATATTGGTATTCAGCTGCATCCAGTTAGAATGGAAGCGGACCCCATCATAGCTGGGCAAAGGCTAGGCAGATTGTCGTGGTTAGAAAGCACATAATGTGCAGGGATGTACTCGTGAGATGGAAAAGTGAGTGAGATTCTTTTGAAATGAAAAGTTGTTTTCTTAAAAAGGATGCGTTAAGGTAGCCCGCGAAATTAAAATTTTCTTTTGTTTTTTTGCAATTTGCAGCTCAAAACGTGTGAAAGTGTCTTAAAAGATCTACTTACAGAAATAAACATAATTTCATTTCATTTCGTGGTAAAAAATTGAATACTAGCTAGTTACCGTGATGGTATAGGGGTTGATTAACAGCCATCGAAGAAATTGTGTACGTGATCTAAAGGCGCTCCATCACCTAAGCATTCGCCTGTAATGTAACAGTTCAGATTCCAGCATTACATCAGTACGCAACCTGTAATGATACAATTTGTAACATTACATTCACTAATACGTCCGTCCGTTCGTTAATAACTTGTATACGACAATGTACTATATTTGAAGGGCGGAATGTCCTAGCACAAGCATTTATTTTGCTTAAAGGGTCATTCCTAAGGTATAAATGTAACTACTGTCAGTTATTGAAATAAACATTTTTTTTTTTTTTTATTCACCGGGACCATTCGCCTATAATGTAACAGCATGATTCTGTAATAATCTCACCGTGAAAACTTAGGTGAAGTGAAATGTCAAAAGTGTTAATCCCGTACTTAACTGAAATATAATAAAAATTCTTTGTTCATTTATTGAAAAGAAGATTGGTACTTATATCTTACAAGAACTCGCCTTCCACATTAATACTTTAATTTTCTCCTTCATGTAATTTGTGAACGAAATGGAAGGCGACGAGACAGTTTTATTGAAAAAGTCGAATCTGAACGATAAGGGAGCGGCACAATGAGACAGAGGTTTATCCAACGTGATATCTTTATCCGCGGAATAAAGTTGAATTTTTGACAGTTTTCCCATAAAAAAAAACTGTTAGACGTCAATTTTATTCCAACTTCTTTTAAGACGTTGGTAAAATTAGACCTAAGTAGAGTGCGTTTCATCAAATAGTTCCTATGCCGTAATGTTGGCTCCACTGTTGTAGGGCGAACACGATAGGGTAACGTTGTTAAAGCACGGACCTAATAGGTCCATGTGTTAAATTTAACAGTGGAGCCAACATTACGACATAGGTCATTAGGTGAAACACACTCTAGTTGGTTGTATTATCCTATTTAAAACAAAATTAAATTCAACAAAATGGCAGCACGAAAGTCCTAAAGAATCAAGCATTATAGGCTTCATATTCTTACCATCTAATATTATAAGCCTACATTTACCTAGATATTTATATATATTTTCTTACATATTACTGCCTCGTTGGTCTAGTGGTTGCAAGAGCTACTGCTGAGAATGATGTCCTGCGTTCGATTTCCGGGTCGGGCAAAATGATATTGGGTTTTTCCATCTGAAAATTTGCAGTAGCAGCCCGGAGTCTTGCTTTATGTTCGGATGATGGCAATGGGCTCGCCCGTTATTACATGGGACTTAAAACATAAGTGGCGAAATGTCGGTGTACCATTTGCGATGAACCACTTTTCGACCTTATTGCTACGGTCATAAGGTTGAAAAGTGGTTCACGACAATAGTCCGCGATGGTACACCTCTGGCTAACCCTTCGGGTAATACAGGGGTGATGTTATATTATGTTCTTATATATTACTAGCTGCACCCCGCGGTTTCACCCGCACAGACCGAGATAAAATGTAGCCTATGTGTTAATCTAGGGTATAAGATATCTACATACCAAATTTCATCCAAATCGGTCCAGCCGTTTCTGCGTCAAGAAGTAACAAGCACACACACACTCACGAACTTTCGCCTTTATAATATTAGTATTAGGTCCCGTAAATTCTCAGACGATGTCATATTGATGCTTCTTCTTAGACATACTTACGTTCTTCTTCTTCTTGGTCTTACTTCTAGTTGTATAATGAAAAAGGAAGCGACTTTCACACATACTCCTAGTGTACCCCCGCCATTCCTCGTTTCCTTTAAACCATTCGTCTCAGTACAATACAGAGTTATTTCTACTCACTGCAAAGATACCTACTCACTTGATTAAAGTTCGCACAGTATAGGACCGTAGGAGTTGGAAATATTACCAGTGAAATCAAAAAGTTAATACACGTAAATCCACAGGTTTTACCGACCAACGGGTACGGATTACTCTTGCTACTGACACGATTAGTAGGACAAACAGAAGGTCAGCTCTATACATAGAGCCAAAATCATCTGCCTAGCCTTTTCCTGTCCGCTTTGTTTGTTTGTCTGTTTTGCTGTGTGCTTTTTAACCGACTTCAAAACTCAAACTCAAAACTCAAACTCAAAGCATTTATTTCAAATAAACCAATTACAGGCACTTTTGAATTGTCAATGGGTCGTTCAGTCAGAAAGATGAAGCTAGTTGCCCATTCCAAAGCGTAGTAGATCCCTATGGAGAAGAACGGGCAAGAAACTCCACGGACACTCTTTTAAATCATAATATTTTTACAAAATATTGGTTACATCGTTCAAGTTGAAAATATACATGTGAGAACAATGTAGAAAGACGTGCACGTTAAAAAGCGTCCGTAATAAAAAATTAAAAACTAAAAAAACTAAATTAAATATTAAAATTAAAAATAAGCCATGGCAGCTAAGAGACGACCAGTCCCAACTGACGGCGCCCGTTCACGAACATGACGCATGGATCAGCACCAAAAAGGAGGAGGTTCTCAATTCGTAGGAACCTATGTTCCCCGATTACTCGAAGATGGCTAGACCGATTTGGATTTTTTTTTATTTTATTCGAGAGGGTATTCACAGAGGTACATCACAGTTGGTCCCATATAAAACTGATTAACTTTGCTTGGGTAGTTTTTGAGTTAG
Source organism: Cosmia pyralina (assembly GCA_946251885.1). Lineage (NCBI taxonomy): Eukaryota > Metazoa > Arthropoda > Insecta > Lepidoptera > Noctuidae > Cosmia > Cosmia pyralina. Next base: position 12,729,378 of record OX276364.1, read on the forward strand.
CTTCAATAATACGTATTTTTTCCCCACTTTTATATGGATGATGTTCTAGTTTGTTTTGCAGGTAGTGGGGTGGGGTTGGTACCACAACTAAAAAGTGAAAAATAAAAACTTTTTTACAAAAAAATACAACCGACTTCCAAAAACAGCACTACAAAGTGAAAAATAACTTTAATTTCGGAAGTCGGTGGCAAAAACGAAAATACATCTACCTAGACACCGACTTCCGAAATTAAAGTTATTTTTCACTTTGTAGTGTTGTTTTTGGAAGTCGGTTGTATTTTTTTTTTCTGTCTTTTTTTATGCTTTTGCCTATGTTGTGGTATGCTTCCAGTTTAACTGTATGCAGCTGAATTAACAGTATTTTACATAGAGTGCCTGCTTATCTGACCTCCATATCCCATTTGCTTAACACGCTTGGTAAGACTGGTTGTCACACTTTCGGACTTCACACCACCCGTAAAGACTGTCGAAGATCCACGAATGACAGCCGGGACCAACGGCTTAACGTGCTTTCCGAGGCACGTATGTAGGGGTCGTGGTAATGTAAAGATGGTCACCCATCCACGGACCAACCCGGCAAGCGTAGCTTGACCTGATCGATCGACCCATGTGGCTGTTATCACTTAGCCACAAGCCCCTCATAATTTTCTCCTACTGTATTGATTGTTATTTTATATTACGGTTGTTTGGAACCAACTCTATTATGAAATAGATCTTATCTCAAAGTTATAATCGATATCCCACGAGAAAATTAGTTTGGGATTCTGCTAATCTATAATGTATCAATATAAATAAAAAGAGAAATCCTGACTGACTGATGGATTGACTCATTAACACCCAGCCCAAACCCTTGGACCTAGAAAGCTGAAATTTTGCACAGAGGTTCCCTTTATAATATAGACAAGGAATAAGGAAGGATTTTTGTTCCCGTGGGATATTTTCCGACATCCACGCGTGCGAAGCCGCGCGGGAAGTGCTAGTTGCATACTAGTTATAGTAGTGCTAGTGTAGTTGCTCGAGACTATACGCGTATATAATGTGTGCGTACGCCTGTTGCGTATATCACACGTTGTATGGAGCCAACCAGCACCCTAATTGCGTAACACACATCGGAGTTGGTTTCATTTTGAAACAAATTGCTAATCCATTGCTTCATATGTTCGAAAAATTTGTTTGCCCGACAACGTAAATAACGCAATGAATGTTGTTGAACTGTCAAAATGAAACCAGCTCCGATTGATAATGTGCTACGCAATTAGGGTGCTGATAGCCAATACTGGTATTCAGCTGCATCCGATTAGACTGGAAGCTGACCCCAACATAGTTGGGAAGGCTAAGCAGATTGATTTTTGTATGGAGCCAACCTTCTGTACTGCTATCAATTTTGTTCTTTTGATCTCTCATTTCTTCCAGAATTATACGTACAAAGTACAAAGTATAGATACTTTTCTGTACGAACGTGATCTTTCCCTTCATTCAGGCGTGATCTCAGCTTATTGAAGAAGTCTGCATTGCTCAAAGAAATGAGTCTTGCGTCAGGGGCGATTGCTTTAATGCAGACACTATGGATTTCAGATTGGATACGGAACCAATATCATTGTTACGAAATATTAAATCGGCCAAGTGCTTATTCCGTAGTCGGGATGAATCTTTACGCGTGCACAAGTTTTATTTTATGGGCAGCAAAAATAAGTTTGTGTTTCATAGTATTTCTCAAAGAAACTGAGAAAAACAAAATTATTTCTGCGGCTGCCATAATATTATCTTAAAAAAAACCGGTCAAGAGCGAGTCGGAATCGCACACCGAGAGTTCCGTACCTAATTAAGTAATTTTTTTTAATGATTTCTGAAAAAGTGTGCTATTTAGAGACATAGTTTGATTTTTCCTGTAATCTTTACATAAACTTCTATCATATATAATAATTTCAGCTTTTTCTCTATGCAAACTTCGGAGATAAGGGGGGAACGGTCTTTTTTTACATTTTTTATCAAAAGCCGAAGACTATGCGGCCTAAAAAACAGAAAAAAAAATGTTTGAGACTGTGCAAACAGCGCTCTTTCATATGATATACGACATGGTCTATTAGCCCCACTTCAAATTTTTAAGACACCCTTTCAGAGTGGTTGCAAAAAAAAAAACTTTCTTATTTGCAAAATAGTTGGGCAAACGTCATCTAAAACTGTTCCAAATTTCAAGTTGATAGCAATATAGTTCTTGAGATATCCAGCTGTGACAGACGGACAGACAGACTGAGTCGCACCATAAGGTTTCCTTTTTACCATTTTGGCACGGAACCCTAATAACACAATTTATCTTCTTCAAAGAAGTGTTTTTAAATTGTACCAGCTTTTTTTATCACTTCAGAAGTATAAACCTCACCAACTACTATAATTGATATTAGCAAAAAAAAACAATATTTTTTATAATTTTCCGGTCAAACGATATCGTCACTTTGCTTAGTCTAAACCTTAAATCAAAATAACTCCTTTACACAATCCGCCGTACTTCTCAACTGCTTCTAAATTCAAAAAAACTATACTCAGAAACAAGTTTACAAGCGTCTTTAAAATAAACAATTGAAAGCTACATTTTATGAATTTCAAAGAAAAACTTACATTTCACGACATCTCGAAACTGTAGCAAGCTCATTTAAATGTACCTTGAATTCAGAGTAGCTTGGCACAATTTTAAAAAGCTTTGAACCACGGAAACACGGGAACGAACTGAAACTTTCAGTGTGGGGGGGCTGTGAAACTGTAGAAAATAAATAGGTTTAAAGTTCACGTATATTCTTTTGAATTGTAACTGAATTTAAATAAGGTCCTTTGCAGCGATTGGATTGGAAGTTGAGTTAGTTTTTACCCGACTGCGGTGGAGCCCAAAAGGAGAGTAAAGTTTTTTAAGAATTAAAACATTATTCGTTTTCGGGTTTAAGGATTTTTCTTGTTTCATTTTGTCAATAACCAATTTAGGGCAACTCGTGTTTTTCCTCGCTGTATGAGACGCGTGAAATTTTTAAAGACATAGTCATTGTTACCATTTTAATTTTTTCTATTGTCACGGAGAGAGTTGTCTGCTTTGATAAACGGAGCCTCTGTTATAAGTATATCGAAATTTTCTTCAGCCAATAAATTTTGGCGTCGGTCAAGTAATCTTGGTACTTATATCTTTTGCTTGTTTAATATTCTTTTCACTTTGTAACATGGCGGGGACATAAATCAAAAGGTGTTCAGAAGTATAGTCTGATTTAACAAGATGTTCTATAACTTCGGCTATTTTTTATATAAATCTTCTGCTTACAGTGTTGCAGGGAAGGTCATATATAGGGTGACTGGTAATTAGTGACCGATGCTTAAACACATGATGGTATTCATGATTACAAACAACTTTTACTATAAACCAAACCTGAAATCGCGAAAAAAAAGGAGCTCGTGGCTAAATAATAACAGACGCACAAGTCGATCCATCAGGTTAAGCTACGCTTGCCGGGGACGGTCCGTGGATGGGTGACCATCTTTACATATCGAGACTCCTCCGTGCCTCGGAAAGCACGTTAAGCCGTTGGTCCCGGCTGTCATTCGTGGATCTTTGACAGTCGTTACGGGTTGTCAGAAGCCCGAAACTCTGACAACCAGTCTTACCAAGGGGTATCGTATTACCCAGCTAATGGGTTGTGGAGGTCAGATAGGCAGTCGCTCCATGTAAAATTCTGATATTCAGCTGCATCCGGTTAGACTGGAAGCCGACCCCAACATAGTTGGGAAAAGGCTAGGCAGATTAAGATATTGAAATCGCGAAAAAAAATCAGTTGTTCCCTACATTTATGTTCGCGTGACTCGTCAAAATGTAGGGAGCAGCTGATTTTTTTCCACGAATTCAGATTTGGTCCCATAGTAAAAGTTGTTTGTTATCATGAGTACAATCATGTGTTTAAGTATCGGTCATAGAGTTTCCCATGAAAAGTGCACACTTTTTCCATCGTTTTGCAATATATCTGTCTTCGATCCTATTCCATTAAAAAACGGGGATCCAAAAGCATCTTCTAGGCATGTTGTGTATGGTCTAAGCTAATTGCTGGAGGTGGATTCTCACTATGGGCGGCGCGCATATGCCGTTGTATTCTATTTTGTTTAAAGGTTCTACAATTGGTTCTAAGACTATGAGGACACTGCACGGTAGGTATTTGATGAGATTTCGGTTTGACTTGTCGAATTTTGGTCTTGGATATTCATTTTTGATTTATTTACAAAATTAATTTAGAAAATTGATAGATTTTGTTTTGTTGTTGTCGTCTTGTAGCTAGGCAACGTCAGTTCAGTTGAACTTTCACCCTACCAAAAATCGCTCAACGCACCTATGTAAAACTAAGCATAGCATGCGTGGTGTCGCAATGTCACGGTGATGCGGTGATGCAAACCCGTAAGTTTTCCTTCTACCAAAAATCAACTATGCAACTCTAAAGAAGAAGTTTTCACTTAAAATCGCTCCACGCGCCTAAAGAAGTTTTTACTTTAAAAAAAACTACGAACTGGGTAACAATGTATGTATTCCAAATTCAAAAACAAATAAAGCCTCCTCCTACTCGCTTCCATTTGAATACACAACAATAAAGACACCCTACATGCAGGATCAAATTAAATTAGCTAGCGAAACTCCACAGACGTGATGATGAGTATATCGATATCTAAGCACGACAAATTAATAAAAAAAAAAAAGATTTTATGAATTGTTTTTAGGGGCCAATGACCTCTAGTAGTGTTGTTACTTGAAGTAAGTATAAGTTGAGAAAATCTGTTTTTTTTAAGGTTCCGTACCTCAAAAGGAAAAAACGGAACCCTTATAGGATCTCTCGTGTGTCTGTCTGTCTGTCTGTCCGTCTGTCTGTCTGTCTGTCTGTCTGTCCGTCTGTCACAGCCAATTTGCTCCGAATCTAATGGACCGATTAAGTTGAAATTTGGTACACATATGAATTTCTGTGACCCAAACACGGACGGGTAAAGTAAATAAATGAATTTTAAATACAGAGGTCACTTTTGGGGGGCAAATAAGAAAATTAAAAAAAAAAAGTTTTGCAAACAACACCATGTGGCATGTCAAATGAAAGGGCTTATGAGGGTCTCAAAATTTTTTTTTTTATAATTTTAAAATAAATTGTTTTAAAGTTATTTAAGAAAATAGACGAAAATTGACCATCCCCCCCCCCCCCCTTATCTCCGAAACTACTGAGCCTAAAATTTTGAAAAAGTACAGATAAAAACTTTTTTACAAAAAAATACAACCGACTTCCAAAAACAACACTACAAAGTGAAAAATAACTTTAATTTCGGAAGCCGGTGTCTAGTTAAATGTCCTTTCGTTTTTTGCCACCGACTTCCGAAATTAAAGTTACTTTTCACTTTGTAGTGTTGTTTTTGGAAGTCGGTTGTATTTTTTTGTAAAAAAGTTTTTATTTTTCACATTTTAGTTGCGTACCTTCCCCACACAAATTGTAATACCACTATCTGCAAAACAAACTAGAACATCATCCATATAAAAGTGGGTAAAAAATACGTATTATTGAAGCTAACTCAAAAATTACCAAAACAAAGTTAATCAATTTTATATGGGACTAACTGTGATGTATACCCTCTCGAATAAAAGAAAAAAAAATCCAAATCCGTCTAGCCATCTTCGAGTAATCGGGGAACATATATAAAAAAAAAAGGTTCCGACGAATTGAGAACCTCCTCCTTTTTAAAGTCGTAAAAATACACCAAAGCACCGGGACCGGGTCACCGAACAACTTACATCAAAAGACATCTAAATGCAAAATGTTCATAATTTTCTTTGTTAATTTAGATTGAAAAAGTTTGTTGACAACTTTTAGATGGAAGACGTTAAACAGAAACATTTACTTCAGGTCAGTTCCAATTATTTAGAACAAGTTTAGAAGTTACTTGTCGCATAAATAATTTGTTTACTTTAAGAAATGAGGTTTTGAATCGGTTTGTGTCTTAGTTAATTTTACGAATGTTTTATTTTTCAAAAAATTACTCTTCTTATCGTGTAATCTCTCTCAAATTAACAAAAAAAGGAAGATGGAGCGCCACGAACATCAAAAGTGAAGCCAATTTTTTATCTTTGTGTGTTGAAGGGTTGCCATTTGTTAAATTGTTTCCCTATAATTTGGGGATTATTATTGTGTGGGTAAGATATCATATTTAAATTTGTTTAATCGAATGGGGAAACTTTAAATCGTATTATGGCAACTCTCGCACTTTATGTCACTACGTTCGGTCGTTGAGGTTTTTGTTCCAAATAACATAAAACTCGTAGTTTATTTGATACAAAACCGATGTTACTAAACGATATTGTAGAAACGATGTACTTACATTCCGTGAGACTTTTGTGATTTGCTATTTTTTTTGTTTTTTTTTTTTTTGTTTTTACCTATTATGGAAAAAACGGAACCCTTATAGGATCACTTCATTGTCCGTCTGTCTGTCTGTCAGTCTGTCAAGACTCTTTTTCTTGGGAACGCGTGGAGGTATCAAATTGAAACTAATAAAAATTATGTAGGTCAATGGTCCCTTGGAGCTTTAAAAAAATCAAGCTTCTAACTATGTCAAAGCAGTAAAAAAATAAGGCCATTTTTTGCGGCATATTTTGAAACTCGCAAGTACATCAAAACATAAAGGGTACTTCCCGTTGTCCTAAAACCAGGAAATTTGGCAAGAAGCAAGATCTCACACTTTAAGTAAAGGAAAAAGTCCGAAAATTGTTAATTTGTAATTTTATGTCATAAAATTATTTTTTTTAGGGATTTCTAGTTTTTCAACCACAGTGTTAATGTTTTTGGGATAAATTGTTGTCAACTACGGAACCCTTCAATAGCCGGTTCTTTTACAAATTTTCACTACACAGGGAATACTTTTTTTATGGTTCCGTTCTTCAAAAGGAAAAAACCCTTATAGGATCACTTCGTTGTCCGTCTGTCTGTTTTTGATGTACTACCTATGTCCAAGTAGGTACTGTAGAGGTTTGATGCTTTGATCAAGCCTCGACAATATTATACTGGCTGACATTCAATCGTTCAAACATGGAATGTATTCTATCAAAAAACAATTCTCGTTTTCTTCATAGGAAGACCGATAGAATCTGGTGAGGGCTCCGCGTAGAACCAATTTAGTTAAGGAGTGTGAATTATAATTGATCTGAAGCTTAAAATACAGAGGGCATCAGCCCCATATAACTAGAGTCCCTCTCGTTTTATTATTAATTCAGTAAATCTCCTACTGTGAGCTTCGAGTCCTCACAATACTGTACCAAGCCTTTCTTCGAACGTCCGAAACTGGCTTGCGTTCGCGAAACCGCGAAACTGCGAAACATTTACGGCACTACAAGTTTTATCAATTAAAACTATGACAAGTCAACTTGCATAATGAATGTCGCCAAACGCATTAATTTTTATCCATGGAACTTGAGTCACTCAATTAGTAAGATGATGTATTTTTATGCTAATGACTCAATCCATTAATCGAGTCTTGCCAGTAAGAAAAGTCTTTTAATTAATTCTGTAATGCAAACCCTGTTGGATGTAGCTTAGTAAATATTACTAGCATAATTCTTTCTATTTTTAACTCTTCGCAGATAGAACGCAGATCTACGCGAGACACAATGGCTTTTTAATTGTTTCCGTAATTACAGCATACGAGTGGGTAATCACCCAAGTGTGGTCCAGACCACGGTTGAGCTTTGATTGTCATATCAATTTTTGTTCTTTTCAAGTTTATCTGCGTTATCGGGGTCATAAATTTATTGTTGTGGAATTGAAGTACCTATTCATATGAAAATGGATATATTACAATAATTTATTCAACGATGATTAAAATATAAGGTTGCAGTTTAGCCTTCATTAACTTTAGGTTCCTCTCAGGTAGGACCCATATAATTGTGAATACGTAAAAGAGAGGTACCTACAGGTTTAAACTTGTTATTAAAATCAATATAAACTTGCAAGTGAACGGCGCGGCGCTTCAGTAATTTTAGTTCGAAACTCGCCATCCTCCTTTACCGAAGACGCGGTCCTAGCGCTGACCTCTATTGTCACTGAAAAAGTGGACAATCGAGAAAAGTCTGGCCGTCTTTCTAGACATAAAAAAAGCCTTCGACACAGTCTCTGTCCCCACGCTTTTACATAGGCTAGAAGACATTGGTATAAGAGGAGTACCACTTAAACTTTTCACGGAATACCTGAGTGAGCGCAGGTACGTAGTTGAAATAGGATCAGTCACTATTTCCGAAGAAATAGTGACTTACGGAGTAGGACAAGGTAGTGTGCTCGGGCCGCCGCTGTTTCTCATTTATATAAACAGCCTATGTAACATGAGTATAGAAGGTGCCCACATATTCTCTTATGCTGACGATACAGCAATTGTTTTCTCGGGAGAAACGTGGGACAGCGTTGGTCGCTTCGCCGAACGTGGCCTGTCTACAATAGCTACCTGGCTCGATCGGAACCTTTTAACTTTGAATATTTCTAAGACAAATTACATCTGCTTCTCCATATTTAACCGTACCCAGCCATCACAAGATCTTCAGATTAAAATCCATACCTGCTTCAGCTCCACTAACACCACCTGCTCTTGTTTAAAAATAAATAAAGTATCCAGTACTAAATACCTTGGTGTTATGCTTGATCAAATGCTATCGTGGCACTTGCAACTAAAACTATTAATGAATAGAGTTAGGAAATTAATTTGGACGTTCAAATCTCTTCGCCACGTGACCACTAAGGATCTTATCCAGCAAATTTATGTCTCCCTGGGTCAGTCTATACTGACGTACTGTTTGCCAATTTGGGGCGGAGCGTCAAAAACAAAATTTTTGGAGCTATAGAGGGCACAGAGAGCTTTACTAAAAGTCATGTACTTTAAACAGATTAGATTTCCTACGGAAAGTTTATACTCGACCTCGAACTTTTTGTCAGTTAGGAAACTCTACGTCCTTCAGATTGCATTAAAAAACACAAATCTCTTCCCTTCATTACTTCCAAGACACATTCTAGGAGGAAAAATAAAGTAGCTGAAGATTGTCCAGTGAATACTACATTTGCTACAAGACAATTTATGAAACAATCTTCCCGTATATATAACGCTCTCAATGAACAATGTGCCATCTACTCTATGACATACCACGACTGCAAAAACACATTAATCGAATGGCTCAAGAGTAAAAGTTACGAAGAAACCGAAGATATCCTACACAAGATCACATAAGTAAGGAACACATATAATTTGTACACATATACACACAACACCCACACATCCTCGCGCTACACAAACACACACTTTTACACACAAACGAACCCACATACATACACACACACACAAACATATTCTACACCCAGTGCGCTCCCTTACTGATTTATGAATTATAAAATGTTAATTAGTCTTAAATTAATCTTTTTGCTTATTTTTGCTTTTTTCTCACATCTGTAGAATGATTGTAAACTGGAGGAGCGGAACCACCTAATACAAGCAAATGGGTCAATGTCAACAAAGTGCATTTTTTTTCAATTTTGGTGGCGAAATTTTTTCTTCAGTTTTCGTGAAAAATAAGGACCTTGTATAAGAATAGAGAGTCCAAGCTACAAGGATCTTCAAGAGGTCTTTAAATATCTCAATAACTTTTTGAGATATTTTAGATCAAAGTTTAGTGTGGCCACCAAAATTGAAAATCGCCCACCAAAATCGAAAGTGCCCACCAAACTTGAAAATCAGTGCCACCAAAATTGGATTATTCTTTCACAAACCTCGTTCTTACTAATAAAGCTCAATGTAACTAATCTCACAAATTAGACTCTGGAATTATCAATAACTTTCATCGGTTAATAAAACTCTCTATTGTTAAAAAATTTTATTATTATTTATCTGATAAACTCATAATGATAATTATGAGTTTATGACACAACAACACGAAAACAAAAAACATTAATCTTTTTATTGTAAACAAAATTACTTGTCAACAACTACCCATAAAAGTTTCCCAAACAAAACTAAGAAATAAAACATAATTAACAAAAAACATCATTAAAAAAAAATAATTACAAAATACAATGTTAAATCCAAGGTAGAGACATAGTGAAATAGCAAACATATCATGACCATTTCACCAACGCTCTAGTTACAGATTTCAGTTTACGCAATAACCTTAACACAATAATTATTTGGGTGCTAATCACCAGACGAGATCAATGGTTTCTACAATCAGTCTTTAAATCTAAGAAAAGAATTTGAAATTTTCCAATATAAGCCTTTGTCATATTTACTAAATTAAACATAAAAACAAGAAAACAATAAGCAGAGTACTTACATCTAATAGGAACTTGACTGCAATAGTTACACAGAATAGTTACAAGATTGATACCGTCGTTTATTCTTAAATTCACGCCTAAAGTCCACTGAAGTAATTGACGTATCTGATGTTGGACTATTAGGGCATACCATAGGAACAGTAGAAATATCAATGCTGCTGACGCATGGAGATGTAGGGGGCGACAGCGCCATAAGTTCAACAGGGCTACTTGTACGAAGATTTCGTGACTTACTTGGTTGTGGATTAGCACGACTTGCGGTTGGTTGTAAGCTGTTGGAATATTGACGTTGCGAAGCCGTTTGATTGTAACTTCTGGTGCGAGTGTCTGGACTACTGCAATCACGACAGGTTCGAGGACGTAAATTTCTAGTAATTGAAGTGTTTTTATGCGTGCTCTCATTATCAAATCATGAAGATCTCGCCGTGCTGCTTACAAGAGGGTCGTGCGCATCAACAACACTACAATTAGGTAAGACGTCTTGTTGAGAATTGCTGTCACAAAGTACATGTTGAGGTGAAGCATTTGATTCTGCTTCTCTTGCGAGCCTTTTTGTTGCTTTTTTTCTTTGATAATATTCTTGTTGATATATTTTATTTCTTCTTTGTAAAGCTCGACGCTCGCGTTGTGACTTTTTTTGCTGTGAAACAAGTTTACCTTCTCGCTTTTTTTTGGTGATATCTCTCCCTTTCTCTTTTTCGTAGTATTTCAGCTTGTTCGGGATTGCTCTTTATTCTTGCTTTTCTTCTTCTTTCTGCCATTCTCTTTTTATGCAGCCTCTCTTCGCTGGTCTGTTTTGACATTCTAAAAAGCAACAAAATAAAAATATATGAATAAGAAACTTGGTCATTAGTATGCCACCCTTTAATAATAGGTCTTACTTACTGCCAAGTACATAACATTTATTTGTTTGCTAATCAAACTGTCTTGCAATGCTACTTAAAAACTGGCTTTATATGTAGGTACAAGCAATACAGTACATAATGGCGCACGACTGAGAGATGTGAAATAATAAAACGCGATTGATCGCACACGCACGAAGCTTCATTTTATAGTATGTTGAATAAGTGCCACCAAAATTTTGATTTTTGCGTGGACAAACTTTGATTGAGTATTCTGTGCTTTTAAATTAGATTTTCTAATATGGTTTAATTGTTTCTAGAGACTGTGTCTTATGCATATACTAACGAAATTGTTTATTTTTTATTGTACATTAAATTGTTACTTTGGTGAATGCAATTATATCAAAAAATGGAGCTGGGACAAGCCACCTAACTTGAATTTTAAGGCGTTTTTTTTTCTCTGATTATTTATAAACACTTATAAAAAAAAAAATGTGGCCCTAATTGAACCAAGTTACGTAGTTCACTATAAAAAAAAAAATAAGAAACATCCTATCATTTAACACCTCGATTCTCAACGTGGACGCGCAAAATTTGCTGCGGGGATATTCACCCAAATCTTTGCTTAAAAGGTGACTCCAAACCTAACATAGTTATATCCTTAAGTGAAGAAATAAACATTTTTATTTATTTTTTATTTATAAAATATATAAATGAAACTTAAAAAAACAAACACAGTTATTCAAAAATTATAAGTTTTCACTTCTTTCGGCAATTCTCATGACTGCCAATTTTTTTTTTTGTAACAGTTGAGTATAAGTGGGTTCTATTTCGTGTTTTTTGTAACAGTTGTGTATAAGTGGGTTCTATTTCGTGTTTTTTGTAACAGTTGTGTATAAGTGGGTTCTATTTCGTGTTTTTTGTAACAGTTGAGTATAAGTGGGTTCTATTTCGTGTTTTTAGAGTGCCGAGAATATGGCTTCGTGTGTTAGGCTGTCGAAAGCCACAAACGCCAGGTACAATAATGGTAGATTGAACTCTTGATGTTTTTTATCAGAAGTAGAAAGACCTCGACGAAATCCAGGTTGGTGGAGGTCTAATGTACCTGATATACCTACGGTTTTCAATCATTTTGGCAAAAATTTTATTTAGATGCGAAACAAAGCTGATAGGGAGATAATTCCCAATATCTGATTTATCTGCCTTCTTGTGTAGCAAGATTATTGGAATGGCAGAAATACCTCGGGAATATAGCCATTTAAAGTCCAAAAACTCCTGTACTAGAATACTAGCTTCTACCCGCGACGTCGTAAGCATGAAATTATGAAATGACAGCCACATTTTTATAAAACCCCCTTGCCCGTCCGCGCTATTACGTCGTTTTCGCTTAGCGTTCTCTCTGGCTTTTTTCTTTTGTTCGGCTCGTAGGGGTCCTAGCCGATGTTAAATAGCCTTCCTCAAGTTACGGACTATCAAATGCAAAAATTAAAAATAAAATAAAAAAATTGACAAATAAAAATAATAATAAAAAACAAAAAAAAATCAAAATCCTTTAAATTTTTTTAATTTAATTTTTTACAGGTAATTAGTTCCAGCGATAAGCACGTACAAAAAAAACTAATTCTGCAACTTTAGTAATAAAAATCAACGTTTTCACAATTTGGCAAATTAAATTAAACTTTATTTAAATTTTCCAACTTTTTCTTTTTGTGGCAATGATCTACTCTTCTGTTTGCTTGATTTAAGCTTCGATCAGGACAGCCTCGGATCTTAACCATTCGCATTTGCCATAGCCGACGATTCGCCAATATCCTGAAAATAATTTTGATAACATAGGTCACCTTGTTCTTAGCAAAGATAATAGGAAATGCTTATAAGAACTCGGCCCGAGATTGTGATTGTGACGGGCTGATGTGCCAGCTACACAAAACATGTTTGATCTGGTCTACACACTTCCGTCGCACCGGCGCCGTTTGACAAGCGTTTTTTTTTGTCTATCATAATAATAATTCATAACACTAGCCTATAGGCTAGTCGTAGACACAAAAATCGCGTTGAGTCGCAAAAAAATGCACTGTACTGATTTTTTGGGATGTTGTTAGGAAAGAAATGCAACCGCCCGCGAATGCGCTTATGAAGCTTTTAAATGTTTTGTTCATTCCACATTTTTACAGGCAGCATCTATAGCTAGCTGGCTTTTGTTTCGTTGTCTGTCATTTGTATTTTGCGTTTGTAACATAGAGGAAAAATATATATTGTATTTACAATCACTTAGCACTCTCATCATTAAAAAACTATTTCCGATGCCACCGGAGTTACTACGACACTCAAGTATTAAATAAAGACACTGTTTGATCACTGTAGAATACTTATTTATTTCCCAAAATCCCAAGCTCGAACACACGTAGGTACAGTCAACAAAAGAGATATCTAGGCAGGGTATACTAACATATTTGTATGTGAATTGCTTCATGTTCAATTTTATATTATTACTTTGTTTTTGCAATACTCCTACATTGTAACACACCAACACAAAATTGTATATTTTCACGAAATTGAAGCAATTCACATACAAATATGTTAGTATACTCTGCCTAGATATCTCTTTTGTTGACTGTACACAGAACGTCCAGCGTGCAATAACTGGCAATCGCATCTCTTTCACACAACAAACCGCTGACATTCATACTTACGTTGTCCCTACATCCTTATACATGCTGATTTGAGAAGAATATATTTTATATATTCTTCCTTTTTTCCTCCGAAATAATAAAAACATACTTACGGAATCCGTGCCTACAATTGTCTAAATATGCGTCGCAATACGTTTCGAGAGATTTCAGTTTGCTTTCGGTATGCATTATACAAACGGCCATAGGAACAGCCCTGCAAATAGCAACACAGCGATAAACAACATAAGTAAAAAAAACCGGCCAAGTGCGTGTCGCACCACGCACAATGAAGGGATCCGTACTTGGGATGAATTTATCCCAAGAACAAACTTAACATTGTAGTTGAAGACATGTTCTCCCATACATTCCAACTGTAAATGTAAGTTTGTACTCACAATATTGAGACATTTACCATGTTATTTTAAGACCACATACTTGTTATAGGTGTTCCTGCAATGTACAGGTAAAGATCTTTTTTCTGTTTTTTTTTTTTCAAAATTTTAGGCTCAGTACTTTCGGTGATAAAGGGTAAAATGGTAAATTTTCGTCTATCTTCTTAAATAACTTTCAAACAATTTTGTTTTTAACTATAAAAAAATATATATTTGAGACCCTCATAGCCCCTTCATTCCCCTCCCCCTTCCCCTTCATCCCCTCTCCATCATCATCATCATCATCATCATCATAGGGTAGGGGGGGGGGGGGTAGGGTCATCCCTTAACCCTTTCATTTGATATGTCACACGGTATTGTTTGCAAAACTTTTTTTTAAATTTGCTTATTTGCCACCCAAAAGTGACCCCCATATTCAAAATTCACAGTGTTTGGGTCACAGAAATTCATGTCTTATCAAATTTCAACTTATTCGATTTATTAGATTCGAAGCAAATTGGCTGTGACAGACGGACAGACAGACACACGAGTGATACTGTAAGGGTTCCGTTTTTTCCTTTTAAGGTACGGAACCCTAAAAACAAACCGACAAACAGTCAGCGGGTGCAGGGTGGGGAAACCAAGAGAGATATAAATAAGCCCGCAGGGCAGCATCACTGAAGGAATAAAGCTCCCACCTCTTTCTGCCTTTATTGGCCTGCTTGAGTGGAGACTCGCAAGAGCAAATGAACGTGCTCGGAGGAAGGAAGTATTCCAGTAACATGCTGGTAGGGATCTTGACCGTACTTTCAGGGTTGTCCTGATAGCTGTGAAAGGCCTCTCCACTCCTCAAGCACAGGTAGTGTTTCTCCCTTGTCGCTACGTCACTATGTGTTATCGGGGGCCCATTATTGAGTGTGCAAGTCACCCCCTGCCATTTTATCCGTGTATTACTTAACGTTGATCACGCCGGGGACATAGTCTTTCCATAGTTCTAGGTAGCAATCCACTATAGCGTGACAATTAGTAAATTTATTTTTCCATTTTTAGTTAAATATACAATTAGATAAGTAAGCCCAAGACGAACGAAAAGAATAATCATCAAAATTGGCTTAGAAATGCCGGAGATACTGTACAATTATGCATATAACTTCATACATAAGAATAATTACATAATGTATTATGTACTAAAACCTTCCTGAAAGTATGTAGATCACAATAGTGAAAGAATCATCAAAATCACAGACATACAAACACGCATATACAACATTAGTTTTAGTTTATGCAAAACCCGAAACACGTGTCTAGTATTCTTATGTAAAGAATCTATGTACAAAATTTCAAAACTGTATCATGAAAAATCACAAAGTTATACGCTTGTTATGTTATCTGGTTGTCCGTACAAAAACACGGTCACTACGCGACGCCCGCGCCTCCAGCGTCGTTCTGCGCTCATTGATAATAATTTGGCAGTTGGTACGAGTACCTAACCGTACGGCGATTGTATTGTAATTAACGGGTGATAACATTTTCCATCACACTTGTAGGCTTTGGACTGTCGTAATGGTCAAGTTTAGATAGATATTATTATGTATTTTATTCGTAAATGTAGCCGTAAGTGATAAAATGTAGTCGGTGCGATTTGTTGCACCTTATGCTAGCCACTTAAAGTTCAAAGAGGATGAAAGTTTTAAACATCGCATTACACACAGCAGGATGTAGGTACAAATAATAACTTTCTGCAATAAAACATCTTGGCGTGTTTTAAAATGAAAATCATCACTATTTACAATAATTTTGACTTAATCACTATTTACAATATCTTACTAATCACTCCCTACACAAACATGAGAAAGACATATCGATAGGTACACGGTCAACCGAAACACAATTCCTGTAAGGCCCACGGCGGATGCACGGTGGCCGGCGCGCGCTGAAGGCGCGTAACACGAGTGCGTCAACTCGTAGCATCCGGGCGACTGAAGGGGGAAGGGTTTGTTTTACCCTCGGCCCGCTGTGCGCCCGCGCCTAGTGCCGCTATGCCGTGACTTGTGTTCGTCGCTCGGTGCCCATATTGTAACCTTTTTTAAGGATTTTTGGGGCAAAATATAACACGGTGTAAAAATTATTAGAATTGATTCAGTTATTTATTCTGAAGAAACTATATTCAGGTTTCGCATATACTAAAAATAATGTTGTATACATACATACGGATCGAATACAGAACCTTCTTTTTTTGAAGTCGGTTAAAAATAAAAAATAATAATAATCAAAATGATTACTACACTAAGATTACAACCCTACTCTGCACTTCCGGCTCCCATCTGCCACCTCTAAGAAATGGCCTCCGAACATACTCAATCGATATTAAACAAACCCTATTACGGTTTACTTACAAGCTTGTGATGCATTTGGTATATTCATCGTAGCATAAATCGAGCTCAGTGGAGTGCATCCACTGATGGGTTTCATAATGAAAACTCACGGTGGTATATGTTCCTAAATCCATGTTTAATGCGTCATCTATTTTAGACTGAGGTATGTCCGTGACCACGTGTGTCGAAATAGATCCAATCCCATATTCAGCTAGAAAAAAAAAATTAAGCATCGCAATTAGTCACACGGCTATATTTTTTTAAGGAATTAAATATAAACAAACAAACATAACATCACGCCCGTGTTCCTCGAAGGGTCAGACAGAAGTGTACCTATACTTAGTACAACCCTATTTCACCAGTTTTTTAAGTACTATGTAGTAAGTGGCGAGCATATTCCTATCAACCGGGCACAAATCCAAACTCTGGGCTGCTACTAAGAAATTCCAGGAAAAACCAAATAACACTTTGCCGGACCTGGGAATCGAACCCAGGACATCATGCTCAGCAGTAGCGCTTACGACCACTAAACCAACGAGGCAGTCTACCAAAATAAACTTTGCGATCCCAAAAACTACCACTGAAGTAACAGTTACTACCAAAAAACAACATTCACCAAATTACGAATGTTTAGCATAAGTATAGCATAATCAGCCTATAAAGTGAAAGGACTCAGTCCTCCTCTCTGTGAGAGGGAGTGGGTGGGCCTTAATCCACCACGTGGGTATAGTGCGGGTTGGTAAGTCACATGTTTTCGAATTTTTGGTTCTTGGACCTTGTTTCTTACTGTCACTGAAGCGTCCCGCTCCCCGTGCGTCCTCGCCGGGATTGTCCCCGAACATTTTTTGTCTGTGCGCGACGGGGCCGACAAAAAACATGGCTTGTACACAAAATATTTTTATTCATATTCATTTATTTATTGTAAAACATAGGTACAATATAAGTTCTTATTTGGTAATAAATTGAGGACGCTATGTGTTAACGCCATTACTTTCTTTGGTTTTATGTTTCATGCCTAATTACTGGCAACTCTAATTAATTAGTATCTGTGTAACATAAAGTTCCTTCCGCTTTCCTTCTCCCTTCCACAACCCTTATAATGCCTAAGTGAGAGCGAGAAGGAAGATCCGCAATGGCGCGCATACGCTGCCGCCAAGAAGATCCGCTAGTTCTCAACCAACATCGACGCCTGTGGGTAAAAATTAATCCCAAGTCGAAAAAGGACTCATATTTTCACCGCGAAGAACGAAGATTGCTATTGAACAGTGCAAGTGCGTGTATGTGTGTTGTGGAAAGTGCAGATTCTCGTCCGTACGTGATATCCTGGACGCGCCAGCCACGTGGCTAAGGAAACCCTTCTCGTCGTGTCGCCATAGCTCACCAGGCAGGTACCATCATCATTTTCCCACACCACCAAAACACCTACTTGTGTCACCGAACCGCCCCTCATACAGTCCACTAAGAAAATTTCGATTTTCACCCCAAGGCTTTAGGCCGCCGCAACATTTTTTGGTCCTTCGAGACGGATATCCGACATTTTTTGGTCCTACGATCACAGATATCCAACAGTTTTGGTCCCATGATCACGGATACCTATTTTTCTTTATTCTCTTGATAACGGATATCAATATTATATCCGTATATCATCATCCCGCAACTATATTTCATTTCAATCTTCGTTCCTTATACTCTTATACTAAACCGCTTTCATTTATTCATTTATTACAGTACCTACTTGTCATTGCGTACATTCACAGGTATTTCGCATCCCGCT
The DNA here is from genome assembly GCA_946251885.1 of Cosmia pyralina. Lineage (NCBI taxonomy): Eukaryota > Metazoa > Arthropoda > Insecta > Lepidoptera > Noctuidae > Cosmia > Cosmia pyralina. The sequence continues at coordinate 12,747,767 of OX276364.1, forward strand.
CAATTTAATATTTTAATATACGTAGGTAGAAGCAAAATCTACCGCTCGCTCGCTTCGCTATCGTTCGGTAGGTACTATATTCGTAGGTACCACCTACCAATCCCGCACCGCGCGCAACTCGTTGAAGTTTGCGATTTATTTTAGCTATTATAAAAACCTACAAAAATATCGAAAATGCCTAAGAAAGTGACCATGGATTCGGATGATCAGATAGAATCCGCGATTCAAATAGCACTGTCATGTCGTAATATGATTTTTGCCCGCATGCAAATCATTTACGATTTAATGGAAAAAATGAAGTCCGGTATGGAACCGCTAGAGAAGTTCTTGTGTGCGTGTGTCAATGTTGATGCGTTGCGCACCGAGTTCCTCGAGGCATTTAATAAATATAACTCGCTTCTTCTAAGACAAGACCCGGAAAATAATATTGATGATCAGTCGTGGATTAGTTTTGAGGAATTATATTGCTGCGTTAAATATAATTATTCAAATTACTCAAAATCATCAGCCACAACGGCTCCTACTTCTAGTGGTAGTGGTGTCAATAAGCAAACAGTTCGCTTGCCTCCCATTGAAATTATGTCATTCGATGGCGATATTCGTAACTGGCCCCTGTTCTATGCTAATTTTAAAAGCACGGTACACGAAAATAATACATTGACTGATTCGGAGAAATTATATTATTTGATGGGGAAATTGAAAGATAAGGCTCAAACCGCGTTCTCAGGAGTTTGCCCTAATGGCGATAACTACCAATTAATTTTTAATTCACTCATAAACAAGTACGAAGACAAACGTATTAGCTTCTAGTTACCTTAATCGGATGTTTGAACATAAATCTTTTGATACCGCATCTATTCAAAATTTCGAATCCTTTTCTGATAATTTTGTTTCCGCCGCAAACGCATTAAAAAACCTTAAAATAAATGATTTATCAGATTTGATTTTTTTCCATGTCGCTATAAAAAAGGTTGATTCTGAAACCGCTCGACTTTTTGAAATGAACTCAAAGGACGAAATTCCTAAATTCGACAATTTAGTACAGTTCATTAAAAATCAATCTCGCATTTTACAAAATACTAAAGCTTTAAACAACTCGAGTTTCACTCAGTCTAACAACAATCCTGTAAATAAAAAAACGTCCAAAACTCCGCAACCGCAATCTTACACTGTAATTGATAAATCCGCAAAATGTTTGTGTGATAGCTTTGTTCATGAACATTTATTTAAATGTCCTGCCTTTTCTAAAATGACACCAAGTGATCGTTTCAAATCGGTGAAGCAAAACGATGCATGTACTAACTGTTTAAGTATTAAACATAAGGCCAGAGTCTGTCAGTCTGAATCTAGATGTAAATCTTGTAAAAATAAACATCATACGCTTTTACACTTTAAACTCAAACTCAAACTCAAACTCAAAGCATTAATTTCAATTAAACCAATTACAGGCACTTTTGAATTGTCAAGGGGTCGGTCAGTCAGAAAGATGAAGCTAGGCGCCCATTCCAAAGCATAGTAGGTACCTATGGAGAAGAACGGGCAAGAAACTCCACGGACACTCTTTTAAATCAAGATATGGTTACAAAATAATGGTTACATCATTCATGTTGAAATTTCATATGTGAGAACGATGCAGAACGTTAAAAGCGTCCTTAAAAAAAAAAACAATTCAAATATTTAAATTAAATTAAAATAAGCCCTGACCGCTAAGGTATGCCCAGCCTTCACTGACAGCGCTTATTCACGAACCTGACGCATGGATTGGCTAAATGATCCAACACGCACCACCATCAGCGAGACATTAGTGTGAGCGTCACATACTCTCAGTCGCCAGGGCACATTCAAGTCAAACAAAGACGTACCCAGTAAATGGTAGCTTTAGAGTATGTACATAGTACTCACACATGTGCTATGCAATTATATAATACAAAGGAGATTGAGTCTATACAATGCAATGATAGTCTTACAATCTTCAGCATCTCCAACAGTATCTTCAAATGTTAATTAATTAGTTGTGGTTGTGGAGCAGGACCAGCATTGAGCCAAGCATTTTTATCGGTTATGTAATCCCCAAACTTATAATATGCCTGCCTGCATAGTGTGCGTTTTATACAAGTTTTGAATTTAGTCTCATTGAGCTGAAGTATGTGTGGAGGTATTTTATTGTAACATTTTAAACAGTATCCCATGAACGACGTGTCTACTTTAGCAAGTCTGAAACCTGGTTGAGCTAATAGGTCCCTTTTTCTAGTACTATAATTATGCCTTTCACCTCTTTTACTAAAAAGATGTAAATTTTTCCTTACGTACATGATATTTTCGTAGATATATTGACAAGGTACCGTCATGATGTTAATTTCCTTAAACAGTTCCCTTAGAGAATCGCGCTTGCGGAGATTATATATGGCTCTAATGGCTCTTTTCTGCAGAATAAAAATTGACTCGATGTCTGCAGCCCGTCCCCAAAGTAAAATACCGTAAGACATGATACTATGAAAGTAACTAAAATAGACTAGCCGCGCAGTATCTACATCAGTAAATTGACGGATTTTTCTGACAGCATATGCTGCTGAACTTAGCCGTCCTGCAAGTGATGTTAAATGAGGACCCCATTGTAGCCTAGAGTCGAGCGTGATCCCCAAGAAAACGGTTTTATCGACGAATTCTAGTTTCTCTTGATTCAATACTATCTCACAATCACTACTTTTTACATTTGGTAATGAAAATCTAATGCACTTAGTTTTTTTCCCATTTAATACTAAATTATTAGCAGTGAACCAATTTTGGACCTGCAGTAGGGCGTTATTAACTTCGTCAAAATTTGTATCACGTCTACCTACCTTAAAAATCAAGGAAGTATCGTCAGCAAATAACACCATTTGTGGTTGATTTTTTAATAAATGGAGTAAATCATTAATATACACTAAAAAGAGGAAAGGACCCAATATTGAGCCTTGTGGAACACCCATTTTTACATTTAAACCAAGTGAAGTGATACCATTTATTTGAACTTGCTGTTGTCTATCATTTAAATAAGATTTTACTAAACTGAGCGCAAGTTTTCCAAGTCCGTAATGCTCAAGTTTCAAGAGTAGGGTTTCGTGATCAACGCAATCAAATGCCTTGGAGAGGTCACAAAAAATTCCTATGGCGTCTTGGGCCTCTTCCCACGCGTTAAAAATGTGTTTTAATAAGGTTACACCGGCGTCGGTCGTACAACGTCCTTTGGTGAAACCAAACTGTTTAATCGCGAATCGCACGCGACTGTATTATCGAACGGTGTTGATGATACCGCACGTACACAATCGGGTTCAAACTCCACGGCTTCGAGCGAGCAAGATGCTCACGCCGCCGCCGCGCCACTCGCCGCCACCGCTCAGAGCGCCCCGCAATGTAATGCATCCATTGCTGCGTCGATCTTTTACGACTCGAACTCCCGCGTATCAAAGCCGCAATGTAATACGAATACTACTATTTTGTTGTCAACCGCTACTGTAATAGTTCGAGATTCATTTGGTAAGGAGCATTTTATTCGCTGTCTATTAGACAGTGGCTCACAAATTAATTTTATTACCGCAGAATGTTGCAAACGATTAGGTTTGACTAGACATTCATCTGATACGCCTTCCGTTAAGGGTATCGGTGGTACGGAAAAATCCGTTAAGGGTTCCGTACAATTCGCTTTCTTTTCCCGTTTTAATCCGAACGTTACCTTTAACGTTAATTCGCTAGTTGTCGATGCAATCACCGATAATTTACCTACCGCTCCCGTAGATACTTCCGCCTTGCCTTACTTAAAAGGTTTACCGCTCGCCGACGAATCGTTTGGCAAACCCGGTCGCATCGATGTGTTGATCGGGGCTTCGCTTTTCCCGCATCTTATGCTGCCCCGCGTAGTTAGCAGCAACTCCTCCGCGCCGCCCGCCATGCAGACGGTACTCGGTTACGTCATCATGGGCACTGTGCCCGCGCTGCCTGTACGTCGTAATAAGCCTCCACAGTCTTGTTACTCACATATTTCGCAACCATCCGACAAAGACTCGTTAGAATCGGCGTTGAAAAAATTCTGGCAGGTCGATGAAGCGCCCGTCACTCTTTCGACGAGCAAATCGCTCGACGAACTTGAGTGCGAGTACTTTTATAATTCGACCACGGAACGCGATGGGGACACAGGTAGATACTCTGTAGCCCTACCGTTTCGCAGCGATGTGTTCTCATTGGGGAACTCACTCGATATCGCGAAAAAACGTTTTTTCTGCCTAGAAAAGAAATTAGAATCCGCACCAGAGTTACGTACTGCGTATGATGACGTCATTCGCGAATATATTGATAAAGGATATTTATCTCCTGCTCCGCTCGATAGTTCAGACAGTAGTTGTCCTGACTATGTAATTCCGCATCACGCAGTTGTACGTTTAGATAAGACAACAACAAAACTACGCTCCGTGTTAGACGCTAGTGCTAAAACGAGTACTGGATTATCTCTCAACGATATTTTACACAGTGGCCCGAATTTACAGGGAGACTTGTTTACTATAATTCTGAATTTTCGATTGTTCGCATTCGCGCTCTCGGCTGATTGCCGACAAATGTTCTTACAGATTGAAGTAAGAGAAAGCGATCGTCGCTTTCAACGCATCTTATATCGTTTTAGTCCAAACGATCCTCTGGTTCTATATCAGTTTAACCGTGTCTGTTTTGGTCTCAAGTCAAGTCCCTACCATGCGATCCGCACAGTACAACAGTTGGTTCAAGACGATGGTCATCACTTCCCGCGCGCCAGCGCTATCATCGCGGATTCGCTGTATATGGATGACGTAGTCTACAGCGTAAGCTCCGAATCACGTGCAGTCCAGGTTTCGCACGAACTGATTAAACTCTTTAGAGGAGGTCAGTTCGAGTTGGTCAAGTGGACCAGTAACTCTCAAACTGTACTAAACAGTATTCCCGCGTCGCATAGGTTGACCGAACAACTAGAATTCGACAGGTCGGTAGAACAAAAGGTTCTCGGCTTGCGCTGGTGTAGTTCAAATGATTGTTTTGAATTTCTTATTTCAGCACCGCCAGACACGTGTACTAAACGTGCTATACTGTCGGCCGTAGCTAGACTGTGGGACATCATGGGGCTTGTCGCGCCTGTAGTTCTCTATGCTAAACTACTTATCAAAGAATTGTGGTTACTGAAGCTCGATTGGGATGACACTCCCCCGTGTCACATCATAAATATTTGGCAAACTTTTCGCTCTGCCCTGCCGCTTTTAAATGATTTTAAAATTCCGCGCCATTTAGGTATTTTTGAAAATTGTATTCTTCGCCTCATTGGATTTTCCGACGCCAGTGAAAGCGCCTACGGCGCTGTCATCTATGCGCACGTCACTCGCAACGATGACGTAGTCGTTCAGCTGGTTTGTGCCAAGTCGAAGGTATCGCCGGTTAAACCATTGACTATTGCTCGACTGGAGCTCTGTGGTGCCGAACTCCTCGCTAAACTTCTTCGCCGTGTTCATGACACTTATAATCCGCGTTATAATGTACCGCTTAACTCATTGCCCGTCGCGGAAGTAGGTTTACTGTCTGATCACCTGCTTCAAAGACACTCTCTTATGGATAAATTAGTCCAGTCGTACTGGAAAAGATGGCGAAGCGAGTATCTTCATAGTTTACAATCACGCTTAAAATGGAATAAACCTGATGGAGACATGATTAAGGAAGGCACTGTAGTAGTGATAGTAAATGATAATGCGCCTCCTCTATCCTGGCCTCTAGGTGTTATTGAGAAGTTGCATACGTCTATAGACGGTAGCACGCGAGTCGTTTCAGTACGCACTTCTAATGGGATTCTTGTGCGACCTGTGGTCCGCTTATGCCCCATTCCTACTCAGTAATATCTTATTCAGTCCATTCCCTCTTTAGTTAGATTTAAGTGTAATTTCACTGTATATATTATTATATCATTCTCTTTAAAGGTGACCCTTTAAGGCCGCGAGGAATGTTAACGCCATTACTTTCTTTGGTTTTATGTTTCATGCCTAATTACTGGCAACTCTAATTAATAAGTATCTGTGTAACATAAAGTTCCTTCCGCTTTCCTTCTCCCTTCCACAACCCTTATAATGCCTAAGTGAGAGCGAGAAGGAAGATCCGCAATGGCGCGCATACGCTGCCGCCAAGAAGATCCGCTAGTTCTCAACCAACATCGACGCCTGTGGGTAAAAATTAATCCCAAGTCGAAAAAGGACTCATATTTTCACCGCGAAGAACGAAGATTGCTATTGAACAGTGCAAGTGCGTGTATGTGTGTTGTGGAAAGTGCAGATTCTCGTCCGTACGTGATATCCTGGACGCGCCAGCCACGTGGCTAAGGAAACCCTTCTCGTCGTGTCGCCATAGCTCACCAGGCAGGTACCATCATCATTTTCCCACACCACCAAAACACCTACTTGTGTCACCGAACCGCCCCTCATACAGTCCACTAAGAAAATTTCGATTTTCACCCCAAGGCTTTAGGCCGCCGCAACACTATGTTTTGCCTCTAGGGCTTATAAAAGTAGTGACACATGCAATATAATTAAAACAAGAAAATGAATATAGACTTAGGTATGTCATATATTGTATAATATAATATAAATAAACATTTAAATAAATTAGACCACACTGAACAATGTGAATTATATAAGTTATGTGTGGTAAGAAAAAAATAAAATGTCCGCAGTTATTGTAATAAAACAAAAAAAATACAATCGATTTCCAAAAACAACACTACAAAGTGAAAAATAACTTTAATTTCAGAAGTCGGTGTCTGGTTAAATGTATTTTCGTTTTTTGCCACCGACTTCCGAAATTAAAGTAATTTTTCACTTTGTAGTGTTGTTTTTGAAAGTCGGTTGTATTTTTTTATAAAAAGTTTTTATTTTTCATATTTTAGTTGTGGTACCTACGCCACACAAAATCTAATACCACTACCTGCAAAAGAAACTAGAACATCATCCATATAAAAATTACGTATTCTGAAGCTAACTCAAAAACTACCCAAGCAAAATTAATCAATTTTATATGGCACCAACTTTGAGGTATACCCTCTCGAATAAAATTATTTTTTTTCAAATCGAACGACTGTAAAAATTATGCGTGGTCATACATAAAAAAAATACATACGTGTCGAATTAGGGAACCTCCTTTTTTGTCGTCGGTTAAAAATTGTCAGCACTTACTTATTTAAAGATTGAAGAAATTGCCATTGTGATGTTACAAATTAAAATGAAATGTCAATAGGAAGATCAATAATAACGGTATGTCATTCAAATATTCGGAAATTTATTCGGGATTCTATTAGAAAGTTCTTTAATTTTCTATAAAAGTTGGGCAAATTTTCATTTTTAATGCTATCAGGAATTCTATATAAAACCGGGCCCATACCTAAAATACTTTTCCTTGCTAGTGCTGTTTGGTATTTACTTGTACACAACATGGTTTTGTAATGAGATCTAAGTTGAGCGGTTCGTTTTCTAGTATCTACTATCGCAGGAAACAAGTTCAAGTTATATTTGACAAACACTACTACTTCAAATATACATAGGCACGGGAAAGTCACGATTTTTAATGATTTGAAGACAGGCTCACAGCTATCAGTAATTTTTAGGCCTACCATACATCGTATACATCTTTTTTGAGTTCTAAATATAGCTTCTCTTTCAGCACAGTTGCCCCAAAATATTATGCTAAATCTCAATACTGAGGAAACAATGCCATGGTATGCTATAAGTACTGTTTGTAAATTAACTTTCTTTACCAAGACGTAAAGAGCGTAAGCAGATTTACTTAGCCGCGTACATATAATGTCGTCTGCCTGCATTTTCCACGTTACTTGGCTGTCAACTAGAATGCCAAGAAATCTTGCTATTTTTATCTCTTCTACATTTTGTCCGTTACATGAAACATTTAAATAGTTGGGTTTTTTCCTTTGGTAGAAATTTAATAACTTGTTTTTTTGTATATTAATAACCAAGTTATTTCTGTCAAGCCAAACAATTATTTTTTAAGGGTGTTATTTAAATCTTCTTCATAGGTCAGTTCTTTATGAACTGATAGTAAACTAATGACTGTTTCCTATAGTGGATAGACCAGGTGGTCCAAGTGGTGGTGGTGGTTACACATTTTGTTTTAGAACTCTAAATGACTTAATTTTCTATAGTTCTAATACAAAATGTTGTAATCTTGTTTTTATTACGCCATTAAAAAACAAAAATACAATTATTTCAACATTTTAAGCTAAATCCAATTTTTTTTTTACTACAAATATAGTCTATGTCAGTCTGCATCAAATGACATCATAATATTTACCATTGTTCTTCTTGTTTTGAAATACAAACAATAATCTCGGCCAAAACATCACCCGCGTCAGGCCCCCGCGCGCCGCGCTTCGGTTGTATACATTCTTCTCAACATTTTATCATGCCTCCGGCAACCAAAGACATCTAATTAAAATAACAGGAATTTCAATGGCTTTCTGTCAATACAAGAACGACGGCGAAAAAAGTAAGAGCCTGCACGCGGCCGCTGTCACCCGTTTGTTCCGGGTCACTTTCGGGCGATCGGACATTCTGCGCTTTTCGGTCCGGGTGACTTTTTGACTTTGGACGCGTCAGTGGGTAAAGGTCTGGATTGTTACCGAGCTGTGACGGTTCTTCGATTTTTTTTTCATTTTCTGACTTTAATTATGAAAATACAAGTAAACTATTTCAATAATATAAATATATAAAAGAAGAAACTGACTGACTGACTGACTGACGTATCAACGCACAGTCCAAACCGCTGGGTCTAGAGATTCCAAATTTGGCACGTAGGTTCCTTATAAGGTTGAGAGGTGCAGTATGAAAGGATTTTTCAAAATTCACCCTTTAAGGGGGTGAAATGGGGATCCAAAGTTTGTATGAAAAATCTTATTCCTTGAGTTAATAGATTTGAAACTTGGCACAAATGTTTATCTAACTAAATTATAAAGTTTTTCATTTTTAAATTTCCTAAACTACTGCCTGAAGAGGAATTGGGGGGTGTCAAAGTTTGTATGGAGGAATTTTAACGCGCGGTCCGATTAACTCGAAATTTATAATTGAGACCAAAAATTAAGAATAACGTATATCAGGGTTTTTCAAAAATCAACCCCTAAGGGGGTGAAGAGGGGTAGTAAATTTTACAGGGCAGGTTTTCTGCGGGGCTTGATTAACTCGAAAATTCGTAAAAATAATCATTCAGTCAAGTTACGGAAATAACCCAAACGGTTTTTTTAAATTCCACCTCTGTGGGGGTGAAAACAGGGAATATAATTTATATGAAAAATCTTATTCATTTGGTTAATTAACTTGAAACTTCGCACAAATACTTGTCTAAGCAAGTAATAAAGTTTGTCATTAATAGTTTTTCCCCCAGAGAGAAGGGTAGAGGGGGAAGGGTGGGTGTATTGAGGAGGGAAAGGGAGAAAGGGAGGGTGTGGTGAGGGGAGATGGAGAGGAGGGATGGTGAGGAAGGATAAGGGGAGGATGATGGAGGGAGGGGAGAGGAAACCGGTGAAGGGGGTGTGAGAGGGGGAGGAGTAGGTTAGCGGAAGAGGTTGTGATGACCCCTTGTGAAGAGTTTTTTTTTCTTTTTATTAAAAAAAAAAAAAAAATAGTTTATTGGTAAAACAAATTTAGATATAAACAACATTTTTGATTGGATCCTCCTTTTAGGCAGATAGTGCCTGTATTAGGAGAGTCGGCTCTTCCATAACAAGACGTGTTAGTATAGAAAGGAAAATGTATAATTTTTGTGTAAAACTACATAAATTAACATTAATTTAAAATAAATCAAATGTGTGTAATGGGCCTCTGGGAGAGGGGAATGGGGAGGGTGATGCGGTGAGAGGGGGCGGTGTGGGGAATGAGAGGGTGGTGAGTGGTGCGAAGGAGAGAGGGGTGATAGAGGGAGAGGGGAAGGGTGATAAGGAGGGTGATTGGGGGGGATACGAGTGCCTTTACACCTTGAAGTTGCTTTTTGTATAGCACTGATTCATTGAAGAGAGATTGACTTGAAACTTTTGACTGATTGATTGGAGAGCGGGGAGAAGTGGAGACGCATAGGAAGGTGTAGTGAGTAGGAAGGGTATGGAAAGGGGGGTGAGAGGGAGGGGAAGGGTTGGCGAGGGCAGTGTCGGAGGAGAAAGCGGTGAAGGGGGTGTGAGAGAGGGTGAAAGGGAGAGGGGGAGGTTAGCGGAAAAATGATGTGATGAGGGGGTGAGAGAGAGAGGGGGATGGGAAGGGGGAGTGAGGTGTGTTCACGCGGGCGAAGCCGCGTGAACAAGCTAGTAGTGTATAATATTTCAACGTGAATGATGTAACCAATATTTTGTAAACATATTTTGATTTAAAAGAGTGTCCGTGGAGTTTCTTGCCCGTTCTTCGCCATAGGTACCTACTACGCTTTGGAATAGGCGACTAGCTTCAAATATTGGACTCACCAACCCCTTCACAATTTAAAAGTGGCTGTAATTGGTTTATTTGAAATAAATGCTTTGAGTTTGAGTTTTGAGTTGAGCAGCAGCCGCCGAGGCATGTCTGTGCATCGTGAACAGTACCCATTACCATATTTAGAGTCAGTCGGCATGGTCAGTTCACGTGATGTCCTGCCAAGTCCCAAAAAATAATAGTGAGTGTCGAGTCATGAAGTAAAATAGCGTCATACCAAACCACGAATACACTCTTGCATGCCATAACTCCAGTTCGTCAATCATTGCAATTTATAGTTTATGACAATCACATGAGTCGTCTTGCACGGATATGATGCGATTTTGGAGAGATCACTCCAATCGTTATACCTTATTACAATGATATAAGAGTCACATTGTACTTACTGGTCGTTACTATATCTGTTGTAACTTTGGGTTCAGCTGGATATGCTATTCCACAATTAAGTGACAATATTAATACTATGATGCATAAAATGTAAAACACAAACTTATACATTTCTAACATTACTGGTTTTCAATTATTCTTCGTTGATAACCTTTCTAATATAGTATCAACTGAGACATCAGCTTATAACATCACTCCTTTTGTACCCACTTAGAGTGAAGAAGTTACGTAAATAAGTAGGGGAGATTGAGGAGAGTTGTTACAAAGTCCATTTCTGTGGGAGAACATAAAATGAAATCCTTTTAGTCAGAACTTCCTCTGAATCTTTGACTTCAAATTTTCAAAATCAGCTATGTCTCAACGAACAAGCAAATCGAATAGCAGAGAAAAAAATATTATTGTTGTGGGCCTGCCTGAACAGTCCGCTGTTAGCGCGGAAGAACGAGTATCCCAAGATGACGCCAATATCTTTAAAATTACTGTGCTAGTGAGCCAAGACCTCCGGATACTGATTAAGATCTTTAGATTAGGCAAATATTCACCGGGAAAAAGCCGCAGAAACGAAGTATGTTACGGCACTTCAGCACCCACCAAGCATCTACGCAATAAAGAGAAGATACCAGAAGACATTAAAATATTTTCAGACCAAACCCAGCACAACATAAATATTTTAAAAATCTAAAAGAACAACTCAAGACTCAAGACTCAAGGCTCAAGATTTTCTTTTTTTAACTAATACGTCGTCAAAATGTTGGAGAGAATGAACTGACCATAAAATAAAGAAACCATACCAACGACAGTTGCAAGCAATACCTACAAAGTAATCAACAATTACCAAAATATAGAAACCAACAAATCACTGCTCAGATTTTTCCACGTTAATGCTCGAAAGAAAGAAAGAAAGAAAAAGAAAGAAACACATTACATTTGACAAACATAAAAGCATTCTACAATCGCTACATAATACGATTCATGTTATTTTACTGACGAAACATGGATAAGAACTGAAACACAAACCAGCACCCTAATTGCGTAACACATTATCAATCGGAGTTGGTTTAATTTTGACAGTTCAACAACATTCATTGCGTTATTTACGTTGTCGAGTATATGAAGCAATGGATTAGCAATTTGTTTCAAAATGATTCAAATTCCGATTGATAGTATGTTACGCAATTAGGGTGCTGGGAACTACAAATAAATAACTACTCACACTACTGCAACTAGAGAACCGATTCAAGAGGAGGTGGAGTTTCAGCATACGTCCACAATGACCTTAAACATAGCTTAACAGAGTCCAAGTACACAGGAGGAAACAACTATTTATGGATACGACTAGAGCGATATGCCCTGGAAGTAGGAGTCGTATACAACCCCGGCGATACTAACTTCATAGGTTTTCTTGAGGTTTATGAGTCCCAACTAGAATAAAGAATACATGAGACACCGATGTATGTGTCACACATTGATGACATCGATGCGGACGAGTACTTCGACGCCTAAGTGTCTTTTGTTTTTGTATTTATTTGTATAGTTAGGTTAGGTTAGTCATTTACTTTAGTACCTAGTGTAAATAGTGTCAACTTGTATATTGTATTTAATTTTAATTCTGAATAAATTCATCAAAAAATAATAATGGTGCCGATTCTCTTGTACACTGAATTAAACTATCACTATTTTTTTTTACTTTTGTTTTTGAGTGCAAAAAAAATCTCTAAAAACAATTTTGACATAACTAAAATGGAGTTTGACAATCGTGACTCCGCGTGGTAGAGTGCCACAAACATATCTAACCCGGTGGCTTTACTAACGAAATCACTATGAACAGTGACAAGGCTTGTCATATTTTCTTCACCGACATCGCCGCATAACGGCGGCCAGTGGCCACGTGGCCGGTGGCTAAGAGTGCCAGAAAATTATCTGACCCAGGTTACTGGATCTGATAATTTTCTGGCATTTTCTGGCTATCTGCCTAGCCTTGTCCCAACTACGTTGGGGTCGGCTTCCAGTCTAACCGGATGCAGCTGAATACCAGTATTTTACATGGAGTAACTGCCTATCTGACCTCCACAACCCTACTGGGTAACACGATACCCCTTGGTAAGACTGGTTGTCAGACTTACAGGCTTCTGACTACCCGTAACGAATGTCAAAGATCCACGAATGGCAGTCGGGACCAACGGCTTAACGTCCTTTCCGAAGCACGGAGGAGTCTCGCTATGTAAAGATGGTCACCCATCCACGGACCAACCCCGGCAAGCGTAGCTTAACCTGATGGATCGTTCCGTGCGGCTGTTATTACTTAGCCACGAGCTCCTATAGAGATAAGTTTCTGGGACTATATGTGTTTATTATCCCGAGATTGTTTTTTAGAGCCGAAGGCGCGCAGGGAGGGGCAGCTTGAACGGGTTTTTTAACCGACTTCAAAAAGGAGGAGGTTCTCAATTCGTGAGAACCTTTATTTTTTTTTTTTTTTTATGTATGTTCCCCGATTACTCAAAGATGGCTGGACCGATTTAGAGTTTTTTTGGTTTTTTCGAGAGGGTACATCACAGTTGGTCCCATATAAAATTGATTAACTTTGCTTCGGTACTTTTTGAGTTAGCTTCAATAATACGTATTTTTTCCCCACTTTTATATGGATTATGTTCTAGTTTGTTTTGCAGGTAGTGGTATTTGAATTTGTGTGGGGTAGGTAGACAACTAAAAAGTGAAAAATAAAAACTTTTTTACAAAAAAATACAACCGACTTTCAAAAACAACACTACAAAGTGAAAAATAACTTTAATTTCGGAAGTCGGTGGCAAAAACGAAAATACATTTAACTGGACACCGACTTCCGAAATTAAAGTTATTTTTCACTTTGTAGTGTTGTTTTTGGAAGTCGGTTGTATTTTTTTGTAAAAAAGTTTTTAACTTTACTCTTTAGTTTGACAATCAAAATTTTTGGTGAAAAAACGTTACATTCAGAATAGCAAAATTGCTATACACTAAATTAATAACTTAGTGCAATCTTAGTGCTGTCAAACTAAAATATAGTTAAGTTGTGTTACTTTAGTCAATTTCAGAATGGGAAATCGTCGTTTGACAGGAATAAACAAAATTTTGGTGATTTTTAGTCTATTTTAGAGGCATTTGTGACAAGAGAATCGGCACCAATAGCAATAGTGATAGGAGATTTGAATATTGATCTTTTAAACAAAGACGAAAAGACATAATTAACTCTTGAAGGGAACTGGACATACATCTATATAAATAAAAAGAGAAGTCCTGACTGACTGACTAATTGATTTTAATACTTATTGTTGCATTTGATATCCCAATACTTAAGGAAGGCTATAGGCTTAAAATCACTCTAGGACTCATAAGTGCCGAGCAAAAAGAAAAAAAAGTCAGAAAGAACGCTAGTTGAAGGTAATTTTCCCGATACCCTGAAAATGGCGAAGGTAACTCCCATTCACAAATGAGGTTTGAAAATGCTACCCAGGTAACTCCCGACCTATTTCAGTGTTAGCTATATTGTCAAAAGCTATTTGTATCTAAAACATGCATGACTACCGAGATGACGAATAATAGAGAAGTATGGAAAAAAAGAACATGTTGCGCCGACCCCAAGTAGAAAGGGATAAGGGCAGGAGAATGATGATCTAAAACATTATGTCCATTGGCGTGAAAATGGTTATAACCCTCCTCAGTCTCCCCTACTCATTAAGTCTAATTAACACTCTGCCTATTTGCGATAACAGAACTGTAATGATGTCCGAGTTATTGTGATTCAATTTTATTAATGGATATCGTTACCATAACACAAGCATTAGGTTGCTTAGCTTGGGGCTAGATGGCGTTGTGTGATATGTCCAAACATATTTATATTTATTTATTTATTTATTTATTTATTTATTTATTATTTATTATGTCTCTTTTCACCTTGTCTTTTTACCCCTTTCACTTAAAATTCATCATCAGCCTAGGTTTTCACAAAAATGGGGTCGTCTTATAGTCTTCTAGCTGTGGCCCGCGACTTCGTCTGCATGTATTTGTATTTCATTATTTTTAGGGTTCCGTACCTCAAAAGGAAAAAACGGAACCCTTATAGGATCACTTCGTTGTCCGTCTGTCTGAACTTTGTTGCTGGTCATCCAGTCCTTTACGATAAATCCAATGCAAATTACCGCTATAATTTGGCCGACATTCTCGCGCGAAGGTACTGGAGTAACTGAGGCATGATTCTATGCATTCTGCAACCGCGGCATGCCGCCGCGCTTGGAATAGAAGCAACCGCGACCGCAGGCACTGCGGTCAACCGCAACCGCTAGCCGCAGTGTCGCCTGCGGTTGCAGTCTGCAGCCCATCTCGGACTTGTACCTTTAATTTTACAGGATATAGAGAAGCAAACGACGTGGAGGAGTTATCTGATTAAATCTAACATGAGATTAGGTGTGACTTTACGCTTTTTAGCGACCGGAGACACGCCGTACCTAATGTCACGAAACGTCTTCGTGTGGAGAGCACTAAACACTAAATGAGTGACTTCACCCGCCTCTGCCCCTCGCAGGCGAAAGCGGGTGATGTTGTCCGTTCGTCGCGGTGGTCATGTTATGTTATTTTTTCTAACAAAATATTTAGGCCACGCCCGCAAATCGGTTAGCTAAATAATAATAGCCAAGTTTTTGTAAAACACGAGAACATGGCGCAGCGAAGACGGCATAACACGGTCAAAATGTTTAGAAAAGCAGTTTTTTTTTTTTTAATAACGACGATTTTCAACGCTGGTAGTTCAAATCATGTGCTGAATTCATGGTAGCAAATAGTTTTGTGCATTGATGTCCTTATACTGTGTACATACAGCAGAGGACACTCGATTAAGGGCTAATTTTTCATTAGGCAGATAACTTTTACCTGAAGAATAAATGTGACAGTTTGACATATTTTCAATACAAAAGCTGTCAAACCGCCATATTTATTCCTCAAATAAAAATTATCTGACTATTGAACAATCAGCCCATAAAAACAAAAAGGTGCTAGGTACCTGCTTACTAGGTTTCAGACAGGCAAAATTTGAAATTTTTAGTGTCTTTGGTCGCTCTCTGTACGTCGTCGTACCTTCAAGATAGGTATACGATAAGAGGTGCCTAAACGATAAATAAATTATAGAGCTTTTTACGTAAAAAGGGAAGTCATGTAAATGTATGGGGAAAATAAAATTCAGGACTGAAAGTCAAGAAAAAGTGAAGAGGCAGCTAATTGCCAGTAAATATTTTATGTTCGAAAACGTTTTTTCTGATGATATCAAAAATGATAGGATATGATAGGGTAGATGAATTTCTGCACCTGAGGGCTTTATTACCTTCCGAATCTCATAACATTTCTGTCACTCTATTCTCTAAAAAAAGTAAGCTTGAATTTAGCTGTCATTCCACCTGATGCTAGGGATTGACACTATTGACAGCTCACTTCACCTATCACGGTGATTTTTAGAGTTAGATCGGCCGATTTTTTGTCTTATTTTTTTTCGGTTTCAAAGCAATGTGGTTGCAAGCAATTTATTTTCCAAGGTTTCTTCTATAAAGGATGGTCATTTGAGTTAATTTGCATGAGCTGAGAGGCGCGCTCTACTGGCTTCTGAAGGGATTAAGGCGCCAGCGTGATTGATAACGGACACGGCGGATTGAAACGCAATGAGCCGCACTGGGGCCCTTCATTTGTTTCATTCGGGTGCGGATTTAGTGACTAGCAGAGACTTAAATCTCTAATATGAAAACTTTTTTACAAAAAAACACAACCGACTTCCAAAAAAAAACATTAAAGTGAAAAATAGCTTTAATTTCGGAAGTCTGTGAGTTTTTGGTTTCGTATTTTCGTTTTCTGCCACCGACTTCCGAAATTAAAGCAACTTTTTTTTAAGCGGTTGTATTTTCTTGTTAAAAAGTTTTTAATTTTCCCTTTTTTGTTGTGGTAGGTACACAAATTCAATACCACTACCCGCTATGTAAATTGCAGCTATCACTGTAATTTACATAGCAGGTAGGTATTCGAATTTGTGTTATTACTATAATATCATCCACGTAGACTAATTTTATTGGGAAAAATACGTATTATTGAAGCTAACTCAAAAACTACCCAAGCAAACATAATAAATACATGGGACCAATTCCGATGTATAAATTCCTGAATAAAATAAGAATCATTCAAATCGGACTATCCTTCAAAAAAAGTTATGCGTAAATAAATACATAAAAAAATACAGGGTGTAATTTTAATCGTCTTTATCCTCTTAAGAGGTCACTGTACATCAATATGAACAATTTTTACTATAGCACCAAACCTGAAATCGCGAAAAAAAAATCTGCTGTAAATTGCTAATTCATTGCTTCTATGTTCGAATAATTTGTCTTCTCAACAACGTTAGTAACGCAATGAATGTTGTTGAACTGTCAAAATGAAACCGATTCCGATTGATAGTGTGTTACGCAATAAGAGTGCGGGTCGTTAGTACAGGATGAAGCTGGAAAAAGTTGACCTTTTTTCCGCTCGCTTCACGCAGAAGCCCGAACAATGAATCCTTACCAAAAGGTATCGTGTTACCCTTTAACTGGATTGTGAAGGTCAGATAGGCAATCAGCATAGTCGTCAGCCTATAATGTTCCCACTACTGGGACACAGGCCTCCTCTCTTCGAGAGGGAGTGGGCTGTAATCTCTACCACGCGGGCTCAGTGCGGGTTGCTAGATATCACATGTCTTCGAATTTTTGGTTCTAGGACTTGCCGGTTTCCTCACGATGTTTTCCTTCACCGTTTTGAGAGCAGTGATGATGAAATAATTTACACAAAATAAAGCGCCTGCCTGGGTTCGAACCCACGACCTACACCTCGTAAGACGGGCGGGGACTGGGCCACCGCTGCTCTGATAGGCAATCGCTCCATGTAAAATACTAGATCAGGTATCGGTTTAGGCTGGAAGCCGACCCGAATAAGACTAGTTAGGGAAAGACATGGCAAATGTTGATATTTCACAAGTTGTCTTAGTTCCGTAAACTTCCATTTAATAGGGAGCGAGTACCTATATTGCATTTAGATTCCAGGCTGCCACAGAGAAATTTCTAAAAGTAAAACGCAATGTCTCGCTGATGGTGGCGCGTGTTGGATCATTTAGCTAATCCATGCGTCAGGTTCGTGAACAAGCGCTGTCAGTGAAGGCTGGGCATACCTTAGCGGCCATGGCTTATTTTAATTTAATTTAAATATTTGAATTGTTTTTTTTTAAGGACGCTTTTAACGTTCTGCATCGTTCTCACATGTAAAATTTCTCAACATGAATGATGTAACCATTATTTTGTAACCATATCTTGATTTAAAAGAGTGTCTGTGGAGTTTCTTGCCCGTTCTTCTCCATAGGTACCTACTATGCTTTGGAATGGGTGCCTAGCTTCATCTTTCTGACTGACCGACCCCTTGACAATTCAAAAGTGCCTGTAATTGGTTTAATTGAAATAAATGCTCTGAGTTTGAGTTTGAGTTTGAATGAAACTTTGCCTGAGCTGGGCATTGAACCCAGTTCCAGCTCAACAGCCGCAAGCTTGACCACTAGATTCGAGGGAGTCTCACTTATTAGTTACAAATTAATCATGGGAAATATTAAAATGATCCTCTAAATATCTTTTGATATTCTAATTATGACCGCCTTTTTACTCAATGATCTCCTTTTAACTTTCTGGTCTTTGTAAAGCCTCAGTCTATACATCATACAGTCGTCCAACGAGAGCCCGAGCTGCTTTCTTATTTCGCAGAACTTCGCAAGCAGCTCGGGCTTTGTCGAAAAGACTGTGGTAAAGCTATCTGCACCGTTTAGTTTCACCACGACCTAATGGGTTAGATCAGATGCCTTATTGAGAGTTTTTATAATTACTCGATCACTTTAACGTATACTTCAATTTGTACTGAAGACTGAAACTGAAAAAGCGCCGTCTGGTGACTATGGGGACTAATGGGAAACACAATAATTATTCCATACAAATTGACGTAAGTTAACTTTATCGTAAACGTGATCGAGTAAGTATAAAAACACGCACTAAGGCCACAAAACTGTGACCAATCACGCGCGGGAGCGGCTGGCAAGCGCTGCCGCATAATAAGTAAGTAATAGTACTGGCGCTACATCCCAGTTGGCCACAGCTATATACTAGCTGATTAGTATTTTTGAGGAAATAAAAATCGCTTTTTCCAAACTCCATAGACCTTTCCTTATGTTCTAATGTATTATGTAGCGACTGCTATTGAAACACCAATACGTACGTATATGCACCAAGCCGACCGACCACCCCGATGTGGAAATTGAGATTTATAAATGGCTAATCTGAGCAACAGATAACTGAAGGGCTTGATAGATTATTTTTCGGGATTATTTTGTCCAATTTTTGTGTTTTGTTAATATGGGTGTGAGAGTAAATTCGGATATGGAAATAGGATTTATTGAATCAGCCGTGTTTAGAATGTGTCAAATATGAGCCAGGTTAAAACAGATGTTATTGATAAAATTGGCTCATTCATTTAATACAGATTCATAAAACATTTGTGTCATCATGAAGAGTTCAAACTAGGTATACATAACTGGCTCCCATTGTGTCAATCTGCCTAGCCTTTTCCCAACTATATTGGGGTCAGCTTCCAGTCTAACCGGATGCAGCTGAATACCAGTATTTTACATGGAGCGACTGCCTATCTGACCTCCACAACCCGGTAACTGGGTAATACGATACCCCTTGGTAAGACTTGGTAAGTTCTGGGAACAAATCAAATTAATAATTCTAAGAAGTAATTTTGATTGATTTACCTTACATTACCTTCGGTGCCATTTGTGTCTTTTTGTCACACATTGTCTGGATCATTGTATATCCAAAAGTATAGTACATCCTTCTGCTTGGTAAAAGCGCTGTGTATCTTTTAGGTACACGTTTTCTATACATTTATTCAATTAATCAATCAGCCTAGACTTTTCCCAACTATGTTAGGGTCAGCTTCCAGTCTAACCGGATGCAGCTGAATACCAGTATTTTACATGGAGCGACTACCTATCTGACCTCCACAACCCGGTAACTGGGTAATACGATACCCCTTGGTAAGACTGGTTATCAGACTTTCGGGCTTCTGACGACCCGTAACGACTGTCATAGATCCACGAATGACAGCCGGGACCAACGGCTTAACATGCTTTCCGAGGCACGGAGGAGTCTCGGTATGTAAAGATGGTCACCCATCCACGGACCAACCCCGGCAAGCGTAGCTTAACCTGATAGATCGACCCGTGCGGCTGTTATTACTTAGCCACGAGCACCTCCCATTGCTCCTCTCATTGGCTCCCATTGTGTAACCCCTTGTAAAATTTCTACATTTATATGTTTTATGGTGTACATAATAAAAAGAAAAAAGAATTCTATCGATCTGGCGAAATGTGGGTGTATAGGCACACCTCTGCTTAACCCATCGAGGGAAAACAGTGTTATGTTATGTAATGTATGTATATTGTTGAAGCGATCCCACCGAATCGATTGTGCAGGCTCAATCGGTTGTTATTAAAAATAGATTGCTCTGTTAACCCATTTACACAGTGATACCCACGTGTTGTTGGAATTGATTTACTAGGTACTTATACCATGTTCCTCTTTATTTATAAAAGTTGGAGGCGTATATGGTGAGCGTCCACTGTTCGATTTCGGTTTGCTTTGTATAAATTCATATAGCACTGCGCCCACTACTGGTACCGCCTGCATTTTCATTTCTTCATGCAAACATGTCAAAATGTGCGTGCGTTGCGGCCAGCGCGGACCAGCAGTGCTATTCTGTACAAATCTCACCGTGAAAACTTAGGTGAAGTGAGCGTGGAGTTAGAAAGAAAGAAAGAAAGAAAGAAAAATATTTTATTTGGGACACGCACAGGAAATACAGTTAAAAAGGAGCATATAAAAGTAACAAAATAAACATTAAAAAACAAAAAAAAAAAAAAAATTAAATTAAATAAAAATTCAGCCTAAAAAAAAGAGACCTGTGCGAGGCCAAAAAGGCTCCCATCTCAGCATAAAGCTGCGATATTTAAAAAATAAATACCGCAACGCTGGTATTCTGATAGGGCCTGTGTGATGCCACGGACATACCCAGGGATATCAATTAAAAATCGCAAGGGGAATAAAATCAATTAAAATAATATACAAACACTAGAATACTTGAAAAGAAAAAACAAAAACCGTCAATAAGTTAGCTCTCAGTAGTGTCAATCCCTAGCATAAGGTAGTATGACAACTCACTTCACCTAGGTTTTCACGGTGAGATTTGTACAGAATAGCACTGCAGTGGCTTTATAGGTCAAAATTGTATGGTTGGGTTAAACACTCATTATTTAAGGGGGAAGCGCTAAGGTAGCTCGCGAAATTCAGATTTTCTTACGATTTTTGCAATTTGCAGCTCAGTGTCGGGGTGTGGACGGTTCGCCTCAAAGACGGACGCAAAATCGATGCATTTTAGATGTGGTGCTGGCGCCGATTGCTGTGGATTCCCTGGACAGCGTTTCGGACCAATGTTTCGATCCTGGAAGAACTAAAAGTCAAGCAGAGATTATCGTCGACTGTGCAAACACGAATTATCAAATATTTTGGCCACGTGGTTCGTAACGAACACTCCATGGAACGACTCATTGTCCAGGGACAAGTGAAGGGCAAGCGGTCACGCGGTCGGTCAGCTACGCGTTAGACAGAGCTTATCAAAGCGTCAGCACAAACCTCCATAGTTCAGAATTTTCGAGACGCGGAAGATAGGAATAAGTGGAGAAGCATCGCTAGGGTTGCTTTGGCCAAAGTAAATGCCGAGTCATCAACCACGACACCACTCTGTCAAGAGTGAACGACTAAGGAGGTCTGGGTGTATGTTGATTACAGTATGTTTCGCGATCGTAACAAATATATGTATTTACAGAATTATAATCATTAGAATGGATGGCTAACCATCTTTACATACCAAGATTTCGGTGTGCCTCGGAAAGCTCGTTAAGCCGTTGGTCCCGGCTGTCATTCGTGGATCTTTGACAGTCGTTACGGGTCGTCAGAAATCCGAAAGTCTGCCAACCAGTCTTACCTAGGCGTATCGTATTACCCAGTTACTGGGTTATGGAGGTCAGATAGGCATTCGCTCCATGTAAAAGACTGATATTTAGCTGCATCCGGTTAGACTGGAAGCCGACCCCAACATGGTTGGGAAAAAGCTAGGCAGATTGATGTAAAATCGTGACGTTTCCTTTCCAATTAATTTCCAACACCTTATGTAAAGCCCGTACTAGACATCGCTAGTACGCTAAGGCCCATTCGATCTCGCTTGATTAACAAATATCTGCATGCCTATCGCTGCATGTGTGGGCCCCGCATTGCTCACTGAATCTATTGATCTGAGGAGCAAAGGCCCCCATTACGAAGATGGGGTCTTATTTCTGAGAACTCTTTGAGTATGAACATCTTTTCGTTTTTATTTGTGTCGAATATTTTTTAATTTTTTTTTAATTTTCTGCTTTTAGTAGTAAGGATGTATTCTGCCACAGAGAGCTTTGTTTCAAATACCAATATAATATGTACACAATTTAAGAGCGTCTTAAAATTATGATAATATCTTCAAGTATATAAAAAAGAGAGTGAATAGAAACATAGGCATTAGACAAAACCGGTCAAGAGCGAGTCGGACTCGCGCACCGAGGGCTCCGTACCATCATATTATGTGTAATTTTTGTTGATGATTTCTGAAAAAGTGTGCTAGTTAGATACATCGTTTTATTATTCCTGTAATCTTTACATAAACTTCTATCATATAAAATAATTTTATATTTTTCTCTATGCAACCTCGGAGATAAGTCCCCCCAAAGACAAAAAAGGTTTGTGAATGTGCAAACAGTGTTCTTTCATTATGATACCCCACATGCCCTAGTAGCCCCGGTTCGATTTTTTAAGGCCCTCTTTCAGTTCTTGTTGCAAAAAAAAACTGTGCATTTTTATTCCTTCCTAATTGCAAAATAGTTGGGCAAACGTCCTACAATTTTTTCAAGTTGATAGCATTAGTAGTTCTTGAGATATCCAGCTGTGAAGACGGACAGACAGACAGACTGAGTCGCACCATAGGGTTTCTTCCTACGAGTTTGGTACGGAACCCTAAAAAAGTATTGATTTTTGAAGTAACGATCAGTGTCATTGTTTAAATTCTTCAATATTACGATCATTTTACTCAACTGCCAAAAGTTCAGGGTAATGTTTTTCGTGCATAATCAGCCTATAATGTTCCCACTGCTGGGACACAGGCCTCCTCTCAGTGAGATCCACCACGTGGGCCCAGTGCGGGTTGGTAGATGTCACATGTCTTCGAATTTTTGGTCCTAGGACATGTTGATTTCCTCACGATGTTTTCCTTCACCGTTTTGAGAACAGTGGTGATGAAATAATTTACACAAAGTAAAGCGCCTGCTATATTTTTCAAGCATAGGTATATATGTATTTAAGTACCTAATAATGTATGCCATAAGTTACACCTTAAGTTTCCCCTGCAGCACTTACGTAAAAGAATCTGACGTTACCTCTACATCAAATATTAACCAAGGGCAGGTCAGGGACTGGGGAATTGAGATACACTACGTCAATTGGCCACGATATAGCCATTTCAGACAACTCTCAGTTGTGATTCGAATAAACGGACAATTTAAGTTGGTAAACAATTAATTACCCTAACTTTATTTTCTATGGGCTGGTTATTGGCTCTATGGACGGTTTCATATAAGCAGTCCTCCAGACAAAATTGCGGCCTTTGCGACCAATCCCAGCGGAAACTAGCCTTCGGCGCGGGAGATTTTATAGTGCACAAGTGTGTGCGCAGACACAGGTGCACACTCTCTTCCCTCAGTTTCGTAGTCCGACGGGACGGCAATCTGACACGACCGGAGAGAGATCTGGCGCAGGACCGGAACGTGAAGGCTTAACGTGCTTTCCGAGACTTCCGAACTCTAGACTGTTACTAAGAAATTCCTAATAGAAAAACACAATAACACTTCACGACCCGGGAATCGAACCCAGGACCCTACGCTCAGCAGTCGCCATTGATATTTGTTTACTAAAAACCCGAAGTTGTGACAACCACGACACAAATGGACGGTTTTATAATTATCGTAATGTGCCATCATGAATATAATCTATCGATTCGGTCGATCTATCAGGTTAAGCTACGCTTGCCGGGGTTGGTCTGTGGATGGGTGACTATCTTTACATACCGAGACTCCTCCATGCCTCGGAAAGCACGTTAAGCCGTTGTTCCCGGCTGTCATTCGTGGATCTTTGACAGTCGTTACGGATCGTCAGAAGCCCGAAAGTCTGACAACCAGTCTTACCAAGGGGTATCGTATTACCCAGTTACTGGGTTGTGGAGGTCAGATAGGCAGTCGCTCTGTGTAAAATACTGGTATTCAGCTGCATCTGGTTGGACTGGAAGCCGACCCCAACATAGTTGGGAAAAGGCTAGGCAGATTGATTGCCATCATGAATATAATAAAATCATCGTTGCTGTATGTTTCCTATGGACTTTGATGCCTGAATTAAATCAATAAAGTCGTAAAATCTTAGACACCACGTTATTCAAGCCACTTCAATTTTCTTGAGAAAGAATCATCATCATCATCATCATTATTTCAGCCGAAAGACGTCCACTGCAGGAAATGGGCCTCCCCCAAGCACCGCCACTTCGACCGGTTCTGTGCTTCCCGCATCCAGCGGATTCCTGCGGCCTTTACAAGGTCATCGGTCTTTTGGGAGGCCTTCCAACGCTACGTCTTCCGTTACGCGACCGCCACTCCAGAACCTTTCGGCCCGATCGGCCATCTGTTCTGCGAGCAATGTGCCCTGTCCCCTGCCACGTAACGTAAGTTTGGTAATTCTTCGGACTGTGTCGGTTACCTTGGTTCTCCTGTGGATATCTTTGAATAATTGATCAAATCTGAGAAACAATGTAGGAACTTTAATAAATCATCTAGAGTAGACTCTACCTGCACTATTTTCGACAAAATAAACCATAAAACACTTTCTTCAAATCTTACTTAACAAAAAAAGTATCAACATGTTTACCGCTCTCCATCAAAGGTAAAAACTATATGTCATTTCAAGGTATATTGTCACGGCCTTGTACCTTAACAAAAACACAACGTCTCTTAAATTCTCTGCTTAAATTCAGTTTGGAAATAAACAAAAACTAATCTCTTAACTCTAGTCATAGAATAAGTTTGTGTAGAAGCGAGTTTCATGGTATGCACGAACGTGTGACGTTCAATACGACCGACGTATCTTGGCGAGTCCGAACTTCGCGCATGAGGCTGCGCAGTAACATTTTTTAAGAACCAAATGGTGACATTGGCATGTCACCATTTGGTTCTTACGTCATCTCCTACTTTATCTGTCAAAATCTAATGGTCAATTTAGTTCAACTCGCTGCCACGCTCGCAAGGGTAGCGCTAGTATAAATTCGAATTATCAACTGAGTTTTTAGAATGCCAATCAAGAAATTCACAGCGGATTCAGATTCGAAGTTTAGAATGAGGTCTTACAGAATAACACGGCAGGTCTCGCATTTTATAGAATTTCTTACAATGACAGGTCAGTGTAAACTGGAAATGTATAGCTTGATGTGTAGCCGTGTGTACGTCGTCAGCCGTACTTAGTGTAAACGTAACGTAAATTCGAACAATTTCATTTCATTTGGTTTGGTTTACGACAGTCACAATAAGTAAGTATCACCCATAGATATGAATGAAGTCTTAAAACTAAGATAATATTAAGGCGTATAAGCACGAGCGAACAAAACATGGTGAACAAGAACATCCAACACGTGGTTTAATAGTCTCTGTCCAACACGGATCATCTGAAGAAACTCAGGACCCTGTTGAACATTTAAAGCGTTCAATGTTCGTGTTTATTCGTTCGTGCGTACACGGCTTTATGTCTTCTCCGCGCGTTAGAACTAGGCCCACAGAACGCATTCTAAAAGCCAAGGCCAATGCCAATGTATAGCCATAGTATCGACGTAAGACACATTCAACGCAGTCAGATTTATATCTGACTGCGTTGCGCGTCGCCGTCGTAGGAACTTTGGTTGGGCAAAAAAGACTTCACGTGACCATTTTGTCGAAATAGGCGCACCACAAAGGAAAGTACGCTTCTATGTATTTTTATTCTATGCTCGAGCATAAAGTATTTTCAACGGAGACCTGTCATAAGCATGACAAATGCTTTCAAGTGATGCCACTTGAGTAACAGCTGACAGTCTTAAGAAACTGTTACCAGCGCCCTCTACTTGCCATCCATCAATCATAGAAAATCGCTACATTTTTTCACTACTTATTCTTGCGGATATGTGTGACTTTTCATATTTGAAACTATGTAGTTTTGTTTGGTTAGGTATTGGAGACAAATTACTAGTATTTTTGAAAACTCCTAAATCAAATCTGAAATACTTATTTTACCATACTTGTGACGGGACGTCAATCGGCAAACCCTACTCTTATCCCAACACCAAGGTTGACCAAAGGTTGGCGCCTACGTGTGAAGACGGGGGATGCCTGGCAGAATGAAGTGAGTGTCGGACCACGCACAATGAAGGGTTCCTTAGCTGGGATGGATTTATCCCAAGAACAAACTTACAACATTGTAATTGAAAAATATGTTCTCCCATACATTCCAAGTACGCACAATATTGGGAGATATGCCATGTTATTTTAAGACCATAGACTTGTTATAGGTTTGAACTATTTTCTGTATTTTTTTTAATTTAAGGCTCATTAGTTTCAGAGATAAGAGGGGAAAATGGTCAATTTTCATCTATTCTTAACTATCTTTAAAACGTTTTTTTTTAATTATAAAATAAATATGAGAGGTAGATATCGCACTAGTGCGCGCAAATTGTTGCAGACAAATTCAGATAATTATTGTTGTAATTTGATTTAGTCGGCTAATAGCAGCGAGCTAAACAAAGCGTGTCCGTGGCGTGACAATAATATATCTAAAATGCCAAGCTATCTCTTTCTCTATCATACGTTCTGTATTATTCATCGCAGTCGTAATTGAAAACTGCTATATACCTATAAGTACATATTTGTAATAACAACACAACGTTATCTGAACGCCGCTCAGTATGAACGTAGCTTATCTTTCCTTTATAATATCATTGCTTGAGAGCCTCACAGTAAGCCCTTTCATTTGATCTGTCTCACGGTGTAGTGTGCAAATTTGTCTCCCAAAAGAAACCCCCAAATTAAAAATTAATTTATTTAACGTAACACGTCCGTGTTTGGGTCACAGAAATTAAGTAACAAATTTCAACCTAATCGGTCCATTAGATTTGGAGCAAATGGCTGTGACACACGGACAGACAGACACACGAGTAATTTAGAGTGCTACCGTTTTTTTCATTCGGACCTATGGAACCCTAATACTGACTTTTTCTATATTATTATTATTGAAACTTTTTAACCAACTTTTACTTTTTATTTGACACAAATCATCTGCCTAGCCTTCCGCATCTATGTTTGGGTGAGTTTCCAGTCTAACCAGATGCAGCTGAATACCAAAAACTACCACCATCATTATTTAAACCAAAAAATCAAAATCAAAATATTTTATTTCACATAAACCTACATGGGCACGTATGAAACTTCAGAAGCTAGGTGCATGGTTCCAAATTGGTCGTTTCCTATTGAGAAGAGCCGGCAAGAAATTCCATGGTTACCCTTTTAAAAATAATTGGACCCACCACCATTCCATACCATTATTTACCATTTTACATTATTTACCATTATTTTACATGGATCTACTGCCTACTTGACCTTCACAACCCATTAAGGTAACACGATACCTCTTGGTTTAAACTGGTTGTCAGACATTCGAGCTTTTGAGTACTCGTAACGACTGTCAAAGATTCACGAATGACAGCCGGGATCGTGTGCTTTCCGAAGCACCAAAAGACCTCGACTCTCGGTATGAAATGGATGGTCACTGACCTCGGCTAGATCATTCCCTACTTAGCCACCAACCTTCTTTATTCGACCACTTTGTATGTATGTTTGTATGTCCGCGATTTTTGCATTGTCATTTCGAATTTTAATAAACCTTCAACCCAAATAAGTAAAAATATTGTAAACTTATCTAAAATCGCGCAAAGATAAGTAGGTTTATCTATGGAATGCACCTTTCCTTTGTTAGAAGTAAGAACTGATTCATTTTTCCTTCTCAGCAGTAAAGGAAAAAAATAAAAAGGTAAATGGAATCGACAGCTTATAGACTAGTGCTGGTCAACAAAAGGAAATGGATTACTTCGAACTAGCTCTGAAAGATTGGCTCGAGTACTTTTACAATTAAACTACTGCTACCCTTTTGAAACCTTTTATTTATTTCTTTCTTTCTTTATTTTAAATAAGAGATACCCACTGTATAAGGATTTTGTCTGAAAGATTTTTTGAACCGACTTCAAAAAAAGAGGAGGTTATGTATTCGGCGAGTTTTTTTTTAGGGTTCCGTACCTCAAAAGGAAAAAAACGGAACCCATAAAATATGACTTCGTTGTCCATCTGTCTGTCTTTTTCATTTGATTTATGATTCTTTTTCATTTGGTATAAGAAGACCGCGTGGTGGTCACATAAAAATTTTATTAATTTGCTTGAGCAGTTTTTTTTTTGTGTCAGCTTGAAAAATACGTATTAACTCAACTTTGTCTTTTTTGATGATGCTTAGGTAATTTCCAGTCACTTTTATTTATACAGCAAGTTATTTACATACGAATTATTTGTATGGGGTAGCTATACCACAAGAAAAAAGTTGTTTTTTAGGATTCCGTACATTAAAATGAAAATGTGTGATGGTGGGCTCCTGCCCGATGGTTGATATTGAGATGTTGTATATATGCCAGTCGCGCTGTAAACTCTGCTTGCGCGATGCAGGATTTGCGTGACGTCAGGTCTGTAGTGTAAGTAGTTCGCATGTGGCGTTGTAAATGCCGCCACACACTGATTAACTGGCAATATCAGCATCGGTTTAGTTTCTAAGATAGGGTTTAAGACTGCTGCTGCGGCTGCTGCTCCTGTTATTAAAGCATTAACCCTTCCGAGGAAACCGATACAGCACTGTCCAGCAAAGCAAGAGTGCGATGAGGATGGCTTCACCAAAATTCAGAAGCAGAAGGAGCCTACTTGTCGCAATCAATGCGGTACTGAACTGATAGGACCAAATATGCTGCTACGTCCAGCGATACCTACGATGTTGCTGTATGTGTCCCGACTGCATCACTCCACGAAGGTTAAGGAGATCGTGGAAAACATGAAGGTGAAGACCAACTGGACCTTGAAGGTCGAGAAGTTGAATCCGCGTCACAACACTATGTTCAAATCGTTTGTGGTGCGGGTTCCGACACACCTTCTCGACACGTTCCTAAAGAAAGAGTTTTGGCTGAAGGGTCTAGTCTACCGACGTTTTCATGGCAGGCTATGCGAGAACGCGCAGCGTAACACGACGCCGTCACTTCGTGTGTGGTTTATTAGTTATGTTTTATATGTATTATTATATATATTAGGCAGAGATATTGCCTACACCCTCATTTTAGTAGATAATTATTTTTCCCATGTAATAAAGGGTTTTTTGGCACAATTCTAGACTCAGACTTACTGCTGAGAAAATCCTTAAATCAATAACACTGCCCCATCTGGAGATAGAACCCAGTATGACCATGCTCAGCTGACGCCCTTGCGTCTTGCGACCACTGCAACAACGATGCAATCCAATAAAACAAAATACCTTAATCTTTTTTATATACAAAACATAATCACAATAAATCTACACGTACATCTTTAAAATTACAAATCTAATTAAAGAATTTCGCTTGGAAATATACTTACGTGTGAAATTCCAGACATTGAAAGTGCAACGCAACGAGCTTCAGCTCCATAATTATGAGATCCCCAAGGAGTATGGCGTAACCTTTCACCTTATTAACTCCCTTTGGTCTTGGCTAATTTGCCTAGAAAACGCCTCAACAGCCCTTGAGAGGCCGGTAACGACGTGACGCGAATTAAAGAACCGAAGGGAACCGAAACGTTTTACGTAGCACCAAAGCTCATTTAATACCAAATAGGAAGGCCTTTGATATCTTTCTTTGAATTTTTAAAGTAGACTTAGTTATCGGTAAATAATGTCCTATGTTTAAATACGACCTTTTTGTTCTTTGACAGTATTTTTGACGCAATGTTCTTTTTTTTTGTAGTTACGATGGAATGGGGATAATTTTTATTTTATTCAGTGCTAATTTTTCAATAGTCATATAGCTCTTATCTGAATAATAAATAATTAAATTTGACAGATTTGTATAGAAAATATGTCAAACTGTCATATTTATTCTTCAGATAAGAGTTATATGACTATTGAAAAATCTGCTCTTAATGTTTTAAGTTAAAATAAAATATTTTAGTTTCACAAACAGCTTTTTTTAAATTGCTAAAATAAAAAAGACTTACACGAAGTCAAAAAGGCTCCTATCTCAGCATAATGCTACTACAGCCTGAAATATATCCAGAAAAATATGAAAAATGCATACCCCGTCTTATATTTTAAGCAAAACCAACAAGAGTTACTCATATTCGATTTATATAAACATTCTTTTCATGGAGTCTTCAAGAAAAAAATCGCTTACTATTAATCTCAGGGCCATATAAGCCAAAAAGGTTTTAAGGAACATTCAAAATCTTCTTGGAATCTATAAGGGCTTTGAAAAGACAAATCTGGGGTAAAATATTTGTCGTGTGAAAGCTTAAGAGGGCCGGGATGAAGCACTCAAATTCAACGAGGACTATTTATAAAGATTATTGAACCAACGTATATCGACTTCAGACTAAATGAACCGGAAATTCTTTTAAAAAGGAATCCTTTTGTGTACTGGAAGTTGTACATTCCTAAAATTCTATTACTTAGGTATCTACATAATTTTGGATATCGATATCCAAAAATAATCTTAAATTTCGCTTACATGAATCAAAGGTCTTCGGGAATAAATTCTCTGAAGGTTGGTGAAAATAACATCAAAATCCATTTTGTAGCTTAGAACAACTAAGGGCACAGAGATACGGAAAGCAACTATGCTACTATTTATTACACAGCGTGCATTAGAAATGTGCGGCCATATTTCTGAGACACGCTGTATATGGGTTTGGTATGTATATTATAAGAGTTTAGTAGAACTCAAACATTATCAACTGTCCCATACGTTTGGGTATTGAAGTTTTGTATGGGACAGCTGTTAATTTTTCGCGTTTATGATGTTGGTCATACGGAGAAAGTTGTTTGATGGTTACCACAAATTTCTAATACATGCTGTAGATGTATATTAAACAGATCCTATGAACATAACATTGATTCCGTAGCCAAATTGTGTTAAGTATAAACCGCCACAATCATGTATTGGTTAGGTACTACTAAATATCGTTGAATTTAATTACGTGGTCGTGTTTGCTGAGCCACGAACTTGGTTACTAGTTACGCAGTCAGTGTAAATGACCGACCGCCACAAACCATCACTATCAAACGTTTTAGACGACATAGTTCTGGG
This sequence comes from Cosmia pyralina, assembly GCA_946251885.1. NCBI lineage: Eukaryota > Metazoa > Arthropoda > Insecta > Lepidoptera > Noctuidae > Cosmia > Cosmia pyralina. Next base: position 12,779,299 of record OX276364.1, read on the forward strand.
AACAAATCAAATTAATAATTCTATGAAGTAATTTTGATTGATTTACCTTACATTACCTTCGGTGCCATTTGTGTCTTTTTGTCACACATTGTCTGGATCATTGTATATCCAAAAGTATAGTACATCCTTCTGCTTGGTAAAAGCGCTGTGTATCTTTTAGGTACACGTTTTCTATACATTTATTCAATCAATCAATCAGCCTAGACTTTTCCCAACTATGTTAGGGTCGGCTTCCAGTCTAACCGGATGCAGCTGAATACCAGTATTTTACATGGAGCGACTGCCTATCTGACCTCCACAACCCAATTACTGAGTAATATGATACGTTTCGGTAAGACTGGTTGTCAGACTTTCGGGCTTCTGACGACCCGTAACGACTGTCAAAGATCCACGAATGACAGCCAGGACCAGCGGCTTAACGTGCTTTCCGAGGCATGGAGGAGTCTCGGTATGTAAAGATAGTCCCTTATCTACGGACCAACCCCGGCAAGCGTAGCTTAACCTAATGGATTGAGCCGTGCGGCTGTTATTACTTAGCCACGCGCTCCTCTTTCTATACACTTCTTATGCATAAAATAAAGCCAGTCGCATTTTTTCAGTACATAAATGGTCTGAGAAACGGTTATTTTTCAAAAAAGCAATAGACTTTTGAATTTTTGGGTGATTTATTCTCTGATACCTAGGTAAAGGGTAATATCTGGAATACCTAGGTAAATAAATACAATTCTGGCGTAGCATATGTCATCAAGACTAGGCAGAAGCTGACATAATATGATACGCCAGAATTTTGTTTATTTACGTTTTTATTTTGATTACTACCAAATCACAGCACAAGACGAACGGAAGCTAACAGTTAGTGACAGCTGTACGCAAATTGTGCAGCACGAATATTATTTGGACTGCCGTCTCTAGTCACTGCCGGCCGCGCGACGATTCTATGCTCTGTGATCTAATCATTCAGCCGCATATATCTCAATGAGCTGAATGGCTGCTAGACCCACACCTCCCCCAAGAATTGCCTCAACGAATGATCCAGCACTGTAAAACTACTCAGTGCTACTTTACAAAATGAATCATATAATGTTGACGCTATAATTATACTTCAAATGAGGAGGAGCTCGTGGCTACGTAATAACATCTGCACGGGTCGATCCATCAGGTTAAGCTACACTTGCCGCGGTTGGTCCGTGGATGGGTGACGATCTTTATATAGGTACCGAGAGTCCTCCGTGCCTCGGAAAACACGTTAAGCCGTTGGTCCCGGCTGTCAATCTTTGACAGTCGTTACGGGTCGTCAGAAGCCCGAAAGTCTGACAACCAGTCTTACCAAGGGGTATCGTATTACCCAGTTACTAGGTTGCGGAGGTCAGATAGGCAGTCGCTCCATGTAAAATACTGGTATTCATCTGCATCCGATTAGACTGGAAGCCGACCCCAACATAGTTGGGAAAAGGCTACGCAGATTGATTGAATTGTACTTCAAATAAAAACTTATGTTCATCGCATTAAAATTGAAAAGCAATGCATTAGTTAAATTGCTTTAGTACTTATGTTCACTTAGGTCCATCGTTCACGATGCTGAGTCAAAAGTACCCAGTCACAAACTCAAGTTCCTAACGAGAACCCAGAATTTCACAGTAGGTACTAATATTTCAATGGTAGCACCTACACGACGAAACCAATCACAAACTAGTTAATTACGCGTTCCTTATGAGTAGCGTCGTGGATGACGGCCCATGACATGACTCTGTACTTGTAATTATTACTTACAATTCAGCTTAGGGTTGGTGATAGTTTGGTTCTTTTGCTATGATGATTTATATAACACTTTCTACGCAGAGTTATTGGTAATACGTCGGCATTCCATTGAGGGAATGCAGGAGTGTTCATTTGCAACCAAATAACAATAATTTTCGATTTCTTTGGGTTCCATACCTCAACAGGAAAAAACGGAACCCTTATAGGATCACATCTTTGTCCGTCTGTCTGTTTGTCAGTCTGTCAAGGCCCCTTTTTTCAGAAACGCGTGGAGGTATCACATTGAAATTATATTCAAATACGTAAGTCTATGGTATCTTTCAAAAAATGTAGCTTCTAAGTCAACTCAATAAAAAAATACGGCCATTTATTCGACTCGCAAATCAAAATCTATATGGGAACCTACTTACCGTTGACATAGAATCATGAAATTGGCAAGAAGCAAGATCTCACAGCACAAGTAAAGAAAAAAGTAAAAAAATTGTTAATTTGTAATTTCATCACATAAAAATATATTTTTTTAGGGATTACAAATTTAAATTTGCAGTTGGACCGTGACGTATATCAATGTATGGGAGAACATGTTTTTCAACTACTATGTTAAGTTTGTTTTTGGGATAGGTTCTTTTCAACTACGAACCCATTATTGTGCGTGAGATAAAACCCATCATTTATAAGGTAACGAGAAACCTCTTCTGCAATCTTTAAATTAAGTACTTACTTACATGTTAGACTTACATGTTACATATATTTCATGTAGGTACGTTAGTAAAGCTTAGTTGAATTAACAGGCTCATATGAGAACATTTAAGCGGAGAATTTAATTATCTAGGTTCCATTCTGTAGGTACGCACTAATTTCTAGTCATGTCTGACCTTGCTGATTGAATAATATACATGTCGGAACGTCAGGATTTACTCAGTTAGATTTAGACAGACATGTGGGCAGAAGATGGGTTTCGTGCAATGAAAACACACTGGGTGCGATACACGGCGTTTAAAATCACAATCTAACACAATCACTAAGCACAACGAATCGAATACAGTTCCGTGGCATAGTAACCCCGATGTTGCTCCGATGCGATCCGACACTAGACTGTTCTGCGAGGTTAGAACATCACGACTCTGTAGAAGCGCGCTATAGGCGTGGGCACCTCACGTGATGTCGCCTGTGGCGCGCCTGCGATTCGTTACGCGTCCGTACTATTGACCGGATCCGACATACATATACTTTGAGTTTTAACTGACTTTATATTGGACATTACTGACATCGGTGAAGGAAAACATCGTGAGGAAATCTGGACTTCAATCTGGACGCCAACCCGTCTTGAGCAAGCATGGTGATCAATGCTCGTGCCTTCTCTGTATGAGAAGAGGCCTTTGCCCTGCAGTGGGACAATAATAGGCTGGTATTATTGTTATTCTAAAGTAGTATCTTTTTTGGAGCTCGTGGCTAAGTAATAACAGCTGCACGGGTCGATCCATCAGGTTAAGCTACACTTGCCGCGGTTGGTCCGTGGATGGGTGACGATCTTTACATAGGTACCGAGACTCCTCCGTGCCTCGGAAAACACGTTAAGCCGTTGGTCCCGGCTGTCAATCTTTGACAGTCGTTACGGGTCGTCAAAAGCCCGAAAGTCTGTAACCAGTCTTACCAAGGGGTATCGTATTACCCAGCTACTGGGTTGTGGAGGTCAGATCGGCAGTCGCCCTATGTAAAATACCAGTACTCAGCTGCATCCGGTTAGACTGGAAGCCGACCCCAACATAGTTAGGAAAAGGCTAAGCAGATTGATTTTTGTCAGACTATCGGGCTTCTAACGACCCGTAACGACTGTCAAAGATCTACAAATGACAGCCGGGACCAACGGCTTAACGTGCTTTCCGAGGCACGGAGAAGTCTCGACATATAATAGATGGTTACCCATCCATGAACTGACCGCGGCAAGCGTAGCTTAACCTTCGGTCGACGCGTGCAGCTGTTATGATTTTGACACGTGCCCCACGAAATCATCAAACGCCAATACTATTAGCCAACACACACCATGAATTTCAAATATTCAGCAACTCCTAAAATTTCTCTGTTCATACCGCGTCATGGTTTGGATAGTCAGGTGTCAAGTGCCGACTGACGGCGTTCTGCAGTCAGTCAGTTTCAGATCAGGACAACCCTTACTTTGAGCAGCTGATCCTTTGTGAGGCTGACAACATAAATAACACAGAGTAATAAAGCTACAGTGGTTTATCTAGGCAGTGACGTTGAATTAATTACAATCGGGCGCTCGCTAGATAAATACGTATCCGTCCGTGCGAAGCTGCCGCGCGCTCGAACTTTTGAGTAACTGAAACTGACTGAGATTTCAAAACGAGTCGTTTCGGCTGGCCTTTTTTTTGGATATTGGAAAAATAAAGTTATCTATTGTTCTATAACAAAATTAATATCTAATTCATATCTAGTCTAGTCTATCTTTTTTAAGAAACAGTTATTAGTTTCCTGTCGGTCCATAGGAATATTTTGTGTACAAGCCGTGTATGAGTGGCTAGGCGTTGCGCGTGCACAAAAAATGTTCGGGGGCGTGAGAGGGAGCGTCGCGCGTGGGAGCCGCGGGTGTGACTAAATATCAAACGGTCGCTGGCGTTTTTTGTTGGCATTATCCTTGCAGATTATAAAGGTACCTATCTACGTATAATAATGCCTTATTTTGATACTTAATGTGTTTTCGATTATAATCTGTTTTAAAAGTTTTTTCCAACAATTATTATCTATTATTCTTTGAATAACATGGAATAAAATTAATGAAAAAACATTGACGAATTTGATGTTATAAAATTAACCTCAAAATATTAGGTGGCACAACAAATTGGCATTCACAAGTAGGTACCTTTGTTTTCTGATCAATTTGGTAACATTTTCATCAGATACTTTTGGGACAGACCATAAATTACACAGCGGGGAAAAAACCTTTTCATACCTCGTATACATTCATGTAAGTTTTTACTAACACTAGACCATAACGGTCTAGTGTTAGTAAAAACTTACATATAAGGGCCCATTCACACGTACCACAATTAACCACACCACATCGCATCGACGAAATGTGGATAAGCAGCGGTTACCTACGTGTGTAGCTGCAACATCTTGCAGTTGCGTTTTAGTTGCGTTATCGCTAGTAGTTGCTATGTGGTTACGACGTGACTAGGACAGATCGTTGTGTTCATAATGTGGCCGGCCGCTAGTGCGCAGTCTCGCTGGTGGTTGCGTTATGGCTATGACGTGGCCTTGATGTGGACGGTATCGCACACGGTTGATTTTGACGGTCAAATCTGGTCCGTGTGAATAAACTATTCTGTATCCACTAGGTTATTCGCTTTTTGACATCTGTCAGTTTCATACTAACAAATATTTGTTTAGCGAATTTGATCCTTATTACAACTATAAATTGTCCAATTGACAAGTGTCAAAAAGTGAATAACCTAGTGGACAGAGTATATTCATTTTCATATAAATTAGCGCCCGTCCGCGTGTTGTCTTTGTGGTGTGGTTATGGTACGTTTGATCGGGTCCTAAATGTCTTTGCAACAACATTAGATGGCAGATCAACAGGGATCGTTAAATCCTTCAAAGCCTTGCTTACATCGTAAAAGATTACCTTCTGAGGAGCGATGCATTCCTCCGTGATCTTAGGATAACGATTAATGATCTTGAGGGATTTGTTTACGTCACGGAAAGGTACCTACTGTCTATTCCCAAAGTATCTGATTAAAATGTAAATAATATTATTAAATTGTGATTGAAAAATTATCGATGAAAATTCAAATAAAAACATCTTTAGGTCTCATGTACACGACGCCGGAGCCGCACCGGCGCCGGACCGTATGTTTGTGTTTACGAATGAAAACTGCACAGGTACCGCAGCGGAGCCGCACCGGGTCCGCGTGTACACCGCATTGATACCGAGTTATATAGTAAAACAATGAGCATGTGGTCTAGCGCCGCCGCCGGCCATAATAAGCCTCAAGGTGATTTAAAAGATGCCCGGAGCGGGAGAAGTCATTTGATGATTTCCCATCCACAAAAAAAAAAAAGGTGATTTAAAAGATACATCGATAATTTTGTTTTTAAAATTCCTTTATGTAAAACCAAATGTTTAAGGTAAAATCATTTGGATTTTACCTATGTGTTATTTGACTATATTGACTACTGCTGGTACCGAAACATGATTAGGTACTTGAATTTCTTTTGATAGAAAATAGTAGATTATTAACCAAGGGGATAAAGCAGTGTCTTCTGTCGCGGGTGACGATTTAAATCGCGAGCTTAACGAAGGACTCGAGGTTTACTCCCGAGCGTAGCGAGGGTGTTAAAAACTTAAATCACGAGCGAAGCGAGGGATTTAAGACGAGTCCTGAGTGTAGCGAGGGATTTAAGTTCACCCAAGACTAAGACAGCTTTATCACCTAGGAAAATACTCTACTTTTCGTACCATTTGCGAAAAAATTAACACAACAATAATATGAGATAAGCATTTATTAAAAATAATGACAATTAAAAGTAAAAGTTAACATTCGAAACATTGGTCCAATTATTTATAGAGAGAGTTACATTTTTGTTTGGTACATTTATTGTTGATGAGTTGATTTGAGTATTTCTCTGTTCTTGCATCTGAGGAACTTGCGTTTCACTGTAGATAGTATACGTCGGAGATAGTGGTGGTGGTGCATCGTGAGTTACGGACGAAGATAAGATGCCGGAAGTTGATGGTTGTGGCTCTGATGGATTAAGTTTTATATTTTTGTTAATTTGACTGCTTAATATGGTTTTATTCGCCATTGAGCTTTCGATATAACCCTCAGCTACTCTATCAGAGCTCCAACTAGCGTGTCTTTTTATTGACGTAATATCTGCCCCTGAATCCGCCAAGAAAGTCGCAGAAGTTCTTCTAAAGCAGTGACCGGTGTAAAGTTCAACATCTTTAAGTTTTAAATATTTAGCAATTTCCTTTGGCATATTGCTAATTTTATTTTTGCCGATGGCTTGTCGAGTACATTTCCCATTCCGATAGTTTATAAAAAATCTATTGTTTTCCATGTTGGTGGGACGTAATGCTTGGTATTTATGAATGATTTTAGTATATTGTCCTTGTACAATGAATGACCGATTTTTCTTTGTCTTAGTTTCCTTTACATTAATCAGCAGTAACTCATTGGAATGATTTTCAACGTCCTCCACCTTTAAGTTTACAAGTTCACATCCGCGGCAAGCACCATTGAGTCCAAAAATTAAGGCCACCTATAACAAAGATAAAAAACTGGTAAATATATAGAATAATTACCATTACTAAGATACGAAATATTCATAGTTAAATCATGTATACTTACTTTTGTGGCCAGAAAAATTTCGTCAGGAGCTTCATTAAGAAATTTTTCCACATTTTGAGTCGTAAAAATTTTAGACTTCTTTGCGCAATGCCCTTCTGATTTTCTTTTTAAAAAAGCCAGTAATTTCGTGAATCCATTTATTTCAATACTGTGTTTGATGCTTATTGTAGCTTTCAGTTTTGAGTATATGCACCAAAGTGTATTCGGATTCTTTGTCTTGGATAAATAATCAAAATAGACAAGAAGTACTGATTCTGAAATTGATAGGCCTTTCGCGCTTCTCCACGTTGAAAATTCTTCATAAGTTTTTAAATAATTTTCCTTGGATTTTGTTGGAAGCAAATTATTTATAATTGCGGCAGCATTTGCACTGATGGAATTCGACAATTCACTGTCACTGTCGCTTTGATTTAACATCGTAACGTATTTTTAGAACATTAACTTATTTATAAAAATAAATTAAAATAAACTTAACGTTTCTGTATTTGAAGAAAACAAAAACGCGGCAAATTCCTAGACTAATATTTTTTTGTCGGAAACGCAAAGGCATCAAGCTCATACGGCCTCGTCGGTTTTCGTAATTTTATTTAATAATCATAACTGCATAATAAATGCGTATTCATTTTTCAAAAAGATGTATAATGCTTTATATACAAACTCAATGGTGTAAACACAGATGTAGTTCAGTATAAATTTCGGTAAGTAATCCAAATTTAAATCACATTCCCTAGAGGATGAATGAAATTCAGTACAATTTTCTTTCCCTGTTTTTAACAGATTAAAAATGACAATTGTTATGTTCGCTTTTTGTGGCATAGAATGTCACTTTTTTGAGCAAGTGGTACGAAAAAAATATTTTTATATAAGACGTAAATAGCTCCTTATTGTGCAGTAAAATTTGCTTTAAATCGAAGGTATTTGAATATGTTAAGAACTTACTAAGCTAAAAATTGATTTAAGTACAGCATTTGTCATAAGTCTACATTTAAAAGAAGCGCATTTAAATTCCGGTGCGCGTGAAGTCTTCCATCTCGCACGTCAAACTAGACAGCCATAACGCCATTTCACTTACACACCAGCACCCTAATTGCGTAACAAACTATCGATCGGAATCTGAATCATTTTGAAGCAAATTGCTAATCCACTGCTTTATATGTTCGAAAAATTTCACTGCTCGACAATGTAAATAACGCAATGAATGTTGTAGGCTGCCTCAAGAGATAAAAAATGAAACTAGATTCACTCCGTTTAACAGTAAATTGAAAACATTTCTTTTGGAAAATTGCTACTACTCAATTGAGGAATTTTTTAATCAGAAATAATGACATAATTAAACAAAAAATAATAAAATAATTATATAATGAAATAATTGAATAGATAAATAATTAAAAAAATTAATAATTACAAATGAAATAATTCAGTCATACTTAAATAATTGAATAATTAATAAGAAAATACCTACTTGAATGAATTACTAAATAAATAATACAGACGCCTGCCTCGCTCACAGACATTTTACACAACCAGAGAGAGAGAGAGAGAGAGTACCAGAGTTAATTAATTATGTTAATGTGCATGCGTTAGAATGTTAAGTTAGTGTGTTGTTGTGTTATGTTGATATTTATTAGATTGATTAATCGTACATAATGATAGAAGGTATAAATTTCATTATTGTGTCATTATAATTTAAATGTTTGCTAGTTAGCCCTCAAAGTTTGCGATGCCTGGAAAAGGCCGCTAAGTTGTAAGTACCTACTTTTGTAAAAGACCTCAAAATGTACACTTAGCATGCAAATAAATCTTTGACTTTTGACTTTTGAACTGTCAAAATGAAACCGATTCCGATTGATAGTGTTACGCAATTAGGGCACGGGTTAAACCACACTTCGATATATGCTCTTATGTAGGTATTCAAATAATCGAATCAAAGCAAAGCTTAATTTGTAGGGGTTTGTTGGTAATTTGTAGGTTGGTTTGCGGTTTGGGTTTGTTTGTTTGTTGGTAGTTTGTAGGTTGGTTTGGGGTTTGGGTTTGTTTGTTTGTTGGTAGTTTGTAGGTTGGTTTGGGGTTTGGGTTTGTTTGTTTGTTGGTAGTTTGTAGGTTGGTTTGGGGTTTGGGTTTGTTTGTTTGTTGGTTGGTTTGGGGTTTGGGTTTGTTTGTTTGTAGGTAGTTTGTAGGTTGGTTTGGGGTTTGGGTTTGTTTGTTTGTAGGTAGTTTGTAGGTTGGTTTGGGGTTTGGGTTTGTTTGTTTGTAGGTAGTTTGTAGGTTGGTTTGGGGTTTGGGTTTGTTTGTTTGTTGGTAGTTTGTAGGTTGGTTTGGGGTTTGGGTTTGTTTGTTTGTAGGTAGTTTGTAGGTTGGTTTGGGGTTTGGGTTTGTTTGTTTGTTGGTAGTTTGTGGGTTGGTTTGGGGTTTGGGTTTGTTTGTTTGTTGGTAGTTTGTAGGTTGGTTTGGGGTTTGGGTTTGTTTGTTTGTTGGTTGGTTTGGGGTTTGGGTTTGTTTGTTTGTAGGTTGGTTTGGGGTTTGAGTTTGTTTGTTTGTAGGTAGTTTGTAGGTTGGTTTGGGGTTTCAGTTTGTTTGTATGTAGGTTGGTTTGGGGTTTGGGTTTGTTTGTTTGTAGGTAGTTTGTAGGTTGGTTTGGGGTTTGGGTTTGTTTGTTTGTAGGTTGGTTTGGGGTTTGGGTTTGTTTGTTTGTAGGTAGTTTGTAGGTTGGTTTGGGGTTTGGATTTGTTTGTTTGTAGGTTGGTTTGGGATTTGGGTTTGTTTGTTTGTTGGTAGTTTGTAGGTTGGTTTGGGGTTTGGGTTTGTTTGTTTGCTGGTAGTTTGTAGGTTGGTTTGGGGTTTGGGTTTGTTTGTTTGTTGGTAGTTTGTAGGTTGGTTTGGGGTTTGGGTTTGTTTGTTTGCTGGTAGTTTGTAAGTTGGTTTGGGGTTTGGGTTTGTTTGTTTGTTGGTAGTTTGTAGGTTAGTTTGGGGTTTGGGTTTGTTTGTTTGTAGGTTTGTTTATGGGTTTTGGGTTGTATTTGTAGGTTGCTTGTGGTTTATGGGTGTAATACAAGTTGGCATCCACAGGTACGTTTTGTGATCCATTTGTTTACATTTTTATCTGATACTTTTGGAACAGAACACACCACGTCATATCAAGCTATACCTACATAATCCAGTATAAGGAGACCTCACCTCGTATAGGTTTTCCATACAATAAGATATTCGATTATATGGAAATTGAAATATTTATGTTTACTTGAGCCTTTCTCCCGACTTTAATCGGCCTTCAGAATATCGATTTGCTAAAGAGAATATTCGTACTTAACTGCCAAAATGTGGATGTACGTAGGTACACCTCTACCTATCCTTTCGGGGATTACATGTTATGTTTTCAAGAAAGAAGTGTTCACTTTAGCGCGACCAAAAAAAAATGAATCACATCAAACAAACGTTCTCAATAAAATATAATAGAATAGAATAGACATTTATTTTGCAAATATGGGTAATACATAATAGAATAATACAAGAATACATAAGAATATATATGAAGAGTACCTACATAAGATACATTAAAGCACAGCCATATTTCACCAATCGGCATGCAAACATCAATAATATAAAATAACAAGATTAATTAATTATTAACAAGATTATTGACAAGATAAAATATTAGCAATATTCACAACATTGTCCAAAAGCCAAAGTAATTTAGCAAATTTTTTTCTGTAACTAAAACTCAATCACACTGTAGTATGTACTTTTTATCAATTAAAAATTTACGCAGTTTTAAACAGCACTGTTGTCAAGTCCTTCCAACCACTTTGTAATTTATTGTAAATAATTGTATAAATACAATAAACACTTCTGTGCATGAAAGTAGTTCGACACGGTAATTGACATAATTTACTATTGTTACGCCTATTTCTTGAGAATACATCACTTGGACGATACAAGACGACTTGGATATTGCTTCACAAACATAGCTACTTTGAAAATATAAATACAAAGAAGTGTCAAGATAGGTATTGTACGATACGTTCAATATTTTATTTATAATAAATAAAAGTAATAATAATAAAAGATTTATTGAACAAAGTGGTTGAACAATCGAACACTTACAAACAACACCATGCGTATACAAAAATAGCGTATTACAATTATATAACCACTAGTGTTATAAGCAGTCTCTGTATGAACTCTGGTATCCAAGAAAAGAGTTGTGAGAGTTGAACTTGTGTTATGGATACCAGCATTCTCACATAAATGAAATACATAAGTTACATTGGTTGCAACAGACGACGATGTCAAGAGTGGCGCAGTACCTATACAGGAGAGGAAGCCTTTTGTAGAATGTGTGTAAGTGTAGTGTTAATCACACTAATATTTTAAAGAAGAAAGTTTGTGAGTATGTGTGTGTGTGTGTTTATACGTTTGTTACTTCTTCACGCTCAAATGTCGGGCCCAATTTTGATAAAATTTGGTATAGAGGACACCCAGGATTAACACATAGGCTATTTATTATCCCGGTCTATGCTGTTAAAACCGCAGCGCGCAACTAGTGTGAAAATAAAACAAAATAATAATAATGATAATGATATACATATAATGATTTTAAATTCGCTTGAATGACTGAATACAATCAAAATCATTTTACTTCCAGCCTGCAATAATTGTAACATGTTAGAGTGCCTTTGGCAGGCCACCTTTGCAGCTCCTATAAAGCTACGGTTTCCTGGAAGAGTGGTGGCCGCCACATAACGGCCGCAATGACGCCCGTCATAAAAATGATGGCAGCGAAGTTTGACATTCCAGTATCACAAAACGCTCTCTAGAAAAACACACCAACTTCTATACTTATTATACAAAAACTTTTTTTCAAATAAATACAATCGACTTCCAAAAATAACACTACAAAGTGAAAAATAACTTTAATTTCGGAAGTCGGTGTCTGGTTACATGTATTTTCGTTTTTTGCCACCGACTTCCGAAATTAAAGTTATTTTTCACTTTGTAGTGTTGTTTTTGGAAATCGGTCGTATTGTTTTGTAAAAAAGTTTTTATTTTGCACTTTTTAGCTGTGGTACCTACCCCACACAAATTCTAATGGTACCACTACCTCCTGCAAAAGCAACCAGAATATCATCCATATAAAAGTGGGGAAAAAGTACGTAGGTATTATTGAAGCTAACTCAATAACTACCCAAAGTTAATAAATTTTATATGGGACCAACTTCGAGGAAAAAACAAAAAAATTTGAAATTGGATGACTGTAAAAAGTTATGCTTGGTAATACATAAAAAAAAAATATACGTGTCGAATTGAGAACCTCCTCCTTTTTTTTCGTCGGTTAAAAATAAAGTCACTTTTCGTATCTGTCTGTGTGGCCACGTTGTTCTTCTAAACTACGCAACGGATTTTGATGCGGTTTTCACTATAATTTAGAGAATGTATTCCGAATTTTTTATATATTAGGTCTTTACCTATGAAATTGCCGTTCTGCAGTACTGGCCATTTCAAATCAAAATAATTTTTGTTTGGCTAAGAATTCTAATTTCAAATTAATTTTATTTTAAAAGCATGGATTCTTTTTTCCAAAAGTAGTCATTTGTTTATTGATTAGTGTTACATTTTCATCGCATTTCAATCTTTTTCGTCATCATGGATACGTTAAAAATTCGAGTAATTATGGAATATGAGTACCGTCGTGGCAGCAACGCGGCACAAGCGGCACGCAACATCAACGACGTTTATGGAGCTAACACTACAAACCAACGCACCACTTGTTATTGGTTTGCTCGCTTCCGTTCTGGAAATTTCGACCTGAAAAATGAACCTCGCGGTCGTCCGAAGACTTTGGTCGACAATGACGAATTAAAGGCGATTGTGGAAGCTGATGATACACAATCTACGGCTGAATTAGCAGCAGCTTTCGACGTTAGCGTTGACGCTAACGTCGAAAGCTGAAAGCAGCTCAGCTCAGCTGGCTGAGCTGTGTATTGTTTTGAAACAATATTGGTCCATTTGCGTCAAATTGGCAAGGTAAAAAAGCTTGACAAATGGGTGCCCCACGAACTCAATGATCGCCAGCGCGAAGTACGCGTCGAGACGAGCCTTGCACTGCTCAACAGACACACAAATGAAGGAATTTTGAACTGCATTGTTACCTGCGATGAAACATGGATTCTGTTTGATAACCACAAGCGCTCAGCAAGTTGGTTGGATCCTGGTTCAGCACCTAAACAATGCCCTAAACGAAAACTTACCCCTAGAAAAGTAATGGTCACTGTTTGGTGGTCTAGCGCCGGTGTGATTCATTACAGCTTCTTACCAAACGGGGTGAGCATTACTTCAGATGTGTACTGTGAAGAACTGAACACAATGATGGAGAAGCTGGCACATCTCCAACCAGCATTGGTCAATCGCTCGTCTCCGCTGCTCCTGCACGACAACGCGCGACCTCATACTGCACAGCAGACGGTCTCCAAATTGCAAGAACTGGGGTTGGAAGCTCTCCGTCATCCGCCCTACTCACCAGACCTTGCGCCTACAGACTACTACTTTTTCCAGAATTTGGATAACTTCTTGGCGGGAAAAAAATTCAATACCCGAGAGGCAGTACAAAATGCCTTTGAAGAATTTGTTGCCTCCCGTCCAGCTGATTTCTTTAAGAAGGGCATCAATAAACTGCCACTGCTTTGGCAAAGATGCATTGATTGCATGGGTGATTACTTCGATTAGTACAAATAAAAAATGCATGACAAAAATTCGTTTAAATTTTTACATACAAAACGGCAATTTCATAGGTAAAGACCTATTATATATAGAAACCTTCATGTTTTGTCAAGTCTTAAAAACCGTGCGTAGCAGGGCCGGGTCGCTAGTACTTTCATAAATAGCATTTCAGTGACTTATTCGGTAAATTGCAGACTCTGCAGTACAAATATAAGCTTACTCACGTTATTATCAACTTGATAAGTAATTACTCGTCACTTTAGCAGCTGTTTTCACGCGTCAACTAACTTAATATTAGTTATTACGGTACACAGCAAGGAAGTTGCGGATATTCGCATCCGCATTAAACAATGCGGAGCTCATCCACGCAGATTTGGATGGAAAAGGGTGAATAAGTAAAATCATAATCAACAAAATGGAAATTATAATAATTTATATCATAAACGCTCTATCTAGATCTAAATCGTTACATTTTCACGAAATAGTCATAAATAAAGAGGAAAAAAAGAAAGAGGAGGAGGAGAGGAGCGGAGTGGCTAAGTAATACCGCTGATCTGGGTCGATCCATCAGGTTAAGCTACGCTTGCCGGGGTCGGTCCGTGGATGGATGACCATCTTTACATACCGAGACTCCTCCGTGCCTCGGAAAGCACGTTAAGCCGTTGTTCCCAGCTGTCATTCGTGGATCTTTGACAGTCTGACAACCAGTCTTACCAAGGGGTATCGTAATACCCAGTTAATGGGTTGTGGAGGTCAGATAGGCAGTCGCTCCATGAAAAATACTGGTATTCAGCTGCATCCGGTTAGACTGGAAGCCGACCCCAGCTTAGTTGGGAAAAGGCTAGGCAGATTGAGTCATAAATATCTTATTAAATCCATCAAACACACATAATTTCGAGAGCGAAATTGATTTTTTACCCGACTACGGCGAAGCAAAAAGGAGAATTATGATTTTGACTGTTATGTATGTATGTATATATGTTCATCTGTTCCCTCATAACTTCTAAACTACTAATCATAATTTGACAAGTGAGGTATCGTTGGAAGCGTCTTGATTATCCGCTAGTTATAAGCTATGTGACGTCACATCAAATTCAATATGGCGCCCTCTAGAGGACAAAGTCATGAACAAAAAAAAATATTTTATAATGATACTGTGTTGGGTATCAAATGAATATCAAAAATTATATTATGTTAGCTGTTGCTCGCGGCTTTGATTGCATGCACCCGGTAATTGGTAATAATTTCTAAAATCACGCCTCAGATGTGAGCCAAAAATATTTTCTCTCCAAACCTACCCAAAATACATATAATAATTATTATTCTTCTTTAAAAATGTAAAGTGGCTCTGCAAATACTTTAAGTAAGTTTAAAAACAAAACCCGACTACTGAAAAATTACGCTCTAAAACTATGACACAAGAAAATATTCTCATCTGAAATTAGAAAAAGACAGACAAATTAAAAATCAGGAAACACACGTAATCTGTTCGATTTATGCCCTAACATGACGTGTGACTCCGGATTTTTAATTTGTGTCTTTTTCTAATTTCAGATGAGAATATTTTCTTGTTTCATAGTTTTTACAGCGTGATTTTTCAGTAGTCGGGTTTTAGTTTTTAAACTTACTTTTTTAAATGATTATATTTAATCATTATATTATTTCAATTGCTGTGAATTGAATTATGATCAGCATAGAACGAAACAGCGCTGAAATTTGTAAAAAACGTAAGAAATTTTGTGTAACGCCTTGCCGCCTTGACGGATCCCTTAAAAAAACTTGAGATCTGCATTCGCGGATGCGAACCACCAAAAATCCGCATCCGCAGCCGCGGATGTTAAAAAATTTT
The DNA here is from genome assembly GCA_946251885.1 of Cosmia pyralina. NCBI lineage: Eukaryota > Metazoa > Arthropoda > Insecta > Lepidoptera > Noctuidae > Cosmia > Cosmia pyralina. Next base: position 12,794,998 of record OX276364.1, read on the forward strand.
CAGCTGCAACATCCCTGGTACACAGTACCGACAAATGCGAATTTAAGTTTCAAAACGTGCTCATAAATTTTAATTAGTTAGCGGAATATTCTATTGTTGTACTAACTAGGTTTAAGTAATATTATCTGAATTATGCTGTATGGTAAACCGCGGCTAAACTTCAACAGCAGCAGTTCAAACAATGACGCGAATTACTGAACTTGATTACGACCTCGTCGCCCACGTCGGAAAATATCCCACGGGAACATACTATTTACCGGGATCGAAAGTACTCCATGTATTAAGACTCGCGACGCGTATTGCGCGCAACACAAACGGGGTGCCTTTGTGTTGCTCATCGCGCGACACGCGGTAGCTTTGTGTCGCGTCGCTCCTGTTTGTAGGAGCCTTTATTCCAGGTTATAAACTATCTGTTTACCAAACATCCAAATTCCATTATTGGGATAATACTAATGATTGAAATACTATCTTGAATTAATGTAAATACTGGTTAATAGACCCGTCATACTCCCGACCCGCCTTATGCCGCGGTCCCACGGCCCGCTTTCTCACAGACCAGACCGCGCCAGGCCAGGCCGACAGGCCGTGGGAACAGAAGATAATGCTAGCAAAGGTCGAATTTGCAAATTGTTGAAATATTAAAAAATTGTGCGATAATCGAATTACTTGATGAGCTCGTGGTTAAGTAATAACAGCCGCACGGGTCGATCCATCAGGTTAAGCTACGCTTGCCGGAGTTGGTCCGTGGATGGGTGACCATCTTTACATACCGAGACTCCTGCGTGCCTCGGAAAGCACGTTAAGCCGTTGGTCCCGGCTGTCATTCGTGGATTTTTGTCGTTATGGGTCGTCAGAAGCCCGAAAGTCTGACAAACAGTTTTACCAAGGGGTATCGTATTAACCAGTTACTGGGTTGTGGAGTTCAGATAGGCAGTCACTCCATGTAAAATACTGGAATTCAGCTGCATCCGGTTAGACTGGAAGCCGACCCCAACATAGTTGGGAAAAGGCTAGGCAGGCAGAACCGAATTACTTAACTGATTTCTGCCATTCCACTACTTGCTTACCTCCCAGCAATCCGTCACACGTTAGGCAGCAGGTCGTTATGAGCAGGTCACAAGTCACGGAGCGGCTTTTGAGTTTTTAACATGACTCACGGTTTTCTCGCTGGTCGCGATTCACTTGTCGCTTACTTCGCATGTATTAAAACGCATAAACATACGCTACCTATTTGTTTGACATACGCCACCTGACCTTACTCCTCTAGATTTTTATGTTTGGGATCATTATGAAAAGCTTTGTATACTCTTCACAGGTGCCTTCAGTAGAGCTACTATAAGGCAAAGAACACAACATGCAGCGGAACACAAAGTTACCATGATAGAAGTTAGAAGAAGGATGACTGTTTGTCCACCGCACCGGGAACGGGACGTCAACGAGAAACGAGATTATTCAGCCATAGTAAATGTACTGTCGCTAGTTCGGCGCCGTCATCTGTTTTCTCGTAGACGTCCCGTTCCTGGTGCTGTAGACAAATAGTGTAAGTGCTTGTATAAGGCACAGAGGAACCCATTTCGAACAAAACCTTTAAGTAAGCAACAGCAATCAGGTTCGGGTTTTAAATTATTTCAAACTCAAACTCAAAGCATTTATTTCAAATATACCAATTACAGGCACTTTTTGAATTGTCAATGGATCGGTCAGTCAGAAAGATGAAGCTAGTTGCCCATTCCAAAGCGTTGTAGATCCCTATGGAGAAGAACGGGCAGGAAACTCCACGGACACTCTTTTAAATCATAATATTTTTACAAAATATTGGTTACATCGTTCATGTTGAAAATATACATGTGAGAACAATGTAGAAAGACGTGCACGTTAAAAAGCATCCGTAATAAAAAGATAAAAGCTAAGACAACTAAATTAATTATTAAAATTAAAAATAAGTCATAGCAGCTAAGAGACGACCAGTCCCAACTGACGTTCAATAAATGCTAATTCTATTTTTTTTCGGCATTATCGACTGCCCCTCTAATTTTTTTATTTATAAGTAGGAAACTTTGTAAATGTATTAGCTTTCGAATTTTGCAATGATGGCCCTTCAATTTCATATTTTAAAGAATTCATAGTTCATGACGCATTTTGGTAAATTTTCTGAAACTAAGGCCAATGTCATGATAAACAAAGGTTTTTTCAAAAGCCTCAAAAGTCGACGTACTTAGGTATGGCAAACTATTAGAGTATGCACGTGGGCTGTATGTTTAAATACACGTGCACTAAGCAACAGGTGAACGTGACCAGCGAGTAGACCGTGAGTCATAATAAAAACTATAAAGCCGCTCCGCGACTTGTGACCTGCTCATAACGATCTGCGTGCCTAACGTGTGATTCTGGGAAGTGAGCAACTAGTGGGATGGCATAAACCAGTTAAGTAATTCGATGATCGCACAATTTTTTGCTATTTCAACAATTTGCAAATTCGACCTCTGCCAGCATTGTCGACTGTTTCATCGGCACCTCCAAATATTTTTTAAACTTTAGTACCCTCTTACATAGCTGATCAAATGAAGATGTCTTCCCCTTAATTTTCACGCTTAATGCCATAGTAAAATTTTGAGATAACTGGTGTCAAAGTTCATGTACGTCGATGATTTTTGAAAATGGTTATTAAACTTCTTCCTATAACTTTTAACTGTCTGATGTTTTAGAAAATTTGGTTAGGTATCGCATGATTTGTTAAAGTATTAGGTACCCAATGGAATAGCAATGAAGGCCATTTAATTTGAGAGTTTAGAGAAAAGTGATATATAGTGATGAATTCTGGGATAAATAAAAATTGGGTTTTCTCGAATCCCATCAATTTTTAGCTAGGTTTTATGGGGGTGCTTAATAATTGCAAACGGGTCACATTGATAAACTCCTTTTTTTGAAGTCGGTTAATAAAAGAAACTTACGACAGTAGATTCATGTTTGACATTAGTTTGTCCGAAAAATCAATCAGTTTAAATAATTGAGTAGTATAGGATACTAAGTTAATTTCAAGTTAGTCATTTTTTCACCGTCAAAAATGCGTTCCCAATAATTGAATGTCTGCATCCAGCCTATGTTGCTCTTCTGGTTGCATGAATTATTTACAATTGGCGCATAGCTCACTCACAAACGCACTACAGCTAATAGTTGGGCAAGACTCAACAATCAATCTGCCTAGCCTTTTCCCAACTATGTTAGGGTCGGCTTCCAGTCTAACCGGATGCAGCTGAATACCAGTATTTTACATGGAGCGACTGTCTATCTGAACTCCACAACCCAGTAACTGGTTAATACGATACCCCTTGGTAAAACTGTTTGTCAGACTTTCGGGCTTCTGACGACCCGTAACGACTGTCAAACATCCACGAATGACAGACGGGACCAACGGCTTAACGTGCTTTCCGAGGCACGGTGGAGTCTTGGTATGTAAAGATGGTCACCCATCCACGGACAACTCCGGCAAGCGTAGCTTAACCTGATGGATCGACCCGTGCGGCTGTTATTACCACAAGCCACAAGCTCCTGGCATTAGTTGGGCAAGACTAATGACATTAAAATTCAAAGTACACAATTAGCTAAATACTCGTAGAACTGAGACTTTAGTAACAGATTTATAACTTTCGGGAAATATTTTGAAATTGTTATGACGGTAACGGCATGGCAGTTAATTATAAGACACTTATTACTATTAGAAAATACTAGTAACCTACCCCTGCCTCACACGGGTGCAATGAACCTAGTACCTTCTGTTGTGGCGACATGACAAAACGTCGAGATTTTAGAGCTATATCTAAGCAGCTCGTGGCTAAGTAATAACAGCCGCACGGGTCGATCCATCAGGTTAAGCTACGCTTGCCGGGGTTGGTCAGTGGATGGGTGACCATCTTTACATACCGAGACTCCTACGTGCCTCGGAAAGCACGTTAAGCTGTTGGTCCCGGCTTTCATTCGTGGATCTTTGACAGTCAGTACGGGTCGTCAGAAGCCCGAAAGTCTGACAACCAATCTTACTAAGGGGTATCGTCTTACCCAGTTACTGGGTTGTGGAGGTCAGATAGGCAGTCGCTCCATCTAAAATACTGGTATTCAACTGCATCTGGATAAACTGGAAGCCGATCTCAACATAGTTGGAAAAGGCTAGGCAGATTGATTTGATTTATGTATTTGTACTCAGAAAAACCAAGCGGTCACACAGACCCACACGAAAAGGAACGAAAGCAAGCAATTAACTCACTGCGACTGCTTTATGTTCCAAAACATACGTTTTTAATTGAAAAATATACTGCAAAAGTCATAAAAAGAGTATTAAATTACGAACAAATGGCTTCACGGACAGAAAAATAATATTATTATTGTAAAATAATATTTTATGCCCACATAAAGAACATACTGTGGCTTGGTTTATCACGATTTTGGGAGCCTAACAGTTTTTATTTTTGGCGGACCATACTTTAATATTGCTATTTGTTATTAACCGACTTCAAAAAGGAGGAGGTTCTCAATTCGTCGGAACCTTTTTTTTTTTTATGGATGTTCCCCGATTACCCGAAGATGGCTAGACCGATTTGGATTTTTTTTGTTTTATTCGAGAGGGTATACATCACGATTGGTCCCATATAAAATTGATTAACTTTCCTTGGGTAGTTTTTGAGTTAGCTTCAATAATACGTATTTTTTCCCCACTATTATATGGATGATGTTCTAGTTTGTTTTGCAGGTAGTGGTATTAGAATTTGAGTGGGGTAGGTACACAACTAAAAAGTGAAAAATAAAAACTTTTTTACAAAAAAATACAACCGACTTCCAAAAACAACACTACAAAGTGAAAAATAACTTTAATTTCGGAAGTCGGTGGCAAAAAACGAAAATATATTTAACACCGACACCGACACCGACTTCCGAAATTAAAGTTATTTTTCACCTTGAAGTGTTGTTTTTGGAAGTCGGTTGTATTTTTTTGTAAAAAAGTTTTTTATAGTGAAAAAGTATTGTAGCAAACCAGGAATAAAGCACTAATGATGTATATCTAGTACTTAAGGCGAGTAGTGTTGCCAATTAGCGCCACCATTGAGAAGAAAATCATCTGACTGAAAATGTGAGCATAGAAAATTTCAAAATGTTCCATATCTTATGATTTTTTTCTCAATGGTGGCGCTAATTGGTAGTATTACTCGCCTTAATCTCTTTTAATTTTAGCCCGTTACCGCAGGGTAATTGCGTAACACACTTACAAAGTGCATTGCTTTCCATTTTGACATTTCAACAACATTCATTACATTATACGAATTTTTCATAGATAATAAAGAATTATTTTAGCCATTTCTTTTAAACTTTTGGATTTTTATTGACAGTGTTGCGCAATTAGGGTGCTGGTATTTTACTTTGTACCATCAACTTTGCCCTGCTGAACATAGAAAAAATGCCTTCCTATTATTACTACTCGTACGAGTGCAATACGAAGTGGTGCTGACTATGTTTTTATCTGCCTTAAAACCAGAAAAAAAAGTCAAGAGACAACGAAGAGCTCTGATAAAATACTCTTTTGTAATGTTTTATTGATCTCGTAAAAGAGTCAGGGGTTCAAGAAGAAAACTTTGACCACTAAACTTGTAAGTGTATCTTCGACAAATCCCTTTGTATGCCCTCTTGACCCACATACGGGAGCAATCAAATCTGATTACAAGAATTCCGAGTTCAATGTTAAAAAGTATTATGTAGGGCAGACAATAAAGAAAATTACGAAGTTTTGGGTGTTACAGAAGACTTGTAAATGGTCCTCTTAACCTAGATTGAGAGTAGTTACGTAGACATCAAAATATCACACTAAAGGCGAAAGTTTGTGAGTGTGTATGATTGCTACTTCTTCACGCTCAAATGACTAGACCGATTTGGATGAAATTTGGCACGTAGATAGCTTATACTCTGGATTAACACATAGGCTACTTTTTATCGACATACCACATGGGCGAAGCCGCGGGCGGTAGCTAGTATGAACAATTAAAAAAAAAATATTTAATAAAAAAACTTTTTTTCAAAAAAATACAACCGACTTCCAAAAACAACACTACAAAGTGAAAAATAACTTTAATTTCGGAAGTCGGTGTCGGTGTCGGTGTTAAATGTATTTTCGTTTTTTGCCACCGACTTCCGAAATTAAAGTTATTTTTCACTTTGTAGTGTTGTTTTTGGAAGTCGGTTGTATTTTTTTGTAAAAAAAAGTTTTTATTTTTCACTTTTTAGTTGTGTACCTACCCCACACAAATTCTAACACCACTATCTGCAAAACAAACTAGAACATCATCCATATAAAAGTGGGGAAAAAATACGTATTATTGAAGCTAACTCAAAAACTACGGAAGCAAAGTTAATCAATTTTATATGGGTCCAACTGTGATGTATACCCTCTCGAATAAAAAAAAAATCCAAATCGGTCCAGCCATCTTCGAGTAATCGGGGAACATACATAAAAAAAAAAAAATAAAAAAAAAAGTTCCGACGAATTGAGAACCTCGTCCTTTTTGCAGTCGGTTAAAAATTAAAACTTTTGGCCAACATTGAAAGAAAATATATGATGTAAGTTCCCTATGATTTTAATACAGTGTAAAGTCCTACACTTGATGCCTTTACTATCCCATTATCCTAACGATTTCGGTGAAAGTTGCAATATAGGACTTTACGGGGGCGAAAAATCGATCTAGCTAGGTCTCGTGTCTGGGAAAATTCGTTTTCTCTAGTTTCACCCGAGCAGAGCTCGGACGTCCAGGTACTTATTTTAATGTAATTATTTGGGTACCTAGATAGTTATCTTAAAAAAAATGTTTGATGCACCATGCCACGATCACGCACACGGAAAATGTATGCACATTACAAACATGCCATTAATGCGTCTAAAAATATATCCAAAGACAAAAAATCATTGGAATTATCCAGATTCTTTGATTAACTTATTACCCCGTGTGTGTATTACCAAATTATAAAGCATTGTATTCTATAAGTTGTGTCTATTGTTTTTGTTTATCGTTTCGATACACCTAATACAAGTTTTTTTTTTATACCTACTGGCTACTATTTATATAATAAATAAACTAGGTACCTATTACTAGTGTTCAATTTAATAATGCTTTTAGGATGCTGTTGGGACTGCCGCGGCGGTGTAGTGCTTCGGGAATGTTTGCAGAGGCTCGCACAGATGGATTCCATGCCATTATGCGAAAGAAAGCGGCCTCCTTACTACAGCGCCTGCATAGTAGTAACAACAGCATTCTAAAAATGATTGCTGCCAGAGCGGACTGTCCCTTTCAGGGACACTGGGTGGGGACAGTCCTAGGTCTGAATTAATAATATTACTGTTCAAAACTAACAATACTAACCTATGTATAAGCATTATTGTTACTAACACCAATGTACTAACATATTTATGGACCTAGTCTGAAATAAAGTTTTATTTAATTTAATTTAATTTAATTACAATATGTATACAAAACCTATAGAAATCTCAAAAAGGTGAACAAACAAAATAGGTAACAGGCTGTCTGAAATAACGTCAGTACTAATGTATGAATATATGTTTTAAACACGGCATGTTTTTGACAAGTCTTTTACTTGGAAACAAGTTAGTGTCACTACTCGTATTTTGAGTGTAAACGGAAGGTTTAAATGTATTCAAAGTCGAGATATTATCATTAGGACCGTCGTCAGTCAGACATCTCGAATATCCTAAGGAGTACCTTTGAGATAATGCAAGGCTTTGACAGCTGCCATCTTCATCGTGCCTTACTTACCTTAGCAATAAGGTCAAAATGTGGTTCACCGCAAATGTCCGCGAAGGTGTGTATGACAAAGATGGACAAAGACATCATGAACATGAACACAATTTCAGAGAAAACTTTCTTAGCATTTCGATTTTATTTAATGCTGTTCCATTTAAAATTTGTATCGTATCTAGATATTGCTTATTAGGTTGTATGAAAACAAGCCATTATTAATGAATAAGGGCCGATTTTTCAATGGTCAGATAACTTTTGTGATGACATATTTTCAGAAACAGAAACGCTACCAAACCGTTATATTTATTCCTCAGGTCAAAGTTATCTGACGATTTAAAAATCAACCCTAGCGCACCGTCAACGGTACGTCAACGAGAAACGAGATTATTCGAACCGAACGTGACGTCCCGGTGACGGTGTGCGGTGGACATTGGGACATAATAAATGTATGTATCGCTACTTCAGGCCCTCAACTTGTTCTCGTTGACGTCCCGTTGACGTGGTGGTGGACAAACTACCTTTTCAGTGCCTTAATCACTGGCAATGATCTACATAAAGTTTTATCCTACGTAAAGCAATTTAAAAATCGAAATTTCTGATAGGATTCATGTCTTTACGAAATATTTTTCTATCAATTACGAGCATTTTGCAATATTAGATCATTCCAAATAAGTACTTTTGATCCAATTTTCGTAGATACAAAATACGTATAAAAATTTGAGACAAAAGTAAAATAGGTACACGTTCTTATTTTAAAACCGAGCAAAATTACATTGTAAGCCGGGATCGTATGAAGGTACCAACTCCAATATGCTTGTAATTACAAAAGTTCCATTGTTATCTTTAATTATAGAGACCGTTATAAATCACCATTTGGATAATAAGTTCCCTTTGTAATCACCAAACCCCAAGTGTCAAAAGGGATGTAAGAATGAATGGTTATTAATAAATTTGTTATTATTTGCTTTCAAAGTTATTGTACCTAACTATAGTTAATTGGTTAAGTTCTTTTTGTACGAGTACCGAAGATTTAAAATAAAATAAAAAAACTGCCAAGTGCGTGTCGGACCACACACAATGAACGGTTCCGTAGCCAGAGGCCAAGCATTGTCATTTTTATGAATTACTGGTTTGACTGGTTTTTCCAACATATTTGGGAAAAGGCTAGGCAAAAGATGACGCCGAGCTTTTAACATAAAATACATTATGCTTTTTACCATGGTGTGTCCTTTTTTTTCTGGATGGGTAATCAATAATCATCAAATGACTTCTCCCGCTCTGGGCGGAGCGGGAGGGCGTGTCAGACTTTTACTGACTGAAACCCACTCGTGTTCCTTCAGTTGCCTGTGCCACGCCTTGCCTTCGGGGCCACGGTATCTCTTTTGAACAACCCGCGACCCTGGCGGCATCGGCCCTTACCGGATGACGAGCTATCCATTTCTCGCCGTATGCAAGACCACGCCTACGGTGGCCGGGAATCAGCTATAGATTCCCGCCGCCCAGGGCGTCTCCTGCGGCGAACTAGGGGCGTGAGGTTGCTTCTCCCTCACGCGTTCCTCCTCCTCCTGCGCGAGCATTACTGCTTCGCAGAAGGAGGTGACGGCCTCCTATGCACTCTCGCTCCACACCATGGCCTGGCCCAGGTTCGGACGCGAGAGATCGCCGCCGCCGATCGCCTCCGCGAGAACACGGCGGTGCTCCGGCCAACCCGGGCAGACCTCAACTGTATGCTCCACCGTGTCCTCCGGCCGATCCACACAATGGTGACACCCGGGCGTTGCATCCCGCCTTAACTGGGACAGGAACCTCCCGAAACAACCGTGTCCGGTGAGGACCTGCGTCAGGCGGAAGGTGAGGATGCCGTAGCGCCTCTCCAACCACTCCTCAAAGAGGGGACTTATTGCTGCAATTGTGGCGTGCCTAGCGCTGGGTTGCGACAATCGCACGTTCCATGTTGCCATGGGATCCCGCCGGACCATGGTGTGTTCTGCGGTGGCTTGGTGGTTGCAATTTCAGAGATTAATAACAATTTGTTTTTATAGAAACCCTAAAAACTCTACTATACTCCTTAATCATTTCTTTTCTCATGAACTATACATTTACAGGGTGTATCAGAAAGGTGTGGTCAAATTTAAGGGTGTGGTATAGGACTATCAAACTGAACATCTTTCTTCATGGGACCATCATCGTAATCGAGAAAAAATTTTCAGTTATCCCGTACAAAGCTTCAACTCGACCCAAATGATGCGACGGCAGATAATTTTTCTCGAATTCGATGAATAAAGACCAAGGAGAAAGTTGTTCAGTTTGATGGTCTGTACCACACCCTTTTTGACCACATCTTTCTGGTAAACCTGAATATTTCAAGCTATGAAGCAAACACCTGTAAAGGAAAAAAAAAATACGTACATTTTTTAAACTTATAATAAATTCCCAAAATTACACTTTTTGTCTATGGTGTAGTTTTAGAAGTTTGTGGGTAAGTACTTTAGAGGTCGGGCCTAAACAAACAGTTCAATGTTTACCTTTAATTTAAGAACCTGTTAACTTTCAAGTACCTACCTTAGTAGAATTACTTAGAACAGTTAATATTTATAATAAAACGAATTTTGCTGATTTATTACATAAACTCTCGCCTTCTTCCCATGGCGGTAGGTAGAAACTACAGAACGCCACCTGCTACGCCTTACATACTCCTTTTGCTTCGTTTACGTTAATACAACTGGTCATACACGGCGGAAGCCGGTTGTCGCTATATATGTCCTTCTGAGCAGTGGTTGCCCAGTGGTAACGGCGAGTCACGAACGACGAGGTCGTGGCTTCGAACCCAGACGAGCGCTTAACTTTTTGTATTTACAAAAAGTTAATGGCAATGAAACTATATGATTTAATATAGTTACATTGCCACAGCTCTCAAAACGGTGAAAGAAAACATCGTGAGGAAACCGGCATGTCCTAGAACCAAAAATTCTAAGACATGTGTGACATCTACCAACCCGCACTGGGCCCACGTGATAGATTAGAGCCCACTCCCTCTCGAAGAGAGGAGGCCTGTTCCCGTGGGATTATTATAGGCTGATTAAGCTTATGCTATGTCCTTCTAGGTCCTAGTAGGACATAGCAACGCCCTAGAATCTAGGGCGTTTTCTGCCGGCGTTTCCACTCACATCTGCCTTGTAAATATCTTTTGTTAGTCGCCTTTTACACATCCTCTTAACATGACCAAACCAGTTTAGAATACTCTTTAATTGAGCTGAATGATTCTATTTTTAATATTAAGTTGGTACACATTTGCAACAATAAAAATTACAATAATTACTTTTGACTACAAGTATTTTTTTGTTATAAGTAATTAAAATCTCAAGGCTTTTTACACAAAATTGCCTCCAACAAAGAGCCTATTAAATTTTAGCAATCCACTCAAAATTAACTTATCTCTGAAAGTCACATTCTGAAAGCTTTTGCCCACATCTGAAAGTTTTAAAAATCTTCTGTTTTTACTGACGAAAAAAAAGGAGGAGTTCTCAAGTCGACACGTATGTATATATATTATATGTGACCACGCATAACTTTTTACAGAGTTGTTCAATTTAAAAGATTCTTATTTTATTTGGGAGGGAAAAAAATCCTCCTCGATATTTCGAGGAGGATTCCCACCTACCCCCCCCCCCCCCACCTACCTACCCCACCCTTACCCTACCCTACCTATTGGTCCCATGTAAAATTTATTATCATTGCTTGGGTCCTTTTTGAGTTAGCTTCAATAATACCTATTTTTTCCCCACTTTTTATGTGGATGAAGTTCTAATTTCTTTTGCAGTTATTCAAATTTGTGTGGGGTAATACCACAACTAAAAAGTGAAAAAAAAACTTTTTTACAAAATAACTAAAAACAAAAAATAAAACAAGTTCCAAAAAAACACTACAAAGTGAAAAATAACTTTAACTTCAGAAGTCGGTGGCAAAAAACGAAATTACAAAACCAAAGACACCGACTTCTAAAGTAATTTTTTACTTTGTACCTAGTGTTTTTTTTGGAAGTCGGTTTTTCTTTTGTTAAAAAGTTTTTTTTTTTTTCACTTTTTAGTTGTGGTACCTACCCTACACAAATTCGTATACCACTACTTGCTATGTAAATAACTGTGACAGGAAGTTACCTATACATCATCAATATAATATGTATATCACAGACAAATTGTATTATTTGCGTGATACAAAATGTCTAGCCGAAATACATAAAGGCGCTGTTTTCTATAACGGCTGATTGACGTTCAGCCAAAATGTCGTAACGATACATTCGCTAAGACGGCGGCCAACCTTTAGTACTATTGGAAACAGGTCAAAATATAGGGTAGCCAAGCCAAGTAACTGCGACCAACTTGGAAGCAGCGATCGCCGGCCGCTACCGTGGCACCGCTCGCTTGGCTGGCTCAGCTCGCCCGTGGTTGGACATAGTTCTAGCATAACCTAACCTAACCATTTTGGAACTAAAACTACAAAGTGACGCGCCAAATTGTATTATGCGGAGCGTTGATAAGCCGCATTGTAGAACGCGATGCGCTATCACAATGTCGCGTACGTTTATTTAGCCGTAATACATTGTGGCTGAACGTCAATCAGCCGTAATTGAAAATTGCGCCTTTATGTATTTTGGCTAGACAGTAGACTCAAGTAAGTAAGTAAGTTGAAGTAAACTCAAAAACTACGCAAGCAAGATTAATATTATTAAATGGGACCATCGTGGAAGCTTTTTCTACCAAATAAATAAGGAATTTTCAAAATATAAAAATAAAAAATATATATTTATGAATACAGACGAATTGACAACCTCCTCCTTTTTATTTAAGAAGTCATTTTGTTTATTTATTTGCTCAAACCTCGACGAAAAGGCCGTTCAGTTTCGAAGAAAACAATAATTATTCCTCGAAATTGTATTCCGAAAGAATTTGTTATTTGCTGTTTCCTCGTTATATTTCTGAAACAGCTATTTATACAATGTTAAATTAATAATACTCTTAATTTTCAGGACAATTTGTTCTACGGATTGAATTTTTTTGATAAATGATTTTAACATTTTAATTTTATTTGGGGAAAAATCTTAAGGATCTTTGAATTTATTGTTGCTACTAGAAGATATCAACTTAAGTAAGGAAGAAAAAGACATGTTGCGCCGACCTTAAATAAATACGGATAGGGGCAAGAGAGAATCATGACTAATCATGATTCTCTCTTGCCCCTGTCTCTATTTATCCTGAAAAGGGCAGATTTATTTTGACTTTCTAAAAAGTCAAAATCAATCTACCCTTTTCCCAACTATGTTGGGGTCAGATTCCAGTGTAACCCGTTGCAGCTGAATGCCAGTATTGTACATGGAACGACTGCCTATCTGACCTTCACAACCCATTAAACTTCTGACGCGCCAATTGCATGTGTGCATAAGGAAAATCCTTTAAAATCCTTTACATAATAGGTTTTCTTTTTTTTTGAATGTCATCTCGTAGTGTGACCATGAGAGGTCTCGACTACTTAACCGGACTTTCCTGTGGGTGCCTTTAAGCGAGCTCAAAAGCCTCCAGCCAGGGGCATAAAATACTAACTAAACTTATAAACTAAACGACTGCGCACTAAGGTCACTCCCTGTGGGGTACGGACCTCGGCTTAGGGAGTCGTTGTCATTGACAATAGATAAACAAGGCAAAGCAATAGGCTGGATCAAGTTGGGAGAATTATTATTATCAGGGGAGTTTAAAGCTAAAGGCTCAGCTACGCCACCAGCTGGCTCGATTAAACCGATCAAGGGACATGAATTTACATTTACATTTACGTTAGATGGTCTTAAACGCGTTGGGCTTCGGTGGCGAGGCCGGAATGTAGATCTGTGTTTGTGTTTATAGACAGTGCTAGTTTCCCTACTGCTTTCCTGGAGGAGGGTGATAGGGTCATCGGGTTCAGTGAGGGCATGTCGCGGACGGCGGATACTACTGATTCTACTGGGGACATAGCTAGCGGACTCGACAACCAAGGGGTTGCGATGTTTCACGGCGGAATCAAAGAAACGCTTGGAAAGGCGTTTCAAGTACTGACGAATGGTCGGGACTTTAAGATCTAAGTGAAGTTTTCGTTCCTAACGAACCAAGGGGCTCCCGTTACCTTTCGGAGGAAACGGTTCTGAAGGGTCTGCATCCTATGGATAAAGCGGGGCTTTGCGTGCGCAAAGACTGGGCCCGCATAGGTCATGATAGATCGAATGCACGCTGTGTAAATACGCAACTTGCACTTAAGGGACAATTTGCTGCGTGCATTCAGAACGGAGTATAAACGGCTGAGAGCAAAGTAGGCCCGCGAACGAACCTGCTTTATGTGCTCTGAAAATCTTAATTGGCTATCGAGCGTCACACGTCAACTATGTTGGGGTCGGCTTTCAGTCTAACCGGATGCAGCTGAATACCATTATTTTACATGGAGCGACTGCCTATCTGACCTCCACAACCCATTAACTGGGTAATACGATACCCCTTGGTAAGACTGATTGTCAGACTTTCGGGCTTCTGACGACCCGTAACGACTGTCAAAGATCCACGAATGACAGCCGGGACCAACGGCTTAACGTGCTTTCCGAGGCACGGAGGAGTCTCAGTATGTAAAGATGGTCACCCATCCACGGACCAACCCCGCCAAGCGTAGCTTAACCTGATGGATCGACCCGTGCGGCTGTTATTACTTATCCACGAACTTCTCTTAGCATAATAGCGTAATCAGCATATAATATTCCCACTGTTAAGATTTCATTATAAATCCAAATAATTCTGTCAGCACATACTCTAATAATAACAATTCAGTACCTTTCACGATCATTAGAGTCATAAATATTAATGGATTCGATATTTTCGTGTTGGTCCGATGAAGCTTTACCAATATCGATACCGTTTTATTGAGTATTACTTAATTCTTATTGAAAAACGGCGTAATATTCCGTAAATATTTACTTAAGAAGCGTGCGAAAAACGTTCAGAAATTTTAGGTACCTACGAGAAAGTGCTTTGACTGTGGTTTTTGTTTAGACAATATTGGTAAGGTTTTAAATGAAACAGCTTTACGGGTGAGTTCTTTGCAGCAAAATAAATAAAAATTTCGTGGAAAGATGTTCAAAAAATTTTTCACTTCTTTTTTTTTTGCTTTACACTGCGCTTACAGTCGCGGGTAATAAGTACATTCAGGGAAAATAATTGTTTATAAAATTTGTAATTTGAATATACGGACAATTTATGTTGGAAGTAAATTTTGTTAAACAATTAATTTCCCTGACTTTATCTAAGAAACAATTGAAAGATTTTTTTTAACTTACTTTGCTGTTTGTTAAATCTAGAAACAGTTATTATAATCCAAACCGGTTGAAGCTACTTATACATACAAATAAGCTACATTGCAGTTATCCTTAAATAAATACACGCTAGATCCTTTTCATCGGCATAACTGGGTAACAATTAAAAGCTCTCCATTGTATTAATCAACTAATTGTGCTAAAATAGTGTTTGCAAGCAACTCTCCTGCATGAAACTTCTCCATTGTACAGAATGCAATTACTTACCGTACTCCTTCAAGCTTAGAGGTGTTTGTTCATTTAATTTTCTCTTCATTTGAAGAGTTATGTTTGCCGACATGTGACTTTGGAAATACAAAAAAAATATGGAAGTAATGTGACCTACTAACTGCCGCGAATTACGAGTTGTAGGTCGTAGGTTCGAATCCTAGCAGGAGTTTTACTTTGTGTAAATTATTTCATCACTACAGCTCTCAAAACGGTGAAGGAAAACATCGTGAGGAAACCACCATGTCCTTGAACCAAAAATTCGAAGACACATGACCATCTACCAACTCGCACTGGGCCCGCGGCTCGCTCCCTCTCACCGAGGAGGCCTGTGTCCCAACAGTGGGAACATTATAGACTGATTATGATATGCATGCAAAAATTAGACTTTATACAAAAAGAATATGATACCAAAAGCTAATAGACGTGCGCTTCTGAACAAATAATATGCAACCCATTACAGGCTATTAAATGCAATTTCCTTTTCCAAGAACCTCCGTTAGGTACAGAAAAGAAAATCCTCGATCACAAAAAAGAAAATTCTGAAAAAACCTAAGTATTTCAGTAAAGAAATTCTGAAAAAAACTTTTTTACAAAAAAATACAACCGACTTCCAAAAACAACACTACAAAGTGAAAAATAACTTTAATTTCGGAAGTCGGTGTCTGATTATATGTATTTTCGTTTTTGCCACCGACTTCCGAAATTAAAGTTATTTTTCACTTTGTAGTGTTGTTTTTGGAAGTCGGTTGTATTTTTTTGTAAAAAAGTTTTTATTTTTCACTTTTTAGTGGTTCACATGTGCTTACCCCTTCACAGCGTACTGGCGTGATGTTATGTTATGAACTGGTGTGAACAACAAACAGACATGAGATTTCAGCAATCCCAGTCCATTTGCTATCATTTATTGAGGAGTTCCGTTGCCTATCTCAGAAGTTCTTCATCAGGTCTTCACCAAATTGAAATGGGACCACTCCAAGAAAGTACTCTTCCAAAAACTATCCAAATCGCTTCAAGTGTGCCTATAAAATTGGAAGAGTTTTCTCTATATCTCCAGGATCCCATCATCAGATCCTGATTTGATGATCATGGGACCACCTGGGAAGTATACCCTTTCAAACAAAAAAATAATAATCCAAATCGGTCCAGCCATCTTCGAGTAATCGGGGAACATACATAAAAAAAAAATAAAAAAAAAAAAAAAAAGGTTCCGACGAATTGATAACCTCCTCCTTTTTGAAGTCGGTTAATAAACTGTCCATCGGGATTATGATTGTATTCTAACGTAACTTAAGC
Organism: Cosmia pyralina; assembly: GCA_946251885.1. NCBI lineage: Eukaryota > Metazoa > Arthropoda > Insecta > Lepidoptera > Noctuidae > Cosmia > Cosmia pyralina. The sequence continues at coordinate 12,811,675 of OX276364.1, forward strand.
ACTTCAGGCCAAATCGACCATAATATTATGTCACTAACGTTATGTCAAATCCACCCAATAATATGAAAATAGACTACCTACTAACAGACAACAAGCCATGTACCTACACAACATTGTCTCAAATCAATCATAACTGAATTGTATTGGACTGTAATCCATACAATCTACATATTACAACGGACACAATAGGTACGTCCCAAGCGACCTATAATGGACAAGTGCACGACAAGTCGATATTAATAGGATTATCTTATTGGACGTCTAGGGGTAGTTGTAAATTTATTATTGTTGGTGAATTTGATGAAGTTTGGGACTGGTTTATTATCCAGCCGTATTCTCAAGTGTATCAAAACCTTTAGTTAGATAGACCGGTACTTGTATGTTCTAAATTGTACAGAGCTCATCTATTCGGTAAATAAAAAAAACTTTTTTACAAAAAAAAAAACAACCGACTTCCAAAAAAAATAGAACAAAGTGAAATACAGGGTGTCCCGTAAATAATGGATCAAACGTAACAAGTAGGTAGCTTACCTAATTTCCAACAACTAATTTGAATATTAAAAAAAAAACCGTTACAGTAACCAGGATATTAATTTTTTTTCGAATTTTACGATTTTGTCTTCCAGAATTAAGCTTTTTTAATGCTGTCGCTGCAAATGATGACATTTTTAGGTATGATTTTTATTTAACATTTCTGAATAGCTTACTAATGTTAAAAGATACCATTTTTTTGAATACCGTTTTATTTGCCTTAGAAAAAAAATCTTGAGTTGAAAAGTTTTTTCTTTACGATGTTAGGACCAAAATTGAAAAAATTCTCCTGTAAAAAAAATGTATGACACCGAAAACCACCATTATTTTAAAAACTTGTACATTTAATAAGGTTTGCAAATTGGTGTAAAACTTACGTCTAGTCTTTATCGTTACAAAGATATTGCTATGAATGTGATGAAGACAGAAAATAAATTAAATTGGTACTATTCCATTTTTTCATTTTCGTAATGGCTTATGCTTGAATGCTTGTAAATGAAGCAAGTAGTTAAGCGGCTAGCATATTCCGACCCGATGACGTCATCTGTCCGGAATTTGGGACCGCTACCTGTGGCGGAGTTGCACCTCAGTCAGCGTGAAGGGGATAGATAGCGCCGCTTTTGTATTTTTGGTAAATTGGTATGAAGTTGTACATTCTAGTCCTTGTCGTTACAAAGATAATTGCTATGAATCTGAGAGGTGCTCCAAATCAACGTTAATAAAAAAAATAAAAAAGTGTGTACATTTAAACTTTTTCTTTAAAATGTGTAACTGTAGTATTTCAGAGGCAATGTTCATTGAATTATTGAGGCGTATGAAAAGAATTAGGAGGCCGTACTAAAAAAAACAGTTAGTTCAAATAAATCGTTTTATTTGGTTTTTACAATAAATGTTCGAATTGCCTTCCCTCTACAAGAATGCAAAGTCTGCATCTCCTAATAAAGGAAGCTCTTATCCGACGGACAAAACGGCTTTGGTTTATTTCTGATACAGCAGATTGGATGCGCTGTCGTAATTCTTCATCCGACGTTATTAGATTCTTGTAGACCCTGTCTTTTAAACATCCCCAGTAAAAAAAATCTAGGGGATTTAAATCCGGAGATCGCGGAGGCCACAAAATTGGTCCTAATCGGCCGATCCATCTATCCGGATAACTTTCATCAAGGTGCGCCCTTACTGCCGTCGCATAGTGAGCGGGGCACCCATCATTTTGCAACCACATTGCTTGCCGTACGTCTTCTGGAACGTTTTCTAATAACCTTGGCAACTCATTCCTTAAAAAATGGAGATAATATTCGGCGTTTAGAGTAGCTGGTAGTTCAAAGGGCCCTATTATTTGCCCATTGATTATTCCCGCCCATAAATTTATTTTAAATTGATGTTGGCTCCTGTCCTCTCGCATCAAATATGGGTTTATCAGCTGCCAACTGTGCAAATTATGCAAATTTAAATATCCATCTCGGCGGCATGAAGACTCGTCACTCCATAAAATCTTGTTAAAAAACTGCGGGTCCGCCCGAATCATTCTAAGCATCCTTTGGCAAAATTCTATTCTTGGCTGGTAATCACGCGACGTCAGCGTTTGAACACGTTGCACGTGATATGGGTGCAATCGGCACCGTTGTAGCACTCGATGCACCGTCGATCTAGAAATTCCTACGCGTCGCGCTATGACGCGAACGGAGACTGACGGATCTTCCTCGATTTCTCGAAGAATGACTTCGTCATTAACTTGTCGCGGTCGTCCTTCACGGGTACCACCAACTCCGGTGCCAAGAATTCTTCCCTCAAGAAGCGCGTTATGCACTCTAATAAAGACGCGATAATCGGGATAACGAACCAGGTTCGGGTATCTTTCACGGTACAATCTTGCAGCCGCCCTGGCATTACCTCTTGCTTCTCCGTAGATAAAATGCATTTCGGCGTACTGCCGTGGCGTGTACTCATAACGAGGCATTGGGCTGAATAAGGTTTCAGTGCTACTGCACACACGTACAAGCACACACAAACGAATGTTTTCGGAGTCCGTAGGATCGCCAAGTCGTTTGTCCAATACGCAAAGAGTTCCAAATCGATAGGCAAAGCAAAGTCCAAAAACACAGCACAAGTCAAATTTTACAGAAGAAAACATCGAGCCACTGACCGGGAGCGAAAGTTGTCTGACGTAGCAACTCGAAGAGAGACTAGTTACAACTAAACTAATAAAATCAAGCAACAATGAAGCCTGTACGAGTGAAGGGCGCAGGAAAGAACAAAAGAACCTGCGCAACTTCATACCGATTTAACCGATTTACCAAAAAGCGGCGCTATCTATCCCTTTCACACTGACTGAGGTGCAACTCCGCCACAGGTAGCCACCACCAACCAGGATATTAATTTTTTTTCGAATTTTACGATTTTGTCTTCCAGAATTAAGCTTTTTTAATGCTGTCGCTGCAAATGATGACATTTTTAGGTATGATTTTTATTTAACATTTCTGAATAGCTTACTAATGTTATAAGATACCATTTTTTTGAATACCGTTTTATTTGCCTTAGAAAAAAAATCTTGAGTTGAAAAGTTTTTTCTTTACGATGTTAGGACCAAAATTGAAAAAATTCTCCTGTAAAAAAAATGTATGACACCGAAAACCACCATTATTTTAAAAACTTGTACATTTAATAAGGTTTGCAAATTGGTGTAAAACTTACGTCTAGTCTTTATCGTTACAAAGATATTGCTATGAATGTGATGAAGACAGAAAATAAATTAAATTGGTACTATTCCATTTTTTCATTTTCGTAATGGCTTATGCTTGAATGCTTGTAAATGAAGCAGGTAGTTAAGCGGCTAGCATATTCCGACCCGATGACGTCATCTGTCCGGAATTTGGGACCGCTACCTGTGGCGGAGTTGCACCTCAGTCAGCGTGAAGGGGATAGATAGCGCCGCTTTTGTATTTTTGGTAAATTGGTATGAAGTTGTACATTCTAGTCCTTGTCGTTACAAAGATAATTGCTATGAATCTGAGAGGTGCTCCAAATCAACGTTAATAAAAAAAATAAAAAAGTGTGTACATTTAAACTTTTTCTTTAAAATGTGTAACTGTAGTATTTCAGAGGCAATGTTCATTGAATTATTGAGGCGTATGAAAAGAATTAGGAGGCCGTACTAAAAAAAACAGTTAGTTCAAATAAATCGTTTTATTTGGTTTTTACAATAAATGTTCGAATTGCCTTCCCTCTACAAGAATGCAAAGTCTGCATCTCCTAATAAAGGAAGCTCTTATCCGACGGACAAAACGGCTTTGGTTTATTTCTGATACAGCAGATTGGATGCGCTGTCGTAATTCTTCATCCGACGTTATTAGATTCTTGTAGACCCTGTCTTTTAAACATCCCCAGTAAAAAAAATCTAGGGGATTTAAATCCGGAGATCGCGGAGGCCACAAAATTGGTCCTAATCGGCCGATCCATCTATCCGGATAACTTTCATCAAGGTGCGCCCTTACTGCCGTCGCATAGTGAGCGGGGCACCCATCATTTTGCAACCACATTGCTTGCCGTACGTCTTCTGGAACGTTTTCTAATAACCTTGGCAACTCATTCCTTAAAAAATGGAGATAATATTCGGCGTTTAGAGTAGCTGGTAGTTCAAAGGGCCCTATTATTTGCCCATTGATTATTCCCGCCCATAAATTTATTTTAAATTGATGTTGGCTCCTGTCCTCTCGCATCAAATATGGGTTTATCAGCTGCCAACTGTGCAAATTATGCAAATTTAAATATCCATCTCGGCGGCATGAAGACTCGTCACTCCATAAAATCTTGTTAAAAAACTGCGGGTCCGCCCGAATCATTCTAAGCATCCTTTGGCAAAATTCTATTCTTGGCTGGTAATCACGCGACGTCAGCGTTTGAACACGTTGCACGTGATATGGGTGCAATCGGCACCGTTGTAGCACTCGATGCACCGTCGATCTAGAAATTCCTACGCGTCGCGCTATGACGCGAACGGAGACTGACGGATCTTCCTCGATTTCTCGAAGAATGACTTCGTCATTAACTTGTCGCGGTCGTCCTTCACGGGTACCACCAACTCCGGTGCCAAGAATTCTTCCCTCAAGAAGCGCGTTATGCACTCTAATAAAGACGCGATAATCGGGATAACGAACCAGGTTCGGGTATCTTTCACGGTACAATCTTGCAGCCGCCCTGGCATTACCTCTTGCTTCTCCGTAGATAAAATGCATTTCGGCGTACTGCCGTGGCGTGTACTCATAACGAGGCATTGGGCTGAATAAGGTTTCAGTGCTACTGCACACACGTACAAGCACACACAAACGAATGTTTTCGGAGTCGATGAAGGGGAAGGTTAGCGGGAAGGGGATGTGGTGAGGGGGGTAAGAGGGAAGGGGGATGGGAGGGTGAGGGGGTGAGAGGGGGCGGTGAGGGGGATGAAAGGGGTGAGTGGAGGTGGTGAGAGGTGGGGTTAGAGGGAGAGGGGTGATGCGAGAGGGGGAGATGTGAGAGGGGGGAGCGACGAGTGCCTTTACACCTTGAAAATGCTTTTTGTATAGCAATGATTCATTGAAGAGCTTCGATCAATAATAGTACTAGATTCCCGATAAGCGCTTCAAAAACGGCCCGAAAAATAAAACACAAATACTTTTGTGGTCTTATTTCAAACATCGACTGTTCGGGAACAGGGAAATGCATGGAGTAGTATTGTTACTTTATATGTTGTTTTTGTTTGTAGATTTCCTAGTGACCCATTTCAAAATGCAGAATGGGTATCTATTGTCACGAAAGAAAGAGGAGAAGAAATATATAAACCTTGTAAAAATTCAACAATTTGTTTTAATATTTTTATTAAAATAATTAATTATCAAATTAATAATCAAAATTAAAATAAGTATTGTACTAATTTACTCCTTCTACTTTTAAAAATCGGTCAAAAATATTTGCTACCATATAAAACGAACCTTGGCCTAAAAAATATATTATTATTCTGCTACTCTACATCTTTCAATACTTACTGTGTTCTGAGCATTGAAATGTAAATACCAAGAACTGTCTAGTTCCAAAATAGAGTAAGCACAAAATTTTCAACAAAATGTTTTTAACCTTATTGCTTAAGTTTTAAGTACACTTTAGAATAAATATTTTTGTACTTATTATAAAAATGACCTATTATTTTCAAGCGACATTTTTAATTTATTGCTTTTACCTTTCTCCGATGATAGAAGGACTTAAATATAAATATTTTGCAATCGTAATTAAACTTTATGTTTGATTATTAAGGTTTATAATGAATTGAAGTTGTAAATATTATAAAACTTTTTTCTATATTTCGTAGTAACAAATGTAAATGTTTATGTGTGTGTAAACGTGGCCACTACAGCGACTTATTTTTGTTCCTGATCCTGTATCTAGTGCTATTATTGATCGAAGTTGAAGAGAGATTGAGTTGAGACTTCGACTGATTGATTGGAGAGCGGGAAGAGGTGGAGAGGGATAGGAGGTTGCAGTTAGGGGGAGGGTGTAATGAGTGGGGAGGGTATGGAGAGGGCGGTGCGGATTTGGCGAGGGTAGAGGGTGAGGGGAAAGTGGTGAGGGGGTGTGAGAGGGGGTAAAAGGGGGAGGGGGAGGTTAGCGGGAAGGGGATGTGATGAGGGGGTGGGAAGGAGAGGGGATAGGGTTGGTGAGGGGGTGAGAGGGGGCAGTGAGGGTGATGATAGAGGAGGGTGATAGGCGAGGGAAGGGGAGGGGGTGAGAGGGGGTAAAAGGGGAGGGGTAGGTTAGCGGGAAAGGGATGTGGTGAGGGGGTGTGAGAGAGAGGGGATGGGGTGGGTGAGAGGGTCAGAGGGGGCGGTGAGGGGGATGATAGAGGAAGGGTGAGAGGGGCGGGAAGGGGAGGGGAGTGAGAGGAGGAGGGGTGAGAGGGGGCTTAGAGGGAGACGGGGAGGGTTGTCGAGTGCCTTTATACCTTAAAGTTGCTTTTTGTATAGCATTGATGCATTGAAGAAACCTTGCCTGCCCGACAGAAATGACCGAAAAATAGAAAGTCAGCACAAAAAACAGGAGTAAACTGCAGTCTGCGTCGGAGCTGACACACACACACTTTTTTTGTTAGTTTGAACAAGCTAATCTCTGGAACTACCAAGCGGACTTTAATAATTATTTTTGCATTTGATAGCCCAATTCTTAAGGAAGGCTATAGGCATATTTAACATCACTCTAGGACTCTTAGGTGCCGAGCAAAAGTCAGAAAGAACGCTAAGAAAAAACAAAATAATAGCGTGGGCAGGCAATGCATCAGCAGCAAGGAATTTCATAATTTTGGCAGAAGCTATCTATCTATATAAATAAAAAGAGAAGTCCTGACTGACTGACTGATTGACTGACTCATCATCGCCCAGCCCTAACCGTTGGACCTAGAAAGCTGATATTTTAATAAGTAGACAAGGAATACGGAAGGAATTCCTGGTAGTACGTTCCCGTGGGATATTTCCCGACATCCACGCGGGCGAAGCAGCGGGCAAAAGCTAGTGTTTATATAACACACACGGATAAAATGGCAAAGGGTGACTTGCATACTCAATAAGTGGGCCCCGGAAAAGGTCGCTAGCACATAGTGACGTAGCGACAAGGGGGCAACATATCCTGATGTGCTTGAGGAGTGGAGAGGTATTCCACAGCTATCAGGACAGTCCCGCAAGTACGGTCAAGATTGCCTACCAGCACTCACCTGGAATACTTCCTTCCTCCAAGCACATTACTTGATCTTGTTCTCGTAACTGAAATACTCGTAATCTGTATTCATCATTTATTTTCGTTGCTTATAATACTTATACAGGGTTAGTTTTTAATAACCAGCCAAATTTTCACAAGGTGTTCTACCCATGGTTATGAACAACTTTCACCATGGGACCAACTTTGAAATCACGAAAAAAAATCAGCTGTTTCATACATTTTGGTCGAGTAGGTATTGAACTTTTGTATGAAACAGCTGTTTTTTTCGTGATTTTAAAGTTGGTCCCATAGTAAAAGTTGTTCATATGCACGGGTAGAACGCCCTGTGAAAATTTGGCTGGTCATTGAAAACTAACCCTGTATATTGCCCTACCCCTTTATTCATAAAAAAAAACACGCTTAATAAAACTATTTTAGCTAAAAACGGTTTTGTCAATTTCTTTCGAATTATGATTTGAGTTTTAAAAGAAGAAGATAAAACACTTTTTAACTTAAATTAGTTTATTAAGCGTTTTAGTTTTTTTTTATGAATAATATGGTAAGTATTTATTTATGTATATAGCATATATAAATAAGGAAGGAGTTTTGAATGTTCATCCCTTAAAGGTGTTAAGTTTGTACGGAAGTTCGTAAATATGCCGGTGGGAAATCCGATCAGGCGCACGTTTTGTCCATTACAACTACCAAAACTAACTATTTAGTGCCTGCGTTCAATCAACGAAACCAATCGACTAAATCTATTGGCAATTTCCTATAGGGGAGACCGGGTATCGTTGTCACAGCGGTCATGACAGAAAACTTAACGAACGAATACGAACAGCTCCCACCGCAGGTATTGCCTTCGCGATTCTTCGACGCCGATCAATGTTTGTATTCGTTCGTTAACTTTTCTGTTTATGAACGCTGTTACAATCAACCCTTGAGACAACCATACCTGCCCGGTCTCCCCTAACAAATGCAATTCGCTCCACGTCCTGTCTGCTAATTAGTTGCTGACAACTCAGTTGCTCAGTAGGCTCATTGAATCAGTAGGCTCAGTGGCTCAGTTGATCATTGGAAACACTGTCATTGTTTAGTGTACAATGTCGTCTTTGTTAGCCATCTGATTAGGTATTATTGTTGCGTAAGCTCATGTTACGGTCAAATTGAGTTGATTTTTTTGTTAGTAAAGATTGGATAATGTACAAAAATAAATTGTCAAAAAAATTGGTAGGTATATTAATAAATAATAACTTTATTTCCAATTTTACAATTTACATAAAGACGATAGGTTAATACTATGACAATTATAATTTTTAAAATTGCATAAATCACTGACTATCTCTACTGGTGCCAGGGCTCTCTATTAATACATTTCCAATATTTAGCTATCGTTGAGTACAAAAAGAAAATAAAGTTAATAAACTAAAGAAAACAAAAGAATAAACTTTTAAATAAAATAAAAATGTATCAGCCTTTATATCTGCCTAGCCTTTTCCCAACTATGTTGGGGTCGGCTTCCAGTCTAACCGGATGCAGCTGAATACCAGTATTTTACATGGAGCGACTGCCTATCTGACCTCCACAACCCAGTGACTGGGTATTACGATACCCCTTGGTAAGACTGGTTGGCAGACTTTGGGGTTTCTGACGACCCGTAACTACTGTCACAGATCCACGTATGACAGCCGGGACCAACGGCTTAACGTGCTTTCCGAGACACGGAGGAGTCTCGGTATGTAAAGATGGTCACCCATCCACGGACCAACCCCGGCAAGCGTAGCTTAACCTGTTGGATCGACCCGTGCAGCTGATATTACTTAGCCACGAGCTATTTATTACTTAGCCCCCAGCCTTTCTAGTGTGAAAAAAAGAATTCACTACTCAAGTTTTACTACTGTACGATTAATGATTTCGAATAAATCGCCCAGGTACTATTTTGGACGTATGAGACGCCCAATTTTGCTTACAAGACACTTATAAACTTCAGTTTCCATTCAACTTTAGCGATGCCATGTTGAACCTACTGTGGATGTTATACAATGGGTGAAACCAAGCGTGAAACTACCGACAACTCAAGTCGGTACCTACAAGTTTAGGCAACTAAAATGTACCACTGGGCTTACATGAGTGATCACAATATTTTGGGCCAAAACGAGTCATAGAATAATTCACCTAACATCCCGTTCCAAGAAGAGATAATTTTGTCAAAATTTTGTCGCGCTCCGCATACCCGTACTACGCTCCGCGCAAACGTGCCACCGACCACAGCCACCAGTGGCTGATGACAAGCTGTTTATATGATTTTTAACACGTTTTGTAAGAAACTCTGACTCAATGTCCGCGACACGCCACCGGTGGTGGCCACTCGAGACTCAATGTCCGCGAGCCGCGACACGCCACCAGTGGTGACCACTCGAGACTCAATGTCCGCGTCATTTCGGCGGTCATGAAGGTGGTTGGCAGCCACCGACCACCTTCGTTTGCGCGGTACCAAAGGACGTGGCGCGCGACAGCCACCGGTAGCTCGTTTGCGCGGCGCCATAGTCTTTCTGGAGAGTAACAAGTAACTTGGGTGACTAAAATGTACATCAAAAGACGAATAGCTAACGAAGTATGCAGAAAAATTACATACGATATAGTAGGTACACCCACATTTCGACAGTAATGTTTAAATCCCATCAAAAAGGGGGGGAGCTTATATATTGCCCTCAACCGGGCACAAATCCAGGATCCGGGCTGTTACTGAGAAATGCCAGATGAAAAAACCAATAACACTTTGCCCGGCCAGGGAATCGAACCCAGGACCACTAGATCAACGATGCATGTTTATAATTAAACTACCTTTTGCCCGCGGCTTCGCCCGCGTGGATGTCGGAAATTATACCACGGGAACCTACTACCGGGATAAAATGTATCCTATTTGTTATTCCAGGTTATAAACTATCTGTGTGCCAAGTTTCGTCTAAATCCGTTCAGCCATTTTTGCGTGTTTGAGTAACAAACATCCAAACATACAAACTTTCACATTTATAATATTAATTAATAAATAAAAAAAATATATATAAATATAAATTTAAAAAAATAATTAGGTTAAAAAATAAATTTATTCATTTAAATTTATTTTTTATTAATAATATAAATTAATGAATATTACAATGATTTAAAAGAAGTTGTAGTGGCAAAAATTAAAAAGAGTATGCTTAGATGGTTTGGTCATATTGGGAGGATGAATGAAAGGCGATTAACAAAAGGTATAATTATACAAGGCAGATGTGAGTGGATACGGGCGTAGGGGACGCCCTATGAAGTCATATAGCGACCTTATTGGTGATGTTCTTCAGAATAGTCAGGTGCGTAGTACTCGCAATCAGAGTGCCAGTATGACCAGATGTATGAACGTCAACGATGCAAAAGGAGTATGTAAGAATCATAGCAGGTGACGTTCTGTAATTTCTGGCTACCCCCAGGGGAAGAAGGCGTGATTTTATGTATGTATGTAATACATACTACTTCCTCAATTGCAGTCGATGGTAGAAATAGCTGCGGTATTCTGAGGTAGAAATAGCAAGACTATTCCAATCTCAGGTAGCTTGATCTAGATATAAATGGTAGCTATTGGAAATATTTTCTTGTTGCACAGCAAGTTTCTAGAAAAGAAAAACCGTGTCTTTATTAAACTTCAGTTCTGCCATTGTTGTGAGGTAAGATGTGCGTCAGTACACTTTAAAGATTGGAACAGCAATGCTTACATTTTCATAGGTATTATAATCAAATAATACATAATAGAAACGTTAGTTTCAATCTTAGTGAAGTTTCAGATTTCTGGGAGTTGTTATAAAAAGTAAAAAAACACGAGTTTGACTTTAAATAATAAATAATAAAATAAAAATCTTTTGTTTACAGACTACACAGACCCACATTGTGTTAGTGTCTAAATTATCTTATAAACTATGTTAGTAGGTATAAAGAACACAAATAATATATCGTTCAAAGATAGTTTCATCAAGCCCCATGTAATACATCCATGGTAGGCCCATCCAGCCTTTCAGCAAACAACCTCAAGATACTGTTGGTGCTTCCCCCCACTCTGCGCGTCATCGACGCCACCTTCTTACGCATTACTGCAAAATTTACTTTAGGTAGGTACTATGAACAAAACTTAAATATTCCTGTGACAGCGCAGCTAGTGACAAACGAACATTGTGCGATCGAGTCGTGAGCCGTGCTATGCGATTATCGCCTTTGAGGTGATCATGCGGAACTTTGGCCCATAGTAGGTCCGGTGCACCATGGTCAGTAAGATGGTAGCATCTTGCTTACTTAACTTTTCTCAACTACGTTGGGGTCGGCTTCCAGCCTTACCAGATGCAGCTAAATACCAGTATTTTACGTGGAGCGATGGCCTATCTGACCTCCACAACCCAGTTACTGGGTTACACGATACCCCTACCCCGCTCGTCTCGTCATCGTGGCCACTGTCACATCAAGACTACCTGTAAAGCCGTGTACGCACGAACGAACAAAAACATGGTGAACACGAACATCGAACACTATAATGTTCAAAAGGTCCTAAGTTTTTTCAAACGTTCCGTGATCCATGTTCGTATTCATCATATTTTGTTCGTTTGTGCGTACACGGCTTCATAATAGAAAATGAGATTTGAGACCTGTCTTCCACTTTTGACGCTATAACCATAATAAAACATAAAAACCTACTACTACAAAAAAACCCCATAGTTATAGAGCTTTAGGCCGTTAGCACTCCTCCGCCTTGAAACTATAGCAGCCAAACCGCAGTAGTTCAATTCAACAGAATCGCTTGAAGTTCCAGTATTCGAGTAGCGGAACATCAGCGGAACATCATGCGGTTTCGCGGTTTCGCGGCGGTAGGTATGCACTTACTGCCTGTAGATATTTGGAAAGATACAGATGAATTATTTTATTTGTTTACTCAGATAAATAAATAGGTACGTCTACGCAAGTTTTATGAGTATCACTTTTAATAATATTAAAAGGTGTAATTGCCACTCTGCAATTTGTGAAAAAAAAAATACCTAAATGAAAAATATTGTCAAAGAAAATTACAAAAACTTTATGAAAAGTACTTAGAGAACAATTTTTCAATTAAAATTAAACAGTGAAGAGACCTTTGATGACAAAGTACACATCAAATTAATAAAAATATTAGTTTTTTTGACTTAAAAGTTAAATTATGAATACTTTCGAAATAAGTTAACTAAAATGAATGACTTACTTTAATGTATTTGTTTAAATGTTAATTAAATTAGCGAGGACTTGTTTCACAGCAGGGCGAAGGCATTTTCTTATCAAAAGAATAAATTCATCACAATGTATTAGCGATTTAAGATACTGCGTGGTTTTTACTTCGATATATTCCAGAAAAGGCCTGTTTCACAATATCTAAAGAGAATATACAGACAGGTAGGTACTTACTATCTATTAGTTTTTAAATCAATTTTGGAACAGACACTTGGCGCGGACTAATTATGGCAAAAAAACAATATTAGTTGAGGGAGCACGGCTGTTCAACAATTTACCGGAAGATTTAAAGAAGTGTGATAGTATAAATATATTTAAGAAAAAACTCAAGAAACATGTATGTACCCTATAACGTCACCAACACCCCAGAGGCAAATATGATAATTTATTTTACGTAGATGTAAGCACTTTGTATCTCATTTTAAGTGAACTGTTATTTAAGTTCTTATGAGAATAAAATTCTTTAAACCTAAACTTTACGAATAAAATAACTTAATCGAAACCTATTCTTTGGCCTGTTTAATTTCTGAGTTGAGTTCACGATTACCTACTGACCCATACATGCACAGCAGTGCTATTCTGTACAAATCTCACCATGAAAACCTAGGTGAAGTGAGTTGTCATTCTTCCTGATGCTAGGGACTGACAGTATTGACAGCTCACTCCACGCTCACTTCACCTAAATTTTCACGGTGAGATTTATACAGAATAGCACTGCTGGTCCACTCACATATGTGTGGCTCTTTCCTCAAAACGCCATCTCAGACGCTAATCTGCATGGACCTCACCATGATCTGACCAAGATAATATCCAGACATTGACAGGTCGCAGTCTCTTTTAAAGTCTGGACTTTGCGTTTATTTCAGTGTTTCTTCTCAAAGTAGACAGAAGACACACCGACGTATACGTACCTAGTAAAAAAAAAATACGTGTAAAAATATTTGTACGGTCAGCAACAGAAGCTCTTTGACATCATCTAAATGAACACAAAATGATACCGATACGATAACCTGGTTTTTAGCATTTCATTTATTAGAAAAGAGTTAATTTTCTTTAAAATTTACATCTGTTCCGATTTTATTGAAGTATTTTTGTCAATAATTAAGATTTAGAAAACTCAACTGTTAATCGACTTTTGTTGCTGACTGTACAAACCTAATTATAGAAACAAATATCACTTATTAGAAGCTGAATACAAAGGCTAGGGTATAATTAAATTATTCTTTTCATTTTTCAAATTACCTTTTATATTCTCATAATCTCATGAAAAAACGAAATCAAACTCAAAAAAAATACCTTAAACTTCATAGAAAGTGCTACCCTCCTTATGTTTGTAAAACGTCTCTAATGCCTTATTATAAGCGTTATTATTCCGCTCCCGTCCAGAAGTTTGTATCTTCACCGGGTTACGCGGCCAGAATTTATATAATAAGACTGTCTACAGAGACTTATTGTTAAATCACACTTCATACGTATGAATATGAGGTAATAAAAAAAATGGTTAAAATATAAACAGGCTTTGTTCGTTGTTTTATCTTTTTTGTACTGAAAACGGTGATGTGATTTACGTAGCTTGGGTGTTAAGAGGGTGTTGGAAATAATTTTTTTTTCTCTGACAAGTCATCGGTTGAGTGTAAAAGTGTTTTTTTGCGGCGTTCCCGCTTGCGTGAGCGGATAAAAATGCTGTTGAAAATGTAAAAATAACGAACTTCTCAAATTAGCTACCTGGAGCACATTGTACTCGTTCAAAAAAGGAACAAAGTAGATTCAAAGAAATAAAAAAAAAAATAATTTAGGCCACAGACAAACAAGTGGCCAGGAATAATCAAATAATTTAATGTTCCTGTTGGTTAATACTACTGAACATAGTTCCGCGTGCAAGGAGTTATACATACCTTCTGAATTGTATCAAAGTTACTAAACTCCATCAATCAATCAATCTGCCTAGCCTTTTCCCAACTATGTTGGGGTCGGCTTCCAGTCTAACCGGATGCAGCTGAACACCATTATTTTACATGGAGCGACTGCCTATCTGACCTCCACAACCCAGTAACTGGGGAATACGATACCCCTTGGTAAGACTGGTTGTCAGACTTTCGGGCTTCTGACGACCCGTAACGACTGTCAAAGATTCACGAAAGATAGCCGGGACCAACGGCTTAACGTGCTTTCCGAGGCACGGAGGAGTCTCGGTATGTAAAGATGGTCACCCATCCACGGACCAACCCCGGCAAGCGTAGCTTAACCTGATGGATCGACCCGTGCGGATGTTATTACTTAGCCACGAGCTCCTCTTGTTACTAAACTCCATATTACTTTATAATACCTAAAACTACAAACAATATTTTAACACAAACTAAGACTTTTACGCTCGACTTACTTTATCTATATCTACATATATCAGGTAAAGGACACAGCGTTGTAATGTTTCTTTATTAGATATTTATGAAATTGCCGTTTTACGTAGAAAAAAACATTTTTTTTTTTTTAAAAAAGAAACGTTTTCGATGCACTTCTGCCATTTTATTGAAAGTTCGTTGTGCCTCTGCTATAGAAATCCTGGGAACGGGAATCAATGAATTCTTAGGCGTTTTTCGCCGCTTCGTTGGATTTGAATTTTTTCCCCGAGGCTCATTGTTCAGATTAAAATTTCCAGAATGGAAACAATCAAATCAAAAACGCACCGTGCGTTCACTTGCGGTACCTTGTCCATACACGACGTTAATATTGCGTGCTGTCTGTGCTGCATTGGTGCCACGACGGAACTCTTATTCGAAAATAGCGCACTATTTCGATTTTTCCATGGTTACAGAAACATCGATATCAAAGAAAAATCGAACGGCGGGAAAACAAATGAACAACTGATTTTTTTTTAAATATCATGCTGTATTATAAAATTAATTTGAATTTGGAGTTCTAAATAGAATGAAAGATATTGATCTTCACAATAGCTGGTCTTAAAAATCGGCAATTTCATAGGTAAAGAGACCTATTTTTTACTTCAGAGACACATACATACATACGAGTACACATTACATCATTTATTATTATTATTTTTACATTATTATGGGTTCCAGAAGAAACCTTCATTATGCGAGCCAGTGGTCAGTCCAATGGTGATGTATTTACATTTTTTACAAGGATAATGTCCCCTACCTTTAAATTCGGAACATTTTATCATTTGTATCTCCATTTAGGACGATTTTGCAACTGTGTTAAATAATCAAAGGACCAAGTTCTCCAAAAGTCTTGTTTTAATTCAGTTACCAGTTTCTAGAACTTATACTTTATGTTGCACCTATCATGTTTTGTATTTGCAAAGATAACGCTGAAATCGGTGTTGTAATAGTTTTATGTGTAAAAAAGCACTTGAAAAATTTCTTTAAACTAAATATTTAGAGTTACGATTTTAATTATTGCAATTTATAGTCAATTAGCGGACTCAACAGGCGTTGTTCTATCCAAATTTCATGTATGAGAAAATAAATTTTCTTCATATCTTTTTTTTGTGAATTTTTCCGATGTTTTATTAGTCATTCTGCTATTCGGGGCGGAGACAAATCCAATAAATCAAAGAACGTAAAAATCGGTCCAGCCGTTCTTGAGTTATAAATGGTGTAACTAAACCGACTTTGTTTTATATTATACTTGCGACCCGCCCCTGCTTCGCACGGTTTTTACGACTTGACAAAACACCGAGATGTATTTATTATATGTAAGTTTAATATTAAACCTTCCGGAATAAATTCTCTAAATGATGGTGAAAACCGCATCAAAATCCGTTGTGTAGTTTAGAAGAACAACGCGGTCACATAGACAGACACGAAAAGCGACTTCAATTTATAATATGTATAACAAAGAAGCGGAAGTTACGGGTCGTCAGAAGCCCGAAAGTCTGACAATCAGTCTTACCAAGGGTTATCGTATTACCCAGTTAATTGGTTGTGGAGGTCAGATAGGCAATCGCTTCATGTAAAATAATGGTATTCAGCTGCATCCGGTTAGACTGGAAGCCGACCCCAACATAGTTGGGAAAAGGCTAGGCAGATTGATAACAAAGAAGCGGAAATAGTACTTGTTTCACGCTGTTCTGTAGTGTTGTGTGTTCAGTAATTGATCTGCAAAGCCACATGACTCCTCTCCGGAGCCTGGAGGTCTATATGCACTGACTCAGCCCATTATCAACCTCCGGTCTCCGGAGGGCAGTCATGTTTATGCAAAAAAACCATGACATCCTTACTAACAAGAAACTTGTTAAAGTATAAAGCCTGATCTACAAGGACTCAACCTACTAAGATCTGTAGTCTAAAACGACGCTCAAGTCTGAATCTTGATTTAAAACTGTCAGATTTAATATAAAACCTCTCTTGTTTTAAAGCGATATGTAGTGCCGGGTGAAAGGCAACATGAAATGTAACACAAGTGAGCCGTCCGTTGCAATGCTTTGCTTTTTGAAATGTAACCCAACAACTAGGCGAATTTGATTTAACGTGTGTTACATTTCATTTTACGTTTCACCCAGCATAACTTTGATACGACTTACAATTTGTTCCATTTAAACTTTCTAATTTTGAAATATTTCATAGACATACCTATGTAACTAAATCAACAAACTTAAAATACTTCGCCGTCACAAATTATCGTCATACAAAATCTTTGAAGATAACAATTTCATCTTACGTTCGTTTCGACAAGTTTGATTCCATTTCCCTTGAGTTATATATTCAGATACCAACTTTCAAAAACTCAATAAAATCGACAATCGAACACAAAATTTAGAGCAAAAGTTTGCAAAGCACACATCGACGGATCGGGTAAAAAGAAAAAGGAAAAAGTAACTATGTGTTACGAAAGATAGTAAAAGTTTTTCAAGAGTTGTGTTATTCCACACATGTGCTCAAATAGATTTCTGAGGACGTATCATTTTGATATAAGCTTTTTTTTTCCTGTTTCATAATACCTATTTGAATGAATGTATTTTCTCGTCGTCTTTTGTTTTTATGGGTATTTTTGGAAAGCGTTTGGGAAAGCGCTTGTCTGACGACTTGAATAAGATAATGGAAAGTGTTATACTTATTGTTTTAAGAAAAACACACAACTGAGTTAAGTAGCTGGTGGTCGTGCAGTCTTTCAAATGTAATTTTTGGAAAAAGATTACCTACGTTAGAATCATAATTATTGTAAAACTATAGCTTACAGGCCCTTAGCATACATTCTCCGCTGATCCGTCGAAACATCAACATCATGTAGTTTCGCTGTTTCGCGGTTTTGCGGCAGAGATGTGCTAAGGCCCTTAGTGTTGTTTCAAGCAGATTCTCATTTATTTTCCGTTTTGTGACAGGTCTAATGAAATTCCACAAGTTGTCAATTAACAACTTTAATTGGCAAGTCAGTTGTATGGTATAACAATAATAATGAATTCATTTTGCAGACATAGTCCATTACATTAAATTAGGACATAAAATTTTATAATTATAATAATTCACACACACGCAATAAAATAATACTCAACATTCAAATCATATAAACATTAAAGCAATACTCATTAATACACAGTCATGTCATTCAAAACAAAAAAATATATTTTCACTTACCTACACCATCCGACTCTGACAGGAGTAGCTATAGATATATACGTATCATATTTAGGAAAGAGCTCACCCACAGATTTTTCCAGCACAATTTTTTAAACAATTAACTTAAAGTTAATCAAACTAACAATATAATGATAATCATCTAAACTTCTTCACTCAAACATTAAGAAGTATGACTTCATTATCCATTCACATTATCTCATTCGTACTAACAATAAGTCATAGATATAGTCCTTGAGGAGGGCCCGGAGAAGCTTCCGGCAACCCTGGCTGCCGGCATCCTTATTAATGTCTGCTAGTAATGACCCCGATGCCATTTTATCAAGTTTCTAAAAATATCTGGCCTATCTATTTATTTCCATTACTAGAGATGAGGGATTTCTATTATTATATAGTTTATTATAGGATCTTTTTTTCTTTTTTTTTTGATCTTTCTTATTACTATACTAATTTTGTTTTCAATATTTCCATTTTCTTTTATTTGATACTTATACGAATAATCATTATGGTTTTCAGACAAAAAAAATAACGAATTATTTCATTATTTTTATTCAAAACTTCAAATACACTTTAAAACACCATTCTTTCATTTTAAAAAACGTATAAAAAACTACACAAAACACTAAAAAAAAAAGAAAAAAAAAAGCAAAACACTATTATTTTATTAAATGAGTTTATTAATTCCGTTTCCCCTGGTTTATTGGTACTGCACTTGAAACGAAGTGAAGCGCTCTTCGTAAACGCTCTCTCTGGTGTCCGGTTGCGTTTACAAAGACAGGCGCCGACTGAAAGAACAAATGAGTACTAAGAATTATACGGAAGGAGGGTATTTAGATTTCTTTTTAATGAAAGATAGTTCTAGATTAATGTAAAGGCAAAAAATTAATACTAGGAAATCTGGTTTTGTATGAATATAGAATTAAACATCATCATCATCTGCCTAGCCTTTTTCCCAACGATGTTGGGGTCGGCTTTCTGTCTAACCGTATGCAGCTGAGTACCAGTATTTTACATGGAGCGACTGCCTTTCTGAACTCCACAGCCCAGGTCTGGGTAATACGATACCCCTTGGTAAGACTGGTTGTTTGACTTGGCTTCTGACGACCCGTACCGACTGTCAAAGTTCCAAGAACGACAGCCGGGACCGACGGCTTAATGTACTTTCCGAAGCACGGGGGGCCTCAGTATACACCACAAATTTTTAATTAGTAGAAATACTTAAAGGGCTTATTAGAGAAGGTCTTGTTATTATATATGTAAAGTCTCAATAAATAATATTCATAAACAGCAAAGTTATTAGCGTTTGTTTATATCCCAAAATGTCACTCAGTTTATGGAAATATTGTACAAGCTACATAGTAGTATTCATTAATCATGGAAAAGCACTGCGCGTAGTATTTTCTAGTAGCAATTATATGAATGATTGATTCAATTATGACTTTACCAATTATGACAATTTTCGTCGACAATTTTGGGATTTCATTTTTTTACTTTTGACTGCACAACATATGATCAGTAACGGGTACGGGGTAAAATATTAGTGTATAAAGATCCACGGACCGACCCGTGCGGCTATTATTACAGCTTTTAATACATACCCATAATGTTTATCTGAAAGAGTTTTCTGACCATCATAAACCATTAATAAACCAACTTTATCCTAGTATAAAGGCAACATCAAAATTCCCTGCGATACCTCTTAATTAAATGTCCCAACTTCAACAGATAAGGCGGGAGATAACGCTAAACTCAAACAGCTGTGCAATGAAAACTAATAACTCTTGGGAGCGGACGCTAACTCCCATAGTCTGTCTGTATTGGAAGAAAAAGTTTCTCGTGATAAAGAAATATCCGTGGCCATTGGCTTGGATATTTATTCCCTTTGGGTATTAATAGGACAAGCCATGCAACGCGGTAAAAGTATTGTTTTTGACAGGAGAGCGATCTTATCCATACCCATACCAATATTATAAAAGCGAAAGCAAGTCTGACCGTTCGTTACTTTTTCACGCCTAAACATTGAACCCATCGTAATGAAATTCGACAGTTCTTCCCCAGGACCTGGCAAAGAACATAGGCTACTTTTCATCCCGGACAGAATAAACGCAATATGAAATACAAAATACCCGCGACTTCGTCTGCATGCTTTTTGTATTTCATCAGCTGATTTGAAAGAGCGAGTGTGGGTACTTTTCGAGTTGTATATGAAGCTAGTTTACCAAGATATATGGAACGAGTATTCCAACAATCTGTTCCATCACTAAAATAACTGATGTCACTCGGAAAGCTGCCACGCTTAGATGGAATTGAGCTGGACACATCTGCCGCATGTCAGACGACCAATGGTCCAAACTTACGACCCAAGTACCGCTTATTGGCAAACGACATCGCGGCAGGCCCAGACTGTGATGGCAGGATGAGCTGGACTCCTTTAAAAAAGATTGGCTCTTGGCAGCTCTGGAAAGAGAGAAGTGGAAAGAGACTAGGGAGGTCTTTGCCCAGCAGTGGGACAATAATGACTAGTAAAAAAAAACAGTTGTTTTAACTAACGAACCTTGATTGCTCTTGTGCTTCTAGTTTCCAGGTAGGTACATTTTTTTTCTGTTTGTCTGCATCAGCATTCAATCAATCTGCCTAGCCATTTCCCAACTATGTTGGGGTCGGCTTCCAGTCTAATCGGATGCAGATGAATACCAGTATTTTACATGGAGCGACTGCCTATCTGACCTCCACAACCTAGTAACTGGGTAATACGATACCCCTTGGTAAGACTGATTGTCAGACTTTCGGGCTTCTGACGACCCGTAAAGACTGTCAAAGATCCATGGATGACAGCCGTCATCCTTGGATCTTCGTCCGTCAGCCGGGACCAACGGCTTAACGTGCTTTCCGAGGCTCGGAGGAGTCTCGGCATGTAAAGATGGTCACCCATCCACTGACAGACCCCGGCAAACGTAGCTTAACCTAATGGTTCGACCCGTGGGACTGTTATTACTTAGCCACGAGCTCCTCTCCTTGTTTGCATCGGCATTCTACATCTTAATTATACTCTTAGGTTCCCCAGTACAATTAGTCAGAAACTTCGACACGGATAAGTGCAGCAGATAGATTTGACAAACGGTAATAGCGTTTTCAACGAACTTTTTCTATTAAAAACTATCTGTTCATAAAAGTTATTGAACTATGGATTAGTTTTTAGAATTAATTATAATTTAAATTGAGAGTTAAGGTTCATGATGATCATAGACTTTGCAAAGTTTTCCTAAGAGGTAGTTATGCAATGGACTTCTCTGAAAATAAATGATTTCACATACATACATACATTCACAATACTTTTTTTTGTTTCGTTGAAACATGTTCACGAAAGACCTTCAAAACTAAATATCGAATCGACAATATTTTGTTGTTTTGTTTTTGTTGTTTTGTTTTGTTGTTTTTGTTGTTTTGTGTTTTTTGTTTTGTTATTTTGTTTTGTTTTTGTGTGTCTGTGTGTGTGTGTGTTTGAATGTTTTGTTTTTGTTATACTAAATTATAATATGTTTCCATTTTATTATAATTAATAGTAAGAACAATTTTGCCAAGACCCTACTGTTTAATATTTCTTTGCATAAAAGTCTCCATTAGATGTCGAACAAGCTATTTGATATATATATTTCGCAGTAAGATGGTTGAAGTCGTGATATAGTATGATACGAGTACGATCTAGTAATATGACTATTAGGGCACTCCGCTCAAATAGGTTAAGTTAGGTTATAACTGTGATCAACAACGCGCGAGCCGAGCTAGCAAAGCGAGCGGTGCCGCGGCAGCGGCCGACGAGCGCTACGTCGAAATTAGTCATCATCTGCTTAGCCTTTTCCCAACTATGTTGGGGTCGGCTTCCAGTCTAACCGGTTGCAGCTGAATACCAGTATTTTACTTGGAGCGACTGCCTATCTTACCTCCACAACCCAGTTACTGGGTAATACGATACCCCTTGGTAAGACTGGTTGTCAGACTTTCGGGCTTCTGACGACCCGTAACGACTGTCAAAGATCCACGAATGACAGCCGGGACCAACGGCTTAACGTGCTTTCCGAGGCACGGAGGAGTCTCGGTATGTAAAGAATGGTCACCCACCCACTGACCAACCCCGGCAAGCGTAGCTTAACCTGATGGATCGACCCGTGCGGCTGTTATTACTTAGCCACGAGCTCCTCTACTACGTCGAAATTAGTCGCAGTAACAAAATTAAGGCACTCCGGTAGTTATGAACCGCTTTCATATAACTATGTTACGGTATATAGCTATATCCCCGGGGATATAACTATAATCCCGGTTTCAAACATCTTATTGCAACATATCTACAGGTAAAAATATTCATCTTTCCTCACCACTGCCAATATTCATAATTTGATTGTTACTTTTAAACTTAAGGCATACGTATGAGAGTGATGTAAAAAGAATTAACACACACAAAACATCATATTAGAGTTTATATTTCACCAGCGCAATATAACTAAACCAGGTATTAAGCCTGATGTACCTTGTAGGGCCATGAAACTTGCGGGAGGAGCGTCTAAAATACCTTTTATTTGTATAGATCGAGAATTAAAAAAAGCCACTGCTCCGCGAATGCGCCGTGCCGTGGATTGCTCCGGTCGCACTTACGCTAAGCGCGTAGTTAAGTATTTGCTGCTACCCTCTCATGTTATAAATGAAATTATCACATTAATTTCATACGTTTATGTTTAAGGTTTAATCAATAAATGCCTCATGTTGTAATAAGTTTGTAGCCATTATTATTATATACTTATAAAGGTGCTCACTAACCTGTAAAAGTGTTTTTTTATTAATATTAGTGTAACTGTAACCTTATTGTAAGTTCTACAGCTGTGTATATTTTTATGATAATAAAGAATTTTCAAAACTAACTAAACTAACTGATCCGATTACAAAAATTATTTCTTGTAATCGTATCAGATTAGGCTACATTTTATGCACGCGAACGAAGTCTCGGGAAGAAGCTAGTGTATAGTATGTCACTATGCCTTGTGTAATCCCTACTCATCAATAAGAAAGTAAGGTAAATCATGTTTGGAAGGACATGTCCGCTCAGGACGATGTACCTTGTTAACAGCTTTTGGACTACAGTAAATGATACACAATATCACGATAGCTTAGTTACGTGTATGTAGTTATTTATTAGTTACCTCGTTAGTCAGTCGCTCAGTAGTAGCGCTTGCAACCACTAGGTTGCAAGCGCTACTGCTGAGCATGAGGTCTTGGATTCGATTCCTGAGTCAGACAAAGTATTATTGGGTTTTTCCATCTGGAATTTCTCAGTAGCATCCCAGAGTATGGATTTGTGCCTGGTTGGTGGCAATATGCTCGCCCCCTATTACATCGGACTTAAACATAACTGGCGAAATGTGGTAGTGTGGGTACACCACTGCCTAACCCTTCGGAGAATACAAGCGCGATGTTTAGCTTATAAAAAAAACTTTTTTACAAAAAAATACAACCGACTTCCAAAAACAACACTACAAAGTGAAAAATAACTTTAATTTTGGAAGTCGGTGTCGATATCGGTGTTAAATGTATTTTCGTTTTTTGCCGCCGACTTCCGAAATTAAAGTTATTTTCACTTTGTAGTGTTGTTTTTGGAAGTCGGTTGTATTTTTTTGTAAATAGGTTTTTATTTGTTACTTTTTAGTTGTGCACCTACCCTACACAAATTCTAATACCACTATCTGCAAAACAAACTTCCTCTCCCCCCGGATCGCCGATGTATTCGGTCGTGTCTACAGTTACGATCGCTTTCCGTTTTTTTTTTCTTTAAAATTACTAAATTTATTAAATTGAAATGAAAATTAAATATTGTGAGTGAAACAAAAGTACCAGGCGACCAGAAACAGTGGGAAGTACAATTTACGTGAGTAGCGTAGCCAGCACACACACACACCGTGCAAAGCATCTCAACAGCACAGCAATTACAAACTCAAACTCAAACTCAAAGCATTTATTTCAATTAAACCAATTACAGGCACTTTTGAATTGTCAAGGGGTCGGTCAGTCAGAAAGATGAAGCTAGGCGCCCATTCCAAAGCATAGTAGGTACCTATGGAGAAGAACGGGCAAGAAACTCCACGGACACTCTTTTAAATCAAGATATGGTTACAAAATAATGGTTACATCATTCATGTTGAAATTTCATATGTGAGAACGATGCAGAACACTTGCAAGGACCTTGGCCCCGCCCAACTGTCACCTCCACTGCGCAAACGCCGACGCTCACAGCGCACTTCAGAGCACACATTCGATTGTCCGCTAACTGCTAATATGTCTACACAACGCACACCGCCGTCAACACCACCGGTGCCGGCGCCTATGCAATGTTCTACGTTGGTTCCCGGTTTGGCGAAGGCAGATGTTGGTGGTTATGGCTCTGATTCCCAATTTGAGAGTTCTTCGAATCTTCGTGAAAGATATGAAGGTTTGAGGAACGTCACACAGAGAGTTAAGAGTAAATGCGTCGAAAAACTTGATTTGCAAGCATCTGTAGCTGAAATTAAGGCTTTGTTCGAAAGCTTCCAGCAGCAGCAAAATCACAAGCTAGACCAACTCCACTCGGCAATGCACACTATTCAACAAAGATCTGATGATATTAAGAAAGACCTACAATTTGTATCTGATAAATACGATGCTTTCTTGGAGCGATTGAGCGGTTTGGAACAAGAAAACTCCAAAAATAAAAAAACAATTTGTTATTTAGAGTCAAAAATTGAATTGATGGAACGTAATTCCCGAGCTGCTTCGATTGAAATTCATAATATCCCTAAAGACTGTAATGAAAACAAGGAGACTCTGCGCACCATTGTGAAAAACATTGTAACAATTATTGATCAGCCAATCAATGACTCTGATGTTTACGACGCCTACCGAATCAAAACTAAACTCGAAAATAAAAACCCTATAATTATTCAATTTACTACTACATTCATGAAGAACAATTTGATCAAAAAGTGTAGAACGTTCAACAAGGAAAACAACAGCAACAAGTTAAATACTTCACACATTCAACTGGCCACAACATCTCACACACAGCCGATTTATATTGACGAATTTTTAACACCTGTTGCCAAAAAACTTCGCTACGTTGTAAAGAATTTCAAAAATGAGAACCAGTATCACAGCTTCTGGAATTCATACGGCAAAATTTACTTAAAAGAAACAGAGTCATCTAGGCCAATCCGAATTGACAGCGAGGAAGATCTTCTTAAGTTAAAGTCTAAATGACTGGAATCTGTACTCACCGTTTATATTAATTGTTATCTCTTGTTGTGTGTTGTTATACCTAATAATAACGCTATTATAATCACTTGTTTTTTACACTGCACAGTTGAACATTCTAACACTTACATCACTCGAATACTAATCTTAACACAAAACATAATTTATCACCCATACAGGATTACAGTCAAAACTAAACCAATAACTTTACTCATCGAGCGTATCAGTCTTTGTTTTCAACATCAGCCTTATTCCGATTCACGAACTGTACTAGGACAACAGTTTATTGTGGCTATTGCGCTGACACTTTTTCTGCATACCCCACAACTAAGATTATTTCACATCATCTCATATGAAGGTATCCGAAACAACGACGGCAAACCATTTGCTACTTTATTACATATTGTGTTATTACACTTTTTCTTTGAATCGCTCGAGCATATACCCACAGTGCTCAACGATATTTCGTTTACTGAATGCTTAATTGCCCTATTATTTACAAGTAACCTATGCATCAATAATAAAAATATGATGTCATTATTCCTTAATATTAAAATTCAATAGTACCAAAGACATTATCTCTGACCTTGACCGCATTTCCATTGCACGTTCATCCACCTGTGATATTGACAATTGTCTAGGTATTGTAAGTGATTCCGAGCTTTCTCTTAAAGTTATTCACCAAAATATCAGAAGCATAACACGTAATACACCAGGTTTACTAACATTACTACAAAGATCGCAAATAGATTGGGATTTCATTATATTGACGGAATGCTGGTTGTCTTGTGCACACCATATTCCACTACTTCAAGGTTACAATTACTATAAAACTAATAATAACCTAACCCAAAACGAAGGGGTTGTTATTTATTGCAAAAATAACATTCGCGTATGCATAGAAGAACCTACAATTTCTGACTGTAACTGTCTAATGATCAAAGTTGATCAGAACACAGCTATGCTAGCAATTTACCGACCGGCTGGTTATAAAAACCTACATAACTTTCTGACTTCTCTCGACCATTATTTAAGTACTACCTCCAATATAAAAAACTTTATTCTAATAGGCGACCTTAATGTCGACATAACGGAGACCAACACTGACTCTAATTCTGTTCATTACCTTGAACTTTTAGCATCCCATGGCATGTTGCCAGCTTATACTTTCCCTACACATAAAAAAACATGCTTAGATCACATTATATTAAAAACGCGACTGCCCGCTTCTTGTTATGTAGCGGAAACCTCTATCACTGATCATGATGCCGTCATCCTCATCATGGATTTAAGTAAACCTCAAAACAAAACCTTTAAAATAATTAAACGCATAAATTTCGAAAAAATGGACGACGAATTTAAGAATCTCAACTTTCATGACTTGTATTTAATGACTGATGTTGATCTTGCTGTTCAGTACTTCGTTAATTTAATGAACGTTATTATTCAATCTAGCACACAAATTATAAAAACGTCGAACCGTAAGAAAATTACTAAACCCTGGATAACGACCGGATTATTGCGGTGTATGAGGAATCGAGACAAGCTGCACCAAAAAGCAAAAAAAAATCCTAACAACCAAACCATAACATTAACCTATAGAAGATACATAAATTTTTGCAACGAACTTTTAAAAAGGATAAAAAGGGAACATGATAAATTGGAACTCCAATCTGCGGCTAAAACTAATAACAAAATTTTATGGAACAAAATAAAAGACATTACCCACACAAAAAAATCTGAAAACGAGGCTAGACAGCTAATTGATACCTTGGATCCTATTTCTTCTATTAACAAAATCAATGAATTTTTTGTTAACATCGGTAAAAATATCGCTGACCGCTGTAGTTCTGGTAACATTGTCCCCTCACCACCGCTCAAACCTCACCCCCATTCGATGGTTTTTTTCCCCACGGACCTGGCAGAGATTGATAATAT
The DNA here is from genome assembly GCA_946251885.1 of Cosmia pyralina. Classification (NCBI taxonomy): domain Eukaryota; kingdom Metazoa; phylum Arthropoda; class Insecta; order Lepidoptera; family Noctuidae; genus Cosmia; species Cosmia pyralina. The sequence goes on from OX276364.1 coordinate 12,839,007, forward strand.
CATTCATAGTCTGAAGTCTGAGTGCGCTGTTGGCTATGATAACATCTCTACCGGCATTGTGAAGAGATATAGACAGATCCTCATTCCTCCAATCGTTTTTATCTGCAACCTTGCCATTGACTCCGGCAAATTCCCAAAAGCCTGGAAAATTGCGGAGATTCGCCCCATCTTCAAAAGTGGTGACGGAGCCTGTGTCAATAACTACAGACCAATTTCCATCCTGCCAGTCTTGTCTAAGGTGTTGGAGAGGATCATGAAGAAGCGCTTGGTTGACTACCTTGAAGGCAATTCACTGCTATCCCCTTCTCAGTACGGTTTCCGATATGGCTTGTCGACCAGCGACGCCATTCACGGTTTAACTAAGTTTGTTTCTGAAAAACTCGACGAAAACAAAAAGGTTATAGTAATCTTTATGGACCTTGCCAAGGCCTTTGACACGGTCTCCGTCCCTCTGTTGGTGAAGAAGTTGGAGGCCATTGGTGTAAGAGATGCACAACTAAAGCTTTTCTCCGATTACCTTACTAACCGATTCCAGAGAGTTAAGGTAGGTGAGTGGACTAGTGGTGATCTTCCCGTCGTGCACGGCGTCCCACAGGGCAGTATCCTTGGCCCCCCTTTGTTTCTGACCTTCATCAACGACCTCTGTGAACTTTTGATGCCCAGCGGAAGGATCATTACTTTCGCTGATGACACAGCGCTTTTGTTTGAAGCCGACACCTGGCCCGAAGTTTACAGTTGTGCACAGATGGGGTTCAACTTGGTGTTGTCATGGCTGGCTAGTAATAGACTCGTTCTCAATGTTGATAAGACAAAGTATATTTCTTTCTACATAAAAAAACCTTCGTGTTCACTCGACGATTTCAAAATTACCGCTCATTCATCCTCGTGCATTTTGTCCCATAGTGCTTATTGCTTATGTCCCCACCTTCATAAAACAGATTCAATAAAGTACTTGGGCGTTATGCTAGACAGCACGCTAAGTTTTCACCCGCACATACATGCTCTTTCCGCTAGGATACGTAAACTGATATTTGTGTTTAAAAATCTTCGTCATGTTGCGGACACTGGCTTATTGAGATCAGTCTATTTTGCGTTATGCCAATCGCTAATCTCGTACTGTATAACGGTATGGGGTGGTGCGACAAAAACATCAATGCTCCGGATCGAACGTGCACAGAGGGCCGTTCTAAAGGTTAGTAATTTCATGCCTTTCTTGTTTCCCACTAGAAAACTTTATGAGCGAACTGGAGTGTTAACTGTACGTCAACTTTTCATTTTAAATACGATCTTGCGCAAACACTCTCATCTTACCTATAATCCTACTTTATTTGAAGGTAAGCGACGTAAACACGCTGTCTGTCCCACAACTCAGTTCCATACTGCTTTCTCCCGTCGACATTTTGGTTTTCTTGGAAACTATTTATATAACAAAATTAACGGAATTTTGCCAATTTATGCCCTACCCAAGCAGCGTTGCAAAAAAACCCTCTCTATCTGGTTACAAAAATTGGACTATGACGCCACGGAGCAGCTACTTATTGTTCCTTCGTAATGTTTCATGTTTTTCGGGTTCTTGACTGTAACCAACACCATTCACATACACACACTCACACCATCATTCTACCTCTCCTTACACATTACACACGCAACACACACACACTACACACACGCACACTATACATTTTTTTTTAATTATTTACTATTGTTATTAGATTAAATTCGGGGTGAGAGCCTGGTGATCTGTCACACAGGGTATCCTAGTATGGACGCCAGTCTCTCACAAAGGATCATATTTTAGGTTTTGTAACAAAGTTATTATTCTTGTCTCTATTTATAAAATAAAACTAAGTGTACCTTTGTTATGAGAGAAATAAAAAAAAAAAAAAAAAATAAAAAAAAATAAAAAAAAAAACTAGAACATCATCCATATAAAAGTTGGGAAAAAATACGTATTATTGAAGCTAACCCAAAAACTACCGAAGCAAAGTTAATCAATTTTATATGGGACCAACTGTGATGTATACCCTCTCGAATAAAATAAAAAAAATCCAAATCGGTCTAGCCATCTTCGAGTAATCGGGGAACATACATCGAATTGAGAACCTCCTCCTTTTTGAAGTCGGTTAACAAGCTAGCTAGCTAGCTGTTTAGCTTGGAGGGAATGTTTGCGGATGCGCAAACTGATGGCTTCTGTGCAATCAGACGCAAGCATGCAGCATCCCTGTTGCACAGAGTGCGTGCCAGCTCCAACAGTCTCCTGGCTGTCATTGCTAACAAACTGGATTGTCCTATCATGCATTATTTCAGCCAGCTACATATACAGTCAACAAAAGAGATATCTAGGCAGGGTATACTAACATATTTGTATGTGAATTGCTTCATGCTCAATTTCGTGACAATATACAATTTTGTGTTGGTTTTGGTATATAATAATAGGTTGGGGAAAAAGTTTCTTCGCATTTTTTAAGAAAATTCAAAACATTTTTTAATATACATTATTTACATTTATCTAAAGTATGTAGGTACCATTTTGTTCGATAACTTTTTGCCATCTTGTAGGTAGGGACATGATCTCATTGCTGTAGAAATTTTGGGACTTCTGATCAAAATACCGCGACAAGTGGTTTTGGCAGTCCTCTCGTGATGTTAACCTGACACTACCTAAAGAATTCTGAAGAGACCGAAACAGGTGGAAATCTGAAGGTGCAAGGTCAGGACTATACGGTGGAGGCATTAACACCTCCCAGCCAAACTCTCTTAATTTTTGCTGAGTGGCTAAAGATGTGTGAGGTCTAGCGTTATCATGATGAAAAACCACACCCCTTTTTGTTGATTAATTCCGACCGCTTTCTCTCAACTTCGTGCTTTAATCTCATCAGTTGTTCGCAGTAGAGTTCAGAATCAATGGTCCTGCCTGGTGGTAACAGCTCAAAATGAATAATGCCCTTCCAATCCCACCACACACACAGCATCACCTTGTTGCGAGTTAACCCGGGTTTCGCCACAGTCTGTGAAGCCTGACCGGCCTTTGACCACGACCTTTTTCGCACGTTCTTGTCGTATGTGATCCACTTTTCATCACCAGTTATCAGCTTCTTCAAAAATGGTTCGGTTTCATTACGTCGTAATAAAGAATCACAAATGAGTACACGGTTCATTAGGTTTATTTTAGTGAGCTCGTGAGGTACCCAAATATCGAGCTTTTTTGTGTACCCAGTTTTTTTCAAATGCGCCAAAACTGTTTTGTAGTCAATTCCCAGTTCTTCAGCTACGTCGTAACTACTGATATGCCGATCTTGCTCCACTTTTTCAAAAATGGCATCCATTTTATCCGTAATAGGGCGACCAGAGCGACGTGCATCTTTGACATCAAAATTTCCGGATTGAAAACGCTTAAACCAAATTTGTGCTACTCTCACAGACACTGCACTGGGTCCATAAACATCGCAAATTTTTTTCGCGGCTTGCTTTGCATTTTTACCTTTTTTGTAGTAAAATTTTAAAATGTATCGAATTTCTTCATTACATTCACTCATCTTGACAGTACGAAAAACAAATGAAAATCACACATTTTCCTATTTTGAATTTGGAATTATGTTCTTTAAAATTTAAACTTTCAATGATACCAAAACCAGCCAGATACAAATAGTATAGCCAAAGAGATTTTATTTTAAGTTCATACATACTATAATGCGAAAAGACTTTTTCCCCAACCTAATATAAAATTAAGACCGCCCATTGTGTCACTCTATGTAAAATTTCAACATTGTAATCTGTAATTTAAATGGTGTGCATAATAAAGAGTATTCTATTCTATTCTATAAGAAACGGTATCTTAGTACCTACCTATTATACATATTTTGTAGGAGGTATGTACAGTCAACAAAAGAGCTATCTAGGCAGGGTAGAGTAACATATTTTTATGTGAAATGCTTCATGTTCAATTTTATATATATAAGGTACTTTGTTTTTGCAATACTCCTACATTGTCAAACAAAGTACCTTATACTCGTATATATAAAATTGAACATGAAGCATTTCACATACAAATATGTTACTCTACCCTGCCTAGATATCTCTTTTGTTGACTGTACCTGCTAGCTATAATTTTGTGTGAAAATGTATTGTATTTATGTATTGTATTTTTTTTAATGTATTGTTTTTGTTTTGTATGTATTGTATTGTATTTTTTATTTTAGTAGTATTTACTACTAACATAATTTTTATTTGTTTTTACTAACGCTATGGGCCCATGTTACCCGAAAGTAATTGTTTTATTATTATTATTAAAAAATAATTTAAAATATTCCTATCATTCTGTAAGTATTCTATTGATACCCTTCCAACAATATTGTCTTCAATGGGATTGTTTCCCGGTAGCTTTGCCACAAGAGAGCGCTGTGTGTTTGTCACTTGTCAAAGTCATCTTGAAGACAAAGCGACCAATCGGCGACAAGAAAAAACACTTAAGGACGCTGTTACAAATGGGTAGTCAAATCATTACTTTTTTACACAAAAGTATGTTTATTAAATAAAATGCTTTGCATTCTTAAAATGTTTTTGGCCAAATTGTTAATAGATGTGCATGGTACAATTCTGAACTATAAATATAATTTTAAATGTAGGTACCGAAGTAAAATTTTTCAGTCCGGTACAATTTATGAGAAACTGTACCTATCTAAAATTATATTTATAGTTCAGAATCATATCATGCACATCTTTCAACAATTTGGCCAAAAAACATTTTAAGAATGCAAAGCATTTTTAACCGACTTCAAAAAGGAGGAGGTTCTCAATTCGTCGGAACCTTTTTTTTTTTTTATTTAATAAAATAATAATAATAATAATATCGTTTATTTATATAAAAATGGTTCAGATTTACAAAACTTAGAAATTAAACATTTAGAGGACACACTTGCTCAATAATAAACATACTTTTTTGTAAAAAAGTAATGATTTGACTACCCATTTGTAACAGCGTCCTTAACACCATCTCGCAGCAAAGTTTTCATCAAGGAACTCCATTGACAGCTGATTGAAAGTAACAAACACTTAGCGCCATCTACGCGGAACTAATTTGACAGTTTTCTTCCCTATTGTTAAGGTGGATGCGCAAAGGCAGTGCGCGAAATTAAAAATTTCTTACTTTTTTTGCAATTTGCAAGTCAGTGTTAGATTGTATGTTGATTATAATATGATTCGCGACAATTAACTTTTATTATCCATGAAACATAATTTAAAATCTAACAATCTTAAAAACCAAAAATATGTACAAGTATATAAAAAAGGAGGTGAAATAATCATAGGGCATCAAAAAATTCCGCATCGCTGTCGACAAGAAAAGTGCCCAAAAAGCTTGCAGCATTGCCACGTTGTATGGCAATGCTAATTCTTTGGCCACAAAATAGGCCAACCCTTTGGTCACGTGTAGAGTCGACCAACCGCTTGGCGATGTCCCGAAAAACTAAAAGGGCACTCGGACCCCATGGCCCTAGTGTTTCAACCCCAAAGCGGAAAACTTCAAACGGCGCAAATACTCTAATCTTATTAGAGCATTTGCGCACTCTAATAAGATTAGAGTATTTGCGCCGTTTGAGGTTTTCCGCACCCGCAGCAGCCGCCCCAGCACAGCCCACCGTGCTAGGAAGATGGGATGGCGCAAGGGTGTCAATACACGTTGTATCCCACACCAAAGGCCTACCTACCTTCTAAGGCATTATGGTCATTCCGTCTGGTCTCTTCCCATCGTCGCGTGCCAAGCCAATGGGTTCTAAAACAGCTGGCACCCTGGCGGTGACAAGAGCACGACGGATGATGTCATTAATGCTGGCGTGCCGTGCTATCCGGCCTGCGCTCTTACTGCAGGATAGGCCATGATGTCCGAGGCAGTCGACATCTACGCCGCATCGGCAGTGATGCGGAGCCACGCAAGGAGCGCCCAGACGTAGACAGGTAGCGAGCCGGAAGGTGGTGTCACCCAGCATAGCTCCTATGTTGGGTGACGGTAGTGCCTGAAGCCAGAGGCCCGACTCCCACTCACCTACAGCCAGCAGGCGTAGGCGGTTCGATTCGCGACAGTAAAAAATATGTATTATCATATGAATCATCTAAGTTAGATTTTAGAACAAATCCAAGGCTCATCCGAGATTACTGGAAGTGGCACACAAACGTCATTGGGGACTTCTTTGGAACCAGTCCCAAGATACAGACTAACTAACCCCTGATAACTAAAACTACATATCCTAGCTGTAAATCTGTGCAAGGGTGTTTTGGTGCGTGGCCACTAACGGAGCCATCTTGTTTTTCATTACATTTCACAAAACAACAGCGCCCCTTAGCAAAGACATTCGAGCCCAAAAGATCCTTGTAGCATTAAAAGTAATATTTTAAGCCACTTTTGACATCTCAATTTGTGTTTTATTACCAGGGTATAATAAACAATTTTCTATTTCTATTTAGTAAGGAATCTTAAAACAAAAGCTGCTAATTTAGTGGCCCCACAGAACACCATCTTTCCGCTTTCGCCATTTATTCTCATGCACCTGTTTTGTCCGAACCATTTACTTGCAGAGATTCAACGAACGCCATATATTTTTACGACTACGTATGAAATTCTGTTAATTTAAAACTCGCTGTGACAACAATGTTAAACATTCAAGATGTTTAAGGTATTCATAATAATTAAAATTATTCATTATCTACTAATAATAAAGCTGAAGAGTTTGTTTGTTTGTACGCGCTAATCTCTGCAACTACTAGTCGGATTTGTAAAAATGTATTTGCATTTGATAGCCCAATTCTTAAGGAAGGCTATAGGCTATTTAACACGCTAGGAGCTAGGTACCGAGCAAGAACAAAAATGCGAAGCGACGGGGTGGGTCGTTTTGGATGAGCTTGCGTTTGCCACATTAACTGCGCATGCGCAGCATAGACTGCTGAAGAGTGGTACCTTGGCTTGACATAATCATACTTGTCAAGCTATGTAGTGGCATAAAGCATTCTAATTTTGAGCACATGCTACTTAGTAGCATACAGTAACATCGTGTATTCTGAAAGATGCACGTGTATTTTTCACACCCGAGAGAATCCTGTAAATTACCATACTATAGTATTTTTATCTCACGAAGTGACACGCACTTTACTTGTGTTTACCAAGTGTATAAACACGCTGTGAATGTGTGCGTGAAGACGACTAGCGTCAGCACATAACACACACACGCACACGCTTCCGACTTCGCCATTGTCTCGGACGGTGCCGAGAGCTCCTGCTCTAACTTACACACACATTCACAGCGTGTTTGTACACATGATAACCTCAAGTAAAGCGCGTGTCACTTTGTGAGATAAAATACTGTACCTAGTAACAAAAAAGTAGGTATGCTTTGTGTTTCAACCTTTAATTGAGTTTTCATGTAATAACCTCTCAGTTTAGTATTGTGTTACCTAAATAAAAGAAGATGTTTATAAAACACAAATGAAAGCCAGATTTTAAATTAATCGCAGTCTCAGAGCACCAGACCATACTACCCAGCCGTTTTCTTAATAACCCTAACACTAAAAATATAGCATCTACCCACATATTTACAAGTATCTTAGCTTCGACGGAGGGGATCAAGTAGAGTACGGTTCATCCCTTTTGCGACCTCATTTAATATTAATATGTACTAATGAATTAACGAAGTACATTTTCATGAAGAAGATGTATTTTAATTATTTACCAAGACACGAAATTGGTTATAAGAATTCTGATTAAAGACTTGTCCTAATAAAGGTGATCGTCATGTGAATCGGCGATTGTCACGTTCATTTTGTTCGGCGAATCTGAACGCGTCGTCGCGCTAACGAAGTGCCTTTTCATACGTCAATGCCGACTGTCCGGTAACACATTCAGCTGTCACACGACCCGATTTTGTATACAGTAGTGTCTGGAACGTCGACGCAGTGACGCGAGTACCGTCGCGTAGTGACTATGTAATCTTCTCTAAAAATAGAACGTACTCATTACGTAGGAACTATATGACAACACAAGGGTGTGAGACAAAATGACGTGCGCCTGCTGTCATTATAAGTCCGGAGACCTTAGCAGGCACGCGCGACGTAAACGTAACGTTTTGAACGATTTTTCTCCGTGGTTGTACTTGGGCGAGTGACTGCCCACCGGTTCGTATGAAAGCTCGTTGCGTGCTCCATATACCACCGTGAGTCCGGCCGCCGACTAACCGGTAGGCAGAAACCGGACGCACAGTGTTGGATCTGGTATGCACCCGGTGTCCGCTTGCCGAGAAAATTACGCCAGTACGTGTGAAAGATAACGTACAACGTACGTCTGATTTCTTTTTTTTTATTTTTTTGCTTTTTAATGTTTATTTTGTTACTTTTATATGCTCTTTTTTAACTGTATTTCCTGTGCGTGTCCCAAATAAAATATTTTTCTTTCTTTCTTTCTTTTTTTCTTTTACAAGCCCATACACTTAGCCGCCGGGTACCTGGCACCGGCAACCCGGCAATCGGGACGTATGAAAAGGCACGAAGGATGCCTGCAGTTTTCCGAACAAATAAGTGTCAAAGGATCGCGTTGATCGCGTATTTGCGCGACTGATCGCTTTCTATTAGGGACACTGCCTTAAAATGTAGGTGCAAGAACCTTAACATGACGCTCATGAAAACTTTTCACCGAAAATTATAAGACATACACCCAGTTTCTGATTTGAGAAAAGTAGCAAATCTCAACTGATTATTCTCAAATACATAAGTATGCGCTTAAGATTTTTGCGTTTCACGAGTTAAAATCGAATTTCGTCAAACCATAATCAACTGATCATTTACTTAAGTATTCCTGATCAAAGCTAACACGTTCCAATTTACTTTCAAAAACCGGTACTATTCAAAAACTCATAATATTACTTCATTTTATTCTTATAAATTTAAAACAGACTTAAAAAGTAAGTGAATTTTAAATAACGGCATAATTTCAACAAATTTATGTTATTAGCGTTGCTAATGCATATTTTAGCAATTTAATATATTATATATGTATATTTTAGCAATTCGACGTGTTTCTATGAACTTATTTGAACTGAATCGTGAATGTCAAACTGAAAGTAAATAAACACAAGTTTTATTGGAATTCTGTTTTATACCAATTAAAATGGATAGAGATAAGAAAAAGAGATCGCCTAACTATACTCTAGAGGAGAAAGAAAATCTTCTTTCAATAATAGCTACGTAAGTACATAATAACGAGACGTATAATGTTTCATCATCATCATCATCATCATATCAGCCGAAAGACGTGCACTGCTGGACATTGGCCTTCCCCAAGCACCGCCACTTCGACCGGCTCCGTGCTTCCCGCATCCAGCGGATTCCTGCGGCCTTCACAAGGTCATCGCTACAACTTGTGGGAGGCCTTCCAATGTTACGTGTTCCAGTACGCGGTCGCCACTCCAGAACCTTCCGGCCCCTACCTAATGTTTACCAACATATAATTTTACGTTTATTTATTATTGCTTCAGATACCAAAGTGTAATAGAATGCAAAAGGACAGGGGCATACTATATCCACAAGAAACAGGAAGCCTCGAAGTGCATTACTAAAGAGTACAATAGCCTCTTGTCTCTTGCTAACGTCAGGGAGACGTTATCTCTCCGAAACTGTTCACCACTGCACTGGAGGATGTTTTCAAGGTTCTGGACGGAAAGGGCTAGGCATCAACATCAATGGCGAGTACGTCACTGACCTTCGATTTGCCGACGATATAGTAATCCAAGGCTGAGACTATGGAGGAGCTCAGTAGAGCTTCCGAAAGAGTGGGTCTTAAAATGAACATGATCGATCGACCCAGATCCCAGTACAATGTGATATTTCCATTTTCGAGAACTGGGTCGGGCTCATACCTATAGTACTGTACTTCCGATTCTACAAGGCTGTATTTTAGAGCAAAGCTGTATTTTTAAATTTTTATGTAACTGATTAAATTAGGAATAATTAAAAATATTACAATACCTACATTTTTTTTTATTGTAATACTATTGTAATATTTAAACTTTTATTGGGTGAAATAATTTTGTACTATGGATGTTCTGGTAGCAAAATTTTGTGTATTTGACACTTGATTGGTAATGGTTCATCACTTTCTTCTTGTACATGTTCATCATATCCCATGATGTAGTTATCAAGATGAACAGTCATATTATGAAGAACAACACACGCCACAATCACCTTCAATACTTTTGGAAGTTTTAACTGCATTCCTGCATGTAGGCATGGAAATCTTCTTTTAAGAACACCAATACACCTTTCAATTGTGTTTCGTGATGCTATCTGGGATCTGTTATAGGCTTCTTGGGATGGAGAGGCAGGGTTCAAGAAGGGTGTCATGAGATACCTAAGGCATGGGTAACCACTATCTCCGAGAATAAGGGATGACCCAAATCTGCCAGCTTCAAACTGAGCTGCAAGTGGTGAGTCGTTCCAAATAGTAGTGTCGTGTACGGAGCCTGGCCAACGTGCAATGACACTAGTTATTTGTAAATTGGCATCACAGATGGCTTGAACGTTTATAAAAAAAAAAACCTTTTTTGTTCCTATACAGCTCAGCTCTGCTCCCTCCTGGTGAATTTATTTTTACACGAGTGCAGTCTACAGCACCTATGACTCTAGGAAATCCAGCTATGACAAAAAATCGTGCCGCCACTGATGGTCTCTCCTGCGCAGTGGGCATACGAACATATTGCTGTCTCAACAATGCTATGGCACTAGTCACCCTCTCTACCACGCGGCACACCGTCGCCTTGTTCACATTCACGGTGTCCCCCACAACAGCTTGAAAGCTACCAGTCGCATAAAACCTAAGAGCTATTAGTAGCTGTAATATGGGAGCAATACAGTCCTGCCGCAGTTTAGGCTTTATTTTGTTAAAAATAAACCGAACCAACTCGTAAACTTACACTTTACGAAGGACCGACTCTTAAATTGTTCATCGCTTAGCGTGATGAACATGTTAGGCCGACGTCCTGCTATTCTTCTGCGCGGTTGTCTGCGTTGAGGCATCTCCACAGACGACAAGGAAGTATCGTCGTCACTCATTATGATCAAAATCACTATTTATTATATAGCTGATTACAGTTTGAATAGCCGAAATTGGTGTGTCAACTTTCAACTGCTCAACCTGACGTTGATTAGGCTTTGAGTATTGTCAAACACATTTTTCTTAGTTCAGAAACGCAACTGACGGCTTTAAGCATGAGTTAAGCATGCTTTCTTTCAAATTTGAGTAAATGATGATACAAAAAAAAAAAAAAAATGAAAAAAAAAATGAATGAAAAAAAAAAAAAAAAAAAAACTTAATTCAGAAACGAAAAAATGTTTAAGTTATACTTAAGTACAGATTAGGACGTTCTCAACTTCAAATTCTCAATTCAGAAACTGGGTGATAAAGATGTTGAAGTAACATAATTAAAAGAAAATAGACTTAAACTTTAAATATATTTCGACCCATCCACTATAATACGAGTATAAACCCCCAATCACATTAGAAACAGAGCAGCAGCTTATTCTTAGTCTTTTTAATCTAAGTTCAAACACTAACCGGTTAATTCTAAATCCTTTGTACTCACGTTTTAACACTCTACCCCTAAGTAAATATGCTCAAAGCAAATATTAATCAAGATCCAACATTGCACTGTAATACCTACGTAGTATTTAAGGTCTACGGCGTAGCCACGTTACTACGAGAGCGCTACGCTGTAGCCTGCGTAGGGAGATGCTGATTATTTTGCTAAAATAAGGCTATTAATTTCATGTGAAGGCTATGTAGGTATGCCATTATTCTGAGAATATGCTATTCACGTTCATGTAATAGCATTGTTTTATTAATAAGCAACATAATTATAATTAATGTGTACACGGAAATTCAAACACTGTTTGACATGGCATTCTACGATTAACATTTTATTATGTTAGTTGATAAGATTTAATGTGTTTAGTGTTTACCTTGTACTTTGAAATGTTTTAGAATTATTATACAGGCTGTAAGTGTAAACAGTGGCAGCCTTTTAAGGGCTCATTGTACTCATCATTATGAACAACGTTTACTATGGGACCGAACGTGAAACCGCGAAGAAAAAATCAGCTGTTCCCTACATTTTGACGAATTATGCGAATATAAATGCACTGAACAGCAGATTTTTTTTGCGATTTCAGGTTTGGTCCCATAGTTAAAGTTGTTCATAATGATAAGTACAATGACCCCTTAAAAGGTTGCCACTGTTTACACTTACAGCCTGTACTGAAAGAAAGGGAAAGTGGCCACAATAAATTATTACTTTCACAAAAGAATAGGATAATTTATGACTGCCTCATTGGTCTACTGGTCGAAAGCGCTACTAACGAGCATGAGATCCTGGGTTCGATTTCCAGGTTGGGTAAAGTGTTGTATAGTTTTCCATCTGGAATTTCTCCGTAATTGACTGGAGTCTGGATTTGTGCCCGATCGATTGCAATAGGATCGCTCCCTATTACATGAGACTTAAACATAACTGGCGAAATGTAGGTGTTCTTATTGGTACATACCTCTGCCTAACACTTCGGGGAATACAGGCGTGATGTTATGTTGTGTAATAGAATAATTTAAACTTCGAACAGCTTATAATTGATTTCAACTCATCAAAATAATTTAACTTCTGCTTCTGATTGTTAGGAACATTTAACTTCTACCTTCCCAGAGGCAAAACGGTTTAGAGTAATTGTTATGTTAATATTACAAAAAACACCCTCAAAAACAAAACAATTAATTTAAAAAGTGACATCCCGTTTAGCTACAGGCGGGTTCATAATTGCATAACAACTCTGCGACATTTTGCTCAAACGACTCAAAGTTAGTACGATTAATATTAGTATGGAAGTTGTCTGAAACAGCTGCGGTACTGATAACAATGATGAGGAGTTTCAACAGCCTTATCTATACTAATATTATAAAGAGGAAATATTTTTTTGTTTGTTTGTACCGAATAAGCTCCGAAACTTCGGGACCGATTTTAACCATTTTTTCATCAATAAAAAGCTAAATTATCAGGAAGTCACCTAAATTATAATTTGTTTTAAAAAAAATTGAGCTCCTTATGAAAATGTTTTATAATTGGCCGATTGATAATAAACACTATTTTGTTCTGAAACTATCCTTTTATTATAACACACTAACACTGAGAAAACTTTCTTGTGTGCAAGCCGCCAAGCCCGGAAGAAAGAGGAAGTGTTGCCCGGATGCAAAAATATTAATGTATCATAAAGCCATGGGTATATTAACAGAAAATTGCAAGAATGTAAGTCAAAGTAACAAAATTGTGCCTTTGAAATTCATTATTTGTCGTGCGCTGAGAAAGCTATTGATGATACATAAAAATTATGTACGACATGATTAATCTACTTATTATTACCTACAAAACAAATCGCGAGGGAATATAAATAAATATCATAGTTAAGTCACAATAGCAGCTTTTGTATTCTAAAATTTACTTCCGACTTCCATGCGGGCCAAGCCGCGGGCAAAAGCTATTCACTGATAAGGATGCTGAAATGTTACAGCCCTTTATCTCTTAGTGATAAGTTATCAGCTAGAGATAAGGAGCTGTAACATTTTTGATATCTATTTGATGGGGGTCGGTGTGGTAGCAATTTGAATTTGAAAATGTTGAGGTAGACCTTCGTATGGGGCCAGATAGTTTGAGTAAGCAATAATGTTAACTGGGGGTCTATTGATAAATGGTTGTAACAGGTACTGTAAAGAGGGCAGAATAATCCTATCATCAACTTCCTGCCCTATCCCATGTTACTTGGGCTCGGCGGAACACGGTTTCTTCTTCCATTCTACCCTGTCAATCGTCACGCTATCCCAATAAGCCAGTGTCCGCAACATGACGAAGATTTTTAAACACAAATATCAGTTTACGTATCCTAGCGGCAAGAGCATGTATTTGCGGGTGAAAACTTAAAGTGCTGTCTAGCATAACGCCCAAGTACTTTATTGAATCTGTTTTATGAAGCTGGGTACATAAGCAATAAGCAATATGGGACAAAATGCACGAGGATGAATGAGCGGTAATTTTGAAATCGTCGAGTGAACACGAAGGTTTTTTTATGTAGAAAGAAATATACTTTGTCTTATCAACATTGAGAACGAGTCTATTATTAGCCAGCCATGACAACACCAAGTTGAACCCCATCTGTGCACAACTGTAAACTTCGGGCCAGGTGTCGGCTTCAAACAAAAGCGCTTTGTCATCAGCGAAAGTAATGATCCTTCCGCTGGGCATCAAGAGTTCACACAGGTTGTTGATGAAGGTTAGAAACAAAGGGGGTCCAAGGATACTGCCCTGTGGGACGCCGTGTACAACGGGAAGATCACCACTAGTCCACTCACCTACCTTAACTCTCTGGAATCGGTTAGTAAGATAATCGGAGAAAAGCTTTAGTTGTGTGTAATATGGATGATACCTAAAAAATTATATTTTGTCCGTCATGTGTATTATTAAATAACCCTCCTTTTAGGCTTCGCCGAAGTCGGGTAACAATATGCACGCCTAGCTAGATTTTAAACGTAGAAGTGACGTAGCGAGCCCCCGCTCCCCCACTCCCCAACTTTAATGCGTGTTATCTAAGTACTTTTTTATTTATATGATAATGCAAAAAATACGTGTCTAATATTTTTTTTATTATCTGACTGACGAACTAAATAGAATTTATTTTTTTTACCCAGGCATCATCCCTATTGTATCCACTTCCATTTCCTTCTTTTTCAGCCTTTTTTTGTTTTGTTATTTTGATAATATTTCTGTTAAATACTTCCCATTAAATGTATTTGATAACGGTACCTTATACGCCCTTTAATCACTTAGGTCTTTACCTATGAAATTGCCATTCTGCAGTACTGGCCATTTTAAATCAAAATAATTTTTGTTTGGCTAAGAATTCTAATTTCAAATTAATTTTATTTTAAAAACATGGATTTTTTTTCCAAAAGTAGTAATTTGTTTATTGATTAGTGTTACATTTTCATCGCATTTCAATCTTTTTCGTCATCATGGATACGTTAAAAATTCGAGTAATTATGGAATATGAGTACCGTCGTGGCAGCAACGCGGCACAAGCGGCACGCAACATCAACGACGTTTACGGAGCTAACACTACAAACCAACGCACCACTTGTTATTGGTTTGCTCGCTTCCGTTCTGGAAATTTCGACCTGGAAAATGCACCTCGCGGTCGTCTGAAGACTTTGGTCGACAATGACGAATTAAAGGCGATTGTGGAAGCTGATGATACACAATCTACGGCTGAATTAGCAGCAGCTTTCGACGTTAGCGTCAAAACAATATTGGTCCATTTGCGTCAAATTGGCAAGGTAAAAAAGCTTGACAAATGGGTGCCCCACGAACTCAATGATCGCCAGCGCGAAGTACGCGTCGAGACGTGCCTTGCACTGCTCAACAGACACACAAATGAAGGAATTTTGAACCGCATTGTTACCTGCGATGAAAAATGGATTCTGTTTGATAACCGCAAGCGCTCAGCAAGTTGGTTGGATCCTGGTTCAGCACCTAAACAATGCCCTAAACGAAAACTTACCCCTAGAAAGTGATGGTCACTGTTTGGTGGTCTAGCGCCGGTGTGATTCATCACAGCTTCTTACCAAACGGGGTGAGCATTACTTCAGATGTGTACTGTGAAGAACTGAACACAATGATGGAGAAGCTGGCACATCTCCAACCAGCATTGGTCAATTGCTCGTCTCCGCTGCTCCTGCACGACAACGCGCGACCTCATACTGCACAGCAGACGGTCTCCAAGTTGCAAGAACTGGGGTTGGAAGCTCTCCGTCATCCGCCCTACTCACCAGACCTTGCGCCTACAGACTACTACTTTTTCCAGAATTTGGATAACTTCTTGGCGGGAAAAAAATTCAATACCCGAGAGGCAGTACAAAATGCCTTTGAAGAATTTGTTGCCTCCCGTCCAGCTGATTTCTTTAAGAAGAGCATCAATAAACTGCCACTGCGTTGGCAAAGATGCATTGATTGCATGGGTGATTACTTCGATTAACACAAATAAAAAATGCATGAAAAAAATTCGTTTAAATTTTATCATACAAAACGGCAATTTCGTAGGTAAAGACCTATTATTATTAGATGCTATGCTGTGCTAGTGTGTGTTTGTAAGTTACGAATTCACAATACATAACTGTGGTTATTATTGTTTGTGTACGTTTTAGTGAGTAAGTCGTTGAAGTCTCATATCAATAAATAAATAAATAAATACCGTTTCACAGTTGTCTTTATTTCTACAACAATTATAACAACAAATGATACCCAACAAATAACGAGTACCTACTGACCGCTATTGATAAGTATCACTGCTATCCAAAGACGACCGCTGTCAAGGGGCCAGGTTATTAATGTGGGCCCTGTTTGTGTTGTGTTCAACGATTATCGAATTGACATTATTTAGTTGGAGTAAATTGTGGTTTATGACCCCTGGGAAAATCGACTTTACGGGATTCTTGGATTTGAAGGTTGAGTTATGAGGTCGATATTGTAAAAGTTTGGTAGTGGGTTTGCTTTAAGTAACAGAGGAATTGACAAAAACAAATTGAATTGAAAGAAAAAAGGTTATTAGGATCCAGTAAAGCTGAGCATCCACACTGTTCCGCGCCGGCCGCAACGCACGCACGGCACGCAACGGATTTTGGTTTGTTTGTATGAAGAAATGAAAATCAGGCGGTACCGGTAGTGGACGCAGTGATAGATGAATTCATACAAAGCAAACCGAAATCCGTTGCGTGCCGTGCGTGCGTTGCGGCTGGCGCGGACCAGTGAACACTTACCTTTCCACATATTTTGAAACTTTTGTAGATTTGTGGTAGGCATCAACGCCGTATGAACGGGGCCTTACCCCGTTCATACGGCGTTGATATACCTACGATATTTTACTGTGCGCCAATTACTTGTATTTTTTTTTTTTTCATTTTAAAGGTCAAATATAAGTTAGGTAATATAAGTTAGGTCACTACAATCCCTAAAAGTAATTAAATTAATTTTTAGTAATTAATAATGCTCGGAGTTTCTTTGAAGGATAAAATCAGGAATGAAGTTATCCGGAAAAGAACCGGAGTAACTGACATAGCTTTCAAAGTAAGCAAACTGAAGTGGCAGTGGGCTGGCCATGTTTGTCGAAGGACCGATGGCCGGTGGAGCAGACGAGTCCTAGAATGGAGACCGGGTACCGGTAAGCGTAGTGTGGAACGCCTCCTAGCTAGATGGACCGATGACCTGAAGAAAGTGGCTGGGGCAGACTGGATGCGGAAGGCTGAGGACAGGGTGTTGTGGCGCAACCATGGAGAGGCCTATGTCCAGCAGTGGACTGCGATTGGCTGAGTTGATTGAATTAATAATACCATTAAACTATCCATACTTAATATAATATTATAAATGCGAAAGTAACTCTGTCTATCTGTCTGTATTTCTGTTACCTGTTCACGCCTTAACGGTTGAACGAAGTTTGGTGAAATTTGACACACAGGACATAGATACCTTTTTCCTGGTAGAATGTTTCTGAGGAATAACTTCCGGGACAAGCCGCACTAGTTTTTTTTTAAACCTTGACATCGCCTTTATTTCGTAATAATAAGGGCGGTTTTTGTAGAGCAAGTGTAGTAGCACGTGCGGTTGACCTTACGTCAGTATCGTTTGAGAATTTATCGAAGCTAACCACAGGGGCCCGTGTTGGGAACTAACCGGAGGCTGGAAAAGGGTACCTACATGTAGGATGAGTTTTCTATTATTCATGGCCTTAAAGCTCTTGTCTAAATAGACGACAACATTATGTAGACCTTTTGTAATGTACTGGGCATTTGCGCCTAATATAATAGTTCAAATACATTTCTAAACACGTAGGTAGGTACCATGTAGGAATAAATTTATAAGGATAACTAGCTTTTGCTTTGACTTTGAAAACTTCCACAAACTTCACCCGTGTGGATGTTGGAAATTATCCCACGGGTACGTACTACCGGGATAAAAGTATTCTATGTGCTTCCAGGTCACGGTTAACGTATGTGCCAAATTTCATTCAAAATTCGTTCAGCTGATTTAGCGTGAAAGCGTAATAAAAAAAAACCCGGCCAAGTGCGAGTCGGCCTCGCGCACGAAGGGTTCCGGACAAACATTTAACAGTTTTTTGTTTCATGTTTTCAAAGTCGCTACGGGTAGTCAGAAGCCTGTAGGTCTGATAACCAGTCTTATCAAGGTGTATCGTGCTACCAGTTGTGGAGGTCAGATAGGCAGTCGCTCCACGTAAAATACTGGTTTTCAGCTGCATCTGGTTACACCCGATCCCAGCATAGTTGGGAAAAGACTAGGCAGATGATGACATATTTAAGACTTTTTAAAGTTCAATTATGTTATTCAGTAGTTTAACGCTTTAAACACTAAAAAAATGCATAAAAAAATCTTTTTTTTTTTCTTTTGTGGATGGGAAATCACCAAATGGCTTCTCCCGCTCTGGGTGGAGCGGGAGAGCGTGTAAGACTTTTACTGACTAAAACCCACCCGTGTTCCTTCAGTTGCCTGTGTCAGGCCACGGTATCTCTTTCGAAGAACCCGCGAATCAAAAAATAAAAAAAAAAACCATGTAAAAAGAATGCATCTCTTCTGACAAGATTGCGGGATAGTGGCAGCAGCCTCCTGAAAGCGATTGCTGATGGGCCTGGCAAAAGCCCCATAATGAGGCATCTTATAAAAACCACCCTGTCGGGAGTAGAATTTCAGTACTAACTTAGGAAATAAGTTAAATTGTTTACTAACATCTAGTATTATAAGTATATGGGCAGGTGCCCCTCATCAACAGAATCGGCCATGTCTTCAATAAATAGTAATGAGGGTAGGAACCAACAGAGGATCACTCGAGTCGCAATTAAAAGTAATTTAATCGCACAAAATTTCTTCCTTACAGAATCTCACTACAATCTATCCACTAGTAATTAGGAAATCACTTATTCAATCGGTTTTAATATTTTTTTTGAAACAAAAAGGGGCAAGATTACTCGGAACAAAAGCGATTAGTCGGATACGTGGTGCGGTCGCCGTTGACGTTCGGAAAAACTGACGTTCAACATGGCTGCGCTGACCATCGCCTCGACGCTCCGCCAGACTGACAGTTGTCAAATCTCGTTCCGACGTATCTCTCAACTGATGGCGCTAGAAATGTGCCGTCAATTATGTTTGTAATTTGGATGTAGTTGTCTATTTAACAAATAAATTATTATGCTTGACGGATGTTCGAACGGCTGCGACACCACGTGTCGCTGTTGTTCCGTCTTCAGTTGGTCCTCCATGATTGGCATGTACTTGTAGGTTTTAGATAAATAATACTCGTAAAATGACGCACTTAATTTACTTACAAATATCACAATAATACTTGTCCATAAGAAATAATGGTTACAATGATTATTACTGATTAAGGTAAATCACCTTTTAAACTTGCTTTTAGAGCCAATGGATTTATGTGTGCACCCTGCGCGACGATCACCTCCAAAGTGATCCCCACCGTCGCCATGACACTCACAAACCCCATTCGGTGTTACCCGCTCTAAATGAAAAGTAACCACTATAAAAATAAATTCTAAACCACAGATTAAAAATAATCGATTACAACTTTTAAAAAGTGTTACAATAAATCGACTAAATCATCGTGCGCCGTCTTACTTTACATCGTAAACGTCGTCATAGGACGTTGTGTCTGTGGTAGCAGAGTACACATGTATTTTAAGTATAACATGTCTGTATGTATAATGTATATCCATTTCCGCGTACGGAAGACGGATATTGCACGTCGATGTTCAACGCCACTGAAATGCTGTAATATTAAAAGGAGATTTATTTGAAGCGTTTACATTTTCTCATATGACATTTTGCTGTTACACCTGACATTCTGGAACTGATGGGGCTTAAACACGTATTACGCGGTTGAGAGCAAATTCTCAAGGAACTGTCAAAATCTGCCGTCACTTACGTGTCCTCATTAATTGACAACGTTTAATTATTAATTTATTCTTATGAACTTTGCAACCATTTATTTTACTTTAGCGTCCATGAAGTATTGCATTTTTTCGTCTATGGTTGCCTGTCAAGAAAAAAGAACTTCATAGCGTCCATGAAGTATTGCATTTTTTCGTCTATGGTTTCCTGTCAAGAAATAAGGAACTTCATAGCGTCCATGAAGTATTGCATTTTTTCGTCTATGGTTCCCTGTCAAGAAATAAGGAACTTCATAGCGTCCATGAAGTATTGCATTTTTTCGTCTATGGTTCCCTGTCAAGAAATAAGGAATTTCATAGCGTCGATGAAGTATTGCATTTTTTCGTCTACGATTGCCTGTCAATAAATAAGGAGCTTAATAAGGAGGCTTAGGAGAGGTCAACAAATAAGTAAAATAAAATTATAACTTGCTGACCCGACAATTGTCTTGTATAAATATAAAATCCCATAGGACAAAGCACTTTAATTTTTTTCCAAAGTTTCTAAATTTCTGTGTCAAATTTTAAGAATTTCAATTCCCTAGAAACCTAATTCGGGTGTATACAAACATTTGCTTTAAAAAAAAATAACCAAATCTATCTAGTCGTTTTCAAGATATGCGCTTACCAATGAATAGCATTAGCATTTATCACTTCACATGCCTGTATTCGGCTTCATCCTATTAAAGGAAGGCAGTATATGGTTCTACATTTTGCCAGATGCCAGGCACAAATCTATACTCCAGACTACTGAGAATTTTTCAATAGAAAAACTCGTTAACCCTTCCCCGAGTCGAGAATTGAACTCAGGATGAACTTAGGGTATGCTCAACAGCCACGCTAGCGAACAAAGACCAACTTTGCCAAAGAGACACTTTGAGATACGTGCATTTAAAAAAGGCACTCAAGGGCTTTAAAACCAACTCCAAACGAAACAATATTTATTTAAATTGAAATTTTTAATGTTTTCGACGAAGTACCATATCTAAATAGTATTAACTAAACTATGAACACTGAGCACTATTTTCGACTAAAATAATATTTTAATGTACGAAAAATATTTTATATCCAAATGGATATTTACTTTTGTCATCAGATTTTAGCATAACTTTCAAGATTGCTAATGGACGCAAAAACAGTTTCAATTTTTCAGAACATATTATGGACCTATTTGTAAAAAAAATATGTGCAAAATTGAGAATAGGAGATATGTAAATTCGCTTCGCATTTAAAATTATTTTAAGTGTTTGCATGTTGGTATAATTTCAAACAGAATCATCTTTCTAAATTCAAACTTTTAAAAATAAACAATAGCTTTCAAATCCTTTCATCCCCAAATTGCTTTAAGCCAAACCCTTTATTCATTTGTTTTTGTTTCCAATTATTCTCAAGCTTGTATAATATAAAATACCTTCCAAACTCAGCCGACAATTATACGCAAAATAAGTAAACAGAACATGACACTTTATAAACAAATTAAGGGACCTCGCACACTGGACGAATACGATCAGAAAACCTAGACAAACTGACATTCTATCAGCGATGACGATGATGGAAAAAATTAAAAAAATATATATGGGACTAACTTACGTTACCGAAAAGCTTATAATAGAGTCGTAGAAATACGAAATGGAATCGGTTTCATTTTGACGGCTTAACAACATTCATTGCGTTATTGACGTTGTCGAGCATACAAATTATTCGAACATAATATGAAGCAATGGATTAGCAATTTGCTTCGAAATTATTCAGATTCCGATCGATAGTGTGTTATATACGCAATTAGGGTGCAGGTTAAACTATTGAAATCGAATGCATTTGGCCACAACAACCGACTGGTCGCACGATCGGCCGTCCGACCAGTTGCGGCCAAACTTTGCGATTTATAGAACTCGTGCACAAAGATAGTTTAACTGCAGCTGGGCGTCTGGTTGTGTGGACAAACCCTCCTCTTGGCCAGAGTTTCTGCAGCCATAATTGCGTCCACGAGTCCCTTAGTATGAACGTCCCCATCGTAATCGGAGCTTCTGCTTCCCAGGTTGCGAACACGGCCACAGCCAGTCGTAGTCGTGGCCGCGTATTGCACAAGGCTTGTAAATAAATAAGAAATTATATAATATTTTGTAAAAACCGCCCAAGTGCGTGTCAGACCACGCACAATGAAGGGTTTCGTAGTTAAGATAAATTTATCCCAAGAATGAACTTAACATTGTAATTAAAAAACATACATACATTCCAACTGCCAATGTAAGTTTGTACGCACATTATTGAGAGATTTACCTTGTTATTTTAAGACCATAGACTTCTTATAGGTTTTCCTGTAATCTATATTTAAAGAACTATTTTCTGTATTTTTTTTTTCAAAATTTTAAACTCAGTAGTTTTGGAGATAGGGGAATGGTAGGCTCCGTATCCGCCCTCCGAATACGGAAGCCATTCAGGCGGAGCTGTACGAGGGGTACAGAGCGGCGAAGACTGCCCTCCAAGCGGAGATCTCGCGGGCCAGGGGCCTGGCTCGCGAGGAGTTCTGGGGACTCTGAACAGAGATCCGTGAGGACGCCCCTACAAAATGGTGCGGGATAAACTCCGCCCATGGGCTCCCCCGCTGACGCAGAGTCTCCGGCCCCAGCTCGTGGAGGACGTGGTGAGCGCTCTGTTCCCTTCGCGAGGAGAACATTCTCCCCCGCCCAAGGCTCCGCCTTCTGCGGTGCCTGATGCGGACCACATCACCGACGATGACGACGATGCTCCGGAAGTGACCGAGGTAGAGCTGAGAGCAGTGGTACGTAAGCTGAGTGCCAAAAATACCGCCCCAGGACCCGACGGCTTGCCAGGTAGAGCCTGGGTTCTGGCCTTTAAGGCTCTCGGGCCTCGACTAGGGAGGCTCCTAAACGCATGCTTGGAGAGGGGCCAGTTCCCACTTCGTTGGAAGACAGGGAAACTAGTCCTCATTAAGAAGCCGGGGCGCCCTGCGGACTCTCCGTCCGCTTACCGACCCATCGTGCTGCTCGACGAGGTGGGCAAGCTCTTTGAAAGAATCATTGCAGACCGCCTCGTCGCGTGGCTGGTGAAGGAGGGGCCGGAATTGGCGGAGAGCCAGTTTGGTTACCGCAGGGGGCGCTCTACGGTGGACGTCATCATGCGCGTGCGAGCCCTCACGACAAAGGATGCTGTGGCCCGGGGTGGGCTCGTCTTGGCGGTGTCTCTAGACATCGCCAACGCCATCAATACCCTGCCCTGGAGTTGCATCAGGGAGGCACTCCGGTATCACCGGATGCCAACCTACCTCCGTCGAGTGGTCGAGGCCTATTTGACGGACAGGGCTGTCATATACCCCGGTCATCAGGGAGAGTGGAACCAGTGAGAGATGTCGTGCGGTGTCCCACAGGGATCGGTCCTGGGGCCACATCTGTGGGACATCGGGTACGACTGGGTGTTGCGCGCCGACCTCCCTAGCGGCGTCAGCGTTGTATGTTACGCTGACGACACGCTCGTCCTGGCGCAAGGGAGGTCGCACCAGGCGGCGGCCGAACTAGCGACACGCGGGGTTGCGACAATAGTAGAGAGGATTCGGCAGTTGGGACTTGAGGTGGCTCTGGACAAGTCCGAGGTCATGTGTTTTCATGGTCCTTGGAACACGCGGAACGCGCCACCGTCGGGTTCCCAAATAACGGTAGGAGGGGTTCACATCAGAGTCGAGTCGACGATGAAGTACCTGGGACTCGTCCTCGACAGCCGGTGGAACTTCGTGGAGCATTTCCGACGTTTGGCTCCCAGACTGGGGCGGGCCGGGGCTGCCTTGAAGCAGCTCCTGCCCGATCTGGGGGGTCCAAACGCCTCCTGCTGGAGGCTTTACGCGGGGGTCGTCCGGTCCATGGCCCTTTACGAAGCACAGGTGTGGGCGCGTTCCCTGAGGCTGCGACCGGCCCGCCGGTTGAACGCGTCCAAGAGGGTCATGGCCATCCTGCTAGTCCGGGGACACCACACGGTCTCCTGTGTGGCGGCGAGCCTCCTTGCCGGATTACCGCCATGAGATCTGGAGGCAAAAGTCCTCGCGCACGTGTGGGAGTGGCGCGAGGAGGCGAAACGCCGGGGCGTAACTCCGATACCGCAAGAAATCACGGTACAGCGGACAGAGCTCCGGCGGGATCTCATGGCGACATGGAGATTGCGATTGTCGCAACCCAGCGCTGGGCACGCCACAATTGCGGCGATAAGTCCCCTCTTTGAGGAGTGGTTGGAGAGGCGCCACGGCGTCCTCACCTTCCGCCTGACGCAGGTCCTCACCGGACACGGTTGTTTCGGGAGGTTCCTGTTTCGGATAAGGTGGGAGGAAACGCCCGGGTGTCACCATTGTGTGGATCGCCCGGAGGACACGGTGGAACATACAGTGGAGGTCTGCCCGGCTTGGGCGGAGCACCGCCGTGTTCTCACGGAGACGATCGGCGGCGGCGATCTCTCGCTTCCAAACCAGGTCCAGGCCATGGTGCGGAGCGAGAGTGCATGGGAGGCCGTCACATCCTTCTGCGAAACAGTAATGCTCGCATCCACAAAAAAAAAAAAAGGGGGGAATGCTAAATTTTTGTCTATTTTCTTAAATAACTTTAATAATTTTTATTTTAAAATTATAAAAAAATATATATTTGAGACGCTCACACAGTAAGCCCTTTTATTTTATGTCACACGGGACATTTTTCTAAACTTTTTTTTTTAATTTTCTTATTTGCCCCTCAAAAATAACCTCATATTCAAAATTAATTTATCTACGTTACATATTCGTGTTTGGTCACCGAAATTCATATATGTACCAAACAGCTTAATCGGTCCATTAGATTCGGAGCAAATTGGCTGTGACAGACGAACAGACAAACAGACACACGAGTGAACCTATATGAGTTCCGTTTTTCCGTTTGAGGTACGGGACCCTAATAAGGTTAAAAATATCATTTTGACACGTATTTTTTTATCAAAACTACACGAGGTCGTTGTCTAGCCGACTAAGTACCTACTCTGAGGAAAAAACCGAAACAAACTGAGGTCAAAATCTCTTTTAAACTCCATATATTGACATTGCAATCGTCAGATCATAATGAGGACCATGTAGGGCAATGTCTGAGGTGGTCTCTTGAGGAAAGTACCGCACAGATTTGAGTTGACCTGTCCACTCCAGACAATGCACGCATGTGTCAGTTACCGTGTAGCTCAACTCAGAACTTAAGGAGCTCAACGTTCTGACGAATATTATATAATATAAAACATCATAACGGCAGAGGTGTACCTATTAATAGTACACCCACATTTCACCAGTTATGTTAAGTCCCATGAAATAGGGGGCGAGTCTATTGCCATCTCGCTCTCTTCTCTCTCTTTGTCGCGTACATCATTACTGAAGGTCGTATCCCAGAAAGGACTACCATCTACCATTCTATTGCCATCAACCGGGCACAAATCCAGACTCCGGGCTGCTATTGAGAAATTCCACATAGAAAAACCTAATAACACTTTGCCCGACCTGGGAATCGAATCCAGGACCTCATGCTCAGCAGTAACGCTTGCGACCACTAGACCAACGAGGCAGTCCTTTGTAATTAATATAAGAAGTTAGTCTAATTAAGACTTAAGCCCGTAAGAACATAACCACTCATTTTCCACGTGCTTCGAAAGTACAAACGGTTGAAAGTTTTAATGAGTTCCTTTTAAACTGTTTACACTTGGACGAGATAAAAGAAAAGTCGTTCGTTCGTTGCTCGCTTTTCTCATTTCAGTGAAAGCTGGGGATTAAGGGAGTTATAGTGGTATCTTTTGGGTTTTTAGGTACCGCGCGCAACTGGTGTTCTGGTGCAACTAGGTATAAATACGTGTAGACTAAGTTTTAAGCATAAGACTAGCGAACCGGCCCTGCTTCGCAAGGTTCTTACACCTTAACAAAATGTTGCGATATCCTTAAGTTTAATATTAATATGTCGGAACGTCAGGATTTACTCAGTTAGATTTAGACAGACATGTGGGCAGAAGATGGGTTTCGTGCAATGAAAACACACTGGGTGCGATACACGGTGTTTAAAATCACAATCTAACACAATCACTAAGCACAACGAATCGAATACAGTTCCGTGGCGTACAAACCCCGATGTTGCCTTGATGCGATCCGACACTAGACTGTCCTCTTCGCCATCAGGTTAAAACATCACGACTCTGTAGAAGCGCGCTGTAGGCGTGGGCACCTTACGTGATGTCGCATGTGGCGCGCTTGCGATTCGTTACGCGTCCGTACTATTGACCGGATCCGACAAATATATTTTATACCCCGTTTATATTCAACCCACTTCCACGGCAACTCGCAAGAAAATGGGAAATAAAATGGGCAACGCAAATGTGTAAAAAGGTCGTCTCCCTTGCCGTTGACGTTGCCGCTTGCCTTGTCTCACGTTCCCCAAATTGGCGGTTTCTTGGCGGACATCAAAGGGCCGGCAACGCGAGCGCGAATGAGTGTTTATATAGGTATTGCCCTCTCGCTCACTTGCTATCGAATTTCTACGTTCTCCATTGTTGGAAAGAAAT
This sequence comes from Cosmia pyralina, assembly GCA_946251885.1. Lineage (NCBI taxonomy): Eukaryota > Metazoa > Arthropoda > Insecta > Lepidoptera > Noctuidae > Cosmia > Cosmia pyralina. Next base: position 12,865,636 of record OX276364.1, read on the forward strand.
GTAACGCGGCAATGTAAATACTCGTTTCCCTTGACGTTGTCACAGCAATATTTAGGGAAATATTTCCGGCAGCGCGAATGGCAATGGCAATGGCTGAATGTAAACGGGGTATTAAAGTCTAAATGATACTGAAAACTGCATCAAAATTCATGAGTAGTTGAGAAAAACTAAGCAGGCAAACAGACAGAGATTAAAAGTATAGTTAGTTAGTTAGTTAGTATAGTACAGTTAGTAGTGTTGATTTTATATTCTTATTTATAGAAGACTAGCTGAACCGACAGACATTGTCCTGTCTTAGCTATGAATATACTAATGAAAACGCGTGAAGTTAAAATAGTCGTTAAGTTTTCTGAAATTTTCCAATTTTCTGCGAAATTTTCTTATTTTTTTTTTCATAATAACCTACTCCTGACAATCATAAACACAACAAAAAAAGAATTACCGAAATTGTTCCATCCGTTCACGCGTGATGCGATAACCAAGGAAAATAGGGATTCATTTTTATAATAGGTCTTTACCTATGAAATTGCCGTTTTGTATGAAAAGATTTAAACGAATTTTTTTCATGCATTTTTTATTTGTATTAATCGAAGTAATCACCCATGCAATCAATGCATCTTTGCCAACGCAGTGGCAGTTTATTGATGCCCTTCTTAAAGAAATCAGCTGGACGGGAGGCAACAAATTCTTCAAAGGCATTTTGTACTGCCTCTCGGGTATTGAATTTTTTTCCCGCCAAGAAGTTATCCAAATTCTGGAAAAAGTAGTAGTCTGTAGGCGCAAGGTCTGGTGAGTAGGGCGGATGACGGAGAGCTTCCAACCCCAGTTCTTGCAACTTGGAGACCGTCTGCTGTGCAGTATGAGGTCGCGCGTTGTCGTGCAGGAGCAGCGGAGACGAGCGATTGACCAATGCTGGTTGGAGATGTGCCAGCTTCTCCATCATTGTGTTCAGTTCTTCACAGTACACATCTGAAGTAATGCTCACCCCGTTTGGTAAGAAGCTGTGATGAATCACACCGGCGCTAGACCACCAAACAGTGACCATCACTTTTCTAAGGGTAAGTTTTCGTTTAGGGCATTGTTTAGGTGCTGAACCAGGATCCAACCAACATGCTGAGCGCTTGCGGTTATCAAACAGAATCCATTTTTCATCGCAGGTAACAATGCGGTTCAAAATTCCTTCATTTGTGTGTCTTTTGAGCAGTGCAAGGCACGTCTCGACGCGTACTTCGCGCTGGCGATCATTGAGTTCGTGGGGCACCCATTTGTCAAGCTTTTTTACCCTGCCAATTTGACGCAAATGGACCAATATTGTTTTGACGCTAACGTCGAAAGCTGCTGCTAATTCAGCCGTAGATTGTGTATCATCAGCTTCCACAATCGCCTTTAATTCGTCATTGTCGACCAAAGTCTTCGGACGACCGCGAGGTTCATTTTTCAGGTCGAAATTTCCAGAACGGAAGCGAGCAAACCAATAACAAGTGGTGCGTTGGTTTGTAGTGTTAGCTCCGTAAACGTCGTTGATGTTGCGTGCCGCTTGTGCCGCGTTGCTGCCACGACGGTACTCATATTCCATAATTACTCGAATTTTTAACGTATCCATGATGACGAAAAAGATTGAAATGCGATGAAAATGTAACACTAATCAATAAACAAATTACTACTTTTGGAAAAAAAATCCATGTTTTTAAGATAAAATTAATTTGGAATTAGAATTCTTAGCCAAACAAAAATTATTTTGATTTGAAATGGCCAGTACTGCAGAACGGCAATTTCATAGGTAAAGACCTAATATTATACACTATATATAAGATAATAGATGACATCATTTTCGATTTATAAAATGTAGCTAGTGTAATTTCAAGAGTTTTTGTATTTTGAGTAATATGGTATTTAAATTCAATTCGTCTCCATATAGTGGAAACTATAATGCCTATGTCTGGCTTGTTTTTCTGCCTAGCGAAATAACTTCTGTCTACTTTAACCCTGCATAAGCTACGCATCAACATGTACTCAGTCGCGTAACAGGTTCATTTCGTAAAACAAAATCTACTTTACCCCTCTACCCAGCCCTTTGAGCAACATATGCTTGATGTTTTATATTACCTATGTAAAATCTACAAATACATCCCAACCCACCTATCTACAGACATCTGCCCTTTTTTTTTTTTTTTTTTTTGTGGATGGGAAATCATCAAATGACTTCTCCCGCTCTGGGCAGTGCGGGAGGGCGTGTCAGACTTTTACTGACTAAAACCCACCCATGATCCTTCAGTTGCCCGTGCCAGGGTCACGGTATCTCTTTCGAACTACCCGCGACCCCGGCGGCATCGGCCCAATTGACCCCGTCACTGCTGACAACTCTTTGAGGCGCGCGTGGAACACAATGCGCCGTCGACCCGGGCCTGGTCCTTACCGGACGGCGAGCTGCCCATTACTCGTCGTCCGTAAGCCCGCGCCTACGGTGGCCGGGAATCGGCAATCGATTCCCGCCGCCCAGGGCGTCTCCTACGGCGGCTAGGGGTGTGAGGACGCGGCTGTTGCCTCTCCCCCACGCGTTCCGCTTCCTCCTTCGCGAGCATTACTGCTTCGCAGAAGGAGGTGACGGCTTCCCATGCTCTCTCGCTCCGCACCATGGCCTGAACCAGGTTTGGACGCGAGAGATCGCCGCCGCCGATCGCCTCCGTGAGAACACGGCGGTGCTCCGCCCAAGCCGGGCAGACCTCCACTGTATGCTCCACCGTGTCCTCCGGGCGATCCACACAATGGTGACACCTGGGCGTTTCCTCCCGCCTTATCCGAAACAGGAACCTCCCGAAACAACCGTGTCCGGTGAGGACCTGCGTCAGGCGGAAGGTGAGGACGCCGTGGCGCCTCTCCAACCACTCCTCAAAGAGGGGACTTATCGCCGCAATTGTGGCGTGCCCAGCGCTGGGTTGCGACAATCGCACTCTCCATGTCGCCATGAGATCCCGCCGGAGCTCTGTCCGCTGTACCGTGATTTCTCGCAGCAGCGGAGTTACGCCCCGGCGTTTCACCTCCTCGCGCCACTCCCACACGTGCGCGAGGATTTTTGCCTCCAGATCCCATGGCGATAATCCGGCAAGGAGGCACGCCGCCTCACAGGAGACCGTGCGGTATCCCCGGACTAGCCGGATGGCCATGACCCTCTGGGACGCGTTCAACCGGCGGGCTGGTCGCAGCCTCAGAGAACGCGCCCACACCGGTGCTCCGTAAAGGGCCATGGACCGCACGACCCCCGCGTAAAGCCTCCGGCAGGAGGCGTTTGGACCCCCCAGATTGGGCAGGAGCCGCTTCAAGGCAGCCCCGGCCCGCTCCAGTCTGGGAGCCAAACGTCGGAAGTGCTCCACGAAGTTCCACCGGCTATCGAGGACGAGTCCCAGGTACTTCATCGTCGACTCGACCCCGATGTGAACCCCTCCTACCGTTATTTGGGAACCCGACGGTGGCGCGTTCCGAGGACCATGAAAACACATGACCTCGGACTTGTGCAGGGCCACCTCGAGTCCCAACTGCCGGATCCTCTCTACGATTGTCACAGACATCTGCCCTGTGGTCTAGCAAACTCATTCCAAAATGTTCATTAATTAACATCTACACGTGTCTTTCAGGCGGGTATCACAGCACCGCCGCGAAACTATTGCTGCGAAACCGCAGTTCAATTCAACTGACTCGCAATATGTTCCGCTACTCAAATCGCTATTCAAGTAGCGAAAGATCAGGCTGTTTCGCGGCTCTCTCGCGTCCAAACCTGGTCCAGGCCATAGTGCGGAGCGAGAGTGCATGGGAAGCCGTCACCTCTTTCTGCGAAGCAGTAATGCTCGCGAAGGAGGAAGCGGAACGCGTGAGGGAGAGGCAACAGCCGCGCCCTCGCGTCCCTAGCCGCCGTAGGAGACGCCCTGGGCGGCGGGAATCGATTGCCGATTCCCGGCCACCGTAGGTGCGGGCTTGCGGACGACGAGTAATGGGCAGCTCGCCGTCCAATAAGGACCAGGCCCGGGTTGACGGCGCGTTGTGTTCCACGCGCGCCTCAAAGAGATGTCAGCAGTGACGGGGTCAATTGGGCCGATGCCGCCGGGGTCGCGGGTAGTTCGAAAGAGATACCGTGGCCCTGGCACGGGCAACTGAAGGATCATGGGTGGGTTTTAGTCAGTAAAAGTCTGACACGCCCTCCCGCAGAAGTCATTTGATGATTTCCCATCCACAAAAAAAAAAAATAATAAAAATAACAAAAAATAGAAGGTGTGATACCAGACTCAGACGTATGCAGAAAACTTCCAAGCCTGGATTTATTCATCATCTTCCTGCCCTTATCCCATATTACTTGGGGTCGGCGCAACACGTTTTCTTCTTCCATTCTCCCCTGTCAACTGTCACGCTATCATTCACTCCCTTCTCTTTCATATCATTCCTCACACAATCCATCCATCTTTTCTATGGCCTTCCTCTGCCTCTCCATCCATCAACATGTATATTCATCACTCTTTTAGTCACATGCGTTTCGTCTCTCCACATTACATGCCCATACCAAGCGATTTCCTTTCAACTTTTCTGTCACTGGCGCCACTTTCAAACTTCCTCTTATATACTCATTTCTCACTTCATCCATTCTCGTCACTCCACACACATCCATCTCAACATTCCCATCTCCGCTGCATGCAATTTTTAAAAAAATCCAAGCCTGGATTTATGACCAAGTAATTTTCACACACGTACTTTTATTCCCATTCAAGTAGCGGAACATCATGCGGTTTTGTGGCGGAGGTGTGATACCCACGTTAGACGTCTGCACAAAAGTAACAAGTCTTAAAAAAAAAATGTCCAAACTCAGTACCTACTTAAGCCTGGATTTAAGACCAAGTATTTGTCACACACGTACTTTTATTCCTTTTTTCAACATTTTGGGTGATAATACACACATCAAAAGTGTCTAGGGATCAAGCATTTTTATGCGGATTTCTTGAGATTGAGATGTGGCTTTGTAATAAATTTATGATTTTATAAATTTATATGGATCCTTTTTGGTGCATTTCATAATTTGAATCAGGAACTGTGAATCAAATTCGAGTAAAAGATGAAAATCAGCTGTCAATATTTTCCCTATAAAAACATACAACGCATTGAAGACATTATTAGTGCTACTGTTTCCCTACTACTGATTAAAACCAACGTTATTATGGAGCGGCGACGTCATTTAAGCAGGGAAGAAATGCTCAGAGCCGTGGGAATGATAGAAGCTGGTTCCCGGCAACGTACTGTGGCTTTAGCTCTGAATACAAGTCAGAGTGTTATCAGTCGACTTTGGACACGTTACCGAAGCACTGGTACCGTGGCTGAGCGCCATGGAGGACGGTATCGCTGCACCACACGGAGACAAGACCGATACATTCAAATCTTAACTCGAAGAGCTCCAACTATAACCGCCATGATGTTAGCCGTGAGGCTTCATCACTCTTCAGGGAACTTAATTAGCGACCAAACAGTCAGAAACCGCTTGCATGAAGTGAACCTTCATTCCCGAAGACCGCTACGGGTACCACCTATAGCAATGCACAATCGTAGGATTCGATATCAATGGGCTCTTGAACACAGAAATTGGGCAGAAGAACAATGGCGTTTCGTGTGCTTTTCTGATGAGTCTCGTTTTGGTATGAGACCGGATACAAGATGTATACGACACTGGAGAACCCCTGGACGCCAACAGCGATTAAAATCCTGCCAGGAAGTCCATCCTTATAGTGGTGGAACCATCATGGTATGGGCGGGTATTTGGATCGGCGGAAGAACTGAGTTGATTTGGATCAGAGGCAACCTCAACGCTCAAATTTATGCTGAGACGATTGTATCAGACGTCATCGTTCCTCTACAAGTGCAAATCGGTCCCTTATTTCAGTTAATGCATGATAATGCACGACCGCACACCGCAAGAGTTGTAAGACAGACTCTCGCCGCAGCTAACATCAATGTCCTGCCCTGGCCTGCTCAGTCGCCAGACTTGAACCCGATTGAGCATGCATGGGATATGCTACAGAGAAGAGCTCTGCCGAATATGGAGGGTATCCAGTCGCAAGAAGACCTTTTTTTGTTGTTGCAACGAACATGGGCGGCCATTCCACAGCGTGATTTGGATGAACTCATTTTGAGTATGCCAAACCGATGTTCTTGTGTTGTTAGTGTTCGCGGTAGAAACATGGATTATTAATTGTTTAAGTTACCCAATAAAATTTTAAAGAAAACTGTTATTTCAGTCTTTTTTTCGAACTTTAATGTTAGTGGTTCAAATGTCAAAAATCCCTTTATTAGGAAAATGGCAAATTTCTTTATTAATGCAAAGGTGACTTGGTTTATCGTTACTGTGACAAACGAAAACACTTTATTTGATGAATCCTTAAAGAAAATTTTAATTAATATCAATCAGGAGAAAAGTTATTGCAAAAATATATGTTGATCCCTAGACACTTTTGATGTGTGTATATTAAACAAGTCTACCTCTGTAAATACTTCAATATGGAATAAAAAGTATAAACAGTTGAATGACCTTTGGTTGGATGTGGGTGTAGAAAAACATACTTTGTTTCACAGTTTATTATACCGTTCAAATAGTAATAACGAAAAGAGGGCAATCAATGGTTAAACTCGCAACTTTTTATTTCATCTTTTATTAATCTAAGGTAAGGGTAAGGACATTCACGATCGACGTAAAACCATTAAGTCATTACAAAGTAACTCTTTATCTCGGTACCATAAGGTATAAATTAAAATGAATGCCGATAGTTTTATCAAACTCACGGCAATTATTCTAATATATACTTTATAACAATGAGATAAGAGTTTTTAAAGTTATCATATTTATTGCTAAAAGGTTTAATTACGTTGGGTACATAACAGGTCAACGGAGTAGATGGCATACCTACTTTTTTTTAATAGCTTATACAGAAATTGACCTATCAATAAAGACTACACATTCGAAGGAAATTTAGAAAACAAATAATAGATCATTAAAAAATATCGAAATTGAAATCATACGCACCCTGCATTTGATATTCATTTCGATTTTTTTTTTTTTAATAAAATACTAGGTATGCCTTCTTTTTTTTTGTAGATGGAAAATCATCAAATGACTTCTCCCGCTCTGGGTGGAGCGGGAGGGCGTGTCAGACTTTTACTGACTAAAACCCACCCGTGTTCCTTCAGTTCCCCGTGCCAGGGCCACGGTATCTCTTTCGAACAACCCGCGACCCCGGCGGCATCGGCCCTATTGGACCCCGTCACTGCTGACATCTCTTTGAGGCGCGCGTGGAACACAACGCGCCGTCGACCCGGGCCTGGTCCTTACCGGACGGCGAGCTGCCCATTACTCGTAGTTCGCAAGCCCGCGCCTACGGTGGCCGGGAATCGGCGATAGATTCCCGCCGCCCAGGGCGTCTCCTGCGGCGGCCTTAGGTTTCTACTTCGTTCACCTATTATATCCAATTTTCAATACACTTCCTCGAAAACTGGTTCATATCGCACTACGATCAGGTTCACAATGCAATGTATTTCACACGTGTGCGATTTTTCATTTTCCAACACGTGTGCGGGAATAAAAATTGCCACAGATAACTTATATCTATACTTAGTCCAAATTGATTCAATGCCTCTATTCGCACCGTCTCGCTAGTTTCATATCGGCAATTGCCGGTGGCAAGTGCCAAAACGAAACTGGCGCGGGATGGTCCTCTCTATTCGGAGGTGAATGGTTTTTTTTTAATCTCGGCAGAGATATGTGTCTTTATGGCGTCAATATTTTTTGAATATTTAAATAATTTTTATAAATAGAATATCATCAAAAACCATGATTATTTCAATAAAAAAAACGTTTATGAACAAATTAACATTTATTTGTGTTCTAAATTCAAAAATATTTGAATTTTCTATTTTTCATATTAGGCTGTTAATCGGCTTTAATAATAATAAAAATAATAACCCCACCGCCGTATCTCTATGTTGACGTCGTGGTGGGGCTTGCGCGCTCCGAACTCTGGGTCTGTGCCGGTGGAGTTTACTTTGCCGAAACAGGTCTAGGGTGAGGAGCCAGACCAAGAGAGATACGTGAACCCATAGGGCAGCATGTGGCGAGCTGTTGGGCAGTAGTGACCCCACGGACCCTATTTCCCGGGAGAAGTCTTGTTCTTCACCTCTGGCTTGCCTTTATTGGCCGGCTGGAGTGAACACTGACGGGAACAGAGCTCCCACCTCATTCTTGCCTTTATTGGCCGGCTTGAGTGGAGATTCGCAAGAGCAAACGTGCTCGGAGGAAGGAAGTATTCTAGTAAGTGCTTGTAGGGATCTTGACCATCTTCAAGGCTCTGGGATTGTTCTGAGAGCCGTGGAATACCTCTCCACTCCTCAAGCACCTCAGGACATGTTGCCCCTTGTCGCTACGTCACTATGTGCTAGCGACCGTTTCCGGGGGCCCATTATTGAGTGTGCAAGTCACCCTCTGCCAATTTATCTGTGTATATTATATAACATTGGTCAGGCAGGGGATATAGTTCTTCCATAGTTCAAGGTACCCAATCCATGTAGCCACCCAAACCCATAGGCCCAATGTGTTTTGTTTCCATGTTCTGCAATAGTCCTGCACCAACCGGGGGTTGTCCTTGGGTGTACTAGCATAGTGCATACAGGGATAATCGTCGGCTGGTGCCTCCTCGTCATTTAAAATTGTCTAAGGGGCCTCTGCGAGTTAGCTTCGGCCCCTCGTACGCCTTCCAAAGGTCCGGGACCCTAGGGTCCCGAGATAAGCCAAAGATAATAATAATAATATTCATTTATTTGCTCGGAATGTAGGTATTTACAATAAGGTGGTTACAAAAATGTTGAAGAGTCCTTGTACATTCTACCATTTTGGCATGCAAACATTGATGCAGTTCATCATTAGTTCATTACTCATACAAACACAAACTAAAAAGTATCAGCTAGAAAGTCCGATACGGAGTAGTAACACTTGTTCAATAAAAGTACAGTTAGTTTCTTTTTGAAAATTGTTACAGGTTCCTCTTTTATAGAATCAGGAATGTGGTTAAAGGTAGTGGGTGGCATACCAAAAACACTTTTCCTCAATAAAGCAGTTCTATATCTCCCAGTGCGTAACATGTTTCGGTATTGAGATCGTAGGTTACATCTCGGTTTCTGCTTTCCGATATAGATAAAAATAGGTTTTTATTACATTTAACAAAAAGAGCAATTTCTTAAATGTAAAGGCAAGGAAAGTTATTAAATTATAGTTTTTCAAAATTGGAACATAGCTGTCACTAACTTTCAGACCAAAAATTGCTCGCAAACAGCGTTTTTTGGGCTTTAAAAATACTCTCCCTTTCGGTACAATTGCCCCAGAATATAATTCCAAACCTTAAAATGGAAACGACAAGGCCATGATATGCTAGTAATACTGTTTTGATATTAACTTTTTTCCTAAGGTTATAAAGTGCATATGCAGATGCGCTGAGTTTTTTGCAGATTGCTTCAGTTTGTGGCTTCCATGTCAGCTGACTGTCAATTAAAATTCCTAAAAATTTTGTGACCTCTACTCTGTCTACATCTTGGCTATTATAGTTGATGTTCAAGTCATTAATACGTAGTATTTGGTAAAAATGCATTATTTTTGTTTTAAGTAGGTATGTTAATTTGTAAGTTGTTACTATTTAGCCAATTTATTGTAACTTTAATGGTGTCGTTTATATCGTTTTCGTAATTTCCATTATTGTCACATTTTAAGAGTGCTGTACTGTCGTCAGCAAAAAGCACCATGGGATGGTGGATTTGGCGTGAGAGATCGTTAATGTAAATTATAAATAACAAAGGCCCAAGGACGGTTCCCTGTGGTACACCAAATTTAATTTCTCTACTGGAAGACACGTATCACGGCTTTATACCATTATACCTTTGCTTCTCCTTCAACCTGGCGTAAACAAAGCGTGAAAAAAAAAGAAAATTTAAATCATAGTTTCCTAATTAATCATGACAAAAATATTTTTCGTTATTTTATTTTATTTCTTCAAAAGTGTATTGAAAAACGTCGTTTGATACACGTGGACATTTGTTATTGCAGTTCTCGGCTCAAAACCAACCTCGCCTACGGCTCGTATGTTAATTCCGCCTCGAATGCAATAACAAACATTCTCCACTTGTATCAAAATGTACTATTTTTTCAAGACGGTAAAAAAGGAGTCCAGTATATTATTAAAATATATTTATTTAGCTTAGTTCTTGATCATGTTATCGAAGTCTAACCTACCAATATATCACGATTGAGAGCTGTCATTGGTCTTAAAAATGAAAGGTATGCTTTAAATCCCATATCCTATGTTCAAGCATAAATCGCTATCCAAACCAGTGACATAAAAATCAGTCCCAAAGGATTAAAAAGAACAATAATGTGAGTGATTGAGGTCTCCTCCTGGACCTAATTACGTTGCCCACTGAAACCATTTTTCGAAGCGTCGAATATCGTTCAAGGCAATGAAGGGCACCCAATTATTATAAGTGATAGGCTATCGACCAAAATTGCTCGTAATAGCCAATCCTACGTAAATAGCCGACCCCAATATACCATGAATGGCGCTAATTCCGGAAATATATTCCAGATATAGCAATTGTATGTGTACCTCCTTATAAATGAAGTGCTTTGCCATTGAAAAAAAAACCGTACAGAAAGCCGACCGTCCACTGCTATTCCACTGTTTTTCTACTGCACGACGTCAACGGGATGTCAACGAGAAACGAGATGACGTCCCGGTGACGGTGTGCGCTGGACACGCGGCCATAGTAAGTGTAAGTATCGCTACTTCGGCGCACGAAGGTTTGCCACATTAGCTGCGCGGTTCATTTGTTTACCATGCATTCGTCCATACCGTAGCCGTGGGTCGTAGTGGACGATCCCGACTACATTTTCATACAAAACGAAGCTAAATACACGTTCGTAGCATAGACACTATTGTGGAGACTGTTTATTTTCTGCGAACGCACACTCTCCGCGAGTATTCACTGTGTTTGACCGAGGTTAGACTTGTACTTTTCATTGTGCTCGCCATTGGCGGATTAAGGGGAGGAACGGGCGACGGCAGCTGCGGTCTGCCTCGGGAAATACTTTTTAATCAAATCCCAAATAAGACCAAAATATGTTCAGTAAGTAAAAACAAGTTTGTAGTTAGGGGCCCCTACGAATGCTAAATATATTTATTTATTTATTTAACATGTGGAAAACCAACAGCTTAACTTATAAACAATAAATATACTGAAATAAGAAACATGAAGCCAATTACAGGTTTTCACGGCTAGCTTTACAGTAATTATAATAAGAGATCTTACACACGACCAGACATCAAGAAAAGATGAGCACCAATCGTCAAATCGGCACCGCCAAACATAAGGAATAGATTACAAAAAAAACTTTTTTACAAAAAAATACAACCGACTTCCAAAAACAACACTATAAAGTGAAAAATAACTTTAATTTCGGAAGTCGGTGTCTAGTTAAATGTATTTTCGTTTTTTGCCACCGACTTCCGAAATTAAAGTTATTTTTCACTTTATAGTGTTGTTTTTGGAAGTCGGTTGTATTTTTTTGTAAAAAAGTTTTTATTTTTCACTTTTTAGTTGTGTACCTACCCCACACAAATTCAAATACCACTACCTGCAAAACAAACTAGAACATCATCCATATAAAAGTGGGGAAAAAATACGTATTATTGAAGCTAACTCAAAAACTACCGAAGCAAAGTTAATCAATTTTATATGGGACCAACTGTGATGTATACACTCTCGAACAAAACAAAAAAAATCCAAATCGGTCCAGCCATCTTCGAGTAATCGGGGAGGTTCCGACTAATTGAGAACCTCCTCCTTTTTGAAATCGGTTAAAAAATAAAATAGAGTTAGAAACAGAACTATTATTAACACTAAGAATGAATTTTGAAAAATTCCAGGTTCAGCCTATTGCGTACGCCTTAGGTATAATATATAGGATAGGTAAACGTAGGGTGCTAAAATTTTCGAGCTCTATTCGCTCGCTTTTTCTACCTACTTTCTTTTTTTTTCTCAGATTTCTCTACGTGAGTTAACAAAGAAACTCCTATTTATGTACAAACAGTAAAAAAAAAACCTTACCTATCCGGGGTGGGGTGCTAAATTTTTCTAACTCGCTTCACTCACTCTTGCATCCTTATACAGTTTCATAGTTTTCTTGTCTTAACTTAATATAAATGTCAAAGATATTTATATAATCTAAGCGTTTGAAACTTTATCATAACCGAGTCCTTTAATGTTCGAATTCACAAAGTACAAACATTATTTCCCCTTCGTTTGTTCAATCGTTCTATCGTAGTGAATTTGTTCGAACATCGGTACATTCCAGCTCGAACAATGAACACTTCACACCCTTGACCCCTTGACTCACAACTGTGTTGGCACAAATGGTAGTGTATGAATTAGACAAGCCACAAATCACGCTTGTGTTGTAACTATTGTCCTTCTGCACCAGTGATACCTTTGCAAGGCTTGTGTTATTCATAATTAAAGATAGCACAGACCGTCGCTAGTCTTTCTCAAAAGTCAAAGTCAAAGTCAAAGTATTTATTAGTGTGTTTTTTGGTGATACATTAGGTCTTATACTTAGGTCTCGTTACAATGTTGTAGAAAAACCTCGTGAAATGAAATTAAATGAAATGAAATGTTTATTTCTGTAAGTAGATCTTCTATGACACTTTTACACGTCAATATTATTTTTTAAACTAGATGGCGCCGGAATTTCCTAGCTGACTGGAAGAAATGCCGAAACAAACTGAGGTCATGGTCTCTTTTACAGTCCAAACATTTGTTATTGGGATTTTAATTATATTGTGATGTGTTTTCGATTTGTAATAGTTTACTCATCTCTATAAATAAAAAGAGAAGTCCTGACTGACTGACTGATTGACTGACTGATTGACTGACTCATCAACGCCCAGCCCAAACCCTCGGACCTAGAAAGCTGAAATTTAGCACAGAGGATCCCTATAAGACAAGGAATAAGGAAGGAATTCCCGATAGTACGTACCCGTGGGATATTTCCCGACATCCACGCGGGCGAAGCCGCTGGCAAAACCTAGTCTTTTATACAAGACTTAAGAGGGATGTCGCATTTTATCACCTCTCTCGCTCACACGGGATTTTTAAATGAAAAGATGCTTTTTTGAAAAATGTAATCAATTAGCGGGCTAGTAAATAATATTAATGTAATAGGTTATTATTAAAAACACATTTTTTTGTGGCATTTATATATCTCATCTCAAAAACAGATACTATTTGAGCTGAGTTATTACATAATACAATAAAAATGTGTTTTTAACAATTACCTATTAAATTAATATTATTTATTGGTCCACTAATTGATTAAAATTTTCAAAAAAGCCTAAATAGGCTTTTGCTTGTTTGGCTTTTTTTTTTGGCTTTGGCTTTTTTTTGTTTTTTTTTTTGGCTTTTTTTTTTTTGGGGGAATGAAAATTCATTCAACATTCTTAAAAATTTGGTCCCGTATGAGCGAGAGAGGTGACAAAACGCAACAGCCCTCTTAAGTACACAGTACTTACAGTTAGTACATCAGCACTTGAATACGGAATTAGCCATTACGAGTGAGCATTACTTACTCAGGCAAATAAGTAATGCCGTCGTAACTTGAAATATGTGTACACTTATGTAATGTGAGAGAAAACTTCTTCCCCGTGTCGAGAGTGAACACCAGCTTTATGAGACAATTCAAGCTGTGACAAAACTAAACAAGGTGTAAATTAAATAACGCACAGCCTCTTAACTCTGAGTCACACTTTTAAGTAAAAAAAGTTTTGGATTTTTTTTATGTACAAACTGGCAGCACATCAACCTACTACAATCTGTCTTTCTTTAATACATTTTCATCTTTATGTTGTTTGGGAAAATTTTACAGTTTCGGGTGGCTTGATGTGCTGACGTCTGTACTGTTGTGTTAATTATCATTTCAGTAGCATAGAAAAATAGGAAAAAATAAATAGATTTAGGTTTAAATTCAAGTAAAATTAAATATAATTCATTAAAAATATCGCCAATCGGTTGTAATATGTCAAGCAAATTGCGATTGAGCGCGAAGAGGCGAAACGCCGGGGCGTAACTCCGCTGCCGCGAGAAATCACGGTACAGCGGACAGAGCTCCGGCGGGATCTCATGGCAACATGGAGAGTGCGATTGTCGCAACCCAGCGCTGGGCACGCCACAATTGCGGCGATAAGTCCCCTCTTTGAGGAGTGGTTGGAGAGGCGCCACGGCGTCCTCACCTTCCGCCTGACGCAGGTCCTCACCGGACACGGTTGTTTCGGGAGGTTCCTGTTTCGGATAAGGCGGGGGGAAACGCCCGGGTGTCACCATTGTGTGGATCGCCCGGAGGACACGGTGGAGCATACAGTGGAGGCCTGCCCGGCTTGGGCGGAGCACCGCCGTGTTCTCACGGAGGCGATCGGCGGCGGCGATCTCTCGCGTCCAAACCTGGTCCAGACCATGGTGTGGAGCGAGAGTGCATGGGAGGCCGTCACCTCCTTCTGCAAAGCAGTAATGCTCGCGAAGGAGGAAGCGGAACGCGTGAGGGAGAGGCAACAGCCGCGCCCTCGCACCCCTAGCCGCCGTAGGAGACGCCCTGGGTGGCGAGAATCGATCGCCGATTCCCGACCACCGTAGGCGCGGGCTTGCGGACGACGAGTAATGGGCAGCTCGCCGTCCGGTAAGGACCAGGCCCGGGTCAACGGCGCGTTGTGTTCCACGCGCGCCTCAAAGAGATGTCAGCAGTGACAGGGTCCAATAGGGCCGATGCCGCCGGGGTCGCGGGTAGTTCGAAAAAGATACCGTGGCCCTGGCACGGGCAACTGAAGGAACACGGCTGGGTTTTAGTCAGTAAAAGTCTGACACACAAAATCTGACACAATTTTAGGACCAAAACAAAAATTTCATATTTATAACCCCGCGCAGTACGATTACTTGATACTCTACATAAACATTCATAGTCCATCCAAACATTTGACCCAATATTGGAACAACACAACACACATCTTATTGTTTAATCCTGGAGGATTGAAATCCAATCTGGATGTTGGTAACAAAGAAGCACTCATCCACAATAGTCTCTTGGCATACAATACCCGGACAGATTTAGACCCATGTTCCTATGTTTGGTAAGCCTTTAATTTGCATAATACTGTAATGTGATACGGTTTCAAATTATACGTGTTGTGGAAATTAGGAGTATTTATTTAATCAAAATATGAAGTCTGCTAAACTACATAACAAAAAAAAAAAAAAAACATTCCGACGAACTGAGAACCTCCTCCTATTTCTGAAGTCGGTTAAAAAAAAACAAGAAAAGTCAGATGTTGAAAGTTTCTGGAATGTTAACCTTGGGACCTAGTTCCAAGAAAGGTGGAAGTGGAGGAGTGGAGTGGTGGTGGAGGTGATGATGGTGGTGGAAAAGTGGTGGTGGTGTGGTGGTGGTGGTGTGGTGGTGGTGGTGTGGTGGTGGTGGTGTGGTGGGTGGGGGTGATTGTGGTGTGGTGGGTGGTGGTGGTGGTGGTGATGGTGGTGTTGTGGTGTGGTGGTGGATATAATTCATAACATAACACCACGCCTTGTTTCCCCGGAGGGTTGGACAGAGGTGTCCCTATAGCACACCCACATTTCGCCAGTTATGTTTAAGTCCCATGTAATAGTGGGTGAGCCTATTGCCATCAACCGGGCACAAAGTCAGACTCCAGGCTGCTACTGAGAAACTCCACATAGAATAACCCAATACCACTTTGCCCGACCTGGCAATCGAACCCAGGATCTCATTTATATTGACTGATTGAGGCAGTCAATATTCTTAGGTTTAATATTCGTAATTTTATTTTTATTTATTTATTTTTTTTTTATATTTAATTTTACAATTTAGCAAAACATGCACCCATTGCAAGGATGACCTATGAATAGAACATTGTTTCGAGTTCTTCGGGAGACATAGACATCTTTTCTAACAATCTTGCTAAGTTCAAACGTTTAATTCGGGCACAATTTTCAGACCCTGTTTTATGTTGACGTATCGACAGGTCACACACATTTATCATATTATATTGTTAATAATTGCTCTTTAAAGTTCCTATTCATTGTTGCCTCTTTCATTGTATTATTTGTGTTTTAGAATATCTTAATGTTTTAATTATTATTTTTTTTTTAATTTTATTCTTCAATTGTTTACAATTTAACCCGTGTTTTAATTTCAAATGTTTAATTTAATTTTATGTTCATGTGTTGTTTAATTTTTCTTTGATTTAAATTTTATTGTGTTTAACTACTTAATCTCATACAATTCTAAACTATGTTTAAAATGATGATTATGCATGATGTGTTCTCCTATAACTGAAGGAGCACAAATCATCAAAGTACTTTGTGAATGCATGTAATGTGTATCCTTTGTTGGAGTTCCTTTCTGAATAAAATAAAATAAAGTAATTAATAGGTTCGCGTGCGCTAAATGAAACACAATAAAGTTTTATTGTTTTGACGTCCATACACGTTATGCGCATGCGAAATATGCTTCAACTTTTAATTAGCTGCAGTAAAATGACACTTATTACCTGTTATTTCGTTAAAAAATTATCCCATTTTATAACTGCTTTCTATTTTTTTGACTGCTTCAATGCTGTACGACGTAGGAAATCCAAATGGAAGAAAGTGGCAGCCCCAGCAGCATTCTGCATGCTGTAGCCGGGAGACATGACAGCTCCTTGGTGAGCACTTGTCACTGTCTGTGCTATTAATTAAGTACTAGACTATTGTTACTAACCCAATGGATCTTTGTTATCTAAATAAATGAATATGAATGATGATATGACGAATAATAGAGAAGTATGGGAAAAAAGGACATGTTGCGCCGACCCCAAATAGATTGGGATAAGAGCAGAAGAATGATGATGATGATGAATGATGATAACGAAATGACATTAGAAGTCTCATTTTACTGTAGCTAACTAAAAGTCCGACCTTAGTAAAAAAGCCAGTATTCTCCGAAAGGTTAGACATGGTTAAATAATACACTGCCATTTCACCAGTTATGCTTAAGACCCTGGAGGAGATCAGCCAACAGCCATCAATCAATCTGCCTGCCTTTTCCCAACTATGTTGGGGTCGGTTTCCAGTCTAACCGGATTCAGCTAAATACAGTATTTTACATGGAGCGACTGCCTATCTGACCTCCACAACCCATTAACTGGGTAATACGATACCCCTTGGTAAGACTGATTGTCAGACTTTGTAACGACTGTCAAAGATCCACAAATGACCGCCGGGACCAACGGCTTAACATGCTTTCCGAGGCACGGAGGAGTCTCAGTATGTAAAGATGGTCACCCATCCCCGGACCGACCCCGGCAAGTGTAGCTTAACTTGATGGATCGACCCGTGCGGCTGTTATTACTTAGCCACGAGCTCCTCCAGCCAATGGCCATCAACAGAGTACTAAACCAGACAGCGGGCTGGTCCTGAGAAAATTAAATAAAGAAATAGATAGATTTAATTAAAGAAAGCAAAATAACACTGCTCGTCTTGGGTATTGAACATAGGAATGGGGGCACAAAGTTGAAAAGTTAAAGTGAAAAGAATTTATACAGCAATAAATAAATATTAAATTAGCACTCAGAATAATACCATCAGGAGCTAGACCACCACCTCTTAAAGCAGTATTATTTTAATCTTACATGAGTGTGGGAAAGAGATGGAGCTAGACGTCCTGTATACCTCCATCTCTTTCTCACACTGAAGTAACATTAAAATAATACTGCTTTAAGAAGTGGTGGTTGGCCCCCAGTACACTCTACTCTTTTCAACCATTCATTTTACTTTTGACAGCTCGAGTACTAGGAATCAATTTGTGATGTCCTAATGCGTTACCAATTCGATTTCTTATAGCAATGGACTTTATTTAGGCAAAAATTTTAATCGATTTAACGCATTGATATTTTACTATAAATAAAAATGGAAAGAAAAAAACAGTGTCCATGAAGTATTGCATTTTTTTCGTCAATAAATCAATCTGCCTAGCCTTTTCCCAACCATGTTGGGGTCGGCTTCCAGTCTAACCGGATGCAGCTGAATACCATTATTTTACATGGAGCGACTGCCTATCTGACCTCCACAACCCAGTAACTGGGTAATACGATACCCCTTGGTAAGACTGGTTGTTAGACTTTCGGGCTTCTAACGACCCGTAACGACTGTCAAAGATCCACGAATGACAGCCGGGACCAACGGCTTAACGTGCTTTCCGAGGCACGGAGGAGTCTCGGTATGTAAAGATGGTCACCCATCCACTGACCAACCCCGCCAAGCGTAGCTTAACCTGATGGATCGATCTGTGCGGCTGTTTTTACTTAGCCACGAGCTCCTCTTTTTTCGTCAATAAATAAGGAAATTAATTGGCGTACTTATGTCAAAAGTAAAATAAATGTTTGGAAAGAGCACACAAGTTAGCCTCTTGGTTTGTCCACGTGAATGAGCCAAGTGGTTTAATCTTCATCCATTTGTGGCAAAAAGTACTAAAACTATATTTTACAAAAGCTTGAAAATAATAAGAACGAGAAATTACTTTTATTGTTACAATACTGTACCAGCAAATAGGATCAACTGAAATGAAATTGAATTGCAAACTAAATCTTTCAGAAAAATAAAACTAAATAAAATAAGCAACAAGTTTGCCCCAAACAAAATAAAGAAAACGCCACACTATTATTGTTGAACAGTGTTCTTCACATTTATTATTATTTTATCTTTACGAAGAACAACTTATACCTAATATTATTCGACGAGAACCTTGTTATTTCACTCGGTTCTAAGACATATTTATCCAGTGGAATAAACGTTTACTCTTCACAAACGCACAATCACAGATACCTACAATATTTTTGTAATCCATCCTCCTTTCCCTAAACTTTGATGTTGCCATACAAAAAAATCACTGAACAAGGATTTTTTATTGCGGCCAGACCTTTTTTACCTTTGTAACCACAGTAAAATATTGCATAAATTCATCATATCGCCGTTTTTGCAAAAAGCCACTGTACATAAATTATTTAAATTAAAAAAACAAAGCAACAGGTGACCCTTTTAAGCCTTTAACCGTAACCCCGATCAAAATAAATTTGAAAACGTTACGAATGGTAGAATCTAGATCAACGGTTTTATGTCTGGCTTTGACAATAAATTGCTAACAAGGGACTGAGTTCAGTTTACGTTGATATATTTTTAGTATCTCGAATTTGAGCTGCCTCCGATTTATTATCAATAAGCGTAGGTTATCGGGGGTGAATGGCGTGTGTGAATTCTAAAGGATATATCAATATTGAGCCAAATACCTATAACAAAATATAAATATATCAAAACAAAATATATCTTTAACAAAAAGTCAAAACTGTACATCGAATATTTTTGAAAAAAGTAATTGTCGCGAAGTGTGGTTTTTTAATTTATGTCTCTTAGTTGGCCGATTGGCGCAAAAACGACTAAACGGATTTGGTTGAAATTTGGCACACAGATATTTTATAACCTGGATTAACACATAGGTTAGTTTAATCCCGGTAGTACGTTCCCGAGAGATATTTTCGACATTTACATGGGCGACGCCGCAGGCAAAAACTAGTTTTCGATACATTTATATGCTTACTCACTAAAAGAGTTTTTATTGAAATACTTACTTTGAGGCGAATTGTTCATCGCGTTAAAGTCGATCTAAAGTTTCGTAGAGATAATCCCGACAGGTTTTATTTACCTACTGTAGTGCTATTCTGTAAACATCTCACCGTGATAACTCGGGTGAAGTGAGCGTGAAGTGAGCCGTCATTCCACATAATTCTAGGGGTTGACACTATTGACAGCTCACTTTAAGATCACTTCACTTATGTTTTCACGGTGATGTATTTACAGAATAGCACTACTGGTGAATGCGACCTAACAGTAATAAAAATCACTAGCATAAGCGTATTACCATTATCGAGCACGCCATATTGAAGTATTATTTATCAGAAATAGGGACTATAAAAACCATGTTATTCCTCCTACAGCATAAAACATCGCTTGAAGCGGCTTTGCTATACATTTTCAGTGGCATTTCCGACAATTTATAGGCAGGGGCTGTAAAGTCGGTACACAAATAATAATATATTGCCGTGTAGCAAATAAGGGCGTTTGGTTTTATGATAGCAAGCAAATTACAACAGTCGATCGTGGTGCACGGAAAACGGTAATCAAACCAGCGCCGTTCGGTCCTAGAGGGTGTGCTACACGTTACAAGGGACAGCGGATTCTAAAAAAATTGTCTCGTACAAAAAAAAAATACATAAAACACTAACAACAATTTATAGAATTCTGTGGCTCCTGCGCTAGTTATAAGTATTTTGCAGGAGTCAGTGTCCTCCTATATAATACAAAGACATAAACCAAGAATTAAAAAAAAATATATATATATAAAAACTAAAATACAACATTACGTAGTTCTTCTTTTGAGCGAAAGTCTGTTTGTTGGGTGTGTATATTTTTATGTCAACTGTCAAGCGGAAAGCGAAAGCAAGGCGGCCAATATCTACGCTATAAAGACGTGATCAAACGAAATCTCGTGGCTTGTAATATACCAACTGAAAGCTGGGAGGGTCGCGCACAACTTAGACCGGAATGGCGACAAACTGTTCATAAGAGCGTGGAAAGTTTTGAAACCAGGCGTCTAGAAGATCTTGACGCAAAACGCCAAGTACGGAAAACGAAGCCAAAACCCTCCTACACTTACACTACCAACTCAGCTGGCCAGCTGTACTGTGCTTCTTGCAACCGAGCCTTTAAGACGAAGTTCGGTTTTGCTAGCCACATCAGAGCTCACCGGAATAAAGACCCTGATTGAACATATAGGAGTCGCCATCGCCGGATACGGTGTGGACGACATGATGATGATGATATTTTTATGTGTGAGAGGGTATATGTTTGTGCGTATGTGTGAGTTTGCATGCTTGCTTTAAAAGTATCTTTTGGATTTTGCTGAAAGAAATAACAGTTTCCGTAATAATCCGTACTGTACCCGGCCGGAAATATAGCACATCAAATTTTAAAAAGTTCTTCGCTGTGATTTATACAACGTGTTCGTTTGATATCCCATAAATCTAGGGTATTAATGAGAGCATCATTTTGATTAACTTTTACTATGGGAACAAATTTAAAATCGCGAAAAAAAATCAGCTGCTCCCTACATTTATATTCGCATAACTCGTCAAAATGTAGGGAACAACGGATTTTTTTTCGCGATTTCAGGATTGGTCCCATAGTAAAAGTTGATCAAAATGATGGCCTAGAGTTATGGAATATCTAAAGGAAACACTTTTAGTCATGTTATGTTATGTCATTGTAGCCTAGCAAAACAAAAATCAGAGGTAAGGTAAAAATCAGAGGTAGGTAGAGGTAAGTAGGTAAGTTTCTGATTGAAGAAGCTAACTTACAAACTAAGTAGTAACTATAAGTACTCCATTTACATTAAGATTAGACATTTAAACAAACCTTTTTAGGGTTCCGTAGCCAAATGGCAAAAAGCGGAACCCTTATGAATTCGTCATGTCTGTCTGTCCGTCCGTATGTCACAGCCACTTTTTTCCGAAACTATAAGAACTATACTGTTGAAACTTGGTAAGTAGATGTTTTCTGTGAACCGCATTAAGATTTTCACACAATAATAGAAAAAAAAAAACAATAAATTTTGGGGGTTCCCCATACTTACTTAGAACTGAAACTCAACATTTTTTTTTCATCAAACCCATACATGTGGGGTATCTATGGATAGGACTTCAAAAATGATATTGAGGTTTCTAACATAATTTTTTTTCGAAACTGAATAGTTTGCGCGAGAGACACTTCCAAAGTGGTAAAATGTGTCCCCCCCCCCCGCCCCCCTGTAACTTCTAAAATAATAGAATGATAAAACTAAAAAAAATATATGATGTACACACCATGTAAACTTCCACCGAAAATTGGTTTGAACGAGATCTTACTAGATAAAAAACTACTTATTAGTAGTTTTTTTACAACAAAAGGTACAAGGTAATACGTTACGTACAAGGTAATACATTATACAAAAAAAAGCGTTTTTTTTTAAATAGATTGCTTTTTTATACAAGTAGTGTTAAATATCGGCGGTACGGAACCCTTCACGTGCGAGTCCGACTCGCACTTGGCCGGGTTTTTTCAGTCCGTTCAACCGATTTTGACTTCTATGGCGTTGGTGGCATGACAAATGGAAGCTGCAGTAAACAGTTGATATTGTAACCACTCTTTGCCCTTAAAGCCTTCCTTAAGCCTACGGAATAGAAGTCAAAATCAATCGAACGGACTGTAAAAAGGTTTGTTTAATTGTAAATGGAGTATAGTATTAGTCGGTCCCGCTACCTTGCTAACGTGCTCATAGTTGGTGCAAATACGACCAAGGATCAGGATCATAAAATCAACAAATACTTTGTCGCTCATAACTTAAAACTCGTGCTCACTACATGGTTGTTGCAGCGCTGTCTGCAATGCGGGGAATTATGGCCCTCGGTCATAGCAAGTACGGACTTATTCGATCCGATCCCGATGTAATCTGCCTTTAAATTGCCACAGTCGTGAAAAACAACACTTGGGCTGTAAACAGTGACGTAAACTTGTAATTAAGGAGGTATTTTGATGAAGGTTGGCTTTTTGGCTTTTTGAATGTTTGGAAATTATTTTATTGAGCATCGACTAAGTAAAGATCCTGCCCCGATCCTTCCACTGCTAATTACATACACATTTTAATAGTGAAGTGCGCGCAATTTTAAATTAGACGATATATGAATACGAATATGAATCGAAAATGTATGAATGACGATATCATTCAAACCATACAGATTTCCCACAAAGACATTATACGAGTTGTGCCGGGTATTTACAGTAAGACAACTTTTTATTTTTCAGACAATTAATAAAAAACACGTATCTACCCCGATATATTCCCTTTATGTCGATTCCCGTTATGTCGAGCCGAAAACCTTGTCTCGCTTCTATTACCTCTACGTCGAGCCTAGTTTTCTGTCCCGTTTCTATTCCCTTTATGTCGAGTTTGGTGAACAGGTACAGTCAGAGAGTTAATTGAAAGTCAATGGTATAAAATAAAATATATTATTTGTTCTATTACTTACATCTAACCTTTTTAATCTAATCATAGAAGTAAATCACAGTAGGGTCTGTTCACTTTGAGAATGGTCGTGGGATGGGGTGGCGCTGATGTGCTTTTTGTACCGCAACACAATAGCGTGCAATACAAAAGCGTTGTAGTTCGTTTTTTGGCCGCGACCGTTCTCAAAGTGAACAGAGTCTATAATCATCACTTTTGTTGTAAATGTTAAACAGCATAGTTTAATAGTAAAAATAATTCTTCTTGTAAAAGTAACTTTCTTAATCTAAATAAATCCCAGTATAATCATCACTTTTGTTGCAAATGTTAAACAGCAAAGTTTTATAGTAAAAATAATTCTTCTTGTAAAGTAACTTTCTTAATCTAAATAAATCCCAGTATAATCATCACTTTTGTTGCAAATGTTAAACAGCAAAGTTTTATAGTAAAAATAATTCTTCTTGTAAAGTAACTTTCTTAATCTAAATAAATCCCAGTATAATCATCACTTTTGTTGCAAATGTTAAACAGCAAAGTTTTATAGTAAAAATAATTCTTCTTGTAAAAGTAACTTTCATAATCCAAATAAATCAAAGTATAATCATCACTACTATTAGTGAAAATGTAAAAAAAGATGTAGCTTTATAATAAGTAAATAATTCCTTTAAATTAGCGTTGTTGATTTACGTTATATCTTTGTATTTATCTAGGTAACATGTATATTTTAAATAATTAAAAGATAATCACTTATCAAATCTTACAGTTGATAGACGATTAAGACAATCCATTAAATCAATTTTGTCAGTTTTAAAATCTTCTACTATTTTATTTATACGTGTATCAATAGCCACGCATTTTTTTTTTCTTAGGTTCTGATTGTCGTCGTTGTAGACACTAACCTGTTCTATCTTAAACCTAGCTTCTTTAGCCTCATCTCTAAGTGTGCTAATGAGAGTATATAGCGGAGGTCTCTTACTAAGCTTTTTATTTAGCCTGTTTTATGCCATCCCTCTACTGGGTTTGTGGTCCTGTGGCGTTCGTTGTAACAACAAAACAGATCAATATTTTTGTTTATCCACTGCGACGTTACGTATGCGTTAAATGATTTAGCTTCATTGCCTTCCGGTGAACTTTCTAATAATAACACCCATGCTTCTGGGATGACATTTTTGGGAAGATGTGCTGTGGCTGCACACATGGTAATATATTTTTTACCACCGGGAACATTTACTATTCCGGTCTCTTTTCCTTTTTTCCACAACGCTTTATGGAAGTGGAAAAAACATCCGCTTATATCAACTAATGGAAAAACTTCTTTAATAGCGTTTATTGCTGCAATTTCAAAATCGATTTTAATTTTTTTTGGTTTGAATTCTGGAATGTTATCTTTTATCATTTTAAACATATGCACATAGGTCGATTGGCATTTATCAGGTAACAGCACAAAAATGATCGGCACTATTATGGTTTTGTCTGCGGTACTACCAATGTCTGCATGAATGGTATATAGTTGATAGAATGGTCGGGCAATCGAAAAAAAAGTTCCATCAACGAAGAACAGATTCATGGATTGCAATGCACTCTTGCACTCATTTAACATAAATATTAAAATTTTATTTACCCCATCACTTTCTACAACCAGAAAATCTTTTGCGATCACTGGTGAAATTTTGACATCCTCTAATTTCTGGAATGTAGTCTTATTAACATTTAAAAATTTATTTCTTGAACGGTAGAGTGCATTTTTCACACTTTGGAAGCTACGAACTTGGTCAACGTAATCATTATTATCTTTTAAACTCGACATGGACATTGCATACATAGTAGGTATAGGTTTCAAGTCTCTCCGTACGTCATTTTTACATTGATTAAACTTTTTTTCAAATTCTTCTCTTCTGTAATCTGGCAAACAAACATGATCTGTTTTTCCAGTCCTTAGAATGTTTGCTTCCTTTTCATCTAAAGTTAAGGAAGCTTTACAATTTTTTTTTGTGCAGTACCATACTGAAGAGCCACATTTATTTTTTCTATTAACGCGGTACCGGTAGCCATCTTTCAACAAAATTTTACCACCTTTTTTACTTTCGACGAAAATTAAATTATTATCAGTAGTCCTCCATGAACTGCTTCCTAGTTCTTGATTTTCTTGGCTACTAGCGTCTTTAGGTCTTTCATCCGTGTGAAAATTATGCCATGTGCTGCAACCAGGTTCTTCATTTGCTTGGCTACTGCCGCCTTGAGGTCTTTCTTCTATTTTAAAATTACCCCATGTGCTGCAGCCGGGTTCTTGATTATCTTCATTTTGTTGGTCAAGATTTAATAACTCGTAGGATTCGCTAGAATCATCCTTTTCTGAGTTTTTGTGTTGGATATGTTCTGGTTGTGGGATATGTATACTCCTATCGTTTATTTCAGCATTAACGTCGCATATTTCGTTGCCTTCCAAAATATTTATTATGTTAACTAAATCCATCATTGATCTTCAGTAGATAAACCTAAAGAAAAATAAAATCCGTTAGAAAAATCAAGCACGACAGTCAAAAAATCTTTCCTAAAATATTTGTGATACTAAATAAATAAGTCGGCGTTTCACATAAAGACTTAAAAGATACCTAAGTAGGGTCTGTTCACTTTGAGAACCGTCGTGGGATGGGGTGGCGCTGATGTGCTTTTTGTACTGCAACACGATAGCGTGCAATACAAAAGCGTTGTAGTTCACTTTTTTGCCGCGACGGTTCTCAGAGTGAACAGACTCTAACTAAGTACTTCTAAATACAATTAAAAATTAAGAGTCAATCAATTCTAAATTGATTTAGAGTTGCTGGCCGTAAAAACGTATCAGATAGTTAGAATACATATCATACATTCTAGTCGAATTATATATACCTATTCAAAATATATATTACTAAAATTCATGAAGTAAAAATACATAAATTCAAAATATGTACATAATGTTCAGTTCTCAATTCATGAGTTTGGAATAAGTACGTAGTGGTCTAAATAAGAATTTCTAATACTTTTTATTAATAAGCTTGAAACGCACAGTTAAAGGTCATAACAATAATTGGCTAGTTGTCAAAATTTGGAAAGTTTAAAACTATAGCTTAATATCTAATTTACCCCAAGCCCCTTATTGCATAAATATATATTACACAAAGTACATGTCTAGAAAGATTATTAAAATTTGAAGTTTTTGTTCGTAAGTAAAAAAAAAATCAAATAAAATTACGAAAATGTATTATATTAAATACAACAGAAAAAATATGTTATACGAATGAGAATGTTGTATAACTTTTACTATAAACTAGCCACAACATGTTTATTTTAAGCGTTATATTCAAAAATTTCCCATTCATGTCAAAGCGTGCACGCCAACTGTTACAAAATGGCCGTTATTTATCAGTAGAAAAAACCACTTGAACGTGGGATTTTTTCGGTTTTGGATTTTGATTAATTACTATACTTTATTACGATCATATTATTCAAAATTTGTTAAGTAGAAACTACTTACCTATATATTTTGAACCATAAATTGAAAACCTGTGCATTGTTTTATATTTTGGTATGTAGTTATGTGCTAACGCAATAGTTACATTTGCATTTATAAAACAAATAAATATAGATTAAATATCGAAAAACAATGGTACTTACGTGTTTCATGCTATCAAACGTTTTTTAACCACTACAGAACTTGCACTTACACAGT
Organism: Cosmia pyralina; assembly: GCA_946251885.1. Lineage (NCBI taxonomy): Eukaryota > Metazoa > Arthropoda > Insecta > Lepidoptera > Noctuidae > Cosmia > Cosmia pyralina. Next base: position 12,892,590 of record OX276364.1, read on the forward strand.
ACTATTTACCTACGTACGTAGTGCACTCTTTCAAGGTTAAAAGGACACTGGTAAGTTTTGACTTGGAACGTGCAACGCTGATAACTATAAATGTGTAAGAGAGACAAGTGTATGTGTGCGAAAGGGAGGTGACATCTAAGTAAGTCTCGGATGTCACTTCTCTTTCATACGTTCCTTATATTCGAACTTGTGTTGCACTAATGTACATATACGTATTATTTTAGTACCGACAACACGTCTTAATATTACTGTACTTAATTTATGTAACTTACCTAATATTTTAAAGATAGGTAGTTTTTCATCATGCACTAATAATAATTTCGATTATTAAAAATACACACTGATATTATTACATACTTTGATGGTTAATAAAAAATTTAATAGTAGGTACATACATAGTACTGTATTTGAGGAGCTCGTGGCTAAATAATAACAGCCGCACAGGCCGATCTTCCGGGTTAAGCCGCGCTTGCCGAGGTTGGTCTGTGGATGGGTGACCATCTGACATGGCGAGTTTCCTCCGTGCCTCGGAAAGCACGTTAAGCCGTTGGTCCCGGCTGTCATTTGTAGATCTTTGACAGTCGTTACTGTTAGTCAGAAGCTCTAAAGTCTGACAACCAGTCTTACCATAGGGGTATGGTATTGCCCAGTTACTGGGTTGTGGAGGTCAGACAGGCAGTCGCTCCATGTAAAATACTAATATCCAGCTGAATCTGGTTTGACTGGAAGCCGACCCCAATATATGGTTGGGAAAAGGCTAGGCAGAGACATACATAGTACTGTATTAAAGTTCTTAGTTGTTTTTAAATTCTTTTTTTGTGTGAAAATTGATTCTAAATTATGTGCATGTATACATATAGAATTAAGGGAACATGCAATATTTTTAGTTACCTATTTCATTTTAAAGAATTCCATGTAAAATAAGTCCTAAACATGTTAAAAAAACAACACAATTTATTTTATCGTAAAAAATGCGGTTATAAACGGACCGTTTAAATTTTCGCGCCAAAACGCACCTATATCAGCAATGACGTCATTCATGTCTGTGTCCCGCGAAATTCAAATTTTCATGTGTTATTTTGCGATTTGCTTATCAGTGACCAGAAGTAACTTGATCAAAATATGATTTGCGACAGTAAAGGTATACTGGATAACTTTAAAATTCGCTTTCATAAAGATTTGTTCAATGTTGGCAATGAAGATGAAGATTTGAATTACGCGGGCTACTACTGAGGAATCACCCTATTACCCCTAAAATTAAAAAAAAAAGTCGTGTTGACTCATGTTATGTGTCCATCTACTTCAACCAACTTCCATTTTTATTAAAAACGTAAATAATATTCATTGCAAATAATCAATTTTACACGCAAAGTTAACCTCTAAAGGGTTGACATACCAGGAATGACGTCACTAAACGCTGATTGGTGTTTTGAAATCCGTTTCGTTTGACGTAATTTTAATTCATAATTTTTATTAAAAATCAACATAATTTAACACAAAAACGTTGAAGTAGCTCTTCTTTTATATTTTTCTAACATCCAAACTATAATATTATAAATGCGAAAGTAACTCTGTCTGTCTGTCTGTTACTCTTTCACGCCTAAACGGCTGAACGGATTTAAGGCCGAGTATTACGTCGTTGACCTTGCTCAAATGGGCGTTACCGCTGAGAATGCCCCGCGCAGGCCGCGCACCCCCTCAACATAATTACGCGCGAGCGGCGGTGGCGCGCGGAGACGCGGCCGCGTAGCGTTCACCAAGTTTCTATTTAGTAGGGCTGGCTGCCGACGACGCGCGACGCTCGCATGTATGCACGGCTACAGATCAAGCTATACTAACCAGTATAAGCTGATCTCGCATTGTATAAGATTTCCTTACAATGAGAGGTCAGTGTAAACTGGAAAAGTATAGCTTGATGTGTAAAAACACACATTCTAAATTATACAATTTGTTTTCAAAATTCTGAGAAGTTTAAATTACACAACACTCTTTTTTTGCATTTGGTTTTTCTACACCATAATCATCAATGTTCTCTTTTACTTCATCGTCGTCACTTTCATTTTTAGGGTTCTGTACCTCGAAAAGAAATGATAAATGATATATTTCTGTAAGTAGGTTTGTACAAACACTTTTACATGTAAATCATATTTAAAAAATACCGGCCAAGTGCGTGTCGGAACACGTCCAATGAAGGGTTCCATAGTTGAAAGAATTTATCCCAAAAACAAACTTAACAAAAATTCCCAAAAAAAAAATTATGTCATAAAATTACAAATTAACAATTTTCGGACTTTTTCCATTATTTGTGCTGGGAGACCTTGCTTCTTGCCAAATTTCATTATTCTAGATCAACGGGTAGTCTATACCCTATAGGTTTGGATTTACTTGCGACAGTTGCGATTATCAAAATGTGTAGCAAAATGGTCGTATTTTTTTATTGCTTTGACTTAGAAGCTTGATTTTTTTAGAACTCTAAGGGACCATAGACTTACGTATTCGATATTGATTTCAACTTGATATCTCCACACATCCCTGAGAAAAAGGGTCATGACAGACTGACAGTTGAATTTTTTTTTTTTATATGATAGAATTACAAATTAACATTTTTCGGACTTTTCCCTTTATTTGTGCTGTGAGACTTTGGTTCTTGCTAAATTTCGTGATTCTAAAACAACGGGAAGTACCCTATAGGTTTTGATTTATTTGCGAGTATCAAAATATGTCGCATAAATGGCCGTATGTTTTTATTGCGTTGACTTAGAAGCTTGAGTTTTTTAGGACTCCAAGAGACCATAGACTAACGTACTTGAAATTAATTTCAACTTGATACCTCCACGCGTTCCTGAGAAAAAGGGTCTTGACAGACTGACAGACTGACAGACAGACGGACAACGAAGTGATCCTATAAAGGTTCCATTTTCTCCTTTTGGATACGGAACCCTAAAAAAACCGGCCAAGTGCGAGTCGGACTCGCGCACGAGGGTTTCCGTACCATTATCTATAAAAACGGAAAAAAAAATCACTTTTGCTATATGGGAGCCCCCTTAAATATTTGTTTTATTTTAATTTAATTATTTATTCTAAAGTGAATATTTTAGCTAAATATTCTGTGAATATTTCAAGCGTCTACCTGCTGCCGTTATCAATAGCGAGCAAAAATGAGCAAAAAAAAATCACGTTTATTGTATGGGAGCCCCCTTAAATATTTATTTTATTCTGTTTTTTAATACTTGTTCTTATAGCGGCAACAGAAATACATCGTCTGTGAAAATTTCAACTGTCTAACCATCACGGTTCATGAGATACAGCCTGTTGAGAGACGGACAGACGGACGGACAGCGGATTCTTAGTAATAAAAAAAACCGGCCAAGTGCGTGTCGGACCACGCACAATGAAGGGTTCCGTAGTTGGGATGAATTTAACGTAAGAACAAACTTAACATTGTAGTTGAAAAACATGTTCTCCGATACATTTCAACTGTAAATGTAAGTTTGTACTTACAATATTGATAGATTTACCATGTTATTTTAAGACCACAGACTTCTTATAGGTTTTTCTGTAATGTACAGGTAAAGATCTATTTTCTGTATTTTTTTCAAAATTTTAGGCTCAGTGGTTTCGGAGATAAGGGGGGGAGAATGGTCAATTTTCGTCTATTTTCTTAAATAACTTTAAAACTATTTATTTTAAAATTATAAAAAAAATATAATTGAGACCCTCATAGTAAGCCCTTTCATTTGACATGTCACACGGTGTAGTTTGCAAAACTTTTTTTTTTTATTTTCTTATTTGCCCCCCAAAAGTGACCCCCATATTCAAAATTCATTTATTTACTTTACCCGTCCGTGTTTGGGTCACAGAAATTCATATGTGTACTAAATTTCAACTTAATCGGTCCATTAGATTCGGAGCAAATTGGCTGTGACAGACGGACAGACAGACAGACAGACAGACAGACACACGAGTGATCCTATAAGGGTTCCGTTTTTTCCTTTTCAGGTACGGAACCCTAAAAACGAAACCCTTTTAGGGTCACTTCGTTGTCCGTCTGTCTGTCTTTCAAGACCCTTTTTCTCAGGAACGCGTAGAGGTATCAAGTTGAAATTAATATCAAATACGTAAGTCTATGGTCCCTTAAAGTTCTAAAAAAGTCAAGCTTCTAACTAAACGAAATAAAAAAATACGGCCATTTATGCGATATATTTTTATACTCGCAAGTAAATCAAAACCTCTAGGGTACTTCCCATCGACCTAGAATCATGAAATTTGACAAAAAGCAAGGTATTATAAGACAAGTAAAGGAAAAAGTCCGACACGCATTTGGCCGGTTTTTTTTGGTTTTGTTCGGAAGACATTGAAATATTTTCTTCTTGCATTTCTGCATCATGTGAAGCATCCTCTATTTCTTCCATATTTTAGTGATGCGGGCTTTTCAGTAGTAGAACTGCAAGAACACAATAATTATTTGTGAAAATAATACACTGTATTCTATGATAGGATTCATTATTTCAGAATACATTTATATAATATCGCCTGCCTTTTGCCTTCAAATTTATTTTGTAAGGATTTACTGCCTTCGACATTCCGTTTCGATATTTCAAAACGGAATTCCGAAAAACAATTCCGACTGTATGTGGCCGGCCTAATTATTACCGTGTATTTAGAAGTCCGATTGTGATGAGTAATAAAATAATACAGGGTCAAATTAAATTAGCTAGCGAAACTCGGCAGATATGATCGATATCGATATCTAAACGTGACAAAATAAAAATGAAAGAGATTTGATGAATTTTTTTTTGGGGTCGTGATCAATGACCGCTGAAGGTGTTGTTACTTGAAGTGTGAGTTGATAAAATTGTTTTATTGTGTTGAGTTAATATCGATACTTACTCATCACTTCTGTGAAGTTAACACAAAAAAAAAACACATTTTTAAACTGAAGTGACTACCGACGTGCGAACGGTACGACTCCAAAAAACAAACATCATCAAATTCATTTATTTTTTGTTCTATCATGTTTTGATATCGATGCCCATCACATCTGTGAAGTTTTGCTAGCTAATTTAATTTGACCCTGTGTTATGGTCTCCCGTCCCGACCGACATACGGCCACGGGGCGCGGCCGGTATGATTGAAACCAGACAACCGGTGGTTGTATACCAAGTTTGCGCGCAATACACAAGTGTACGCACGGCTACACATCAAGTTATAAATTTCCAGTATAAGCTGATCTCGCATTGTATAGGATTTCCTTACAATGAGAGCTCAGTGTAAACTGGAAATGACTTGATGTGTAGCCGTGTGTACTCTCTATTCCATCACTCTGATAACCCGATGGGACGGTAGACCGGCACGACCGGCGCAGGAGCAGGACTGATTATTTACGTGCTCCTCCGACAGCACGTATCATCTTTCTTGTCGGACAATCAGGTGATCGGTCTACAATGTCCTAGCCCAACTAAAAACATCACCTAAAGTTGCAATTCCCCGCGGGAATCGAACCCGCGATCGAGAAGCTAGCGCTCTCTCTCCCCACTAGAAAATTACTCTGTGGCCTTACGTAATGTGATTCAGTAATTACCAATTCTAACTAGTACTCTACGTATAGGCATTGTTACTAATTTGTAAGTAAATTCACTAGAAAGATACTAAAATATTTATTTTATAATTTTTTATTTAGTTAGATACATGTATAGTTTCTTACCGTCTTCGTGCTGTATATTTTCGTGATATAATTTGCACATTCTGGAGTTAAGCGAGCTTTCCATCTCCTCCCATTATTATCTTTATTTCCCATTTTTATTTTTATTTTTACTGTACAAAAAAATCCACTGCGGAGAAAAGCGACACAGCCGGTCTATTCTGTAAAAATCTCACCGTGAAAGCTTAGGTGAAGTGATCTTAAAGTGAACTGTCAATAGTGTCAATCCCTAGCATTAGGTGGGATGACAGCTCACTTCGCGCTCACTTCACTTATGTTATCACGGTGAGATGTTTACAGAATAGCACTACAGGTCCGTTCTCAACAACGTTCCGGAGAACACTGGCGCGGTGCGGGCGGCGGAGAATGAGCAAGCGTATGTCTTAAAAGTGTAAATAAAATCATATAAAATTAGAAATTAACTATTTAATAAAAACTAATCCATCACTGGATGCAGTTTGGCATTTGAAATTTTATGGTATATTTTTAATTATAATTATAGTTGTTTATGAAGGGATACACTGCTTTTAAAGATTATTAAGAGGTATGTTTGAAGATTTTTTTGGTGCATTAAAGTATATTTAATTATGTTTTGCGTTCCATCACTGTATGCGAAAAGGACTTGAAAATATCATATTTTTTTTATTTGTCAAAATTATTTACGGTTTATGAGATACACTGCTTTGAAAAACCACGTTTTTGACCGTTTTCAAGAAATCTCCGCCTTAAATGAAATTTGGTACACAGATATTTTAGAGCCCGAGAAAGGACGTAGGCTAGTTTTGATAATAAAATGTTCATATTTATCATATTTGCATCTTCCCTATTGGACCTGACTGTACTTCTAAAAATGATATTATTAAACTCGACGTAACGGTAATAAAAGCGTGGCAAATAAACTCGACATAAAGGGAATAGAAACGGGACAGAAAACTAGGCTCGACGTAGAGGTAATAGAAGCGAGACAAGGTTTTCGGCTCGACATAACGGGAATCGACATAAAGGGAATATATCTCTACCCCATATGATCCAGGTAAACTTCGAAATAAGCGAACAACTCCAAACGTAATTGAATCTGTTAAATGTCACTCGGTTTTTGCAAGACGACAATACTCTTTTCTTTCTGTATATTTATATAACAAAACTAATAGAATCTTAAATATTTATTCGCTAACGCTACTCGAATGTAAACTTAAAGTAAAAAACTGGCTCTTTACACTTAATTATGAGGATGTAGAGAAATTAATAAATAATTAATTTCATTCTACAAAGGAACACATACATAAACATACCTTTCTTTCATACACCTACTCATACACAAAAACGAACGACCCACCCAGACGTACATACACACCTCCCACACACACACACACATACACACACAAACACACACAGCACGATATAATAATTTATGAATGTTTTTCCATATTTTCCATGTTTTTTCAATTTTTTTTTTTTTATTATATTTTATTTTGTTGTAGCTTCTTTTAAAATTGTATTTTGTAGCACGTCTGTTTGTCTATTCCTATGTTGACATTAGTTTATAAGCCAAATAAAATGGGAGAGAGCGCTGACTCCTGACATACAGGTACACCTAGTTCAGGAATCAGAGGCTTCAAACAAGTTTATGTAACCATTTATGTCAATAAAGAATTATGAAAGAAAGAAAGAAGAAAGATATACCAGGAGTCACCAAACAGCGGACCGCATTTCAAACGGACCTTAACCCATTCAGGGACTCTGAACGAGATTATTGTTACAATACCTATGGGAATTTTAAGTCCCGCAAACTAAATTTTGATAAAATTGGTGTTACTCAAAAAAAAATTAAGTAATAATAAATTAAAGCTCACCCAAAGATTTCGGTGGCAAATAAAAAGAAAATTCCCTCAAATCATAACGGAAGATGGAAACATTCCTCAAGCAAATTGAATGTAGGTAATTTACGAAGTAAAACGTAACCTTTATTTATTCACAGTGTACAGTTACAAAGAGGTACTTAGATTTATTTTACCGTGAAGCGTAATCTTTGCTTCGAGATCTTTCTACTTACTCGTGTGTTTAGTGAATGATGAGATTAAATATGCTTACGTTCCAACATTTCTTTTGTTACATTAAGAATTTCTCAGTGAAAGTAAACATAAGATTGGTTCGCTCAGTTATTGCTTAGGGTATTTGCTAAAGTACGCACGGCTACAGATCAAGATATACATTTCCAGTATAAGCTGATCTCGCATTGTATAGGATTTCCTTACAATGAAAGGTCAGTGTAAACTGGAAATGTATAGCTTGATGTGTAGCAGTGACGGGGTCAATTGGGCCGATGCCGCCGGGGTCGCGGGTAGTTCGAAAGAGATACCGTGGCCCTGGCACGGGCAGTTGAAGGAGCATGGGTGGGTTTTAGTCAGTAAAAGTCTGACACGCCCTTCCGCTCCGCCCAGAGCGGGAGAAGTCATTTGATGATTTCCCATCCACAAAAAAAAAAAAAGCCGTGTCTACCGTTCATGTGTTTTATAAGAAAACCCAAGTGTACAATTTAATGTTTTACATCAGGGTCACCAAATGACGGACCGCGGTCCGAATTCGGACCTATTTCGGCCTATTTCGAACGGATCTTAACCCATTTAGGTACTTGGAACGAGACACCATAGAAATTTTATTGTTATAATGCACATGGGCGTTTAGTGTCCCGCAAAGGATTAAGTAAACTAAATTTTGCATAAAATTGGTGTGTGGGTAGTAAATACTCAGAACTAAGAAACTTAGTTTTGAAACTTTTTGCAATGTTTGGATCAGCTGGTTATTAAAATAAATTTCGAACCCTATTCCCATCAACAAAAAAAAGAAAAAAAAAAGGATTTAATAACAATTTAGCTTGCATCAACTTTACTCCAGAGTTTCGGACAGTTAAAAGTTAAAAATAAAAAAAAATAAAATAATTAGTTACTTGGTTACTTTTTTCATTACATAATATTTGTTTATATAAACTAATATAATAAAGAGGAAATATTTTTTTGTTTGTTTGTACCGAACACCGAACCGATAAGAAAGAAGGTACCGAATAAGCTGCGAAACTACTGGACTGATTTTAACCATTTTTTCACCAATAGAAAGTTAAATTATCAAGAAGTAACATAGGCTATAATTTATTTTCAAAAAAAATTAGAGATCCTTAAGAAAATTGCAATAATGTAACCCAAAGTAGCAAAATTTTGCCTATAAAAATCATTATTTGGCGTGCGCTGAGAAAACTATTGATGATACATAAAAATAATGTACTACATGATTAACGTACTCATTATTACCTACAAAAAAGTTCGCGAGAGAATATATCTAACTATCATATTTAGCAATTTAAGTCACAATAGCAGCTTTTCTCTCCTAAAATTTAATTAGATCGCCGATAGAAACAAAAGTTGGTTACATTCGTATCGTAGTATTCATTCTTATTCAAATAAATAGTTTTATCATCAAGGGTATTTATGTAGCAGTAAAATACTTTTTGATTCATTTGAATCGGACATTTAATTTTGAAGTTATCACGAGTATACAAATGCAATACGCGAACCGTTCGACGCCGCGGTCGCGACGTTCCTTACTCAGAGTGCTCAGAGTTTACGTAGGTACGTATTTAATATTGGTTTCTACGTTTGCTAGTTATCGTCTAAGAAACGGACCATCATATTATTAGTTAGGATATTAGGCTTCGAAAATGTATCTGCTAATAATATTGAAATTGTTACAACAATGGTACAACTTTTAACGTTATCGGCCCCTGTCAAAAGTTTTCATTTGTTATTGATAGGTTTACAGTCCCGCATTTCATTTTGAAAATAGAAAGACCTTTACATTTTAGATGGAAAACAAATGAATGACGGAATTTATTTAGCTTCAAAATGTCTTGGTTTAAATTTTGAATGATTCTGAATTTAAGTATAAAACAATTGACGGTAGAATTTTATGTACATACATATCTGTGAGCTCGTGGCTAAGTAATAACAGCCTCACAGTTCGATCCATCAGGTTGAGCTACACTTGCCGATGTTGGTCCGTGGATGGGTAACCATCGTTACATATCGAGACTCCTTCGTGCCTCGGAAAGCACGTTAAGTCGTTGGTCCTGGCTCTCATTCGTAGATCTTTGACAGTCGTTTCAGGTCGTCAGAAGCCCGAAAGTCTGACAACCAGTCTTACCAAGGGGTATCATATTACCCAGTAACTGGGTTGTGGAGGTCAGATAGGCAGTCGCTCCATGTAAAATACTGGTATTCAGCTGCATCCGATTAGACTGGAAGCCGACCCCAACATAATTGGGAAAAGGCTAGATAGATTGATCGGTCTTTCTTTGAAACTAGAAATTTTTAATAACCTTTTTTGTAATTTTGACATTTTAATCATGTTATGTTATATGTCATGTCATTTTAGTCTAGTGAATTAAAACTTAGAGTATAATCATAATAACGATAGATTTAGAATTGGATTTCATTGCACACAAACTACAGCCTCGCGATGCACCTTGGAGACCACTGCTCTCAAAACAGTGAAGGAAAACATGGTGAGGAAACTGGCATGTCCTAGAATAGGTGACGTCCACTAATGCGTACGAGGCTTACTATGACCTCTTATAGCAGGGCAGAAGATGAACGGTTCCAGTGTGAGAGAGAGAGATGGAGCTATATACGACCTATAGCACCATCCTTTTTTCTCAACGGATCCATGATGTTTTTTCACGTCATAGTACGGCCTGGGGCCGCGTGGTGGATTACAACTATTTACAACCCACTCCCTCTCAGAGAGATGAGGCCTGTATCCCAGCAGTGGGAACATTATAGGCTCATGCTTGTACCTTGGAGCTGGTTTTAGAGAAAAAGTCATTGTTTGTCATTGAATTAATTGCATCGTGATGAATTGAACCATCAAATTAGCCTTAAGCTTACTTTGTAGTCGATTTCTAGTCTAGTACTTAAACATGAATATATCTTATACCTGAACAGCTAATGATAGAACCACAAGATTTAATAAATCCCTTATAAGTTACAAGAAAGTTCATCTAAATAGCTTTCTACGATATAACACATAATATAGAAACTTCGCATGAAACCTTTAACGTATCAAATCATTTAAATCTCGTCGGAGCATCTCAGGCATTTGTATCGCTCAAGGCGACTCTATTAATTCTGTTATCATAAATAGCACTTTGAAGACATGCGATTAAATGCGCAATAAATATAGGTACCTACACTATGTAGCTAGTTATATCTTTACATATAATAAAACTAGCAGCGCCCCGCAGTTTCATCCGCGTAAGACCCGAATCCTTAGAATACCGGGGTAAAAAGTATCCTATATGTTAACCTAGGTTATAAACCATTTGTGTGCCAAATTTCATCATAATCCGTTCAGCAGTTTTTGCGTGAAAGAGTAACAAACATTTAAGCATCCTCACAAACTTTCACGTTTTGAATATTAGAAGGAGTATGAATAATAGGAAGTAGGACAGTAATGAAGTCAAAACATTGAATATTTTTGAAAAAAGTAACTACTATGAGTGTGGGAATGATTCTGATATCGAAGATATAGTTTTTAGATTTTTTTCCGTTTGTCTGTTTGTCTCTAGATACCTATACAGGGTTAGTTTTCAATGACCAGCCAAATTTTCACAGGGTGTTCTACCCATGATTATGAACAACTTTCACTATGGGACCAACTTTGAAATCACGAAAAAAAAATCTGCTGTTTCATACATTTTGGTCGAGTAGGTATTGAACTTTTGTATGAAACAGATGTTTTTTTTTGTGATTTTAAAGTTGGTCCCATAGTAAAAGTTGTTCATATTCACGGGTAGAACGCCCTGTGAAAATTTGGCTGGTCCCGACGGGCGCAAAAACTACTCAATAGATTCTGTTTAAATTTTGCACAAATATTTCTTATAGGTCTGGTCATCGAATAGGTTACTTGTATACATGACGCTATTTGCTATGGGGGGGTTAGCAATATTGCATTAAATCAGTATTATTCAACAGTTTACCGCGAGATTTAATTAGACGAGATAAATAATTATTATACACTTCTGGACACATCTATTGGCCCACCTTAGAGTTTAGGTTTCGATGGCCCCTACCGAAATATGATTGCTAGATTGAACAAAAACTGTTGATGCAGTTTTAAACCTGATACATTTTACCATCTTTTTCGATCGTATTGTTTTAAATTTGAATTCAGAATACCATACGACATGGAGCTACGCCTAACAAGTCGGATATGCGCCTTGTTAAAGGCAATTGATTTTTGAATAAAAAACATGTTTTATCAAATAAAGGTTTAATTTAATAACGCGTGTTGCCTCCATGGGCATCTACCACAGCTCTCATACGATTAGGCATAGAGTTTATCAACCGCTCTATGAAATTTTGAGGGATCATCTCCCATTCCTCTTCTATGGCAGTTTTCAACTCCTGCATCGTCTGGGCAACTGGCTGACGAGCCCTAACACGTCTTTTTAGCTCGTCCCACATGTGCTCAATGGGGTTCATGTCTGGGCTTCTGGCTGGCCAGTCCATAACTGTGATGTTCACATCCCGAAGATATTCCCTGACGATGCCGGCCGCATGGGCTCTTGCATTATCATGCATAAAAAGGAAATTTGGGCCCACATAGTCCGCGTATGGTATCACGTGAGGTTCTAAGCACTCACGAATGTACCTTTCAGCATTTAATGTTGGCAGCCGTGGTCCTGTAACAACCTCAAGTTGAGTTTTGCCGCTCGCGGATATACCGCCCCAGACAGTCCATGAGCCACCGCCATAAGCAACCCTCTCTTCAAAGCAGCATTGTGCGAAACGCTCTCCCTTACGTCGGTAGACCTTCTTCCTTCCATCATTGCCATGTAACACAATTTTAGACTCATCAGAAAAGAGTACACGGCTCCAATCTTGCTGTGTCCAATTTAAATGACTGCGTGCGAAATGAAGGCGCGCTGTTCGGTGGGCTCGCGTTAGTTTGGGGCCATTAGCTGGCTTGTGTGGTACCATATCGCGTTCTTTTAACCTTCTCCGAACAGTTCGAGCGCTCACAGATACTCCGTGGAAGTCGCGAAGTTGGTTTTGTATCTCAATGGAGGTAAGGTGACGATTTCTCAAGCTGGTCATCACGATGAATCGATCCTGCCTTTCAGTTGTGACCCGAGATCGTGGCCTTCCTTGGCGACGAACAAAGCCGCCAGTCTCTAGGTACCTCCGATAAACATTTCGGACCGCAGATCGACTTAAATTAAGTTGAGCACTCATGTTTCTTTGGCTGTGTCCGGCCTGAATAAGTGCCACTGCTTGGGCGGCGACTTCAGGTGAAGTATCCATAGATTATTGATAGAACCTCACCTTAATGTTAAGAATAAGTAATGTTTGTTGCAAAACCAAAGATATCAATCACTTTTTCAAGAATTAAATCCAAGTAAACCAATAAAACAAGTTTTCTTAGTATTCGATTGTTTGATATCAACAAACAGGCTCCAAATTGTCTTTTGTTTCTTTAAATTCTGTGTTCGAAATTCAAAAAAAGACTATTGAATGAAATTGTGAATATGCCAGGTTCAAAACTGCATAAAAACTTTTTGCTCGACCTAATATAAAATTTTAGCTAGGACCAAACGAAACTGAAAATACAAGGTGGGCCAAAAGATGTGTCCAGAAGTGTAATATTGCAGATAGATCATCTGCTTAGCCTTTTCCCAACTATGTTGGGGTCGGCTTCCTGTCTAACCGGATGCAGCTGAATACCAGTATTTTACATGGAGCGACTGCCTATCTGACCTCCACAACCCAGTTACTGGGTAATACGATACCCCTTGGTAAGACTGGTTGTCAGACTTTCGGGCTTCTGACGACCCGTAACGACTGTCAAAGATCTACGAATGACAGCCGGGACCAACTGCTTAACGTGCTTTCCGAGGCACGGAGGAGTCTCTGTATGTAAGGAATGGTCACCCATCCACGGACCAACCCCGGCAAGCGTAGCTAAACCTGATGGATCGACCCGTGCGGCTGTTATTACTTAGCCACGAGCTCCTCCGTGCAATAAATATTGCAGATAGATAGATGGATTTAATATCTGAAATAAATATCCTTACAAGGAGCTAAGCAGTCAATCTTGACATGTATAAGAACGGCTGTTTTAGTTACATTTTGTCAACGCCTGCCACGTTCGTATGTAATACGTACTTTACGTCAATAGAATACACAATCACGTGAGCGAAGCCGCGGGTACCTACAGCTAGTTTATAAATATGAGCTACATTAAATTATAATGTAAACTTCGACTTCCAGTAGACACAAACCAGAATAGGTACCGATCTAAAAAAACGTAATTCTAAATTCAACTTATTTGCTAAACAACCAATATTCACATTTACTATACATATAGCATAATCAGCCTATAACGTTCCCACTGCTGGGACACAGGCCTCCTCTCTGTGAGAGGGAGTGGGCCGTAACCCACCACGCGGGCCCAGTGCGGGTTGGTAGACGTCACATGTCTTTGAATTTTTGGTTCTAGGATTTATATTTATATTTTCCTCACAACGTTTTCCTTCACCATTTTGAGAGCAGTGGTGATGAAATAATTTACACAAAGTAAAGCGCCTGTCTGGGCTCGAACCTACGACCTACAACTCGTAAGTCGCGGCCGTAACCACTGGGTCACCATTGCTCATTAGACATATACCACAGTTAAATTATTTTGCAAGCAGCTTTATAATATCAGTTATTAACAGTTACGGGAATATCAGGAAACTATGCCAACGAATATTATTAATATTAAGTATATGAATCTACTGGATTAAATTAAATGATACTTTCAACAATTTTGAGATTGTATTGTAGTACGGTTTGAATTCATTTTTTCAAAATTGTTTCATTTCATCATTTTAAATTAATGTTTGTGTTTATGGAAGATTTTAACCGATTTCAAAAAAGGAGGTTCTTTATTCGACCCGTATGTATGTATATATGTATGTATGTTTGTTTGTCCGCGATTTTCTAAAGAACCAATTTTGATGATTCTTTCACTAACGTAATCTACATACTTTCAGGAAGGTTTTAGTATTGTAATAAATTATGTAATTATTCTTACGTACAAAGTTATATGCATAAATGCATTGTATCTCCGGCATTTCTAAGCGGATTTTGATGATTCTTGTTTTCGTTCGACTTGGGCTTACCTACATAATTGTATATTCAACTAAAAATGGAAAAATAAATTTACTTTAAAAAAATTAAAAACCGACTTCAAAACCAAAAACGAATAAAATAACTTTCATAAAACACTTAACAGCTTCTGAAGTCGGTGTCTTCAATTCGTCAATGCACTTTAGCTTGACACCGACTTCAGAAGCTGTTAAGTGTTTTATGAAAGTTATTTTATTCGGTTTTGAAGTCGGTTTTTACTTTTTTTAAAGTAAATTTATGACATAATACAGAAGCCAAACCTTTGTAACAATTAACCCATCAAAATTTTTAGTTAAAAATACTTCTTTCACCCTTTAGCTAATTATCGAGCTTAATGACTGAACTTTTATAAACAAAGGTACAACCTAAACATGAAAAATCGCTCCAGCACCGCATTTTGAACATAGAACGCGATTGATTGGAATCACGGCGCAACTTTGCGGACAGACTTGGTAAATAAAAAAAAAAAGTTGGGCTCAAAATGGCGGCAGTTTAATGCCCACTCAAACAAAGCGCAAAGTATAATGGAAGCCACTGAATTTTAATCCAGATCGAGCGACCTCCATCGACCGCGGCCTCTAGACAAGAGTGCAACAGATGAATTATGTTTTTTTTTATCTTGATTTTGTGATGATCGTGAATTTAAAGGCTTTATCTATACAAGACTTTGTATACAACTTGGCTGACTCTTTGGAAAGCTTGCTTTAAGAATGTTTGTTTGTTGATTTGGAGTATTCGATACCCAACGAATCTAAGATCCCTTCCCACCCCTCCCCTCCCCTCCCCTCCCCCCCCCCTCCCTCCCCCTCCTCTCACTCCCTCTTCTTCCTTCCCTTTAAGAGACCTTTGATCACCCAGAAAGGTTTTAAGTACTTTTACACCTCATTATTGATGACTACAGGATGTACAGACTATCCTTACATATTCTATTAAAACCTATCCCAGTGTTCGCATAACTATACTTATTTTGTGTTTGGTGTGCACAATACAAATGTTTTATCTATCTATCTATCTAATGTGTTCTTAGGGCGAGCGCGCACTTGTGATTTTTAATCGGGCGATAGTTTGATCGTTCTGGAAATCAGTATGGAGTTAGGCAGCGCGCGAATGTTTGCGTGTATTTTACGCGTGTATGGCCGACTAAAAATCACAAGTGCGAGCTCGCCCTTAATGTTAAGACGGGTGTTGACAGCTGGGACACAGTTATTAACTATTGCAGCTATCGTCGTTATTGTAATTGTGCCAATTCACTGTTGTCCCAAATAAAAAACAAGATGGAATAGGTAGCGATTTAAAAAATATGTCATACATCGCTCTTTTCATAGCCCTACCTTATGGCGAAAAGTTGGTATCTCAGGACTTATCGTACAAAGTCAGAACTCTGATTCCCTCATAATAAATCCGGATCATAGTCCAGGCGCAGGCACAGTACAAACATTTGTTACTAAAAAGATATTCCCGTGGCAAACCGAATATTTACAAGTTTGTTTAAAACCAACTTTTGTTAAGGTTCTGTACTCACAGGTGCCAACGGGACCCTATTACTAAGGCTCCGCATACCCGTCCGCCTGTCCATCCATCCGTCCGTCTGTCCGTCCGTCCATCAGTCTCTCCATCCGTCCGTACGTCCGTCATACCTTTGAAACGTAATAGGTAGAATAGATTAGCAATTTCCTTTAATATCGTTCGGATTGTGATTAAAAGTATGTTAAATGAAATGAAAATGAAATGAAATGAAATCTTTTATTTCCATATAAACTTACAAATTAATTGCATATTTAAAATTTAAGTAATTACATATTAATAATTACATATTTAAGTATTTGGGGCGCTACGCTGTGGATTAACGTTTATTTGTTAGTAATTCTAGTTGTAACATAATTATGTTTTGTCTGTAGCCGCACTGAAATTTTGGTCAGGAAACTCGGCAAACCGAACTAATTAAATGAATACTGAAAACCTGATAGTCTCTGATTAAAACAAGCTATAAAATCTCATGTCAGTTTGTTGTTGATTAGTTGACTAAAATAATAACAAACATTGGTACGAGTATAGAGATTTGATTAGCATATCAAATTAGCCTGTAGTTTGCGGTCAGATATATAGTTATTATTTGTTAAAATCTTCTATTTTAACAAAACTAAACACTGTTCTTTGTATAAAATAACTTTATTAAACACACGGAATTCTAACTACAACGTCACCCGACTCGCTTCGTGGTTCCATGATCACTGCCCTGCTTTCCGTTTTACAATTTAAAACGACTTTTACCCCACCCAGAAGAACGATAATATCATAACCGTCATTTCTAAGTGTTGCCAAAGTAAATAATACATTCAGTTGCCATAATGTAGATACATTTAAAAGTTAGTTAAATATAAATAATTTGTACTTTGACAGTGTTGCCACAGTGAATATAATTAGAAATTAAAATAATACAATTTTAAACTAAATCCAAACTACCGTAATAAACGATAAGTTTTAGTAGAATTCACAACAATTATTTTCAATTAATGAGGCAAATTTATCTAGATAATGCTACTATTTATTTGAAATTAAACCATGAATTTGAAACAAGCTAACATATGTTTCAAGACATGTAGTTGTACTTCTACCTACCTACCAAGCTCAGCGAGCGACGCGACTTGCGTCAAACCACACGCCCGCGCGTCAATTGTTTCCGTCCGTCGCATCGCAAGTCGCGTCTCAGTGACTAGTGTCATGCTATAAATAACTTTTTCAATACACTTCCTCAAAAACTGGTTCATATCGAACTACGATTAGGTTCACAATGCAATATATTTCACACGCGTGCGATTTTTCATTTTCCAACCCGTGTGCGGGAATACAAATTGCCACAGATAACTTACTCAGTTTAAATTGGTTCAGTGCCTCTATTCACACCGTCTCTATTCGGAGGTGAATGTTTTTTTTTAATCTCGGCAAAGAGATATGCGTCTGTATGGCGTTTATTTTTTGAATATTTAAATAATAATTTATAAATAGAATATCATTAAAAACCATAATTATTACAATAAAAAAAAACGTTTATGAACTAATTAACATTTATTTGTGTTCTAAACTCAAAAATATTTGATTTTTTTATTTTTCATATTAGGCTGTTTATCGGCTTTATACCTTTGCTTCTCCTTCAACCTGGCGAAAGCAAAGCGCGGAAAAAAAAGAAAATTTTAATCATAGTTTCATAATAAATCATGACAAAAATAATTATTTTTCGTTATTTTATTTTATTTCTTCAAAAGTTTATTGAAAAACATCGTTTGATACACGTGGACATTTGTTATTGCAGTTCTCTGCTCAAAAACAACCTCGCCTACGGCTCGGGTGTTAATTCCGCCTCGAATGCAATAACAAAAATTCTCCACTTGAATCAAAATGTACTATTTCATTTGTTTTCTCCGCAGTCACTATCGCAAGACAAGTATTGCTTGAGCTTGTAGCTCTCAACTAGGTTTTAGGTATTCCTAAATTACATATTATACAGCAAATAGTATAGAAATAAAAAATATATATATATATATACTACAGGGTGTTTGGTAGAAAGACCGACACAGTTAATTGAGAGATTGGGGGATGTCCTTTACCAACAATTTTTTTTTTATTTTCCATTTTTGTTATGATTTTAAAATTTAATGTTTTCGTACCTTAATACAATTTCAAGACTTTGGAAGCACAAAGGTAATTTTCTAGAACAATTGGTACATAAATATACATTGCAGATGAAACCAAGAGGTGTTCAATAAATTACAACCACAAAAAAAAATGTGACGACATTTCAGGTGATAAAAAAAAACATATTATTATCTCAATTACCTACCGTGATACTTAAGACATGGGTTTTATCGATGAAAACTATAATATGACGGTCCCTATCCCTAAGAAAATTGTCCCGGTACCTCTACCAAACACCCTATATACATGAGATTTGAATATAACTGGTTAAATGTGAATGTAAGTACGCACGGCCACAGATCAAACTATACATGTCCAGTATAAGCTGATCTCGCATTGTATAAGATTTCCTTACAATGAGAGGTCAGTGTAAACTGGAAATTATAGCTTGGCCGTGTGTACCTCTAAATACACCTTCAGAGAATTCAGTTGTCATCTTAGGTTGTTATTATATGAAACAAGAACTCGTAAATTGGATTAGAAATCTGGAAACTATCGATAAAAATCATCATCATCATCATTCTACCCTCATCTTAATTTATTTAGGGCCGGGGCAGCGTCTTCTTTTTCCGTAGATAAATCTCTATTAGCCCTCATCTCTGAAGTCACCCTGTTGGCAACACAACATTTAGTGTCATTACTGTCATATTACGTTACTGTCAATGTCACATGCCACTGTACTGTAGGGGAAAGTTGTACGAGATGATCCGTTGAGGGAAGATGATCCTTTCAGATTGCAACGAAACCAGTAGCGTCATCTAGTTGTTTTTATTGGCAAAATGTAGTCCCCGATATTCCCCCGCCTCAGTCGAACGTAATGGCGTCGTGAGTGACAATCAAATTTTTTGAGGAAGAAAACAAAAATTACGTGACTTTGATCTAAGGTAAGGTTGACTTTAAGTTTATGTTTAATGTGTTCTAGGTACTTAATTGTTGAGGCTATTGTATTAGTTAGCTTTGGATATTGCTCTATTTTGTTTTTTTAATAGCATGGTAACAGTTAAAACCACATAGGTTATGTTATCGAACATTGAATAAAAAAGTTTATGTTGGGGCAAGATGATTATGTTACCGGTGTACAAGATGATCCCCGCGGATCATCTTGTACACCGGTAGCATAATCATACCTACTATTACGGGGATATTTTTTAACCATTTGTAGGTATGTTATTACGTTTTAGTTTATGTATTTTTTCAGATATATATGACTTAATTAGTATGACCTGCCTGCATTATTAAAAAAATGTAGTAGATTTCAAATAATAACAAAAAATACTTTATTTTGTTTTAGACCATGCCTCGTAATTATAAACGGAAAACTAACCGCGGGTTGTGGTCGGAAGACTCCATGCTCAAAGCGCTGGATGCTGTTAAAAATGGCATGCCATTTAGAACAGCAAGTAAACAGTTTGGAGTGCCTGTAATGTCACTAAAAAGGCGGGCTAAAGGCAAAAATAAAGTGGCTGTCGGTGCAATAAAATATTTAGGTGGAAAAAAAACAGTTTTTACAGCAGAACAGGAAATTGAGCTCGTGAAGCACATTAAAGATATGGAGACGAGAATGTACGGATTAACACGACAAGATGTTGTATCGTTAGCATATCAACTTGCAGTAAAAAATAATATCACCCACCCTTTCAACAAAGAAAAAGCAGGATATGATTGGCTAAGAGGATTCCGTCAGCGGCATCCAGATATAGCGCTTCGGGCACCTGAATCCACTTCTACTGCTCGAGCACGGGCCTTTAATAAACCAGTGGTAGATAAGTTTTATTCCACATTAAAATGTGTTCAAGAGACGAAAAACCATCCATGCCACCGTATCTATAACGTTGACGAGACTGGCATTTCTACGGTGCCTACCAAAAATACAAAGGTGTTTGCAACAACTGGACGTAAACAGGTAGCACGAGTTACTTCAGCTGAAAGGGGGGAGACTACAACAGCTGTAATTTGTATGTCTGCTTCTGGAACTTTTATACCACCCATGTTTATCTTTCGAAGGGTTCGTATGAAGATGGAACTAATAGATGGCGCACCGCCAGGCTCCGCCTGGGCCTGTAATTCATCTGGATGGATGAATCTAGAAGTTTTTACCAAATGGTTTGACCATTTTTTAAGCTACACGAAACCATCTGCGGAGGACCCAGTGCTGTTGATTTTAGATGGCCACCTTTCACACACAAAAAATTTGGAATTGATTTTAAAAGCTCGAGAAAATCACGTTACTATTGTCTGTCTGCCTCCACACTGCACCCATAAACTGCAACCTTTAGACGTCAGCTTGATGTATCCCTTGAGCATTTACCACAATCAGTCACTCGAAAAATGGATGAACAACAATCCTGGCAGACCAGTGACTGTATTTCAGATTGCAAAGATTTTTGGAGAGGCTTATTTAAAAGCAGCAGTCCCATTCAATGCCATCAATGGGTTTGCCAAAACCGGCATATATCCTTTCAACCCGGATGTGTTCACCGAAGCTGATTTTATCGCTGCTGCAACAACAGAAATGGAATTTAATGAAGACTCCAGTGTAGTAGAAATGCCTACAACGGATTCAAACATAGGTCAACTACCAGCAAATGATCCCTCACCACAAACCCTCACATTACAGGACTGCATAGATTTGCAGAATAAAACACCGTCACCAACTCCTGTTAATGATATGAATTTTTCATTTCGCAGTCCTTTGTCCCCTTTACCATCTACGAGCTACGCACGCAACTCAAATGTATCGCCATCCATCCTTGAAGATAGTCAATATGAACCTTTTAATGTTACACCAGCCCAAATTCATCCATTGCCAAAAATTGTGGGTAAAAGAAGCCATCTTAAGAGAAAACGAATAGACACATCAATATTAACTAGCACGCCATACAAAAATTATTTAGAGGAAGAAAGAAATAAAAAGACGGAAAAGGAAAATAGAAAAACAAATAAAAAACAACAAAATGTAAAAAAAACTCATCCTAAAAAGAAAGGGAAGGGAGTAGGCAAAGGAATGTCAAATAAAAGGAAGAATATTGTGTCAGAGTCGTCTGAAGAAGAAGAAGACGCAGAATGTCTTTTTTGTACGGAAACATTTTCCAAAGACGATAGGGGCGAGGGATGGATTAAATGTTGTGGATGCCAAAGATGGGGCCATGAAGCTTGTGCAGGGATAGATAGCGATGATGATGAGTTTACATGCGATTGGTGTAGAAATACAACGCCAGGAAAAAGACGCTTAGAACTATAATTTTTGTTCTTTTTTTTTGAGCCTAATCTAGATTTATTTCTTTGTTAAAGGTAGTGAAGAAATTTTATTTGTTTCTTATTTTTTTAAATGTTGATTTTGGATAGTGAGATTTATTTTACTAGATTAGTTTTTGTTTCTTATTTTTCTTAAATGTTGATTTTGGATAGCGAGATTTATTTTACTAGATTTGTTTTAGAAGATAAGTTTAGTTACTTTAGAAGAATGTTTAATTTTGTTAAAACTTTACTTACGACTATACGACTGATCTCTGTGATGATTGTTTTCTAGAAATTTAATTGTAATTGAGACTGACTGTTATTTAATAAGACTGGTTCATTAGGTCTATAATAGGATATTTTGATTTCATTTAATTAAAGATATAGTAAACCCTGATTATGGTTTTATTTAGGTAATTCTACCAGAACCTATGATAATCCCGACATGGCAGGGGGGCAACATGATCCTGGGATCATCTTGCCCCTACCGCAAAGATCATCTTGGACACCGGGGTGTACAAGATGATCCTTTGACAACGTTTTAAAAATGTGGTAAATAATAATAAAACATCTTAAAAAATTACAATTTTGAGTATGACAACAATAAGACACATAAATTTACTATGGATATACGTTTTTACATCCGCGCTAAGTAGAATATCATATAAACTACAAGCATTCTCCCTTATGTGAATCATCTCGTACACCTTTCCCCTACAAAGGAACATTATATGGACCACACGTCTTTTGCCTTAAATCTGCATTTTTTATTAATTATAAACACACAAGTTTCCCAACATGGTCCATCGAGCAATTATATAGACAATCCAGCGAAAGAAAGTGAATTTGTGTAGAAATTGGATCAAGTTTCCAGAAAAGACCCACGCCGACCGTCACGAACAAAGAAGCGGGCAAGTCCATTACTCCTTCATATATGGGCAAGTCCAAAACGCTCCAGAAAGTTCGTCGCCGCGTTCGAGTATTCTGAGAAGAAATCCGTTCTTGGTTTGAGTACAGCAAGGAACGACTTCCGTGGCCATCGAGATTCGTCGCCGCGCCAAGCAGCACGCATCTGATTGGCTCACGTGAAATCACGCCATCTCGACGAGCCAATCAGCGACGGGTGAGTCCATTGTGCTCTAGGAGCACGCGCCGCCACGCCGACGCCGCCGGAAGTAGTTCGAATCGCAACCGAACCGACATACTTTTTCACTAGTGCGTGCAGGCAGATGCCATTTTCAGATTTAAGTAAAAAAAAAAAAACGTGTTGTCTTGTTCTTATGCGGTCAAGATATATTCAGTTACAAGTTACAACCGAAGCATATTGTTGTAGCGGCAATTTTACAGTGTGGAAAACAACTTCAGCTTTCCCATAATGGAAGACCAAGTCAAAACGCTTGTCAGGAAACGAGCGTCAATCAAAGGTTCGATAACGAAAATTGAAAACATATTCAAAGACAAAGAGGAAAACAAAAGGTTATCAAAACAGGCGTTGATCCTCAAAGAAGAACGCCTTCGAGATGCATTCCAGAAGTACGAAGAATACTCGTTGGAGATATGCGCCATAGAACCCGACCTCGATGCCGACGATGATGTTGAAGAAAAATACATCAAAACGCTCACCGTCATAAGGGAGTTGTTAGATGAAATTAATTGTGAAAACGGTTGTAAAACCGGGTGCGTGAAAAATTTCAATACTAAGTTACCTACCATAGATGTACCAACGTACTCTGGTAAGTACTCCGAGTTCAAGCCGTTCATACAGCTCTTCGATTCGCTCATACATAACAATCGTAATTTAGATGACGTGCAAAAGTTTTTCTATTTACGTAATTTTCTACGAGAGGAACCTCACGATCTGGTTAAAAATCTCACCTTGTCTGCTGAGAGTTACCATGAGGCCAGGAAAATTCTATTCGATAGATATGATAACAAGTATAAAATTACAAATGAACATATACACATTCTGTTAGATATTGTTCCTATAAGTAAGTCAACAGCAAGCAACTTAAGAAACTTTGTATCTGTTGTAAAACAACAATTAGCTGCCTTAAAAAATCTGGGTAATTCAGTTGATCAATGGGATCCAATAGTACTTTGCATTCTGACCAGAAAGTTAGACTTATTATGCAGTAGGGAATTCCAATTGGCTCGGGTACGAGACCCCACGGTTGCACACTTAATCGATTTTCTAGACAAGCGTGCACTTGCACTGGAGAATGCAGAGCGGCCACCGGACAGATGCCAACCAGCATCAAAGGTAGCTCATGTCGCTGCTGTGAAGAAAGATAAGTCAGCAGGTGCTGCGGAGACAGTAGGAACAAGAAGCTGCTTGCTCTGTAAGTCCAATCACAAGCTTTTTATTTGTCCTCAATTTAAACTTATGTCTGCGAGTGATCGAATCAAGTTTGCTGCATCTAACAAAATATGTGAGATTTGTTTAAACAATCACAGTAAAAAATGTAGATATCACTTTAAATGTGATGTCTGCAAAGAAGAGCACAACACGTTGCTCCACGAAGATAAAGCAGCGTCTCCAGTAACATTGATGTCCGAGGCTGCCTCCGAGCAAGTACTGTTGCCTACAGCACAGGTAAAATTATTAGCGAGCAACGGTACTGAGGTGCATGTCAAGGCTCTTCTAGATACTGGTTCGCAGGCATCTTTTGTGACTAGAGAACTTGCAAATCTATTAAAATTGCAAATTGATACAGCCAACACTCCAGTTATCGGTATAGGCAATACTTTAAATAAATTAAAGGAGAAGGTTAATTTGGAAGTACATTCCCTCACCCAGAATTTTAAAATTTCAGTTACATGTTACTTATTGGACAAAATAACTTCAAAGTTACCACAAAGAAAGTTTGACTTGCGTGATTTAGTCTTACCTCCCAAAATTATGTTAGCCGACAAGAAGTTCAATGAGCCAAGTAACATACACATTCTAATAGGCGCCGACATATTTTTCCAGATCCTGCTGCCGCCTGAGCCTCAACTTCTTCCGTCCAGCTCAGAGTCAGCAGATGGCAGTGTCGCATCTACAGCTCCATTTTTAAATACTAGACTTGGTTATGTAATCGCAGGTAACACACCTACACATCACACACAACCAGTTGTCACTTTATTTTGCAAAAAATGTGATTCTGATTTAAATAAAGCCATTGTTGAGTTTTGGAAGTGTGAAAGTGTTCCAGAGACCTTTCCAGAGACATATTCTGAACACGACATGTGTGAAAAAATATTTTGTGAAAATGTTGAGCAAGATACAAAAAATAATAAAATTCAAGTAGTCTTGCCACTGAAGTTACCATTAGATTCAATCAACCAAGCTTTAGGAGATTCATTATATTTAGCTTTAAAAAGATTTCATAACTTAGAACTTAGATTTAAAAAAGATTCTAATCTTTATATGTTATACAAAAGCTTCATTCATGAATATTTAAAACAAGGTCATGGTACATTAATTGATATCAGTCAATATAACTTATCAACTGATCCAGTGTACTTTTTACCACATCACCCTGTGCTTAGGTTAGATAAAAAGACTACAAAATGTCGGGTTGTATTTGATGGTTCCATGAAAACCAATACAAAAACATCTTTAAATGATTTATTGCTTAATGGTCCTGTAGTACAAAAAGAATTAGTAGATGTCTTAATGTTGTTCAGAGTTGATGAATATTTTTTTATAACAGACATCAAAAATATGTTTAGAAATATAAGCTTAGATTCAAAACACAGGTCATTACAAAATATTCTATGGAGAGACTCACCAAACGAAAGTGTTAAATGTATTCAACTAAACACAGTTACTTATGGCTTAAAGAGTTCATCCTATTTGGCAACTCGATGTTTGAAAATGTTGGCAGATCAATACCAGGATGAATTCCCTGTAGCTGCTTTCATTATAAACAACTGTACATATGTCGATGACATTCTTTTTTCTGAGCAGTCTATAGGTAAACTATCAGAAGCAAAAGAACAACTATGCAGTTTGTTAAGTTTAGGAAGTTTTCACTTACACAAATGGGTTTCAAATTCACCAGAATTATTAAAAGAAATACAAAAAGATCAACAACATTTTGATGAGATTGATCTAGAGAAAAATAACTTTTCTTTAAAAACACTTGGTATGAATTACAATATTAAGTTAGATTCATTCATTATATCGAGTACAAAAACCGTTCATAGCATGCCTCAATCTAAGCGTGAAATTCTTAGCTTCATAAGTGGATTCTATGACCCACTAGGCCTTGCTGGACCTATTGTGGTAAGCGCGAAGGCTATAATGCAACGCTTATGGCAAGAAAAATTGGACTGGGATTCAGTGCCAAATGGTGAACTGCAACAGCTTTGGCACAAATTTTATAATAGCTTGCTTACAATGAAACCAATGCTTATACCGCGACACATAGGTGTGCATGACACAAGCTCTGCACAAATTATAGGGTTTGCTGATGCATCTAGCAATACTGGTTATGGTTGTTGTGTCTATCTAAGATCCTTGGATTCAGTAGGCAATGTCAAGATTTCTTTACTTTGTTCGAAATCACGAATAAATCCTATAAATCAGAGTTTGTCAGTTCCTCGACTCGAACTTAATGCAGCTCTATTGCTTGCAAAGCTTGTTAGCAGAGTTCATAACGTATTGACTGTTAAAATGCAAATACAGGACGTTATACTTTATTCAGACTCACAAATAGTATTAGCTTGGCTGAAAACTAACATTAACACACTTAAGGCTTATATTGCAAATCGTGTCAAGGTCATCTCACAACTTACACAAAAATACACATGGTCATATGTTAGTTCGGATGAGAACCCCGCCGATTGTCTTAGCAGAGGAGTCATGCCAAACGAGCTAGCCGATCATAAACTGTGGTGGAAAGGCCCAGCATTTCTAAATTCACGTGAGTACAAGCCACAATTAAATATTATTTTACCACAGGATTTGCCAGAGGTTAACGTCGACTCTGCATGCTTAAGTGCAATGCTTTGTACTACTTCTGGTGAGCAATCATTATGTCTCGATTTTCTTGAAAAATTGTCTGATATCAATAGAATGATAAGAGTTTTAGCTTACATCTTACGTTTCGGTCAGAATGCAAAGTCAAAAATCTCTAAAAATAAACTTAATTATATTACAGCTTAAGAACTTGATCTGTCATTGTCAATGATTGTAAAATATGAACAACAAAAGTATTTTTCAGAAGACATTCATGTTCTAAAATGTAATAAAACAATTGTTAAAGGTAATTTAAAACCATTATGTCCATTTATTGATGACGGGGGTTTGGTTCGCGTGGGTGGTCGATTACAAAATGCCTCCATTCCTTATACACAGAAACATCCCATTGTTTTACCTAAGGATTCACATATCACTAACTTAATTATTACCAGTGAACATTTAAAAAACCTCCATGCGGGTCCAAAGCTTGTTCTGTCATCAATAAACCAACGGTTCTGGATTGTAAACGGTCTCAGACAGGTTAAAAAAGTTTTACATAAGTGTACTGTTTGTTTTAGATTAAAAGCTGAATCAGCAAAACAGTTAATGGGTTCTTTGCCGCCAGATAGAGTAAATGCATGCCGCCCCTTCCAAAAGGTTGGGTTAGATTACGCTGGTCCGATCCCACTCAAAATAGCCAGGATCAGAAAACCTATAATTTCAAAAGGTTATGTTTGCCTGTTTGTGTGCTTTGTAACGAAAGCTATCCACTTAGAGCTGGCCTCTGATTTAAAAACAGATACTTTTATAGCGTGCTTAAATAGATTTATTTCGCGACGTGGATTGCCCACAGACATATACAGCGACAATGCTTCAACTTTCAAGTGCGCAAGGAACCAATTAAACGAATTGCATAACTTGCACAACTCACCAGTTCACCAAAGACAGGTTTGTCAATTTTCAGCTCGAAAGAGGATTAATTTTCATTTTTTGCCTTGTTACTCACCTGTCTTCGCTGGATTGGCAGAAGCTGGCGTTAAAAGTGTAAAGTACCACTTAAAGAGAGTGTTACTAAAGTCTATTCTTACATATGAAGAACTGTACATACCGTTCTATGCCAAATTGAGTCTTGTTTAAACAGCAGACCTCTCATGCCATTATCTGATGATCCAAATGAATATTCTTGTATTACTCCAGGTAATTTCTTAATAGGAACTGCTTTAAATACTTATCCTGAGCCTAATGTAAACATAGTAAAACAATCTCAATTTTGGAAAATTTGTAATGAGATAAAAATGTTATTCTGGAAGGTTTGGAGTAAGCATTATTTAAATTTGTTACAATGTCGCCCTAAGTGGCAAAACACTTAACCTAATGTAAAAGTAGGAACATTAGTGATCCTAAGGGATGACAATTTGTCACCACTGTACTGGCCCCTAGCCAGAATCATAAATACTTACCCAGGTAAAGATGGTAAAGTGAGAGTTGTTGAAGTCAAAACTGCAAATGGTCATTCTCATAGAAGAGCTATAATGAAAGTTTGTGTTCTACCGCTAGAATGTAGTGGTTCTGATTAATATGATTAAAATTAAGTTTAGATTTTTTTATGGAAGAAATTAGTACCTATCCATTATACTGTTAATTTATTAGGTTAAACATCGTAGTTTTGTTTTGAAGGTATTAGTATTCTCATGTTATATTGTCAATATGATTTGTCTAGTAATAAGGCGTTTTAATTTTTGTAAACTTTATTAGTAAGTACCTGCTTGCTTATTCTTTCAGTTGCCCTGGCAATATGTTGGCAACACAACATTTAGTGTCATTACTGTCATATTACGTTACTGTCAATGTCACATGCCACTGTACTGTACAAAGGAACATTATATGGACCACACGTCTTTTGCCTTAAATCTGCATTTTTTATTAATTATAAACACACAAGTTTCCCAACACACCCCCTTTATAGCTATATCAGCTATAGGTACTGAAACTGCGGCCCGCCAGGCTTTCGTAAGTGGCCCACCCGTTGTAGCTCGAACTTACTAAGCCAATTACCTATCAATATAAGACTGTTAAAAAATGTGCCCAAATTCTGCGTACGTTATTTACAACGACATATCTTTGTGAATCATCCTATTCCAAAATTAAATAATTATGCAAAGAACGTATACAGAAACCGGCTTACAGATTCTAATCTCGATGACGTACGTCCCTTTGAACGTCGCATGAACACCTGGGTGTGCATAAGGAAAAATCCTTTATATAATAGGTATATAAGCTTATATCATATATATGTAAACGTAAAAAAACATCATGCGATGGAGTAAAATCATCATCAGTAGTTGTGAACCTATGGGGTTCGCAACTAACTAACTAACAATCTTTGCAAAAACGGCTGAACGGATTTGGATGAAACTTTGCACACAGATAGTTTATAACCTGGAATAACACATAAGATCCTTTTTAACCCGGTAGTAGGTTCCCGTGTGATAATTTCCGACATCCACGCGGGCGAAGCCGCGGACAACGGCTAGTATACCATATATATTCATATTCAAAACCTTCCTCACAACAAGTTCCTCAACAATCAGTTGAAAATAAAAAATTTAAATACGTATCATCTGCCTAGCCTTCTTCTGTTATAAGTGATAAAAAAAAATTCGGACCTCTTCGTTTACTTGTGCTGTGAGACGTTGATAGGTTTTGATTTACTTGCGAGTACCAAAACATTTCGCATTTAATGGCCTTACCTTTTTATTGCGTTGATTTAGTATTTAGAAGCTTGATTTTTATAGAACTACAAGGGACCATAGACCTACATATTTGATATTAATTTCAACTTGAGACCTCCACGCGTTCCTGAGAAAAAGGGTCTAGACAGACTGACAGACAGACAGACGGACAACGAAGTGCTCCTATAAGGATTCCATTTTTTACTTTTGAGGTACGGAATCCTAAAAAGCAAGCTCAGGTAATTCCGAAGCGGACTACTTAAAACAAGTTCGTATAGAATTAGCTATGCTAATGTTAGCTGCATATGAGCCGACCTGACCTGTTTATGTAAAGTACTGGTATCTATATACATTCATATGTATATGTGTGCTATGGCAGCTTAGAATAGATTCGGGCCAGGGTCGCCTTTTTTGCTGCAAAAGATAAAGATTGACCGGAGAACGGAAGCTTTAATATCAGGGTTAATTTAGTACGGATTATATAGCGAAAAGATGATGGGATTACCGAGCTGAGGCCAATACAAGCTGAATTTTATCGGGGTAGTTCGAGTAGTTTTGGAAACAACCGAAGCACAATAATTGTTTGTTACAACGCGAATCAAAATGTTCGTACAAACTCCCTAATAATAATATTACAACAACAAAACAGTGATCACCATAATTTTACTCGAGAATAATCATTAGATTATTTTTGAAATTAGGGTCAAAAGTCTATAGTGATTTATTAATAAACAAATAAAAACTTTATTCAGTTCAGGAAAAAACACGGTACAATATTTAAAAAACCGGTCAAGTGCGTGTCGGAACACGCACAATGAAGGGTTCCGTAGTTGAAAAGAATTTATCCCAAAACCAAACTTAACAATGGATCCCAAAAAAAAATTTTTATGTCATAAAACTACAAATTAAAAAATGTCGGACTTTTTCATTTACTTGTGCTGGGAGACCTTGCTTCTTGCTAGATTTCCCTATTCTAGGTCAACGGGAAATACGGAAATACCCACAGAGCTCTAAAAAAATCAAGCCACTAAGTCAACGAAATAGAAAAATTTTTTTGATTGGTTTGGTTTCTGGGTTTGATTTACTTGCGAGTACCAAAATATGTCGCATAAATGGCCGTATTTTTTTATTGCGTTTACTTAAAAGCTTTATTTTTGTTAAACTCTAAGGGTCCATTAACTTACGTATTTGATATTGATTTCAACTTGATACGAGTATCTCCATGCGTCCTTGAGAAAAAGGGTCTTGACAGACTGACAGAAATAGATTTTTTTTATGTGATAAAATTACAAAATTTATATTAATTTTATTAATATATTAAATAAACTAACAAATTTAAAATAATAATATGTAGGTACATGGTATGTAAAAAAGGAGGGTAAAGGATCATAGGGCATCAAAAAATTCGTGTGCATCGCTGTCAACAGGAAAAGTGCCCAAAAGGCTGGCAGCATTGCCACGTTGTATGGCAATGCTGATTCTTTGGCCAAAAAATATTAATTTTCGGAATTTTCCTTTTATTTGTGCTATGAGACCTTGCTTCTAGCCAAATTTCAATATTTTAGGTCAACGGGAAGTACCCTATAGGTTTTGATTTACTTGCGAGTACAAAATATGTCGCATAAATGGCCGTATGTTTTTATTGCGGTGATTTAGAAGCTTGAGTTTTTTAGGACTCCAAGAGACCATAGATTTACGTATTTAATATTAATTTCAACTTGATACTTACACGCGTTCTTGAGAAAAAGGGTCTTCACCGACTGACAGACAGACAGACAGACAGACAACGAAGTGATCCTATAAGGGTTCCGTACCTAAAAAGGAAAAAACGGAACCCTTATAGGATCACTCGTGTGTCAGTCTGTCCGTCTGTCTGTCTGTCTGTATGTCCGTCTGTCACAGCCAGTTTGCTCCGAATCTAATGGACCGATTAAGTTGAAATTTGGTACACATATGAATTTCTGTGACCCAAACACGGACGGGTGAAGTAAATAAATTAAATTTGAATATAGAGGTCACTTTTGGGGGGCAATTAAGAAAATTAAAAAAAAAGTTTTGCAAACTACATCATGTGGCATGTCAAATGAAAAGGCTTACTATGAGGGTCTCAAATATATTTTTTTTATAATTTTAAAATAAATTGTTTTAAAGTTATTTAAGAAAATAGACAAAAATTGACCATTTCCCCCCCCCCCCCTCCCTTATCTCCGAAACTACTGAGCCTAAAATTTTGAAAAAAATAAAGAAAATAGATCTTTACCTGTAGATTACAGGAAAACCTATAAGAAGTCTGTGGTCTTAAAATAACATGGTAAATCTATCAATATTGTGAGTACAAACTTACATTTACAGTTGGAATGTATTGGAGAACATGTTTTTCAACTACAATGTTAAGTTTATTCTTAAGATAAATTCATCGCAACTACGGAACCCTTCATTGTGCGTGGTCCGATATGCACTTGGCCGGTTTTTTTTTCTTTTAAGGTACGGAACCCTAAAAAAAACTAAAATCAGAGTAGTGTAACTTTGGTACCTGATACCTGAAAATTGGCCGACGGCCCAAGCTAGCAGGTATGCGTACGTTCAAAGTACATACTAACACTACTCTATCCCATACATTTGTTAATCAGAAAAAGTAAGATCTGTCGGCTCTGGGATCTTCTCTAATATGTTTATTCGGAAGAAAACGTCTAAATTCGCAAATATATATATTTTTGTCAAGAATTTCATCCTTGGCAATATCCAAAGAGCCCCATAAATACTTTAACAAGGACATAATTCAAAGTAAACTTTGTTAATAAGCGGCCTTTTTCCACTTTATCTGTTTTAATTATTGCCGTAACTGAAAGTCTGGAGTTTGACGAACTTTCCTAACTTCAATACAAAGTTGGGACATTTTCGTATATCTAAGAAATATTTATGGATAGAAAACAACCTTTCCAGATATAATTTCATTAATTAATAACATTTTGGCAACTTTGTAGTAGTAGCCCCTTATTACATGGGACTTGGGGTATCGTATTACCCAGTGACTGGGTTATGGAGGTCAGATAGGCAGTCGCTCCATGTAAAATACTGGCATTCAGCTGCATCCGGTTAGACAGAAAGTCGATCCCAACATAGTTGGGAAAAGGCTAGACAGGTGATGATGACTTAGATAATATATAACTGGGGATATGTTAGTGTACTTATACAACTCTGCCTAACCCATCGGGGATGGCAGGCGTGATGTTAAGTAGTAGTAGAGTTCTTTGTGAAGAAGATCGGAAGGGGAAATACTAGTACTAGGTGAGGTGACTGGTAATTAGTGAGCAATATCATAATCCGATCCAGCCTGTCCCCTCTGTCCTGCCCCCAGCGACGCCCTAAGCCGAGGCCTGTATCTCTCAGGGGGTGCCCTTAGCGAGGCCTTAATGTATTGAGGCACACATAGGAAAGTCCGGTTAAGCAGCCGACAACCAAGGTTGTCGGCCTAACCTAAGAAGGACGACCTGCGAGATGTCATTCACAAAAAGAAAAAGTGAGTGAGTAAACACATGATTGTACTCATGATACCAAACAATTTATACTGCGGACCAACGTGTAATCGCGAAAAAAAATCAGATGTACAGTCAACAAAAGAGTTATCTAGGCAGGGTAGAGTAATATATTTGTATGTGAATTGCTTCATGTTCAATTTTATTTATATTACTTTGTTTTTGCAATACTCCTACATTGTAACACAGCAACACAAAATTGTATATTGTCACGAAATTGAACATGAAGCAATTCACATACAAAAACCTAGATATCTATTTTGTTGACTGTACCTACATTTGACGAGTTATGCGAACATAAATGTTGGTTATGTAATCATGTGTCTCACTAATTACCAGTCACCCTACATTTGGTCTATCTGTTCGTACACGAAATCTCTTAAGGGGTCATTGTACTCATCATTATGAACAACTTTTATTATGAGACCAAACATGAAATCGCGAAAAAAAAATCTGCTGTTCCCTACATTTTGACGAGTTATGCTAACATAAGTCATTCCTATTCATACAGAATAGATGTGTGATAGATAGACAGGGTGTAAGGGACAGCCCTCCGCAGACTGATGGACTGAAGTCAGCATATCATACTAATATACTCGGTACATGAAATTATTAAGGAACGTTATGGGAATCTAATAAACCTGATTTGTTTTGACAAAAACGCACGTAGCGAACGACAGCGCAGCGAGCCTTCCCCGCCATTTCACGCGGCGTTTGTTATAATTCAACACCCATTACTGATTTTTTTTATTTTAGCCGTTTTACTTACTTATATGGAGAGCTGCGTACAGAGAATGTAATTTTACATTGGAATAAATGAATACTAACTGAAGAAACGATTTAAAAAATGAACATATTTCTGAGAAATTTTCCGGTGGAATATGATTCAAAATAAGGAGCTGAATGCACCCGGTTAGTTTGCGGAGGGCTGTCCATCCTGTATATTTCTGCCAACAACCTAGTTGCTCTGTATCGGTGTTTAAGATAGGGCTGCCTGTGGGTAATTAATTATAGTCTGAAATTTTTCAGTTATATAAATATGTCTTTAGGATGGTGACGCACCTTTGTCTATGCTTATTAAATGTCCGTAGAAGTCGGTCAACCCTAACAATCAGGACCCTATTTAATCTAACAGAGAATGCAACATCTTTGTCAAATAAAAAGTTTTTACAAATAAAAAAAGTAATTAAAAAAATTAAAAAACCCGACTGCGGTAAAAAACTTAAGTTATAAAAACTGAAAATGTAAAAACGAGCCCATTTTAAATTAAATAAATGTTGGAAGCAGGAGGGACCCATACCATTTTTATTATATTTTTATATGGTTCTCGCAGTCGGGTTTTTTAATTTTTTTAATAACTTTTTTATATATATTTTTTTAGTTTACAAATGTGAATTAAAGATTTCGCAGGGGATTTAGTTCTTGGTACGTGTTTTTTACGATTTGTCACTTCGAATTACTTTTAATCATATATTTTGTGTATATGTTTGTAATCACCTTTTAAAACCCTTTATTTTGATACCCCACCCGACAGGTTTTGAGAAAAAAAAAAACATTTTTTTGAAGACATAATTCGGCGCCGAAGATCCGTCATTTTGTTTTTTTTTTATTTTGATATACCCAGTGTCACTCTCACAGTAAATTCGAATCTAACGACACCTCTCAAGCTAAAATCCATCGAGCGTTCAGGCCGCAGAGCGTGCCAAACAATTATACATACATACTCTCGAAAAACATAACCCTCCTTCTGGCGAAGTCGGGTAAAATATACAACCGACTTCCAAACACAACACTATAAAGTGAAAAATAACTTTAATTTCGGAAGTCGGTGTCTGGTTAAAAGTATTTTCGTTTTTTGCCACCGATTTCCGAAATTAAAGTTATTTTTCACTTTATAGTATTGTTTTTGGAAGACGGTTTGTATATTCTTGTAAAGTTTTTATTTTTCACTTTTTAGTTGTGGTACCTACCCCACACAAATTCTAATACCACTACTTGCAAAAGAAACTAGAACATCATCCATATAAAAACATACGTGTCGAATTGAGAACCTCCTCCTTTTTTTTTCATCGGCTAAAAAGTGGAGCAAAAATACGTATTATTGAAGTTAACTCAAAAACTACCCAAGCAAAGTTAATCATTTTTATGGGACCAACTTTGAGACCTTTTTTGCCTTTTAAATAAAACATTTTTTTTTCAAATCGGATGACTCTGTAAAAAGTTATGCGTGGTCATACATAAAAAAAAACAAACGTATCGAATTGAGAACCTTCTCCTTTTTTTCGTCAGTTAAAAATAACAAATCACGCACACATAGATCGGTACGGCGCTACACTTTCGGTACGCGTGGCGCGGAGTCCTTTTTTTTCTAGTCCGTGATGACACATTCTTATGACCTGCTTAATAATGCAGAAATGAAAGAACTTGTAAATAGTCAGATTGTCGCCGATAACCTGTCGGGGGCAACTGCAACAGGTTTTATTAAAAGAGCTCTAGATAGCCGGCGGTAGGTAGTCGCCCTAGGAATTAAATAGGCGCGAAGCCTTACAATAACATAAAAAATAAAACATTTCCCTTGTTCTGCGTAACAGCAGCTACGCCGTAGCCGCGTAGCTGTCTACTGCGTAGCTGTTACGCAGAGCAAGGAAAATGTTTTATTTTCTTATGTTATTGTAAGGCTTCGCGTCTATTTAATGCCTAGGGCGGAAAATAAAAAAAAAAACAAAGGCATTACAGAGTTACAAAAACATTTTCAAAATGATTTACTCAGAATTCAGTATCCAATCGATTCCTTCAATCTTCCCACTACCTGTGTAGGCTTCAGTTACTACGGGATAATATCAAGAACTCTTGAACAATTGAATTTCCAAGAGCCGAAGAAAATCTTACTCGTTATACAATAATGGATTTCAATTTGTTTTCTCAATGTAGGCCGCGATTGATAATGTACTTGAACGAGATAAAATATTAATGCAATCCTCTTTATATATCTTCACAGAATTGTAGCTCAAAAAGTTCGGAGGGATAAAATTGTGGTATATTTTCCAGTTTCAACATTGGAAAACGTTTCAATAAATATTTATTTTATGAAAATACTGATATGGAAACTGGATATTAATCCATGTTTGGTTAGGCTTCAATCTATATTAATAAAAAGAGAAGTCCTGACTGACTGACTCATCAACGCCCAGCCCAAATCCTTGAACCTAGATTGCTAAATTTTGCACAGAGGTTTCTTTTATAAAGTAGACAAGGAATAATGAAGGAGTCCCGGTAGTACGTTTCCGTTGGATATTTCCGCCATCCACGCGGGCGAAACCGCGGGCAAAAGCTAGTGTTGACTTGGATCTGTAAGGGAGGGTTTGAGCTTGCACTACCACTCCTCAAGCACAATCATCTACCTAGCCTTTTCCTAACTATGTTGGAGCCGCCTTCCAGTCTAAGTGATTGCCTATCTGACCTCCACAAGCCACTTACTAGGTAATACTACCCCTTGGTAAGACTGGTTGTTACGGCCCGGCCACAACATTGCGCGAATTGCGGCGCAGCAAGCGTTTTATCTGTTTATTGCGCAGTCGAGACGCGCAACGCACTGTGGCTAGTTGGGATCACACGCAATGAATTAGGAAAACCGCTGCCGCTGCCACCGCCGCGCAATGTCGTGGCCGGGCCGTTAGACTCGGCTTCTGACGACCCGTAACGACTGTCAAAGATATAAGATTGACAGCCGGGACTAACGGCTTAACATGCTTTCCGACGCACGGAGGGGTCTCGGTATGTAAAGATGGTCACCCATCCACGGACCGACCGCAGCAAGCGTAACTTAACCTGATCG
Source organism: Cosmia pyralina (assembly GCA_946251885.1). Taxonomy (NCBI): domain Eukaryota; kingdom Metazoa; phylum Arthropoda; class Insecta; order Lepidoptera; family Noctuidae; genus Cosmia; species Cosmia pyralina. Next base: position 12,929,493 of record OX276364.1, read on the forward strand.
ATCGACCCATGCGGTTGTTATTACTTAGCCACAAGCCCCTCATAAATATTCATTCTATGAAAATACTGATATGGAAACTGGATATTAATCCGTGTTTGGTTAAGCTTCAATGTTGGAATAATTGTTGGCTTGGATCTGTAAGGGAGGGTTTGAGCTTGCACTACTACGCCTCAAGCACAATATCCATTAGAAAGTCTAGCAACACTGAAAACATGCAACTACCACACTCACATTGGAATTCATAAAACATTCCTGTTGTGTGCACGTTAAGGCGTGTACGCACGAACGAACAACACATGGTGAACACGAACATCGAACACAGATCATTTGAAGAAACTCAGGACCCTGTTGAACATTTAAATTGTTCGTGTTCACCATGTTTTTGCTCGTTCGTGCGTACACGGCTTTACAGGAACTGATGAATGCTACGGAAAGCACAAACTCTTAAAATAATTTGGGATGACTCGCTTTAGATTGCCATCAACACTCTTATGAAGATTGCAATGCTTAAAAGATATTTATGATAGCATCTTCCTTTACAATCAACAACTGTGTTTATCAGTTGTTTAGGCTAAACAACTGTTTAACATGACATTTATGTATGGTGTTTGACGTAAGACTGACATTAGACACGCGTTGAACAAGTGTCTAAGTTTTTGTGGTAAGACCCTACCCGTATTACCACAAAACTGAATTATTAACTTATCAGTTGTTTAGGCTAAACAACTATTTAAGATGACATTTATGTATGGAGTTTGAAGTAAAACTGACATTAGATACGCGATGAACAAGTATCTAAGTTTTTGTGGTAAGACCCTATCCGTATTACCACAAAACTGTATTAACTTATCAGTTGTTTAGGCTAAACAACTATTTAAGATGACATTTATGTATGGAGTTCGAAGTAAAACTGACATTAGACACGCTTTGGACAAGTGTCTAAGTTTTTGTGGTAAGACTAATGATTAATGTAATAATAATAGTAATGTCTTAACTAATGAGTCAATTAACCCACACACAAAGAAATAAAACAAAAGAGAATCACGTATCTAGACAGCGAACTGCGCAACAAACAAGTCAATCAGATGTTCAGTGAAACAACTTGTAACAACACGCACTAACTCTTAGCGCAAACGTTACGGATTCAACGTGATTCCACCAAATACATACTACAATTAAGCCGAGAACATACCGCATGGTGGAAACACGGAGTGTGCACGAATGGAGTGCTAATTGTTGTCGCTTCGAAGACAGACATGTATTTTTACATATAAAATATGTTATTTTGATTTATGATTTAACTAGCTTTTGCCCGCAGCTTCGCTCGCGTTAATTTAGAATTTGACAATCAATTCGGGTTGCACTCTGCTTGTATATAATTCAATCATGATTCGAAAGACACGTGACGCCATCTATTATCATAAGAAATTTATTGTTTTTTCCTCGGGAACAGCACTTTTTTCGGGATGAAAGGTACCCTATGTCCGTTTCTTTACACCTGACAACGTATATACAAAATTAAATTTCAGGATGATCGGTTCAGTGGTTTAGGCGTGAAAAGGTAACAAACAAACCAACTTACTTTCGCATTTATAATATTAGTTAGGACTAATAGTTGATTTATTTGTTAAAAACATATTTAATTAATAACCTTTCACTACTCAAAATACTACTCAAAATTAAATACGTTTACCTATTTAAAATTAAAAATATTATTTAGGTTGGCAGCACTCGTGTTGCGCCATTATTGTTCCGTTGCGAACTTCCCGAGCAATGGTAGGGCGACACTTGCCACACGAATATTGGAAAGAGTGTTTGGAGTTGGTCGTCGGACAAGTGCGAGTAACATCTCCAGAATTGTTATAAAATGGTGTGGTTAGTGTTATGATTATATGTTAGCCTAGAAAATAAAGTTATAATTATTGTTTACGTGTGCAGTTAGATTTAAAGTGTTATAAATAATGTACACGGTGAACGAAGACAGACTTTGGCAAAGAGCGTTTACTTCGACGGTACCCGAAACTGTCCTATGTTTGATGCGATCGACAGATTCTCGACCTTTATTTGTAGTTTCATGCATCGCTGACTCGCATCTAGACATTGAGACACCACATGAAATAATATTGATTTTGGACACAGTTACCGGAATAGCATTGAGCTATGTGAAGCAACTTTCTGGTCTAGAGGTTTTTTATTAGTGATCGATGGTCTAGAGCCACATTACTTACACTTACGCAATAACACGACTGTAATCCTGAAGCAAAACTTGCCCTCGTCTTATAACAAGTGTATTATTTAAAAAAAGCTTTTATTCGTTTGGATATCATCTAGGACCAGAGTCCTTCTCAAGACGAATCAAACGAGCCCAAACTCGATAAGGTTGCGTAGTTTTATTACTAATTACCTGTGGCCACCTCCCGGCTCCATCATCAGATTACCAAAATATTGCATTGTCACCTATTTTACATACGTATGCCAAAGTTCAGCTCAATCTAACACCGGGAAGTGGGTCTTTAACCTGCAAACATACAAGTGAAATTAAATAAAAGCTTTAATAAAATTAAAAAAATGGCGTAAATTGGCAGAGCAAAGTATTTGATCAGCACTCTATTCCTATAACTTCGCAATGTATACTCATTTTAGACGCCAGATTATCTCTATGAAGGGAGATTTGCTAAATTCCTCCCAAGCAGAGTTATTCGAGCGCTGAAATGTGCCCACCGGCTGACGGTGGAGCTTAATTCTTGAAGGCTCTTTTTATGTTAGCGGCAATATTGCCTGGTTGGAATTTTGGCAACATTGCTGTGGATTTTAGAGGCTTTGGGGAACTGGTAATTAGCCTTTATATGCAATGTATGTGACACTGTCACAGAAAATTGACATTCCTAAACTACTATTCTTATTTGTTATGTGGTTGACGATGAACGCTGGCTAAAGTTACGCGTCCATTGGGTCGGAATCAGAGCGTACGCTGTGTATTGATTTCTATGGTACTGCGTGCACCAGTGCTAATCTGCGCCAGAGACCGGTATTTCTGCCGATGACGTCATCTGCATTAAACGCGCCCAGTGTACACGTTATAGGGTCCCCAAAACAATTGCAATTGTCAATTTTTACGTGATTGATGCACATTGATGAGCAAATTGATCGTCTACCAAGTGCAATTGAAGAGATTGACAAATATTGTCAATCCCTTTAATTGCAGTAATATACTACAACAGAAATTGATGGTAATCGATCAATTGCCGTGCGTGTGTTACGTTTTAAAGATTAGTACATTTTTTAAAGTAGGTATGTAAATGGCAAATGTATACAGTAGCCTCCAACTTAAAAGTTAAATTAGTATACTAGTTCAATTCAAGAAATCAGAAGCCAATATGTATTTTAGCAAACGTAACAGTCAAACAAAGCTTAACAAAGGTGATAAGAAATAAAAACATTTTTATTTAAAATTACTTTCAAACGAAAAACTAATAGAACACTTTAAAATATTTTATCCCTATTATTCCGCGATCTCTCGCAATGCAGAATGAAAAACAAACTAACTCTAGGTACATATAAATCCCTGTCAAAATAAAATAGCCCTAAGCCATTCATAATATTGGTAATTTTACCCTAAAAAAGAGATGGTTGATATTATTGTCGTTGCAAAATCCGAATGCAGTGGACGCACCCTGTCGGCATTTTGTAAATGCGGACGCTCCTTACGGTGCGTACGCTCCGATTTCGACGCAGTGGACGCGTAACTTAAGCAGTAATTCTTTCTTTCTTTTCTTTGCTTTAATACATAGTTTTACTTTTACTCACAGCCAATAATAATTGATGGAAATAGTGTAAGTTTGGCAAGTTACAAAAGCAGAAAGTTTGTGGGCACAGCTGATATTAGTTGCCAACTTTGTCACATTGTCAATTTGTCATTGACGCGAATATTCACGATCACTATGTTAGACCAAAATTTCAAAAAAGTATTACCACTTATTCTAAGATTCACGATTCTTCCTTTGTAGATTTTATTATAATGTAACAGTACTTTCAAAATTCAACCCCCGATTTAATCTTTAATGACCAGACGATTATACAGGCTTCAATAAAATCAGTCAAGGTTATCCTAAATCTAAAAGCCGCCATCTTGGTCTTTGTTTTACGCGATAATTGCGCCAATTATATTGAAACTGAACAATTAAGTTATTACAGCTACTTGAAATTGGTGACCTAAGATTTACGTGAATTAGAAATAATTGAGCAATTGGTTTTAGATTTTATTTTTTGTTATTTATAGTGTTTTGAACAGGAGCTGAGCAGTGGTGGCCCAGTGGTAACGGTCGCGACTTACGAGTTGTAGGTCGTAGGTTCGAACCCAGGCAGGCGCTATACTTTGTGTAAATTATTTCATCACCACTGCTCTCAAAACGGTGAAGGAAAACATCGTGAGGAGACCGGCATGTCCTAGAATCAAAAATTCGAAGACTTGTGACATCTGCCAACCCGCACTGGGCCCGCGTGGTGGATTACGGCCCACTGCCTCTCACAGAGAGGAGGCCTGTGTCCCAGCAGTGGGAACGTTATAGGCTGATTATGTGATTATGTGAACAGGAGCTATGGCTAAGTAATAACAGCCGCACAGGTTGATCCGTCACGTTAAGTCACGCTTGCCGGGGTTGGTCCGTGGATGGGTGACCATCTTTACATACCTAGACTCCTCCGTGCCTCGGAAAGCACGTTAAGCCGTTGGTCCCGGCTGTCATTTGTGGATCTTTGACAGTCGTTACGGGTCGTCAGAAGCCCGAAAGTCTGACAACCAGTCTTACCAAGGGGTATCGTATTACAAAGTTACTGGGTTGTGACTTGTGGAGGACAGATAGGCTGACGCTCCATGTAAAATACTGGTATTCAGCTGCATCCGGTTAGACTGGAAGCCGACCCCAACAAAGTTAGGAAAAGGCTAGGCAGATTGATAGTGTTTTGAACACTACTGTTTCCCTGCGACTTCGTATGGTACAAACTATGGAACCTCAATCAATCTGCCTAGCCTTTTCCTAACTATGTTGGGGTCGGCTTCCAGTCTAACCAGATGCAGCTGAATACCAGTATTTTATATGGAGCGACTGCCTATCAAACTATATAACCTACATTACAATATTGTTTTATGTTTTTATAGTTTTAAGAAGTATTTGCCAATTGCCAATTTGTGTGCTGTAATGCCAATTAAACGCATTTTTCTTTTCTTTTTTTTTTATATTGTAAAGATCCACTTTGCCAGATTCCAGGGGATCAGCAGTCTACATTTCTGCCTAATTATATTCCGTCGAGCAGCTGTGACGTTATTGATAAACAAACAAACATTCATAGTCACGTTGTTAGAAAATATTTCTGTTTCCTTGTATTAAAACAGCATTTTAAACCACATAAAACAAAAGAATCCAGCATAATCTTCGCTCACCTTAAAAATAAAAAATAAGCTACAGTATTGCCCCAGTTTTTTTTTCTATGTGTTTGCAGATAGCAAATTAGTTCCCTGTAGGGTCCCTCTGAGACTCAAGTAGCGTGCACGGTGCATAGGCACTACAAATTGTTTATGCTCTATTCATTCGTTTTAAACTCTTTTGCGTTACAACCGAGCTATGCAGTCGACAGCTCAAGAGCGCTGGCGGTACGATGGGTTATTTTTATATAATTAATTGTTTTTAATTTATGGTGTATTGTGTTTTTTGTTTCTGTTGCTAAATATTTATTACTAAACAATGATACAGCAATGGTAAAACCCAGACATAGCGCTGCGAAGAATACAGTGAAGCATGGTGCACAAAACTACACCTTGTTTTGTGGATATACGCTCACACGCACACAATTACATTTACGAAACCCGATACGTGTGACCTCACGTCACTGGTGACAGCGCTATGTCTTGTTTTTTTATTTAGTCCGAGGGTACAGTATGCTTTTTATAAAAAAAATACAACCGACTCCCAAAAAAAAACACTACAAAGTGAAAAATAACTTTAATTTCGGAAGTCGGTGTCTTTGGTTTTTTTTTAGTTTCATTTTTTGCCACAGACTTCCCAAATTAAAGGTATTTTTCACTTTGTAGTGTTTTTTTTGGGAGTCGGTTGTATTTTTTTTGTAAAAAGTTTTTATTTTTCACTTTTTAGCGGTGCCTACCCCACACATCGAATACCACTCTGCAAAATAAATTAGAGCAGCATTCACATAAGCTATGTGGGAAAAATACGTATTAAATGATTAAAGCTAACTCATCAGAACTTGAAGATATTTATATGCGACCATCTCAAATAAAAACATTGCAAAAAGGCAAATATACGTCGCGCTAAGCTGTGTCAGAAGCTTGGAAGGCGTAGTTTTATGTTGACGGAGATAACGAGGCTACGAAATCTGACTTCTGACAATCGAGGCCACATATAACATACAACTCAAGTAGCGCAATTTGAAGCGGCATATAATTACCATTAAAATCATTTATAGCCAAAGTGCACCTCGTGACAATTCCAACAAGCCCAAACACGGCTAGAATACATTGTTTTATTACTGAGTTCCGGTGCCTACCTTCCGGCTTCTTCATCAGATCGGTTCGATGGTACCATTTTCATCAGAACCATTTATTTAAAGCTTTGTCATAGTCGCTTAACTGTCTTATTCGAGATATCTTATCGTCACCCGTGAAATACATACTTATTATCATTGAGAAGCTCCCGGGGCCATCTGTGGTCTTCTTCATCAGTTCCACTTCACCAGATGCTACTTTCTGAGTGCAAATGCTTGATTTGTTGATGAAAATACCAAAATCGTTATATGGATGCCTATAAATTTTGAGGAGTTCCCTCAATTCCTCATGGATCCCACCATCAGAACTGGATTTTGATAAAAATGGGACCAATCTGGAAGTATATCATTTCAAATAAAAAAAGAATTTTCCAAATTGGTTCATAAATGACGGAGTTCTGAGGTAACAAACATAAAAAAAAAATGCAACCGAATTGAGAACCTCCTCCTTTTTTGAAGTCGGTTGAAAAAGGAATTAAATTTTAAAACAGTGTTTTTGTTATTGTTTTTAATTTATATTTTTGGAACGAAGTGTTAACTGGTAGAAATCATCACATAACGAAAAAGTGCGTTCATACTTAAAAGCGTTCATGCTTCAGTGGAATCTCGATAACTCGAATCTCTCTCTTTTTTTTTTCTCTCTAGTCTAGCGTATGGCACTCGTAAGTTGCAGCTGAAAATCAGCGTCAGTTGGTACACCTTGTGTTGTCATCTAACAATATGCTGAGCTGAGGCCCTTTTGGCATTACAATCTTTGTTTTATGTTAATTTTAAGATGTATTTATTTTTTGCTGTAATGCCAATTAAACGCATTTTTCTTTCTTTTTTCTTTCTTTAAGTAGTATTCCTCAATGAGACGAAAAAATTGCCAAATATGAGGTATTTTGAATTAAGTAGACTTAGTAACTCAAAGGAATCCATAACTCGAATTAAAACACAACGACTCTGTAAATCAAAGTTAGTACAATGTAATGACGTCATACTTGGAATTCACCGAACTCGCAGCAATAAAGTCTAAAAGGAATGTCTGGTGCTTTTGTTCTGTTGCGTCTGGAAACTTGAGACTATACTAGACGGCTCTGTATTAATACATAATATACAGCAAAAGGAACTTTGTTCCAAGCGAGTGTTGCATGACACCTCACGACTTTTTTTCAATAGCAACTTTTAATCAAGCTAATAAAGAGACTTGATTAAATCATCAAAAAAAGCCCCCGCAAAAAAAAAAATGTTTCATAAAACGATATTTCCCAATTAGATAGCCCAATCCAAAAGTTTGGTAGCTAAAGCTATTCATCATTTACAAATCATCATCATCATAGCCTTTTCCCAACTATGTTGGGGTCGGCTTCTAGTCTAATCGGATACAGCTGAATACCAATATTTTACATAGAGCGACTGCCTATCTGACCTCCACAACCCAGTTACTGGGTAATACGATACCCCTTGGTAAGACTGGTTGACTGACTTTCGGGCTTCTGACGACCCGTAACGACTGTCATAGATACACGAATGACAGCCGGGACCAACGGTTTAACGTGCTTTCCGAGACACTAAGAGGTAACTAAGTGGCTAGGTGGTATCTAAAGATGATCACCCATCCACGGATCAACCGCGGCAATCAAAGCTTAACCTGATCGATCAACCCGTGCGGCTGTTATTACTTAGCTAAAAAAAGAATATGTTGTTTGGTCATAGTCTTAAATAATTTTACTGGAAAGTTTCGACGTTACGATAAATGTGTTAGTTTGGAAATACCTTCACATTGATCAATGGGCCCTCAGATTGTTCGTGACGGCTAAACTTTCCAGGAAAATGATTTAAGACTATGACCAAACAACAGATTCTTTTCAATCTTCATTCAAACCAAAAATATTGTCCTCAAGAAAACTTTAAATAGGTATTATATAACAATATAAATAAGTTGAAGTATTCAGGAAACTTTGATAAAGCTATTCCGAATGTCTAATTACGCTATAAATGTCAACTCTTCTCTTCACTGGGAATAAATGTTCTGAAATTTCCATGAAATGGAACAGAATATCAAAATTTGCATACCAAAGACTTGTTTATTTATTTCTAACTAGCAATTTGCCCGCGACTTCGTTCTCGTGGATTTTGGTTTTTCCCTTACAACCTTCAACTACCATTTTACCCCTTTAAAGGATGATTTATTTTGAAAAAGGAGGCCTATGTATTCCCTCGAGGTTCAAGCTGTCTATGTTTTATGCTATCGGGTTTGGTCTCCGGACTTAGTCCTTCGAGTGGACCACTGTGCGTGGGCCATGGCGGCCGTTGGTGGTTATTCAAACCAGCCCACCACCCTCCAAAAGATGATTACGTCTCCTGGTCTGTTGAGAACATCTGCAAAAGATCTGGGTAACCCGAGGGTTTCTGTTCTAATGATTGACGCCTCTGCATTCAAACAGCACATGCGCAACGGTTTTCTCAGCCTCTATGCTCCCTCTGCACAGAGGACTGCCCGTTATGCCTATTGTGTGGAAGTATTTATTTAGCGAGCAGTGTCTCCACCATCTGGCGCATGCCTTTTCTGTCCAGGCGTAAGCGCCTGCTTAGCCTGCTATCTAAGGACGGCATATCTTCCCTGGACTGCCTGCTAGTATCCAGCTCTCCGCTTGTGTGTGGGTAAACTCCTGTAAGCCATCTGCGTAGCTGGTAGAAGAGGATGGGTAAGATAGGTTCAGGTACACAGACTGACGTGTTGGATGCTCTCCTTGCTAGTTCATCAGCTGCGTCGTTTCCTAGTGATCCGCTGTGTCCTTTTATCCATTGGGTTCAAATATCTTTGCACCAAGTGTCATTTAAATCGGTACAGTGACTTAGCCATGATAACGACATAAAGAAACAAACAGAGACAGTTTCGCTATCATGATGATTATTATGGATGGATCCCTTTTATAGAATTAACTGTCAGTTCGAGTTTCGTCCATTAAACAATTACAATTTGTAACTTTCTTAATAATCGTTCCTGTAAGTACGAGTATTTATGTAATATGATTCATTTCATACGCTTTAGCGACGTGTAACTTTTACAGCAGATGTGTTATCTTGGGGGTAGGTAGGTGTGTAGCTTCGATAATGTTTATTCCTTCTTTGTATAGAAGAGCTTTTCGTGAGAGAGCTCGTGGCTAAGTAATAACAGCCGCACGGGTCGATCCATCAGGTTAAGCTACGCTTGCCGGGGTTGTCCGTGGATGGGTGACCATCTTTACATATCGAGACTCCTCCGTGCCTCGGAAAGCACGTTAAGCCGTTGGTCCCGGCTGTCATTCGTGGATCTTTGACAGTCGTTACAGGTCGTCAGAAGCCTGAAAGTCTGACAATCAGTCTTACCAAGGGGTATCGTATTACCCAGTTAATGGGTTGTGGAGGTCAGATAGGCAGTCGCTCCATGTAAAATATTGGTATTCAGCTGCATCCGGTTAGACTGGAAGCCGACCCCAACATAGTTGGGAAAAGGCTAGGCAGATTGATTGTATAGAAGAGCTTTTCTCTGAACAAGAAAAATAACATCTCATATTTAATTTATAACATTTTCAGCACAAATACGTACCTAACTATAGTTTTAATATAGTATTTTATTTATTTACACACTTAAAAATGATTTGATTTATTGTGGTATGATTTTTTTGAACGTGTCTTTTATTTTACTTTGAATTCCAAAAAAAACACAAAGTGAAAAATTACATTACTTTCGGAAGTCGGAGGCAAATAAAAACAAAAACACCGACTTCCAAAATTAAAGTTATTTTCACTTTCTACAGTTTTTTTTTTTGGAAGTCGGTTTTTTTTTTTTGTAAAAAGTCTTTATTTTTCACTTATTAGTTGTGGTACCTACCCCACACAAATTCGAATACCACTACCCTGTTACTGTTATTATAACATCATCCACATAGACTAAGTGGGAAATATACGTATTATTGAAGCTAACTCAAAAACTGCGCAAGCAAAGTTTATAAAAATTATATAGGACCACCTAGAAAGCAAACAAAAAATATTTTCCAAATCGGTTGAGCCATTCTCAAGTAATCGGGGAACATACTTTTAAAAAAAAAAAGGTTCCAACGAACTGAGAACCTGCTCCCTTTTTGAAGTGGGTTAAAAAAAAGAAAATTCTGCTTATTTGCGTCATAAGTGTAGACTCTGTACTTTTACAGATAATCTAGTAATCGTTTAAATATGAAGAATTAACTAATATTCAGGTTCATGGCTTTCAAAAATAAGGTTTTAGAAATAATAGAAACATGTTAATGTACTTACTTAGTGTATTTCCCAAACACACAAAATCAAATATACTTTTACAATCACCACTCGGTATCCTTGAAACACAGCTAGAGATTAACACTCGTTTCTCGACGACTTATGCACGACTAAGTTTGCAGGATGGGCACGACAACTAAGATGGCGTTTTCCCCCGCCATTCTTATCCCCGCCTTTTTGCGATACGCTGTGATTGGTTAGTCGTGCCATCTACAAACTCAGTCGGTACTAAAATAGTCAATACAATACTTTTAATATTAGAACAGATATAATTTTAACATAGCTAATTGAATAAAGTACGATATTATTTATTATTGATAACAGTCGGCCATCCAAGGTACATTTATACGTCCTCGTGTAAAGAAAGCACAAAAAAATACCAACAAAACAAATAAAATTATAGCTGAATCATCAATCAATAGCTGATCAACGACAAAAATAATTATAACAAAAACAGTAGCACAATACATCATCACTGTGGAGTACCTGTTACGAAAAGTGTAAAGAAAATAAATGTAGGATTTACTAAACAATTGTTAACAACACTGATTATTAATTGAATTTTGGACATTATTTCATGGCCCTCTATAATTAATAACGAGCGTTGTTTCATGGCTCGATGTACTTATACGGGCATTATTTCATGGCCCATTTTAAGTATCTGGCATTATTTCATAGCCAGAGTTATTTATTTATTTAAATCTCCCTTACAACTATCATTACAGGCATCCACCTAATGTGACAGTGCGGTCATTTTACAAATCTATACCAACTTATTTACAATTTAAGTTCAATAAGGACTAAAACAATCATCTAAAAAGTAATAGGAACGTTAATATTATTATAATTGACCTCAGTGGACATTATTTCATGGTCTAAGGGTCTGGAAAGGTTGTGTATTAATTTTGGGCATTATTTCATGGCCCACTATAGTTAATAACGAGCGTTGTTTCATGGCTCGATGTACTTAAACGGGCATTATTTAATGGCCCATTTTAAGTATCTGGCATTATTTCATAGCCAGAGTTGACCTCAGTAGACATTATTTCATGGTCTAAGGGTCTGAAAAGGTTGTGTATTAATTTTGGGCATTATTTCATGGCCCACTATAATTAATAACGAGCTTTGTTTCATGGCTCGATGTACTTATACGGGCATTATTTCATGGCCCATTTTAAGTATCTGGCATTATTTCATAGCCAGAGTTGACCTCAGTAGACATTATTTCATGGTCGATGTACTTATACGGGCATTATTTCATGGCCCATTTTAAGTATCTGGCATTATTTCATAGCCAGAGTTGACCTCAGTAGACATTATTTCATGGTCTAAGGGTCTGAAAAGGTTGTGTATTAATTTTGGGCATTATTTCATGGCCCACTATAATTAATAACGAGCTTTGTTTCATGGCTCGATGTACTTATACGGGCATTATTTCATGGCCCATTTTAAGTATCTGGCATTATTTCATAGCCAGAGTTGACCTCAGTAGACATTATTTCATGGTCTAAGGGTCTGAAAAGGAAAATCTGTAGGTAAAACTGAAATATATGAAGATTTGTTAAACTCAAATTGAATACTTAATGATATTCACATTTTAGGTTATTCGCTGTTATTGCCAGACGATTTGAGAAAGGATATCAGAAGAGATGTCACAGAAATATTGATAACCCATGTCTCAGTGACGCCATCTAGCATAATATAGCAAAATTAGCAAAGTTTGACCAGGTACACTCTTACCGACATAAACCTTTGATTAACAACTGTCAGATAGTTTGACTTATCTATGAAAGTTATTTTAATTTATCGAAATATTCGGTAATTTATAAAATACTAACGAAATAAACCAAAGTTAGGTCCAGTCGTTTTACCATAACGAGATTTGGAATATTGTATTGCTCAACTCTGCATTTTTCTTAGAAAATATGTTTTTTTTTTAGTGGATACGAATGCGACTTGACATGCAGACGTACAACACTAGCTCAGAACACTAATCTGAGCGACTTCTACCCACTAGGACCTATTTATCGGATTACGATTTTGTTCGCTTTATGTAAATAATTTTACGGCTTGCAGTATTGAAAGTCAACCAGGCCTTAATTTTGTCACAAGTTGAAACAGCTGTCAAATAAGACTGGCTAGCATCCAGGGGAGTATCTTCAATTAATTTCTATTGGGTAAAATTTGTAATTTGTGACAGGTCTTGACTGTTAGAAAAAAAACAGAAAAGCCGTCTGTCAGTTCGGATATAGGCTAGTGACAGTAAGAAAAATACGTTATAAATTTTAGTATGTAGAATGGTTGCGAGCTAAGCTAAAAGTATCAAAGTTCAACTTAGTTTTATAAATGATTTTAGGTTAAGTATTAAATATTTTTAAGCAATAATTACATAAAATAAACCAATTGAACTTGAATCGAACAAGTGAAATTGAATGCACAACAGAGCGCGATACGTTACGACTAAAGACGATGAAGTCACTCGAGCCGCCATTACTGTGTGCCCCGTTTTGACTAAGTATAAAAATTAAATTGAGTTTTAAATATTCAAAATTATTTTTGTTTTAATAAATGATTTATGTTTTAAGGTAACTAGACTGCAAGGAACTTATTCGGTTTCCTAAAGAATTGTCAACTAGCCTGTTCAGCATTCACTAAGCTTGGACCCGATAGTCTAATACCGAATAGAACCTCTGGTGGTGTTCGATGTATGTCCTTGTTAAACGTGTTGTTCATGCCCTTGTTAAACGTGTTGTTCATGCCCCATTGAACATCAGCTACTTGGATACTCATTCCATTTATTTTCAGGGGAGCCAACACACTTCATCTTACAATTTGATTTAACGTCATAAAACTGAGGATCTTTTAGAATAGAATACCCACTCTTTATTATGTACACCATACGAATTATAGATATACCTAAATGTAGAAACGACAATAAATGCTAATTTTGTTGTTGTGTTCATAATGTAGAATTCCAACTATCCCGACCATACTATCATGAGCCTGCTGCAGGGATGATGACCTCATACAATCCCATTGCTACAAGCTTACCTTCGGAGCAACAACTACTTGAGTTTAATATTACTAAATAATTTAAGTTTATTTATTTCGTAATCAACAGTTTTTAACACATCCATTTTAGAGGCTTTCTTTAAAATATGGAGATATAGATATACCTGTAACAGAAGACCTCCCTCTTCCATGACTATGTGTATACAAACAAAGCCTGTTTGTTAATGACAGAATCAATAACAAAATAAGTACAAAGAGATTTAATAATTTAATATAGTAGGTACATACAGGTATTTAATCCACCATAAGAAAAACCTTGCAAAAACGCGTTCCTATTCTAACTACGGGATCCTAAGTCGCGAACCCAGTTGTTCTGACGACAACAGTGCCAAGAAGCCGCACATTGTGTGTCAGAAGTGTAGTTCCGATCACACTACTTCGCGCACTCTTCGGTGGCAATCGGAGGTTCCGAAACACTACGTTAGCTACGGTGCATGGTGAATCTTTTTCTTTTTTTTTTTTGAACGAGTTATTACCGGGGCAAAAAGAGAAAAATGCGTAGGCGAGAACTAGATGGAATGAGGTGTTTTTAACCTTTTGCATTTGATTATTTACTCGTATAACATCATTTTAGAATAAATTTTAAATTGGCTGTTTTTCAGAAATAGAACTACATATAATCGATAGTACCTATTATAGTATTATTTCTGTAAAACATTGATAATTTTATTTTCATAGATGATGAATGACTTAGTGAGGTATTAAATTTTGATGTAGTCTAGGAGTTTATGAGAACTGAACAATTTTTTTTTTGGCTTGTCTGCTAGGAAAGTTGTAGCTTCGCTACTGTTGTACTTGAAGATTATTAAGACTAACTCGAGTCTAGAAGTATATTTTGATTGACACTAAGTATAACTTGAACCTACATTTCGAAATGTTAACAACGTAATTGATGAGCATTGACTTCCAAAATCTTTGAACGTTATGGATAAATCGTTTTTCGACAACGGGGTAGTTTTCAACCGTGCCTACATCACTCCTATCCTTTACTCACGTGACCTTTCTCTCTTCAGTGGTCGGAAGTTTACCATAGCACTGTTCCGCCACATGACCAGCTTGACCTAAGTATTGTAATAAATTGCTAAGTCACGTAAATGATGACGAATATGCCAATTCAATAGATAGCTAACTAAGATCAGTTTTAATAGAAAAATGTTATTACACAGTACCTAGACTGTGTAAACAAGCATATTACAAATTAGAGAAATAATATCCAAGATAAGAATGCTTGGAAACATGCTGGTCCTGCTCCATAGGACAATCTAGATTCTAGAGTCAGCCAAAATCAAACTGGTTGCTAATCTAATTTAATTTAATGTTCACCAACTCAACAGCACTAGAGGAGCTCGTGGCTAAGTAATAACAGCCGCACGAGTCAATCCATCAGGCCAAGCTACGCTTGCCCGGGGTTGGTGAGTTATGGGCGATCATCTTTACATACAAAAACTCCTTGGCGCCCCGGAAAGCACGTTTAATCCGTTGGTCCCGGCAGTCATTCGTGGATCTTTTACAGTCGTTACGGGTCGTCAGAAGCCCGAAAGTCTGACAATCAGTCCTACCAAGACGTATTACCCAGTTACTGGGTTGTGGAGGTCAGATAGGCAGTCGCTCCATGTAAAATACTGATATTCAGCTGCATCCGGTTAGACTGGAAGCCGACCCCAACATAGTTGCTATAGGCAAATTAATCAACCGCTTAAGGACGTGGCGGTGAACGGGTACAACAGCAAACCAACTTTGTGCTTTTTAGTGCCCTGACAGGGTTCATGCACATGTGGATATACGCGTATTATTGTATTTGTAAAATGTGTAATGTGCATGACAGAAAATAAATAAATATAATACGCTCGTTGTTGAATTTTGTATTTCGAGCATTTCATAAATACGAAAGGAGTTTGTTATGGTTATCAAACAGCTGGCTCAGCACCTATAATCTAGCCAACCTTTCGTCGATGCCACGGAAAATGCACTCGACTTTATGAAGCCACCTGTCATTGTCTGATCCCGTTTACTTGGGTCAAACTGGGGAATCGTGTTGTTCAGGGAACTTAATTTATCTGCACCATCATTCTAAATTTTAAAACAACAAGTTCCGAAAGAGTATAATCCTACTGAAGAAGTCGACTCACCTGTGGTCTTATCTTCAACTGTGGCTTGCACGTCTCTCACCATGCTGGCTCGCGGGTGCCGTACTGAGGTACGCGAACGGCTTCTTGGCGACTTGCAACGCACGCACGGCCAGAAGAGACATGTCCTAATGCTCTGCAGGGCAGTCCGCACGACTCGTTGCTCGGCGGCTTGCAGGGCTCGATGCTTGATGGCCCGCAGGGCTCGTTGATCGGTGGCACGACCGGCTTGATGCTCGGCGGTGCGCCGGCTCGATGCTCGACGGTGCGCCAGCTCGATGCTAGACGGTGCGCCGGCTCGATGCTCGAAGGTGCGCCGGCTCGATACTCGACGGTGCGCCGGCTCGATGCTCGACGGTGCGCCGGCTCGATGCTCGACGGTGCGCCGGCTCGATGCTCGACGGTGCGCCGGCTCGATGCTCGACGGTGCGCCGGCTCGATGCTCGACGGTGCGCCAGCTCGATGCTCGACGGTGTTCCGGCTCGATGCTCGACGGTGTGCCGTCTCGATGCTCGGCGGTGCGCCGGCTCGATGTTCGGCGGTCCACTCGGCTCGATGCGCGGCGGTTCGCAGGGTTCGATGCTCGGCGGTCTGCTCGCCTCGATGTTCGGTGATCCACCCGGCTGGATGCTCGGCGGTCTGCTCGCCTCGATGTTCGGTGATCCACCCGGCTCGATGCTCGGCGGTCCGCGGTGGCGTGTATGAAAGTAACATAACAATCGTAATGAGTTAATATTGCAAACACCAAATACCGCCAATGTTGAAACATCCACCTAATATTACACCTCGTGGTTGTACAAAATAAAACTTTAAAGTAGAACAATTGAAACAGACCATTTCCTATTGTATATTTATAGGTCTGTATGCGTTTGCATATGCGTTTCCGGTCGAAGCGTACTGAACGAGACAATAGAAATTTTGTTAATACGTCTGGGGACGTTTAGTGTAGTGTGAAAGTGTTAAGAAAAATTCTAATAGCATAGTTAAGCAGCGTTTTATTACAACACAATAAAAAAAACAGCATTTCAAATTGTTTTTACTTTAAATAAGAATTTCAAATGCAATTTTACAGCCAAGAACCAAAACAATTGTTAACGTAGGTAGCAGTATATATATTATATTTTTCATTATCATTCATCATTATTTTTTTATCAAGAGGACAAATAAAATATCACAATGGTTTAATACTCAGGCATAATAATAGATAATTAATTAAGGATAGGTACAAAAAATATTTAACTGGCCAAAACAGGAATCTTTATCCCACTTCTGAGATGTAGACTCTGTACTTTTACAGATAATCTAGTAATAGTTTAAATATGAAGAATTAACTAATATTCAGGTTCATGGCTTTCAAAAATAAGGTTTTAGAAATAATAGAAACATGTTAATGTACTTACTTAGTGTATTTCCCAAACACACAAAATCAAATATACTTTTACAATCACCACTCGGTATCCTTGAAACACAGCTAGAGATTAACACTCGTTTCTCGACGACTTATGCACGACTAAGTTTGCAGGATGGGCACGACAACTAAGATGGCGTTTTCCCCCGCCATTCTTATCCCCGCCTTTTTGCGATACGCTGTGATTGGTTAGTCGTGCCATCTACAAACTCAGTCGGTACTAAAATAGTCAATACAATACTTTTAATATTAGAACAGATATAATTTTAACATAGCTAATTGAATAAAGTACGATATTATTTATTATTGATAACATAAGGTTCCAAATTCCTTGGACTGTGAGTTTCACTAACGCTCTCGAAGTTAAAGCCACGCTCCTTGGTGTTGATTTTCTAAAGGCGATAGCTTTTTTAAGATATCCTTTCTATTGTTAATTACGTACTTTTAGCAAAGAACACAATGTGTCTGAGATAAAGGTGCACATAGAAAAGCTATACTTTCTTTCAAGATACTCTTTACAACTTTAGAAAGATACTAACCACCGCATTCCTTTCCAATACCAATACATAGACATATAGGTACACACATAGGTAGGTAAGTACATCCATCGTGTCGGTACCATTAGCAAAGTTCTCGAAGCTTATGTTACAAGTAGTTTGTTTCGTGCTAACCATTCCACACTGAGTTAAGATTTCTGTAGGGTAGTTTGTATAATTGTGCGCCAGAATGTGGGTCATTGTTTAACTTAAGAGGGATGCGCTAAGATAGCCCGCGAAATTAAAATTTTCTTACGTTTTTTGCAATTTGCAGGTAAGTGTAAGGTTGTATGTTGATTAAAATATGATTCGCGGCCGTAACTAATATGGCTTTACAGAATTATAATCATTAGAACCAGCAATACAACTTCTTAAGTTAGAATGTACCTCAAATTCTAACTTATGGAGTTGTATTGCTAATCATTATAATTCTGTAAAGCCATAAAAGTTATGGCCGCGAATCATATTTTAATCATATGCCACTGACCTGCAACTTGCAAAAAACGTAAGAAAATTAGTGCATCCCTCTTAACGAGATTTTTGAAAACAATTGAATGTAGGTATATGTAGCTTGTATTATGACTTCACATCCCTACGTTGTAAACATTTATGAGTTTGCTTAGAAGAAAAATAGAGTAAGGTTTTTGATGCGCAAGTTGCGCAAAAAAGAGTTGGAAACAAAAATCTTTTAATTATCTTAATAGTTTCGTATTTTTCTTCTTTTGAAGATGTTTTTCTGTTTTTCTATTAAAAAGAAATTGCAAGCTCAATATTGAGCTTGAGCTTGATTGTATAGAAATACAATCTCCTAATCTATATAAATAAAAACTTTTTTACAAAAAAAAAATACAACCGACTTCCAAAAACAACTACAAAGTGAAAAATAACTTTAATTTTGGAAGTCGGTGTCTAGTTAAATGTATTTTCGTTTTTTGCCACCGACTTCCGAAATTAAAGTTATTTTTCACTTTGTAGTTATTTTTGGAAGTCGGTTGTATTTTTTTTGTAAAAAAGTTTTTATTTTTCACTTTTTAGTTGTGGAACCTACCCCACACAAATTCTAATACCACTACCTGCAAAACAAACTAGAACATCATCCATATTTTATAAAAGTGGGGAAAAAATACGTATTATTGAAGCTAACTCAAAAACTACCAAAGCAAAGTTAATCAATTTTATATGGGACTAACTGTGATGTATACCCTCTCGAATAAAACAAAAACAATCCAAATCGGTCCAGCCATCTTCGAGTAATCGGGGAACATACATAAAAAAAAAATAAAAAAAAGGTTCCGACGAATTGATAACCTCCTCCTTTTTGAAGTCGGTTAAAAAGAGAACTCCTGCCTGACTGACTGACTGATTAACTGGCTCATTAACGCCCAGCCCAAATCCTTGGACCTAAAAAGCTGAAATTTTGCATTGAGGTGCCCTTTATAATGCAGACAAGGAATAAGGAAGGATTTCCCGTAAGCACGTTCCCGTGGACATCCACGCGGGCGAAGCCGCGGGTAAAAACTAGTGAGTGATAAAAATGAAAGGAAAACCAGATTATTTCTGAGTATTCTGAGAACCAAACTGTTTTTAAAATAAAATTGCGCTGCCATTTTATTATTTTCAGATATTTTACCGATTAGGTACATTGATATCTTAACAATATCAAATTATAATATTTTTGTTAAGTTATTTACGATCACTTTGTCGTCTGTCCTTGTTATTACTGTGTTTTTCAGTGTAACAAAACCGCACTTAGCTACATTATCTTTCGACAAAAAACATTTAACTTTTCTTTCATTGTTTTTAGCGGTAAGACAGCCGTTTGTACCGTACTTTTTTACGTTTTATGGTGATGTTCTTGCTTACATTGTAAAATAAAAAGTATCTCAACATCTGCCTATGGCTTCCAGACTTACCGGACGCTGCTGAACTGTTAATTGTTCTGGTATTTTACATGGAGCGACTACTTGTCTGACCTCCACAATCCAGTCACTGGGTGTTGCAATTTCCAAAGAGTATCAATTTAGTTTAAATCAATGCTCGTGCATTATTTGTATGAGAAGAGGCCATTTCCCTGCAGTAGAACAAATGGGCGGGTAGGTATTTTTTTTATCATTCTACTAGCTGACCCGCCAGACGTTGTTCTGTCAAAATTTCAATTTTTTTTTCCTATTTTTTCTTTTAAACCACCCCTATAGAACAAACAAAACAAAAAAATATATTCAAATTGGTCAAGCCGTTTTTGAGTTTTGCGAGACTAACGGAAAGCAATTGATTTTTATATATGTGTAAGATTTTCATATAGTTCCTTCCAAAATAAACCGAATAATGAAAATAGACATGGTACACTTACTCGTAGTAGGGCCGCTATACGTAGCCCTGAGCGCGTATTTCGCCACAAGCATCGTCTGCTCGTTAAAACACTCCTAACTAATTTGGTCAACAGATGTGAATATGTGGGGGCTTCACTACCGTGGGTAATAAGCTTTATTTTTGTTCGTCGACAGTCCATATTGTGTCGTGTGACGTCATTATATAGTAATGAGGAAATAATTGTGTGTTTGTATGGACTTTTGATAATTACGCATGAATTGTATGTTTTAGACTATCCATTACGTATTGGTATCGCATAAAAGCTTTAATTATTGTCCTGCGAGGAAATAGTTAACACATACACACACACCCTCACACACACTGTGGTTTCGAATAGGTGACTATTTTAATGTGTGTGATTGGAATACTAGCAATTACCTCACTGCAAAGCTACGTATAAAGAGGCATTTTCTTCTTATGCACAGAAGAGAGCACTGCATTTACTCTCGATTTCAGACCAATAACACCAATAAAGGACAAAACACAGCCTAGAGAACAATCAATCTGCCTAGCCTTTTCCCAATTATGTTGGGGTTGGCTTCCAGTCTAACCGGATTCAGCTAAATACCACCAGTGTTTTACATGGATCGATTGCCTATCTGACATCCACAATCCAGTAACTGGGTAATACGATACCCCTTGGTAAGACTGGTTGTCAGAGTTTCGGGCTTCTAACGACCCGTAACGACTAGGAAACATCTATAAATGACAGCAGGGACCAACGTCTTAACGTGCTTTTTGAGGGTTTTAGTATGTAAAGATGGTCACCCGTCCACGGACCGACCGCGGCAAACGTAACTTAACCTGCTCGATCGACCCGTGCGGCTGTTATTACTTAGCCACGAGCAAATACAACATCAAGAACATCGGTTTAAAATAAGACATTTTCGCATTCGAAACTGCAAAAAAAATCATATTAATAAAGCTTTCGATAGCTAACTTACTTACTTCAAGTCCTTAAACCTTCGATAAATTACAACTGAAATATAACATACTTTTTGCTCAGCACAAACTTTCAGCATCAGGTGCGTAAAATGTTTCAAAACTGCAAGAAGGATGCCTATCGTAGGCGGAAGTAGACAAAGTTATAATATGTTTTCAAACTAGTTAGTAAAACCGCTTGCAAGTGGTAACAACTTGTGCAAGTTTAAGTGTGAGATTGTGCAAGTATAAAACTAATAGGCAGACACCATGCATGTATTTGAAAGTGTTATAGAAGAGCGTTCGCTTGCCTTCATTTTTAGGAATAGAAAAGGGATGAATTTTCATTTGTCAAAAACTGTGAAAATAAAAATCTTGTATATCATATTAATTGCAAAAGTTCGTACGAGTAGTGCAAACTTTAAAATATTGCAGCTGTAGTTCTTTACTCCAAACACCTAATGTTGCTGAGAACAACATTATACATTTTTCTTATATTAATAACAATCATCATCTGCCTAGCCTTTTCGTGTTCGTTTTTGGTCGGCTTCCAGTCTAACCGGAGCTGAATACCAGTATCTTACATGGAGCGGTACCGCCTATCTGAGCTTCAGAACCCTTTGTCAGACTTTGGGGCTTCTGACGACCCCTAACGACTGTCAAAGATCCACGAATGACAGCCGGGAGAAACGTATTAACGTGCTTTCCTAGCCTTTTCGTTTTCGTTTCGGGTTGGCTTCCAGTCTAACCGGAGCTGAATATCAGTATCTTACATGGAACGACCGCCTATCTGATTTTCACAACCCTTAGTCAGACTTTCGAGCTTCTGACGACCCGTAACGACTGTCAAAGATCCACGAATGACAGCCGGGACAAACGTAATAACGTACTTTCCGAGGCACAGAAACGTAAAGATGGTCACCCATCCACAGACCAACAGCAGCAAGCGTAGCTTAACCCAATCGATCGACTCGTGCGACTATTATTACTTAGCAACAAGCCCCTCATAGTAATAACAATATTTCACCGAAATAATAATATAGGTAACGTACTGTTATTTTATTAAACTAAACTAATTTTCTTTTAAACCCAAATATTTAGTTAAAAACTTAATCCTGAAAGCAATTGGTATCTATAATAAAATAGGTTAATACGACATTCTCGTACACCTTTCATAACACACAGTTCAAGGAACCCATCTCGATTCAGATATCGAGTATTCATTCGATTCGATGCAATTCATGGAATCGAGAGAATCCCAACTCGATCGGCCCGTAATTCTATAGTAGCTATCATCTGCTCCCTCCCGGAGGTGCTGTAAATCGATACTACTCTTGTATGAATAATAAGATACCTGCAACTATATAGTGCTGGTATACATTTGTTTACTGTCTGGTGATCTGCTATACAGGTATTCCTACTGCAGACACCAGTCTCTCACAAACTAATGTCGCATAGTTTTAAAGCTTGTTTTATTATTTATGTTATTGATTTTGAAGAGAAAATAAATTATTTTAACTTATTTACAGTTTCAACTTAAACAAAACTCGTCAATTTTAGAAGTAAGTTTTCGTCGTTTTTCTAATGGGCAATAAATACAAAAGAAGAAAACGCTATTGTGACAATTATTTTAGTCTTGTTGATGTGCTATTCTTTTATTTAGGTTGCGTAGTCAAAAGAAGAATTCATACACCTCTTGGTACCTATAAACCGTTTAATAATAAAAGATAATAAAGATACAAATCCGCGTACTATCTCGCAACGCTACGAGAAAGCTACGCAGCTACGGCGTAGCCACGCAGCTACGGCGTAGCCACGCAGCTACGGCGTAGCCATGCACTTCGCTACACTAAGCTCTTTGTACCATAATATTCAACCAATCTTGTTTTGTTTTATTTGGTTAGTTAGCTAAGTTTTTTTTTTTTTTTTTTTTTTTTGGAAATCTGTGGTGGCCCAGTGATAACGGCCCCGACTTACGAGTTGGAGGTTGTAGGTTCGAACTCAGGCAGGCGCATGAAGGAAACATCTTGAGGAAACCGACATGTCCTAGAACCAAACATACGAAATAATGTGACATGTAGCAACCCGCACCGGGTGGTGGATTACGGCCCACTTCCTCTCACCGAGAGGAGACCTGTGTCCCAGCAGTGGGAACATTATAGGCTGATTATGCTTGTTTTTTTTTATTGTCAAATTATTCTATGGTCAAAAATTCTGTCTTTCTGAATATAAACAGGTAGCCACCTCGACATCTATATATAATTACTAGTATATAATTACGAGATCTCGTCTACCAAACACAACGTACCTATTTCTGGGATTTTAAAGACTTGAACGTATTTAGTAGATTTTATATCGATCAATTTCATAGTTAAAATTATCCTTTAGTCAAAAAAAAAATATTGCGTAAAGTTCATTTTCATGAAACTACTAGCGGACCCGCCAAACGTTGTCCTGTCAAATTTTCAATTCCTTTTTTTTCCTCTTCTTTTGTCTTTTGAACCAGCCCAGTAAAGAGAAGAATAAAACAACAACAAAAAAATTCTAATCGGTCAAGCCGTTTTTGAGTTTTAGCGAGACAAATGGACAGCCATTGATTTTTATTATAAGATTTAAACAACAACCTTCTTATGCTTAAGCTTAAAATACATATAAATATAAAGTACATACACTATATTTTTTAAGCTTGTATACAAGAAGGTATAAAAAAATAAGGGGAAGAGCTTTCATAATTTGTGTAGTAAGAATATTTGAGTCCACAAATGAAAAGGATCTTTGTAATGAAGGCTGTCCTATAGAGCAGACGAGATTAATTTAAAATTGCTCGACGAAGCAGGAATATTAAGTATGGCCGATGATTATATGCCTCACTTCGTTATGGAAAATTTGAATAAAGTACGCCGAAAGGCTCGTTAAATAAATTAAAATTAATTCTCTATTTCCATGAAACAACTTGCCAATTAAAGGAAGTGTGTATGCAAATTGAGTGTACGAAACATTCTGATTCGTTTGATATAATTGTAAAGGGTATTTTTATTTGTGATGTTTAAAGTAGGGTTCGGTCTTGTTTGTTTAAGAACAATAAAGAATGAAGGGAACGATCGAACTACTGTGTGAATAACACACTTTGATTCTAAAAGCATACCACACTGGTTGTAGGTATAGTGTCAGTCCATTGCTGGACGTAAGCCTCTCCCAGGCTGCGCCACAACACCCTGTCCTCCACCTTCCGCATCCAGTCTGTCGCAGCCACCTTTTTAAGGTCGTCGGTAACACCAGTTTTCAGTATCAGCATGCCGATACGCGGCCTACACTCCAGGACTCGTCTGCTCTACTGGTCATCGGTCCTTCTACGAACATGGCCAGCCCACTGCCACTTTTGCTTGCTGACTCTGCAAGCTATGTCGGTAACACCAGTTTTTTTTTTCAGATAACTTAATTCCTGATTTTATCCTTCAAAGAAACTCCGAGCATACCCCGCTCCATAGCGCGCATAGGTATAGTATGCGAACCTCGAAACATAAAGCAAAAACAAAAGCCTACCACAATATAACCATTAAAAATAATATGCCATAACAGTATTCCTTATACGTTCTATAAAGGTCTCATGTTAAGATACAGCATACCGTCGCCACGTCCTTCTCATGTTTACAACCGATGTCAAAAGTATAGCCGACGTGCCGTGAAAATACAACAGCCTATAGATGAACGTGATAGGAATGGTAAGGTGCCATCTTTGTGTATTGTAATCCTTATCACGTTGACTGAGAATAGACACCTTTACGAGTGGGAAGGAGTGAAAGATGGAACGTGGGTGGTGACATCAGCTATCAATGAGAAAATGTAATAGAATTTTCAATTTTTTTAAATCTAATTTGCAGTCACATGTCTTAATAGATGTTGTGGTTTGTTCACAAAAATAATAACCTACACAAATAAGGGATTTGGATTTGGATATAAGGGATTTAACGACAAAAAATTTATTTTTCGTAATAATCTTGCAAAACGCAAGATAATAATCTTGCGTTTTGCAACGAGAAATAAACTTGTGACTCACAATTATTTTACATTTGCAATGCGGGTAAATTAACTGGAAGTGAGCTCTGCGTTGCCACCGACGCGCGACGACGCCGTGGAAATGACGGTTTTGGGCTAACACGATCCAGTCAGATACAATCTTGCCAGCGACACGAAGAAGAAGAACTGGATGAGTTATTATAATGTAACATATAAGGTGTATCTATTCATACACGAAATCTCTTAAGGGGTCATTGTACTCAGCATTATGAACAACTTTTACTATGGGACCAAACCTGAAATCGGGATAAATAAATCAACTGCTCGCTACATTTTGACGAGTTTGAGCTGATTTTTTTTCGCAGTTTCAGGTTTGGTCCTATAGTTAAAGTAAAATTTATTTAAACTATAGTAAAAGTTGTTCATAACGATTAGTACAATGACCTCTTAAGAGATTTCGTGTATGAATAGATACACCTTTTATATAGGAACTAGAAGATCGCACAAGCTCATTTTTGAGCGAATAGCACTTTTCTGGCATAAGAAATTCCTTAAAAAAATATTTTATTCTAACTTCCTTTTCATACGTGCCGGTTGCCATGTAGCCGGTGCCGGGTACCCGGCCATGTACGTTATCTTTCACAAGTACCAGTAATAATTTGCTCAGCAAGCGGTCGCCAGGTGCACACCGGATCCACCATGCGTCCGGTCGCTGCGGCCAGGACGTATGACGCACTAAGAGTTTTTGTAAAAAATTTGCCAATAAAGTTGTATTTCTTTTTTACTTTCAAGATAACATCGGAGCTCTCAAGATCGGCAGCTGTTTTTTACACCAATGTTTACCAGGATCGTTGTTAAAAATACTGACAACGTGTCATGAAAATACAAAACTAATAAAACGTGTTGGGAATAGGAAGGGTCACCCGATAAGATCCCTCTTTATCATTGTACGCACGCACTCTGGTTCCAGTCTAACAATAGGCCTTTTCCCGTGAGTGGTAATAGGTGTCATATCCTCACTAATATATAGTTTCACATACATACCTACAGTAGTGTGAGTGAGTGAGTAGTGAGTGTCCATCCCTCACGACTAAATTAATAAACATGTGGTTTATAGAGAATTTTGTGGTGTTTTTTTTTTGTAGATTTTGTGAAGCGGAATATTCGCATGAATATAACTTCGTGGAGAAGGATTATGAGGATTGAGGAGTGGGTTGACTACATTAAAATAGCCCGCATCAGTGACCATAGTAAGTGTGTGTTACAGTCAGCCCCGCTACTACGAGTACTTCACTGACTAGCTGATTGCCTTGTCAAATTTTTTCAAAATTGTCAAATGGCCGTTCTATTTAAAATAAATAAAATCAATCTGCCTAGCCTTTTACCAACTATGCTACTACTGCAGATCCATAATTGGTTCACTGCTAATAATTTAGTATTAAATGGGAAAAAGACTAAATGTATAAGATTTGCTTTACCAAATGTTAAAAGTACTGATTGTGACATAGTATTGAATAAAGAGAAACTAGAATTCGTCGATAAAACTGTTTTCCTGGGGATCACGCTCGACTCAAGGCTGCAATGGGGTCCGCATTTAACATCTCTTGCAGGACGGCTAAGTTCAGCAGCATATGCGGTGAGAAAAATCCGTCAATTCACTGATGTAGACACCGCAAGGCTGGTCTATTTCAGTTACTTTCATAGTATTATGTCTTACGGTATTTTACTATGGGGACGGGCTGCAGATATAGAGTCTATTTTTATTCTGCAGAAAAGAGCCATCAGAGCAATATATGGCCTCCGCAGGCGCGATTCTCTAAGGGAACTGTTTAAAGATATTAACATCATGACGGTACCTTGTCAATATATCTACGAAAACATCATGTACGTAAGGAAAAATCTAAATCTTTTCGGTAAAAGAGGTGAAGGACACAATTATAGGACTAGAAATAAGGACCAATTAGTTCAACTAGGTTTCAGACTGGCTAAAGTAGACTCATCCTTCATGGGGTACTGTTTAAAATGTTATAATAAAATACCTCCCCACATACTCCAGCTGAATGAAAGGAAATTTAAATCTTGTATAAAACGCACACTATGCAGCCAGGCATATTATAAGTTGGGGGATTACATCGCTGACAAAAATGCTTGGCTGAATGCTTGTCCTGCTCCACCAGGACGCATTAATTAATTGATTAGCATTCGGATATATTGTTGGACCTGCTGAAGATTAAGATGAGAGAAAACTTTCTTTGCATTGTTTAGATTCAATCTCTTAGTATTATATAATTGCATAGCACGTGTGAGCACTATGTAGCTACTATTAAGCTACCTTTTACTGGGTACGTCTTTCACTGACGAGTTTGCCCTGGCGGTTGAGAGTATGTCATGCTCACTCAAATGTCTCGCTGATGGTGGCGTGTGTGTTGGATCATTAAGTTCCCTTCAAAATGGTTGAGCTAAATGGTGCTGATCCATGCGTCATGTTCGTGAACGGGCGCCGTCAGTTGGGACTGGTCGTCTCTTAGCTGCCATGGCTTATTTTTAATTTTAATATTTAATTTAGTTGTTTTAGTTATTATCTTATTATTACGGACGCTTTTTAACGTGCACGTCTTTCTACATTGTTCTCACATGTATATTTTCAACTTGAACGATGTAACCAATATTTTGTAAAAATATTATGATTTTAAAGAGTGTCCGTGGAGTTTCTTGCCCGTTCTTCTCCATAGGGATCTACTACGCTTTGGAATGGGCAACTAGCTTCATCTTTCTGACTGACCGACCCATTGACAATTCAAAAGTGCCTGTAATTGGTTTATTTGAAATAAATGCTTTGAGTTGAGTTTGAGTTTGAGTTTGAGTATGCTGGGGTTGACTTCCAGTCTAACCGGATGCAGCAGAATACCAGTATTTTACATGGAGCGACTGCCTTTTTGACCTCCAGAACCCAGTCACTGGGTGGGTAATACGATACCTCTTGGTAAGACAGGTCGGCAGACTTTAGGGCTTCTGACTACCCGTAATGACAGTCAAAGCTCCATGAATAACAGCCGGGACTTGGTATGTAAAGATGGTCACCTATCCACGGACCAACCGCGGCAAGCGTAGCTTACCCTGAACGATCGGCCCTTGCGGCTGTTATTACTAAGCCACAAGCACCACCCAGCTGACTGCCTTGTATTTTTGTTAAGTACCGGGTATATCTTTAATCACCATTATCCTCCTTAACCAAACCCGAAATCGTGAAAAAATATCAGCTGTTCCCTACATTTATGTTCGCATAACTCGTCAAAAGTAGGGAACAGCTGTTTTTTTTTCGCGATTCTAGGTTTGGTTCCATAGTAAAAGTTATTAATAATAGGTAATGAGTACAGTCAGCGTCAAAAATATCGGGACGAACAGACTGGGTGAATCTCAACAACTAAGAAAATTAAACTTTATCTCAATTGGATAAGGTTCCTGTCAGAATAACAGTTGTTGTGTATTGTCTTTATTCAGAAACATTCCTTGTGTCATTGAGTTAATATTTCCTTCATAGTTGTTTAGATCATTTTGAACGTTTGTTCATCCCAATATTATGGACGCTGATTGTACAAGAGGATAATGGTAATTAAAATTACACCCAGTATATTGCTTTCCAGCTTTTCCATAAGCTTTTAAAAAATGTACCTTTCGCACTGATACAAGAGAAGAACCCAAACATATATCATGATTTTTCCAGTTCCTAAATGTTAAGATTCTTATTTCGATTTACAATTAATTTCATAAGCATCATCATTTAAAGTTTCAAAGTCAATCGTATTCAGACAATATAATTTTTCCCCATCATCTCTTGAACACAAAATCTTGAAACATTGTCTGAAGTAACAAAAGCAGTTGTGAACATGTTAAACCAGCTACTTTTGAACTTTCGCCCCCAGTCACGCATCGCATTTGAGCCTCACTTTGAGTACTTTGTGTGCTTTATAATTATAGAACCTACGATAGTTGCTTTTTGTGTTTTTTTTGGCAGTACTTAATCGTTCTTTAAATGCACTGTTAGGTTATTATCAAATCTGCTATACAAGGTTGATATGAGCGAGACGCATTAAATTAAACCACATATACTATAGATGCATAGTGTTAACTCGGAACTATTAAAAAAAGTTTAGAAGAAAAATAAGAAAAAACTTTTTTCGAACAAATAAAATAGCTTAATGATCTAATTATAATGTAAACATCCTTTGTAGCCATTTCCACTGACGTGCGTAACAAAACGGCAGTGTTGCGTCAAAGATTCTGTCGTTTTAAGGTGTATGACCCTAGATAACTATGCGTACCTACGCATAGTTATCTAGGGTCTTATCTACACCTTTAAACGAAAGAATTTTTAATAACATACTTAGTCAGCTGTTAGGGCAGATACTTCGTGTTTCAACAAAGAAAAAACTAAAAATAATCCTGTGACTAAACTATTGCTTCTATTTTATCTGATTTTTAGTAAAGAGGCTGAAAATGATACAAAGTGTATGTGGTTTAATTTATTGCCTCTCGCTCATATCAACCTTGTATAAATAAACATTAATTGCCGAATGTATGTAAGCGCATCACTTCAGAACGGTTGCACCTATTTGGCTAATTCTTTTTTTATCGTGTTTGTAATTGTCAGGAAAAGTTTTGTATGACAGATTTTTTTTTGAGAAATTCAACGGAACAGACGGAAATTTGGATGGTATTTTTGTATCAAAACAGACAACAAACAGCCTAAACCACTGGAGAGATAGAGACGTAAAATTCACCCGGGTGACGTCGGGCACGAACAACTGTAAGCTCCTATCAATCCGGTTGAAATTCGTTATAGAAATATGAAACGCTTTAAAAGGGGCCTCGGCCTTCTCGGCACCACTATCTATTACATGTCAGGATAACCTTGCCATTATTCATTTGGTGCAAAAGTCTATTCTCATACAGAGAAGGAAAAGCCATGTTAGCTCTTGAAATCGTTTTATTACTGAATAGAGCTGTTTTCTTTTACAGCAGGTAACCAAGACCCAACCGATACCTAGTGCGAATGCGGTGCTCTTGACCAAACCATGTCCCATATGTTGGAGTGTCCAAAGTGCCCATACACCTGCACTTCTGAGGACCTATAAAACGCCTTTGATGCCGCGATTGGCGTGCCCGTCTACTGGGCCCAACTAATTTAACATAATAAAAAGTAAAAAAAAAAAAAAAAAAAAAAAAAGAGAAGTCCCGACTGACTGACACATCAACGCCCAGCGCAAACCGTTAAACCTAGAAAGCTGAAATTTTGCACAGAAGTTTCCTTTATAATTTAGACAAGGAATAAGGAAGGATTTCCAGGTAGTACGTTCCCGTGGGATATTTTCCGCTATCACACGGGCGAAGCCGCGGGCAAAAGCTAGTTTACAATATCTTTCCTTTGCCATCGACTCGACAAGCAGACCATGAAAATGAAACGAATATTAATAACAATTAACTCATGAAGAAATGTGTGAAACCAAATTTCACAATGACACAACCCAACAAAGCACAACAAAAACAAACAAATCCACCAAAATTAACAAAACAACTTCAGAATTCCTCATCTAACCTCAATGAGTTCCTCTAATTTGAACATAGCACATACAAAACCCATACAAAGAAAATTACGAGATGATTTAGCCAGGTTACGGCAAAAAGGGGGTAACCACAGAGATAAGGGATCTTGGCTAACATACGTAGCTATGAGTACCTGCTGGGTAAACGTTACGCAATCCACTGAGGTTTCAAGTTACAAATTCACTCCTAATATGATATAGGTACGGTTTGTTGACTGGTTTGTGGTGGAAATACTTTCATTTGATGTTACATCTGGTTAAATTTAAGACGTAAAATGTGTATTTAGTTGTTGTACTTGAGTCGGTATCTTGAACGGAAAAACTTACATCAATGTCCAAAAAAACCGGCCAAGTGCGAGTCGAACTCGCGGACGAAGGGTTCCGTGCCATTATCTATAAAAACCATGTCTGTTGTATGGGAGCCCCCCTTAAAAATTTGTTTTATTTCAATTTATTTATTTATTTTTAATGTGAATATATAAATAAATATTCTGTGAACATTTCAAGCGCCTACCTGTTGCCGTTATCAATATCGAGCAAAAACGAGCAAAAAAATCACGTTAGTTGTATGGGAGCCCCCTTAAATATTTATTTTATTCTGTTTTTTAGTATTTGTTGTTATAGCGGCAACAGAAATACATCATCTGTGAAAATTTCAAATGTGTAACTGTCACAGTTCATGAGAAAACACAGACACATACGACACACACGGACAGACGGATGGACAGCGTAGTCTTAGTAATAGGGTCCTATTTTACCCTTTGGGTACGGAACCCTAAAAAGGCAATCATTCACAAGGCGATAAGTACGATATTTCACTGTATAATTTTGGGATCAGACGGAAATTTCGACATTTCAGACTGCCTTTTGTTACCGTATGAACAGGCTGCCAGCTTTTGTACAGTAAAATATCGTACAGAATAGCACCGTGTGAACGGCCGCTAAGGCCTAGCCCACACTGCAAATTTTATTCGATTTATATTCAGTGTACATATATCATATTCAGAGGAGCTTGTAGCTAAGTAATAACTGCCGCACGGGTCGATCCATCAGGTTAAGCTACGCTTGCCGGGGTTGGTCCGTGGATGGGTGACCATCTTTACATACCGAGACTCTTCCGTGCCTCGGAAAGCACGTTAAGCCGTTGGTCCCAGCTGTCATTCGTGGATCTTTGACAGTCGTTACGGGTCGTCAGAAGCCCGAAAGTCTGATAACCAGTCTTACCAAGGGGTATCTTATTACCCAGTAACTGGGTTGTGGAGGTCAGATAGGCAGTCGCTTCATATAAAATACTGGTATTCAGCTGCATCCGGTTAGACTGGAAGCCGACCCCAACATAGTTGGGAAAAGGCTACGCAGATGATTCAGTGTACGGCATTGCAACCAGCGCGAATTTTAAATCGTCAGTGCGTGTAGATACATAAGATACCATGTGTTACAGAATTGCGACAAAACTTTCGCGCTTTTTTTAAACGCAGCGCGGGCTCGGCCTAAAGGTGCGTTTAAACAAACAAGTGAATTTTTATTCTGATCTCGCTCGGTCACATTCGCGTGGTGTAAACATCAGACATCATCATAGTTCGCGCAGATTCTATGAAGTCTCAAATCTTAACCTTCTTAGACATAAAAAAAAAAATAGTCTGTTACCAAAAATTTTGCCAGTATCACAAACAACTGCTTCAAAATGTTTTCAGGACCATAAGGAAACTAGAAAATGCTGCGTAAAACAAAACAATGTTGCGTACATTTCTATAAGATCTTTTACGGCGTTCAGAACGATTCTATTACTATAAAGATTGAGTGTAGCAGATAGCTATCTCGTTCAGTGTAATGGTCATGTTTATTACCTTATTTGGACTGAGCAGTGTAATGCTTATTTAAACTTACATTTATTTCGTTAGACAACGATCATATGTGCCGACAGATAATGGTGCTTTATTTTGAGCACTCTTTCTTTATCACCTAACTAGCTTTTGCCCGCGGCTTCGCCCGCGTGGATGTCGGAAAATATCCCATGGGATATTTAGAACATAGGTATAACTGTGCAAACTCAAATCGCTACGATATACCGTTGCCGTGAATAGTGGGCTTAAAGTTCCCAGTCGGCATGATTTTTTACGACATCTTCAACAATCATCGTCATATTTCAGCCAATTTACACAAAACATTATTAAACTGAATCTCTGAACACTGAATCACTCCGTCCATTTGTGAAAACCGTATGAAAATCCGTTCTGTAGTTTTTGAGTTTATAGCGTTCAAACAGACAGACAGACGCGGGGCGCGGGGACTTTGTTTAGTTAAAATTAATTATGTCAGTCACGTTTGCAGTGTCCACTTGTTCAAAAGTTATTTGTTGTAATAATTTCGTCATAAAAACGTCGAATAAAATAAAGAGTAGGTAAATGTTACTACGAACAATGACTACATTTCCGATCCCTTAAATCTCATAAAAACAGAGATAAAATTTTAATGTTACTTGTGAATCTTAAAATCAACCCTTAGGGGACGATTTTTCCCTTCCGCCTGACGCAGGTCCTCACCGGACACGGTTGTTTCGGGAGGTTCCTGTTTCGGATAAGGCGGGAGGAAACGCCCGGGTGTCACCATTGTGTGGATCGCCCGGAGGACACGGTGGAGCATACAGTGGAGGTCTGCCCGGCATGGGCGGAGCACCGCCGTGTTCTCACGGAGGCGATCGGCGGCGGCGATCTCTCGCGTCCAAACCTGGTCCAGGCCATGGTGCGGAGCGAGAGTGCATGGGAGGCCGTCACCTCCTTCTGCGAAGCAGTAATGCTCGCGAAGGAGGAAGCGGAACGCGTGAGGGAGAGGCAACAGCCGCGCCCTCGCGCCCCTAGCCGCCGTAGGAGACGCCCTGGGCGGCGGGAATCGATCGCCGATTCCCGGCCACCGTAGGCGCGGGCTTGCGGACGACGAGTAATGGGCAGCTCGCCGTTCGGTAAGGACCAGGCCTGGGTCGACGGCGCGTTGTGTTCCACGCGCGCCTCAAAGAGATGTCAGCAGTGACGGGGTCAATTGGGCCTATGCCGCCGGGGTCGTGGGTAGTTCGAAAGAGATACCGTGGCCCTGGCACGGGCAACTGAAGGAACATGGGTGGGTTTTAGTCAGTAAAAGTCTGACACGCCCTCCCGCTCTGCCCAGAGCGGGAGAAGTCATTTGATGATTTCCCATGCACAAAAAAAAAAAAAAAAGGGATGATTTTTCAAAAACGCTGTACCACATATTTCTTCATTTCCTATCAAAAGCATAAATGTGAATTTTCCTTTACCCCCTGTTGGATTATTTTTTAAGACAAAAAGTATCCTATGTCCTTCCCCAGGATGTAGCCCTGCCAAATTTTATCAAAATCCGTGCAGTTTTATGAATTTTAAAAACATTTTTACCTCTGCAGGGGATGATTTTTCAAAAACGCTGAACCACTATATTTATTTATTTCCTACCAAAAGCATAAATTTGAATCCCTAACATACGAAATGCTGGGTTTCCCATACAAACTTTCATCCCCTATATCACCCCCTGAAGAATTTTTGAGTCAAAAAGTAGCCTATGTCCTTCCCAGGATGCCTTTTATAGCCTTGCCAAATTTTATTGAAATATGTTCAGTGGTTTAGGCGTGAAAAGGTAACAGACAGACAGACAGACCGACAGACAGAGTTACTTGCGAAGTTGTAATATTAGTATGGATAATTGTTATTTTCCTCGCTAGAGAGCTCCGATAAACGCGTGCGATCGCTGCTAATCATAAAGTGTTATAGGGCAAAGCGCGTTTTTTTTTTTTTTGAATGGCATCTCGTTGTAGACCATTGGAGGTCGAGCCTTCGGCCAGGGCTGGGCAAAGCGCGGCTTTCGACGCGCTATATAGGCAGGCGCCGCCGCCGACGGTCCCCCGGCCGGTACCGCCGCAACCGCTGTGTCCCTGCATTTTAAATCTGTAATATCTTCAAAAATATTAATTTAAATTACATGCTGTAAAAAGCCATATTGATCTATATTAAATTCACAATCTATTTAAGGTACTTCATTGGATAAGGATTAATGCTATATTGCCTAAAATCACTTCGTACTGGGTATCGTATTACCCAGTTACTGGGTTGTGGAGGTCAGATAGGCAATCGCTCCTTGTAAAATACTGGTATTCAGCTGCATCCGGTTAGACTGGAAGCCGACCCCAACCAAGTTGGGAAAAGGCTAGGCAGATTGATATTGCTTAAAATCACTTCGTAAATAAGCCCTTATTTCTCGTAAAAAGTAAAGGATAAAAAATGGTTACTGTGTGTTATCCCTAAGAGATAGACATATACCATCGCAAACTTTGAAGAACTTTTTAAGGTGTATAATACTGCAGTACATTGTTTTGATCTATCTCGTAGGGTTCAGCCAGCGTTTGCAATGTAAGCGCAAAAAAATGTGTTTATTTACGACATCACATTAGAAACCTCTAAAATTATCAGTGTTTCTCTACTATATTATGCATGTAATATACATACAAATCTTCCTCTTGAATTACTCTATCTATTAAAAAAACCGCATCAAAATCCGTTCCGTAGTTTTAAAGATTTAAGCATACATAGGGACAGACAGACAGCGGGAAGTGACTTTGTTTTATACTATGTAGTGATAGTGATAGTGATGGAGAGGAACACGTTGGTAGTAACACTTTAACCTTGAGCTGACTTAGCGTAGTTCAAAGGTCAATCAATTTGCCTAGCTTTTTCCCAACTATGTTCTGGTCGGCTTCCAGTCTAACCGGATGCAGCTGAATACCAGTATTTTACATGGAACGACTGCCTATCTGACCTCCGCAACCCAGTAACTAGGTAATTCGATACCCCTTGGTAAGACTGGTTGTCAGACTTTCGGGCTTCTGACGACCCGTACCGACTGTCAAAGGTCCACGAATGACAGCCAGGACCAACGTCTTAACGTGCTTTTCGAGGCACGATGGAGTCTCGGTATGTAAAGATGGTCACCCATCCACGGACCAACCCCGGCAAGCGTAGCTTAACCTGATGGATCAACCCGTGCGGCTGTTATTACTTAGCCACGAGCTCCGTTCAAAGGCGCCATCGTTTATCTGCGGAAAAGCCGAACTTTTCCGAATTAAATGTGGGAGTGACGGAATTAGTGCGTCAATCTACAGAGTGTAAGTGTAAACACTGTCATCCTTTTAAGAGGTCATTGTACTCATCATTATGAACAACTTTTACTACGGGAGCAAACCTGAAATCGCGAAAAAAAAAATCTGTTGTTCCCTACATTCTGACGAGTTATGCAAACGGTACAGCTGATTTTTTTCGCGATTTAAGGTTTGGTCCCATAGTTAAAGTTGTCCATAATGATGAGTACAATGACCCATTAAAAGGATGACAGTGTTTACACTTACACTCTGTGTAAAATTTAGGTGGGAATATAAATCAATTTCTATTGGTCGATAGTCACATTTTATTCGCTTTATTTCGGTTTTTCCGAAGATGAACGAAGGAAGCTTTGATCGTTATCGTACTGTACGGAGTTTTAATAATATTCGAGAGCATATTTTATTGGTTTTATTCACATGCGGTCAACTGCACCCGTGAATGTAACTTGATGTGTCTTCTATATGGATCTGGTACGCTTGCACAAAACACATTTCCGCGCAAGTGTCTTTCGCGCAAGTGTCCTGCTACCTGCTATTAATATGGCACTTGAAATTTTAGACAAGTTCGTTGTGGTGGAGCGTTACCTCTGTCACTTTCACCTGTGTGACAGTCACCTTCTGGGTACTTTAGACAACAAACCCCGACACAAAGGTGACCGACAGTGGGTGATAAGGAGCGTGGGTAGACCAATGCAACGCATTTAACATCTCTTGCAGGACGGCTAAGTTCAGCAGCATATGCGGTGAGAAAAATCCGTCAATTCACTGATGTAGACACCGCAAGGATGGTCTATTTCAGTTACTTTCATAGTATTATGTCTTACGGTATTTTACTATGGGGACGGGCTGCAGACATAGAGTCTATTTTTATTCTGCAGAAAAGAGCCATCAGAGCAATATATGGCCTCCGCAGGCGCGATTCTCTAAGGGAACTGTTTAAAGATATTAACATCATGACGGTACCTTGTCAATATATCTACGAAAACATCATGTACGTAAGGAAAAATCTAAATCTTTTCGGTAAAAGAGGTGAAGGGCACAATTATAGGACTAGAAATAGGGACCAATTAGTTCAACCAGGTTTCAGACTGGCTAAAGTAGACTCATCCTTCATGGGGTACTGTTTAAAATGTTATAATAAAATACCTCCCCACATACTCCAGCTGAATGAAAGGAAATTTAAATCTTGTATAAAACGCACACTATGCAGCCAGGCATATTATAAGTTGGGGGATTACATCGCTGACAAAAATGCTTGGCTGAATGCTTGTCCTGCTCCACAAGGACGCATTAATTAATTGATTAGCATTCGGATATATTGTTGGACCTGCTGAAGATTAAGATGAGAGAAAACTTTCTTTGCATTGTTTAGATTCAATCTCTTAGTATTATATAATTGCATAGCACGTGTGAGCACTATGTAGCTACTATTAAGCTACCTTTTACTGGGTACGTCTTTCACTGACTTGAGTGTGCCCTGGCGGTTGAGAGTATGTCATGCTCACTCAAATGTCTCGCTGATGGTGGCGTGTGTGTTGGATCATTAAGTTCCCTTCAAAATGGTTGAGCTAAATGGTGCTGATCCATGCGTCATGTTCGTGAACGGGCGCCGTCAGTTGGGACTGGTCGTCTCTTAGCTGCCATGGCTTATTTTTAATTTTAATATTTAATTTAGTTGTTTTAGTTATTATCTTTTTATTACGGACGCTTTTTAACGTGCACGTCTTTCTACATTGTTCTCACATGTATATTTTCAACTTGAACGATGTAACCAATATTTTGTAAAAATATTATGATTTAAAAGAGTGTCCGTGGAGTTTCTTGCCCGTTCTTCTCCATAGGGATCTACTACGCTTTGGAATGGGCAACTAGCTTCATCTTTCTGACTGACCGACCCATTGACAATTCAAAAGTGCCTGTAATTGGTTTATTTGAAATAAATGCTTTGAGTTTGAGTTTGAGTTTGAATGGCGGGTCGATGGTATTATTACTCCTGTCGAGAAATCGTGGACAAAGTTGGCGGGAAATAGGGAACAATGACATAAAAGGTCCCTTGCCCAAAGGGCTTATTATGTCTTCAGTGGGTGGACAAAGGCTGTGGATTATAGCGATGGAAATATAAGTAAGGAAACTTTTAAATATACAGGGTGTACCTCTTAAGGGGTCTTTGCACTTATCATTATGAACAACTTTTACTATGGGACCAAACCTAAAATCACGAAAAAAAATCTGCTGTTCCCTACATTTTGACGAGTTATGCAAATATAAATTAATGTAGGGAACAGCTGATGATTTTTTCGCGATTTCAGGTTCGGTCACATAGTAAAAATTGTTCATAATGATAAGTACAAGGACTCTTTAAAAGTTTAACGGTAATTAAAATTACACCTGTATTTTGGTCCTTTTAATAATTCAGTCAACCTTAATACGAACAAAATTAATTGTCAACTGTTTTCACTTAATACAGAGATCACTATGTCATATAATTTTATCTAAGACAACAATATTTTTTCGGAAAATATTAAAATCCTTCCTCCTATCCTCCTTCCTTTCTTCTTCCTTCTATTCTCTCCTTCTCAATAGTTCAACACATACCTACATCTTAGCTTTTTTTCATACACTTCTTACTCAACAAACACCCCATAGACACGCACACACCACACACGCACACTTCATGATTGTAATTTTTATTCTATGTATTCAAAAACTGTGCCTTTTGATATTCTATGTCGCTACATTTTAAATTAACCAACGTCATACATATAGGGGACCTATGTTTAAGACTTCTATTTATTTATTTTCTATTCTATTACTCTAAATATGTCATGTCTGTAACAAAGCTGTCACTTTTTGAAATAAAGAAAGAATTTATTTTTATTTTTACTTCTAAATGGATTATTGTGCACATATAGACGCTCAATTAATTAAAAAACATAATACCTTAAGCTGATATGACACGAGCATGCAACCGAGTTTCGTGAATATCTCTCCCAAGAGCGATGTTAAGAGATTACTAATACGAGGTCTACAGCCACTGAAAGCTTGCAGTATATTATCTAATATATTCTACACTCTAAGTGGTTGTTCAATAAATAATTACATGGATATGTGCATTACCCTAAAGTTTCGCAAAACTCGCCTTTATGGAAATACTAGCCACGGTTTCACTCGCATTCTTGGAAAAATACTTCTAAAACCCGGATAAAAAGTATACAATATTTTGATGCAGTTTATAGTCTTTTTATCCAAATCCATTCAGCCGTTAAGGAGTGAGTGACAAACATATAAACTTTTACATTTAAAACGTTCTAGTAGAAATTTTAATGCTACTTCCGTGTCTCGCCGACGACAATGGGCTTTGTATAATTAAGTGCGAACTCATTAACGTAATTATAACGAGTTCACAAATTAAAAAAGATGGGACTTTGTGTCATTTTGGTTATAAAAGTTAAACAGACAATGAACTTGAAAGGGGACGTTGACCTTTACCCTTCCGAAAATGATCCGACCCTTATACTCGTAGTTAGGTAAAGAAATAAATACCTTTATATTATACCCGAATATGAGAGAATAACAAAACTAATCCTTTAAGCACTCTAAGCTGTTAAAGAAACCTTAACGTACTTTACAACTTAAACTTAGATTGCGCTTCATAAATGTATAAGTTACTGCGTTCGCGATTTAGTTTCCAAACATGTTAATCAAATATGTGTTTTTGCAAAAAACACTTTTATACCCACACTTACATTTCAGTTTGCGCTACAACTTCAAACGTTTTATGACTTTTTCAATAGTTATTAATAATAATTACTAGTCATTCTGAAATCTACTTAATTTACACTATCATACAGTTATCATTTATTTATATAATTGCTAGACCAAAATGACAGCTGCGGTCGACCTTTTTTTTTTTGTAATTTTGATATTTTTGTCATGTTATGTTATGTCATTTTAGTCTAGCAAATTAAAAATCAGAGTTTAAGTGGAACTAACATTAATTGGAAACAAGGATTTGCCTTAATAAAGGACGATTTATTACTAGTTCATATACTATGCATCGTGCAATCACTGGCTTATAACAATCTTATTACCGACTCCTGTAAACCAGGGTTTGCTAAAGTCATGATTAAAGATCCTTGAAAAGACCCTCAAGTCTCAGGGGTATGATTTAACTGTCTACGCTACCAAATTAATCAGATAAGGAAACAGGAAAATGGAAAAGGAATTCTATGACCTTCCCTGTTCAGTCAGCCCGTATTATCATCCAAGTTTATACGTCGAATCAAGTTTATTTTCTCGTCTACAACAAAACTTATTTTTCATCTGCTATTTTTGGAACCGAACGTGCAAGTTTCTGGAACGCTTAAGAGCAATAATCGCATGCCATATAAAGCACGTTCAATTTTATTGGCATTCAAGAATTGCATGCAAGTGATTACACACGTGCAATTTCCATAAAATGGCATTCAATAATGGAATGCAAGTTTTGCCATTTAATAAAATTGCATGCGGCTTACACCAATGCAATAAAATTGTAAGGCGATTATTGCATGCAAGTTTTACCTCGTCTAAACACAGAGTTGCACGTCCTTGTACATTTGATTGCCCGTATTTGCACTGCCAAATATTTCATTCAATTTTATTGAACGTCTTGTTTCGTTCACTCAAGTTTGAATGATAGAAAATTTTCATGCCAGAATAGGGATGATGACTAAGATATTTTTTTGCCCGTCATTTAGATTATTAAAAAAATATTAGACACGTATTTTTAATAATTTTTTTACCTAATCAAAAGATTACGGCGATACATTGAGTTAAAATATGGCATGACGTCACGTAACCGGTATCGTGCAACAATATTGAAAGTGTTGTTTAGATCCAGTTAATTGCCCTTCAATTTTATGGTATGCCACCGGCAATAAACTTGCACAATTTAAATAGAGCTATAATCTAGGCTTAGTTTCCAAGTCCCAAATACGTGTATACAGTAGCTTACAAAATGTTCAAATGTAACTTAATATATTCAACATTTTTATTATGATGGGCTTATGTAAACTAAGACCTTTCAGACTTCTTAACATCATTCTTGTATAAATACTTTTAGGCACGTTTGCAGAAATATTCACTTCAATTTAGTCATTATTTGGCTGTACACAATGGTCTACTTTGGCATAATATTACGACTAGCTGAAACTCTATTGAGTTGCAAAACATATATGATAAGAAAACAAAATTGTCGGTGTGCATTTAAATGGATTCGAAAAAGAGGCTGTATGAATAACAAAGATAGGCCGTACAATTCTGCATACTCAAACTAATGTCTAATTTTCACTTTGCCCTTGAAGAAGCGTAGACATATTGCAATTATTCAATTTAACACAGAAATACATCGAAACCATTACTCGTACAAACAAATAATGTATCTAATAAAAACGCATGGGAAATAAGCAGAAATAAATCTTAGTAGAAATGCAATAACACCCAATCCCAAAAATAACAGGTACAGAAGGTCAGCTCCATATTACGAGCGAAAATAGACGCATGCACATGTCATAATATGACGTTACTATGTTTAATATGAGGAGTATAGAGATGAACCATTATAAAACTAAACGCCCCTCCACAAAACGTCATTATTTCAATGTGTGAGAAGAAATACTTATTGCAACACTTTACTTGTGTGCGTGCGGTTGTACACGTAATGAAAATAAATATCACTGTCATTTTGACAGTGATGCAAGATCAGAGTATAAAATAATTGTGAAAGGACTGTAACGAGTGTCCCTTGACGGTCTATACGTGACACTTCACATAGAAAAATGTCACTTTTGGACTGACGCTTGGACACTATATACCACCACAAGGTAATTTTGACGCGGGGCCAAAAATTTAAGTAACGCCGCCATTTTGTTTTTACAATAAATTTCAAGTGATATTTCACAAAACAATTGCACAAATGTTTTCCAACAACCCCAACGTCATCCGAGCGCCAAAAGATCCTTGTAGCAGTATAAAAGCTCCCGCAAACAGGCGCGACGCAACTCTAATAGAACAATTCCTATGGAAACTTCACGGAAATTGTTCGCGTCGCACCTTTCTCGCCTTGACTCGCTACTAATACAAATGTAAATCAGCTAAAACCGAATGCCAGTTGCGTGTGCGTAGACGCGTGTCTTGTGCGCGTGTGATTTCACTCGTTGTATAGATCTGACCTTCTGCACCCTTGTATTCTGTGACCTAGTGCGGGCACTCGATCTCATTTGAGAAACATTTTTACGACTTCACGAGTTTTCGGGCAAAATTATTATCTCGTATTTACTGTGTGAATTGTACGGTTAGTGTATATTCGTTTTATGATGCCCATGATGCCTGAAATGCCCAGTGGATGGAAAAAAGGGCAGTTTTATGGGCAAACACTTTCGGCCACCGGATGGCTCGCGAGGTTTTATTACGGGAATCGTAAATTCCAGTGGGCACTGGAGTTTATTTCTTGATTTGTTGTTGATTTGAACAGCGCATTGTATCGTATAAATAATTTTGTTGTCAGATAATAATTAGATTTTCGTGATTTAAGAAAAAAAAAAACCTCATTAAAAGGCCCTCCATTAAATTATCAATTTCCTTTTTTCGCTTTTCGAGATTAAATTGCAAACCTTACGATTATGTTACGCACGATTTCCCAACTATTGTCGAGTATTCGTGTTAAAATTATGTGTAATTTGTGTACCTACTTATTTATTGTATTTTTTTATTTATAGTTAATATTGTTATTCAAACTCAAACTCAAACTCAAAGCATTTATTTCAAATAAACCAATTACAGGCACTTTTGAATTGTCAATGGGTCGGTCAGTCAGAAAGATGAAGCTAGTTGCCCATTCCAAAGCGTAGTAGATCCCTATGGAGAAGAACGGGCAAGAAACTCCACGGACACTCTTTTAAATCATAATATTTTTACAAAATATTGGTTACATCGTTCAAGTTGAAAATATACATGTGATAACAATGTAGAAAGACGTGCACGTTAAAAAGCGTCCGTAATAAAAAGATAATAACTAAAACAACTAAATTAAATATTAAAATTATTATGCACTTGGCTGGTATGTTGGCTTGTGTTAATTGGTTGAACAGTGTAACGATTGCAGATAGACCAATCTATAAAATAAAAAGAGAAGTCCTGACTGACTGACTAATTGACTGACTCATCAACGCCCAGCCCAAACCCTTGGACCTAGAAAGCTGAAATGTTGCACAGAGGTTCCCTTTATAATTTAGACAAGAAAAATAAGGACGGAACTCCCGATAGTACCGTTCCCGTGGGATATATTCCGACATCCACGCGGGCGAAGCCGCGGGCAAAAGCTAATAAATAAATTATAATTTAATTTAGTTAATACACAATTTACAGTTATAAAGATGCACGCGCCTACGAAAGCCAAACTGTAGTGCTATTCTGTAAACATCTCACCGTGATAACTCAGGTGAAGTGAGCGTGAAGTGAGCCATCAGTCCACCTGATGCTAGGCGTTGACAGTATTGACAGCTCACTTTACGATCACTT
The DNA here is from genome assembly GCA_946251885.1 of Cosmia pyralina. Classification (NCBI taxonomy): domain Eukaryota; kingdom Metazoa; phylum Arthropoda; class Insecta; order Lepidoptera; family Noctuidae; genus Cosmia; species Cosmia pyralina. The sequence continues at coordinate 12,973,103 of OX276364.1, forward strand.
CACTCATGTTTTCACGGTGAGATATTGGCAGAATAGCAGTACAGACCCCAATGTAGTTGGGAAAAAGTAAGGAGTACATGACTGGCTCCTACGAAAAAGGAACAAACTATTCTAAATCACCCACACACACTACACACTTTGATATGCGCAGATAATGCTAGCATGTCATACTGTTTGTTTCTGATGCCTATTATTAATAAGGTTACCTACTAAATTGTAAATCCATAATTGGCTGTAAGATTACTTTATTTATTTTAAGAAAATTGTTATTGAGCTGTGGAGGAGCTCGTGGCTAAGTAATAACAGCCGCACGGGTTGATCCATCAGGTTAAGCTACGCTTGCCGGGGATCCTCAGTGGATGGGTGACCATCTTTACATACTATAAAGCATAATAAATATACAACATACATATAAAGCACGTTAAGCCGTTGGTCCCGGCTGTCATTCGTGGATCTTTGACAGTCGTTACGGGTCGTCAGAATCCCGAAAGTCTGACAACCAGTCTTACCAAGGGGTATCGTATTACCCAGTTACTGGGTTGTGGAGGTCAGATAGGCAGTCGCTCCATGTAAAATACTGGTATTCAGCTGCATCCGGTTAGACTGGAAGCCGACCCCGACATAGTTGGGAAAAGGCTAGGCAGATTGATTGTTATTGAGCTGTGGATTTTGTGAATGAATAAATAAATAAATCATCATTGCCACTTCCCACGAACTGAACAAGAACAATACATTCTATATATAGCATACATTCTATCGTGAACGTGATCTTCACTACCTTCGTCTGACATAGATTCTTCATACTACAGTAGTGCTATTCTGTAAATATCTCACCGTGAAAACATGAGCGAAGTGATCTTAAAGTGAGCTGTCAATAGTGGTCAACCCCTAGCATCAGGTGGCATGACGGCTCACTTCACGCTCACTTCACCTGAGTTATCACGGTGAGATGTTTACAGAATAGCACTACAGAACGTAATTGCTTCGGGTCGGCTTTGTTGTTCAACAAATTCTGGTGAATCGAATGTGCTGACGTGAACAAGACGTGTGTAGCACGCCTTACTTCTTTGTCAGGCACTTACCTTTACGTCGAAACTTGACAGCAAGTCGGAAATAGAACAAATATTGACGTGACATGACGTTATGTGAATAAAAATAAACCAGTCAAGAGCGAGTCGTTCGAGGGTTCCGTACCATCATTAATATGTAATTGTTGTTGATGATTTCTGAAAAACTGTGGTATTTAGAGACATTGTTTTATTTTTCCTGTAATCTATACATAAACTTCTGTCAAATAGAATAATTTCAGATTTTTCTTTATGCAAACTTCCGAGATAAGGGGGGAAACGGTATTTTTTTTAACATTTCTCATCAAAAGTCGAAAACTGTGCGGCCTAAAAAAAAGAAAAAAAAAATTGAGAATGTGCAAACAGCGTTCTTTTATATGATACCCCACATGCCCTAGCAGTCCCACTTTGAATTTTCAAGACCCCCTTTCAGTCCCTGTTGCGAAAACAACATAATATATTTTTATTTATTTCTTATTTGCAAGATAGTTGGGCAAACGTCACCTAAAACTGTTCCAAATTTCGAGTTGATATCATTAGTAGTTCTTGAGATACCCAGCTGTGACAGACGGACAGACAGACAGACTGAGTCACACCATAAGGGTTCCTTTTTACCATTTTGGTACGGAACCCTAACAATAGAGAGGTTTTTTTTTCAGTTTTCACCCTTTTCAAGGTGGGTATCTAAAGTGATGGTTCGAATTGGATTATGTTTCTTGGTTTTACTCGTAAGTGCCCTTCTGCTCGTCGGCGTAAATAATTGTGTTCGCAAGTTCCACATTATCATTATACCAGCCTTTAATTTTTTCACTGCGGAACACATACTCCGTCTCCTACATAGAGACGAAGATACGTAACGAGAAGCCTTTATATAATCAAAGCTTTTACCACGCTAGCATATCAGTAAGTCCACCATTACTGTAATCGGCTACTTAATAATTTCATGCACTAGCTTGACAGATGATGCCGGTGACAGATGACATTTTGTTTGAAAACACGCTCGCTTTCATCGTAACCTTAAAATCAGACATTATTTTGGATGTTGAACAAATCTCAGCTGTTTTAATTTAATTTCAATCGAAAGTAGTATTTATTTATAACCTAAATTTTACGAGGCTGTTGGTGTATGGACCAAATCTTAAATTATAATTCTTTGTTTTTTTTTTTTTTTTGAAAACTTAAAGCAATTAAACTAAAAGAAAAAAATGCCCACGACATACTTCCGACATACTTACGACTACTCTTGGTTTTTGCCGCCAAAAACCAAGAGAATAAAGACATTAAAGATGTCAACATCAAACAAACAAACAAAATAAATAAAGAGCCAAAACCTTAACATTCCTCGAGGTATAAAATCAAGAGCCAATATTTATAGGCACAAGCAAAATCTCTCTAAGTGCCGCGAGCTTGACAAAGGGAAACCTAAAAAATTGTTATCCTTTACCATTTGCCGATCGTCAAATACACAAAGGGTGTCAGAGCAAGCACAACTGGTAACGTTAGGGGTTGGGTACAAGGCTGGCTTTTCGCCTTTCAACAAAATATAGCTTTAAATGTTTTTCAAGTCGTGTCGTGCATTTGTGTATTAAAAGAGAGGGATAAAATGATCTCTATGTTTATGTAGGTAAAGGTAATGCTTGATGGTAGTACTTATACAAGGTGTAACATAAATAACGCACAATCTCTTAAAGGGTCATTATACTCATCATTATGAACAACTTTTACTACGGGACCAAAATGAAATCGCGAAAAAAAAATCAGCTGTTCAGTACATTTATCAACATCAAACTCGTCAAAATGTAGGGAGCAGCTGATTTTTTCTTTCGCGATTTCATGTTTGGTCCCGTAGTAAAAGTTGTTCATAATGATGAGTACAATGACCCCTTAAGAGGCCAGCCCCGGTAACAAACTTATAATACCAGCCTCACTATGATTAATTTTATCGAGGGAAAAAATTAAAACTAGTAGTTCTGCGAACGGTAGACCTCGCGAGCACAATTTTTTTGCAACAATTAATATAAACTAGTACAACTAAAGTTATTTAGAACAGGATTACCTTTTTATGGTTCCGTACCCAAAAAGGAAAAAACGGAACCCTTATAGGATCACTCGTGTGTCTGTCTGTCCGTCTGTCACAGCCAATTTGCTACGAATCTAATGGATCTAAGTTGAAATTTGGTACACATTGAACTTCAACTTCAACTTCGAATTACGGTAAAAAAGCAATATTGTTTGAGGGAGGTTATTTAAGTTCTTATGAGAATAAAATTCTTCTTTAAACCTAACTTCTGTGACCCAAACACGGACGGGTAAAGTAAATAAATGAATTGTGAATATGGGGATCACTTTTGGGGGGCAAATAAGAAAAATTACAATTTTATTGTGTAAATAAGTAGAATTTTCTGAAACATTAAGATTTTTTTACTTAAAAACTAGTCGTTTGCGCAGTGTAATATTTTGCGAAAGTGTTTTACTCGAAGACATCAACATGCTATAAAATGTTGAAGCCTCGATTAAGCGGCTTACCAACTGCAGTGGAGCCAAGACTCACACTGTATGCGACCGAATGTTCGGCTTATCTGCTTCACAATAACAGTTCTTCTGTCAGTCCAGTGAGTTTCTGATTCTGATATGAAACGATTATGATAAAGCATAAAGCATTATTATTGACGATTAATATGTTCGGATATAATAGCTGTTGACGGATTTAGTTCCTATTGTTGTAATTACCAAATAGACGACAGATTGTGTTGCTGCTTGACTGCACAAAAGGTGTCAGTGACATCCTTCCCATCGTCTTGACATAATTCCCATTAATTACATAATACCTGAGAGTAATAGCTATTTCATTTGATTAGTATTAGGGAACTTCTAAGAACGCCTTCACACCAAGTATGCGATCGGCCGCCTTTTTTTTTTTGTGAATGGGAAATCAACAAATGACTTCTCCCGCTCTGGGCAGAGCGGGAGGGCGTGTCAGACTTTTACTGACTAAAACCCACCCGTGTTCCTTCAGTTGCCCGTGCCAGGGCCACGGTATCTCTTTCGAACAACCCGCGACCCCGGCGGCATCGGCCCAATTGACCCCGTCACTGCTGACATCTCTTTGAGGCGCGCGTGAAACACAACGCGCCATCGACCCAGACCTGGTCCTTACCGGACAATTAGCTGCCCATTACTCGTCGTCCGCAAGCCCGCGCCTACGGTGGCCGGGAATCGGCGATCGATTCCCGCCGCCCAGGGCATCTCCTACGGTGGCTAGGGGCACGAGGGCGCGGCTGTTGCCTCTCCCTCACGCGTCCCGCTTCCTCCTTCGCGAGCATTACTGCTTCGCAGAAGGAGGTGACGGCCTCCCATGCACTCTCGCTCCGCACCATGGCCTGGACCAGGTTTGGACGCGAGAGATCGCCGCCGCCGATCGCCTCCGTGACAACACGGCGGTGCTCCGCCCAAGCCGGGCAGACCTCCACTGTATGCTCCACCGTGTCGTCCGGGTGATCCACACAATGGTGACACCCGGGCGTTTCTTCCCGCCTTATCCGAAACAGGAACCTCCCGAAACAACCGTGTCCGGTGAGGACCTGCGTCAGGCGGAAGGTGAGGACGCCGTGGCGCCTCTCCAACCATTCCTCAAAGAGGGGACTTATCGCCGCAATTGTGGCGTGCCTAGCGCTGGGTTGCGACAATCGCACTCTCCATGTCGCCACCGCCTGATTGTGATATTTTTTTTTTGGCGAAAAAATTTCAAGTTAATCGTGTTTCGGTTTTAGTACAGCAGTAGACAGTAATATAATCAAATAACACTTAGGGAAAATCCAAATGATTAAACCATTATATTTATAGGAATTTTAAAAACACAAAATTATCTAACCTATATATACTGCTATGAGAATAGTTCGTGCCGTTCGGGGCTGACCGTCCAGGATGTATTTCCTCTTGTGGGGGTATTTTAAATCATCCCAGTATACTACAGTATACCTACTCGTATTACGACCTACCATGTGGCCAAGTCTTTCCTTGTTTTAATAACTAGCAACACGTGTTATAGTGCAACACTGATGTGATGACGTAAAGGAAACATGACGTTTGGGCACCACGCTTGATTTCAAAGCCCTTTGTTCATTGCCTTTGTCCCTGTACAAAAAAAGGAAGTTTTCTCAATTCGGTATACCTATAAAGTAAAAATGCCCTACGCTGATTCCAAAACTATTTCAAGTTTTCATCACATGAAACCACTTGACTTTCATTTGACGTCCAAATGACGTTAAAAAGTAGCCAAATTGGGACTGCTTCCAGTGCCTCCCAAAAAATTCGGTCTTTGAATTGATTCAAATCAAACGTTGCCACACAAAAATAGAAATCCCGAAGCCTAAACGATATAATCGTTAATCAATATAACGACAGAAAATCCATTCTCTATAAAAAATAATATAATCATTATAAAATCAATCATTCTTTAGTAGTTACAACTATTTTGTAACTACTAAAGGTGTTGGTAACTTGCAAATATAACTACTACTTATTTGTTGCCCTGACTTGAATGTGCCTTGGCGGTTGAGAGTATGTCATGCACACTCAAATGTCTCGCTGGTGGTGGCGTGTGTGTTGGATCAATGTTTGAGCCAATTGGTGCTGATCCATGCGTCATGCTCGTGAACGGGCACCGTCAGTTGGGACTGATCGTCTCGTAGCTGCCACGGCTTATTTTTAATTTTTAATTTAGTTGTTTTAGTTTTTATCTTTTATTACGGACGCTTTTTAACGTGCACGTCTTTCTGCATTGTTCTCACATGTATATTTTCAACATGAACGATGTAACCAATATTTTGTAAAAGTATTTTGATTTAAAAGAGTGTCCGTGGAGTTTCTTGCCCGTTCTTCTCCATAGGGACCTACTACGTTTTGGAATGGGCAACTAGCTTCATCTTTCTTTTATTTGAAATAAATGTTTTGAGTTTGAGATTGAGTCTTGGTTTGTTATTATTTGAAATAATTAATTTACCTCACGGTGGATAGTAGATACCTAGGTACCTAGATGCTATCCGTCTTCACTCGACAATTCTACTTTACTATATAAAAGATAGCTTGATCTCTGCGACATATGTCAAACTGACATTCCTAGGGTTGTCAGGATATAAAAAATTGTCGATAGAAATTACCGACGTTTCTTACTATTATCGATGCTAATGTAACATATAATTGGGTTTAATTTAATTACAAACGTTACTATATTAAACGAATATTTTAATATAAAATACATTTATTCTCTTAAAGGAGTACACCCCAAATGTTACATGAGTAGTTGAGAAATTGGATTTTATTTACTCACTATTATTTTAGATCAAATAAGTACAAATGTAAATAATGTTGCGATATTAAAATATACAATAAAATTAAAAGATAAATTAATTTTAAATTAGTTTATAGTCTGTGGTCACGATGATTCATCGCCCATCACTAATTAGGTCGGCTGCCCATAAAGTATGACATTGACAGGTACTGTCTGTACTATTATGAAATTCAGGACTTCATAGGCGTGTTTTTACTAACAGCTGTCACAGAGATCAAGCTATCTTTTATGAAGTATATAACTCGCTTAATTTCTAACGACTAGTAAGAACAGATTAGTAATCCAAAATTAGTAACTATAAAATCGATTAACCGTAATCGAGTTACTAAACTCGCTACAAAATAATAGGTCCCTTTTGACAGCCCATATCGTTTCATATGCCAAAGAGAGACAAACATAGCGGGACAAAGAGGGACACCCTCATGTCAAAACGGGCCTCTATATTGACCAAAATTTAATTTCATAATTGATTATCAGTTCAAAAGACATAAATGTTCGATTATGTCGCTCATTCCCACCCCTAATTTCATTTGTCCAACTGTCAAGTGTCATGCTTGAAATTTCTGATGTCAAGCAAAAAATGTCAAATTTAGGATTTTCGTGGCAAAGAACGTACCGTCTTCAGCCTACTTTCGAAGTAGAATTTAGATAATTGATTTAAAATTAAATTAATGACTGCTTGAAAAACCAAATTATTGAAATAAGTTGCTTATAATAACTGAATATATAAATTAAAAATATAAAAAAATACCTGAAAAACTTTGTATACTTACCGAATTCATCTGTATGTTTTTATGCACTGATTTGGCTAATAATGGCTTTTTGTTTTATTGGTACATTTTGAAATTAAGTTGAATTAGAACTCCTAAAAATACCACAAAATACGTTAAAAAACATTTTCTTTCTTTTCAACTATAAATAAAATTGTACTGTGTATGCAGAACAAAAAAAAATACAAAAGGAAAAGCCAACTGTTTTTATGTTCACAACAGAAAAAAAAATGCAAAAAAATAAATCTCTAAGCTAAAAAGATTTCTCACGGGTAGCACGCAGTTATAGCAACGAAAAATTGCTGACGTGGTTTGGGGGTGTATTCTGTCATCGACATAAAATACAGGTGAGACTTTGAAACTATTATAATGTCATTGTTTTCTACTTGGTACGAATGAAATAGGATTACAGGACTGACACTTGCCAGCGATTTCGCCTGCGATCTAGGATGAAAGTATGTCTATGCCGATGTCCTTCTCCATGTCTCCGTCGCCGGGGTCTGGACGATCGGTTCAGTAGTTTAGACGTGAAAAGATAACAGACAGACATGCAGATACGAGTTACTTTCGCATTTATAATAATACCACAGTCTATACATCATACAGTCGTCCGACGAAGCCCGAGCTGCTTACCAAGATCGGCGAACTACATAAGCAACTCGGGCTCACGTCGGACGACTGTATCATGTAGTAGACAGTGATAATATTATGAATTGAAATACTCTCCACTGTAGATTGGAAATTATTATTACACTATAGATTATAAGTAGGTATTACATACACTGTGCATTACACTTAAATACTACACACACATATTTAATTAATTTATAATAAACTTCATAAAAGCTGGAAGCAGTTTAGTGATGTAGCGTTCAAAAAAAAGTTATTAATTTTCTACCAGATAAAGCTTATTATAATTTGAATGAGTTTTTAGATGAGAGATTTAGATTGTTTTACTAATTTATTATTTTTAATGTTCTATTACATCATGATATTTTTAAATAATTTGAAAAAAATTCTATTGTGTCTGCTAATTAGCGCGCGACGAGTTAAGACAAACGTGATGATCAGTCTGTTTTTATTATCTTTACTTTTAACATCTCTTCATAATCATTTATTTGCTTTGAACGTAGGTACATAAAATAAGGCTGTTTACAAAGTTGTGATCCCTGTGCAATCTACCATATGGCATGCAAACATTGAAAAGAAAATTTATAAAAAAAACACGTCAGTAAATTAAAATACTCAAAATAATAAAATTCAATAGAAAAATTATAGAATTGAAGCGAGCATTATAACAATAACTTTTGCATGCTGACAATTGTATTTTATGTATTGTACTCATGTTTGGGCAAATAAATAACTATCTTATCTTATCGACACCGCATGAATCTATTATTATGACTATGATTATCCAATCCAAACGTCTGTGTAGAGGTATGGAAGATTCTAAATAAAGATTACACGAATAGTAGTGGCAAAGTGCTTTTAACCCAATTTTACCGGTAATTACTTGGACTTTTTTGAAATTTAGAAACGAAGCAAAGTGCCTTGATAATTTTTGCGCACATATTTTACTCGATTCCTTTTCTAAACTTCCACTTCTCTTGCTGGCACCTTGGTTACCATTTCACCACTGAATCCATACTATTCACCGTCGTTACATATCGAATACTTTTAAAATAACTATCATCAAAGGCAGAGCTTTTACCGGATGTCATGGCGGGACCGCATGTGGCTATGGGCGGCGGCTTCCCCTCTCCCGGTTCAAAAGCTGTCCACGTGTGACGTCAGACTACACTATTTGTAGCTTGCAGTAAATTATATTTTTGAAAGAAGAATACGGATGGATAGAATGTTTTTTACTACGGTAAAGCAACCATCCATATTATACTTACCTATCCTTATAGCTGTATAACGTTGGTTTGTATCATTAATTCCAAATTCGGTAGCCGAAATGTGTTTTTGAATTTTATAAGAATTAAAGTAGGTATTTCATAAGTATTAAGTAATATGTATTGGAAGTTTTAGGATATCTAACCTTTGGATTGAAGGCTTAACAAAACACACTCTCAGTTATGTAGGACTTAGATTGCGTACGTCAATATTGTCACGTCTACACATCACTAGAGCTTGTTGAATACACTTTTTTTTTTTAATTTTACCAGATCTGGATCAAAGTCATTAAAAAAAACGCTTCTCAAAAATTATCTGTCCAACCAAATGTGGTTTTAACTGTGTGTCATGGCGGCTCGCAAAAAGCACGTACAGTATAATGAGCGAATTTTAATTAAGCTTCAATAATGGAAAGAAGGAATATGTCAATAATATGTTAATTATTCCGCTGTTATTTATTGTATCCGTATGTATACCTTAGTTACATTTTACCGACATATTCTGTTCGGAATTATGTTACCTAGCTTCTGCCCGCGACTTCCGTTCGCGTGGAAGTCAACTATACCATAAAACATATCTTATAGCACTCGGCAATAACTTTAGGTATGAAACAAACAAACAATTTTACCTCTTTATAATATTAGTTCAAATTCCAAATCATGTAACGAAAAATATCGTCACTTTTACCTTAGCAAAGCACAAAAAATAAGCTACGTTTACACAACCACTCACCAAACTTCTAAAATACAAAACATGTTGTTGAACTTTTCAGCAACATGTTTTGAATGCGTACGATAAACTTTCCCCGAAACCCTCAAGTTTGCAACGTAAGTAATCCTATAAGTGTGATGTTCCAACCGTTCTGCAATTTTCCGCATCACTATGCCGAGATCCAAGACTTCCATCTTGCAAGTCCCAAGTTGGAACATCTTTTACATTTTCTACGCGATATATCTCTAAAAAATTAGACTATCTGTCTTCGTCTGGAGATTGTGGGACAGAGCTTTCGATAGTCGAAATGTTTAGCTATAAATAAAAAACAGTACAGTAGTTATTCAATACAATAGGGATGTTACCTGAGTAAAAAAAAAAAATTTTAAGTAGGTACTCCGTCAGTCAGATAATGAAAAAATATTAGACACATATTTTTTCGCTTTATCATAATTAATTAAGTAGATAAAACGCATTATAGTTGGGAACGGGGGCTCGCTACATCTAACTACGGCTAACTATAACAAACTACGTATAAAATCTAGCAAGGAGTGACGTCATGCCACATTTTAACTCAATGTATCGCCGTAATCTTTTGATTAGTACGTAATTTAATAAAAAAAATACGTGTCTAATATTTTTAATACTACATGATAATTTTTTTTTTGTCAACATCCCTATTATTAACCTTTTTTGAAGATTGCGGAATTGTATGAAAATGTATTGACTGTTTTTGGTTACACTAAGCAAGACATGTCGCATAGGCAAAATAACAACAAAACATTAACCCAAAATAATGACTACGGATGGAGACTGGCTAAATATTAGTAAAAGTTTGTAGATGGAATTTGTTCCACCGAGATGTATGTATAATTAGGTACTTTACAAACACGTTTGCCAGACCTGCCTTTTCAAGATTGGCGCAAAATGAGTTGGAATGGTGGAACAGGAGAAGCTTGTTGTAGCAGCAATGAATTATGACAATAATAATTTATTATTGACAAGATTCACGGGCAAAATCTACATCATCTCAATCAAAACTTCGTCATTTATCTTAAACTAAAACTCAAATCTTAGGTGCAATAAGGCTTACTGAGAGCGTAAGCCTCAACAATCTAATGAATATTCAAGATATCAACACATTTAACATCAATATGATCAGCCTTCATTTTCTCTTTACAAAAAAAAAAGAAAAGCCTTAGCGGATTGCACAATCGAGGGGCATTTAATTAAATTGATTCCAGCAATACTGTTCACTTAGGCGTAGAGAATATTCGATATTTCATAATCGAGAATCGGAATTGTACCGTTAAAACGATACAATATAATTAATTGCGGATAGGGTTGCCACTTTAAAATTAATGCGTGATTTTATTTTTTATTAAAGTGGGCTTACTTGATAGTGGCAGTTACATTACAAAACTAGTTGCGCAAACTTAGTTATTCATTGATAGTTTCACGTGTAAATAGATAGTTAAGTATCTATAACTAGCTTCGTAATGTAAATCCGGCTTTATAGTTTTATGCATTTTACGGTACCATGTTAAGCACAATATACCTACCTATTACCTAATGATTAGTATAATAATAATTGTTTCAGGATATCATTTTTATCATCTTTGTGTGTATTGTATTTCATACATTTATCTTTCATTCTTACTATTGTACAGCAGTGCTATTCTGTACAAATCTCACCGTGAAAACCTAGGTGAAGTGAGTTGTCATTCTACCTTATGCTAGGGATTGACACTATTGACAGCTCACTCCACGCTCACTTCACGTAAGTTTTCACGGTGAGATTTGTACAGAATAGCACTGCTGATCAGCGGCGGCCTTACCCATTGCGAGGCTCCGGGCGGCAGGTCTTTGCGAGGCCCTTTGTCCTACGGAAAAGTACCTATGTGATGCGAAAGTAGGTCTGGTTGTTTGGTAGGTATTTGTTATGTTTGACGAGAAATGCTAAAGTTGTACAAATAAATCAAATTTGAGTTTTAAAATATTTAATTTACATTGAAAGATTTACAAAATTAACAAATACAGAGATGATAATTTTAAAATTGATGTTTGCGGCTTTTACTAAGACTTTAATTAAAGCACAATAATCTAACGAATGAGCTACGTCATTTTCGATTGAAAGAATAGTAAGGGCTATTCTTTCAATCTCAATAACCTTAATAAATAACTAAGAATCAAAATCAAAAGTTTTAAATAAAAAAAAAATATATAGTTAAAAAAAACTGTATTTTTTTTTTAATTTGCTTGACGCGCGGCCCCTTCAAGAGCGAGGCCCCGGGCGATTGCTCTGTTCGCCACCCCCTAAGGCCACCGCTGGTACTGATGTCTTAAGCTACGTCTACATTAGTTTCAAAAATTATGATATCTGCAGTACTCGCCTTTGTGTAGCTAGTATCGTGGCGTAATCACAAAGAATCGTACGTTGAAATGTCACAATGTGGACGTAACTTTATATTTTGAACTGAATAAACATGGTTTTATCTGAGGGTTTTATTCTAGTCTAAATAAGGCATTTTTATCGGCCAGGAGACAAAACCAACAAAAGTAACTCCTGGAAAAATATTTTGAACCGAGCCTTTAATGTCTGATAGTTTCCGAGTCCGTGATTTAATGAGAATAAATTCTTTGGCTAATTGGACAGCTTTAAACTTTAATAAGGCTGACTACACTGTTTGGGCTGTAGCATGGTGCGGGTGACAGATGTCAGTATCGCATGACTAGGTCAGTGACATGTAGGTATGCAATTCAATTTTATCGATAACGATTCTTACAGCAAAAATCTCGTTCTCCTTATTATAATTTTAAAAATGTCTCTGATATATCTTCTTATTATGAAATCTATTTTAAATTAGGTATTTAATACAAAACATTAAAAAAATCACATTCATAGCACAATCGACAATCATAAAAAAATGTTTTTTTTTTCATGGTAACATTTTTGCCATGTGACGCGGTACGTCGGCGGCGGTCATTTTGCAGATGATGAATTGAAAATAAAGGGAGTTTAAGGCTGATTGTTCAATAGTCAGATAATTTTTATCAGAGGAATAAATATGGCGGTTTGACAGCTTTTGTGTAGAAAATGTGACAGTTTGAACAATCAGCCCTTAAACGAATAAAATTTATATAATAATGTATTCTGTTGTTTCATTTAACTCTATAGATGTCTAACAACAAAAAATTTAAAATACATACAGTAAGAATAACCTACAAATATTTGGGTATGTCGGAAGCGTTGGGCATCAATGTTACTGATATGAAGCATTCGTTGAAGGAGCGCTTCTTTGGCCGCCTGAAGAAAGTATTTAATAGTTTTCTATCAGGCGGAAAAAAGGTGTGCGCCTTCAACGGTTGGGTCATGCCGGTCTTGATGTACTCTTGCGGTATACTCAAATGGACTCAGACCGAACTCGACGCCCTGGATAGGACAGTCTGTACGCTACTGACTGCGTATCGAATGCATCACCCACGGTCATCGGTAATGAGACTGTATATCCCGCGAAAGTGTGGAGGCCGAGGCTTTTTAAATGCTAAGACCCTCTACAATCGCGAGATATGCAGTCTCAGGGAATATTTCCTAGAAGGCGACGTGGGGATGCATCGAGATGTGGTCGCGGTGGACGAGGGCCTCACCACACTCTCCTTGGCGAAAGAGAACTGGCGCAAACCTGCAGTACTTGATACTAACGATCGTAAGGAAGTATGGCAAGGCAAAGAGCTTCACGGATGCTTTTTCCGGGCCCTCCATGGGCCTGATGTAGACTTTTTGGCGTCTGTATCCTGGTTACGTTTCGGTAACCTCTTCGGGGAAACCGAAGGTTTTGTCTGTGCAATTATGGATGAAGTTATCATGACGAATAATTATCGGAAATACATTGTCAAGGATGGTACGGTTGACATCTGTCGGGCATGCCACCGTCCCGGTGAATCAATCCGGTATATTGTTTCCGGTTGTTCTCGTCTTGCTAACGGCGAGTACTTGCACAGACACAATCTAGTGGCTAGGATTATCCACCAGCAACTTGCCTTGCAGTACAACCTTGTGAAGTTCCATATTACAGGTATGTGCCCGACCCAGTTCTCGAGAATGGTCACGCCACATTGTACTGGGATCGATCTATCATCACTGACAGGACTATTGTAGCCAAAAAGCCTGATATTTTGGTGATAGATCGACGAGAGCGCCGTGCAATGATTGTTAATATCGCTGTCTCTCATGACGAGAATCTCGTGAAAGCTGAGAAAGATAAAAAAATCAAGTATCTTGACTTAGCACACGAGGTTGTTGACATGTGGGACGTGGACTCTGCAATCATTGTACCGATAATCGTTACGGTTAATGGCCTAATAGCGGAGAGCCTCGACCAACACCTCAGGAGGCTCTCATTGCGCGGCTGGGTCAAGGGCTTGATTCAGAAAGCAGTACTCCTGGACACGGCACGCATAGTGAGGAGGTTCCTCTCTCTAGAGCCCTGACCACTGGTAGCTTGGACCCTGTTCCCGATACCGGTGGTGGATGGGCGGTTCATATAGTAATTAATTATATCATATTATGATTAGCGGGTTGACAATAAATGCTTTATAAACAAAGGAATTAAATGGGGAAAAAATGACCAATAATGGTTCCTCTAGATTATATTAAAATGGCGGTTGAAGAGGACCCAGGGAACGTATGTATTGCCAAACCATTCCCTTAACAAACAAAAGGTCTTACCTCAGCGATCTCCGAAGTCAGCCTCTAAGCCATGAGGCTTCACAGCCGGTCTCTGTGCTCTGGGTTCAGGATTCAGATCACTACCACCACATTTGCGCGACGAATATATATATATTATTTTACTATTTAATTGTTACTCGGTCCAGGACAACATCGAAACTGAGCTGTCATTTGCATGTCATTGCTTTATATCATGCGCGGCGGCCAGGTAACTACGGCCCGGGAAGGCTCGACCATTTCATTCATCAAACGAATGATTCGGCTTAAACATCCTCCCCCCTTTGGAAATCCATAGGATTTTCGAAAGCAAAGGAAACAAACAAAAGACAGAAAATGGAAAGGTAAGGTGCAAGGATCATGGCTGATCCGTGGGAGCATAATATAAAAGTGGATAACAAAATATCAAATATATATATATGCATGTGTATGTGTAAATAAATAATGCGAATATGACCAAGCTAATCAGATATTAAATGAATTGTTGAAATAGCAAATGATTTATAGAATGAGTTATTGAGAAGGCAGAGGGCACAGCTTAACGACAGGACGCTTGAAAGCTCCAGAAGTTGTACGTACCAATGCTACCCGTACAACTCCATCTCTACCAGGGTATACCTGCTCAACAACGCCTGTAGGCCATCGCAGAGGCGGTGAATCGTCTTGATGAATGAGAACAAGTGTACCCGGCAGAATAGGTCTATCAGGGGTATTCCACTTCTGCCTTGATTGAAGTGTATGCAGGTAATCCACATGCCACCTCTTCCAATAACTCTGAACCAAACTATCCAGCAATTTTTTCCTGTTATGTAAGCCAATGGACTCGTCAATCTCGTAAGCCGGCAACGACTGTAACGGAGTTGTATTAAGGAAATGAGCAGGAGTCAAAATGCTGTGTGGCTGATCAGATAGCAAGCATAACGGACGGGAGTTCAAAACACACTCAATCTGAGTTAAAACAGTCAGCAATTCTTCGTAGCAAAGCAACTGCTTCCCGATGCAGCGATGTAAATGGGTTTTTATGCATTTTATATTGCTTTCCCATATCCCTCCCCAATGCGGTGCTCGCGCGGGAATATTGCGCCATGTGATCTTGTGGTTATTCAATTCCGTTTGGAAGGCGGCAGAAGTAGATTCCGAAGAAAGAAACGTATATAACTCATTAAGCTGACGTTTAGCACCTATAAAATTAGTTCCGTTATCGGAGTAAATTACCGATACGGGACCTCTCCTAGACAGGAAGCGCTTCAAAGCGTCTAAGAAGGTTTCTGAGCGCAGGTCAGAAGCAATCTCTATGTGGATAGCCTTAGTAGTAAGGCATATAAAAAGACATATGTAAGCCTTCTGACTTTTAACACCCCGCCTGCGCGTGAGTGTGATGTCTATGGGGCCGGCATAATCGACCCCTGTATGAGTGAAAGCTTTAGCTTCCTGAACGCGCGCCGGAGGAAGGCTTGCCATTATAGGCGTAGGATGAGTAGGTGCTACCCTAAAACAAAAGTTACATTTACGTATGCGCTGTCGAATAAAATTTCGAGCAGAAATAATCCAATATCGTTGTCGTAATAACGACATAACAAGATGCGAACCAGAATGACAATTAGACTGATGACAATCGTCAATCAGTAAATTTACCAGATGATGATTGCTAGGGAGCAGCAACGGATGACGATTCTCAAATGGTATGTTGGCGTTTGTTAATCTACCACCAACTCTCAGCATTCCATTGTCATCAATGAAAGGGTTGAGCTTCCTTAAAGGAGGTGAAACCAGGTTACCCTTTTTAATGTTTTTTATTTCATCAGCAAACTGTTTGCCTTGTAGTTCATGAAGAATTACACGTTCAACGAACTCCAAGTCAGAAACCTGAGTTAACGGAGATCGCGATAATTTACGTGCAAATCGTAAAACGTATATCAAAATGCGTAACAATTTTTTCCAGGACGAGACTCGCAACGCAAGTTCAAGAAGCACTGACGGCTCCGTCTCGGAAACAATCGCCAAAGCAACGGGACCCTTTAACTCGGGCATCATCCCTTCACCTTGAGAGGGGATGAAGGGCATAATTGGCCATTCGATAATCGGTTGTCCAATCCAACTAGGACCCTGCCACCATAGAGGGTGATCTATTATTTGCGAAGGTAAAAGACCTCTTGACAAGCAATCACTGGGGTTCTCTGTCCCATTTATATGAAAAAACCGATCAGGATGTAAGTTCTCCTGTATTTCGGTCACACGGTTGGCTACAAACGTTTGCCACCGGTGCGGCGATGAATGAATCCAGGACAGAGCTATCATAGAATCACTGAAAGCGAAAACGTTCACTATAGGGTATCGCGGATGAAGTACGGTTTGCACTCGTTTAACAAGTTTAGCTAGAAGCAAGGAGGCGCACAGCTCCAGCCTTGCGAGCGACACAGTTTTCAGTGGAGCCACCTTAGATTTAGCGCATACCAATTGAACAGTTATGTCACCGTTAGGATGCACGACGTGCAAATAGATAACGCTACCGTAAGCTCTCATGCTAGCGTCCCCGAATGCGACCAAATTAACTTCGCAGCCGGCCGCGACACCCAAGTAACGGGGTATTTTTAAAGTAGACAATAGAGCTAACTCATTTCTAAACCTAGCAAAACGCTCAATAATCTCTTCAGAGGGTTTTTCATCCCATCCTATTTTAGAAAGCCAAAGATCCTGAACTATGATTTTTGCGTAGAGGATGACAGGAGCAACTAAACCGAGCACGTCAAACAAGCGAGCAATGGTCGACAATATAGTGCGCTTTGATATTCCAGCAGTCTCAGAGGTAGCGGTGAATGAGAACACATCAGAGGTAGGTATCCAATTCAGACCCAGAACCTTTAGGTTTTCATCATTATCTGTGAACTCGATAGCCACCCGACGTGTCTGTGACGTGTAAAAGCTGAGAAGCGTCTGCGAATTACTCGCCCACTTAACGAGCTCGAACCCACCCATTTTAAATAATGCAATTAACTCGTCTACTAAACAACGCCCGTCCTCTGGCGAATGCACAGATGTAGTTAAATCGTCCATATAAAGCTCCTTTGTAGCCACCTCTGCAGCGAGAGGGAAGTTTTTACTGTGATCCTCAGCTAACTGATGGACAGTGCGCATGGCCAGGAACGGACTTGACCTAAGGCCAAAGGCCACCGAGTTAAACTGCATTATACGAACGCGCTCAGACTCATTAAATCTATACAGTATTTTTTGATATTTACGATCATCCTCCGATAATAAAATTCTAAGATACATTTGACTTATATCAGCAGTTATTGCCACCTTAAAATACCTAAACCTAAGCAACAGAGAAAATAAATCTGCTTGCAAATTAGACCCTGTATGCAACATGTCATTGAGAGACTTGCCGCTATCAGTTTTAGAACTCGCATCCAGAACGATGCGGGTTTTTGTTGTAAGCTTATCAGGCCTGACAACAGCGTGATGCGGTATGAAATATCCTTCGTTTATAGCGGTAGAACAATAAGGTATTTCAGATAAATAACCTTTGTCTATATATTCAGTGATTACATCATTATATGCTTGACGCAAAGCGGGAAGAGCATTAAATTTGCGTTCCAACGCAGTCAGTCTACGTTGGGCGGGTACGAACGAGTTACCTAAAGAATTAGGGTCGTCCCTAAAAGGTAATGATACAACATATCTGCCGCAAGGCTGTCTAGATACTGTTGACCTATAAAACTCCTCACAGACCTGATTGTCCGGGCTAGTTAATTTAACATTGCACACCTCCTCTAGTTCCCAAAATTTCAAAATAGAATTATTTAAATTATATAAGAGCGGACCGAAGGACCAGGCCACATTATTCATATTAACAGAAGGCAGTTCTCCCAGAATAATGTAGCCAAGCGTGGTTTCTAGAGCATGTGGAATGGCGCGGGATATTCCCGAAAAATCAGCTGTTTGAGTTAACGGCGGAGGTATTATTTTGCCTCCTAACAAAATGAATGCGAACATTTGAGTACCTAAAATAGCGTCTATATTACCAGGTAAGTTCCAACCCTCATCTGCTAGTGGCAAATTTTTAAAATAATCCATCGACGAAGCCTGAATCCCTTGAGTAGGTAATTTATCAGTTATGCAGTCCACTACTAAAAGTGTTATATTATATTGGGCGTCGCTTTTCCGAGATTGAATTGTAACGTTTACGTAACCTCTAACGGGAGCGGATATAGAACCCACAGACCGTAAAGAGGAGTTAACTAGAGGTTGTATAGATAATTTTAATTTTTTACAACACTCCAGCGTAATAAGGTTATTTTGTGACCCACTATCTACCAAACATCGCATCACAAACCGGGTACCATCTATCGGTACGTACACTTGTGCGGTAGGAAGAACAATGTTGCTATCTAGCTTCACACAAGAAAAAACTTTATCGCTAATTATATGCGATTCTGCGCGTTCCATCACACCGCGATCTGTATTTATTGCGCCGGCGTCTCTAATAGTTGACGGTTGAGCAGCGGTCAACATGCACGTCGCTACTGAATTATTATTTTTATTTCCCGTACTAATCCGCTGCTCGCGTAATGGAATGTCTTCTCGATTATCGAAATGCAATAGTGAATGATGCAACTTGTTACAATGCTTGCAAGTACGTTTAGACCCACACTTAAACGTGGTATGTTTATCACTAAAACAATTAACGCACAATCTATTATCCTTTATGAACTTAAAGCGATTTTTAACGTCGAGATTTTTAAATTCCAAACATTCATACAGATGCGCGTGATCAGAATTATTACAGAGACGGCAGGTAGACGCAGATTTAATATTACCTCCAGTGACGGCGAAGCTATGAGTAGTTTTCGGCACACTTGCGCGATTACGTGATTTAGAATCATGAGCTTTATTATTTGGGAAAACATTTTGAACCAACGACGACCTCTCTATAACCTTCACATGATGACGAACGAATTCAATTAAATCACCACTAGTGGGTATTTCCTTATCCCGTATGGATTGTTCAAAGGTTTGAATCACTTGCGAATCTAATTTTCTCAAAACAAGATGAGTAAATATAAAATCAGATAGATCGTCAATACCTAACTGTTTAAGGGCCAACCATGAAGAATTTATTCGTTCAACAAAAGTATTTAGTTGCGTTGAAGTACCGGATGAAAGCTTAATATCTAATATGTTATTCAAATACATGGAACCCAACAATCTTTTGTCTTGATATCTTGAAACTAGCGTATTCCAGATAATTTTATAATTAGTTTCGTTAGGGATAATTCCCGCAAATACATTTAACGCAGTTCCACTCAGCCGTCCAACCAGATATTGAACCTTCTGACCGTCTGTTAAGCCTTTGTTGTCGTGAACGTTAGTTTTAAATGTCTGATAGAATAGAGGCCAAGTCTCTGGCTGACCTGCAAAACCCACTAACTCCAACGCTGGCAATTTGCAATTATACTGGTCAGACACTGGTCTGACCGACTCAGATGAACTGGGAGATTCCACCAGAGTGCTACGTACATGCTTAACATGCGAATATAATGTCTCAAATGAACTCCAATCATTGAAGCTCAATTTATAATCGGGGTCCGTCTTCAAAGACAATTCATGGTATTCGTCACACAAGGATTTAAATTCATTATATAAACTGTCCACATTTGACGTTGCCGCTATATATTCGCTGGTGTATCTCGTGCTTACCGCCGACGCCAGAACTCTTTTTGAGTTATCATAAAACTCATTTACTTTGGCAAAAATAGCCTGTTTTTTAGCTGCGATAACTTTCAATTTTATTTCTGCACTCATTCTGACGCCTTCAAATCTATCTGCAACAATACTATGAAGCAAAGGCGCTGCCAAACAGTTACACCCTACGACAAGTTAAACTTATATATATATACAGCGGATATTAAGTTGCTGAGCGAACGCTGTGCCCTTCAACCGACCTCAGACGACGATTCGAGAACTGTGATTTATTTTTATGTAGGTAACTGAATAATTATGTTTATTATATTGTGTTATGTTTTATGTTATAGTGTTTTTATATAATTATATATTATGTAATAATTATATGAATTATTATAGGACTGTTTAAGGATTGCCAGATAAAATCCGGTTCGATTGGACCAAAATATGGATGGGCGGTTCATATAGTAATTAATTATATCATATTATGATTAGCGGGTTGACAATAAATGCTTTATAAACAAAGGAATTAAATGGGGAAAAAATGACCAATAATGGTTCCTCTAGATTATATTAAAATGGCGGTTGAAGAGGACCCAGGGAACGTATGTATTGCCAAACCATTCCCTTAACAAACAAAAGGTCTTACCTCAGCGATCTCCGAAGTCAGCCTCTAAGCCATGAGGCTTCACAGCCGGTCTCTGTGCTCTGGGTTCAGGATTCAGATCACTACCACCACATTTGCGCGACGAATATATATATATTATTTTACTATTTAATTGTTACTCGGTCCAGGACAACATCGAAACTGAGCTGTCATTTGCATGTCATTGCTTTATATCATGCGCGGCGGCCAGGTAACTACGGCCCGGGAAGGCTCGACCATTTCATTCATCAAACGAATGATTCGGCTTAAACAGGTGGGCTACTATTTTTTATATTTTTAAATGTTTTTTTTTTTATTTTATGTTTTTATAAAAATATTTAAAAATGTAATTAATCTTAGGTCTTTACCTATGAAATTGCCGTTCTGCAGTACTGGCCGTTTCAAATGAAAATAATTTTTGTTTGGCTAAGAATTCTAATTTCAAATTAATTTTATTATAAAAACATGGATTTTTTTTTTTCCAAAAGTAGTCATTTGTTTATTGATTAGTGTTACATTTTCATCGCATTTCAATCTTTTTCGTCATCATGGATACGTTAAAAATTCGAGTAATTATGGAATATGAGTACCGTCGTGGCAGCAACGCGGCACAAGCGGCAACGCAACATCAACGACGTTTACGGAGCTAACACTACAAACCAACGCACCACTTGTTATTGGTTTGCTCGCTTCCGGTCTGGAAATTTCGACCTGAAAAATGAACCTCGCGGTCGTCCGGTGACTTTGGTCGACAATGACGAATTAAAGGCGATTGTGGAAGCTGATGATACACAATCTACGGCTGAATTAGCAGCAGCTTTCGACGTTAGCGTCAAAACAATATTGGTCCATTTGCGTCAAATTGGCAAGGTAAAAAAGCTTGACAAATGGGTGCCCCACGAACTCAATGATCGCCAGCGCGAAGTACGCGTCGAGACGTGCCTTGCACTGCTCAACAGACACACAAATGAGCGAAATTTTGAACCGCATTGTTACCTGCGATGAAAAATGGATTCTGTTTGATAACCGCAAGCGCTCAGCAAGTTGGTTGGATCCTGGTTCAGCACCTAAACAATGCCCTAAACGAAAACTTACCCCTAGAAAAGTGATGGTCACTGTTTGGTGGTCTAGCGCCGGTGTGATTCATCATAGCTTCTTACCAAACGGGGTGAGCATTACTTCAGATGTGTACTGTAAAGAACTGAACACAATGATGGAGAAGCTGGCACATCTCCAACCAGCATTGGTCAATCGCTCGTCTCCGCTGCTCCTGCACGACAACGCGCGACCTCATACTGCACAGCAGACGGTCTCCAAGTTGCAAGAACTGGGGTTGGAAGCTCTCCGTTATCCGCCCTACTCACCAGACCTTGCGCCTACAGACTAGGTACTACTTTTTCCAGAATTTGGATAACTTCTTGGCGGGGAAAAAAATCAAAACCCGAGAGGCAGTACAAAATGCCTTTGAAGAATTTGTTGCCTCCCGTCCAGTTGATTTCTTTAAGAAGGGCATCAATAAACTGCCACTGCGTTGGCAAAGATGCATTGATTGCATGGGTGATTACTTCGATTAATACAAATAAAAAATGCATGAAAAGAATTCGTTTAAATTTTTTCATACAAAACGGCAATTTCATAGGTAAAGACCTATTATGTTTGCAAATGAAATAAAGGAAAGAATAATATTTATTATTCTTTCCTTTCCAAGATTCATGACACGTACACAAGATAACATGTACAAAACAACAAAACACGGATATCTACATAAATCTTCACAGATAATGTAACCCTGTCTCCTAAACTAGAAAGTCCTTTATCTTAGGAGACAGCAAACTTCTTTTTCTATAAAAAAAAAAATCGACTATCGATATAAACCATCACTAAACATTTCTATGGCGTTACGTTACACGCATAACACTTTACTTCATTATTCTTTCAATTTGATTTTATTTGTAGACAATAACATTTTGGCAGGGTAAAATTTGATTTACTACAGTTATTATTGATTCCGTATTTTACGACTATGATAGGGAGATACTTTAGGGTGCAGCTAAAATATTCAATCATGATTGTAAATCGCGGTGACGTTCAAGAGTGAAAAAGAACTTTTCGTGTAATGTCACTCGCATCATGCTACAGCGCAATCGCAATTGCTATACCTACTGCTGAGAATGAGGTCCTGGGTTCGACTCCCGAGTAGGGCAAAGTGGTACTGGGGTTTTTTATTTATTTATTTATTAAAACTTTATGCACAAGTAAAAAAAAATACCGTACAAAGGCGGACTTAATGCCTGAGGCATTTTCTACCAGTCAACCTTAGGGTAGTGCAGAGAGAAGACATGGCAGGTGCAACATAAAGGGTAGATAACAAGAAAATAACCATAAAATATAAGAATAAATACATAGATATTATATAATTACATAAATACATACATATACGGAATAAACTTCCACTTCTTCTTTTTTTTGGTTTTTTCCATCAGGAATTACTCAGCAGCAGCCCAGAGTCTGGATTTGCACCCGGTTGATGACAATTATTAGGCGCGCCCCTATTACATGGGACTTAAACATAACTGGCGAAATGTGGGTGTGCTATAGGTACACCTCTGCCCATCTCATCGGGGAATACAGGCGTGATCTTATGTTAAAAATATGATTATTTCAGTCTGACAACCCTAAAAGCGCCACACCTCAGGCAATGGCGATAAAATTCGCCCGATATTATCGATATAATAAATACGGTTAATTGATGTAGGCAATTAGTTTTAGTGGTAGGTACCGTACCTATTTCACTGCACAATATAAACGTAATTAGGGGAGGTCAACCACTCTTTCCAATGTACCTACTTAACACGGTACCAAAATGCTATGTCCTATCTCCCATATACAAATTCATTTAAATAAAATGAGAGATTTTGGTAGTGTCAAACAGATGTGTTAAAGCTATTATGGCTGATTTATACAGGGTCAGTAGCTGACTCAAAATGAAGTCAGAGCTGGCGCCGAGAACTGACTCTCACTGTTTACATCATGCACTCAGTAGCACGTCAGTAGTCGTACACTGGTTTCAAATCAATTTACATGTAGACAGTAACGGGACAGTGCTGACTTGGATCGAGTTAAGATTAGAGTCAGCTACTGACCCTGTGTAAATCAGTCTATCAGGACTTTTATGCCTTATCCACTCGTACGAAAGCGGCTCTACACAAAAAAGAGTCGGTAGTACAGTCATGCGTACGCGCACCGTGACGTTAGCCCGCACTGCGCACGTGTTTACAAACAATGCCGAAGCGACGAAGATTCTTTGACGACACGGTTGGCGCAGTGGTTGAGCGATTGACTGCTGCGCAGCATGTCGCGGGTTCGATTCCCGCACGGAACAAATATTTGTACGACCTACAAGTATTTGTTCCGAGTCTGGGTGTTTTTCTATCTATAATATGTATGTATTTACAAAAAAAAAAAAAAAAAAAAAAAAATGTATATAAGTAGTTTATCAGCCATCTCGTTACCATAACACAAGCATTAGGTTGCTTAGCTTGGGGCTAGATGGCGTTGTGTGATATGTCCAAACATATTTATTTTATTTTTATTTTTTTATTTTATTCTTGGAATCTTGTAACGCTCGAATGGGTTTATGGATGCCAGAGAACTGGACTCTATCGTATTGTATGTGTGGTTACTGGAGAACTAAGTTAAAACTTAAAGATTACAGTTAGATTAGAGGACCTATTTCACGATGTCCGAATAGCCATTACTCACCGAATAAATTGAAAAATGGAACAGAATTTGTATGAAATTATCTGCCAAGTAAGTTAATAGGAAATAGGAACTTAAGTGAAAACAGGCTTTAGGGGTAAGTAGTGGCCATGGTAGTGGCTATTCAGACATCGTAAAAACTTTTTTACAAAAAAATACAACCGACTTCCAAAAACAACACTACAAAATGAAAAATAACTTTAATTTCGGAAGTCGGTGTCTAGTTAAATGTATTTTCGTTTTTTGCCACCGACTTCCGAAATTAAAGTTATTTTTCACTTTGTAGTGTTGTTTTTGGAAGTCGGTTGTATTTTTTTGTAAAAAAGTTTTTAATTTTCACTTTTTAGTTGTGGTACCTACCCCACACAAATTCTAATACCACTACCTGCAAAACACACTAGAACATCATCCATATAAAAGTGGGGAAAAAATACGTAATAGTGAAGCTAACTCAAACACTAATAAAGCAAAGTTAATCAATTTTAACAACTGTGATGTATACCCTCTCGAATAAAACAAAAAAAAATCAAATCGGTCTAGCCATCTTTGAGTAACATACATACAAAAAAAAAAGGTTCCGACGAATTGAGAACCTCCTCCTTTTTGAAGTCGGTTAAAAATAGGCCTCAAGTGGAATTTAGAAACAAAGGAAGATCTTTGTGTAATCTTGACTAAACTAGGAGCTTTTCAATTCGATCTCGTGACTTCTTTAAAAGCAGATTCGGTCCTGAATTCCTTTACCAAAAATACCCTAAATGTTCTGTCTCAAAGCATAAAGTTATAAAACAAGTGTTAACTAACTCCATAAAATGTAATACAATTAATTATACTACGCTGACTTCGTAAAAGGTTACCCATTTAATTTTCGTACTTAATCTCATTAATATGATGGCGGGCCTCCAGAGGAACGCAAAATTAAATATTTTTCGAACAGGCTCTACTTCAAACGAATTGCTCAGAGATCATGAATCTAAAATATGGCGAAAATTGCTCAGGGGTACGTTGATAAATTATTTTCGTATGTACGTTTCGTTCTATTCACTAATAGAAAGAAAGAATATTGTTTATTTAGACACAGTTCGTTACACACCAAAATACAAATAACAAAATAAAAAACCGGCCAAGTGCGAGTCGGACTCGCACACCGCGGGGGGTCCGTATTTCAGTTTTTTTTAGTCCAGATAAATGACAATACTACACAAAGAATATTTTTCATCTTAAATTTTAACAATCGCAAAGATCGCTTTGTATTTAATAATGAATTAATGATACTGTGAATTACAAAGTTATTTTTTGCAGTTGCAGAAAATAGCCCACATTTAACCAAAATACCTTTTGAATCGGTGTTTTTAGTATTTGTTAGTTACAGTACATGATAGACAGAAGTTTCAAATTCCTAACTTGTTCAGTTGTTGCGATAAATAAAATTTAATTTTCTTAGTTGTTGAGAACATTTTGAACATTCAGTTCGTCCCGATATTTTTGACGCTGACTGTACAAAAATGGTCTAAAACTGTCAAATTTTATATTTTTTTATATTTATACTCTACTCGATGAGTTCTAGACACTCCACATGCCAGTAAGCAAAATTTTTTTTTCAAAATCAAAAGTTTATTGGTAAGTTTATGGGGACACACAATTTTCACAAATACACAATTTGTGAAAATTTCAACTGTTTACCTATTACGGTTCATGAGATACAGCCCGCTGATAGACAGACGGACGGACGGATAGCAGATGCTTAGTAATAGGATCCCGTATGGCCGTTGGATTAGTCCTGCAAGGAATACGTCGAATTACAAGTAACCCTGTATACTGATAAATACAAAAACAAAAGGACATTTAGTCATCGAAGTTCTCGTCCGCATCGCTGTCTTCCGGAAACTTGCCCAGAAGACTGCATTGCCACGTTGAATGGCAATGCTAATTATTTGAGCAAAGAACGAGTTTCTTCAATATACTCGTAAATATCCACATTACGAAAAGTAAAGTAAACAAGTACAACTAATTACTATTTACTAATTTAGGGTTGAAACCCTCCGGCCGTGGGGTCTGAATACTCATGGTGTCTTTAAAGATATCTCGATACGTCTTGTTGACACTTCCCGTGACCCAAGAGCTGGCTTTTACCTTGGCCAGAGGCTAAGCATTGCCAGACAATTTGGCAATGTCGCCAGTCTCTTGGGTACTTTACCAGTCGACAGCGAAGCAGATGAATTTTTGACTCCTTGTTTTAGTTTGTGAATAGTTTTAGTTTGTGAATAGTTTTAGTTATGTTAGGATATATTTTTAGTATTTATTTATGTCCCAAAGATTTCTCAAACACGCCATGTTTCTTTATCGCACTCTATCTGTTCTTCTCTTTTTGATGTCGGTTTACAAAAACGCCTGAATAGATATTTTCGGTCCACAATTTTTACATATTTAATTTACTTTCAGATTTTCAGTTGAACTCATGTTAAATTCATTCGCTATCGACTTGGGACACTTCGCTTTAGCTCGTCCATTATTTTCTCCAAAATACCTTTTTTTCGTAAATGGCGTTCTGTAGTACATTCATTATTAAACTATGTTTGAATACGAACTAAAATAATAATGTTTTTGTAAAAATAGCAAGAGATCAGAACAGAACGAAATTACACTTGGGATTTGTACAATGTTTATTTACCTTTAGGTAAGAACTAGCTATTGCCCGTGACTTCGTCTGGGATCAGGATGAAAAGTAGCCTATGTCTATATCCAGATTCCTGGCTACCTATCTGTTAAATTTCATCCAAATCCATTCAGCCGTTTTAGCGTGAAAGCGTAACAAACACACTTTCACATTTATAATATTATTTAGAATAGATACCTATATTTTCTTTTATTAACTCAAAATTATTATTTTATTTTATCACTAGCTTTTGCCCGCGGCTTCGCCCGCGTGGATGTCGGGACATATCCCACGGGAACGTACTACCAGGAATTCCTTCCTTATTCCTTGTCCACTTGTTAAAATTTCAGCTTTCTAGGTCCAAGAGCTAGGGCTGGGCGTTGATGAGTCAGTCAATCTGTTAGTCAGTCAGAACTTCTCTTTTTATTAATAGATAGATAGCTTCTGCCAAAATTATGAAATTCCTTGCTGCTGATGCATTGCCTGCCCACGCTATTATTTTGTTTTTGCTTAGCGTTCTTTCTGACTTTTTTTCTTTTAGCTCGGCACCTAAGAGTCCTAGAGTGATGTTAAATATACCTATAGCCTTCCTTAAGATTTGGGCTATCAAATGCAAAGCTAATAATCAAAGTCCACCTCGTGTTCTGGAACACCAGGCGGACTTTAATAATTATTTTAATCTCTGGAGATTAGCGCATTCAAACAAACAAAAAAGTGTGTGAGTTTACTGCTGGTTTTTGTGCCGACTTTCTATTTTTCGGTCATTTCATACAAAAAGCAACTTTAAGGTATAAAGGCACTCGTCGTCCCTTCCCGTCTCCCTCTAAGCCCCCTCTCTACCCTCCTCCTCTCCCTCTAATTCTCCTCTCACCCCCCTCCCCTTCCCTCCCCTTTCACCCTCCTCTATTATCCCTCTCACCGCCGCCCCCTCTCAGCCCCTCACCCACCCCATCCCCTCTCCCTCTCACCTCCTCACCACATCCCCTGATGTGGTGAGGAGGTGAGAGGGAGGGTAGGGTCCCGCTAACCACCCCTCCCCCTTTTACCTCCTCTCACTCCTCCTCCTCTCCCTCTAATCCTTCTCTCGCCCCCCTCCCCTTCCCTCCCCTCTCACCCTCCTCTATCATCCCCCTCACTACCCCTGCTCACCCCCTCACCCACCCCATCCTCTCTTCCTCTCACCTCTTCACCACACCCCCTTCCCGCTAACCCACCCCTCCCTCTTTTACCCCACACCCCTCTCTCACAATCCCTTCACCGCTTTCGCCTCTGCTTCCACCCTCGCCAAATCCGCCCCCTCTCACCCCCCTCCCCATAACCTCCACACTCACTACACCCTCCATCTCACTACAACCTCCCATCCCTCTCCAACTCTTCTCGCTCTCCAATTAATCTGTCAAAGTCTCAACTCAATCTCTCTTCAATGAATCAGTGCTATACAAAAAGCACATTTCAGGTGTAAAGGCACTCGTCGCCCCGCGCCCCTCACTCCACCTCTCACCCCCCCCCCTCTCCCTCTAACCCCCCTCTCGCCCTTCTTCCGCTCCTATAATCCCATCTCACCCATCTCTTCTTCCCACCTCTCACCACCCCTCACCCTCGCCATCCCCCTCTCCCTCTTACCCCTCTCACCAAATCCCCTTCCCGCTAACCTCCCCCTTCATCGGTTCCCCTCTCCCTCTACCCTCAACAAATCCTCTTCTCTCCCCTCTCCACCTCCTTCCCCCTCACACCCTCCTATCCCTCTCCCCCTCTTCCCCCTCTACAACTCCTTCCCCCTCTCACCCTCCTATCCCTTTCCCTCTCCCTCCTCACCACACCCTCCTCTTCCTCCTTGCCCTCCTCTATACCCCGTACCCTTCCCCCTTTCCGTCCTCACCACCCCCTCCTCTGCTCCCCTCACCCTCTACCCTTTCTTCTGGAGGAAAAACTATAATAAGGTATTTCATATCAACCATATTCCCTGTTTTCAACCTCACGGGTGGTATTTAAAGACAACCGCCTGGGATATTCCTGTAACTTGACTGAAAGACTATTACCACCAATTATCGAGTTAATCAAGCCCCACAGTAAAACTTGCCCTGTAAATTGATTGTTGTCTTCATTTTTGATCCCAAGTAAAAATACTGAATTTCGAGTTAATCGGAGCGCGCGTTAAAATTACTCCATACAAACTTTGAAACCCCCTATATCCCTTTTTAGGGGGTAGTTTAGGAAAACTAAAAATGACAAACTTTATAATTCACTTTAAATAATTATTCGTGCTAAGTTTCAAATTTATTAACTCAAGGAATAAGATTTTTCATACAATCTTTGGACCCCGTTTCATCCCCTTAGAGGGTGAATTATGAAAAATCCTTTCTTAGTGCACCCCTAGACCTCATAAAGAACCTACGTGCCTAATTTGGAATCTCTAGACCCAGCGGTTTGGGCTGTGCGTTGATACGAGTATGTCAGTCAGTCAGTTTCTTCTTTTATATATTTAGATTAAATTAGAGAGGTTATTAAAGAGATTATTATATTATTTTATATACACTTCTGGACACATCTATTGGCCCACCTTAGAGTTTAGGTTTCGATGGCCCCTACCGAAATATGATTGCTAGATTGAACAAAAACTGTTGATGCAGTTTTAAACCTGATACATTTTACCATCTTTTTCGATCGTATTGTTTTAAATTTGAATTCAGAATACCATACGACATGGAGCTACGCCTAACAAGTCGGATATGCGCCTTGTTAAAGGCAATTGATTTTTGAATAAAAAACATGTTTTATCAAATAAAGGTTTAATTTAATAACGCGTGTTGCCTCCATGGGCATCTACCACAGCTCTCATACGATTAGGCATAGAGTTTATCAACCGCTCTATGAAATTTTGAGGGATCATCTCCCATTCCTCTTCTATGGCAGTTTTCAACTCCTGCATCGTCTGGGCAAGTGGCTGACAAGCCCTAACACGTCTTTTTAGCTCGTTCCACATGTGCTCAATGGGATTCATGTCTGGGCTTCTGGCTGGCCAGTCCATAACTGTGATGATCACATCCCGAAGATATTCCCTGACGATGCCGGCCGCATGGGCTCTTGCATTATCATGCATAAAAAGGAAATTTGGGCCCACATAGTCCGCGTATGGTATCACGTGAGGTTCTAAGCACTCACGAATGTACCTTTTAGCATTTAATGTTGGCAGCCGTGGTCCTGTAACAACCTCAAGTTGAGTTTTGCCGCTCGCGGATATACCGCCCCAGACAGTCCATGAGCCACCGCCATAAGCAACCCTCTCTTCAAAGCAGCATTGTGCGAAACGCTCTCCCTTACGTCGGTAGACCTTCTTCCTTCCATCATTGCCATGTAACACAATTTTAGACTCATCAGAAAAGAGTACACGGCTCCAATCTTGCTGTGTCCAATTTACATGACTGCGTGCGAAATGAAGGCGCGCTGTTCGGTGGGCTCGCGTTAGTTTGGGGCCATTAGCTGGCTTGTGTGGTACCATATCGCGTTCTTTTAACCTTCTCCAAACAGTTCGAGCGCTCACAGATACTCCGTGGAAGTCGCGAAGTTGGTTTTGTATCTCAATGGAGGTAAGGTGACGATTTCTCAAGCTGGTCGTCACGATGAATCGATCCTGCCTTTCAGTTGTGACCCGAGATCGTGGCCTTCCTTGGCGACGAACAAAGCCGCCAGTCTCTAGGTACCTCCGATAAACATTTCGGACCGCAGATCGACTTAAATTAAGTTGAGCACTCACGTTTCTTTGGCTGTGTCCGGCCTGAATAAGTGCCACAGCTTGGGCGGCGACTTCAGGTGAATTATCCATAGATTATTGATAGAACCTCACCTTAATGTTAAGAATAAGTAATGTTTGTTGCAAAACCAAAGATATCAATCACTTTTTCAAGAATTAAATCCAAGTAAACCAATAAAACAAAGTTTTCTTAGTATTCGATTGTTTGATATCAACAAACAGGCTCCAAATTGTCTTTTGTTTCTTTAAATTCTGTGTTCGAAATTCAAAAAAAGACTATTGAATGAAATTGTGAATGTGCCAGGTTAAAAACTGCATAAAAACTTTTTGCTCGACCTAATATAAAATTTTAGCTAGGACCAAACGAAACTGAAAATACAAGGTGGGCCAAAAGATGTGTCCAGAAGTGTATTATCGTGGCTCAGTAATAACAGCCGCACTGGTCGATCCATCAGGTTAAGCTACGCTTGCCGAGGTTGGTCCGTAGATGGGTGACCATCTTTACATACCGAGACTCCTCCGTGCCTCGGAAAGCACGTTAAGCCGTTGGTCCCGGCTGTCAATCGTGGATCTTTGCCCGTCGTTACGGGTCGTCAGAAGCCCGAAAGTCTGACAACCAGTCTTACCAAGCGGTATCGTATTACCCAATTACTGGGTTGTGGAGGGTAGATAGACAGTCGCTCCATGTAAAATACTGGTATTCAGCTAGGCTGCATCCGGTTAGACTGGAAGCCGACCCCAACATAGTTGGGAAAAGGCTAGGCAGATTGAAAATTGATATGAATAGCATTGCATTCTTTATCACTCAGAACACCACACCAATAAGTAACTTATTAACTTACATTATCACCACTTTTTATTTGAAATTCTTTTAGCGCCACTAATCAACCACCAATGGAAAGCGATTTTTATAACATAATCTAATTTTGAAATAACACAGATGTGTTAACAAAATAATATGTTTATTACATACATTCGTTAATACCATTTTGTGTTAATAGATGTTACGTGTATAAACTTTAGCTATACACCGTAATGAAAAGTTTTTCTTGAACACTTTAAATTCATATATCTTTTGATATATCGAAGCGATTGCGATGAAACAAAAAGTAAATGTAATTTGAGTTACACACAATATTTGATTATAAAATTTAACCCTATTGGTCTTGTACGTTTTACGTGATACTGTCACAATAAAACCTCTCACAGACAAACAGACAAAAATCACAAAAATGGTAGAAATGGCATCTGTTGGTGATTCTTTAACACCCCAACTATTTTTTTTTTTATTATTTGCAATGTACAGAAACGCCTCGTCTACAGATTTATTATATGTATAGAATAGATATTGTATTCCACTATGGAATACATTCATTATTTGCCTTTAGAGGTAAGGCTCCAATATAAGGTTCGTGAGGAGGTCCAGTATTTACTTTGCCCGAACTGCTTAAGAGGGTACCGACCGCGCAGTGGGGCCTAAACGATTGTTTGGTTATTTCTTTTAGTTGAAAAACTGAACTTTTTTATTTGAAAAAAGTGGCCAGTATTTTCCGTTTTAACGATTATAATCAAACTTAACAATATAAAACTACTATTTGTAATAATAATAACGTATAGTCTTGTGGAGCACAATTATTCCGGCTTATTTTCTGCATTTTCATTCTAAAATAAAAGAAATAACCAAACAAACGATGAGGGCGCCACTGCGCGGTCGGTACCCTCTTAAAGATTCCAACTCATCATCTGCCTAGCCTTTTTTCCCAACTAATATGTTGGGGTCTGCTTCCAGTCTAATCAGATGCAGCTGAATCCTAGTATTTTACATGGTGCGACTGCCAATCTGACCTCTACAACCCAGTTACTAGGTAATATAGATACCCCTTGGTAAGACTGGTTGTCAGACTTTCGGGCTTTTAACGACCCGTAGCGACTGTCAAAGATCCACGAATGACAGCCGGGACCAACGGCTTACCGTGCTTTCCGAGGCACGGAGGGGTCATTGTATGTACAGATGGTCACCCATCCACGAACCAACCGCGGCAAACGTAGCTTAACCTGATCGATCGATCCATGCGGCTGTTATTACTTAGCCACGAGCCCCTTAGCCACAAGCTCCATAATAATAATAAGCAACATTATTGCTCTCCACAGGCCAGGCTTGAGTAAAAATAATAACAAAGTAACACAATACAATTTACGTTTATCTCTGCCAAATCTTATTTTTACCTTTTTAGAGTTCCGTACCTGAAAAGAAAAAAACGGAACCCTTCTAGGATCACTTCGTTGTCCGTCTGTCTGTCAGTCTGTCAAGACCCTTTTTCTCAGGAACGCGTGGAGGTATCAAGTTGAAATTAATATCAAATATGTAAGTCTATAGTCTCTTGAAGTCCTAAAAAAATAAAGCTTCTAAGTCAACGCAATAAAAAAATACGGCCATTTATGCGACATATTTTAATACTCGCAAGTAAATCAAAACCTATAAGGTACTTTCCGTTGACCTAGAATCAAGAAATATGGCAGGAAGCAAGATCTCATATAAATATAGCACATTATAAATTTGTAATTTTATGACATAAAAAAATTTTTTCGGGTTTACAGTGTTGTTTGTTTTTGGGAAAAGAAAAGAATTTTCAACTACGGAACCCCTCATTGTGCGTGGTCTGACACGCACTTGGCCGGCTTTTTTCATTTTGTACCAAAATTAGGTATCCAACGCGGGACTTATTTATGAAACCCGCGTACTAATTGGTATTCAGACTACGTTTACTTGGATTAAGTTGACACACAGGTAGATAAAATGTAAATGTTTTAACAAAATTAAAACTCAATATTATATTTTACTTTTTCCGGCCGACCCGAGAAAATGAACTGAGATTGGGAAAATTTAGAAGCTTTGATAGAATCCTATAGGTACTATTAAATGAGCATATTTATATAAACTAGTTGCGCCTCACGGTTCCACCCGCGTAGACCGAGATAAAAAGTAGCCTATGTGTTAATCCAGGATATAAGCTATCTACATAGCAAATTTCATCCAAATCGGTCCAGCCGTTTGAGCGTGAAGAAGTAACAAACATACAAATACACACACTCACAAATTTTTGCCTTTATAATATTAGTGTGATATATATATTTATAATCACGTTCTCGAAAACGGCGACGGGAACGGGTTCGGTTATCGTTAGTGAACGATTTCGGTGGCAGTTGCAATATAGGGGTTTACGGGGGTGAAAAATCGATCTAGCAAGGTCTCTGGGAAAGTTCGTTCACTCTATTTTCACCCGAGCAGAGCTCGGTTACCCAGGTATTACTTTAATATAAACAAATTTAGCATTCAATTCTACAATAAATGTTTGATTTGGTAAAGCTGTCTTCTCACGTATCGGTATGAAATACAAAGTGGGGCAAAAATAATGTCATAATGTGAATTGGCTGCCATTTTGTTGAAAATGAAAAAAATTGGGTCTTGTTTTCATAGGAAGGTTATTAAGGTCTGATTTTTCAAGTCAGATAACTCTTATCTAAAGAATAAATATTTAAATTTGATAGCTTTTGTATATAAAATATGACAAACTGTCATAATTATTCTTCAGTTAAGAGTTATCTGACTATTGACAAATCAGGTGATGGTTTAAAGGTGTAAAATTGGTGACATTAAGTCGAAAAAATTATATCGATCAAACTCCCTGAGATAATGCAGATTTGTGCTTTTCGGCATTTTGAATTAATCTGGCTCCTATTTGGTGATTTCTTATTCAATATTGGCTTCCAATTCTTGGAAGGTTGTGTTGGTAAACGCGTTATTTCAAAAAGCCCCCCAAAGGAAGTCTGGCGCCGTCAGATCGATGGCGATCTGGCCGGCCCGTTCAAATTGCAAAAATGGGAAATGGGCCTGGAAATTGGTGTTCCATTATATTGTCAAACTAATTCCATATCTGTCTACAACATAAGTGTCAAATCACAACGACATTATGACGACATTAGGCCATCTATTGTAGAAGGAGATGAGTGTGTGTAGAATATAATAATTGAATTGTAAGAAAATTAATCGTATGAGCATTTTGGATGTCAAGTCTGTTAGCTCGTAGGAGGAATTGAATAAATAAATTAGCAAAAAATATGGCACCTGGTATATGAGAATAAGTAGCTTATACCGTGGTCTAAAATAATAAAATTATTAGCCAGCAGTCAGCCAGGTGGTAGCGAAGCTGAGGCTGATGCCCAAGACTGCACCCGCCGCACCCTAAATTCTCCGTTAACCCGTTTGGCATGTCGTCAAGCAGGCAGCAATCATTCTCTTGTCCACTACCTAAATAAAATAACTGTAAACTGTGATCACCAATCCGACAGTCAAACAAAAACTAGCCTTTCCTAACGAATACGAAAGGTCCGTATTTCCTTATTTATAGAGAGAGGCCATTGGAAGGTCTCTCCTTTATTTCCTTTACTTCACACGCCTTTATTATATTGTAATAAGAGGCATCTACCCCTTAAATGTCAGACGCAGACATGGGGTGTGTAAGGAGAAACTTTTGTATAATATGTATATAAACGTATATCATATATCGTAAAATACCATCATCCGATCCGGCTTATAGTAGTTCTGAACCTATAAGGTTCATAAGTAGGTATACATTGAGACATGTGACGAGTTTCTACCTATGCCGTATTCCACAAAATCAAACTCTATCTATCATTTATTTAATTTTAACTTTATTACATATTATATTAGAAAACACATCATTTACATTTAACTGTAAACATAACCTAAAAATAACAAAATTATTAACATAACTAAAACTATTAAAAAACTAAAATATGGCGTCGAAAAATTCCTCCGCATCACTGTCGACTGGTAAAGTACCCAAGAGACTGGCGGCATTGCCACGTTGTATGGCAATGCTAAGCCGCTGGCCAAGGTAAAAGCCAGCCCTTGGGTCACGGGAAGTGTCAACCAGCCGTTTGGAGATTTTGTTGAACAAACTATGAGCACTCGGACCCCACGGCCCAAGGTTTTCAACCCCAAACGGCTCGAAAATATAATTACCGATAAGGTTATTATACTTCCACCGCTTGAGGTTTTCCGCAGCGGCAGCAGCAGTGCCAGCACAGCACGCAGAGCCAGGAAGATGGGATGGCGCAAGAGTATCGACACACGTTGCGTCCCACACTAAAGGCCTTCTCAACTTCCATGGAAATAAAGACATGCCGTCCGGTCTCTTGCCATCGTCGCGTGCCAAGCCATTGGGTTCTAATACAGCTGGAACGCCGACGATGACAAGGGCTCGTCGGATGATGTCATTTATGTTCGCGTGCCGTGCTAAGTGACCTGCACTTCGGCTGCAAGACAGGCCGTGGTGTCCGAGGCTGTTGACAACTTCGCCACAGTGACAGCGATGAGGAGAACAAGAAGGAGCTCCTAGTCGCAGGGAAACGGCGAGGCGGAAAGTAGTGTCGTCGAACAAAGTGCCTATGTTCGACGACGGTAGTGCATGAAGCCACAGACCCGACTCCCACTTACCCACCGCCAGCAGACGCGCACGCTCCGCAGTAGTAGCAGACGTGTCAAGTAAATTGTTCTGTACTACTCTGCAGAGCAGCTCATCCCACCGGCTGTGGGAAAATGGGTCTGAATTCGGGCAAGCGAGTCTCCAGGCATCTATAGCCTCGGTGAAACAAGGCACATCAAAATTAACCAGTGTGGAGGCTAGGATTTTCCTGATTAATTTATCTGTGCCGTGGACCGAGGATATGAATGCCGGTAAATTAATACTAGAAATTTTGCGGACGCCGAGGCCTCCCATACGAATGGGAAGAGTAGGTTGTGCTCAAGCGCGGTCGTCCATTTAAGATCGAAGTTAAAGTTTGTCGGATAATTTTGTCCATTTTATCTAAAAGGTGCTTCCATAAATGGGAAGTGCGAAGGAAATATGTTAATTTAGGGCCAAAACAGCAGTAACGGATTAATCTCTATCTTCATCTACAATTCACAACGCAAACTACTTAATATTATTTAAAAAGTATATCACACCATTTCTCACTGAAACTTAGCGTGAAACAACTCAAGTTGGGGCCTGTGCCAGAACGATAACAACGTTATACGGAGCTTGTCTACCGTCGGCCTGTGATTAATTATAAGCAGAGAGGCGAGAGGATCTGACGTCACAATTAACCCGTTAGCTACGAGTTTCGGGGCCTCAGGCACCTGTCCCACCGCCGACGGGGAAGCGATCAGCTATCAACTATTTTCTCTCACTAAACGTGCATTAGATGTAGTTCCAGTGTCAGTAAAAAGATAGATATATTAACAGTTGATTGCTGACTGAGGAGCTCGTGGCTAAGTAATAAAGCCGCACGGGTCGATCCATCAGGCTAAACTACACTTGCCGGGGCTGGCCCGTGGATGCATGACCTTTTTACATATCGAGACTCCTCCGTGCCTCGGAAAGCACGTTAAGCCGTTGGTCCCGGCTGTCATTCGTGGATCTTTGACAGTCTTTACGGGTTGTCAGAAGCTCGAAAGTCTGACAACCAGTCTTACTAAGGGGTGTCGTACTCGTATTACCCAGTTATTGAGTTGCGGAGGTTAGAAAAACAAACGCTCCATGTAACATACTTGTATTCAGCTGTATCCGATTAGACTGGAAGCCGACCCCAACATAATTGGGAAAAGGCTAGGCAGATTGATTGATTGCTGACAGTTCATATTGCTGGCTAGAACTCTTTCTCCACAAGTCTGCCGCAGCCACAGGAGCTATCAAAGAAATTACTCACTCAGCTCGCCGCTTTTACTAGCAATTACTCGCTTGGCGTTCAGAACTCTCGCTGAGAGACTCTCGAGGAACATAGCATACCAGCAAGTGACTGGACAGTCATTCTTCTCGTCGCACTCGCTCATAGCCCTGCAACAAAACTATCCGAACTACACACTCGCTGCTCGGGCTTGCCAACTCGTTTCTAGTAGCTAGCACTGCTCGCTTTTCGCTAATCGTCGGAGGTGGGACAGGTGCCTTACCCTGGCCACGAGCTGCACGCTCAAGCAACACGCATCTTGCGAAGAAACTGTGGAGAAAATAAATGAAAGAAATTGTTCAGAGCATGACACGAGTCACCGCGATGCGACTTGCGTAGTGACGGACGGAAACAAGCGACGCGCGCGCGTGTCGCTTCACACAAGTCGCGTCGCAAGTTGCATCGCTCGAGGCCCTGAATGGGACCTTAGAGAGACAAGGCTACATTGTTTCGTGATTGCATGCCTGTTTAGAGTGGCTATAGTTTCGCTGCTGGTGTCTAGTACACCGTGTACTAGACACCAGCGGCGATAATATGTATAGTGGGCTATACAGTGTGTCTGTATTCGGACTGGCGAAAATTAAGGGGGTGTTACAGACGATCAAACTGAACAACTTTCTCCCGGGGACCAACATCGTAATCGTGAAAAAAAAATCAGTCATCCCATACAAAACTTCAATACCTACTCGGCCAGATGTATGGGACGACTGAAAATGTTTTCGCGATTATGATGTTGGTCCCCGGGAGAAAGTTGTTCAGTTTGATCGTCTGTACCACCCCCTTAATTTTCGCCAGTCCGAATACAGACACACTGTATACCTAACAGGATTCTTGTCGGCTTTCTTGTATTCACAGCAAATACATAGTTTTGTAAGCAATAGCATAGGCGGCAAGATAGCTATTAACCAAAGTCAGATATATTTTATCCGTGGAATAAAATGGACGTCTGACAGTTCTTGCAAGGGAAATCTTAAAAATTTATTCGCTGGATTAGACTTATACTAGGTATAAAAGTTTGGTCGAATTCGCCCTTAAAAATACTATAGGTACTAACAGCAAATATTTTTACGAAAATTCTTGATTCATGATTTTTCCATAAGAATCTGTTGCAAACACGCAGTATAGAGCAATGCCGGACATAAGTCGGTGAATAATGCTCATTTATCTGTGGATACCTTTACCCTGCTATAAGTAAGTGAAAAGCTGGTTAGTAGGTATTAGGGTATTTTTTTTTAGAGGCGGATAAACTTCAATTTTGAAATATAACACAGAAAAATGTTTTTAATATCCATGAAATTGGCTTTATTTGAGAGATAATTTTATGGCATTAATGTTTGAATATGATTTCTGGCACGTGGCCACCGCGGCTGACGTGAAGGTACTCGCGGCGGTCACATGCCCGAAATCTAATTGCCATAAAAATATCTGTCAAAAAAGCCAATTTCATGTATATAAAAAAAATATTCCGTGTTTTCTTTCAAATTTAAAGTTCTCCTCCTTTAAAAAAACACCCGATATTGCAAAAAAGTCCTAAGGCACTTATTTCAATCTATATTTCTAGATAATCCACAATATTCAACGATCCGTAAAACCAAACCATTGTCTCCTAAATGAAACATTATTACACCCACTTTCATGAACAAATCTGATGTCAAAAACCTTTCTTAAGTTAAAATTATAATTATTTATGTACACGTCGCTTGCTTCCTTACGCATGTCATTTTATATTCAGGCACGTCTCGCCGTGTGCCTTAATTACGTGTAAGTGACCTATTTCCTCTCAAATTCGAAGTAGGTTATGTTATTAAAAGGGTGTTGGGGTAAATGACATCGTGTTTAAGAGCGCGCCTAATGCCAGGATAAATTCTGATTTCACCCGCGCGTCTCGCTACACCCGCATTTAGTGCGGCTAACAAACACGGGGCGGCGCGACGACGCGCGGAACCAAATCTCGCGAACTCGACGTCATTGAGCGGTCAAATACGTAGCGGGCAGTACACACGGCTACACATCAAGCCTAGATCTATGATTGTAATGAAATCCTATACAATGCGAGATCAGCTTATACTGGAAATGAATAGCTTGATCTGTAGCCGTGCGTACGTAGTAGGTATATGCAACACAATTAGATAAAACCAAACTTTTTTTTCTTTGTATAA
Source organism: Cosmia pyralina (assembly GCA_946251885.1). NCBI lineage: Eukaryota > Metazoa > Arthropoda > Insecta > Lepidoptera > Noctuidae > Cosmia > Cosmia pyralina. Next base: position 13,013,068 of record OX276364.1, read on the forward strand.
AACAGTACTGTAAGAATGGATATTATTATGCGCTTATGCGTACCTATGCGCGTTTCACAGAATCATCAATTCGCAAAATATATTTATATTAATAGTGAACTTATTGTGTTGTATTATGTGTGGTAGGATATGTTGTGAAATACATGTTTTGTGTACTCCATAAACTCGCATTTCATCTTAATTTTTTTAATATTATGTGTAGAGATCGGATAATCGGATGCATATTTGCCTAAAGTTGAGGTGTTGGCTAAGTAAATGGGTTTTTGGATTGAAAAATCCCAGAATTCCGGAATCGGTCAATTTTGACTGCTGATTATAGAATCGAATGTATAATTTACTTAGGTTCAGATGTTGGCAGTATGGACTGCACTTTTGTATCGAAAAAATCCCGGGATTCTGGGATTCACAAAGGAGAATGGGCATTTTGGTACTCGCTCCAATAGCAATCATTGTGGTGTCATTGGATAGGTCTTTTAATCAGGAAAAATATTTACTATGGCGACATGTCCCAAATCCTTGTCTGAAAACCACGGCAAGCCCCCAAAGTTCCAGTTTTAGTTAATATCATAATTGCAAGTACGATAATATTACATACCTATCATGGTTGAAATACGAAAAAAACAATGTAAAACAACATTATTTAAAACGAGAAATGTATTGTGTTACTCATAGACTCATAAAAAAAGGAGGACTCCGCGCCACGCATATCGAAAGTGAAGCACAGTAAGTATGCCAGGACCGTTTGTACAAACACGCCTCACGCACACATTTACATCATAGTATGCCAACCGGACGCCATTACGTGACACAAGCGACGGCGTCTTTGCAGGTACTCATATCACGCACACATAGATCGGTACGGTGCTTCACTTTCGATATGCGTGGCGCGGAGTCCTTCTTTTTTTTATACGTCTATTGTGTTACTATTCATGCATTATATCGTGATATGATATGATAATGGTGAACACTTTTGAAAATATGTTTTTTTACATAAAAAAGTAGTATTATCTTTAACATTTCTGTTTTTTGTTACAACGGTGACTATAGACCTCGGGGATAGGGAACCAGCCGCGGGGTGGGGTAGGTGGTGCGCTGTGCCAGTGGACAGCCTTTTGTGCCGCGACATTCACTAGTCGTTGTATCGTTCTGTGCGTGAAACGACGTTCCGCAGCTGTTTATTCTACCTAGTACTTTGTTATACCGTTTTCATCACTGACCCCGGCGCCCCTTTTGGACATTGTTACCCGCTACAAACGTTCATCTTGGCTAGTGTTGTGGACTATTGTAGTGCTTATCGATTTGGAACATCGTTATGGAAGAAAATCGCAACTGTGTGATGTGTCGGCGAGGCCTACATCATGCTAGATACCAACAGCATGTTTTAACTGATGATCTTCCAAGAATGCACCCCGAGTTTGTGGCTTACATACGAGAACATGCCATTTTGGAGGTTAGTACATACTTCATTAAACTATTTCGAACTTCACCAGCTTCAGTTTTTCTTTTTAGAAGCGGTTTGTTTATATTATTATTGTCTGTTATATTTTTATACCTGAGCTATTACAAACGTGCGAATTGAGCCCTAAATCATTTTAATCGGACCTCTTGCTCGCACTTACAGGTCTTATTGAACTATTCTAGTGTTGTGTGTAAAAGTGCGTTTCCGAACCGAGCTGCAAACTACCAACTGCACGTGTTTATTTTCTATGTAGCGCGGCTGTATGGTCCGTAGCTAAGGGTGTTCGCTTCATAGAAAAAAAAAACACGTGCAGTACTAGCTACCTGCTTCCGAGCGGCATCCCTTTATATCAGTAATGACTTGTGCAGCTTTCTCACAATCCTTTAATCCTTTTATGACTCAGTTCGCACGTTTATAGTTCTTCTTATTAAAACACTTCTCTGACCACCTATTGTGTGTTTGCTATTGTTATCTATTCACTAAGCCGTCACATCGGCTATACATAAGATATATTTTTACTTGCATTACTTAAAATATGAAAACAATACAAGTATGCCATGACTTTAGACCTGAACACCTACATACCGCATTGTTTTAAATGTTTTCATAAAAATACAACATAACATCAGCAAGATCGTATTCTACCATTTTCAGGTAGAGTTCGACAACACACGACGTGTGGTGTCACCGATGTTGGCAGAGAATTGACAACGTTGTAGGAAGACCACCTGTCATACCAGAAGTAGAACAGAATGTACGAGAGCTTCAGGTTCCAGACTACACTCGAGCTCCAAACACTCCAGGGGATTGTATCTTTAACACTTGCCAAAACGCAACCCGCCATCGAATACCAGAGACGATCAAGATTCACATTTTCTGTGAATATAAGTTATATATTCCTGACGGTGCTAGAGTATGTGGACAACACCTTGAGAGCAATGCTTGGGAAGAGCTGCCACAATTCTGCAATGTCACACATAACTTCAATGCGCAACAGTTTAGCGACGTTTGTGACATGTTGAGAATGGCTTTAAATCGTGGACCTAGGCTAGATTTCAACACAAGAGGTGCTTTAAGCAACGAGGATATGTACTTTTGGACAGGACGCAAATGCGAACAGTTTGATTCCATATTAGAACAAACACCCTCACTAAGTGGGAGGTGCAAGGAGCCTCGAACTGCGTTAGGCATATATCTGACGAAACTACGTACCGGAGACTCAGATGAAAGACTAGCGACGTTATTTAATATGTCACGAAGAAAGCTGGAACGTTTACTAACTATTGTGCGCGAATGCCTCATGAATGAATATGTAATATTACACTTGGGAGTGGACCATATGAATAGAAACGACGTTTTAGAAAAGAACCTCACTATACCAAGAGGGTTATTTGGCAATGAAGAAAACAATAAAGCTATCGTTATATGCGATGGGACTTATATATATATCAATAAAAGCTCGAACTTTTTGTTCCAGCGTCTATCTTATAGCCTGCATAAGTTCCAGAACTTGCTGAAGCCGTTTTTAATTGTGTGTTCCAATGGCTATATAATCGATGTTTTGGGACCATACGCTGCCACTAAGACTGATGCGAACATCATGAGCGATATAATGAATGATGGAGAAAACCCATTGCATTGCTTTCTTCAACCGAACGATGTCTTCATATTAGATCGCGGCTTCCGGGACAGCTTAGATGCTATCGAAGCATGGGGATATGAATCCTACGTTCCACCATCTAAAGACAGATGGGAGACACAGCTAACTACTGAGCAAGGTAATGAAGCTCGATCAGTTACACTATGCCGGTGGGTAGTGGAAGTGGTGAACGGGAGGTTCAAACGAGATTTCAAGCTTTTGCGGCAAAAATATTTTAATAAAACACTACCAAAAATGTTCATTGATTTTAAAATCGCCGCAGCTATGTTTAATAACTTCCACATACCCATCGATGACAACATTCACGCAGAGGCCTTCCTAAACATAATCAGGGAGAAAATAGATTCCCCGAATCTACTTTATGATTATGTTGAAAGAAAACATTTGAATAACCGAAGAGCGGATTTTCAAAGAATAAAAAGTCACGAAATACAGAACTTCCCACTACTGACGGAAGAACAGATTATTTTACTTTCATTGGGCACCTATCAACTGAAGCTAGCCCGATCCTACTGCAGCGAGCATTTATCAAATGGACTATACATTCTACAAGTATATAGAGAAAGCGCACTCCAAGATTTAAATGAATATGGTATAAACGAAGATGCCTGGCTTTTACGCGAACGCATACAGTCGCGTCACGTACGGTCAAGAACTTATTATTGTTATGTATTAGTAAAAAACAATGTTAATGAAAACGAAACCAATATCCATAACATTTTATGCAATTATTACTGCACGTGTTTGACCGGACGACGAACAATCGGCACTTGTGCTCATATAGTTTCAATCGTTTGGTATCTAGGATATGCCAGACATGTAGGCTTCACTGCTCCTGCAGCGTTCCTCAACGATGTCATTATTGTTGATAATAATGTTTAAAAAAATAAATAACGTTTCTTACTTTTTCAATTTTTTTTTTATTCCTGAGTGTTTATTCATTTTAGTATCTATTAATCAACAAACACAGGATTCTATAGAAGAAAATTATATAATATCACCATTATCTTAACAAAATGAAACAAAAACAAAAAAAAAAATACTTAACACAAAATAACTCCGTTCCGACAGCAAATGGAGACAAGCGACTCGGTTATCATTAATCCTTGTAAAAAGACCTTTCCAATGATATATATATTATGGCTATTGGACCGAGTACCAGGCTTCATATATTTTTGCCCATGATCCTTTAGAGTTCTGGTTATAGAATTGAATGTATATTTACTTACGTTTAGGTTTTGGCTAATATGAAATGCACTTTTGTATCGATCGTCAAAATCTCGCGATTTCGGAATTGATAAATTAAGTATTTTTTGACTATTAGAGGGCAATTTTTTATCACTAGCTAAATTTTCACAGGGTGCTCAACTCATGAACAACTTCAACTCGGAAATCACGAAAAAAATCAGCTATTTCATAAATTTTGGTCGAGTAGGTTTTGAAGTTTTGTATGAAACGTCAGATTTTTTTCGTGATTTCAGAGTTAGTCCCGACATTAAAATGTAAATCTAAGATGACGGCTGCGAACATTTTAAAATTTTTCATCATGGTTGTCGTTTTCATGGTTTTCGAGGGTGCTAAAGCCGATAGTGGCGTTAAAATGTAAAACCAAGATGGCGGCTGTGAACATTTTCACATTTTTCATCATGGGTGTCGTTTTCATGGTTTTCGAGGGTATTAAAACCGCTACTGACATTGAAATGTAAATTCGAGATGGCGACTGCGAAAATTTTTTAATTTTTCGTCTTGGGTATCGTTTTCATGGTTTTGGAGAGTGCTAAAACTGATAGTGCAGTCAAAATACGTTACGCTCGGCTGGCTAGTTAATTAACCCTGCGGCAGCGCGCCGTACCGCGTTTTAACCCGAAAACACGTGTGATAGTAATTAAAAAACCATCAATATTTTAAAAGAAGCCGCTATCACAAAGTCGCTATCGGCATCTTGTTTTTATATTGATTTAATTATTTGTACTTTTGTGTGTTGTGCTATATCTTTTGCACCAAATAAATGTTTTATCTATCTATCTATCTATTTATCTTGCTTTTACATTTTAATGTCACTATCGGCTTTAACACCCTCTAAAACCATGAAAATGACACCCAATCCATGACGAAAATTTTGAAAATGGTCGCAGCCACCATCTTGGATTTACATTTTAACGTCACTATCGGCTTTAAAACCCTGGAAAACCATGAAAACAACCAAAGCGATATTGTAACAGTACCTTCCAGGGACCACATGTAACAAACGGAATATTTATGTGATCCCGATTTCCCGGTATTTTTCTATAATAATAATAATATTATAAAGAGGTAAAATTTGTTTGCAAGTTTGTATGTAGGGAGTAATCTCCGGAACTAATTATCCAATTCTACAATTTTTTTCACTGGTCCTCTACCTACTGGTACCTCTCTGGTATTTTCAACATTTTTCGTTTGTATTCTGTTTTGGTGCATATTACTGAACCATAAATTATCTAATTTATAAAATATTATCACTCATGTATAACCCAGTCCTGACCCTGAGCGATTTTAAAAATATTGTCTATTTTAAAAGATAACAGAATGCAAAGCATACGGCGCTTACTACATTTTTAATCCGCGAAATACGCTGTCTTCCGTCTCCCGCGACACGAGCTTGCGACCATCAGTTTGTTTCACCGATCAGTCGCCCTCGCTCTGTCGAGACGCGTAGTCCATGTCAGTTTCCTCCGCGCCTAGCCGCCATTATTATTATCAATAAATATCTACATATTTGTTGCGTAATATTGTTTTAATCATTTAAGTAATGTAGGTATCTAAAATCTAAATTATAATATATTTTGCAACTGACATTAAATAGGTAACTAAGGATCAGTTCAGACAGAACGGATATATTCTCGAGCAATTTACTGGTTCCATGAAAATAGAACCGTATTACCATAGCCTAAAATATAAAATTCTATGAATGTGACACATTTGGCTCGAGTGAGCCGACTGATGATATTCATACAATTTTATTTGTATGAATTCCGTTCTGTCTATACTGATACTTATTCTTATGCTAAACATTACCCCACAATATGAAGTACACAGTAGGTAGAGATGAACTATTTGTAAAAATTAACGCCCCTCCACAAAACGGGATTATTTCAATGCGTGAGAGGAAATACTTATTGCAACACTTTACTTGCGTGCGTGCGTCGATTTTACTGTCAACATGGACTCGTCGCCGCACTTAGAGGCCAACTAATCGTGCGATTAATCCAGGTAACAACATTGTACGGCGGGGAGCATGCGCTTTGTATGGAACTACACGTTCGCTTTGTCGCGCGTTCGTGTCATTTATTACACTAGTTGGCCAACAAATCCGACTGTTTGCAGTTTGGGCAAGTCGGGTAGGTACCGTTTGCATAAAAAAATTGTGTTATTGTGTATATTTTTATGTATGTTAGTCTGTAAAGTATTTATTTAGTTTAGTTGTTGACCGTACTCGCCGGTGACTGAGCAACCAATGACAAAACCAATAATTATGTATATTGCGACTTTACACTTCTTTGCATGTGAACGTAACCGCTGAGAAGGGGCGTTCATTTTTAGAATGGTTTAAATTTTATTTTTTTATCGCAAGTTATAATGCATAGGCGCTTATACGCAAAATAAACAGATGATTCACTTGACGCTGCGATTCGTGTATTGTTGGCGTGCGAAATTATTATATTTACATATATTATGTGCAGGTATATTATAAATAATCAAAATATGCCAGTTATAAGTTAAAAGAAATGCAAAAGTATTGCGACCTAGCTCTCTTCACCCCGTTTCTTTGTTACCCTTTTAGAACTAGTCGAGTGAGGTATCATACTAAAGATTTCTATAAGACCAAACACTCGCTTGTTTTAGGTATCAGCTCCCAGAAAAGGCTCGAGGCTCGAGTTTGGTGATGATTCTAACATCGGTAGTAGTATTTTTTTTCTTAATATTAGGTCTTTACCTATGAAATTGCCGTTCTGCAGTACTGGCCATTTCAAATCAAAATAATTTTTGTTTGGTTAAGAATTCTAATTTCAAATTAATTTTATTTTAAAAACATGGATTTATTTTTCCAAAAGTAGTCATTTGTTTATTGATTAGTGTTACATTTTCATCGCATTTCAATCTTTTTCGTCATCATGGATACGTTAAAAATTCGAGTAATTATGGAATATGAGTACCGTCGTGGCAGCAACGCGGCACAAGCGGCACGCAACATCAACGACGTTTACGGAGCTAACACTACAAACCAACGCACCACTTGTTATTGGTTTGCTCGCTTCCGTTCTGGAAATTTCGACCTGAAAAATGAACCTCGCGGTCGTTCGAAGACTTTGGTCGACAATGACGAATTAAAGGCGATTGTGGAAGCTGATGACACACAATCTACGGCTGAATTAGCAGCAGCTTTCGACGTTAGCGTCAAAACAATATTGGTCCATAATTGCGTCAAATTGGCAAGGTAAAAAAGCGTGACAAATGGGTGCCCCACGAACTCAATGATCGCCAGCGCGAAGTACGCGTCGAGATGTGCCTTGCACTGCTCAACAGACACACAAATGAAGGAATTTTGAACCGCATTGTTACCTGCGATGAAAAATGGATTCTGTTTGATAACCGCAAGCGCTCAGCAAGTTGGTTGGATCCCGGTTCAGCACCTAAACAATGCCCTAAACGAAAACTTACCCCTAGAAAAGTAATGTCACTGTTTAGTGGTCTAGCGCCGGTGTGATTCATCACAGCTTCTTACCAAACGGGGTGAGCATTACTTCAGATGTGTACTGTGAAGAACTGAACACAATGATGGAGAAGCTGGCACATCTCCAACCAGCATTGTTCAATCGCTCGTCTTCGCTGCTCCTGCACGACAACGCGCGACCTCATACTGCACAGCAGACGGTCTCCAAGTTGCAAGAACTGGGGTTGGAAGCTCTCCGTCATCCGCCCTACTCACCAGACCTTGCGCCTACAGACTACTACTTTTTCCAGAATTTGGATAACTTCTTGGCGGGAAAAAAATTCAATACCCGAGAGGCAGTACAAAATGCCTTTGAAGAATTTGTTGCCTCCCGTCCAGCTGATTTCTTTAAGAAGGGCATCAATAAACTGCCACTGCGTTGGCAACGATGCATTGATTCCATGGGTGATTACTTCGATTAATACAAATAAAAAATGCATGAAAAAAATTCGTTTAAATTTTTTCATACAAAACGGCAATTTCATAAAGACCTATTATAAATCCTGATATTCCAGAAAATGCCGGAATGCACAACTAATCGGATACATGGTATGGAAACGACTTCTTATATATTATGTGGATTTATTTATTTACTAGCTTCTGCCCGCGACTTCGTCCGCATGAAATTTCTTGTCCCCCCTCCCCCCAGTTCACCTCGTCGAATCGTATCGCATCGGCTGCGCGCGCTATTACTTCGTTTGCGCTTAGTGTCCTTTCTGACTTTTTTTTCTTTTTGCTCGGCTCCTAAGGGCCCTAGCATGATGATAAATAGGCTTTCCTCAAGAATTGGGCTATGCAAAAAGATTTTTTCAAATCCGACCGGGGTAGTTCCTGAGATTAGCGCGTTCAAACAAACTAACAGAAAAACAAACTCTTCCACTTTATTCCACCGACAATATTGAAATAATAAATCGAGAAGGGTCATCAATCCGCAGAAAATCTCGCAATTCAGAAAAATTACGTATTTGCACAACGCAATCTATGGGTAAATGGATAAAACATCCGCATTAAGCATGTTCTATGCTGACTGAGGTATGAATGAAAGTTATTTTGCGTTTTAGTAATTTTATAATATCTCCGAAACTATATGACCAATTCGAACAAACGACCTGTCGAACTACTGACATGTCGCACACATGTTTGTCGCACTAGTGACATACACTTATTGGCATACTGTAAAGGTCAAATCTTATTTCTATGATGTTCTTGTGATCATAAAATCATTTATTTTGATAAGGATAAATATTTTGTTGTTTAAATAATCATTCAAACGTAAATATGTCGAAAAATACTTTTTTAAAACAATAACAGAAGTATAAAGGATGAAATATAAAAGATAGAAATATAGTGTCGCGGACTTTTTTGTAGAATTATTTAAGACGGACCAGGTTGCCATACATTGTTTTAAATTTTAAACAACTGCTTAGGCAGCGCATGCACATAATCATGTTTCAAGAGGTATCTCTTTCCGACTTGCTAGACAAAAATTGTGATAGCGCGGCTAATATGCATGATATAAATATAATTTATAGCATATACCTAACTTTGTGATGTTTTTCTATCGAGAAAATGTTATCCTACTATGTTTTTCGTCAGGGCCGATCTTTACTTATATAATGAAATTTCCTGACATATTTTTTTTTCAATTTGAGCATGATTTACTACTGTGAAAATCTAATCAAAGATTGAAGATTTTGCTTTAGGCCCGCTCTTAAGAAAGCAATTTGTGTGTTACTTTAATATAATGTGCCTCGGAAAACACGTTAAGCCATTGGTTCTGGCTGTTATTCTTGGATCTTTGGCAGTCGTCATGGGTCGTCAGAAACCCGCAAGTCTAATAACCAATCTTACCGATGGGTATCGTATTACCCAGTACCTAACTGGGTTGGTAGGTCAGATAGGCAGTCGTTCCATGTAAAATACTGGTAAGCTGACGCCAACATAGTCTAAAGGCTACGCAGATGATGATCACGATTCAGGTCTGTTCTCCCCGAAGGGTTAGGCAGAGGTGTACCTATTTTGGCAGGTATTTTTAAGACCCATCAAGAGCCGAGCCTATTGCCATCAACCGGGCACAGTCCAGACTCCGGGACGCTAATTTATTTATTACAAAATCCACAACCCTTTAGCAATTTTACTTAGGGCTAATTTGACCAAAGTCGGATATCTTTTATTCGTGGAATAAAATTGACGACTGACAGTTTTTGTTTGGAGAAACTGTCAAAAATTCAAAATTTAATCGAAGAATAAGACTTATGCTGGGTATAAATGTTTCGTCGAATTCACTCTTAAACAGACAAAAACCAATCTTACAGGCAATTACGGATTTACAATTTATGGCAACACCATGCATCAGAAACAACAGGATGACATGCTAGCACCATCTAAGCAAGCATATCAAAGTGTGTAGTGTGGGTGGGTGTGTAGGAGTGTGTGTGACGTGTTGTAGTGGTGTATGCATGGACAGTATGGATTACTTACATTCAATTATATTTAGAAATATTAGTCAAATCATACAGAAGTTACTAATAGTTTCCTGAATGTACAGTCAACAAAAGAGATATCTAGGCAGGGCATACTAACATATATTATTTATTTATGTGAAATGCTTCATGTTCAATTTTATATATTAGTTGGTTTTTGCCATTCTCCTACATTGTAACACACCAACGCAAAATTGTATATTTTTACGAAATTGAACATGATGCAATTTACATACAAATATGTTAGTATACCCTGCCTAGAAATAATTACCTATATTTATTTATTTAACTTTAATTTAATTCAATTATTATTGTAAAAGACTAACTAACTAACCTAACCCTGCCTAGATATCTCTTTTGTTGACTGTACCTTTTCTGGTTTCCTAATAAGAAATTCCTGATGGAAAAAGCCCAATAACTCATTGCGCGACCTGAGAATCGAACTCAGGACCTCATGCTCAGCGGTAGTGCTGACGACCACTAGACCAACGAGGCATTTTCAAATAATCTAGTCGTAAATGTCGCAGTCGCAAACGCTGGAAGTTTTGCAATTCTAATTCTTAGGCAACACTTTCGGGATTCAACATGTGCCTATTACTAATTTCTTCAATACCTATGTGGACTAGCTAAATTAATCAAAGATACTGAGTTAAAGTGTCGGCAACCATAAGGGCGCCGTAGGAGACGCCCTGGGCGGCGGGAATCGATTGCCGATTCCCGGCCACCGTAGGCGCGGGCTTGCGGACGACGAGTAATGGGCAGCTCGCCGTCCGGTAAGGACCAAGCCCGGGTCGACGGCGCGTTGTGTTCCACGCGCGCCTCAAAGAGATGTCAGCAGTGACGGGGTCAATTGGAACATGGGTGGGTTTTAGTCAGTAAAAATCTGACACGCCCTCCCGCCTCTGCCCAGAGCGGGAGAAGTCATTTGATGATTTCCCATCCACAAAAAAAAAAAAAAAAAAAAAAAAAAAAAAAAAAAAAAAAAAAAAAAACCATAAGGGGTAGTAGGGGGGGGGGTTCGTAAGGGGTCCCCGAAACGATCACAATTTGTACTGTAGTAATATTGTCAATCGCTTCAATTGCACTTGGTAGACGATCAATTTGCCCATCAATGTGTATTAATCACGTAAAAATTGACAGCAAAATTGCAATAATCGTTTCAGGGACCCTTTATGAAACGAGGATCATTTCAAGGGTATGAAATCGCCAGCACTTAAGTAGGTATATAATGAGCAACGCTGTAAAAAGAAAAAAAGAACTCGTCATTTCGCTATCAAAAGTGCGCATTGAATTGAAGGTGAAGATCACAGATTAGACAAACTTCTCAAAGTTAGTATAACCTACAGTCCACTCCATTAAACTAAGTTTTACAGTTCGTAAGCACTTCATCTGCACACGAAACAGGATTTTCAGTATTTTGTCTAGTTGGTTAGAATAAATCCACTGATTCAATTTACGTAGAGATAAACTTTAAAGTTTACTGAATATAATGTTATTCAGGCTTTTAAAGATTAGTCTCGTTTTGTTTGCTTACAAAAGATGAATGTAAACCGAGCTTATCTGATTAACTAGAAATTCACTTAGCACATGTTTCTATTAACAAAAGCCAGGTTGGTTTTATTCAAAATGGCTTTCTTGAATATCTAAAGTAATCCGAATATTATATCTGATAGTTCATTATTTTAATCCAAAAGCTACTTAGCTGGTTTCACTTGAAAGTGTAAATATATACATAATTTACCTAATAATAGTTTCAGAAAGATACAGAATAATTTTTAAGGTAAGAAAATCTTTTAAAATTTTATTACTACTCTACTAAAAGAATCAATGTTACTAACAAATATGGAAGTGATTCTGCAATAAATGTTTCAATCAATCTGCCTAGCCTTTTCCCAACCATGTTGGGGTCGGCTTCCAGTCTAACCGGATGCAGCTAAATACCACTATTTTACATGGAGCGACTGCCTATCTGACCTCCACAACCCAGTAACTGGGTAATACGATACCCCTTGGTAAGACTGGTTGTCAGACTTTCGGGCTTCTGACGAGTAACGACTGTCACAAATCCACGAATGACAGCCGGGACCAACGGCTTAACGTGCTTTCCGAGGCACGGAGGAGTCTCGGTATGTATTGTTGTACAGTGGATGGGTGACCATCTGTCACCCATCCACTGAACAACCCCGGCAAGCGTAGCTTAACCTGATGGATCGACCCGTGCAGCTGTTTTTACTTAGCCACGAGCTCCTACTGCAATAAATGTTTATTTATTTTTATTTATTTACTACTACTACTTAGTAGTAGTGTGTGTGTGTGTGTGTGTGTGTAGTAGTAGTCTACTACACACACACACACACCCCACTATAACTTTTTACTTGTGCCGCTCCCCTTCGGGTACCTGCTTACTCTGGTAAGGAAACGTACCAGGAACCAGCATCACAAACTACACACATCAAAAGTGTCTAGGGATCAACATATATTTTTGCAATAACTTTTCTCCTGATTGATATTAATTAAAATTTTCTTTAAGGATTCATCAAATAAAGTGTTTTCGTTTGTCACAGTAACGATAAACCAAGTCACCTTTGCATTAATAAAGAAATTTGCCATTTTCCTAATAAAGGGATTTTTGACATTTGAACCACTAACATTAAAGTTCGAAAAAAAGACTGAAATAACAGTTTTCTTTAAAATTTTATTGGGTAACTTAAACAATTAATAATCCGTGTTTCTACCGCGAACACTAACAACACAAGAACATCGGTTTGGCATACTCAAAATGAGTTCATCCAAATCACGCTGTGGAATGGCCGCCCATGTTCGTTGCAACAACAAAAAAAGGTCTTCTTGCGACTGGATACCCTCCATATTCGGCAGAGCTCTTCTCTGTAGCATATCCCATGCATGCTCAATCGGGTTCAAGTCTGGCGACTGAGCAGGCCAGGGCAGGACATTGATGTTAGCTGCGGCGAGAGTCTGTCTTACAACTCTTGCGGTGTGCGGTCGTGCATTATCATGCATTAACTGAAATAAGGGACCGATTTGCACTTGTAGAGGAACGATGACGTCTGATACAATCGTCTCAGCATAAATTTGAGCGTTGAGGTTGCCTCTGATCCAAATCAACCAGTTCTTCCGCCGATCCAAATACCCGCCCATACCATGATGGTTCCACCACTATAAGGATGGACTTCCTGGCAGGATTTTAATCGCTGTTGGCGTCCAGGGGTTCTCCAGTGTCGTATACGTCTTGTATCCGGTCTCATACCAAAACGAGACTCATCAGAAAAGCACACGAAACACCATTGTTCTTCTGCCCAATTTCTGTGTTCAAGAGCCCATTGATATCGAATCCTACGATTGTGCATTGCTATAGGTGGTACCCGTAGCGGTCTTCGGGAATGAAGGTTCACTTCATGCAAGCGGTTTCTGACTGTTTGGTCGCTAATTAAGTTCCCTGAAGAGTGATGAAGCCTCACGGCTAACATCATGGCGGTTATAGTTGGAGCTCTTCGAGTTAAGATTTGAATGTATCGGTCTTGTCTCCGTGTGGTGCAGCGATACCGTCCTCCATGGCGCTCAGCCACGGTACCAGTGCTTCGGTAACGTGTCCAAAGTCGACTGATAACACTCTGACTTGTATTCAGAGCTAAAGCCACAGTACGTTGCCGGGAACCAGCTTCTATCATTCCCACGGCTCTGAGCATTTCTTCCCTGCTTAAATGACGTCGCCGCTCCATAATAACGTTGGTTTTAATCAGTAGTAGGGAAACAGTAGCACTAATAATGTCTTCAATGCGTTGTATGTTTTTATAGGGAAAATATTGACAGCTGATTTTCATCTTTTACTCGAATTTGATTCACAGTTCCTGATTCAAATTATGAAATGCACCAAAAAGGATCCATATAAATTTATAAAATCATAAATTTATTACAAAGCCACATCTCAATCTCAAGAAATCCGCATAAAAATGCTTGATCCCTAGACACTTTTGATGTGTGTATATTTGGACCAAGGTGAGTGTAGGCAGGCTAAGGAAGCACTCCCTACAATTGATGGCCGCCTCACGAAACAAGTTCTCCGACTAACTAAACAATAGCTGCGTACAGTTACAGCTGCTATAAGTCGACGTTCGCACGGACGTAATAATATCGCGGCGACTTTTTTCGCGCACTGAATTTTCAACGCTCTGCTTAACGCCGAGAGTGCAAAATCCAACAGTGTGTTTTTTCGACGCGCTAGAATGTACTCTGTTAACCCCCGTTCGCATGGGCGTAATAAAATCGCGGCGGGATTTTATAGCGCACTGGATTTTCAACGCTCTGCTTAGCGCCGAGAGAGCAAAATCTAACAGTGTGTTTTTTCGACGCGCTAGAATGTGTTATTGTTAAATTGGATTCTCAACGCTCGGCTCAACAACGAGAGTTGAAAATCCAGTGCGCGATAAAATCCTGCCGCGATTTTATTACGCCCGTGGGAAAGGGGGCTAACTGGCCATGGGTCATTTAATAAACACGTCTTTGTCATAGGAGTCATAGACAGTCCGCTGTGCAGGGCCTGCATGGAGGACGAGACAACAGCTCATGTGCTTCTAAACTGCCCGATGGTCGCCGCATGCAGGGCAAAGTACTTTAGTAACCCAGGCACCCTCCGTGAGGTTGTCAGTAATATCAAGGCGCTGCTGGCCTTCTTTGAGGAGCTGGGGTGGATCGAATAGTCGATTTTCCCACCCATACGCAAAATACGCGCATTGACGTGGAGTTTCGGATACCAGCCCGTAGGTACGAGTATTACCTATTACTTTTTACTTACATTTTCTTTTTTGTTTTAAAATACGCCGAATACTACAACGCGATATTAAAAAGAAACTAACAGTGGTGCCAACCAAAAAATAAAATCTTTTTGGATGACACCGAATAAAATTAAGTTTTTCATAATTCGAAAGTTACTGGGTTGTGGAGGTCAGATAGGCAGTCGCTTCATGTAAAATACTGGTATTCAGCTGCATCCGGTTGAACTGGAAGCCGACCCCAACATAGTTGGGAAAAGGCTAGGCAGATGATGATGATAATTCGAAAGTTGTTATCAAAGTAAACCCGTAGTTTCAAAGTAACCCCATTTTACTGTACTTTTTTTACTGCTTTAGTCGTATCAGCATGAGCAACACGATAATTATGGATAGACAGTTAGAATATACTCATACCGTAGTAGAAAGATCAGCCAATAAGCTAACTCTTATGTGTAGAGCCGGACGCATTGTGTACCTACACTACAAAGATTCCTCTGCGTGCAAGTAAAATCTATCAGGTTTTAGATTAACGTGAATAACACAGAAGCGTAGCAAACTATTTCGAACAAAGGAATAGATATCACCATATGTTACTGTAGTCAGTGTTATAAATCCCGAGGATTTTCCAACTCTCATGACTAGGATTTTCACATATACACCTATATTTTTTTGTGCTAACAAAACACATTCTACGTGAGGGTTCTTGTTTTTGATATACCTAGATTTGGATTTAGAGGAAAAGAAAATATTCCCGATGTCTTCTGGTTATAGAAACACCGATACCTTATTGGTTGTTTCTCGTATTTTTACCGAGCATTTTTTTGATAATAATCTGTTAATCCGCGAGATACCAATATTACTCATTTTTGTGAAGAACTAACAAATCAATAATCTAAATTCAAAACTCTTTATTGCATTCATGTGTACTTTTAGTTGTCACATCCCAACATGAAACCCGGTTAGGGCACGGCAACCTATTAACAATTTTAACCTAATACTATAATAACATAATAGTAAGAGTATGTATGTATGCATTTTTTTTGGATTATTTCATGACTATAATAATATGTTATTTTATCATATCATTCAACGTGGCAATGTCGCCAGTCTCTTGGGTACATTACCAGTAGAGAGCGATGCGGATGAATTTTTCGATGCCATGTTTTAGTTTGTGTATAGTTTTAGTTATGTTAGGATATAATTAATATACAGACACGGAATAAAAATTAGGATATAAATAATATACAGACATGGAAGGCTTACGATCTTATTAGATGTATAGATATACCAAAATTAATCCCGCTTCTTTCATATTAGGTGCCTATTTCTAAACAAAACTGATACGCGTAACGTGCTCATATTTTATCACTATCAGCGGCTACACGCACCTGTCAAGGCACAACAAGTATAGAAATAGGCTCTTAAGTACCCACCACTCAACAATCCACCTTAAAATGAAGAATATAGGGTGGAATATAAGTTGGAAAGTCTGCTAGAAGTAGCAAAGTTAATGGCTGACACGGAGAAATGTCGAAAAACAGATTGTAAGAAATTTATCAGTGCCCTCGTTCTCGTGTGTGGGTTGCGTTGGGTTGCCAGCGATCGCTCAAGTGGTTACGCGGTTACAGCTGCGATTATGGTAATGGGGGAACAGGGTTCATATTTTTTAATGGGGATGTTCATTATGTTGATGGTACACTTCTGCTTATCTCTTCGGAGAATACTGGCGTGATGTTTTGTTGTGTTAATTATGAGAGTTAAATATGAGGAGGGCAAGATCATTTAGAAAGGTACCTCCTTACGAGGTAAAGTACATGTAAGTCAAACGTTTTTCAGTTTAGGTAAGTTGGAGGCTTTCTGAAATGACCCCACAAATCGAAGCACTGAAATGTATTTATTTATTTACTAGCTTTTGCCCGCGGCTTCACTCGCGTTAATTTAGAATTTGACAATCAATTCGGGTTGTACCTACTCTGCTTGTAATAATATAATTCAATCATGATTCGAAAGACACGTGGCGCCATCTATTATCATAAGAACGTTATTGTTGTTTTTATCCTCGGGAACAGAGGCCTTAGTGTGAGTTTTTATACTTACTCGATCGCGTTTACGTAAACGTTACCTTACGTCAATTTGTATAGAATAATTGTAGTTCCCATTATATTCACCAGACGGCGCTTATTCAGTTTCAGTACAAATTGAAGTTTACGTTGACGTGATCGAGTAAGTATAAAAACTCACACTAAGGCCTCAGCACTTTTTTTCGAGAGGAAAGGTGCCCTATGTCCGTTTCTGTACACCTGAAAACATATATGCAAAATTTCAGGATGATCGCTTCAGTGGTTTAGGCGTAAAAAGGAAACAAACAAACTTTCTTTCGTATTTAAAATATTAGTTAGGATTGGTCATCTTCAATCGTTACACTGTTCAACGAACTAACACAAGTCAACATAAAAGCCAACAGCACAAACACAGCATACTAAAACAATATTACATCAAAGAAAACAAAAAAATAATAATAAAAGTACAGAAATGATGTCATAAAGTTTTACACAATTTTAACAAGACGGTAATTTACAATAGTGGGGGTAATATCGTTACAAAGTAGTTAGTTATAATAGATATTTTGGTTGTTGTATTAAGCCTCAGCACTAATCTGGTCGTATATAATCAGCCTATTAGTAGGTTCAATGTCCCCAATGCTGGGAATCAAGCCTCCTCTATGTGAGAGGAGGCTGTAATCCTGCGATATCTGTGAATGCTACGCACGGGCTCAGTAAGTGCTGTGGATGTAAAAAAATAAAATAAATAAATTGTTTATTTATCCAAAATAAATACACACAGACACAGTTCAAAACAAATCAATACAATAGAATAAGCATAAAAACATAGCTTGTGAACAGGAGATTTAGGTTTGCAAAAAAGGTCTATGCATACAAAAATAGTGAACCCTGTCTCTTAAACTAGGAAGAAACC
This sequence comes from Cosmia pyralina, assembly GCA_946251885.1. Taxonomy (NCBI): domain Eukaryota; kingdom Metazoa; phylum Arthropoda; class Insecta; order Lepidoptera; family Noctuidae; genus Cosmia; species Cosmia pyralina. The sequence goes on from OX276364.1 coordinate 13,031,186, forward strand.
TGTATCTTAAGAGATACATCATCATGTGTTCGAGTTTTTTGTTTTTCTAAGATGTTATTTTTTATTAAACTTACAAAACAGGAGTTACACTCCTGTTTTATAAGTTTAATAAAAAATAACTTATTCCTTTCCAAGGGGCAATAAGGTTTACCATTGATTTGTATTTGCTTTATATTTGCATTACAAATATTTAAATAATAAATTGCTAAATGCTAAATATTTCTACTCGTTTTCTTTTCTCAAAACTCAACACAAAACCAAACATTTATTTTATATCACATCACATCGCAGCCATCTTGCGCAAGATATTTCACCCCGACTAAGCCCCAGTCAACCCTATTGAGATCATAATCCTGCAACTGTTAGAACAATCTCGGGGAGGGTAGAGTAGGTACCTATACCCCCGAGGGTAGAATGGCTGCTTCTAAATAATTACAGATCATCCGGATTCAGTCGCGGTCGCGGTTTTGATCGATTGGAATTGTGATTGAAACATAAAGGTGGAAGATCCAATACGTTAATGTTTAGTTGTTTTTCTTTTCCTATAGAGAAAAAGATAAATTTTATAAGTTTTAATCAGTATTAATGGCAAAAATGACGTTTCTGTGTAGACAGTAAGATGGCAACAAAGTAGACAAAGACAACTATGAGACTGTACCTTTTAAGAAATATCATTTTTTTACATAATTCAACTCGGAATTCTTTGTTTTATCGTAGGATTTTTTTTTATCTTTTTAGTTCTCAATTTTTAATAATATTAACTAAAACTTTTTATTTAAATGTAATATAAACATAACCTAAAAATAACAAAATTATATCCTAACATAACTAACCCTAAAATATTGCGTCGAAAAATTCCTCCGCAATTTATATTAAGTTAGTAACGTATACATGGAGACTACACCAATTTTTCACAAAGTTAAGAAAAACCTTATTTTGGAAAAAAATATTATATAACAGTAATATTGGCCTTAACCATTTATTTCCTTGGCCCTATTAACTAAATTATGTATGCTTTGTTATGCTTTGTTTTTTAATAATTATCACGGTTTTTCATTCAAAACACGATGACACTTTTTGCCGACGACAGTACCATTACAATTGATTGTAAAAACGGAGACACGTACGAAACTGATATTAACAATTCCGTAGAATCAATGGTAAAATGGCTGGAAAACAATGATCTTAAGATAAACCTTGAGAAAACTAATATTCTGCATTTTGCCCAAAGATCATCCGTACCAAATGTAAATGTCCATTATTGTAATAACAAAATAGATAAAGTGAACACAACCAAATTTCTTGGTGTAATCATTGACAGCAAATTAGATTGGAAAGCACATACGGAAGAATTAAGCAAAAAAATTAGTAATGCCACATATGCCCTATATAAATTGGCCCCCATCTTAAATGTTGATGCACTTCTAACTGCGTATCATGGCTTGGTGTCCTCTAACTTGAGATATGGACTAATTTTTTGGGGAAATTCAACAAATAAAGATGTGATATTTAAAACACAGAAGAGGTGCCTGAGGGCTATGTCTGGTCTCCATGTTACAGAGAGTTGCAAACCGATATTTAAAAAATATAAAATATTAACCCTTCCGTCAATGTACATTTTAGAGATCGTCATGTTTGTTAAATCGAATCCACACCTATTCCCCTTAGTGTCAGATAAAGTAGTAAGAAATAGACGCGACAATAGTAAGCTATGTATTCCGAGATCCAGAACAGCTCTAATGCGTAAAAGTGTATTCTGTATGGCGCCAACTCTTTACAATAAGCTGCCAAAACATTGGAGGGAATTACCCACTGAAAAATTAAGAAATAGATTAAAAAACCTTCTGTTAGAGGAAATCTATTACAGCACTGACGAATTCCTAACCGATAAATTAATTTGACTTTTATATTGACATCCTTATAATAACAGTTGCTTTGACATGTATTGCTTTAGTGGTATTTGTATATTGACATGTGTATTGAATTTATTTTAAATGAGTATTGTTTTTAGTTATGATTTTAGTTATGTTTTAGTTATGATTATTGTACTTTAGTATTCTACTATTTTTTTTAGTATGGTCTAAATTGGATTGTTAATTGCCATTTAATGAACGATTTTAAAATTGATGGATGCTGTCTAGAGTTCGATGTCTCATATTTGTACGCCGTTCTGGCAAAACATGACTGAAGTCACAAAATTATATTTGTCATCTTGCATGCTATGTGTGTGTATACTCATGTTTTGAACAAATAAAATTATCTTATCTTATCTTATCTTATCTTAACTTATCTTAACGCTCTCCTGTAAAATCATGATTTTGTAGATAACCGTATTTAATATACTTTGCGGCCGTCGCCGACGAGTAGAAAGTTCTACTGTCTTTAGCAAGGCGATTACAAATAAAATTGTCTTTACTACCCTAGACAATTGTCAGTTTGATTTTGATAGTTTGAATAGAAAACGTTCTGCTGAAATAGTCTACATAGAAATGGACTTAGACAAAGATCGTTAGAAACGAAAGACAATGACAGATTATAGAAGGATTTCTACAGTGCGATGTCAAAAATAGAGAAAAGAAATGTCACTTTGTATAGAAAGAGATGTGTCTATTCTTCGTAGAGATAGAAGTAGTCTTGCTACGCATGCAGTAGTGAAAATATGTAAATCACACCAGAAATAAAATCGTTACTGCAAATTCCAAGATTAAGCCCAAGTGGCGAATGGCGATCATAGCATTTTTTCTTTAATTCTTTTTATCTTTAAACCAACTCTTTTGCTGCTCTCAAAACGGTGAAGGTAAACATTGTGAGGAAACCGCCATGTCCTAGAAACAAAACTTCGAAGACATGTGACATCTACCAACCTACACTGGGCTTGCTTGGTAGATTACAGCCCACTCCCACTCGAAGAGAGGCGGCGGCGTGTGTCCCAGCAGTGGGAACATTTAGGCTGATTATGCTTATGCAAAGCTATTCTGAAGAATTTATTCGATCAGGATTCAGTTATTATGTGCCGCAATCCAATTTTATATCTTTCCAATTTTATATTTTTTTATCTTTTTTTCGAAAAAATTATTTCATCATCCATTCATTACCCACATGAAAATCATCAACCTGATGCCTACCTACTCAATCAATCTGCCTAGCCTTTTCCCAGCTATGTTGGGGTCGGCTTCCAGTTTAACCGGATGCAGCTGAATACCAGCATTTTACATGGAGCGACTGCCTATCTGACCTCCACAACCCATTAACTGGGTAATACGATACCCCTTGTTAAGACTGGTTGTCAGATTTTCGGACTTCTGACGACCCGTAACGACTGTCAAAGATCCACGAATGACAACCGGGACCAACGGCTTAACGTGCTTTCCGAGGCACGGAGAAGTCTCGGTATGTAAAGATGGTCTCCACCACTGACCAACCCCGACAAGCGTAGCTTAACCTGATGGATCGACCCGTGCGGCTGTTATTACTTAGCCACGAGCTCTTTCTACCTACTCTCGATATTTAATTTCCCACCATTACAAGCATAATTACAGTATTTATGAAACAGCAACCCAATCACCTCCACAAACACAACAAACTCCATTACATACAAAACAAATGAAACAAACTGGCTATCGTTGCTAAAAACGGTTACCGAATCTAAATTATTTCCGTTTCGAGTTCCGAGTAACGAACAGTTCCAAAATGATCCCAAAACAGTAGCCGGATGAATATTTACGGTTTATTCATGAGTCGACGGGCGAATTTAACTGCGGATTGGCAATAAGGTTGAAACAGTTATGGACACAATACTGGCTCCTTATTATGAAGTATTAACGCCATCATGATTCCGTTGCGAAAAAGGGATGGTGATATAGGTCATGTATAGCTCCGTCTCTCTCTAGCACTGGAAAAATGATGGCATTAATTGTTCATAATAGACGCCCTGATCTTCACATTATGTTTCAGCGACAAATGATTTGTACGCGGTTTGTAGTCAAAGCGGTGAAACAATATTATTTGACGTTTTTACTGTGTTCTACTTTTGAATGTTTTGTGTTCGAGATATAAATGTTTGGCTTTTGGCGAAGCGATAAGAAATGGTTTGTTTCATGCCTTATTTATAAAAAAAAACATAATATTTTACGTTTTTTTTTTTAATTTCATCTGTTATAAGTTACCATCTAACACACATTGGTTGGCCACATTGTGGAATGCAAATAATCTATTGAGAATCTATTGAGTAACTTCATTGAATACTTTGGCCACTTTGGGCCTAGCACGAACGCGCGAATTAATCTTACAGCTTGGATAAATTCTAGCGATTTTAATCTAGCAAAATTGCTAATCGTATCGCACATAATATTTACTTACGTACATAGTCTATGACTTTAATCATATCTATGGGAGACTTTGCTAGTCACAAAACCCAATATAAAAGTGATCGTCGCGCAAACACACGATCAGTTGTTTATGTCACTTTTTGTTTGGAAAACCGGGAAGCGCCCTCTGTCGGCGCGACCACGCGTCCAGGTACACCCAACAAAAAGTTCGTAGGATCGTGTATTCGCGCTACGGTCGCTTTTAAATAGAACGCGGGGTAGTTAATGCTATATATAGGATAGTTGTATATTTGATTCAAAAATCGTTTAATTTAAATTTGCTTTACGCTTACGTCACGCGCCGCACGCGTTTTTGCTAGGGCCTCGCATAGGTGATTAATGAAGAAATAAAATAGCCTCCATGAGTGGCAACACTGAAAGAACCCTACAAACAGGCGCGACAAGCGATATAATCGCGCGTAGCCAGTATACTATAGTCAATTATAGTACCTATTCTTTGATCGCGTGCGACACAAAGGTACCGCGTGTCGCAACACGCGGTACCTTTGTGTCGCGCGCGATAATAAATTTTAACATAGCGTTCAGTACGTCTAAAATCAAATCAAATCAAATCATTTATTTGCAATGAATGTAGGTTAGATTAAAATATAGGTGGAGTCGGTAGGAGTGAGCCATGTACATTCTGCCTGGAAATAGGCACGCAAAATTTATAAAAGTTGTTTATAAGCTACCCAAAAATAAAATTTACAAATTAAAATGTCACAATTAGAATTATTACAATTACATAATAACATAAGTACATTAATTAATATTACAATGTCAAATTAAAATATTACCTTAGAATAAAATTAAAAATAAATGTATATTAGTTACATATATGTTCAAACTAATATTAATTAAATTTATTATCACATTGCTGATTAAAAAGTTTTGTCCATTAAAAAATCGTTAATCGAATAATAACATTTTTCTATTAGGAAGGCCACTAATTTCCTTTTAAAGTTTTTTATTGTATCATTTTCTCTAACCAAAGATATCCAAGCAAAAAAAACACTGTTTAAATTGATTTTATTTTGACTTAAAATAATAAAAAAAACGCGGCGAGCGCGGTCGGTGACGTGGTCACGTGCGCTTGCACATTTGTAGTATCAGAACCACCAGACCTATGAGATAACAAAGACATGGATGTGTTTATGCATTGGGTAACCAACATTTTTAGTGTAAGTTCGTTAGCAGATTTTTTTGTCTTGGAAGTGTCTCATGCGTTTTTCTTATTATTTTTCTTACCATTGTCCTTATTTTGGTGGTCTGAATGATTTCTAAAAGTTTGTCCATCTATTTTAATGGGACCTTATATAGCGTGTCGCGCCTGTTTGAAGGAGCTTTATGTGTATAGGCATCCAGACTTCAGACCCGTTACCACCATGCTGTCAGGCTATTCATACGACGAGTAATGGGCAGCTCGCCGTCCGGTCAGGACCCAGGCCCGGGTCGACGGCGCGTTGTGTTCCACGCGCGCCTCAAAGAGATGTCAGCAGTGACGGGGTCAATTGGGCCGATGCCGCCGGGGTCGCGGGTAGTTCGAAAGAGATACCGTGGCCCTGGCACGGGCAGTTGAAGGAGCATGGGTGGGTTTTAGTCAGTAAAAGTCTGACACGCCCTCCCGCTCTGCCCAGAGCGGGAGAAGTCATTTGATGATTTCCCATCCACAAAAAAAAAAAAGGCTATTCATTTAAAGACGGGATGAATTATTCTTCTATAGGTGATTTTTCTCGTAGGTACACAAAATCAGCCTATAATGTGGGAACATGCTGGGACACAGACCTCCTTTCAGTGAGAGGGAGTGGGCTGTAATCTACCACGCGGGCCCAGTGCGGGTTGGTAGATGTCACATGTCTCCGAACTTTTGATTCTAGGACATGCAGGTTTCCTCACGATTTTTCCTTGACTGAGAGCAGTGGTGATGAAATAATTTACAGTGTAAAGCGCCTGACTGGGCTCGAACCTACGATCTACAACTCGTAAGTCGCGGCCGTTTCCCCTGTGCCACCACTGCTTAGTTAGTAATAAATACCTAAAATGAGAGTAGAGTTTTCTTTTTCCGGGTATTAGTAGGGTTCCGTACCAAAATGGTAAAAAGAAACCCTTATAGTGCGACTCAGTCTGTCAGTCTGTCTGTCCTTCTGTCACAGCTGGATATCTCAAAAACGACTAATGCTATCAACTTGTTGGAACAGTTGTAGATGACGTTTGCCCAACTATTTTACATTTTTTGTTTATAAGACATAACGCCTTAGGCATTTTCTACCTGACGGCCTTACGGTGATGCAGAGGAAGGTATCAGGACACGGCCTTTACTTGTTTATTTGTTGTTTTACAATTTAAAACACACTCTTTCCGTTGAAATTGAACTCCCTGCCAGCTCTAGTTAAAAAACGTTAAATCATTCTGTTCCACCTACCAAAATATTATCCATTTATAAAACTGACGGCGAATAAATCGGAGTACGGTGTTGTTCTGATCCGGTTCGAAATGTTATAACCAAAGCTTTTCGAATGTGACAATCGATCAATATTTAGGGCACATTGAAAATGTATGGAGGCAATGTTTTTTAAATGGGTTTGTAATAAATACATACGTTTGTATCCTAAAATACCTACAACCCGCTTTGGTTTTAAAACTGTACCTTTTGGATACATGGAGTGTTGGAAGAAACTTTAAAATTTCAGAAAAGAATTTAAAACTTGTTCCAGAATTTTTCATAGTGGGGAGAGACGCTGCTAATTTATCCCGCTAGGAGTCGCATCGTCACTGGTGTTGTTTACATAGCAAACGCCATATTTATTTTAAGGCGACAGCGCGCGCGTTTACTTTTTAATATTCTTGAAAACCGTCAACAGATAGACAGCTGACGGTGACCAGCGATAATGGCGACATCTACAATTAGCTTTGCCTGTTCCTGCCCATTGAGCATTAACTTATTCTCTAAACGACTGCAATAGACTCAAAAATTCCATTTCCTTTGCCAATATATCCAAATTCCATTTGCAATAACGTAGATTTTCCCCCGGAGTTTAGAAAATGTGCAGATGTCTTTTGTAGTAATTTAGAACATCGAGATATTATAGACAAGATGTATAATAGTATAGTTAATGTGTTACAAAATGCAGCATCAAATTGCTGTCATAGAAAATTAAATAGTTTTCAAAAGAAAAAGCCCTACGTTACTGGCTGGAACAAATATGTGAAAACGGCTCATGGCGACGCTCGGCTTTGGTTTCAGGAGTGGGTTGATAATGGAAAACCAGCATCTGGTGTTCTTTTTGAAAATATGTGTAAATCGCGTGCTACGTTTAAATCAAAGCTTAAATGGTGTCAGAACAATCAGACTCAAATAAAAATGGATATTTTAGCAACACAACACACAGCTAAGAATTTCAGTCAATTTTGGAAGGAAACCGGTAAACTGAGTCCAAGGTCGGGTGTTCCAGTGAGCGTCGAGGGTATTAGTGAGCCCGACCAGATTGCCAGCCTGTTTAGGGAGTACTTTAAGGTATGCTCGCCTTTGGCTGCCGGGAATAATGGAACTGACGTGCATGAGGTTCGTACCGGGGACACGATCGTACGGATTACAAGTAGGGATGTCGCGCGGGCGGTGAAGGGCATGAAACGAGGCAAATCCCCTGGCCATGACTCATTGAGCATTGAACACTTGCAATATGCAGGTGGTCACTTGCCGAGGGTGCTGGCCATGCTTTTCACCTTCTGCGTTGGGCACTCATACTTACCTGATGCATTGATGAGAACCGTAGTTGTCCCTATTATTAAGAACAAGACAGGGGACGTGTCTAGTTTGAGTAATTACAGGCCTATATCGCACGCAACTGTGATTGCTAAGATACTGGATAGTGTGATTGAGAAATATTTAGATAAACATCTTAATTTACATGACGCTCAGTTCGGTTTTCGAACTGGGCTGTCTACTGAAACAGCTATATTAAGTCTCAAGCACACTATCCGGTATTACACCAGCAGGAATACACCGGTCTACGCCTGTTTTTTAGACCTTTCAAAAGCGTTCGACCTAGTTGTGTACGACAAGCTGTGGCAGAAGTTGTCGAGTGAGACTGAACTTCCTGACGAATTCACGTCGCTCCTTAAATATTGGTATGGCAATCAGCGTAACAATATCAGGTGGGCTGGATCACTTTCTGGTGCCTATAGGTTGGAGTGTGGCGTAAGACAGGGTGGTCTGACTTCGCCAAAGCTCTTTAACCTGTACGTGGATCGGCTGGTCCGTGAGCTCAGCAGCACTCAGGTGGGTTGTTCGATTGATGGAGTTTTTGTTAACAATATAAGTTACGCCGACGATATGGTGCTGCTGAGCCCATCGATCAGTGCCCTCAGGCGCTTAATAAAGGTATGTGAGTGCTATACGGAGGCCCATGGGCTCAGGTATAACACGACCAAGAGTGAAGTGATGTTATTCAAATCCGGTACGAAGAGCTATGACACCGTACCTCAGGTCACATTGGGCGGCAGTGCTCTCAAAAGAGTGGCGCAGTTTAAGTACCTGGGCCACTGGGTCACCGAGGCCCTCACAGATGATGTGGATGTTGAGAGGGAACGCAGGGCACTGTCAGTCAGAGCCAATATGCTGACCCGTAGGTTTGCACGCTGTACTGCACAGGTAAAAATAACTTTATTCAAGGCGTACTGTCAGTCTTTTTATACGTGCAGCCTATGGGTAAAGCATACGCAGAAAACGTACAGTGCCCTGCGTGTCCAGTACAATAACGCGTTCAGGATGTTGATGGGGTTGCCACGGTTTTGTAGCGCATCAGGTATGTTTGCAGAAGCTCAAGTAGATGGCTTTCAAGCGATACAACGCAAAAGAATTGCGTCTCTGATGCGCCGCATACGGGGCGGCCCCAACAGCGTCCTGCAGCTTATTGCAGGGAGAATGGATGTGGATTGCTCCTTAATGCAGCATTGGACAACACTACATCTGCGAGTAATGCGGTCCTGATTCAATGTTTTTATTGTTTTGTATCTATGTCTGTTTCTTGTGTTCGTGTTATATTTTTTTTTTAATGTATGGATGATTACAATAACTGTGATGTACATTGTAATTTATCTGAAATAAAATGAATTGAATTGAATTGAATTGAATAAATATGACGTCTATAGAAAAGCAAAGCAAAACTTTTGTGGAATTCGAACAGCGAATTTGACAGTAAATTAAGCATGGCCGCGTTGCGTTCGGAAACAGCGTTACAATCTGGCAGCGCGGTCGGAAGTATTAAAAAACTAAATAACAAAGTCTAACGAAACGGAATATCTGAGCGAAGCGATCTCTGGGGTTTTACTGCCCGACTGTTCGCTGTTTGGCCAAGCACGTAAAGCTTCATTCATATCGGAATACGGAATATTGTTTTGAATTCAGCAATCTTTCAGTCAATATTCTACCGGATAGGTAGGTACTTAGCTTGGGTGAGATTTGGCTTGAACAACTCTGAAACGTCTGAAACGTAAAACTTTTATAGCTACGTCTGTGACGGGCTGTGTACAGAAGTACACAGCTTGTTACATTTGTATTGGCACAAATCACAATAATTGTTGTGCTGATTCGATCCGAAATTAGTCAGTCAAATTATTTTATTGTTTTCGATTCGTAGACTTAGACGCCAAACAATGACTGACACTGGCTGAACTGAAACCAAAAAATCTAGGAACAGTGCGCACAAACTAGATTCACAAAAGATTTTACTTTTGTGCTATCAGAAACGCTGAAGACTCAAGTAGACTTGTAGCTTTAAATCCTCCTCATGAAACTTTTAAAGCAATCCTTTAGTATAATTGTTTGAAGCCTTAGTAAGTTCCCAGTGATCAATCATTTCCATTTGTGTGTTATCTTGATCAACCCATATTTAGGGACACGCATATGCGTATGTTCGTGCGTTTATAGAGTTGTCATTATTTGTACTTGACTATTATAATAATTATAGGAACTCACTTGTTCGTAAAGTGAATGACTTAAGACTATCACTTGTCGAATAGGTAGGTAGGTACAGTCAGCGTCAATAATATCAGGACGAACAGACTGTTCAAAATGATATAGACAACTATGAAAATGAAATATTAACTCAATGACACAAGGAATGTTTCAGAATGAAGACAATACACGACAACTGTCATTCTGACAAAAACTGAGACAAAGTTTAATTTTCTTAGTTGTTGATATCATTTTGAACAGTCTGTTCGTCCCGATATTTTTGACGCTGACTGTTCATAAATAAACAACTTTATTGAAGCTAGGGTTCCATTTTTGTCAAGTTTATATTCCAACAAATAAACGCAACCAAAAAAGTAACTAAATAAGTAGGTCCTTACCTCAAAAAAATTAAATTTTCCCAAAAAAAAAGGTTTTACTTTAAAATTTCATCTTCATCGTATTTCTTATAAACCTCTTAAGAGTCAACGGTGTAAGTGCTCAAATGTGATCAAGTCCCCGTCACCAAACTCATAAACTGGATTTACATCAGGCTTACCTACAAAATATTTCAAGGAAAATTAGCTATTATGTACTCGGTATAATTTCAAGCCTGAGTTTTTATTACTCTCGACCGCTTTCGGCACCCTCAAGTGTCCTTTGAATACATAGGTAAGTTCAATTCGTCGCGTAACTCCATTATTTTCGTTCAAAGGCTTAAAGAGGGCAAAAAATTGGTCGGGGATTTCTCGGAACGCAAAATATTTTACCCCTTCTCATAAGCGAAGTTTTAACACGATTTCTAGAAAGCTTTTTTAATATATTAATATGACAATCAAATTGAGATACAAATTAACAGATTCTTGCCTTTTGACAGGAAAGCAGTGCGTTGAATCTGTAAAATTCAAACAACAACTCCCATCTCACATCGCTATTTACTCTCACTCGTAAAATAGATGATTTTGAATCGGCAGTGCCCAATGCAGTGCCATTCTGTACAAATCTCACCGTGAAAACCTATTTGAAGTGAGTTGTCATTCTACCTTATGCTAGGGATTGACACTACTGACAGCTCACTCCACGCTCACTTCACCTAAGTTTTCACGGTGAGATTTATACAGAATAGCACTGCGGGTTCGAGTGCGAAGTGAGCGTCGAAGTGACGGGGAATTACCTTACTGAATGCCACTTCTTACGTCATCTCATACTTTATCTGTCAAAATCTTACGGTCAATTTAGTTCAACTCGCTGACACGCTCGCAAGGGTAGCGCTAGTGTAAATTCGAATTATCAACCGAGTTTTTATAATGCCAGTCAATGATATTATATGTAAAAAGACGTAGATAGGTTACCAACCCAACATTCGGTGTTCAAAAACGGCACAATTTCGTACGATTAGATGACATGTGGAAGTAGGACGGCATGTCTTAATTATCGGGAGCGAAAAAGAGACAAGACGACGAAAATGTGGCTAATTAGCCAGATTTTGACGTGCCACTTGCGGAGCGTGTGTAACCTATCTACCTCTTTCTACATATAATATCATTGATGCCAGTCAAGAAATTCACAGTGGATTCAGATTCGAAGTTTAGAATGTGGTCTTACAGAATCACACGGCTGGTATTAAACTTAAATTAATTAAGAGTAAAAAATCTTTTTCAATTTCATTACTAGAAAATAAAGAAAAGCAGTTCTCGTTTAATAAAAAAGAACAATTTGAATTCAAATAAATTCCTTGCAAGACCTAAATTCGGAGTTCCTCAAAAATAATATTTGTTCCGTTTCGAATTCATGAATAATTCTTTGTAGGTGCCCATGTAATAAGCTTTTGAGAAAACGTTTTCTTTGTCTGGTCGACAGTAAAATATATTCAATTCAAATCCAATAAACTGATTTTCTTTTTGCCCTTTGTACCATAACAGAAAGTTACTGTGCTACGAAAAATACTATATAAATCTTCCAGAGAAAAACTAATGTGATTCCCGGATCACCAGAAAACTTATTTATAAAAGATGAGTCAAATTTGTCAATTCCGCAACCTGTATGCTGGCGGCAGACGTAATCTGATTACCGACACGAGTTATGCTACAACATAAATCGGATTACCGAATGCCCGCGTTTTAACCAGATTTTCTTAACTTGACGGTAAAAAATATATTTCCCGACGATTTATTTAACAGCAACTTTATTACGGCGCGGGCTTGACGTATCGCTTAATTAATCAATGGTACCCTCCTCAATCGCGCTGCAATCTTTCGTATTCGACGCGATCGATCCCTACGTTTTACATGAATAATCGGGTGTCTTTGAATCGAGTGTCGAACGAGTCATTAGCTAATCGGATTATCTGTGATATCGACAAAAGTCAAGTGATTGGCTATCGAATAGCTTTGTTACTTTACCTTAGCGCTTTCTTTTGTTGTCGCGTAAAAACCTTTATTTTTCCGAGATGAAAAGCCGAATTCTATTCAACAAGCAGGCAGTAGGTTTCAGCAAGCTATCTATTTTGTAATTACGGTAATTGGGGTCTTATTTGATATGTATCTGTCGGTTTGTAGTTCAAGATTTAACAACAGGCAGTTCAACACCTCTTATCAACCTGCTATCCGATCTACCCTATAATATACCCACGGACATAAATTTTAATAAATCCAACACTTCAGTGGCGTCACACCCCTAAACAACAGTGACGCAGCTATTGTTTTATACAGGAAGGCATTTAAGGGCTCGCACACTGACCCATAAAAGTCAAATTTTATATTGAGTCGCGTGGAGAATAGTAGGATTTATTGTCGAAAATAATGAGGTGAAAAATTGGGTGGTTCGACTACTAATATATTAAAGTCGTAAATGCTTGTTTTAAACACAATGAAATATTTATATCCAAAAAAGCCGTGATTTTAACCCTTGTTCAGGCATGTTCTCTAGTAGAGAAGAGCTTGTGGCTAAGTAACCCACTGCTGGGACACAGGTCTCCTCTCGGTGAGAGGAAGTAGGCCGTAATCCATGACGAGGGCCCAGTGCGGGTTGGTAGATCTCACATGTCTTCAAATTTTTGGTTCTAAGACATGCTGGATTCCTCACGATGTTTTCCTTCACCGTTTTGAGAGCAGTGATGAAATTATTTACACAAAGTAAAGCACTTGCCCGGGTTCGAACCCACGACCTACAACTCGTAAGTCGGGCCACCATTGCTCTCATGGGCCTCATTAAAAGACTGAAATTCACTCGAAAGGCCTCCCACATGGTGGACCGATGACATAGTGAAGGCCGCAGGAAGCCGCTGGACGCGAGAAGCACAGAACCGGTAGAAGTGGCGGTGCTTATGGAACACTATGTCCAGGAGTGGACGTCTTTGGGCTGAAATGATGATGATGATGGTGATGAACAAAAATAAAAGAGAAGGTCTCTGGGACGAGATATTCAATACGCGGCATGTCCCGGTTTTATCACGCAGCACTGCCGCGCTGTCTCCTTAGGGATGGAATTTCCAAAAATCCTTTCTTAGTGGATGTCTAAACTGTATAAGATATTTAAGTGCAAAATTGCAAGTCTATAGGTCCAGCGGTTTGGGCTGTACGCTGCTATATCAGTCAGTCAGTCAGGACTTTGAATTTTATATTTATAGATATGAGTGATGATTTGGATGTTGTTACCCCCGCCGCGTCTGTCTGTCTGTATGTTCGCGATGATCTCAAAAACTGCTGAAAGGATTTTCATACGGTTTTCACCAATGGACGGAGTTGTGGCGGCATCTACATCGCCACATACGAACTACGCATCACTATGGCATGACGTCACGCAATTCTGCATCGCGCAATTAGAGTTTACCGCGCGACTAGCATATAGATTCCGACCTGACATTAACCACCGGGCAGTAGCCCACCAGACACAACATCCGTCTGGTCGGAGGATCCTCCCTTTTCAATGGAGGATGATTGGACTTTACACCCTGTTCCTCATGCCTCTAAACTGGTGACCCTGAGCATGAACGTCAGCGCAGCCTTCGTATAACTCCTTCAGCGTGACGTCATCACCATCACTTCCTCAAGCTTTCGAGCGGCGAGTCACACAGCCAGCCAGCATCCACGGCATCAACGGGTATCCTGACCACCAGCATGCAGCGGACGCGCATTACTGGTCATCACCTTCAGCCTCAACCTCAACCCAGCGCTGTACACTCCTGGAGCATAACGCAGCGCCAGCTCGACTACCGGCGTATCTACGCAGACAGCTCCGACTCACCGTGAACTATGCGGCACCCGGTTCCGACTCACTGGAACCTCAACTGGCACTGGCAAGCATCGCAAGATACACGACTCAGCCCACTATCGACCTCCGGTCTCCGGAGGGGAGTGATGTGGCTGCATCTACATCGCCACATACGAACTACGCATCACTATGACATGACGTCACGCAATCCTGCATCGCGCAATTAGAGTTTACCGCGCGACTATATACAACGTCCCGACATCAACCACCGGGCAATAGCCCACCAGATACAACACCCGTCTGGTTGGAGGATTCTCCCTTTTCAATGGAGGATGAGTGAACTTTACACCCTGTTCCATGCCTCTAAAGAATTCATGACAAAGGTTTAGGTGTATAATTCTTCTATTCTGTAAATTAGCTTAAATATGATGACGATTGTTGAAGATGTCGGGAAAAACCATGCCGACTGGGAGCGTTACTGGCATGCGCTTTACGATAGTACGTTTCCGTGGGATTATTTCCGACCTCCACGCGGGCGAAGCCGCGGGCAAAAGCTAGTCAAGATATAATATCCAACTGTATAAACAAACTTAACATAGTTCTAAAGATACAAATGTAATTGCAATAATAAATCTAGCCAATACTGAACAACAAGACAGTTGTAACAATAGAACTCGATAGAGCCTACAAAAGTAATAAAGTTATCAAGTGCCTGCTGCCATGAAAGTGAATTTATTGATATAACTTAGTAGTTATCGCCACCTGTGCCTTGGGGATTTATTCGACAGATTTTTTTTCCGTTGTCTCGTGTCGTAATAAATACGTAAAGGAATGAATTGAAACCATTCGTTTCCATTAACTTTCGGTTTTTAATTGAATGATGTGTTGCGTAAATTATAAAAATTAATCATCAAAATTAAAATGGTAAAAGAATTTGAATATTTTTTGTGCTGGTACCCAATACACTCTTGGAATAAGGCCATAATATAAATGAACATCTAAAAATCTCTGTTCGTAATGCGTGGCGTTTGTGGATATTTTCCTTTTAAGAAAATGCAATAAAGGCATTCAGCATCTCTCAAAACAAAGGATTGGCTAATTCAGAAAAAATAGCAATGTGCAATGCTTTTTATTTCGCTAGCAATAACTTTTGAACATGGACCCTGTCGGGCGCCAAAACAATAAAGTATATAAAAAATAATTGAATAAGAAGATTCAAGAATATGATAAAGTCAACAAGTTTCTCAAAGCTGTCGCTAAGTGATAAATTTAGTAAAAGAAGAAATAAACAACGCCTGTGACAACGTATTCGTTTCAACATGAGTCCAGCGTTGGGCGCCAAATTAAAAAAGATGTTATATTTTTCAATTGCAGGAAAATAGTTAAAAAAGATACGTCTCTTTTACCTATTTTTAACCGTTTTCAAAAAAGGAGGTTCTGTATTCGACCCGTATGTATGTATACATGTATATAATGTATGTATGTTTGTTTGTCCGCGATTTTCTCAAAACATAATGAACCAATTTTGATGATTCTTTCACTATCGTGATCTACATACTTTCAGGAAGGTTTTAATATATAATACATTACGTAATTATTCTTATATACGAAGTTATGTGCATAAATGTACTGTATCTCCGGTATTTCTAAGCCGATGATTCTTCTTTTCGTTCGTCTTGGGCTTACTTATATAATTGTATATTCAACTAAAAATGGAAAAAAAAAATACTTTAAAGAAAAGTAAAAACCGACTTCAAAAACCAAAAACGAATAAAATAACTTTCATAAAAAACTTAACAGCTTCTGAAGTCGGTGTCTTCAATTCTTCAATACACCTTAGCTTGGAACTGACATCAGAAGCTGTTAAGTTTTTTATGAAAGTTATTTTATTCGTTTTTAGTTTTTGAAGTCGGTTTTTACTTTTTTTAAGTATTTTTTTTTATTTTCTCCACTCGTGTACGTACTCAAAAAATACGCGAGCGGCACGTTGTCGACGGCTGCGCTTGCTTTCTTCTGCTTGTGTATATGAGCACTTATGCATACCCATAAAGAAAAGGCTTTACTTTATACCAATTTTTGTACTACAATTACTTTCCCAGTTAAGATTAGTGTTCTATCTTGCTTTTTTAATAACGTTCAACCTTTTGACAGCTACCATCTCGAAAACTGGCACGCACCAAAATAAGGGACGTTAATTTAACCGTCAATTTATCTCAATAACCTTGGCAAGGGATCCCGAAACGTCGGAGCTCGGGTTTCATGAAGCAGACGGGTTGCTGTGAACGTCATACATAAGTAAATAGCTAATAAAGCCCGACGGGCCACATGTGCCATAGAGAACCTATTCAAAGAGATTGTGTACTTTTATACTTTCTCTAAGTAAGAACGGAGATGGAACTGGGTTGTGCCACAGTATAATAAAGTAAGCAGTATTAAATCTTCATAAAAACGGCCGAAACGACGCGCTTCGAAATCTCAGTATATACCAGTACGCAACAGTTCGAGTTCGCGGCAGTTACGCAGAGACGGACGCGTATTTGTCTACCGATCGGCCGTAGGTAGTTAATTCATAATCACTGCCCAGCTAAACTACTGAAGCTTTATTATTCTGTGGTTGTACGGTCATGCCTAGGTGAGTGTGACCTTTGATAGTTGTTATCTATTGTTTTTTTATTTATTAAAGAACACAAACAGCTATAGATTCAACATTGGTTCACAAAAGTATTTAGGAAAGGTATTACTTCTAATGTAATGAGGAGCTCGTGGCTAAGTAGTAACAGCCACACGGGTCGATCCACCAGATTAAACTACGCTTGCCAGAGTTAGTCCGTGGATGGGTGACCATCTTTACATACCAAGACCTCTCTGTGCCTCGGAAAGCACGTTAAGCCGTTGGTCCCGGCTGTCATTCGTGGATCTTTGCCAGTCGTTACGGGTCGTCAGAAGCCCGAAATTCTAACAACCAGTCTTACCAAGTATTACTCAGTTACTGGGTTGTGTAAAATACTGGTATTCAGCTGCATCTGATTAGACTGAAAGCCGACCCCAACTTTGTTGGGAAAAGGCTAGGCAAACGTATAAACAAATTGTAGGTGTACATACATAACATTTAAATAAAAAAAACAACCAATGTGTGTGGTCACACTGAAGGGTTCCGTAGTTGAAAAGAATTTATCCCAAAAACAAACTTAACATTGTAATCCCAAAAAAAAAATTTGTACGCGGTAAAATTACAAATTGACAATTTTCGGACTTTTTCCGTTACTGGTGCTGTGAGATCTTGCTTCTTGCCAAATTTCATGATTCTAAATCAACGGGATGTACTCTATAGGTTTTGATTTTCTTTCGTGTATCAAAATATGTTGCATAAATGACCGTATTTTTTTATTGCGTTGACTTGGAGCTTGATTTTTTCAGAACTCCAAGGGACCATAGACTTACATATTTGATATTAATTTCAACTTGATACCTCTACCCGTTCCTGAAAAAAAGAGTCCTGACATACTGACAGACAGACAGACAACCAAGTGATAAGCCTTAAAACCCAACCCTAACCCCCCTAAGCCTTAATAAGCCTTAAGCGCGTATAAGCCTTATAAGTTACAAGACAGAGTGAAGCTTCTAGAAACAAACCGCGTAGATCTATCCGTTCTTTTACTTTTATAAAGCAGCTTCTACGAGTATCCAATGTCTTTTTAGGGTTCCGTACCTAAAAAGGAAAAAACAGAACCCTTATAAGGGTTTCGTTTATCCCCTGCAGGGCAAAGGGTTTTACTTTTAACTATGGAAAAACATCCTATAAGCTAGAGAAAATCTCGTCTCGAAAATGCGGCGTAAACATGCAACGTTGACGTTTGAGCTCCGGTGGGATGGATCAGATCAACCGAGTAATTGATTAATAGCCCACGCTAGTAGATATGCCTGCATGCCGGGGACGCACTCCTATTTTTTGTTTCGAACGAAGTTCTTTAATGCGGTTTGCGATAGGAGTAAATTGGCAGAAAACGTCACTAATCGAAAAAGCTGCCCGAAAAAGTCAGAGCATCAACCACAAGTGACAGAGCCATCTAGTATAAGTTTTAGTAGTTCTTAGCAAACGAAAAACTTATCTAACTTACTTTGTAGTAATCTATACTAGGTAATAATAAAGCTGAAAAGTATTTTTTGTTTGTTTGTATGTTTCAACGCGCTTAACTTTGGAACAATTGGACTTGAAAAATCTTTTTACATTTGATAGCCCAATTCTAGAGGAAAGAGCTATTTTACATCACGCTAGGTCTGTTAGAAGCCGAGCAAAAAGAAAAAAAGTCAGTAAGAACGCTAAGCGAAAATGAAGTACATAGGCTGCACTAAAAGTATCGGGAATGGAATATTTCCATTGTTCCTGTCATATTCAAATCTTTTTAATTGAAAACTCCTTGGTTTTAAAAATCGAATACCATTTATTTATTTAAAAAAAGATTCTCGGTCCTGTCACAAGGTTTTGTCAAACTCGTAATAGCGCGAGCAGGTGATGCGACGCGACGGACGGGGTGGGTCGGGAGGACAAAAAATTTCATGCGGATGAAGTTGCGGGTACAAGCTATTACATATTATAAGCGAAAGGAACTTTGTTCCAGCCGTATGTTCCAGGACACCTCCCGACTTTTTTTACTTTCCTTTTATTAAAACGAAAGTAAAGAAAGTAAAGTAGTAACTTGTTTTCCGGGCGCATTACGAGGTGATGTTTTTCCACAGAACAGATAAAGAGTTCCGTGTTTTTTTTCCGCAGTATTTTATAGGCTGATGCTACAGCTATTTTATTTATCCTACTTCTTAAAAAAGGAAGGTTCTCATTTCGTCTATAAATATTTTTTACGTATGTTCATCGATATTTACGTCAATTTCAGACCGGTTTTGAAATATTGTAACAAATCTACTATCCTAATGAAATAAAAGGAAAAATAGACTCGAAACGAAATAATATATAATTTAAAAGAGAAAAGGTTAAAAAAATACAGAATTGATTTAAAAAAAAACACCTCTAACCTACCTAACACACTCTCAGATAAAAAAAAGAAACAAAAAGGAAACTTGAAATCGGCACCAGGCCAGGCCAAATGACAGGCCTCGTCAGCTCCGAGGCGTGATGATCCCAAGCAGCACGGGCGGATATCTATGAGCACGGGTGACTCCAGCAGTGATTAATATAAGATGGTCAGCACAGATCCCGTCTCGATAAATTGTCGTGGTAGAAGATTTGACGCAGAGATGCTTCTTTCTCAGAATCCAGATCTGAACCAACCATAATGTGGCAGTGATCCCTTTTATATCGTCTCCATGTTTTTCTCCACATCTGTTGTTTTTCCTTGTTGTTTTTCTCTGTTCTTTCCAGAGTTGGAAGTTTCGTTCTTCAAAAAATGCGACTTGTCAGTGATCGAAACCCCCAGAAATATTTGTTCAAAAACCTCTTCGATGAATTCTGAGAGCGTGTCAATTATTTTTATAAATCTAAGTTAGGATACAGTTATTCAGTAAAAAATCATAATTATCTATAAAATACAATATTTCAGCTAACATATTGATAAAAATAATTTAATTTATATAAATCAAAAGTAACCTTCATAGACTAAGCCAGTAAGTAACTCTATGATAGAAAATTAGAAGAAAAAGTAATGACAGCTTGACAGCCTGACGTGTCATAACATTGAAAAATATGAAAATTAAAGAAAACAAAGCGTTTTAGACCGATTCGCAAAATACTAATGCAAAACCAATAAAACATAATATTAATGAATGCAAAGTGTAAGTATATGATGTAAAATGTCTGTAGTAGGTACGTAGATACTATATTATGTAGTAGGTAATAATTACTTAACGTAATAATTACTTGAAATTATTTTGATAGGAAACAAATACAACGTAGCACCATCTATTTTCTGTTTTATACGTTTATTAGTTATTACGTAAACAGTTCTTTATTACGCAGTAAAAATTGCTTTACATCGAAGGTATTTAAATATGTTAAGAACTTACTAAGCTAAAAATTGATTTTAGTATAGAATTTTGTCAGAAATCTAAATTTAAACGAAGCGCGTTTAGTTCCGGTGCGTGTGTGAGACTTCTATCTCGCGCGTCAAACTAGACAGCCATGACGCCATTTCACTTAACACCGAGCTAAACCACGCCATAGAGTAGGTACATTGAATATATGAACCACGCTTCGATGTGAGAATTCAACAGAATGCATCCCAGCGCGTCAGAAAAATACACCTGCTGAATTTTCAACTCTCGGCGCTAAGCAGTGCGTTGAGAATTCAGTGCGCGATAAAAAATCGCCAATGGGTACGAGGGCCTACACATATTTCCCTCTACGCGACTTCGCCGTAGCTTCGTAGACGTCGTCAGCGTGTGTTTCGCAAAACTTTGTTAATATGTACCACCGCAAATGTCTGCGGTTGTATACGTGTCAATGACGGACTTTGCCATTCTTTTATAATTGTAGATGTTTGTTCATACTCTGCCAATAAGTATACCCCCCGTAGCACGAATATTATACAAGAAACAGTCATAAAGCCACATGTCGTGCGTTTAATAGCTCGTTGTGCGACTAACGGCGTATGTAATATAAGCCAGTTTATTGTCATACTAGCTAATACAAGGCTGTATTTGTTATTATGCAACGTTAAAACAACGCTTAAGCATTAAGTATAGCGGCGAAATGAGTTATTTGCGTTGGCAGTTTATGTTTACCCTGCGTGAGGTAGGCTTCTTTTGTTTATGATGCCCCCCGTAGCTTAGATCATGGTTTAATCTGCAAAATAAGAAATCTGCAGACGTATCTTTACAACGGTTAACCTTTTTTACCGTTAGCTATTAAAAACACGTAATATGTTGTGTAATATAGGTACCCTCGTCAAAATACAGTAATTGAATTGTTAAAAAAACGCCAAGAGAAGAACCACAAACACCTAAACAAATTCACTATCTAGATTTTAACAAAAAAAAAAAAAAAACACTACTAACTACTAATAACAACTAATTTCGGAAGTCGGTTGTCTTTGGTATTTGTATTTTCGTTTTTTGCAACCGACTTCCGAAATTAAAGTTATTTTTCACTTTGTAGTGTTTGGGGCAGTTCACGGGAACAATCCGCGACTCCCGAATTCCCCTTAAGCTTAAGGGGAATATTTATAAAATAATAGTTAGACCTGATGTCTTGCATGGATCAGAATGTTGGACCACAAAAGGGATGAATGAAAGGCAATTGCATGCAGCTGAGATGAGAATGCTAAGAGGGATGTGTGGTGTTACACGAATGGATAGAATAAGAATTGAGTGCATAAGAAGAAGTCTGAAATTGGCACCGCTGACTAAAAAGTGCGGAAGTCGGTTGTCATGTTATGGGCATGTGATAAGGAAAATCTTGTGAGGAAAGTTATGAGTAAGTGTGAATGTCGATGGCTAGAAGAGTAGGGGAAGACCAAATAAAAGATTGACGGACTGTGTGAAAGATGACACGGCTAGAAAGGGGGTGACTACCGAGATGACGACTAATAAAGAAGTATGGAGAAAAAACATGTTGCGCAGACCCAAATAAATTAGGATACCTAAGGGCAAGAGAATGATGATAGTGTTTGTTTTTTTGGAAGTCGGTTTTTTTTTGGTAAATGTTTTCACTTTTTACGTACCCTACACAAATTCGTATACGATACTAACTGGAAAAAATACGTATTGTTGAAGCTAACTCAAAAACTACCCAAGCAAAGTTAATACCATTTATGTGGCTACCGCGCAAAATTTTTGTACCAAATAAAACAAGGATTTTTCAATACACTTCCTCGAAAACTGGTTCATATCGCACTACTAGGTTTACAATGAAATGTATTTCACACGCGTTCGATTTTTTATTTTCCAACACGTGTGCGGGAATAATAATTGCCACAGATAACTTATACCTATACTTAGTCCAAATTGATTCAATGCTTCTATTCACACCGTCTCGCGCCAGTTTCATTTTGGCACTTGGCACCGGCAAGTGCCAAAATTAAACTGGCGAGACGGTCCTCTCTATTCGGTGGTGAATGTTTATTTTTTAATCTCGGCAAAGAGATAATGCGTCTTTACGGTTAATATTTTTTTAAATAATGTTTATAAATAGAATATCATCAAAAACCAGGATTATTACAATAAAAAAAAAACGTTTATGAACAAATTAACATTTATTTGTGTTCTAAACTCAAAAATATTTGAATTTTCTATTTTTCATATTAGGCTGTTTATCGGCTTTATACCTTTGCTTCTCCTTCAACCTGACGAAAGCAAAGCGCGGAAAAAAAAGAAAATTTATATCATAGTTTCCTAATAATTTTTTTTTTCTTTTGGCTTCGCACGGTTTGTGCATTTAGCCAATGTCACATTTAGTTCATAGGTCAAGGTAGGGAAACGAAAATATTATAATGATTTTTAAACGGGATTTATTTTCTAATAATTCATGACAAAAATATTTTTCGGTATTTATTTTATTTCTTCAAAAGTGTATTGAAAAACGTCGTTTTCTACACGTGGACATTTGTTATTGTAGTTCTCTGCAAAAAACAACCTCGCCTACGGCTCGGGTGTCAATTCCGCCTCGAATGCAATAACAAACATTCTCCACTTGTATCAAAATGTAGGTAGTACTACTTACCTACTTATCGGTTTTTAACAGACTTCAAAAAAAGGATGTTTCTCATTTCGACTGTATATTTTTTTTCTATGTGTGTTCCCGGATAACATCGTCGTTTATGAACCGATTTTGATGATTATTGTTTTGTTGGAAAGGAGATATCCCAAGAGTGGTACGATGATAAGGAGACTAGGATCTTATGATGGCATCCCAGAGAAATCGAGGGGAACCTTCAAATTTTATAGGTACACCTATAGCGATTTGGATATTTTTTATAGTAACTGGTGGATTTGCTCCCGGAAAGCACCATTTGGTGAATTAGAACTGATGAGGAAGACCACAGATGGCCATCGGAACTAGTCAATAATACGTATTTCACGGGTTGCGATTCGATTATTGCTAAGCAATTTATGCTCGTCACAATACATAATATATATGTTGAAGTGGAGCAGATGGTGACTTCATCATTAGTTCCAGTTCTCCTGGTTCCTTACTGGGAGAACTTCTCAACCATTAACGTCCTTGTATCGGAAAAAGCAATATTTTGTAAAAGGTGATAAGCAGTTGACATTAGCTATTGTAACTTAGATAAATTACAGACTGACCCACTAAAAAGTGAAAAATAAAAAACTTTTTTACAAAAAAAAAAACAACCGACTTCCAAAAAAAATACTACAAAGTGAAAAATAACATTAAGTTCGGAAGTCGGTGGCAAAAAGTTAAAATACAGATCCAAAGACACCGACTTCCGAAATTAAAGTTATTTTTCACTTTGTAGTATTTTTTTGGAAGTCGATTGTTTTTTTTTTTTTTTTTTTTAAAAGTTTTTTTACTACCTACAGTAGAATACAATATAGCCGAATAACACTTATGGAAAATCCAAATTATTTAATCACTATACATTTGGCTATAGGAATTTTAAAAACACAAAATTTATCGATGTACTATGGACAAAACTTAAGCATGCTCATTTAAGAAAATATTCCTGTGAGAGCGCAGCTAGTGGCAAACGAACATTGTGCGATCGTCGTGAGCCGTGCTATGCGATTATCGCCTTTGAGGTGATCATGCGGAACTTTGGCCCATAGTACCTATCCCCGTAAGACCGGACTTGAAAATAAAGTGCACGATAAAAAACCGTCTCGTTAATAAAAATCGCCCGCACATACTTGGGCTTACAGTGAAGCCTTATTAATAGAGATCGTAAATCGTATGTATGAAGTATCTACGTACCTTATAAAACAAACAACGATGTGAATACTATTCTAGACTGTACATAAGTTTTATTATCCATGAATATTTACACAATTTGAAATCTAACAATCATAAAAACAAAAAATATATACAAGTATATAAAAAAGGAGGGGAAATAATCATAGGGCATCAAAAAATTCGTCCGCATCGCTGTCGACAGGAAAAGTGCCCAAAAGGCTGGCAGCATTGCCACGTTGTATGGCAATGCTAATTCTTTGGTCAAAAAATAGGCCAGCCCTTTGGTCACGTGTAGAGTCGACCAACCGCTTGGCGATGTCCCGAAAAACTAAAAGGGTGCTCGGACCCCATGGCCCTAGTGTTTCAACCCCAAACGGCTCAAAACATATAAGTTCCAATAAGATCAGAGTATTTGCGCCGTTTGAGGTTTTCCGCACCCGCAGCAGCCGCCCCAGCACAGCCCACCGTGCTAGGAAGATGGGATGGCGCAAGGGTGTCAATACACGTTGCATCCCACACCAAAGGCCTACCTATCCTTCCAAGGCATTATGGTCATTCCGTCTGGTCTCTTCCCATCGTCGCGTGCCAAGCCAATGGGTTCTAAAACAGCTGGCACCCCGGCGGTGACAAAAACACGACGGATCATGTCATTAATGTTGGCGTGCCGTGCTATCCAGCCTGCGCTCTTACTGCAGGATAGGCCATGATGTCCGAGGCAGTCGACATCTATGCCGCATCGGCAGCGATGCGGAGCCACGCAAGGAGCGCCCAGACGTAGACAGGTAGCGAGCCGGAAGGTGGTGTCACCCAGCATAGTTCCTATGTTGGGTGACGGTAGTGCCTGAAGCCAGAGGCCCGACTCCCACTCACCTACAGCCAGCAGGCGGGCACGATCAGCAGTATTGGTGGACGTATTAATAAGACTATTCCGTACCAACCTGCAGAGCGTTTCATCCCACTGCCTCTGGGAAGATGGGTTCACGGGCCGAACTGTATCCGGGCAAGCCACATTCCAGGCGTTCACTGCGTCGGTCAAGCACGGCACTTCAGAGTGAACCAGAGAGGGGGCTTAAATTTTCTCAGTCAACTTTTCAGTGCTGTGGACAGAAGATAGGAACGCCGGTAAGCTAATACTGGTAATTTTGCTATTCTAGACTTGTTTTTTCAAATGCAATATGATCATTTTATCAGTTTTTTTTTTCTCCTTTCGGTACAGAAAAGGCACACTGAAATTGCACAAGCTGGTCACAATATTTTTCAATACATTTCCTTGAAAACTGGTTCATATCGCACTAGGATTAGGTTCACATGCAATATATTTCACACGCGTGCGATTTTTCATTTTCCAACACGTGTGCGGGAATAAAAATTGCCACAGATAACTTATACCTATACTTAGTCCAAATTGGTTCAATGCCTCTATTCACATCGTCTCTATTCGGAGGTGAGTTTTTTTTAAATCTCGGCAAAGAGATATGCGATAGAGAGATGATATGAGATAGATGAGAATGATGTATTACGGCGTTAATATTTTTTAAATGTTTAAATAATATTTATAAATAGAATATCATCAAAAACCATGATTATTACAATGAAAAAAAACGTTTATGAACAAATTAACATTTATTTGTGTTCTAAACTCAAAAATATTTGGATTTTCTATTTTTCATATTAGGCTGTTTATCGGTTTTGACCTTTGCTTCTCCTTCAACCTGGCGAAAGAAAAGCGCGCAAATAAAAAAGAAAATTTAAATCATAGTTTCCTACGAAAGACGTATAGCCTTCCCTTCGGGGTAAATTAAAAAAAAAAATTATAGTTTCCTAATCATTCATGACAAAAATATTTTTCGTTATTTTATTTCTTCAAAAGTGTATTGAAAAACATCGTTTGATACACGTGGACATTTATTATTGCAGTTCTCGGCTCAAAAACAACCTCGCCTACGGCTCGGGTGTTAATTCCGTCCCGAATACAATAACAAAAATTCTCCACTTGTATCAAAATGTATATATTATAATGTGTATATAAGCAAGTTTGATGAAGTAAGAAATCCGAATTCAAACATTGCTGTTGCCTAGGTCTGGGATTCCATGATGATATTTTCCAACGAAAACTAAACATTCCTACAGCACTTCGTAGAGCACTAATAAGGTAAATAGGTAAAAAAGATTAAATTATTTACAAAGAAATCTTTGAAAACCTTATTAGTTAGGTATATTATTAGGTATATTATTTGGTTTTCAGAGATCTCTTTGTATAGGTACTTTTAGGAATTTTAGGAAAGAATTAGGTAAAAGTATAACAAAGGAAGTCTTTTTAAGTTACAAAATTAAGGAGTACAAAACTACAAAATTATGGGGAATAGTAAAGTGCGCGCCACCCGCCGGGTGTAGGAATAAGGATTGAGCCCGTGGTTTTTTTTTTCTATTTTTTTTTTATATGGTGTGCATAACAAAGAGTATTCTATTCTATTCTATTCCTGGAGGAGGGTGATAGGGTCATCGGGTTCAGTGAGAGCCCGTGGTAGTTAGTTAGTTAGTTAGTTACGTATGGCATCTCGCAGTTGACCACTAAGGGTCGAGACTGCTCAACCGGGCGTTTCCTGTGGGTTCTTTAAGCGAACTTAAAGCCCCCGGCCAGGCTTAAAACTAGAGTAAATTATTAGTCGACTGAGCGTCGCTAATAATAATATGACAGCCAGACGGGGCAGGCTGGATCATGACGGGGGGGACAAGTGCTACAGGCTCAGCTGTGCCCCCAGCTGGCACAGCTTCACCAAGTAGGGGATAGGGGGGGGGGCGGTTACGATTGCGACCTCGGCGGCGAGGTCGGAATGTATTCCTGGGTGATCTACGTTTATAAACCGTACTGGTGGCCTTGCTACTCTCCTGAAGGAGGGTTATGGGGTCATCAGGGTCGGTGAGAAGAGCCCGTGGTCCCGCTGCGCATCGTCTTATAGGGACTCGATCACATGCTCCGGGCTGGCCGGAGGGGTATAGGACGTAGGAGGGTAAGGGTATTGTACGACGCTTACAGTACAAAGAAGTAAATAACACTATCTCACGACAGATATTAATGAAAGCGGATGAACAGAAAGTTACCTATAATTTTACGAAATGGAGCGAAATTTCAAATGAATGGCGACATGGAGCGGCGATAAAAAGAAAAGCAGGCAAAGGTATTACGACTTTTTATTCCATTTGCTACGTGGAACAGAATATAGTGAACGTCCAATGTGACTTTTTTATTTGAAAATGCAACGGAATTATCGGATCGAGAGAGCATTTGAAAGGTCTCGACGACCACATTGTGTATATGGAAATTTTATTGAATTTAAAATGGAGTTCTGCGGAAGAGGATTCGGAACAGGTGCTGAGAGAAATGGACAAAGAGATAATTGAAACATTGAAAAATATGAGAACTAAGAACAAAAAGAAGTTCATCACACAGACATTTAATTACTTTCATAGGTTAGCACATGGTAGCCCAAACGTGGTAGATAGGCTTGAGCTGACTCCCAAATAAATGTAGGTATCTACCTCTTCTTTCCAAACTTGAAATTAGAAGTCTTTTTTTTATTTTTTATTTATGTCTGACCATATACCTATCTATATTTTACAAGCTTTTATTTAGTTTCACCTGTCCCGGTGTCTGTCTGTCTCTAATCTAATCTTGGAAGGAAAATTTGATCCACTTCCTGGTTTCCGATTGAGCTGAAATTTTACATAGGTAGGTATGTAAATTGGATGACAATGCAATATTATTATGACATGGAGCTGATCTAATGATGGAGCTGGAAAGTGGCCATGGGAACTCGGTAATAAAACGACGCAATCCTATCGAGTTTGGGCTCATTTGATTTGTCTTGACAAGGACTCCTAGATCCAGACTAAAAAAAAAGTTTTTTTTTACCTACTCACTTGTTTATAAGAAGGTAGGTAAGTATTTAATGAAATCGTCACGTCAAAACTAGGAAATGCTGCCGTGAAACACACAG
This sequence comes from Cosmia pyralina, assembly GCA_946251885.1. Classification (NCBI taxonomy): domain Eukaryota; kingdom Metazoa; phylum Arthropoda; class Insecta; order Lepidoptera; family Noctuidae; genus Cosmia; species Cosmia pyralina. The sequence goes on from OX276364.1 coordinate 13,059,575, forward strand.
GTAATAGTGAAAAGCTATGGGTGAGACCTTTATCAGACTAAATAATAAAAGTATAAAATGGCAAAATTACAGTACGACAACATTCTATCCGACAAGGTTCCATCGTTTGTCTTCCGAATTAAATGTGACTCCATTATGGGTGTGACGGAATTAATGCGTCAATCTCTAATAATTTAGGTGTGTAACAAATGCTTCATAAACTAGAAGACAGCAACTATACAGACGACTACGTGTAGATATTGTGCACACACATGTCAACTGTCCGCCTTTATAATAAGAGCTTTCTTCGAACAAATTGTCATTTACTAGCTAGAGGTTTAGAGTTCGGTAGCCACGCAGCCTTCTCTGATCCTAAGTAAGCCTAGTTCCTGCTTCGATAGCCTAGCAGTCTTCAGGAACTAGTCAGCTAGGGGAGGTCTGAAGGGGGATAGCCATGCAGTCCCTTTTATCCCTCCACTTAGGGTTGCCACATGATATTTAATTATTGTAACGTGTAACGTAAAATAAGTTAAGTTGCCAATAAATTATCATCAAGTTTAACGGGGCTTTCATTTCATAACCAGCAACCCTACAGGTGGGAATATAAATCGATTACTATTGGTCGATAGTTACATTTTATTCGCTATATTTCGGTTTTTCCGAAGAAAAACGATGGAACCTTTGAACGTTGTCGTACTGTACGCACCTAGATATTTTGGAAGCAGTCATCTAGGTAAGTAATAGCTAGGGTTGTAGGTACCAATGTATTTCCCATTCATTTAATTTTTGAATAGATTACTTATAATGGTAGGCACTGTAGAGATTTGATGCTTTGGTCAAACCTCGATAATTACTGGATGACATTCTATTATTCAAACATCGAATTACTCTAGAAAACAAACGAACCTCATTTTCTTTGTAGGGTGACAGTTAGATTTTAGCTGGGGCTTGGATAAGCAGTGCGAATTATAGTATTTAAATTGATTCTTATAATAAAGCGAGCATCAGCCCCATTCCACCCGTGTACTGCTTTGTTATTTTATTACCTAGCCTCCCACTGTGAGGTTGGAGCCCTCACAGTACCTATCTACCCACCTACCTGACCTCACGATAGGTAGCGAGCACGCTATCTTGTAGATACAAAAATAACCGTCACAATTAACGCACAATTTCATTCTGCGAATAATAATAAACAGATCGAACAATGCGTTAATAGCAGACACCTAGGTAGGTATATGCCCGACTATAAAATATTATCTGCCAACACATTCCAAGCAGGCATCCATTGTTCCTTGAACAAACAGTCTTGGCGCACAAAGCGAGTAGATAATATGGGTATGGATCGACCCTGGGCATGGAGGAAACACTTCGTTTGTACCTACTTAGGTAGGTACATACATACAATCTTTATTGTGGCCCAATTTTATTGCCGAGAACTGCAGGATAAAAACGAGACATATTTAATAGATAAATGTTTTATTGTTATTACTGCTTTTGCCGTACAAGTCCTTCAAAGCGATATGAATAAGTTCGTAGGATGACTCTCCTTAAAAATATAAGAAAAGTCCTGACTAGTCAGTCAGGACTTTTCTCAGTCGACTGACTTATCAACGCCCAGCCCAAAACCTTGGACCTATAAAGCTGATATTTTGCACAGAGGTTTCCTATAAAATGTAGACGGGTTTTTGTTCCCGTGGGCTATTTTCCGACATCCACGCGGGCGAAGCCGCGGGAACAAGCTAGTACATAATAAATAGCGTTAGGAACTTCGTCCCAACCAGTAGCCTTAGTGCGAGTTCTAAACTTACTCGATCGCGCTTACGTTAACGTTAACTTACGTCCATAAAGTCACCAGACAGCGCTTACTTCAGTTTCAGTACAAATTGAAGTTTACGTTAACGTGATCGAGTACGTAAGTACAAAAACTCGCGCTAAGGTCTAAAGTGTCGCATACCACGACATCTCTCGACTTTTTTTAACAATGTTTTCTAAGCAACATACAGTAAGTACCTAAATAAAACCACAATTAATGTAGGTATACACCAACCCATACCGTGGTCCTCTTTAATCGAAAAGTGTTGACAAAGAATTCCAATAACGAGTGGTCCAATTTACCGTCCGCCAACAAAAACTCTTTATAATGGAATGTAGAACACGAAAATAATGTTAGCGCGCGCTTGATGAATAACAATGATTAATGACATCGGATAATGCCGCCTTGGTGCTCGCCTGAAGCACTTTCTTTGAGGTTGATAAACAATATCTATAATATGTATGTATTTACAAAAAAAAAAAATGTATATAAATAGTTTATCAGCCATCTCGTTACCATAACACAAGCATTAGGTTGCTTAGCTTGGGGCTAGATGGCGTTGTGTGATATGTCCAAACATATTTATTTATTTTTTTTTATTTTTTTTTTTTTTTTTAATTTAACCAGGTCATGTACAGACAACAGCACATCAGGTTATAGGTACAAAACTGCCAAATTTCTCAAAATAATTTTAAACCTTAAAATGTTAACGGTTAAGTTCAAAATTTAATGCGAAAATTTTACAGTTTGTGGTACCTAACTTGACCTGCTGCTTTGCTGTGTGTACTGTGAGGCCTCGAACCTCACAGTAGGATATTTACTAAACTATTAAATAATACAAGAGGGACTCTATTTAAATGGGGCTGAAGCCCTCTGTATTTTAAGTTTCAGAATAAACTAAAAAACACTCCTACTACATTAATTCTATGCCGAGCCCTCACCAGATTTTATATCTCATCCTGTCAAGAAAACGGGGATCGTTTTCTTAACAGAAGATATTTCATATTTGAATAATTGAATGTCAGCCGGTATTATATTAACGAGGCTTGATCAAAGCATCAATGCTTTACATGAGCTACGCCCCCTTTGAATAAAAGTCTTGTTGTTTGTATCGTCGACCTATCTCACAATCAATCTCCAGCAAATAAAAAAATATCGCGTAGAGTCAAAACTGAACCCTCGCGTAATAATACTGGTCCATATTGACCAAACTGTGAATCCTCAGATATAAACTGCACCAACTGTGTCAACTCAACACACTTTGCAAGGACTATGTCCCGTCAGCAAAGCTGGTTACAACTCATACCAAAGTCTTCCCCCTCTCTAGGAGATTCACAGTTTTTCAAAACCAGTTACTACTCCTAATCCGTCATACTAAATGCTGGAGGCTGTTCATGCTAAACTGCCCTATCGACCTGTAATGAAGCGACGATGTTATTGTTTCACTCGCTCTTGCTCTTCAATGAAGTGGGCAGCGTTTAATATTACATTCCATACTAATGTTACAAAACAATACAGTGACATAAAAAAACTGAAAATAAAAACAATGACAATTAAATAATCCTTAAAAGAAAAAGTTTCTATCTATTAATACTAAAAGGTTTAAAAAGTTTACATGTAATAAAGTTATTTATACAAATGTCTCTAAACCTTCTTTTACTAAATTTAAAAAAACTATATTTTAAAATGGAAAACTTCTTTATAAATTGGTCATTGGTTTTCACAACCCTTTTTGAATAATTTAATTTAGGAACAAATTTTTTCAATTTAATTTTATTTAGAGATAAACACTTTTTCTTTTTATATACACATATTGGTATGTTCATAGCTCTTTGGTATCGTAATGGGGTATTAGGGAACCTGTGATAATTTTGATTGTAATTAATTGCTACTTGCGCGATATCATCCATTGTCTCGACTGCGCATGACTCCACGTTCTGTTCACTTAATTTTAAATTGACCTCCAAATTACAAAGATGGCCAATGTCCTTTATTTCCGATGACGGACGAAGACACCCATTCTCCTTTGATTCGGAAAATTTTAAATCAAAATTATTTTGAACAATTTGTTCACATGCGATGCTATTATCATTAAATTCCACATCGTGAACATGATTGTCTTGACACACTAAAACACTAGCAGACATAATAAAAGGACTGGACCGACCCGAATATTCCAATGCTTCCTGGTCTTCTGTCTGAAGCACCTCGTCTGTCTGCTCCTCATCTTCGATCACCATAGGGCTACTGTCTGCAGCTCCGGCGGGATCTCATGGCGACATGGAGAGTGCGATTGTCGCAACCCAGCGCTAGGCACGCCACAATTGCGGTGATAAGTCCCCTCTTTGAGGAGTGGTTGGAGAGGCGCCACGGCGTCCTCACCTTCCGCCTGACGCAGGTCCTCACCGGACACGGTTGTTTCGGGAGGTTCCTGTTTTGGATAACGCGGGAGGAAACGCCCAGGTGTCACCATTGGGTGGATCGCCCGGAGGACACGGTGGAGCATACAGTGGAGGTCTGCCCGGCTTGGGCGGAGCACCGCCGTGTTCTCACGGAGGCGATCGGCGGCGGCGATCTCTCGCGTCCAAACCTGGTCCAGGCCATGGTGCGGAGCGAGAGTGCATGGGAAGCCGTCACCTCCTTCTGCGAAGCAGTAATGCTCGCGAAGGAGGAAGCGGAACGCGTGAGGGAGAGGCAACAGCCGCGCCCTCGCGCCCCTAGCGGCCGTAGGAGACGCCCTGGGCGGCGGGAATCGATTGCCGATTCCCGGCCACCGTAGGCGCGGGCTTGCGGACGACGAGTAATGGGCAGCTCGCCGTCTGGTCCTTAAAGAGATGTCAGCAGTGACGGGGTCAATTGGGCCGATGCCGCCGGGGTCGCGGGTAGTTCGAAAGAGATACCGTGGCCCTGGCACGGGCAACTGAAGGAACATGGGTGGGTTTTAGTCAGTAAAAGTCTGACACGCCCTCCCGCTCTGCCCAGAGCGGGAGAAGTCATTTGATTTCCCATCCACAAAAAAAAAAAAAAAAAAAGGGCTGCTGTCTGCGCAGCTGAGCTCAGCAATGACCTCAACTTCATCTTCATCACCGCCCGCATGGCTTTTTTCTAAATCATCTACTTCTTCACTCTTGCTTGAAATTAATTAATTTTCCTTCCTTCCTTCCAAACACGACCATTTTCACGTACGCGGACGACAGCAATTTTGATATCAGGACCGTTAGGTCCTGATATCAAAATTGCTGTCTCTCTTTGACCGCCCTCCAGTTATGGAGGGCGGTCAAAGAGAATGCGGAATACTCCCTTCGCATAGTTATGAACTGGCTAACGATGAACCTTCTAACTTTAAACGTTACGAAGACGCAATACGTCACTTTTTCCATCAGAAAATCTGACCATCCAACACCTGACTTTACTATTAAAGCCCATAACTGCTCATCCAGGGACACTTGCACATGCCAGGCAATTGCTCGCAGTGAAAGCGTTAAATACCTGGGCGTACAAATGGATGGTGGCCTGAGATGGGACAGGCATATAGAAGCAGTTACCACTAGGGTAAGACGACTGATACACCTCTTTAAAACGCTTAGGAATTCTGCTACCTTTGACAAGTTAAAACTGGTTTACTTGGCCCTCTGCCAATCTATCATCCAGTATTGCATACCGGTTTGGGGAGGGGCCGCCAAAACTCTTCTAATCGGATTGGAGAGAGCACAAAGAGCTGTCCTAAAAGTAATAAGCAAAAAGCCTTTTAGATATCCCACCACAGAACTTTACTCAGAATTTAAAGTGTTAACAGTAAGACAGCTTTTTGTGCTCAAATCCACGCTGAGAAAGCATAGTGGTGTCCCCTTACCTGACCCAAGAAGACGCAAAAAAACTTTCGTTTGCCGTGGAGTCCCCTGTAAGACGTCTTTTGCAAATAGACACTATAATGCATTAAGCTTTACAGCTTAATGCATTATAGTGTCTATTTGCAAAAGACGTCTACAATAGCGTCGTACGTCGACGCTGTACAATATATTATACAAGGATCTGCAAATTATAGGACTAACTAAAAATAAAATTAAACCTCTAGTGACGGATTGGCTTCTGAAACTAGACTACCACAAAACTGAGGATTTATTAATATACAACACGTAAACTTTTCCAGACACGCATAAAACTACGGATGCATACTCACATACTAAACACACAGTACGTAGAGGTAATGAAACCGATCCCAAGATTTACATCGTAGGGCTGCGTACACCCACACAAACGGACACTCACCCATACACACGGACACTCACTCATACACTCGGACACTCACCCATAATTATTAATGATAAATACATACATGCACGCACTTTACACTTTTATAATGATATAATAATTAGGAAGAATTCTTTTGTAACCATATGCACCGTGCAGCGACAAATTTTTCACAATATTTCACCTTTGTCCTCAAGCATCAGTCAATGTATATTGTATGTCATCACTATGACTGAACATTGTTTCCCAAAATACAAGCTCTAGCTAAGTTTGGGAATCAATTTATTTGATTATTCTCTACATATAACACACTTTCCTGTCCGCCTTCTATAAACAGATCCTGTGCACTCGCCTCTTGTCGTGCGTAACTAAAAATCTTTCGTTTATGGCATCTACATGGGAAATCCACCCATAATGCGTCACACAATGCCTCAAAGGACATTACCAGTAAAATATGTATAATTATAAAATGCCTTCGCAGCACTTTTGAGAAAAAAACCCATTATCAGCGACCAATCGCTTTCTCGCCATCCATTGGTATTGGCAATACGTCTGAAATCCTCAATAAACTTTTCCAGACATCGAGCGTCAACGCCCGTGAAATGATACTCTAACATGAGCATCGTGACAATCACAGCTAAAATATATAAAACCACTTCGGTCTTATTACAAAACGAGGTTTTTCTTCGTCATGGTTTAAACCATCGAGCCAGTTTTTGTAATATGAACCTAGCTTTGATAGAAATACAGTTCTTTATAGAAAACTGACAACTTAGTCCGGTACTAAGTTGTCAGTTTTGTAAAACTGACATCTTAAAGTGTCAGAATAAAGCTCGAAATTCAAAAAAGGGTCCATGGTTTAAACCTGGGTTTGAAGATGAACCTTGTTTTGTAATAAGACGGCTTAAGTCTTACTTGTAGGTACTAATATGTATTCTGTGTCGAGACTTGGAAAATTCTCAGGTTAACTATTAATGTCCGTAAGGATTGAGGAGCCACATCAGATTTTAAAAATCTGATCTCACCATTATTTAGCAACAATGTAGCTTATTTTGCAGCACGAATTCTAGATTTAGCAGCAAAATATATCACTAGTTATTTTAATGCAAAAGTGGCTCCTCAATCTAAACGTCTGAATTGAGGAGCCACCTGGAACTCGTTAAGTAATAGATGAATATTTATGAAAATTTTGTATCATTTAGTAGCAATTTTGCATATTACCGTCTAAAAATTTAGCTTCTGTAGCGCTAAAATGAAAGAAAATACAATACTTTTAATATGGCTCCTCAATCTAAACTCAAGAGGTGAATTTCTATTGGATGTGAGCGATCAATTAATATATTCGACATATTGATCATTTAGCAGGTGTTGTGTTTGTTTTTGCAGTATAGAAGTAAAATAGTAAAACAGAGTAAATTTTGTATATGAACGCATTTTCTTTGGCTCCTCAATCCTGACGTTCTAATTATATATGTTTGACTGTAGCCACCTGAGATCTCAACGGAATCTAAAGCCAGAGATACTAACATTTAGCAGAAATGTCTGCTAAATATATCTGCACAGTTCAGCAATGTATATATTTTGGATTCTGAAAAAACAATACTTAACTATTGTCTTGTAAAGTAAGGTGACCATATTTTAGAGGTACATACAAATTAATATTTCACTTACGTACCCACAATAATATTTATTTAGTAACAAAACTTTCATCAGCGGTGAAGTATTCTCGTTTGTACATCATGAATATGTTCATGTACGAAATAAATAATTAACTTGGATTTCTTATATTATAAAGTTAATCATCATGTTTGTGTCATCATAATTAAGTTGTGGGGATATTAATATGTGCAATATCGTGCAGTGACTGATAATTAAGTGCAGTTTGATATCCTGTTTTCAATGTAAGTACATTTGTGCCAACTATTGTTATTTTTTACATTTATTTATTTAATATACAGTATGTTCGGGTTCGAAGTTTACAAATTAAAATACATACTACGGTCGATTCTTAAAATAGACAAAATTGAAGCACTTTAATGTTCTAAAATATTTGTTAATATTTAGTTATGAAAAAATTCAACGACCAGTCGGGATTTGAACCTGCGACCTTCGGCGTGCCGTGCCAGGCTATAAAAATTACTAAAGGTCACTTTGTTCAACGCAATATTGTTGTTTCAGAACCATTATGCCGAAAGGCCGCCAATCGATAGTAGATCTTGAGGATCAACAAAAAGTATTTTATAAATATGCTGGGATACTACAAAATCCTAACATTAAAAGTACTGACCCTATTTTCTTAACCATTTCCAAAGAACTAGATTTTAAAATGACCCCGATAGCCTTATATACATCATTGAAACGTAAACGTCATATATTTTTTGAAAACGATGGATCACTTCTTGAGCAACAAACAACTGGCGAAATACATAGTATAAAAAGTGCAAGTTGTAGCAGTAGTGACCCAGATACGTCAATTAAAAGCAAAGATTTTGATTTCGAGAATAGTGCACAAAATGATACAGTAACATTTTCATATCAAATGGACTTGTATGACTGGAAAAAAATTCAGCCTATATACGCATATCAACAACGAACAGGCACTTCCACCTATAAGAAATACAGAACCATGCCCAAGTTTAAATGGAGTAATCTATTAAAAGTAAACATTTATAAATATACTAAACTACCTTGTACTTGGACTTTAAAGCGCGAAAAAGTGGTAAAAAACAAAATCTTTGTGAAAGGGAAGTGGTTCGCAATGTACTGCATATGCTAAAATAGAAAGTTATGAAACTACTGATAAAATCCACACAATCTACTGTAAAATAACGAATATAGACCGAACTGTCAAACACAATCCAACAAGGAAATTCAAGTTAACGCCCCACAAAAGACAACAATTAGCAAAAATATTAAGGTACAAGCCTGCAATAGTAGTTCATAATGAAATGGCTTCAGAGATCCTAAGTATTAAGAAAGATGAAAAAGAGGTTGTAAATACACCAGCGTTGCCATCTCTTTCTTGTTTGCGACAAATAAAATCTGAGGCCAGGAGAGAACAGCGGCTTGATCCCAATCCAATTATATCTCTAGTGGTTATGGCCAAAAGTACACATAAAAATGTAATCCGTTCTTTAAGTGTACACCCTAATTTCTTTGTATATTATTGGAACGAGAACCAAATTGATTATTACAATCTGTACCTACGGAAATTTGGAAGGGTAACTATTACAATAGATGCTACTGGCTCATTCTTTGAAACAATGCGGCTCCCTGATGGTACAAAGATGACCAAAAGATTATTTTTATATGCAGGTCTGATAACAGCAAATCTTAAATTAAAATCTGTACCAGTATTACAGATGGTTACCGATGCACACGACAAGAAATCTATATTACATTGGCTAAATCAATGGAAAAAATCAGTTGATAGATCACCTCATGAGATTATTTCAGACGATTCTTCTGCCCTGATCGCAGCTAATACTGAAGCTTTTACAGAATTCAGTAGTACAAAAGAATACATAAAAAACCTGTTTTCAATTTTAGAAGAACAGAGTTCAATCCTTCAAGAACAAAAGCCCTCTACTTTTATCAGACTTGACACAAGTCATTTTGTAAAAACTTTGCACAACTTAAAATGTTTTAATGATGTAGAACCAGACATAAAATATTTTTATATTCGCTGCATTTTGTTCTTAAAAGAGTGTGAAAATTTTGAAACTGCGAAAGAAGTCATCGGTGATATGATTCAGACTTGTCTTAGTCACTACGATGATGATTCAAGTCCTGCAAGTTCCAATTGTCAAGGTGCCTTAAACCGACTTGCCTTACGAATGAAAAATATTGAATTAGATCATACGGCAGAATTCAGCTTTGTGGATGATGACAAACGGAACGACGACGAAGTTTTCGGAACTGAAGAACATCACACCGCAAACATTGATTTTTTTATTTGGTTGGATGATAAAGTAGCCCCATTTCAAAAACAATTAATGAAAATTCATAAAAATAATAAAAATTTATATTTTTTACCAACATTTATGTCAGAATTTAGGAGGATTCTTGGAAAACTTCCATTATGGTCAAATTTATTGTGTTCTTTTTTTAAAGCTGATAATACTGTTCCATCATCATCTGGAATTGAGAGCTACTTCAAAACTTTGAAAAAATTGCTCTTTAAAACAAAGTTACAAAAGTATCGAATTGATGAATTTATAAAAATACATTCCCAATATTTAGACGGGGAAATCGCACTGGCAAAAAATGATCTTATTAGTGACTTACAGAACAAAGAAACTAAACGCTCTCGAAAAAGGAAGTTTTCATTCAAAAAATCTCAAACCCAGATGGAAAAATCTCAAAAAGGAGTAAACACATCTCAAACGCAAGTGAAAAAAAGAAAATTAACAAAGTCTGTGAGAGTTAAGAAGATTAATCGGTCATTTGATGCCGAATCAATTTTTTCTGATCGACCTTCTTTTATTGAGAATTGGAGGGGTGAAGCCGATACTGATTCATTAACAAAAATAAAAGTAAAATTTGTAAAAAATGGCAACCTATGCGATGCTGTATCCATCGGTGAAAATTCTATTAAAGTAGATTTGAGAAACACATGTTGCTTTGATTCGGTCATTTATTTGTTGAGCATGACTTTTAATCAAAGCAGACGTTTTCAAGAAATATTAAACACATACTCAGAAGATTTAATCTCGCAATATATTAAACTTCTATCAGATTCTGCTTCTACTGACGGTGATATACACAAAATGAGAACCCAAATTGGCGTGCTGTATTTTGATACTACAGTAAATAGTAGCCACTGTGAATTTGCTTGTAACGTGTCTTACATTTTTGAACACGTTGCCTTGAAGTATTGCTTTAGTGCCATTTTATCCCAGTATCCAGGCAGATCGCATTTTTGCCTTTGAATTTGAACATAATTTCTGTTTTTGGCATCCAAGGTTTAGAAGATGCAACTTTAATCGCTGAAGAAAAAACCGACTGTACGTTTTGTAACAACCAAACTGTGTGTAAGTATACTCTATCAAACACAGTTTCATATGAACTGAATGGTTGTGAAAAGTTTAGAGTGAGAGAAATACCAGAATTTGTAATGTTTTCGAATAAATCATATCAGTTAGTAGGTGCTATAGAATTTATTCCTGCAATTAACGAAACTGGCACGGGCCACTACAAATGACACTATCTTACACTGAAAGATGAGATGTTCTGTTACGATGATTACGATTCTAAAATTCGTATAAGTACTAATCAGCCAATATTCATTCATTCTATAACTTATAGCGAAATTGATTGCTAAATAACCAAATCGTAGGTACGATAGATATAATCTGTTATGAAAATATAAATTTAATAAATTACTTATCCTGGTTTCATTAATACGAGTATAATATGGTCACCCCACACACTGAATTTACAAGACAATAGTTAAGTATTGTTTTTTCAGAATCCAAAATATATACATTGCTGAACTGTGCAGATATATTTAGCAGACATTTCTGCTAAATGTTAGTATCTCTGGCTTTAGATTCCGTTGAGATCTCAGGTGGCTACAGTCAAACATATATAATTAGAACGTCAGGATTGAGGAGCCAAAGAAAATGCGTTCATATACAAAATTTACTCTGTTTTACTATTTTACTTCTATACTGCAAAAACAAACACAACACCTGCTAAATGATCAATATGTCGAATATATTAATTGATCGCTCACATCCAATAGAAATTCACCTCTTGAGTTTAGATTGAGGAGCCATATTAAAAGTATTGTATTTTCTTTCATTTTAGCGCTACAGAAGCTAAATTTTTAGACGGTAATATGCAAAATTGCTACTAAATGATACAAAATTTTCATAAATATTCATCTATTACTTAACGAGTTCCAGGTGGCTCCTCAATTCAGACGTTTAGATTGAGGAGCCACTTTTGCATTAAAATAACTAGTGATATATTTTGCTGCTAAATCTAGAATTCGTGCTGCAAAATAAGCTACATTGCTGCTAAATAATGGTGAGATCAGATTTTAAAAATCTGATGTGGCTCCTCAATCCTTACGGACATAACTATTAGGGTTGCCACCCCAAGTTGATCAGAAATCCGGGAGGTGTTAAACTTTTTATATAAAAAACATTTTTTTTAATTTAAAGTTGTATTTTTTTACACTGGGAACAGCTTGTTCCTTTTGATTAGAAACGATAAAATCATAGAATTCTTTACAAGTGTGTCAGTATGTAGTCATCAGTTCGGCCGTGGCCCGTTCGCCATTGCCCGCCAGCCGCCAGCAGGCCATATCCGGGAGATTCGAGCTGCGTTCCTGGAGTCGGAAGATTTTAAAATCTAATGTGCCTTTTTCCGGGAGAGTTGGCAACCCTATTAACTATGTAGGAATGTGTTAGGCACAAATTCAGATTCCAGGTTGCTGCTGGGAAATTCCTAATGAAAAACCCACCGAAAAAACACTGTTCGACCTGAGAATCGAACCCAAGACACTACGCAAGTAGAGCGAGCCATTTATTTCCAGTCTAATATGGTACATTTTACATGTCCTATGATTGTGTGTAAAAGGGAGACATAGTAACAAAATGATTATTTCTTGAAGTATTCATAACAACAACTACAAATAAAACTATATTTTGATATTAAGAACATCGTTATTATTGCCTTATAAAGAAGAATTTGGGAACTAAATAAAATAGTAATAATATAGAATATGAGTTAAAGGTATTGATGTAACTCCTGTTAAGCTGTTACATATTGCCTCAAAAAAACTAGTCAAAATCCATATCAATTTGGCTCCACACTTTGGCTAGTATTAAAAACATGCCTTTTAATTGCTAAAGATCTAACACATATAGCAGAACCAAGTAAAAATATGTATTTTCAACGTGAATTACATTCTATTGGATTTAACATCATAGTATATTTGGAAATATTATGCAATGGTATCTAAAATTTCACTATTATGGCATATACAGTGTTAGGACTTAACAGTGTTACTCTTCAATCTCAGAGAATCCTAACAATTATTATAAACTCATTCATCCAATTCGTACATTCTCCCAAAGTGTGGCAGTACATTTAAATATTACACATAATTCAATTCTTCTCAGTCAATAAGAAGTACCCTATTCTTGTCAACTCTCACATTGGGAGCACTCCTCAATTTCTTTATAAACTTATCAGCTATGCGGTCATCCACTTCTCTGCCAGTTGCTTCACTGTACTCTCCTAAAACCTTCTTCTGCAAACGTTTGAATGGTACTTCATTGCCTTTCTTCTCCAAAACAGATAAAATGACTGCATGCCAGTTGAATTTATCACCGCTGACTGCCAACTCTCCAATTTTGGCAACATTTTGATCATGGAGGCAGATGCTCTCTTCTGCTTCTTCTTCCTCAGTCTTGCTTTTCTTCTTTTGCGTCTTTCCTGTAGTTGCTACAACAGGTTCAGCAGACTCTGCACCATTTTCAATAGCTTCTTGATTTCCATTAACACTATTAACAGTATCCTGTCTCTTGCGTTTTTTGTTTTTGCCATTTTTACCCTCAGTAATGTTTTCATCACCATTCATTGATTCAGTCCTATTCTTCTTTTTTTTACCTTTCTTGCTTTCTGTTTCTTCTTCTACTTCTTCAGGGAGTGGTGCTGCAGCACTCTGTAACTCAGCTTCGTATTTTTTGTGTTTTTTCTCTTCTTTCCTCTGTTTTTTAGACAGTTTCTTTTTGCCAACTACCTCTGCTTCACCATTCTGTTCTGCCTCACCATTTTGTTCTGCGTCCCCATTCTGTTCTTCCTTATCATCTTCTGTGCCATTCTCTTCAGATTTCTCATCTGTCTCCTCAATAGTACCATTTTGTGGTTTTTCATCTTCAGTAACGGATTCATCTTTCTTTTGATTTTGATTCCTATTATTGGCATTGGATAAGGCAGTCAGTTTCACAGAGATCAAGTCCCAAGCTTGGTCAATGTCTTTTGCATTTGTCTTTTGTCCACAAACATTCTTAACAAAGTTAACAAATTTGGGTTTCTTGCGTGGGGTGTTGTTGTGTTTGGTGATGGTCTCAATAATCCTGAGTACATTCCTTGGTGCACTCTGTTGTTCATCTAGGACTGAGGTTAACATTTCGACCCATGCAGTCTGTTTCTTCTCACCTTTTTTCTCTTTGGAAACAAATCCTTTTCCAGAGTAGCGTTCCTCTTCCGTTATACATTTTATGTGTGATTCATAGTCCTTACCACTGGAAACAAAAACATACCTTATTTAATTTGATACACTCGACAATAAGATGGATTAGATAACACCTTAGAAGCATTGAGATGATCGACAGAACAGAATATCAAACACAAACTAAAGTTTGTTTTCAACAGCTAAAGTATTTTGTCACATTGCCAAAGGAGGCATACTTTGCACAAAATATTAGCTTGTTTATGCCAATCTTATGAGAATAATGTCAATGACATAATTAAATAACAAATACTATGAACTTTTTAAAGAATTGTATTGTAGAAGAGATTCGACGACGTGACGATTATTTTGAAAACTTTGTTAATAGTAACTATTAAATACAAGTAATTAGTTTCCTGATTGGCAACAACAAAATGGCCTCATTGGCATAGTCCTATTTATAGCACAACTAATATTTACTGACAAACTATTTGATGAAACCTCTTTGTTTACATATAAAATGCGGTCACGTAAACAAATATCATGCGGTAAATTAGCAGTAAATACTCACTGAAAGTCTTTAAAACAATCCATACAAGACAAATTGGGACTCCTATTTCTACATGCTATCATATAATGTTTCTCGACCTTAGGCTTTGTCACAGACTCCCCGCAATGACCACACGTGAATACGACCATTGCAATAATTAAATAAAACACGTGTTTTTAGAACGGAATTGTTTTGAATACAAATATTATAACCTGCAAAGAAAATGGGCGTGTTACTATCTGGAGTAAATATGAATTTCTAAATAATGAATGAAGCGTCAACAATAAGATTATTGAATTATACCAAAGTACTTTAGATCAACGTATTTTAGGAAAATTGAAAATTTGCTACGATTTTGTGAAACTTTTCTCAAAATTGTCAAACTACCAAATGTCAAAATTCTATTCTTTTTTTTTTATTTCACTTAAAAAGCTGCACGTTCCACGACATAAAAAATAATAATATTGAAGAGTATTAAAGGAAAATATAAATAATACATAAATGTAAATGCAAAATAAATGTAAATAACATTAAATTAGTCATTAGTCAAAATAAAAAAAACAACTCAGTTTAAAACCAATTTTGTGTAAGGCTCGGCTCGGACTCCATTCGATGCCCGCGTAGGGAGCCGAGCCGAGCCGTTACCGAGTAACTAGGTTTCAGTTAACATAATATTCAGGGAACGGGAAAATTCATTCTATTGTATTTTAGTGGTTCGACTACGAAGTCCAGTTGTCCAGTCCGCAACCAGTCTTTCCAAGGGGTATCGTATTACCCAGTTATTGGGTTGTGGAGGTCAGATAGGCGGTCGCTCCATGTAAAAGAATGGTATTCAGCTGCATCCGGTTAGACTGGAAGCCGACCCCAACATAGTTGGCAAAAGGCTAGGCAGATTGATTGACTACGAAGTCCAGTTAATTTTATTTTTTTATGTATGGTAACACTGATAAGCAACAATCAAATCAATCAAATTGGATTTGTCTGTTTGCGGCTGGGGTGTGTCCAAAAATTAATAATTTTAACGAAAATTCAACATGAAATAGTGGTTTGCTGATAGAAAAATCCAAAAATATTAGCAGATATGGATATTTACTTTATTTTAGCACTTGTACCCATTCTTATTAGTAAGTTAATTTACTTAGTAAACTTCGTAACAAAGTTTCGACAGCTATTTATTTACAAGAGGAATTCCTGATATTAGTAGTTTTTATCATCAGACTAACATTCAATTGAATGGAAGTTGTATAAACAGTCATTGCTAATTCACATTGAATGTAACAGTTAAACATAATAAATAATATTTTTTTTTATTAAACCATGCGTATACAAAAATAGTATGAACTCTGGTATCCAAAAAAAGATTAAACTTGTGTTATAGATACCAGCAAACTCACATACCTAAATTAAATATATAGGTTACATTGGTTGCAACATTTATTGTAACAATAAACAACGAAGCCTAAAGCCTGTATCCACTCTGTTTCTAAAGTATTTTCTAACAAGCATAGAATAGCAAGCTTAGTTTATAATTTAAAACAGCTGGTCTAACATGCTACTTCTGTAGGTTCTCAAGATATGTTTGGTGTTAATTTTAATTGCAGGATACCAAAACCTCTATCTTTAAAAACTTATTAGTTACCCATGTGTCCTCATTAACAATAGTAAAAATTCTCTATAAATTACATTGAACATATTATTATTTTGGGGTCAAACTAAGAAGTTTGACCCCAAAATAATAATATGTAAAAAGTGGTTCTTGAAGACAAGAACCACTTTTTACATTTCTTTTTTTATTTTCCAGGTACAACAACAGCCAGTATCTACGGCAGTGAGAATGTAATCAATGGCATAGGTAAAATACCTAAAGTGGAAGGACAGGACATGATAACTTGGTGTACCACATCACTACTAGAGAATGAGAAGTGTGAGAAACTGTCCATGTCCATTCTACAGGACAAGGGACTGTTTGGAAAAGATTTTATTGAGCTGCAGTGTAAGAGGGTGAGTTTCTTTTGTTTTAAAAAGGTAATGTACTGACTGTAGAGACTGACTCACAAATATGAGTAATAGTGATTGAGACCAGAATTGTTACAGAGCTTCAATTCCGACTCCGAAAAGTTAGAATTTCAGATTAATTTTACACCTCCGACTCCAGCTCCGAAAATTTTGAATCGGAGTTATACTGAAGCTTGGAAAGCAGCGATGCACATGACTAGAACACGTACATCTACACATTCGCACTCGAAATGTCTGTCTATTGTTTTGTGTACCTATTTCAAAATGTGTCACAAAATTTTGAAGAGTTAAGTTTATAGTGGTTAATTATTGTGAGAAGTTTATTTCAATAAGAAGCCAACAAAAAAAAAATTGTTAGATATATGGAACTACTTTAATCCAGTTCAGGCAAATACAGCTAAGAGTAATATTTCTAAGTAAACTTATTCAAGGAAAGGAGGTACAACTACTTTGTTAAAAGGTAATTTAAAGTATATGCATATACTGAATACGAAAAATGCATTAAGCTAGAAAAATCAATCAATTTGCCTAGCCTTTTCCCAACTATTTTAGGGTTGGCTTCCAGTCTAACTGGATGTAGCTGAATACTGACCTCCACAACTCAGTCAAGTACTGTAATACAATACCCCTTGGTAAAACTGGTTGTCAGACCTTCGGGCTTCTGACCACCCGTAACGGCTGACAAGGATCCACGAATGACAGCCGGGACCAACGGCTTAACATGCTTTCCTAGGCATGGAGGAGTCTCGTTATGTATGGTCACCCATTCACGGACAACCACAAGCGTAGTGTTCGCGTTTAACTTAATGGATCGACCCGTGCGGCTGTTATTACTTAGCCACGAGCTGCTCAAGCTAATATGCATGATATAAATAAAATTATGGATCATGTCCTAGTTATTGTTCCTACCCTACCCTTATGATTTACTCACTTGTATGTCTAGGCTACTTAGCTCAATACACAAATAACGATATTTGGTGTTTTATTGAAGACATAATAACTAGAAAATATTTTTGTCCGTCATGTAGATTACTAAAAAATATTGGACACTTTTTTTTCTTTTTTTACGCAATCAAAAGATAACTGCGATACATTGGCAAGTACTTACTACAAGTACTTACTGTACTACAAGTACAGGGTTTATAATGATCTCAATTATATAATTACCACCTAAGTACACATTATGGTAAAGCAATAAAGATATTGAGTATAAGTATAGCCACTAACGGCGTCACCATTGAGGAAAAAATTAATAAGCCAGGAGATAAAAAACCTAAGAGTGTTGATTTTTTATAGAAAAAATTCTACAACATTTCAACATCTGACTAAATAAAAATATGTGCATAGGAAATTTTAAAATGTTTCATATCTCCAGACTTATTAATTTTTTAATAGTGGCGCTGCCTTTTAGCGGTTACACTCGCCTAAAGATCTGGCATGGCGTCACTCCTTGCTAGATTTTATAAGTGCTTAATTTGTTTTAGTTGTGACATAGCCGTAGTGAGCCCCCACTCCCCAACTTTAATTTGTTTTATCCAAATAATTTTTTATTATCTGACTGGTGGACTAAATAAAATGCCCCTTTTTTACCCAGACATCATCCCTATTATGCCTGCACTCAGGAATAATGTAGTTTTTTTTAATTTTTTTAATTTGACAATTAATTCCGGAGATTACCCCCTACATACATACTTGCAAACAATCAAATTTTACCTCTTTATAGTATCAGTATCAGTATAGCCTAATTCAACAGTACACCACAAGAAACTGTATTTAATAGGATTATTGTAACTCATTTAATTATTTTGCAGGCTTTTGACACAGAAGAATGCATGACATGGGTGGACCGAGGAGAGGCTTCTTTGCTTGGTCTTGATGCTGGTGAAGTATATGTTGCAGGCAGATACCACTCTCTTGTGCCTATTCTACAGGAGGTAAGAATACAATTTCAAAGTAATTTCTGAATCCTTAAAGTAAAGATATAATTAAGTCAATATCTACTGAAAAGGTTATGAATATTTTAAGTGTATACTTGTTCTTATGGATCTTCGTCTTACTTGAATACTTACGTCTGATTTACGGATAATGGAAGCAACAAATACGGTAATGTATTTATTAAAGTCTGCATTCATATTGAACTCATTTTTGACTTGATCACCAAGGTCCAATTCAAATTATTGATCATCTTTTTCATGCGGTAACTAAATCTGTAATCACTATTTCTGTCAACAGTTATATGGTCGTGGGGAGCCCTACCAATACTCTATCGCAGTAGTCCGCAAAGGTGCCTTACCTAACGTACAGCCGGGTTATGGACTCAGTGCGCTGCGAGGGGCGAGGGCCTGTTTTCCAGGCGTCGGAGCGCTAGCAGGATGGGTGATGCCAATACATGTTGTAAGTTGAGTTTGTTATATTATATTATCTGTAATGATTTGAGACTGCTTTTTTGCGTCATAGGGTTGCAGAAACATAACCCTGTCTTTGGTGTCGCGCAGTCGGGTAAAAAAATAGCCTAATCACAGATAATTGAATCCTTTGTTGAAAGAGAGACCATGGTTTAGTTATTTAACAAAAAAACGCCTTGAATTTTTGTTTTTAATTTTTATAATTTTAGGCCTGTTTCTATTTGACTTTTATTTACAGTTAATGCAAGAAGGTGGCCTCAAAATAACAGACTGCAATAACCACGTCAAATCTGCGATAGAGTTCTTTGGCGACTCCTGCGCGCCTAACTCACTGAAAGACATGTACAATCCTATTGGTGATAATTCTGACAAGTAAGTGTAATATTCCCTTTTTTTCTCTAACCTTCCTGCTCTTGTCTCATGTTACTTGGGGTCGGTGCAACACTTTTACTTCTTGCATTCTCTCTGTCAACCGTCACGCTATCATTCACTCCCTTTTTAGGGTTCCGTAGCCAAATGGCAAAAACAGAACCCTTATGGATTCGTCATGTCTGTATGTATGTCACAGCCACTTTTTTCCGAAACTATAAGAACTATACTGTTGAAACTTGTTAAGTAGATGTATTCTGTGATCCGCATTAAAGTTTTCACACCAAAATAGAAAAAAAAAAAACAATAAATTTTGGGGGTTCCCCATACTTCGAACTGAAACTCAATTTTTTTTTCATCAAACCCATACGTGTGGGGTATCTATAGATAGGTCTTCAAAAATGATATTGAGGTTTCTAATATCAATTTTTTCTAAACTGAATAGTTTGCGCAAGAGACACTTCCAAAGTGGTAAAATGTGTGTCGTCGTCCCCCTGTAACTTCTAAAATAAGGGAATGATAAAACTAAAAAAAATATATGATGTACAATACCATGTAAACTTCCACCGAAAATTGGTTTGAACGAGATCTAGTAAGTAGTTTTTTTTTAATACGTCATAAATCGTAAACCGCAATTTACCTTTCATTCATTCAACTCAATTTTAAAACATCGATCAAAGTTACAACGAACCACAAGAGCTTTTATATTATGTTACTTGCTGCTACGGAACCCTTCATGGGCGAGTCCGACTCGCACTTGGCCGCTTTTTTTCTCTTTCGGCCCCTCGTAACCCTCCCAAAGTACAAAGTAATGTTGTATCTAATGTTCTGTAATTACACTACGGCCGAAATATCTTGGCGAGTCTGAACATAGGCACTACGAACTTTCGCGCATGTTCTCTCACTCACACACGTCTCATGTCACCATTTGGTTCCTAAAAAAATGTTCTGCGCAACCTTCTGCGCGAAGTTTGGACTCGCCAAGATATCCGACAGGTTAATCATTATCACCCACCCTTTTCGCAACCTTTGGGTTTCAGTGTAACAATATAAGCTTGCATATTATTTTTTTTGAGTTAACGCTAAGAAATAATTGAGTATTTGCTGATTAAATACTCGTAGTATGAGAACTGTCTAGAAATTGGCGTTTCTAAAATTACCCAGGCTTAGCATTATTTGCGGATGGGAAATCATTGTAGCGGAATGGCATACCTACCATTTATACCTACCTTATATATTACCGATACCTACTCATTTCATAAATGCAGCACATAGGGTATTTCTATTTTTGTCCTAGCTAAGTTCTAAAATGTACCTACCCACTACATATTAGTTATTACAGAGACTGTACCTATATAAGGGACCGATTTTTAGAAATAAAGGCATTCCACACTCAACCAGCATTTGCGTCTCATTTTCATTACCTGCCTGTGTATCCAACAGTGGTGACCCCGACTGAAGAAAATTCAAGAAGAAACTATGCCCTTGAGTACATCGAAACCAAGTGATGGAGGCGAAACATCAGCAACGCAAAAGGATTCGCACGAACTGTCAGCCGTCTCGTACAACCAACGGATGCCGCCTCTGTGGAGAAACAGAATCAAACTTTGGTTCCTGCAATTTGAAGCGATCGTGTCTGCTGGAAAACTTACCGACAAGGAACTATCAGAGCTGCTCATCCGCCAACTCGACCTACAAGATCTAGACGAAATTCAAGACATCATGTTCGATACCAAAAATGCAACAGAAAATAATAGATACGCTACCATGAAGATGAGGCTCATACAAACTTACGACGAGAGCGACCACACTAAACTCGAGCGACTGCTGTCCTACGTGGAACTTGGGGATTTGAAGCCTTCGCAACTGCTACGCCGCATGCAAAATTTAGCCGGTAACAACATTGCTGAGAATACGTTGCGTGTTATATGGACGAAGCACCTACCGCCATCAGTACGCGCCATACTAGCTGTGAGCGAAACAATAGCCAAGAAAACCGAACTAAATGAGTTGGCAATAATGGCCGACAAGATGCTAGAACAACTTCACCACCAAATATCAGCAGTACAAAACACTCCGTCACCGTCAACGCCATCCACTCCACCTGATGCTACAAATCATGAAAACGCATTACTTCACGCGAAGATCGACATGCTGGCGAAAGAAATATCAGAATTAAAAACACACCACAGCCGCTACGGAAGGCAGCGCGGGCGCAACTGGCGAGGCGCGCGTCATCGATCACGCAGCGCATACCGATCGCCGCATGGTAACCGCCGCTCGGACTCAAATCATCAACACAGAAGCGGGTACGACGACAATTCCGTTTGTTACTTTCATCGAAAATTCGGCGGACAAGCGCGAAAATGTACTAGACCATGTAGTTATGAAGATAAGCACCCGTCAAGCTCGGGAAACTAAAGCAGGTGTTAGCAGGGACGGAATCTGACGCCTGGGATAAATCACACCGTCTATTTCTGAAAGACAAGAAGACAAATCTAAGCTTTCTCATCGACACTGGTGCAAACATATCCGTCATTCCTGGAAAACGCTGCGAAATCTTGAAGCCAACCGCATTCAAACTATATGCAGCAAACAACTCCGAAATAGCTACCTACGGTGAAAAAACATTAGACCTAGATTTCAACTTGAGACGACCATTCAAATGGAAGTTTGTCGTAGCTGCAGTCAGCAAGCCCATCATCGGCGCTGATTTTTTGAAACACCATCATCTACTAGTCGACCTCGCTGGAAAATGTTTAATCGACAAAATAACTAATTTGTCAGTGAAGACGTCCATCTGCAAATCAACAGCACCAACCATCAGAACTATAGACCTGGAACAAAAATATCACGACATATTGGCGGAATTTCCCGATATTACAAGATTATCCACTATGAAAAATACACCGAAGCATAACGTCGCACACTATATTGAAACAACAGGGCCGCCATTATACTGCAAAGCTCGTCCACTACCACCTCACCGTTACGAAGCTGCAAAGAAAGAATTTCAAACCATGATGGACCAGGGATTATGCCGACCAAGCAAGAGCCCCTGGGCCAGTCCACTTCACGTGGTACCCAAACCAAACGGAGACCTACGCGTATGTGGAGACTACAGAAGGCTAAATGCCATTACCAAAGCAGATCGATATCCTGTACCACGTTTGAAGGATTTCACTTACCAGTTGCACGGCAAGCAAATATTCTCAACGCTTGACCTAAACAGAGCATACCAACAATTGCCTGTCCTGGAAGAGCACATTGAAAAAACAGCCATCATTACACCATTCGGGCTATTCGAATTTCCCCGAATGTGCCCAGGACTGAAAAATGCTGGACAGACTTTTCAGCGATTTATTCACGAAGTACTCCACGGACTCGACTATGCCTACCCTTTTGTCGACGACATTATAATAAGTTCCAGCACAGAAGAAGAACACAGACAACATTTACGAACCGTCCTAAACCAACTAAACAAATACGGTATCACAATAAATCCATCGAAGTGTGTACTAGGCAAGAAAGTGATCAAGTTCCTAGGACACACTGTCTCACAAGATGGCATCAAACCACCAGCAGAAAAAGTAGAAGCAATCACCAATTTCCCATTACCCACAACCATTGAACAATTAAGAAGATTCCTTGGCACCGTCAACTTCTACAGAGATTGCATTTCAAAGGCAGCCGAAATACAAGCACCTCTAAATGCATATTTGCACAATAGCAAGAAACGAGACAAAACAAAGATTATATGGAATGATGAAGCCAAGAAAGCATTTGAGTTATGTAAAGCTGGCTTACAAAACGCGGCATTACTAGCTCATCCCTCACATAACGCACCCATCGCATTAATGACCGACGCCTCTGACAAGTGCGCCGGTGCTGTACTGCAACAATATGTACACAACAAATGGCAACCGCTGGGATATTTCTCCAAAGCATTGTCGAGCGCGCAAATGAAATACAGCACATTCGACAGAGAACTGCTAGCTATATACATGGCCGTAAAGCATTTTAGAAAAATGTTCGAAGGAAGACATTTTACAATATTTACCGACCACAAACCGCTAACCTACGCAATAAATAAAACATCGACAGACAGCGAGACACCGCGTCGAGCCAGACAACTCATGTACATAAGCGAATTTACAAACGACATACGTCATATTAGCGGGCAAGATAATGTAGTCGCAGATTCATTATCACGGATCAACACAGAAACCATCACCTGTCCTACAACGATCGACTACAAGCAACTAGCCACAGCGCAAGAAAGAGACAGCACTATACGTGACTTAATGAAGCAAAATAATTTACAATTGAAGCGCATACTCTTACCCGACATAAATTGCAAAATACTATGCGAAACATCAACACAACATATTCGCCCGTACCTACCGGAAACATTTCGCCGGGCAGCGTACGAAAGTGTACATAACCTCAGCCACCCCGGTACGCGCACTACAAGGAAAATACTCGGTGAAAAATATTTCTGGCCATCCATGAACGCTGACGCGGGACGATGGACGAAAGCCTGTGAAGCCTGTCAAAAGTCAAAAGTCAGTCGTCATACATCGAGTCAAATCGCAACATACCCACCATCGGAACGATTCCAACATATACATGTCGACATAGTTGGGCCCCTACCACCATCGCAATATGGACACAAGTACCTACTCACTATTATCGACCGGTACACGCGATGGCCTGAAGCATTACCTCTACACGACATAACTGCAGAAACAATAGTCAAAACGATATATGAAAGCTGGATAGCAAGATTTGGTTGTCCCATCACGATAACAAGCGATCAAGGTCGTCAGTTCGAGAGCAAACTTTTCTCTGAATTAATGAAGCTAATGGGAATAAATAGAACGAGAACAACTGCATATCACCCGCAGTCAAATGGAATCATCGAACGTTGGCACCGCTCACTCAAAGCCGCACTTACCGCGCGCTGCACTACTAGAGAAAACGGAAAGTGGTTTGATGAATTACCCACCGTACTACTCGGACTGCGCGCGGCTACTCGCAGCGACACAGGAATTAGTCCCGCACAATATACCTACGGAACATCGCTGCGATTGCCTGGAGATTTTTTTGTTGAAACAAAAAGTAGCCCAATGAGTCACGATTTCGTTGAACAGCTGCGACACACTATCAACGCATACCGACCAGCTGAGACAACGCATAGCAACAACAACATGTTTGTGCACACCGACCTACGTACCTGCGAAAATGTTTACCTACGCAGAGATTGCACAAAAAAACCACTTCAGCCGACATATGAAGGGCCATATCCCGTATTGGAAAGATGTGAGAAATACTACAAGCTACAGCTACCAGGAAGAGTAACCAACGTCTCGATCGACCGATTGAAGCCTGCCTACACTATGAACGAACAAGGAAAGGATGACACACACAGAACAACGCGATCAGGAAGAATAGTGAAGCCAGTAGTACGCTTCGCTTGAGGGGGTGTACTGTAGCGGAATGGCATACCTACCATTTATACCTACCTTATATATTACCGATACCTACTCATTTCATAAATGCAGCACATAGGGTATTTCTATTTTTGTCCTAGCTAAGTTCTAAAATGTACCTACCCACTACATATTAGTTATTACAGAGACTGTACCTATATAAGGGACCGATTTTTAGAAATAAAGGCATTCCACACTCAACCAGCATTTGCGTCTCATTTTCATTACCTGCCTGTGTATCCAACATCATCATCAATCTCTGGGCGGAGCGGGAGGGCGTGTCAGACTTTTACTGACTAAAACCCACCCGTGTTCCTTCAGTTGCCTGTGCCAGGGCCACGGTATCTCTTTCAAACAACCCGCGACCCCGGCGGCTTCTGGACCCCCCTGGGTTGAAATTTTTCGTAGGTAAAAATATCCTAGAAAAGTGCAATACCTACGCGGTCAAAATGTACGGAACAGCCAATATTTTTTTGAATAACTGACGATAAATTTCAACGCAGTGGGGTTCAGAATCATGTAATGAATCCATGGTAAAAGGTCGTGCATCGATGTCCCTGCCACAATGTATTATCACAGTTTGTATATCATACAGTCGTCCGACGAAGCCCGAGCTGCTTACGAAGTTCGGCGAACTACGTGGTATTATCCTGCCTAAATCTAAAAATCTCGCCTGAAAAATCTCGCAGAGTATACCTATAGTACTATGGGCCAAAGTTCCGCATGATCACCTCAAAGGCGATAATCGCATGCACGGCTCACGACTCGATCGCACAATGTTCGTTTGTCACTAGCTGCGCTCTCACAGGAATATTTTCTTAAGTGAGCATGCTTAAGTTTTGTCCATAGTACATCCACATTTCGCCAGTTATGCTCCAAGTCTCATGTAATGGTGGCAAGCCTTTTTCACTCAACCAGGCGCAAACCCAGACTCAACAACATCACATAATCAGCCTATAACGTTCCCACTGCTGGGAAACAGGCCTCCTCGACGCAGGCCCAGTGCGGGTTGGTAGATGTCACATGTCTTCGAATTTTTGACTCAACACAAGCACAATACAATAATTACATTACAATTGCCTCACAAAATAACTTCACCTAACTTACTTCCTTATTCAAAAAACCGTTCTTCCACAGACTATGCAAGCTATGCAACGGTGGTGCAGGCATCCGCTGCACTCTCGCAGACCCATACGCGGGCTACGAGGGAGCCTTACGTTGTCTGATCGCGAACAATACGGGCGACATCGCCTTTGTTCGCGACACGACTATCCAACATGCTCTACTGTCGCATCAGATACTAGGTTAGTTTATCTTATAATTACACTAGCGACCCGCCCTGCCTCACATGGTTTTATGACTGGGCAACACATCGAGATTTCTTTATTATTAATATTAATATAACATATAAACGTTCCGGAATAAATACTCTAAATTATGGTGAAAACCGCATCAAAATTCGTTGCGTACGTAGTATAGAAGAACAACGCGGTCACACAGCAGAGACAAAAAGTGACTTTGTGTTATAATGCAAGATGGCTGCTACGAAGGTGCCATAAGTTGTCTGACCGCGAACAATTCGGGCGACCTTTGTTCGCGACACTACTATACAACATGAGCGTGTTGTATAGTAGAGCTACTGTCGCATCAGATACTTGGTGTTGGTTAGTACAGTAATAACTGCAGATTAGTTATTGAAAGGAAGAAAGGAACATTTAATTGACACAAAAACACAAAATTTACACAGTTAATGTGGACAAGAATTTCTCCAAAAGTGGACCAGAGTGAGTGTGTTTACCATGTCGTTGACTTGTCCACTTTGAGAGAAATTCTTGTCCACATTGACTATGTTAAGAATTTCTCTCAAAGTGTGGTGGTCACTACCATGTCGATGTCTTGTCCACTTTGATTGATGTTCTCTATTTTACAAGTAAAGAGAGTCCATTCTCATGACTTGACCTAAGGACCCTGGCCGCTGTCGTTTTAAAGCGTTTGTTCAAAGATTGAATAACACTTAGAATGCCATGACGCGTGACAAAAGGTTGTCGTGGCATTATCTCGCAAAAACATTTGGTCGCTATGCATTTGCTGGCTGACCATAATAACTGACATATTTCGCAGTAATCACTTGCATTTTCCTTTCTAAATAAGTCATCACTCAATATCGAGTATACGTTTCTCTGTAGGTGGAGTAACAGAGGACCAGTTCGAGCTGATCTGTCGCGACGGCACGCGGCGTCCGGTCACAGACTCTGAGAACTGCAACTGGGGCCGCGTGCCCGCTGACGCTATAGTCACCAGCAGTGCCGTGTCTAAGGAACAGAGGAAGAAGTAAGTCACTGATGCTTAGAAAGTCTTAATACTGGCTGAATTTAGGTGAGAGGGAAAAAAACGCATGCGTCTGTGCTGTCTCCGGGACATAATATAGACTTTTGCAAATAAACAAATTCTTATTCTGAACTAGCATCCCGGGCTACTTCTCACGGTTAACATTGAAATTTTCTTTTCAGAATAAATTATCTAAATTATACACACAAACTTTCCAGAATAAATTATCTAAATTATAGTGAAAACCGCATCAAAATCCTCGGTGTAGTTTAGAAGAACTAGAGTTACACAGACAGACACGAAATACGCCTTTATTTTATACTATTAATAGAATATACATTACATGGATGGCAACGAGTTTTCTAGAAGCTCGTGGCTAAGTAATAACAGCCGCACGAGTCGATCCATCAGGTTAAGCTACGCTTGCCGGGGTTGGTTAGTGGACGGGTGACCATCTTTACACACCGAGACTCCTCTGTGCCTCGGAAAGCATGTTAAGCCGTTGGTCCCGGCTGTCATTCGTGGATCTTTGACAGTCGTTACGGGTCGTCAAGAAGAAGAAAAAGCCCGAAAGTCTGACAACCAGTCCTACCAAGGGGTATCGTATTACCCAGTTACTGGGTAGTGAAGGTCAGATAGGCAGTCAGGTCAGTAGGTATTCAGCTGCATCCGGTTAGACTGGAAGCTGACCCGAACATTGTTGGGAAAAGGCTAGGCAGATTGGATGGCAACGAGTTTTAGAAAACAGTTTTACAAGTTTTTGTTCTGCCAATAGCTCAAGGTAAGAGAATGTTCAAGACCAATAATCGCATGCAAGTGTTTACACGCGTGCGATTTCCATGATATGGCATACAATAATTGAATGCAAGTTTTGCCATTCAATAATTGGCATGCGAGCTGCACGCAATAATTGGCCTTGATGTAAATCAAGGCAAATTATTGCGTGCAAGTTTTGTTTCCTATAAACACATGCTGTTTACACCTATACCAATTTTGAATGGCAACTAACTTGCCCGTATCGTGGAACGTGCAAATAATTGTACGTGTTATTTAGATGATGCTAGTCAATTGTTGCTTCAATTTTATAGTATGCCAGATGCCACAGGAAATAATCTTGAACCGTATAATGGGGCTTTCACCAGGCTGTCTTGAAACTGGATGAGCCAAAGTCAAATAGTCTATTTCTAGAAGGCACTTTTGAATGTCAAAAATTAACACGAAAATTGAATTGATTCCAGTTTCCCCTTCCAAAAGATAGTTTTTGCCATGTCCCATATTAAGGACGCTGCTACAAATGGGTAGTCAAATCATTACTTTTTTACACAAAAGTATGTTTATTAAATAAAATG
Source organism: Cosmia pyralina (assembly GCA_946251885.1). NCBI lineage: Eukaryota > Metazoa > Arthropoda > Insecta > Lepidoptera > Noctuidae > Cosmia > Cosmia pyralina. The sequence goes on from OX276364.1 coordinate 13,088,315, forward strand.
CTTTACATTCTTAAATTTTTTTTTTGCCCAAACTGTTGAGTAGGTACATTTTCTCAATAAATGTGGTACATTTTCTCAATAAATGTAGCGAAGTAAAAATTTTCACTCCGGTACAATTATTGAGAAACTGTACCTATCTAAAATTATATTTATAGTTCAGAATCGTACCGTGCACATCTATCGACCGTTTGGACAAAAAAACATTTTAATATAACACAATACAAAGCATTTTATTTAATAAACATACTTTTGTGTAAAAAGTATTGATTTCAATAACCGTTTGTAACAGCGTCCTTAACGTACGGGTAGGTACTTACTGTAAATATATTTATAGGTACAGGGTGAATTTTTAATATGACACTTCACAGCAATATCAAAACTATGAGCAAAAGCGAAAAATATTAAAAGGAATCATGATCACGGTTTTGGGTTTTCATTTTTATTACTGTTTTTTTATTCATTTCTGTTGCGCCAAACGATGAGAATCAAATCCTGCAACGAAATATGAAAAATCTAGTTTTAAAAGAAGCTGTTTTACAATAAACCTCAATTTTCAGACATTCGTCACTGTTGTTTACAAACTAATTTTTCTTTTACAGATTCCAAAACCTCTTGCAAGTGATATTCCAGCTATACGGCGAGCCGAACCCTCTAAACCGGAACTATAACATGACGAGTGCGTTCCAATCCGGTGCCCCGTTCAATCCGTACTCGACCACTGAGCCGTCGCGTTTTCCTTTTGACTCGTTCAACAGAGATAAGTTCAATAGTAACAACTTTAATAACAGGCAGAATGAGTATGAAGAGGATATGAATAATAAGTGAGTATATTTGATTTGGTTTCATATGTTGGAACATTTACATGCTTTTTTAGGGTGAAAAAAAAAGGGTGCCAAACGCAACCCTAAAAACGCGTTACTAAGCATCCGCGATCCAACCGTCTATCAGCGGCTTGTATCTTATGAACCCTAATAGGTAAGCAGTTAAAATTTTCAGTTTGTGTAATTGCGAAAATTGTCTATGTGACGTTTTATACTTATAGATAGATTTTGTCAGCGCTCATCAAATGATGTCAAAAAAAAATCAGAATTATCCAATCACAGCGCGTTATTCGAATAGTTCTGGCAACGCGCACCGCACACCGCGCACCGCGTTTGTTGTATCACAAGTAATCACAACCGCATAAATAAAATAAATAAATAAAAACTTTTTAATTAAAACTCGATTTAATCCATAGAATGTTAGTACAGTAAAACTTATGAAACTAGTGTTAGTAGTTAAATGCATAAGTCGTCAGTCCGACTCCACTTGGCCGGTTTTTATAGACCTTACAAATAATCACCTGATTCCCAAATTTTTAGAAGTTCCGAGAAGGAACACGGGAACAAACTCACGAGGTCACAGTCTCATTTAAAGTCCACACATAATCTTGCCAGAGAGACATAATTTAAAATTGAGACTCGTTTTATATTTAGGCTGTTAGACTGGTTCCCACTTCATCTACTCCACATATGAAAAAAGCATAATTATTTAAAAACTAGCAATGCCCGCGGCTTTGCCTGCGTGGATGTCGGAAATTATCCCAGGGTAACGTCCGGTCAGCAACAGAAGTCGGTTAACACTGCTACTTTTTGACATAATCTAAATTAACACAAAATGATTCGGTAAACTGCTTTTTTTTTTATTTAACTGTTAAGTCAAAAAAAAAAAAAAAAAAAAAAAAAATTAAGTTCTTCTGTTCCGATTTAAATGAAATATTTCGCTTAATAATTAAGATTAAAAAACTTCAAGTGTTAAACGACTTTTGTTGCTGACTGTACTACCGGGATAAAAAGTCCCAATCTAGGTCATGGTCTACCCATGTGCCAAATTTCATCCAAATCCATTCAGCTGTTTTAGCGTGAAAGCGTAACAAACAAAGTCACTTTCGCATTTATAATATTAGTTATGATGCCTAAATGTTACAATTTATATTGTTTTGTACAGAGCAAGTACTATGCCGCCTTTCAAGATGCGTGTGGACTCATCAGGACAACCTATTGAAGCACTGTTCCGACTGTTCAGATCAAATGAAACCACGGATTTGTTATTGCAGGTAAGTTTGATGGCTGCTTCAATTTGGACATATTTAGATAGAATCTAACCAAATGCATGGTGCAATTTGATCACAAACTCGACTGCAATGAATGACGGAATTTCAAACAGACTATACTGCGTTCGCAATTTAGTTTCCAAACTTAAAAACAACGTGTTTTTTTTTTAAACTTTAAATAATATTCACGCATCAGTTTGCTCTACAACTTAATAATTTTTACGACTTTTTCAATAGTCAGCGACAACAATCTTCTGTAAGTTCTGAAATCAACTTAAATTAAGTAGCCGAAACTTTACATTCGTTAAAGTGTAAATAAACGTAACATCACGCCTTGTTTCCCCGAAGGGTTGGGTAGAGTAGAGGTGTACCTATGTACACCCACATTTCGCCAGTTATGTTTGTCCCATGTAATAGGGGGCGAGCCTAATGCCGTCAACTGGGTATAAATCCAGACTCCAGGCTGCTACTGAGAAATTCCAGATAGAAAAACCCAATAACACAACCCGACCTAGGAATCGAACCCAGGAACTCATGCTCAGCAGAAACGCTTGTGACCACTAGACCAACGAGGCAGTAGAAATAAAACCAACAGGGATGATGCCTCGGTAAAAAAAAAGAAATTCTATTTAGTCCGTCAGTCAGATAATAAGAAAATATTAGACACATATTTTTTGTTTTATCATATTAATAGAAAATGACTTATATAACACGCATTAAAGTTGGGGAGTGGGGGCTCGCTATGTCACTTGTACGTATAAAATCTAGCTACACGTGACGTCACGCGATGTTTTAACTCAATGTATCGCCGTAATCTTTTGATTTTGTAAAAAAAGAAAAAATACGTGTCCAATATTTTCTAATAATCTACATGAACAAAAAAAAAACAGTAGATTATGCATTCCATGTTTTTTTTTTACACCAGAGCCTGAAACAAACTTCAAGCCATTCACGAAAAATCCTTGAGATGGTTTTCAAACCAAAAATAACTTCCAAATCTCCTCCACAGGACGCAACAGTAAACTTCCGCGTACTGAAAGAAGAGGAACAAGCAGCCAAACACATCCTAAATAATGCATTCGTAGGAGAACAGGCAGAGAAAGCGGTACTCGCTATCAGAGACTGTCCCATCAAGCGAGCCACGTTATGTGTCACCAGTGATCAGGAGATGGACAAGTGTCTCAAGATGAGGGTAAGTACTCCCATATTTTTATATTAGGTTAAATAGCGGGGCTGATTGACCAGTAAGTGCTGAACTATAGTTTGACCGGTACCGCTGTACCTACCGCGGGGGGCGGGGTGCCGTGAGCATTGAAGAATGAGCGGCCTGCATTGCCTTCCCGTCTCGCCGCGCACATACCTAAGGCGCGGTACAGCGGTATCGGTCAAACTATAATTAAATAATGCCACTCGTTGAGGCTGTTTTATTTTGAGGTACAGACGCCAGCACATCAAGCTACTACAACCTGTCAAATATCTTTAATAGATTTTCATCTTTATCGCTAAAGTATTAGGTTTAAAGTTGATTGGGAAAATTTTACAGTTTCGGGTGGCTTGACCTGCTGGCGTCTGTACCTTTAGCTATTTAATATTCATTTACATTCATCAAATCAAAAATCTTGTAGGATCCAATCCAATGAAGACCCAATCTTATCAAGAAACAAAAGATTGGCTTTAGTTTATGCGCGTTTTTTGTTGTTTTGGTTAAACAACAAAAAACCTTAATATCCTTATTTTTCGGGCTGTTTTTAAGGCGTTAATCCTAATTAACGCCTCAAAAACGGCCCACAAAGTAAGGATATTATGTTATGTGGATAGGTTGTGCGATCAAAAATAGAATAAGTACCACTTACCAACGTATTTTTTTTCAACCCTGTTGTGTAGGTTAACTTTTTATTTTTGAATTGCATAACATGACGCATGAAGATTTAGGCAGCAGTGAACCTATGGTTTTGAATGATTTGAGCTTATTTCAAAATGATTTCAAGCGATTTTTTCAGTGGCAGACCGTCATGTTTTCCTTATTTTTTTACATTTGAACCATAACTAACAACTTGTTTGCGTTCCAGGTGGCGTTAAAAGCAGCATTCCTCTCCCCCACACTGATCTGCTGGCGCGGCCACAGCACGCGGCACTGCGAGCGCGCCATCGCGGAGGGCGCGGCTGACTTCGCGCTGTTCGACGCGGCCGACATGTTGCACGCGGCCAACACGCATCGTCTTGTGCCCTTCATGCAGGAGGTAGGATAACAACATATAGATTTCCCAAGAAAAGTATGCGAAGGGGATCGGGAATCATCGTCTATCTTCGAAAATACGAACCCGCGATGAATTGACCTAATATAGAGCTATTACAACCATGGAAGTACTTGCCTATTTTGTATCACCATGATTACAAAATTATAGATTAACAACTCTTGTAATTCCAAAAAACTTTTCAAAACTTTTGAGTGACAAATGACGATTTGCGACCGGAGTAGGTAACCCGAGAGACAGAAAACTTCATACAAACGCGCTATGATAGTTGCACTACTAAGCGCGGCAGTCTCTGACGCGACGTTCGTGCTTAAGGCCCTACAACGAAGCGTGGTTTAGCTCGGTGTGTAAGTGAAATGGCGTTATGGCTGTCTAATTTGACGCGCGAGATAGAAGACTCATGCGCAACGATTAAATGTAGATTTATGACAAAATGCTATACTTATATCAATTTTTAGCTTAGTAAATTCTTAACATATATAAATACCTACCTTCAATTTAAAGCAAATTTTACTGCACAGTAAGGAAATGTTTACGAATAATCGTAAAAAATAGAAAATAGACGGTGCTACTTTGCAATTTATTTCTATCGAAAAAATATCAAGCACTCGTGTTTCGGTGTTAGTACAATATAGTCAAATAACACATAATATGGAAAATCCAAATGATTTAACCATATACATTTGGTTTTATACGAATTTTAAAAACACAAAATTATCGATGATAAATGATTTTATTTCTGTAAGTAGGTTTGTACAAACACATACACGTCAATCATATTTTAAAAATAAAACTAGACGAGGTCGGCGTTTCCTGATTACTCTGAGAAGAAAGGCCGAAACAAACTCAGAGATCATAGTCTCTTTTGAAGTGCAGACATAGTCTTGGTTAGATCATGTGAAGACCATGCAGATTGGTGTCTGAATGGTCTTACACACGAAGATTACAAAAGAGCTTACCTTTTTGGTTTACCTTTACATATCCACGTAAACTCAAGGTCACTCAGCGAGCATTTGATCGCATCCTGAATAAAGTGATCCGGTGAACCAAAGTAGTCGACATAACCCACTGAATTAGCAAGCTGATGTGGCTATGGGTCGGCCATATTAGCCGTAGAATAAAACCAATGGATAGTTTTCGTCAAACACATAATCATATTGAGTTGATAGTTGAGCTGCACGATTACTGACAAATGCGTGGAATGTCTGGACAGGTCCACTCGATCTGTGTGGTTCTTTCCTCAAAAGACCATTTCAGACACCAATCTACATGTTCTTGACATGATCTGACCTAGATTATGTCTGGACTTTAAAAGAGACTGTGACCTCTGAGTTTGTTTCGGCCTTTCTTCTCAGAGTAGTCAGATAGGAAACGCCGACCTCATCTAGTTTATAATAGGTCTTTACCTATGAAATTGCCGTTTTGTATGAAAAAATTTAAACGAATTTTTTTCATGCATTTTTTATTTGTATTAATCGAAGTAATCACCCATGCAATCAATGCATCTTTGCCCACGCAGTGGCAGTTTATTGATGCCCTTCTTAAAGAAATCAGCTGGACGGGAGGCAACAAATTCTTCAAAGGCATTTTGTACTGCCTCTCGGGTATTGAATTTTTTTTCCGCCAAGAAATTATCCAAATTCTTTATAAAAGTAGTAGTCTGTAGGTGCAAGGTCTGGTGAGTAGGGCGGATGACGGAGAGCTTCCAACCCCAGTTCTTGCAACTTGGAGACCGTCTGCTGTGCAGTATGAGGTCGCGCGTTGTCGTGCAGGAGCAGCGGAGACGAGCGATTGACCAATGCTGGTTGGAGATGTGCCATCTTCTCCATTGTTGTGTTCAGTTCTTCACAGTACACATCTGAACTAATGCTCACCCCGTTTGGTAAGAAGCTGTGATGAATCACACCGGCGCTAGACCACCAAACAGTGACCATCACTTTTCTAGGGGTAAGTTTTCGTTTAGGGCATTGTTTAGGTGCTGAACCAGGATCCAACCAACTTGCTGAGCGCTTGCGGTTATCAAACAGAATCCATTTTTCATCGCAGGTAACAATGCGGTTCAAAATTCCTTCATTTGTGTGTCTGTTGAGCAGTGCAAGGCACGTCTCGACGCGTACTTCGCGCTGGCGATCATTGAGTTCGTGGGGCACCCATTTGTCAAGCTTTTTTACCTTGCCAATTTGACGCAAATGGACCAATATTGTTTTGACGCTAACGTCGAAAGCTGCTGCTAATTCAGCCGTAGATTGTGTATCATCAGCTTCCACAATCGCCTTTAATTCGTCATTGTCGACCAAAGTCTTCGGACGACCGCGAGGTTCATTTTTCAGGTCGAAATTTCCAGAACGGAAGCGAGCAAACCAATAACAAGTGGTGCGGTTGGTTTGTAGTGGTAGCTCCGTAAACGTCGTTGATGTTGCTTGCCGCTTGTGCCGCGTTGCTGCCACGACGGTACTCATATTCCATAATTACTCGAATTTTTAACGTATCCATGATGACGAAAAAGATTGAAATGCGATGAAAATGTAACACTAATCAATAAACAAATGACTACTTTTGAAAAAAAAAATCCATGTTTTTAAAATAAAATTAATTTGAAATTAGAATTCTTAGCCAAACAAAAATTATTTTGATTTGAAATGGCCAGTACTGCAGAACGGCAATTTCATAGGTAAAGACCTAATATTAAAAATATGATTGACGTGTAAATTAGTCTTTGTACAAACCTACTTACAGAAATAAATCATTTATCATTATCATAACGGCAAATAAGTGATATGGACGTGTTATCCTTACTATGCTGTGGTATTATTTAAAGTTGTTATAAATTCCCCTAATTAAAAATTCCATAAAAACTAGTATTATACGGAGCAAAAAGATTAATTCCTGTTACCTCTGTAATTCAACTTTGTACCATATTTAAAATTGTGTCATCTTCTTTCACACCCCAGATATACTCAAGCGGAGATAACTGGTACTATGCAGTGGCTGTAGCGAAGGAACAAGACCCGGATACAGACCTGACGTACTTACGTGGCAAGAATACCTGTCACACTGGGTTAGGAAGGGCCGCTGGATGGGTGTTCCCGCTTGCTTACCTTATATCTAATGGATGGATCAGGTAATCAGGATGTACCAGGATGTGGGTGTGGATTTGTGTGTGGGGGTGTGTGTGTGGATGTGTGTATGAGGGTGTGTGTGGGTGTGTAGGATGTGATTTATTCTAATTTGTTAAGAACATTGTGTATGCATGTGTAGCATAAAATATGTAGTGATGTGTCGAATCTGTTGGTGTTATTTGAGGAGAACGAAAGAAATGTCTTTCGACTTTTGCTGTCACAATATTATAGAAAGAGAGAAGATGCCAGGGGAGCGTTTATGATAGAAGTTTAATTTAGTTTATCTGTGATCAGGGCTTCGTTTGAGTCTGAGATTATAACCAGATACATTCTTAAACAAAATGTATTTATACTTGAATACATACTCAGTCTTATGTATTGCCACATAATCAACTATTTACTTTAACGCTACGTAGTCTAACTTGATTTTTGACTGACATTTTAAATAAACCGTCCTAAATTTTCGGTTGCAAAGGAATTTGAATTTTGTCATGAGTTTATGTTCCCAAAACTTGATAATTATCCGAGAATCTGAATTCGTGTGTGACTAAAAATGTATATACCTAATCTTTACCAATTAATTTTCATACAAGTAAATAACCAATCTAATCCCATCCGCAGGTCATACAGTTGCGACGGCGCACACGCTGCAGCCGAGTACTTCACGAAATCCTGCGCACCCGGCGCTCTGAGCTCGGAATACGTTGACTCCGGAACAGTGCCGCACGATAATTTGTGCCATCTGTGTCATGGTGCTTCCTTCAGGTAATTACTATATTCTATTTGATCATCATTCCACCCGGGATGGTTTTACTATACATACTTCAATACTTAATTAAAAATGATTTATAAATGCGAAAATATTATAACGGGAACAATTAATGAAAGGCATATCTAGTATTAATCTCATAAATATTCCTAGAATTAATGCTACTCATTTTACATCTTATTGCGCTCTTTCACCTCTTCTTGCTGATCCTCTTCTCTTTTCTCTATCCTTCTAAATATGAAATAGTGTTCATCTCATTATACATGCCATCAACTTACAAAATATTCGCGGAGGCTGTCAGGCTAAAACGTATGCAGTAGTACAGTCAGCAACAAAAGTAGATTAACACTTGCAGTGTTTGAATCTTAATTACTAAGCGAAATATTTAATTCAAATCGGAACAGAAGTACTTAAAATTTTAAGAACATTAACTCTTCAGTTAAACGAAAATAAAGCAGTTTATCGAATCATTTTGTGTTAATTTAGATGATGTCAAAAAGTAGCAGTGTTAACCGATTTCTGTTGCTGACCGTACATCTGTCGAGGCTGCATGAGGAAGCAATACAGGCCAAAACGTATACAGTAGTACATCTGTCAGTCTGTCCGTCTCTTACCTTTTTACGCATTAGCAACAGCTTGTTTATTAAACTTCTAAGTCCAACATCGTCATCTACCGAAGCCAAACTTGTGGGCTACTTAAAGATTAAATTGATTCTAAAGCACTCCATTCTTCACCACAGCAACAATGTTTTAAACTTTAAAATATAAACCTCTATGAGCATGTAGCTAGTCTCATAACGTTGTTGTAACTACTTCAAGGGCCGTACTATGACGTGAAAAAAAATCATGGATCCATCATGGTTACGTTGTGAAAAAAGGATGGTGCTATAGGTCGTATATAGCTCCGTCTCTCTCTCACTGGAACCATGGTGGACCCATGATCTTTTTTCAATAAATAATAATAATACCCTGTAATGCTTCTAGTGTAGAAGATAATATCGTCGTTCTTTATACTTCCTCCCTCGACTGGCAACTATGTGTAGCCTGCCTTCACTTTAAACCTTGCCGCCAAGCTATTTTTAGGTTTCCGACCTTATAAGAAAAAACGTTATATTTATAACATCCCTTTTTTTACCACGACATGGACTGATGTCTAAATCGTACCTTTTCATCTATGGTCATTAAAATATGCTTTCTCAATAGACGCTGTCGTCGCGACGCAAGTGAAGACTACTTCGGCCACGTGGGCGCAGTACGATGCATGGTAGAAGGGGGCGGTGATGTCGCCTTCGTGCGTCACTCGGCTCCTGCTGAAGTTTCCGCGGGAAGACGTCGCGAATGGTGGGCGAGGGATCTACTGCCTGATGACTTGCAGTTACTTTGTCCTGACGGTAAGACAAACAACGTTCTTCTCCTTGGGTGCGTTTCCATTCCCACTGAGGTGAAGACGAGCTGAGCGGAGGAATCGACCATTAATAAAAACGAGACTGATTTGTCGATTTCTCTTCCTCTCCTCTGTGCTCTGCTCGTCTCAGCCTTAGTGGAAACGCACCTTAATTCTACCACAGCTCAGGACTCAGGCCTCGTCTCTGTGAGAGAGAAGGGGCCATATGCAATCCAACACGCAAGCCCAGTGTGAGTTATATTCACACATAACTTGAATGTAATATTAGGTATTTACCTATGAAATTGCCGTTCTGCAGTACTGGCCATTTCAAATCAAAATAATTTTTGTTTGGCTAAGAATTCTAATTTCAAATTAATTTTATTTTAAAAACATGGATTTTTTTTTCCAAAAGTAGTCATTTGTTTATTGATTAGTGTTACATTTTCATCGCATTTCAATCTTTTTCGTCATCATGGATACGTTAAAAATTCGAGTAAATATGGAATATGAGTACCGTCGTGGCAGCAACGCGGCACAAGCGGCACGCAACATCAACGACGTTTACGGAGCTAACACTACAAACCAACGCACCACTTGTTATTGGTTTGCTCGCTTCCGTTCTGGAAATTTCGACCTGAAAAATGAACCTCGCGGTCGTCCGAAGACTTTGGTCGACAATGACGAATTAAAGGCGATTGTGGAAGCTGATGATACACAATCTACGGCTGAATTAGCAGCAGCTTTCGACGTTAGCGTCAAAACAATATTGGTCCATTTGCGTCAAATTGGCAAGGTAAAAAAGCTTGACAAATGGGTGCCCCACGAACTCAATGATCGCCAGCGCGAAGTACGCGTCGAGACGTGCCTTGCACTGCTCAACAGACACACAAATGAAGGAATTTTGAACCGCATTGTTATCTGCGATGAAAAATGGATTCTGTTTGATAACCGCAAGCGCTCAGCAAGTTGGTTGGATCCTGGTTCAGCACCTAAACAATGCCCTAAACGAAAACTTACCCCTATAAAAGTGATGGTCACTGTCTGGTGGTCTAGCGCCGGTGTGATTCATCACAGCTTCTTACCAAACGGGGTGAGCATTACTTCAGATGTGTACTGTGAAGAACTGAACACAATGATGGAGAAGCTGGCACATCTCCAACCAGCATTGGTCAATCGCTCGTCTCCGCTGCTCCTGCACGACAACGCGCGACCTCATACTGCACAGCAGACGGTCTCCAAGTTGCAAGAACTGGGGTTGGAAGCTCTCCGTCATCCGCCCTAGTCACCAGACCTTGCGCCTACAGACTACTACTTTTTCCAGAATTTGGATAACTTCTTGGCGGGAAAAAAACTCAATACCGGAGAGGCAGTACAAAATGCCTTTGAAGAATTTGTTGCCTCCCGTCCAGCTGATTTCTTTAAGAAGGGCATCAATAAACTGCCACTGCGTTGGCAAAGATGCATTGATTGCATGGGTGATTACTTCGATTAATACAAATAAAAAATGCATGAACAAAATTCGTTTAAATTTTTTCATACAAAACGGCAATTTCATAGGTAAAGACCTATTATATATTATAATTATTACAGGTTTAGTACCTAAGTCGACACTTCCATAAGTAGCACTGTCTATTTCTGTTATATAGGATTATACGTAAACAGTTCCTTATTGTGCAGTAAAATTTGCTTTAAATCTAAAGTATTTATATAACTAAACTACTCCTTACTACTACTACTACTCACACTCTACTCCATACTACTCTCTACTTACTTTCTATGTAACTTACTAAGTTAAAAATTGATTTAAGTATAGCATTTTGTCACCAATCTACATTTAAACGAAGCGCGTTTAGTTCCGGTGCGCATGAGTCTTCTATCTCTCACGTCAAACTCGACAGCCATAACACTATTTCACTTACACACCAAGCTAAACCACGCTCCTCTTAGGGGCCCGATCACACGTTCCACAACAACCACGTGGGCGCTAATTTGTATGAAAATGAATATGTATTTTATTCACACGGACCACATTTTGACTGTCAAAATCAACCGTGTGGGCGATACCGACCATATCGCAGCCACGGCGCAACCACCAGCGAGACCGTGCACTAGCGGCCGGCCACATCGCAACAACGTTGTTTCGTTGCGACGACACTGTCACATCCGGAGTCGATCTGTCTGTCTACAAACATTAGCCACAACGTAACCACATCGCAACACTTAGCGACAACGCAACCACTTCGAAAGTAGTTACCACAATGCAACTGCAGCAACACTATTCACACGTAACCGCTGCTTGCCCACATTTTGTCGTTGCGGTGTGGTGTGGTTGTGGTACAATCGTCAGCAACAAAAGTCGATTAACACCGAGTTTACTAAATCTTAATTATTGAGAAAAATACTTCTTTAAAATCGGAACAGATGTAAATTTTAAAGAAAATAACTCTTATCTAACAAATGAAATGCTAAAAAGCTGGTTATCGTATTATTTTGTGTTAATTTAGATGATGTCAAAAAGTAGCAGTGTTAACCGACTTCTGTTGCTGACCGTACGTGTGCTCGGGCCCTTACTGTCCTTATATGCTAAAAAGCTGCAGCTGCTGCTTGTAGTTGGTGGCAAAAAACTAAAATACAGATCCAAAGACTTCCAAAATTAAAGTTATTTTTCATTTTGTAGTATTTTTTTTTTTGTAAAAAAGTTATTTTAATTGTTGTTATTTTCTTTTCTAACTTATAATATATCTCGGAGTTCAGTGTGCCTCTTGATAAAGGCCTCGTCCAACGATTTCCATTGTTTTCTATCCTTTGAAACACCTCTCCAGTTTGGACCTGCTGTGAGATCGAGTCAAACTCAATCTCACATGGTCACATTAATCATTACTTTTCCTACCAAAACTAATAAAACCTTTATCCTCAGGTACTCGCGCAAAGATGCATGAGTACAAGCACTGCAACTTAGGCAAGGTTCCCGGCTCAGTACTGATGGGCAGACCGAACCATACCGAGTTGGATACCTTCTCCAATCTTATGGTGTATGCACAGCAGTTCTATGGGGCTGTTACTACTGATGAGTTCAGGTAAATAGCATTTAATTTTGATAGCTTTGATTTGATAGATATTTCCCATCAAAAGTAGCCCAGGAGCTTAGACCACCACCTCAAGCAGTATTATTTTAATCTTGTGTGGGAAAGAGGTGGAGCTAGAAGTCCTGTATAGATCCATCTCTTACTCACACTAAAGTATCAATAAAATAATACTGCTTTAAGAGGTGGTGATTGGCCCCTTGTTGTAAGGACAAATCAAACCCTTTCTGCTGTTTATTTGGGTGACTCTTGAACCTTTTCCTCTCATCATACTTTTGCCGACCCAGTTTTTCAAAGGGCCAGGCAGAGGAATATTGTATACCCACATTTCTCTTTATGTAATGCCGCGGTCTCACGGCCCGCTTTCTCACAGACCAGAGCGTGCCAGGCCAGGCCAACAGGCCGTGGGAACAGTCGGCCAGCGGGGTGGCCTGTCGTCGCCCGTCCGATCGAATGTATGGGATGATCCGTGGGAATACTTGGCACGGGCCGCGACAGGCCTTGACGGGCCGTGGGACCGCGGCATAATCTTATGTAATAGAAGGCGAGCCGATTACCAATAACCGGGCACAAATCTTGACCTGTTTTGAGCGCTTACGCATATTGACAGTAAAAAGTAATCTAAGCTGTTCCAACCAGTTTTACAAAATAAACACTAAACTACACCTTCTTTTCACAGTTTCTCCATGTTCTACTCCCTACCACCATACTCCGACTTGATATTCAGCGACGTGGCAGTACGCCTAAAGCCTTTGCCACACAGCAAGCGATCAGCGGAGATAGTCGCCGGTCCCGCGCTTATTCGAGCGGCGAGAATTGTGTCCTGCGATGCCCCTCAAGCGTCGTACTATGTCGCTTCAGACCCAGACTTTTTGTCGCACGCTTATAGCAACGGTGTCGTGGGGCATTTGCTAGCGATAGCGCTGCTTGTGGTTGCGTTGTTGAGATAATATAGTTTTGTGTGATATGGAGTAGTGAATAAATGGAATGTTTATTTGCAGCCTGGAGTATGAAGTAAATATCAAGTTCACTGTTATTAAATTAAAAAAAAAAAATCTATTGTGTCTATTGTCTGGCAGTTAACGTATTAATAAAATCGCTATAGCGCCAATAACTCTACACATTATAACGCGTATTAAATAACAAAATATCACGCCAATATCGGCAGAAGTAAAAAGTACACAAAGTGCAGTAGCATACGTATTATTATGATAGGCAGCACAACATAAATACGCTACTAACGAATTTAAAGTTAAAGTAATCTCAGCAGACATGTCAAAAATGCAATCTGTTTTAGTGTTGGCACTCCATTTTTTCACTAGCCCATGTTAGTTTGTAAGCAATATAATTTTGTAAGACAATCCATTCCTGTGGTGTAATTGCGTAGCGCACTAAAAATTGCAATGCTTTTCATTTTCACGATTCGACAAAATTCATTGCGTTATTACGTTGTCGAGCAGGTGAATTTATCAAACATATGAAACAATGGATTAGGAATTTCCTTCAAAATCCTTTGGATTGTGAATTAAAGTGTGTTACGCTGTTGGGGTACAGTGCGACTTAAATTAGATCTGATCTATGATATTATAATGGGTGATTCATTTGGAGTTACTTTTTCCAAAACTAAAAAAAATACGAATACAACAAATTTATCAGGTAATCTTTATTATAATACAAAAGAACCATTCCTTACATTTACTTTTTAAGGATTATTTCTTTCAAATGTTGTCCGTAATTATCGGTCACCATTGACAGACTGTCAATGGTGACCGTTATCGTACCATGATAACGGACTATTTGTTTCCTGAAATTGAAGCCCGTGATCTTCAGAACTTTTGGTACCAACAAGACGGCGCCACACAGCACGTGAAACCATGGCTTTGTTGCGAGAAAAATTTGGTGAACAGTTCATTTCGTGTTTCGGACCAGTCAGTTGGCCGCCTAGATCCTGTGATATCACACCCTTAGACTTTTTTCTGTGGGGTTATGTAAAGTCCAAAGTTTATATGGATAAGCCGCGTACGATTGATCAACTGGAAGCCAACATTACTCGCGTTATTTGCCAAATACCACTGGAAATGCTCGGTCGGGTCATCGAAAACTGGAACTCCAGAATGGACCACCTTAATCGCAGTTACGGACAACATTTGAAAGAAATAATCCTTAAAAAGTAAATGTAAGGAATGGTTCTTTTGTATTATAATAAAGATTACCTGATAAATTTGTTGTATTCGTATTTTTTTTAGTTTTGGAAAAAGTAACTCCAAATGAATCACCCATTATTATCGCACCTGTTATATAAGTAAGAGTTGTGTAATATTGCAGCTATTAGAAATTTAAATCCGTCCAAATGTGTGCCTAGATATTATTTTTAAGCATTTATTTTCTACCGTCCAAGTGAATCTATAGCTTTATGTATATTTTTATTAAATGAAATATTTTTAACACTACATTTTTTTATTTACACATTTTACAATAATCGTTTATGGTGATAACATTCAAATCCTTTAGGTAATACATCAAAATCTTTAAAAATTATTCTCAAATCAGTTCTTCGACACACTTCCCTGATCGATTTACGTTCACATTCTCCATTTGTATCGATTCTCCTTGCATGTTCCCGCCACTTTCCAAATATACAATTGCATTTCGCCAATTCATCGTTTATAAAAGGTACCAGCCCAGTGCATTTTGGTGTTAACTTTGCACATAAGTATAGAGCTTTCCATGATAAATATCTAAAATGATTAATACAATACACAAACATAAAATCCATTGGCTTATTCTTTATTATCATTTCTATCATAGAATTACTCAATTTCACAGCTACCCTCTTTTTGTAAATTGACAAAAAATTCTTCATTTCTTTCTCATTGCATAGTACAGCCAATATGGTGCACAACTTGTTAGCTGACAAACAAAACGTGGTAAATATATGCCTCCATATTAGCTCTTCATTATTGTAGTTCAAATTAAAGATGTGGCTGTTAATTTGAATTCCTGATTGGCCGATTCGGCTCTCAATAAACTTATGTATTTCGGAAAATCCACTTGTGAATGCGATTTTGTAGCACATTAGTCCAGCAAATATGTTACTGGCTCTACTAACTTGCATTGTAGATGTGTTGTAACAATATCCAAGAAAAAATATATCTTCACTTTGTTTGATGCTCTCATGGGGAAAATTCACCACAGTTTTTTCATAATTTACATTTCTGTAATTTGACAATGCTTCCAAAAATGATGAAGCGTCGGTTAAGGAATCTGTGATGTACAAATAATCATCAACAACTCTGATAAATAATTTAACTTGGTTTTCAGCAGTTTTCAGATGCTCAGAAAAATATAATTCATCCAAATATGTGTAATATAGTTCAGACAGTGCAGGAGAGTATTTGTATCCTTGACCCAATCCTTCTTTCCATTCATAAACTGTTGATCCAGCACGGATTAAGATTGGCTTTCGCAACTCTGTTACCAAATCTCGATATTGCTGGGCAATTTTTTTCTTCATATTCATACACTTTTCAGCCTTCTGACAGTTTATATGTTTCTCTGATAATATTTTTGATAACTTCTCTCTATTTATGGAACCAAAAGCATTGCTGAGATCAGTTTTAATAAAGTAAAGCTTTGGCTTATTCGCAGCAAGCCATTTAGCATGCAATGTTTTGTACTGATTTTCAAGTTTTATAAGTGGTTTACCTGTTAGCAATCTTAAAAATTTCAATCTGTCTCTAATTTTATACTTTTCAGAAATACTCAGCAAGTCATTTTTATAGCAAACTATTGGCCTGCAATCATTATTTGGCTTCAATGTTAAGTATAACTTTGGAATATCTTTTTTTAACATTTTCAATTTCCTTCTATCAACTAGGCTGTGGTTTCTCTTTGATTTTTTACCCAGTGAATAAGGTTCACATTTATGCATCACTTTAGTGAATATCATTCTGGAAACTTGTTTGTCATAAAAACTCTGCCACTGATTTTTCCAAAAATAATAAAGTTTGTTTTCGTTCGCATCCAGTTTACATGTGGTGACATAAAAGTTTAAACAGATCATTGATGACAGTATATATTTCAATATCCATAGTATGATTTTCAACAGTATACTCCTTGCACTAGTATCTGGAAGATTTTTCCAGGGTGATATTTCCAAGTCCCATCTTGCAATCATTTTTTCAAGTACAAAATGTTGGCGTTTCATGCTGAAAACAACAGTCCGAACTAAATTCTTGAATATTTTACTATTTAGATTACATCCAAAGAAGTTTCTTGGGCATATTTCGCATAACGCTTTCCAACTATTATTAAAAATAAGTTCTTTGTTTACTGGGTGTAAGTATGGAATATCATCCACAGGATAGAAGTTCTTGAAATCTAGTTTGGATTTATTCTTCAGGTTTGTTTTAAGAGTGGATAAAATATTTATAAAATCAGGTGGCAAATCACTCACCATGGTACCATCTTCAATGATAACTTTATAGAAAGTTTCTTCATTTTCGTTTTTGAAAATGTTCCATTTTATTACATTTCCAAATGACCTCACATTTTGTTTATTTGCGAAATATTGGGACAAACAAACCGGGTTATCCATACTCCATAGCGTCGTTTAAAATGTGGATTAATTTTAAAAAAAAAGATCTCAACTGCTTACTACTGCATTGTATTTTGAAATTTCCGGCAACTTGTTACGACATGTTTGCGCGTGCGTGCGTGCGTGTATTTGGTTTGTCGTACTTTAGCAATTACTGCATTCATATGGAATGGAATCTCAATGAATAAAACAACTTTGTAAAAGTAACACCGGCTTCTTATAATCAAAGGTTTTAAAAAACCAATAGAATCACTAATCAATAAAAATAAATCTTCCAAAACAAATGGGTAATAAACGAAACGGAACGTTTTTCGCTCCAAAACATTGGCTTTGGCTTGCTTTGATTGGCTAATATCCTAAACCAAAAATAAAATTATTTTTCCTTATCGGTAGGTAATGATTTATGGTTTGTAATCTCAACGTGATAATAAACCATAACATTTTGACATTCGTTTTCTTATTAAATTGATGTCTTGTCGTAAAACTGACTATACACTGCACGTACATACCTACCCACAGAGCAACAAGGCCCCCGTGTTGCTCTATGTATGTACAGACGCCAGCACATCAAGCTATTACAATATGTCAAATTTGTTTAATAGATTTTCATCTTTATTGCTAAAGCATTAGGATCAAGGTTGATTGGGAAAATTTTACAGTTTCGGATGGCTTAACCTGCTGGTGTCTGTACCTACGAAGCTAACAAAAGTTAGCAGTGGATAGATATAATTATGTCTATGGGACAAACGAGACCATTTGCATTGGTCGAAAACTAAATGAGAATTCCAAATCTGGCAGAGGTTTAATTACTATGTATATTATTCACCATTTTGCTATTTGCAAACGAATAAAAAAAGCAAATCAAAAACCCTCCTAACAGGCAGTTGGGTAAAAACAGCTGTTACACAGAGTACATTGAATATGAGCTGTTTTTCCGTGCAGGCCTGTGGAGGATCTTTGTTTTGTCTTATCAAAAATCAAATTGACAACTGTCAAGTCTTGACAGTTGTTAAATGTAAAACCTATGTATGTGATGTAAACAATGTTTCTGTTAAAAGTTTATTTATGTTTCGATAAGTGGAAAAGCACCATAATAATAATCGTAACTTCGTGAGATACAATATCGGACAGTACCTATACTTGATTGCGCCTATTTTGTTACACAAATTGAAATTTCAAGAGACAGTGTTCAAAAATGTCTAAACAAGTGGTCAGCGATATGATAAAAACTTTCATAAGTAGCGTGCAAGCGGTGCTTCCAGAAAAGCTCATTAGAAAGTTTGTGAAATACAATCCTACGAGTCAGCAGTTAAGTATAGATGGAGAAAATATCAACTTACGTAATAGAAATGTACATTTAATCGGGAGCGGGAAAGCTGTGCAAAATATGGCCAAAGAAGTTGAAAATATCTTAAGTTCGAAAATTAAACATGGAATCATAAGCATTCCTGCGGGAAGTTTAAGTCATAAACCAACAAATCCGAATATATTTTACCATGAAGGAGCACTGAACAATCTACCTGATGCCAACGCTCTTCGCACAGCTATTAAAATTAGAGAACATATTACCAGGCTTGGAAATGATGATTTACTCTTGGTGCTACTATCTGGTGGGGGTTCTGCTCTCATGCCTTTACCAAAACCTCCTATTACACTAGATGATAAAACTACGCTAATAATGAAATTAGCAAATGCAGGTGCAAACATCAAGGAACTTAATACTGTGAGAAAAAGGATTTCAGACTTGAAAGGAGGTCAGTTGGGAATAAAAGCACAACCAGCTCAAGTCATTTCTTTAGTACTTTCTGATATTGTTGGAGACCCATTGGACTTAATAGCCAGTGGACCTACTACTGAAAATGAAGATGACCCATCTGAAGCAATCAATATAATTAAGAAATTCAAACTAATGGATCAACTTCCGGAATCAATCAAAACAGTTCTGAGTGAGACTAATATAATAGAAGAATTTCCAAGAAAAAATGTAAAAAACTATGTAATAGGGTCAAACAAAATAAGTATAGCTGCAGCTTTAGACGAAGCAATCAAATTAAATTATTTACCCATCCCTCTGTCTGATGTAGTCACGGGAGAAGTGAAAGAGATTGCTTCTGAATATGCTAAACTGACAAAACATTTTTGTGATTATTTAAAAGGCAAACTGAGTTTAGATGATCTAAAACAGCAAATTCAGTCTTGCAATGTTCCAGGGATTAATTCAAAAGTCTTAGAAAAATTGTTTATAAATCCATCAAATAAGGACCTTTGTCTAATACTTGGTGGAGAAACAACAGTAAATGTGAAGGGTTCAGGAAAAGGAGGAAGAAATCAACAACTGGCGTTAGAGTTTTCAGATTCTCTCCATAATGCAAAAGATGATTTTGAAAACTTTGATATTTACTTCTTAAGTGCTGGGACTGATGGAATTGATGGCCCCACTGATGCTGCTGGTGCTATAGGGTATCTAGATTTAATATCTGATGCTAAAAAAGAAAATTTGGACCCCCATAAGTACTTGGCTGAGAATGATAGCTACAATTTCTATAAGAAATTCCAAAATGGTAATTTCCATGTAATTACTGGCCATACACATACCAATGTTATGGACATTCATTTGATAATTATAAGAAGAAATAAATAAACTTTTCTCAATTAATAATTTTGTTTTATTATATCATGAAGATGGTTTCAAAAACAGGCTGAGTTTGTTTTTCTTTACTTCTTTTTCCTTGAGCTTGACTGAAGCTAAAACAGCCTTCTGGCATAGACCTGCAAACTTGTCCTTTTTCTTTTTATTGTTGTTTATTACTTTAGGTTTCACCTTGGTGGCCAAAGCATTATTTTTGTTTTGCAATGAAAACACATCTAGAGCATTGGCATAAACATTGATTTCTTTTTTTTTAGCATAGTTAGTCTTCTTTGTGTCTATCTTTTGTAAAGTTTTGATTTTAGGGATTTCAGTTTCTATTATTTTTGCTTTGTCATTTTGTCCAGTGGTAGTGTAGTCAGGTTTTATGATTTGCTTCTTTGGCTTTATTGAAGGAGTAACTGTGCTTTGTTTACAGAATGTACAAATTTGCTCCTAAAACAAGAAAAAAATATTATACATAAAAATGATATTAGGAAATTTGTAGGTACCTACTAGCTTTTGCCAGAGGCTTCGCCCACGTTTGCATCGAAAATTATCCCACAGGAACGTACTACCGGTAAAAAAAAAATCCTAGCCTATTGCTATTGCAGACTATAGTCTCTGTGCCAAATTTCATCCAGATCTGAGCCTTTCTGGTGTGATTGAGTAACAAACATCCATCCATCCAAACTTTCACATTCTTAATATTAGTAAGTAGTTTATTATACATATAAATGATATTAGGTAAATAATACAAAGAAAACTAAACATAAAATACAGAAATACTTTTTAAATGTTGACTATCTTTATTTACATCTACCCATTACAACAATAAATTTTATTTCTATTCTAGAGAAAACATGGGAGGACAAACTCAATCTCACTGCAGGTCCTATCTGGAGAAGAGTTTCAAAAGAGAGAAAAAAAAAGAAAAGAAAGCATTAAAAAGCAAAAAGCAGTAATAGAAAGCAATGGAAATCATTAGAGGAGGCCTTTGCCAAGAGGCACACTGAACTGCGAGATATATTATAACTCGGGAAAGAAAATAAAAACAAACTAGCACAACAAAGAAGTTTTATAATAAAATAAAAAAGGGCTTTTGTACACACACCCCCATACTCACCAATCATACACTTACACATACTTGTTCTCTCTCTCACACACACAAACACACACACATTACACACCGGCACATAAATGTATGACAACCTCCCTCACGCTAAACACTGGCTGCAGCTATACCTACATGTTATACTGCCCTGTTTGGCCTAACACTGTCTCCTAAGACACAGGACTACCTAGTTTAGGAGACAGGGTTACATGATCTGTGTAGATTTATGTAGATATCCATGTTTTGTTGTTTTGTACATCTGCTCTTGTGTACCTATCATGAATCTTGTGTGTGTAATATTCTTATTCTTTATTCTTATTGTAAACGTTTTTCTACAAGACTACTGGATACTCACAACATTGTTACTGTGTAACAAGTCTTGCTTGCGTCTCACATATTCTTTCTTGCTTTCTTTTGTTTTGCGAGATTTTAATCTCTGCTTTTGCCTCTTAGTTAATTTGATTGACTTTACCTGCAACAAAATACATTCATAAATAACCTGTTATTTGAGAGAAGTGTACCATGCCAGCGCAATAAATAAAATAATGTAGCGTAGCCTACTTCTTACATTTATCTCAGTGTTCTTTTTCCATTCAATACAACAGTTTGGACATCTTATCTTGGGAGAAAAGTATTTGTCAGGAAGGCCGTATCCTCTAGTAATATCTTTACAGCGCATTCTAGAAAGAAGATAAATTTAAGGTTTAATCTAGAATTTTATTGAAGAAGCCTCACATATATCCTTATATAAGTTATGTACTTACAAGTAATAACTTTTCAACAAAGTTTTGGTTTCGTCATTTTCTGAACGAGATACAGCTGCAGCAATGTTAAACAAAAAACCAACTTGGGCTTCTGTCATTATATCAGCTCTTAAACCCCAGCTTCGTATTGTATAATTATTTCATTAAGCTTTCCACATCTTCCACAACAAACTTTCTAATTTGAGGTTATTATTTCAATCAATTTTGTGATAGTTAACAGATTACGTATATTTGCGTTCTGTTTTTATTTGTAAAAATCCCACTCGTATAACTCGGCTGCTCGCTATAAATTAACATAATTAAGTGTAAAAATAACAATGAACCATGACTATAACGAGGAATCAATGCACAATTGCACAGACGAAGTAATAATTATAACTATACTCTATGATTCAATGTAAATTTTTACACACGGCTGCACATCAAGCTATAGAGTTCCAGTAGATACTAACCTCTCATTGTAAGGCAATCCTATACAATGCGAGATCAGCTTATACTGGAAAAATACATTGATGAAAATGAACGACGTTTGTTTACATTATACGACATATTATTTTTCGTTCAGAAATAAATAAATAAAGTTGTAAACATATAGTCGTTTTTACGAAGCAAATCCCTACGATTTGTATGAAATAATTTATAATCTTACCGACATACCTGTTGTCTGACACACTGTAGTTTTTCTGGATATTTCAGCTTCGTTTTATTTGGATGGCCAATTTGCAATCTCATTATTGTACTCTCCAGAATTAACCGACGAACAA
Source organism: Cosmia pyralina (assembly GCA_946251885.1). NCBI lineage: Eukaryota > Metazoa > Arthropoda > Insecta > Lepidoptera > Noctuidae > Cosmia > Cosmia pyralina. The sequence continues at coordinate 13,110,885 of OX276364.1, forward strand.
AGAAAACTCCCGCCAAAAACGCCAAATGACGTTTGTCAAAATTGAAAAATGCGGCTGATTGCGTTCTTCACGCGATTCGCGCAATTTTGGTAAAAGTTATTTTTGTATGTATCCCGTAACATTTTTATCAATAAATTAGAAGTTAATTATTACCATTAAACTTGTTACTTAATAATATTTCCAATAAAAATTCGTTATATTATATAGCAAGCCTACCGACGCGCTCGAGAACAAGTGAAATGTTAACTGTGTAATTATAGTGTTTCTTTGACATGTATTGATAATTTGTTAAGTATTAATAAGTTTGTTCTGAGTGGAGTGCATTAATTTAGGATAATTGTGATCATTGAGTACCTTTTACTATAAAAAATGGATGTTGCCGACACCTACGCCACACAAAGCCAAGTCAAAGACGAGGTTGGAGTTCGTTGCCAGAAGCTTTTTCAGGATTTCTTAGAAGAGTAAGTACATCTCTATGTTTTCTATTATTAATCGAATAGTTTCACTTATAATTTCAACTACTTTCATTGCTATCAACAACATAGAGGTTATAATGTAACTTGTTTCTTTCTACACAGGTTCAAAGAAGATAATGAACTAAAATACGAGAAAAACGCCAAAGAGCTGCTCAAACCCGAACTAAGCACCCTAGAAGTCAGTTTTGATGACATAGAGAAATACAACCAAAATCTTGCAACCACAATAATTGAAGAATATTATCGAATATACCCGTTTTTGAACCAAGCTATATTGAATTATGTCTTGAGTCTCGCTGACAGTGGTATGAAGAAGGATTTGCAGGACAAAGAGTGTTATGTGTCATTTGTTGATGTGCCGACAAGGCATAAAGTTAGAGAGCTGACTACGGCAAAGATTGGCACCTTAATAAGAATCTCAGGACAGATTGTAAGAACCCACCCGGTGCATCCCGAGCTGGTCTTGGGCACTTTTGTCTGTTTGGATTGTCAGACGGTTATTAAAAATGTTGAACAGCAATTTAAGGTGGGATTGTAATTAAATCACTACAGCATGTAACAACCAATCAGATAAAATTTGATAAACCATAACTTGATAAAACTTAACCAAAACTATTAGATAATAGTTTTGGTTAAGTTTTATGGTTAATAGTTTTTTGGTTGGTTTTTATGTTTTATGGCTTGAATTTCCATTAAATTCTTCCCGAAAATTAAAATTAGGTTTTGTTTTTTATGATTCCAGTACACAATCCCAGCAATCTGTCGTAACCCAGTGTGTGCCAACAGACGTCGATTCATGCTGGACACAGACAAGTCTGTTTTTGTCGACTTCCAAAAAGTCCGCATTCAGGAGACACAAGCTGAGTTGCCAAGGGGTTGCATCCCTCGCTCCCTTGAAGTTATATTGAGAGCTGAAGCTGTAGAATGTGTGCAGGTAACAATGTATAATAGCACACAGAATTTAAAAAAATGAGAATTTATGACTTTTCAAGTTTGTCATATTCAAACCCAATGTCAATGTGAAACCTATTTCCAATGATTGAGTTGTGTAAATCTGATATTTTTGGATTATCATTAATTTGTGTTTTTCGCTACTTCGTCTGCGTAAAATTCCTTGTTCCCCAACCCACCTCATCACATCACACCCCACCCGCTCGCTCTATTACTTCATTTTTGCTTAGCATTCTTTCTGACTTTTTTTCTTTTTGCTCAGCTCCTAAGAGCCGTAGCATGATGTTGAAAAGCCTATAACAGGCCTCAGGAATCGGGCCATCAATTGCAAAAAGAATTTTTCCAATCCATCTGGAAGTTCCAACAATTAGCACAATCAAAAGAACAAGCTCTTCAGCATTATTATTAGTATAGATTATTATCCTGACTAAACAAATACATTGACACAGTGTGTGTACTATGCACTGGTGCTCCAGTGCATAGTACACACTCAGAGTAACTAAAGAATTTAATAAAAACAAATATAATACATAATCCTACTCATTTCATTCTCTTTACAAATCAAATATTTTCTATCCATTTTTAGGCTGGTGACCGATATGACTTCACTGGTACACTCATAGTAGTTCCAGACGTAGGCTCCTTATCATTACCAGGAGCTAAGGCTGAGCTGACCACAAGGACAAGACATGGCAATGAAGGACAGATGGAGGGCATCAAGGGACTTAAAGCTTTGGGAGTCAGAGAACTGCATTATAAGTAAGTTCTATTATACAATGGGTTTCTCTTTGGACTAGTGAAATCCTGACTTGGATTTCCAGGCATGGCAGTTAAGTCGAGTTTGCGTGAAAAATCGGCATCGGGACTCGACGCTTCGCGTCGCCCGCCCGCGCGGATACTTCGTTTTCGATTAGCCTTCTTTCTGACTTTTTCGTTTTGCGTGATGTTAAGTAGCCTATAACCTTCCTCAAAAATTAGGCTATCAAATGCAAATACACATACACATACATATTTTCAAATCCAACTTATAGTTCCACCAATTAGCGCATTCAAACAAACAAAATCTTCAGCTTTATTATATTGTACTTATAGATTATCAAAATTTTACCAATATCCGAGATCTTGGACTAGTGCAAGTTTTTCTTACAGTTAATTAAAAAATAACAATGCATTTGGTTCTGGGTTTGTTTTACCATAATGACTATAAGTATACTTAATTAAAATTTCATTCGCCCACAGTATGGACCAGTTACTTATCTGTATTATTGGTGTAACATTGATCCATTGTACCAGTTACGGCTCATAATTAGTAATGAACATTTTATTATTCTGCTTAATCACGCGCGGGCTGGCAGCGTCGCATTTCTAATGGTTTTTCGTGATTATTTTAATAAATACAAATCTAAGGACAATTTCCTCTCTCAAATTCTTAAATTGTTGGTATTTTTAAGTATGTATGCTATTTTTTTTACAGTTATTTTGGTATTTAGTCCATAATTTACTCTTAGAAAATGACATATATTTTCTATTTCTAAGAGTTAAAGTGAAAATGTAATAGGGGGCTAATCTTTTACGTACTAAGCACAGTAGGCACCAGCACCCTAATTGCGTAACACATTATCGATCGGAGTTGGTTTCATTTTGAAACAAATTGCTAATTCATTGCTTCATATATTCGAAAAATTTGTCTGCTCGACAACGTAAATAACGCAATGAATATTGTTGAACTGTCAAAATGAAGCCAACTCCGATTGGTAATGTGTTATGCAATTAAGGTGCTGTTCTGTTGTCAGCCATACAAAAGGGCTGCAATTTAGAATTTCCTAATGAAATAACTCAATTTATACTGTTACAATGGAGTTTTATATTGTACTTCACTTTACCTAATTATTATACTCTTGTCCACAGAACAGCCTTCTTAGCATGCAGTGTGCAAGCGATTTCGCGAAGGTTTGGAACCGCTGACTTGGCGACTGATGACCTGACCACCGAGGATATGAGGAAGCAGATGACTGACAAAGAGTGGGACAAGGTAAGTCAATTTAAGACAGCTAAATCTCCGGGTAATATTATTCTTATTTTTATTTCTAGGATTGTAGAGTAACTAAGTTATGTCAGTGTAGGCCTTAAGCGTGGTGGGTTGCAGCGTAAACTAAAAAATGCTATGAAACAACAAATGCTATGCTATGCAAACGCTGCACTAGCGTTGCGATGACGTGATTGTATCAATAACTTGTTGCGATGACGTGGCGTTAGCGTCTCGTCCGCGTAGCGCTGCGTTGCACATCTGGTTATATCATCATCTCCTCTAGATAACACTAGTCCATAATATGAGCAGCAATTTCTTTTGCAAACAATTTATGGCGCTTACATTTTAGGCGAGCATTATGCGTCTTGATTACATTAGGGCGAAAATACACATGCCAGTAGCTGGTACAAAACTATACCATCACAATACATAAGTAGCTGGCATACCACTTTGAGATTGACCAATCAGAAGTTGTTGTGGCACACGGTATGCCAGCTAATTGCACAGTTTTGTACTAGCTACGGGCATGTGTATTTTCGCCCTTATGCTGTCCTTGAAGCTACTAAAACCTGCTTCCAATCCCCCATTCTAAGGGAAGCATTCCATACGAATAGGAACCTTATTTTTATGCGTATAATGTTTATATTCGTATAAGCCAATTTGAGCAAGTGTTGCATTCGAATATAAATATTATTCAAATAATTTTCACTTTCGTATGCGTCTGTGAATATTACCCGAATACTAATAGCAAACCTATTTCTAACAAAATCAACAGGTATACGAGATGTCCCGCGACCGTAATCTCTACAACAATCTTATCACAAGTCTGTTCCCGAGCATTCACGGCAATAATGAGGTGAAGAGAGGAATACTACTTATGTTGTTTGGTGGAGTCGCTAAGACTACTATTGAAGGTAAGGGTTCTAAAGTAATTTAATCATTAATTAAAATGCTGTTGAGTATGTTCAGATAATAAAATAAATCATTTTCATTTGGTAGTGGAAACACAAGCGGTAGTCCCATATAAATAATAACTTGGCTTGAGTAGTTTTTGAGTTAGCTTCAATAATACGTATTTAATCCACTTTATGTTGATGTTGTGATTTCCTGTCACTGTTATGAACTCAGCAAGAAGTGGTATACTAATTTGTGTGGAGTAGGTAGCGGTAAAAAATAATAAAAACGTTTTTTACAAAAAAATACAACGGACTTCCAAAAACAACACTACAATGTGAAAAATAACTTTAATTTCGGAAGTCGGTGTCTGGTTAAATGTATTTTCGTTTTTGCCACCAACTTCCGAAATTAAAGTTATTTTTCACTTTGTAGTGTTGTTTTTGGAAGTCCGTTGTATTTTTTTGTAAAAAAGTTTTTATTTTTCACTTTTTTGTTGTGGTACCTACCCCACACAAATTCTAATATCACTACCTGCAAAACAAACTAGAACATCATCCATATAAAAGTGGGGAAAAAATACGTATTATTGAAGCTAACTCAAAAACTACCCAAGCAAAGTTAATCAATTTTATATGGGACCAACTTTGATTTATACCCTCTCGAATAAAACAAAAAAATTTCAAATCGGAGGACTGTAAAAAGTTATGCATGGTCATACCTAAAAAAAAAACATACGTGTCGAATTGAGAACCTCCTCCTTTTTTTTCGTCGGTTAAAAATAAAACAACTACCTTCCAAAAAAAAAAACAGTACAAAATGAATAATAAATTCAATTTTGGAACTCTGACACTGGCTTCAACTTTGATTTATACCCTCTCGAATAAAACAAAAAAATTTCAAATCGGACAACTGTAAAAAGTTATGCATGGTCATACCTAAAAAAAAAACATACGTGTCGAATTGAGAACCTCCTCCTTTTTTTTCGTCGGTTAAAAATAAAACAACTACCTTCCAAAAAAAAAACAGTACAAAATGAATAATAAATTCAATTTTGGAACTCTGACACTGGCTTCAACTTTGATTTATACCCTCTCGAATAAAACAAAAAATTTTCAAATCGGACGACTGTAAAAAGTTATGTGTGGTCATACCTAAAAAAAAAACATACGTGTCGAATTGAGAACCTCCTCCTTTTTTTTCGCCGGTTAAAAATAAAACAACTACCTTCCAAAAAAAAACAGTACAAAATGAATAATAAATTCAATTTTGGAACTCTGACACTGGCTTCTGAAATTAACATCCTACAGAACAAAACTTTTAACCGTCACATGATGTGGCAAACATGCCTGTACCTAATAATGGTGTTACCATCTTGCATGCATGTATTTTCTTGTATGTATGACACATGTTTAATTAAGCAAATAAATATTATGTTATCTTATCTTAACCCTTTCCACCAGGCACAACTCTCCGAGGCGACATAAACGTGTGCATCGTAGGCGATCCGAGTACCGCCAAGTCTCAACTATTGAAACAAGTGAGCGAGATAACTCCACGCGCCGTGTACACTAGCGGCAAAGCTTCTTCTGCCGCCGGTCTCACCGCTGCCGTCGTCAAGGTACATTTTACCGGTCAAAAGCATTACAAATTAATGTAAACAAGAAGTCAAATAAATTTATCTGGCAAAACTTCACAGATGTGATGGGTATCAATATCTAATACATACGCGTAATCAGTCTATAATGTTCCCACTGCTGGGACACAGGCCTTCTCTCAGTGAGAGGAAGCGAGCCATAATCCTGCGTGGTGGATTTTTGCGCAGTGCGGGTTGGTAGATATCATATGTCTTTGAATTTTTGGTTCTAGGACATGCCAGTTTCCTGACAATGTTTTCCTTTACCTTTTGAGAGCAGTGGTGATGAAATTATTTACACAATGTAAAACGCCTGTCAGGGTTCGAACCCACGACCTATAACTCGAAAACCGCGGGCGTTACCATTGGGTCATCATGCCTCTTTCCCAACTATGTCGGGATCGGCTTCCAGTCTAACCGGATGCAGCTGAATACCAGTATTTTACATGGAGCGACTGCCTATCTGACCTCCACAACCCAGTAACTGGATAATACGATAGCCCTTGCCCTTAGTATGACCGATTGACAGACTTTCGGGCTTCTGACGACCCGTAACGACTGTCAAAGATCCACGAATGACAGCTGGGACTAACGGCTTAACGTGCTTACCGAGGCACGGAGGAGTCTCGGTATGTAAAGATGGTCACCCATCCACGGACCGACCCCGGCAAGCGTAGCTTAACCTGATGGATCGACCCGTGCGGCTGTTATTACTTAGCCACGAGCCCCTCATAATAATTATAAATGTTAAATACAGGACGAAGAATCCTTCGACTTCGTAATAGAAGCGGGCGCGCTGATGTTGGCTGATAACGGCGTGTGCTGCATCGACGAGTTTGATAAGATGGACCTCGTCGACCAGGTGGCCATCCACGAGGCAATGGAACAGCAGACTATATCTATTGCTAAGGTATGTAGTGAAGTGGAAGTGTTTTTATAGACTGAATCAAATAAAGCATGCAGGAACAATTAACAAATTACGGAAGAGTCAAGGTCTCACAGTACAAACGGTGAGTGAGATCTTGCTTCTTGCCAAATTATATGATAACGCGAAATATTCTATAGGTTTTGATTTATGTGAGCGTCAAAATATGCTGCATAAATGGCCGTATTTTTATATTGAAGGTCACGTGCAGGCCACACTGGGAACGTAGCGAAACGAAGCAAGTTCGTTTAGTTTTCCTCCGAGTCTTTTCATAATTCCATTTTGGTCGCTTAGTAAACGGTGTGAATCGAGGTATGAAAAGAGAACAAAGCTAAACGAACTTGGCTTCGTTTCACTTCGTTCCCAGTGTGGCATGCGCTTTAATTTCGTAAACAGTAAGGGGCGGTTTTGATAATTAATTTCACTGACTGAATAAATAAATATCTAGCATTTATAAGCAAGAGCAATCTACAATAGGGATAATGACTAAAATTTTTTTTATCCGCCATGTAAATTATATGTTGATTAAAAAATATTGGACATGTATTTTTTCTTTTTTTTACGTAATCAAAAGATTACGGCGATAAATTGAGTTAAAATGTGGCATGACGTCACTCCTTGGTAGATTTTATACGTAGCTTGTTATAGTTGTGATGTAGTGAGCTCCCACTCCCTCTAAGTAATAAGCACAAAATACCTGTCTAATATTTTTTTTATTATCTGATTGACGGACTAAATAGAATTTCGTTTTTTTACCGCTGGCATCATCTCTATTTTAAGTCTTACTTAAAATTGTAGATTGTTCTAAGAAAGCCACTTTTTGAGAAATTAGTTTATCCTGAATGAAACAAAGTAAGATACAAGTTATTTGTACCATAATTATTTTCTAATAATATTATTTTCATGTTTCTAGGCTGGAGTTCGTGCAACTCTAAACGCACGCACGTCAATCCTTGCTGCTGCCAACCCAATCGGAGGTCGCTACGACAGAGCGAAGTCTCTTCAACAGAATGTGGCCCTGAGTGCACCGCTCATGTCCAGATTTGATCTATTCTTCATACTAATAGGTGTGTTATCTTATATCACTTAGGGGCCCTACCACAATTATTTGCAGGGCAGGTCATAATTAAGTTGGTGCATCTAGCTCGTGCCTGCTACTACGTCTCGTGAAATTTCTTCTCCCGCTGACCCACCCCGTCGCATCGCATCGCCTGCTTGCGCTATTATTTCGTTTTCGCTTAGTGTTCTTTCTGACTTTTTAACTTTTTGCTCGGCTCCAAAGGGTCCTAGCGTGATCTTAAATAGCCTACCTCAAGAATTGGGCTATCAAATGCAAAAATATTTATCTAAATCCAACTGGTAGTTCCAGAGATTAGTTAAGAGTAGTAGAAGAGTGTATGGTAAGCCCCTAAAACAATTCTCAATCTGCCTAGCCTTTTCCCAACTATGTTGGGGTCGGCTTCCAGTCTAACCGGATGCAGCTGAATACCAGTATTTTACATGGAGCGACTGCCTATCTGACCTCCACAACCCATTAACTGGGTAATACGATACCCCTTGGTAAGACTGGTTGTCAGACTTTCGGGCTTCTGAGTGCTTCTGACGACCCGTAACGACTGTCAAAGATCCACGAATGACAGCCGGGACCAACGGCTTAACGTGCTTTCCGAGGCACGGAGGAGTCTCGGTATGTAAAGATGGTCACCCATCCACGGACCAACCCCGGCAAGCGTAGCTTAACCTGATGGATCGACCCGTGCGGCTGTTATTACTTAGCCACGAGCTCCTCCCCTAAAACAATACTACTGGTTGGTATTTTTTTAAGGTTCCATACCTCAAAGGGAATAAACAGAACTCTTATAGGATCACTCGTTTGTCTGTCTGTCACAGCCAATTTGCTCCAAATCTAAACCGATTAAGTTGAAATTTGGTACACGTAGGAATTTCTGTGACCCAAACACGGACGGATAAAGTATATAAATGAATTTTGAATATGGGGCCACTTTTGAGGAGCAAATTAAGAAAATTAAATTTAAAAAAAAAAGTTTTGCAAACTATACCGTGTGACATATCAAATGAAATGGCTTACTATGAGGGTCTCAAATAAATATTTTTTTATACTTTAAAAATAAATTGTTTTAAAGGTATTTAGGAAAATAGACGAAAATTGACCAACCCCCCCCCCCCCCCCCCTTATCTCCGAAACTACTGAACCTAAAATTTAAAAAAAAATACGTAAAATAGATCTTTACCTGTAGATTACAGGAAAACCTATAAGAAGTCTGTAGTCTTAAAATAACATGGTAAATCTATCAATATTGTGAGTAAAAACTTACATTTACAGAATGAATGGAATGTATGGGAGAACATGTTTTTCAACTACAATGTTAAGTTTGTTCTTGGGATAAATTCATCCCAACTACGGAACCCTTCATTGTGCGTGGTCCGAAACGCACTTGGCCGGTTTTTTTTAAATAATCGTCTTCGAATTCTGACTAAACTAAGAGATTTAAAAAAAACCTCAAGTGTTCAAAAAGCTCATGGTTCCTTTGTCCACTTTGCTATACAGGGTGGATTAGAAAGGTGTGGTCAAATTTAAGGCTGTGGTACAGACCATCAAACTGAACAACTCTCCATGGGACCAATAAGGTAATTGAGAAAAAAATATCAGCCATCCCATACATTTGGGTCGAGTAGTTATTGCAGCTTTGTATGGGACAGCTGATAATTTTTGCTCGATTACAATGTTGGTTCCATAGAGAAAGTTGTTCGGTTTGATGGTCTGTACTACACCCTAAAATTTGACCACACCTTTCTGATACACCCTGAATTTTGTAAATTGTAATTTAACTTTTTTTTTTTCTTTTACTAATAGACGAGTGCAGTGAAATGGTAGACTACGCCATAGCCAGGAAGATCGTGGACCTACATTGTAATAAGGAGGAGACGTACGACTGTGTGTACACGAGGGAAGATCTGTTGAGATACATCGCGTTCTCGAGGTCTTTCAAGCCTATTATTACCGAGGTGAGTAAATAACAATTTTTTGGACTTTATCTTATAAAACTACTAGCTGTTGCCCTCGATTTCGTCTGCAATCCAGGATGAAAAGTAGCCTATGTTCTTACCCAAGTCATGTTCTATCTGGGTGCCAAATTTCATCCAAATCCGTTCAGCCGTTTTAGCGTGAAAGCGTAACAAACAAACAAATTCAGTTTCGTATTTATAAAATTACTAGCTTTTTCCTGCGGCATCGCCCGCGTGGAGGTCGGAAATTCTCCCACGGGAACGTACTACCGGGATAAAAAGTATCCTATGTTCTAATCCAGGTCATGGTCTACCCATGTGGCAAATTTCATCCAAATCCTATCAGCCGTTTTAGCGTGAAAGCGTAACAAACAAACAAACTCACTTTCGCATATATTAGTTAGGATCGTCGTAGGACTTTTCTTTAGAGATAATCAATCACTGCGAATTTAATAACAAAGTTAACGCTCGACTGTAGGTGCTGCAGTCTTTGGCAGCATTGTGTGTGTGTGCGTAGCTGTGCACACATACACAATTTATCAGTGTAGCACGAGTGTCGACACCTAGGTTAGAGATAAATTAAATAAAATATTAAAAAAAAATATTCAGTCAAATAGGTCTTTATAAACTAATAAAAAAACAAATACAACGTGTCGTTTTGCATCCTCGTCAAATTTCAGGGTGTGGTACAGAACATCAAGCCGAACAACTTTCTCCATGGGACCAACATCGTATTCGCGAAAACATTTTCAACTGTCCCATAGAAAACTTCAATACCAACTCGACGCAAATGTATGGGATGGCTGATTATTTTTTCGCGATTACGATGTTGGTGCCATGGAAAAAGTTGTTCGGTTTGATGGTCAATATCAATACCCTTAAATTTGACGAGGATGCAAAACGACACGTTGTATATGCATAAGTATTAATAAAAATTAACATGGAAACAATCACATAGTAAATTCAATAAATAATAACGTATCATTTTCATTAAATGAATATTTCTCGAAAAGGCATTGATCTTGCCTTTCTAGGGTCTAGGACAGCTATACTCAAACTGCGGCCCGCCAGGCTTTCGAAAGTGCCCCACCCGTTATAGCTTCAAATTCCATTAACGAACTTACTAAGACAATTACCTATCAATATAAGACTGTTAAAAAATGTGCCCAAATTCTGCGTACGTTATTTACAACGACATATCTTTGTGAATCATCCTATTCCAAAATTAAATAATTATGCAAAGAACGTATATAGAAACCGGCTTACAGATTCTCTTCTCTATGACGTATTAAGAGTAGCGACAAGCCAGATCTAGATGAAATAGTTAAAAATGTTCCCAAATATCATCGTTCTCACTAAAATTTAAATAAATAATTAAATGTACTTAATAGGTTTTTTCATTAACACCTAAATAACAGATGTTATGATTTATGTAGCGGTCCGCGGGACACATAAAATCTGAAAGTGGGCCAACAAAAGAAAAGTTTGAGTATGGCTGGTCTAGGATGATTTATAGCAAAACCACAGATTAATACAGATGGGACACTCCGCAAAATCATTTTAAAAAAAAACCGACTCTTGCTAAGACACAAAGTACGATTCAGGTCGCACAACGCTTCATTACCTACAGTTATATTTACCTATAAGTTACCTGTCTTTCTATCGCGTAACTATTACACCTTCTGACTCGTTAGGGTTGTGTTCTTTTACGACGCGGCGCGTGAGTGAGTATCGAACTAACGTGCGAGCCGGCCGGTGTGAGGCAGCCCACACTGAATTGACCCAGTGAGATGAGCCCGCCGCGTACTTGTAGCTTCGTACCTAAACTGCGGAGTGTCCCATCTATATTAATCTGTGGCAAAACACAATCTTGGTAAAGCAATTTCGGAACACTTATAATTTCGTCATATCCGTCTGTCGGGATGTAACACAGCCAACAGCCATTTTTCTGGAAGACGTCATCATCATTCTCCTACCCTTATCCCAATTTATTTTTCTGGAAGACTATTTGTAGTGTAGGTAGATTAATTATAGATAAAAGAGTCTGAAATTGACTCTGCAATTATCAGTTTTAACTAGCTCTGGGAGCACCAAAAGCAACGAAGTTAGAATTTGTAAATGTGTATATGTAAATGACATGTAATACATTAACTGTATCAATACGAGAGATTGGTCTATTTTTTACATCTATTCAGATGTCAGAGTATTCGCTAAGATGGTAATTTATGTGTCGAAAATCTTAGATATCCGCCCAATATCGATCGATAACTGGAGACTTCTAGGTTTCTGTTCTAAAGTACCAAGTAGTAAGCATTCTGTGATTTCCTTTAGATTCATAACAACAAATATGGTGAAGTTATTATAGTAGTAGTAGTTATTATTGAACACCACGAATCTGGCGCTCAATTTTCACTTTTGACTAAGTAAGGGATTTTTTTGACGTTGCTGGTCTCTTGCTATTTCTTATTTCTTACACATACCCCAAACTCTGTCAACAATTGCACTTCGCTCGCAACCCTACTGAAAAGCCAATTGCTTACTGCAAGTTTTCAATCATAGAATTACGCCCCACACTTAAAATTTCCCACACTGTCACCAGGACGCCGGCAAGCTCCTGGTCGAGTACTACACGGTGCTGCGCCAGCGCGACGGTGGCGGCGCGGGCGGCGGTGGCGCGTGGCGCATCACGGTGCGCCAGCTGGAGTCCATGGTGCGCCTGGCCGAGGCCATGGCCAAGATGCATTGCAGCGGGCACGTCACATCTCAGCACGTGCACGAGGCGTACAGGTACCTACACATAACATTAAGAACTTAACTTCACGAATCCAAACACCGTCCTGCTACTGAGAATTTCCTGACGTATCGAAAAATTGTGAACTGCAACAAACCATTTACAATTTAATGCATTATTTTTCGATAGTTTATAATCTATCCATGGGAAACCGGCAAATTGTGAACTGAGGGGCAATTCCCGTCTCCGGCGGGATCTCATGGCGACATGGAGAGTGCGATTGTCGCAACCCAGCGCTGGGCACGCCACAATTGCGGCGATAAGTCCCCTCTTTGAGGAGTGGTTGGAGAGGCGCCACGACGTCCTCACCTTCCGCCTGACGCTGGTCCTCACCAGACACGGTTGCTTCGGGAGGTTCCTGTTTCGGATAAGGCGGGAGGAAACGCCCGGGTGTCACCATTGTGTGGATCGCCCGGAGGACACGGTGGAGCATACAGTGGAGGTCTGCCCGGCTTGGGCGGAGCACCGCCGAGTTCTCACGGAGGCGATCGGCGGCGGCGATCTCTCGCGTCCAAACCTGGTCCAGGCCATGGTGCGGAGCGAGAGTGCATGGGAGGCCGTCACCTCCTTCTGCGAAGCAGTAATGCTCGCGAAGGTGGAAGCGGAACGCGTGAGGGAGAGGCAACAGCCGCGCCCTCGCGCCCCTAGCCGCCGCAGGAGACGCCCTGGGCGGCGGGAATCCATCGCCGATTCCCGGCCACCGTAGGCGCGGGCTTGCGGACGACGAGTAATGGGCAGCTCGCCGTCCGGTAAGGACTAGGCCCGGGTCGTCGGCGCGTTGTGTTCTTCGCGCGCCTCAAAGAGATGTCAGCAGTGACGGGGTCAATAGGGCCGATGCCGCCGTCTGACACGCCCTCCCGCTCTGCCCAGAGCGGGAGAAGTCATTTGATGATTTCCCGTCCACAAAAAAAAAAAAAAAAGAAAAAGGGCAATTCCCGTTTTTTTAACAACATTCGCAATCTCACCTCAGTCTCAATCTGTCAAAAATTGTTTTGAGTTTACCTACATTTTTGACATTTGATTGTCGCTGGCATGAGGTTGCAACTTGAATTTGAACGTTATTACGTACGAGAATGGGCAAGCTGGTATCAAACTTGCTTGCGACGGAACGCACCTTACATTAAATAGCTTACCTTATATTAAATAGCTTGCGTAGCTGCGAGCAACTCGGAAGTAGCGCTCGCCGGCCGCTACGACACGGCTACAGTGCAACTTTTTTTTTTTTTGCATACTGAACTACCACGGGGAGATAGTGCAGTTATGTGGGTGTCCAACCCATTAAAACTACACGGTGTCCTCCTCTGCCGCTTATGGCAGGAACACGGGCACCCGTTAGCACTCTTCCGCGAACCCGCCGCGACTGTCCGTCACCAGACCCACCTCTAGGGAGTACCCCCCATCACTGGCGCACCAGAACACATTGCACGCCGCCCGTGATCAACCCAGGGACCAAACCAGCACATGGGTGTCAGACGACCTCGTGTCTGAGTACCCTTGGCCACAGTTCAAACCTAACCTAACCCATTTCACCCAGTTCATAATTTTTCGACAGTTCGGGTCTCACAATCTTAAGGTGATTTTATTAAAATCAGTTCAGTAGTGATGTTTCAATATGTAACAAAAAGAAACATTTTTTATTTACACCGGATTGTTGCTATATTTCAGATTGCTGAACAAGTCCATCATCAGAGTGGAACAGCCTGACATCCACTTGGATGAAGAAGATCCTCAGTATGAACCCAGCATGGATGTAGACCAGGAACTTCCTAACAGTGGTAAGTTTTAATGTGTTTTAATCGAACTCAAATAATTCCCATTTTGCTTTCCACAAATATTATAGGACACTAATATAATGAATGCGACTCTTTTGCGAACCTCTAATAATTACTAATTTTGCTTCCTAAAAATACTAAATAACCAAATAACTGCGACCATCTTGGATGTAGCGCTCGCCAGCCACTAAAGCGGCCCTGCTCGCTTCGCTCGCGCGTGGTTTGTCACAGTTTAACCCCAACCTAACCTAACCCATCTAGTCGGGCTATCACAGCTACAGCGACCAAGACACTACTGTGAAAATGCCAGAAATTTTAAGAGGCTCATTTATTTTTAAAAAGCGTGCATCATTAGAAGGTCAATATTTTAGAGGATCAGTTAAATATTTCCTACATGTTTACTTTTGAAAGTCATTAGCCTCCTATAACATTCCCACTACAGCCAATCAGCCTATAACATTCCCACTGCTGGGTCATAGGCTTCCTCTCTGTGAGAGGGAGTGAGCCGTAATCCACCACGCGGGCCCAGTGCGTGCGGGATGGTAGACGTCACATGTCTTCGAATTTTTGAATTGTCACAAACATCAAAATTATATCATTTTTCACCGCCTCTTGATAAGTCGCGATACTTTCAGACAAATTCTGTACCATGTTTCATAGATACAGACACCCAACACCGAGGACACCCCGAAATTATCAATCTTTAAAGGTTACCTAAGATAATTGTTCTTCTTTCTCCTGGCCTTCTATATACCAATTTATTTGGGGTCAGCCCTCCTAGCACTTCTGCGCCACACCGTACGGTTGTGAGTTGTCGCGCTTTTGTTGTGTTGCTCGAATCATATATTTTTTTATTGTTTGTAGCCAAGTTATTGGTGGTCGTCCACGGTCTCTTTTTGCGTCTTCTATATTCATGACTCTTTTAGTCATATGGTCATTTCTCGTGTATCTTAGCGACTTTAAAAGGACCACAGATATATCCAGTTTCGTAACTCCACCAGACTAGCGTAGCATCTCAAGCCAATCTTTGATCCGTCCGGAGTTAAAGATCTAAAAATAATGTATTTTTTATCTGTAATCGTCTTTTTGCCATAATGTTTTCTGGGATTAATTTGGGTTGGGTGCGATTCCATAAAGGTCATAGCACACTTATCAACTCGTAAAGGGATCGTCACCGTATCAACTTGAGCCGTGCAGTATTCTTTGTATAAAACTCTATTGCAACGCATACTAATCGGAATCGTAACGTAATCACCTCGCCTCGGGACACGGTGGAGGCGAAAGGCGATACGGTGACGATCCCTTTTCGAGTTGATATGTGTGCTATGACTTTTAAGCGGCAGTGCATGAGTTGGTAGGGACTAAATAGTTAGTTTCTCTGGTCTATGTCTAGTATTTGCCATCTTTATAAGCGGTTCTTAGCAAATTAATTTGTATATTTATTGAGTCTTTCTTTAATATCTCTTGCTTATTTTACAGGCTTCCTCCTTTACGGTCGATATCTCCAGGTATTCATGTAGACCTGAAATGATGAAGTTATAATTATTTATTTTAAATATCTATTCTTTCAGATGGCCCAGTGAACGGTGATTCAGCTCCTAAAAAGAAATTGACGCTGTCGTTCGAAGAGTACAAATCTCTGAGCGATATGCTGGTCGTGTTCATGAGGAAAGAAGAAGTTGAGGCGGAAACTAGGGGTATGTTACATGTGCTGTATGTACAGTGGACTGCATCAATTGGGTACCCCAGTTGTATTAAAATTTTAATACAACTGGTGCAGCCCAATGTACCAGCTAGCTTCTGCCCGCGACTTCGTCCGCGTGAAATTTCTTATTCCACCCCGTCGCATCGCATCGCCCGCCCGCTATTACTTCGTTTTCACTTAGTGTTCTTTTTCACTTTTTTTCTTTTTGCTCGGCTCCTAAAGGTGATAGCGTGATGTTAAATAGCCTATAGCCTTTCTCGAGAATGGGGCTAACAAATGCAAAAAGAATTTTTCAAATCCGAGTGGTAGTTCTAGAGATTAGCGCGTTCAAACATACAAACACACTCTTCAGCTTTATTATTAGTATAGATATTTATCTAATCAGCACGCCTGATATGAGATATGTATAGTATGTTCAAATCTGTGGGGTAGCAGCATGTCCATGGTAACAATTTTGACATAAAAATTATGCCTTTTATTTAGTAGCCGCGAGACCTATTTTCGGAGTTACTACACTATTGATGGACGTAGGCTTGATAATCACACTAATATTATAAAGGCGAAAGTTTGTGAGTGTGTGTGTTTGTACGTTTGTTACTTCTTCACTCTCTAACGGCTGGAACGATTTAGATAAAATTTGGTATGTAGATAGCTATACCCTGGGTGAAAACGCGGGGCGCAGCTAATAGTAATGAATAAACCTAATATTATAATATATTATTTTATGAAATATTGTAAAATGATATCAAAGTACCATTAGAATCGACGTATTCTCGAAAGAAATTAAAATATTTTGAAAGTTTATGTAATTAATTAATTTAAATGATTTAGTTAATTTATTAATTACACACACCTGTATTGTATTGTATTCCCCGAAGGGAATTTATAATTTAGGTAATTTACCAAGGTTGGTAACGACAGATGTCCAAAAGTATGCGCTTCGGCAAACATCGTCTTCTCAATCTCTTCGGTAATCTTCGAAAAGAAAATACGAACGCGAATTGACTGTACATTTATATTTCGACAATATTATTATGCTTGCTGTATTTATACTGACGTATAAATATGTCAGTGTGTATATAAGATTGTATAAGGTTTTACTCACATACTCGGCTACACATCAAGCTATACATATCCAATTTACACTGACCTCTCATTGTAAGGAAAGCCTATACAATGCAAGATCAGTTTATACTGGAACTGTATAGCTTGATCTGTAGCCGTGCGTACATCCTTATTATGAGGTCTAATAATTAGGAACTCTGGTTGAGATCGAAAGTAAACAGGAAAAATAATAATATTCATAAATTAAAGGTAAAAAGATTGCTATTTAAAATTAAATCAACCTAAGAAATTGATTTTAAATATTATAAATATTTAACAGGAGAAGAAAGTGCTGGCATGCGCAAGAGTGCAGTCGTGAGCTGGTACCTAGAACAGCTGGTTGGACAGGGTCAGATCGAGAATGAAGACGAACTACTCGAGAGGAAGACCTTGGTGGAAAAGGTCATTGACAGGCTCATGTACCATGTAAGTTTTGAATTTAAGAATGTTACGTACACATACCATCACGCCTGTAATCACCGAAGGGTTAGGCAGAGATGTATCTATTAATGTATACAGGGTGTCCCGTAATTAATGGATAACCTCTTACGGGGTCATTGTACTAATCATTATGAACAACTTTTACTATGGGAGCAAACCTGAAATCACGAAAAAAAATCAGCAGTTCCCTACATTTTGACGAGTTATGCGAAAATAAATGTAGGGAACAGTTGATTTTTTTTTCGCTATTTCATGTTGGTCCTATAGTAAAAGATGTTCATAATGATGAGTACAATGACTCCTTAAGAGCTTATCTATTAATTACGGGACATCCTGTATAATACAGAATGTATGAGAAAGGTGTAATCAATTAAAAGTTGTGGTACACAGACACCACCTACGCGGTCAAAAAGTATGAAACAGCTGTTTTTTTTAGATAATTGACTAAAAAAACTTACTGAATTCGTGGTTTCAATTAATGTGATAACCTAATCGCCACTCTGTATAGCACACCCACATTTTCCGGTTATGTTAAGTCACATTTTGGAATAAATGATTTGACTTGACTTCATAATATGTAATAAGGGTCGAGCCTATTGCCATCTAATACATAAATCCAGACTCCGGGCTGTTACTGCGAAATTTCTGATGCAAAACCCAATAACACTTCCCGAACTGGGAATCAAACCCAGGACCACATGCTCAGCAGTAGAGCTTGCGGCCACTAGACGTATTTCAATAAACCCATTTACAAGTTCTTTTGCCAAGAGGTAGTTAGTTTTACCGCATTTAAGGGCTGTCTTCACCAACATTAAATCCGCCGGTTAGGTATTTAAACAGTTGGTTTATGTTTAACTTACTAAAGAAAGATTAAATATCTAAACGGCCGTTTTAAAAGTTGGTGAACTCCGCCCTAAACGTAATAAGTAATTCGTGTATAAAGTACGCCTCTTGATTTTGTTCTTCTATTCCTGTGGCATCTGGATTGACTGCAATATTTGTTTCTGCTTTCAGGATCAAGTAATAATCCCTCTTTCAACCACGGGCCTCAAAGCGTCACAAAAATCATCAGATCAAGAAGTAGAAGACGATCCCCTACTAGTAGTTCATCCAAACTATGTTGTTGATGCATAGACATTCCGTGATTAAGCTCTTTTTTTTAATAAAGTTTTTTAATCAAATATTTTCACTTTTTGTCATCCTAACCTATGGTGCTGAATCTTGTCCTTATCAGTCTCAAAACAAAAAAAAAAAAAGTCCAAACTGAAGGTTTGTCAATAAAAAAGGGCGATAGAGCGTAGCGTATTGGGTAAGTTCATACCACAATACAGGATTCGACGTTGTGGGCAATAAGTCTGCTAGGCTGAAGTGGGATTGGTCGGCCAAGTATGTAGGATGCATGGGGACAGATGGGCCAGAATCGTCACGCATTGGGTGCCAGAAGACCGTCGTCGCCGAGAGGCCCGAGGAAACGCTGGCGTGATGACTTAGATGCGTTAACGGGAGATTGGCGGGAGAAGGCAACACAAAGAATAGTGGAAAGTTATGGGGAAGACCTTTGCCCAGCTGTGGGATAAAACAGGTTGATAAAAAAAACACTGTAGACATAGCATGTCCCAAAAGCTTGTAAAGGATGGTTTAGAAGACCAAACGAACATAGAACTGGAACAAGAGCATCGTTTTCTTGATATTCTCGAATTTTTTTATAGATAGAAAGACAAGTGTGACTGACACTGGCATGGCCACCATCAGGGTTTTTAATTTTGATAGCTTAAAAAAATAGTCGCTGACGAGTCGAAATTTGTCCAAGTCCAAGAGTTTACGCTAAAACCTTTGTTCTAGCTCTTGGTCTATACTTAAAAATTGAACTCATTATATCTTCTAAACTAAGACCCGACTAAATCGAAAAATTGCGACTAAATTTAAGAGAAAACAGATCTTCGCTAGGTGGCCTAGTTTTTGAGGTAAATGTGGCCAACCTGGGGAGATGCTCTCCAGATCGGATCACTTATGAACCAGTAACCGACAGATTCTGATATTTGGCGACATTTGTGTTGTCAAAATTAAATCCCTGATGGTGGTCATGCCAGCGTTAGTCCACAGATCCTCCATCCATATTTACACAACACAAAATTAATTTGGTAAAGTAGGGATGATCAGAATGTGTTTGCAAGTTTGGTTTAGCATAATCAGCCTATAAAACATTATAGGCTAAATAGTGGGACCACCCACTGCTGGGACACAGGCCTCCTCTCTTCGAGAGGGAGTGGGCTGTAATCAACCACGCAGGCCCAGTGCGGGTTGGTAGATGATACGACATACCGGTGTTTCCTCAGGATGTTTTCCTTCACCGTTTTGAGAGCAGTGGTGCTGGTAGTTGGTAGTTCCGCGTAGACGGCGCTAAGGGTTTGTTACTTTCATTCAGCTCATCAGCTGCCAAAGGAAAAACCGCGCTGAAAACTTTGCCGCGAGATGCTAAGTGTTTTTTCTTGTCGCCGATTCAAGATGACTTTGACAAAATTAAATGACAAACACACAGCGCTTTCTCGCGGCGAAGCTTCAACAACCCCATTTTTTTTTAATTGAAACTCAAGCATTGACTGTCGTTCAAATTCTATATATTAGCAATACACACATTTACAGCATTATAATTATACACAACATTCAAAGATACAGACTTATATAACTGCGCAGTTTCAAAACAAAATTAAATAATTATTCAACAAAGAAGTTTTTCTATCTTCTCATCAGTACCAGTATCAATTTTCTCATCAACAGCAATCACAATATCCTTAGCTGCTTCTTCATCCAGATCAATAACTTCTGTGACATCTACATTTTTAAATTTCTTCATACATTTAACATTAATTGTAACTTCAGGCGCAGTTGGTAATATAGGTGGTCTGATAAAAACAGAATCTGTTCTTGGTAATTTTGATACAGTATTCTCATTTGGCACTTCATTGGATAAGATCATTGGCCATGTGAACAAAACATAGAAGCGTTCAAGAGCCTGATCTAAGAGCTCTTTCAATAATATGTTACGCCTGCAAAGCACATTTAGGTTTATAGTTTCACTGTATGGACCGGTTGACATCACACATGCCATTATGGCTCTAGCACCGGTAATGGTTGCCAGTTGTGGAGGGAACACATAATTTCGCTGATTTTGCATTTTTATGCCTTGAAAAAGTGTAGGAGTTCCCCAAACATTAGGAGTGTTTCTAACCAATTCAGTTTGGTTTGAGGGCTTTCGAGAATAGGATTTCACCTTAACTAAAGAAACATCTTGACTACTATCTCCTAAAGACGGATAATCTTCTTCGTAGTTGCTGTGAATGTAAGCAGACTCGTCTAGACGTGCATTTAAAAATATTATATTTTTGCGCAGGTTTGTAATGTTTAAGTCTGCAAATGAGACAACATGACCAGGACCTAAAACTACACGATCTTCTGGAGTAATTTTCTTTGCTTCTATTTCTTTTTCTTTTACTACACAATTCACAAGATACACAACAATAGCATCATTTAAATCTTTGTGAGTAGACTCTTCAGTTATCTTCTTTTTCTTAGCCCTCTTTTGGACTATTGTAATTAAAGAATTTTTTAAATTCTCTACTGCCTGTATAAGGTTTCCACTGGCTTCTCCATGATTCAAACGTCGCGCGCCCCGCCTTGGTGCATGTTCCAAATCTAAATTGGGATGTTTTTTCATCCATTTAACTAAGGTAACATATCTAGATCTAACTTTTGTTCTGGTTATGTTTGGAAAAAATTGGGCAGCTGTTGAAAAGTTCATGTTAGGGTCTTTGTTGGCCATCAATTGAACAAGTTTCTTGTCATCTTCAACAGTCCATACAGTTGACACTCTCATTCTGTTCAAGACTTGATATCTGGCACGTATCTGGACCATAGATCGGCCTGGTAAATAAGAAGTCATCCTCCTAAAATTTTTTCCAAATCTTAACACACAGTTCAGAATAACCGCATCTTCCTCAGGGAGGAACCTGCCTTTCCTTTGTTCAATGAGTCTCAAATACTTATTATAGATTTGGATTTTAGTTCGGTTTTCCATTGCTGCAGCTATCTTCCCCCAAGGAATGTAAAAGTCTTCTTTGAAATATTCTATCAGTCTTTTAAGGTATGTTATTTCCTCATTAGACCATTTCTTTCCAGTAAAAGAGCTGGTCATATTTGTCCGATAGTATACAAAACACTGATACCCAGTCCTGCCAGTATTTAGTTCCCGGGCAATTTTATCCCAGTCCTGTTTACCATTCTGGCAAGCAACTTTCTGTAACGCTGCATGTTCAGATTTGCTCCAACTATTTTTGCAAATTGAAGGATGAAAGAATAACTTCCAGAAGGATTGATACTCATGTGCTGTGTGCCTCCTATTTAATTTGTTTGCTAACATGTCCCAATCATACTCCGCATCTATCGGAAGAGCTACTTTATACAAAGGCAATTTACTTACTTTATCAATTTCATTCCTAATAGCCATTATTTCTCTTTCCACTTTTTTGGATTTATTTTGGCGTTCTAAAGCAGCAATTTTACCATACAGCTCATTTTTTTTAATATCTATTGACATTTTGTGCATCATGTTAACAAATTGAGACTTGTCTCTCACTGTCCAGCCAGGTGCTGAAATGATTAAGGAGAAGTCATACATCTGAGATTTTGCCAATTTAGCATCATCATTATCTGGAGCCGCAAAGTTCTGTTTGTCTTTAAAGTAGGGTCTACCACAATTGATGTAGCGGAAAGTTTCATTTTTATCATTCTGTATACCAGCACTACCTTGAACCACTTTCAGCTTCTCCCGGCACTCATTCAGACGTGAGGCGAGATCTCTCTCCAGTCTCTTCATCTTTTCGTCTAATAATTTGTTTGCCGACAAAGCTAGATCTATTTGAGCTAGTGCTGCTGATGATTCACTACTTTGGGTCATCGTGTGGCTATGCGACTTCCCCGCACTGAGTAAGGCGTCGTCTTCGTCTAACAGCTTAAGACGATGGCTCATGTTTTCAGCATCGAATATCGAATCGTCATCACTATAGAGTTCTGAGTCGGTCTCAGAGTCCAACTCAATATCGTCAATTTCCATGGTGCTTCTATTCTCTGAATTTCTTAGGGTAGTCAATGAATAAATCACAAATCACTCACTCAGGCGACAGCGATTGTCTAGGCTACTGTCTAGAAGTTGGTTTAGAGAGTACAGGAACTCCGCCCCTAAGACGACCCACTGACCGAATCTAAAAAACGTGAAATTTTATGGTATTTTTATCACCTCAGCAAATCAGCCAAGAGATCTGAAAACTGATTCGAGCTAAAATTTTATTTACTTCAACATCTGTCAACAACAGCCACAGAGTACATTTGTATATAGATAGGAGGACTGTGAGCTTAGAAGTATCTAGAGCAGTGTTGCCAACAGTTAACTTGCTCTCCACCAGATTCAACTTCTAAAACCACCAGAAAACCACTAACAAACCTCAAAAATTTCCACTAAACAATTTTTTAATTTTTACGAAAGAATACAGTAAGTAATAAGTACCTAATTCATTTTCTTTATAATTACGAAATAAAATATTACGTAACAATTAGCAAATCAACAACACAAGAATAAAAAGTTACTCAATAACAACTGCTGTTCTAAATAGCTGTTCTGCTGCTACTGCTGCTGCTGCTGCTGTAACTGCTGTTCTAGCTAGTGCAAAGAGGAGTGCTACTAACATAGTCTTAAGCCTATTTTATTAACATAAGTTTTGTTTATATTAAAATATGTATGTTTAGGTTATATCTATGGGCCAGTGTCGCCTGAAATAAATGGTTTATGTTTAATTTACATAGATCGTTTTGTTCCATGATTTTGTCTGCACCATCATCGTCGGTTTTAGATTAATATACGATTTTTTGGTACCGATTTGTTTTATATATTGGAATTTCATATTCACAGGGTATTTTTAATTTATCAGGTAAAAGATTTATGTTAATTCTGTTCATCTGATTGTTTTTCATTACTTTCATACTGCTAAACTTTACTAGTCTCAATACATACCGGTCACAATAATAATCCTCCTTTTGCTTCGCCGTACGCGGGTAAAGCATTTTCAGTAATTGAAACTGAAGTTTATTACACCACTAGAAAAATCCACCAGCCACTAAAAGCAATATTTCGCCGCTAAAAAGGGGGTTGGAACCACCAGTTTTAGTGGAAAATCCACTAAGTTGGCAACACTGATCTAGACTTGAATAGAGAAACCATAGATTATCTATACAAAGTTGGAATATAAACCTAGTCTATGATCGATACTAATACTAAAATGTAGACTAACAGTCCTTGCAGTTTTGATTATTACGCAAATATTTTCTTACCTTGCAACGTTGAATCTGTCACTGTCATATCTCTGTAGGCTGCTGTTGTTGTTGTTGTCATTATTTTTGCTTTGAAAACAGACACGGGCCGGCCCGGCCAGCTCCGGCTAATATTTGTTTGAATTAATAAATTAAAAACTCAAGTTTTGCTATAAATAGACAAGACTATGGGTGAACCGGGTATTATAAAAAAGTTAAGTGAAGAAGTAGTTAACCGGATAGCCGCCGGAGAAATTGTTCAGAGGCCCTCAAATGCTTTAAAAGAATTGATTGAAAACAGGTTATCCTTACATAAATTGTCTAATATAACTTTTTATTTATATAAAATACTGGTTATACTGTTCTATTCTATATACTTGTTGATGTTTTCTGTTACAGTTTGGATGCTAAAGCTACCAATATTGTGATAACTGTTAAAGCCGGCGGATTAAAGTATTTGCAGGTATTTCACCTAAATGTATTAACGTATTAACTCTAACATGTATTATTAATATATTTTTGGTATTAGAGCACACTATACCAATTTTATAACATTCAGATTCAAGATAACGGCACGGGCATTAGAAGTGAAGACCTAGAGATAGTCTGTGAGAGGTTCACCACGTCAAAACTACGTGAGTACGAGGATCTGAAAGAGATATGCACATATGGTTTTAGAGGTGAAGCCCTGGCCAGTATCAGTCACATTGCTCATCTTACTATACTCACTAAGACTGCTGCTGCTAAATGTGCTTACAAGTATGTTAAGCTTGATATTTATTATAAACTAGCTAGCCCGACAAATGTTGTCCTGTCAAAATTTCAATAATTCATACAAAATTACCATAGCAAAAGCACTTTCAGTTTTCTCGAATTTTCCAATTTTCCCGGCAACTTTTCAAACATTGTCTTTCATGCAAACCGCGTCCTGACAATATCAAACACAACAAAAAATGAATTAGCCGAATAGGTGCAACCGTTCTGAAGTGATGCGCATACTATACATTCGGC
The DNA here is from genome assembly GCA_946251885.1 of Cosmia pyralina. Lineage (NCBI taxonomy): Eukaryota > Metazoa > Arthropoda > Insecta > Lepidoptera > Noctuidae > Cosmia > Cosmia pyralina. Next base: position 13,136,007 of record OX276364.1, read on the forward strand.
ACTTGTTTTTTATTTTTTCCAGACAGACAGACTGGACGGGACGGGATTGTGAATAGACCATTTTGGTTGAGAAACTTAGAAAACAAAAAATACGATTTTAAGTAAATTAAATTAACTTAGATTTGGAACATGTTAGGAAAACTGTTACTTAAAAGGAACTAACTAATTTCTTAACATATTTTTTACAATAAAATTTCCAGAGCATCCTACGAAAATGGAAAACTTAAGGCATCAATGAAACCATGTGCAGGCAACAATGGTACCCAAATAACAGTTGAAGATCTGTTCTACAATGTGATAGCGCGTAAGAAGTCTCTTCGAAGCCCTACAGAAGAGTACACACATATAATGGAAGTGGTTGGAGGGTATGCAATACATAATAGCCATGTTGGGTTCACTTTGAAAAAGTTTGGAGAGAACACTGACTTGAAAACACCTATGAATTCTTCTGTCATTGAAAATGTTCGGATTGTGAGTATAATTTGAAAATATGTGAATGTACAGTCAACAAAAGAGATATCTAGGCAGGGTAGAGTAACATATTTGTATGTGAATTGCTTCAAGTTCAATTTTATATATATTACTTTGTTTTTGCAATACTCCTATATTGTAACACACCAACACAAAATTGTATAATGTCACGAAATTGAACATGAAGCAATTCTCATACAAATATGTTAGTATACTCTGCCTAGATATCTCTTTTGTTGACTGTACATGTGGTCACGTGAGTGTCTTGTATCGCAACGCAAAACAGTAGCCGCATAAAAACGCCCAGCAAGCGATCCGCCCGCGCCAGTGCGTTGCGATATTCAAATTCTATCTCCATATTCCCAGATCCATGGCAATGCAATAGCTCGCGAATTAATGGAGATAGAGCTGCAGGAGCCGACACTGAAGCTGTCTCTGCGCGGATTTATCACAAACGTCAACTACTCACAAAAGAAGGGCACCATACTGCTGTTCATCAACCACAGGCTCGTGGACTCGCTGTGTAAGTCCTCTCTAATAACTGAAGTTTTTTCACGTCTATTTTCTACGAAGCTAGTTAGGCTACGCTTGCTGCGGTCTTTACATACCGAAACCCTCCGATTATCGGAAAGCATGTTAAGCTATTGGTCCCGGCTGTCTTTCTTGGACCTTTGACCGTCATTATGGGCCGTCGGAAACCCGAGTCTGACAACCAATCTTTTACCAAGGAGTATTGTATTACCCAGTAACTGGGTTATGGAGGTCTCAGTTAGGCAGTCGCTCCATGTAAAATTATGTATTCAGCTGCATCCGGTTAGACTGGAAGCCGACTCCAACATAGTTGGGAAAAGGCTCATGCCTAATGAGCACGCTAGATGGTTAAATAAGGCCGGAGCTCACTAGGTGAGTACTGCAATAACACAGGAAAGTCATGTTTGTTTCTGTTATGTATACAGGGTGGCAGGGACATCGACGCACAATCTGTTATACCCCGTTTACATTCAGCGTATTTCCACGGCAACTTGCAAGGAAATAGCAAATAAAATGGGCAACGCGAATGTGTAAACAGATCCGTTCCCAAAATGGCGGTTTTTTTGGCAGATACCAAAATAAAATGGGCAACGCGAATGTGTAAACAGATCCCTTCCCAAAATGGCGGTTTTTTTGGCGGATATCAAAATAAAATGGGCAACGCGAATGTGTAAACAGATCCCTTCCCAAAATGGCGGTTTTTTTGGCGGATATCAAAATAAAATGGGCAACGCGAATGTGTAAACAGATCCCTTCCCAAAATGGCGGTTTTTTTGGCGGATATCAAAATAAAATGGGCAACGCGAATGTGTAAACAGATCCCTTCTCAAAATGGCGGTTTTTTGGCGGATATCAAAATAAAATGGGCAACGCGAATGTGTTAACAGATCCCTTCCCAAAATGGTGGTTTTTTGGCGGATATCAAAGGGCCGGCCACAGAGTACATTGAATATGGGGCCGGCAACGCGAGCGCGAATGACTGTTTATGTAGGTGTGGCTCTCTCGCTCACTTGCTATCGAATTTTTACTTTCTCTATTGTTGGAAAGACATGTGACGCGGCAATGTAAATACTCATTTCCCTTGACGTCGTCACAGCAATATTTCGAGAAATATTTCTGGCAGCGCAAATGGCAATGGCAATGGCTGAATGTAAACGGGGTATTACCATGGAATCAGTGCATGAACATGCGTTGGAATTTTTGGTCGGTTGTTAAAGAAAAAAAAAAATAGCTGTTCCATACATTTTGACTGCGTAGATATTGCACTTTTCTATTGAAACAGCAGATTATTTTTTATAACTGACGAAACACGACGACATGATTCTTCATGTGCTGAATTCATAGTTACAGATTGCGCGTCGATGTCCCTGCCACCCTATATTGTTTAATAGACTTTACCTATTTGTTTTCTTTTCAGCAATAAAAAAAGCCGTGGATTCAATTTACTCGACATATTTGCCGAAAAATTCCCACGCATTCGTCTACCTCAGCCTTGAATTAGGTAAGCTTAACTTTTTAATGTTTTCTTACAAAACAGTGCATTTGAAATTGTGCTTTTTATTTGATACAGTAGCCGGCACGAGACGTGAGTACAAACTGCCCTCGTCAGTGTGCTCTTTTATTCTGTTTTCTATCTGTACCTAACAGTGGCGTGCACTTCATACATGCAAATAAGCTCTGCATACCCTGTAGTCACATACATACATGCCCCTCTAAATGATAAATAACTTTAACTCAGAAAAATCATGGTTATAATTATATTAATCTTAATTTAACTTATTCGCCATCTCACCGTTTATAACGCGATTTACGCGCCATCTATTACTTTTATTTGGAATTAACTAGTTGGAGCGAGCGGCGAACACCGCGCAGGCAGCGCTCCCGGTGAGCAAAAGCAGTACCACGCATTGCTTATTCTTCATACAACGCAACCCATGTAGTATTGTGTCACAGCAATAGTGTGACTGTGTGCGTGAAAATGTGTGCGTGTGTTTGAGTTCTGGAAGCACAGCTTACTTTGCAATCCGTCCAAATTGAAAAGCCGTAAAAGCACCGCTTAGTTGTTAATTACAGAGGGTCGACTTTTTTTAGTCGGATTGACCAAAATTCGTTCGTATTATAATTGTTAATTGCAAAGTTTTTACACGCTTTTATTCAACTTGCAATGTTTGTTTGTTTTTTCGCCATATTGTTTTGATTGTTTTTCTTGGCGCAAGTGATTGACTGTATATGTACTTAATTATTTTAATAATTTGTAAAAAATTGTAAATTATACCTGTGAGACCTGTGTTGCCGAAGTCTGTTAAATAAATTAAAATCTGCCGCTTTTTCGACGATATCTTTTGAGTGTGACCCGGGTTTGATTTAACTCAAAAAAAGAAAAAACTAAATAAAAGCTTGTAAAAAGGTAGATAATGCTTCTCGTTGTTTTCATAAAAAAGTTTTATGATAATTATTACCTTCTGCTAAACATGTTGTTTATAACACAAACACATTGTATTTTATCCCTTGCTTTATGTTTACAAATCAAGATAAAAATAATGTTTGGATCTATATCGGATAGTCAGATTAAATTAATTTAGATATTCGTTGTCGTCGCAAACAAACATCATGCGAAGCCAATGGCGTCGTGCGGTAAGAGTCAGGGTAAGATTAAGGTAGGGTAGGCGGGGTCGGGTAAAACAAAACGGTCGGGAAAATAAAACTTAGGTACTAGTTTCAGCTTGTTTAAGTTTTATTTTTATTTTAGCCGTGCATACCCTGTCTGAAATCTCTGTGCACGCCACTGGTATCTAAATATGCTTGTTAATAAGTATATTGATTTAATTGCTCCCGCCCGTGTGCAACCTGCCGAGATAGGAAATAAGATTAATTAGGTTTAAGATTAGAGTTTGTGCTCGCGATTCGCGAGCGGCTCGCTCGGTTGCCGACACCGGCAACTATACCTGGTATATTTATTTCGTGTTTAAAACAACCGTTTTCCCATGACACATGGCAAATATGTTTTTTGTTGTTTGACAGATCCAAGAAACGTCGATGTAAACGTGCATCCAACTAAACATGAGGTGCAGTTTCTGTACGAAGAACAAATCATAGAGAAGATCAAATCTTGTATAGAGAGCAAGCTGTTGAGCTGTAACTCTACCAGAGTTATGTATACGCAGGTGTGTTTATACACTCACATTTATACATACATGTACTCCATTTGCAATAAGGTTAGACATTTAAACAAACCTCTTTTACAGTCCGTTCAACCAATTTTGACTTCTAATGTGTTGGTGGCAAGACAAATGGCAGCTGCAGTAAGCAGTTGGTATTGTAACCACTTTTTTGCCTTTAATGCCATCCTTAAGCCTACGGAATAGAAGTCAAAATCGGTTGAACGGACTGTAAAAAAGGTTTGTTTAAATGTCTAATCTTATTGTAAATGGACGATAGGTCCATATCTTTAGCTGTCACAAAAAAAAAAAGGAATTTTTACAACCGTTAAAGGTTTTGCATAACTTAATATTTTATTCGTATAAGGGCTAATTTTTCAATAGTCAAATAACTTTTATCTGAAGAATAAATATGACTGTTTGATATATTTTCTATACAAAAGCTGTCAAACCTTCATATTTATTCTTTATATATAGTTATCTGGCGATTGAAAAATTAGCCCTAAACCTCGACAATTTGGAAACGAATATATATAAAGTGTAATTTAAATAACGCACAACCTCTTAAGGGGTCATTTTGTACTCATCATTATGTGAAGAACTTTTACTAACGGACTGAAATCGCGAAAAAATAATCAGCTGTTCTCAACATTTTGACTAGTTATACGAACATAAATGTAGGGAACAGTTTTTTGCGACTTCAGGTTAGGTCCCATAATAAAAGTTGTTCATAATGATGAGCACAATGACCCCTTAAGAGGTTGTGCGTTATTTAAGTTACATATTGTAGATAGGGATAGTGACAAATTATCCATCTCTTATCGGTTATGTAGAACCTCTGTACCAATAGAATTCTGTCAGAATTTTTTTGGTATAGGAAGGCCAATAACTTGAAAGTGTGTTTTTTCATTCCAGGCGCGTTTACCAGGCGCTACGACGGTCGAAGAAATCGTCAAAAAGACAACTGATGCCGCCAAAGCAAACCCTAGCTATATGGTCAGAGTCAACTCGGACGTACAGAAAATAGAAAAATTCTTTCCCACAATTACTAAACCTAACGACGACGACACTGAAATGAATTCAAAAAAAGACATTGATGCTGCACAAGATGACGAAGTTCTAGAGAATTCGATAATAGAAGAACCTAAAAATGAAAACAAAGAAAAATATAAAACTCTCACAGCTTTAGACCAAGCTAACTTAAGTTATATTGATCCAAAGGAATCGTTTAAAACAAGAACATTTAAGTATGAGAGAATAGAAACTAAGTTGACAAGTGTGAAACAGCTAAGATTGGATGTAGAAAATAATTGTAATAAGAATTTGAGAGAAATACTAGCGAATTTGATCTTTATCGCTTGTATAGACTGTCATAAGTCTCTCATACAACATTCTACGAAGTTGTATTTGTGTGATACTACTCGATTTGCGTAAGTATCAAGCTTTTTTAAAGATAGTAAAGTTTCGTGATCCCTTGATCTTGACTCTGATGTGACCACATGTAGAAACGTACAGCCACAGAACATATATTACTCTAGACTAGGGCAGCATACACTAAAGAAAAGTATGCACTTTGGGAATCATCGTCTACGGAAATATCTAATATAGAGTTGTTACAACCATGGAAGTACTGGCCTATTTTGTAATACCATGATTAAAAAATTATAGATTAACAACTCTATGCAATTCCAAATTCAAAACTTTTGAGTGACAAATGATGATCTGCGACCGGAGTAGGTAACCCGACAGAGAGAAAAGTTTATACAAACGTGCTATGAAAGGGGCACTATACGGAGTGTGTCAGTACAAAACTTAAAAGCATTGCCTTTGTCAGGGGGTCACTGCATTCGTGCTGATTCGGAGACACGAAGATTACCGAAACGCATGCTTTTTCTGTTTTGCCTCTATGACATGTTGGCACTCACGTCACAACATGTAGTTGTAGCATGGACCTAATATACAAACTGGATTGAGCTCTCGTACCAAAAACACGAGAAGAAAGAGATACAGAGGCTGTTTATCTCTTTCTGATAGGGTGACCAAACATTTTTATAACAATCAGGAAAATTCTTTTTGAAAGCGAATTTGGGTCCAGTTGACATTAAGTGATTTCAAATTATTGTTTGTATTACAAAACTATTGTAATTAAGTTACAAGTTCCCGCAATCGCGACATGCCTTCAACACGCAGGTAGGGCTAGTGGCCAATAATCATAAAAATTATAATAAGATAAAATAATTCGTAAATTGAAAAAAAGAAAATTTAAAACAAACTAACCACAATTAGGATGCAAAAGCCTCATTCATGAAGCTATTGTTCTATGCCATCTGGTAAAAGGTCATTGATAATACCGTTTTTTTATGTTCATCGTTTGTCTATTGTTCTGACCCAGCTATTAAGTAGCTTCATGGAAAAAAAAACTGGAGTGGCGTGGCCTTTTCTTTCTCTTTCGTTTCAATTTCATCTCTGCGCTACAGCGCAACCTTGGAGCAACCTCCAAGATGCTATTTTAGAAAATCGTAAATAAATCAATAAATAATAACGTTTAATGAAATCAAAAAATCTTTATAGAACGAAAATGCGGAACTGTATACGAGTGTTGAATTAATGTCGTCATTGCAGCAGCACGTTGGATAAAAACTATACATACCTATAGAAATAGTTTTTTCGAAAGCTTCTATTTGAAACTGAACATTGTTGTGTTCTATGTCGGTTTTGAACCGTGTACCTAGTATCTACCCATGTTTTTGAGAAAAGAAGTTATGATAGCTAGACTACAATATTGTTGAGACAAGTCTTGTGTCGATTCATCAAATATGATCACGTTCATGATACGTGACTTATAAAGTAGGCAAGGGTGCATGTAGAATCTCGTTCCGGGACCATGGCCCTTTCTTGCTCTTTTTTTCGTTTGCTCTATAGAGCAGGTGTTTGGGTATTTAAGGGAAGCAACGAGAAATAAAACTTAAGTGTGTCAAAAATCAAAATCAAAAGTTATTTATTGAAACTAGGCTGAGAAACAGAATCTGTTAATACAAATTATAAAACCAATATCCTTACTACTGGAAAAAATTATGGTACCTGCATCGGCATTCGGTTGAAATCTAGTATCGTTTGCCAGGAGGATGGGGGTGGGGTGGGGTGGGAAAGGTAGTGGGGAGTGCCCGCACTCCCCTGGTACCACTCCCATGAAAAGGTAATGTACCGTTCTTGAGAAAAACTAATTATTGTAACCTAACCTCAAAACACTTTAAAGTTGCTTCTGCAACGTCTCCGGCGCTGCGGGAAGTGCAGCCCCTTCGCTCTTACGTAACAAAGGATAGGCAGCCATGGTACCTAAGCTTTGTTACAGCGGGCGGAGGCTGCTCTCCCTCCGCGCCTCCGGTTTTTTTTTTATATACACTCTAGAGGTAGTAGCCTACGTGGAGTCGGGGTATATTGTGAAATTATAACTTGAGAAAACTGACAGCAGGTCGACGGAGCCCCGCTTCGCGGGGCTCCTATTTTTGTCTGCAGAGTTTAAAGGAACCTAACCAACCAAACCTCGAGGTGCCCCTGACGTCGACCGTCTAGTGTTAGGGTTTTCGTCAGCAGGTCGACGCAGATTTGGTGAGCAATTATTTTTTTGGTAGTATTATATTTAATTCCATACAAAAACAAATAAAACAAACTTACGACACTGACACATGCCCACATAACACTTCACAAGACGCAAATGGCATAGTTTTTTTTTTACGTTTCGTTTCATCGATTTTGCACTACATTTTACACCACAGACAATATACTGGTACAAATTTGGTTGTCAATCACCCATTTTAACTTTCGTTTTATTTTTTTTCTGATTTGAGGTTAGAAACAATTTTTATTAATTTCTCTAAAAATATGCATTACCTTGTAATAAGAGTGGTAGTGTTATAATCAGGGACCCAACCCCTACCAGCTTGCAACCCTTTTACCCCCCCCCCCCTCCTGCCAAACGATACTAGATCCGACCCAATAGTTTTAATCAGAAGTACACAAAAGCTTTAGCGTCTTCCGTCTACAAAACGTCTAGAGCATAGTCACACTACATACGACTCAAAATTGTTATTAAATAAATTCTTTGTTATTCGGATCCTTACCTGTAAAATGAAATGCCACACAACCAGCATAGGGGCAGGGCGAATCAGTGTACACAAAAAGCAACTTTAAGGTGTAAAGGCGTCCGTTTTGTCGATAGTACAAAACCACAGAGTATAACAATCACGTGACCAGGATAATTTTGTAAGTGGCCACAAAGTTCATTTCTTGCATATATTTGCAGGCGGTTTTATAAAAGAGGTTTTATTCCTTTTTCAGGGAAGAACTATTTTACGAGACAATGCTGTATGACTTCCATAACTTTGGTCTAATTAAGTTGTCCAGTCCACTGCCTTTAGAAGAGTTGCTTGTGCTCGGACTTACCTCGCAGGAGAATGAGTGGGATCCGGAATTAGGTGCGTAATTTCACTATAACTCACGCGTTTATAGGTGAAAGAACTTCTTAGGAGACTGTGTGCGTGCTGACGTATTCAGTAGACGCATGCATAGTATGTGGTAAGCGAAAAAAATATTACCTCTCTTAATAATCTCGAGTTTAAAAATCGGTTTAAATTCAATACACCTACTGAATTTAGACCGATTTTGAACACACTGCAAAATATAAAATTGTAATTCAGTCATTAAAATAAAAAATCGTTTATTCAAATTAGGCTGACAATCATCTCTTTTTGAACATCAAAACTACATAATAATATTCCTCCAGACATAATTTCGGCCATGGCGACCAATCTCAGGGTAGACCAGCTTTCGGCGTAGGAGATATCACAGTGCACAAGTGTGTGCGCAGACACAGGTGCACTCTCTTCTCTCACTCTCATAGTCCGTTGGGACGGCAATCCGACACGACCGGAGAGAGATCAGGCGCAGGACTAACGACTTAACGTGCTTTCCGAGGCACGGGGGCACACCGTCACCTTCCAAACTCCGGGCTGTTACTAAGAAATTCCTAACTAGTAGAAAAACCCAGTAACGCTTTTGCCCGATCCGGGTATCGAACCCAGGACCCCACACGCTCACGGACGCTCAGCAGTCGCGTTTTCAACCACGAGACCAACGGGGCATTCGAAAATCAGAACTACATAAGACAGCCCCAAAAAGCGTTCTTACGCGTTACTCTCTGGAAGGAAGTGGCGTCACAAACTCCCCAGCAATTAGCAAGTTTAGCCTCCTTTATTATTTCCTTGGAAGATAGATTAAAGCTGTGACCGAATGGAGACCAAGGTTAGGCCATAGAAACCAGGGACGTCCAAAAGCGCGTTAGGTTGATGATATCGTCAAAGTCGCGGGGAACACCTGGATGAAAGACGCACGGAACTAGGAAGTATGGCGGGAAAAGGGGAGGCCTATACCCAGCAATGGGTGATTCTGGCTTAAATGATGTATGTTTCAGGTGAAATGAGAGACATGGCCCAACAGATGACAGAGCTATTGATGAACAAGCGCAATATGTTATACGAATACTTCTCACTGGAAATAAATGGTAACGGGGAATTGTTGTCATTACCGTTACTGTTAGGTATGTATCAAATTATTATTTGTAGGCTCTACCAAAATCTTTTGTTTGTATTTTGATATTGCATAAACTCCGTGACGCTCCTGCCGTTAATTTTCCAAACACTAGAGAATAGTTATTTATAACTTCTTATGTATAAGTGTTCTCTAGTATTGTGTCTCAAATTATGTACAGTCGAACAAGCTATTTGGTATACAGGCAAAAATAGACTGCTGTAGACTCATAGAGGCTTCGATTTGTTGACTATTTTCTATTTTGTTAAGTATCTAGTACTTGTTGACAGGCCTGCACTGTCCTCCCATACCTATTAACACTGTAATTTGAAAGCATTGTAAAAGCCAATTATTTTCTAAAAGAGTAACCGTGGAGTATCTTGCCGGGTCTTCTCCATAGGTAACGAGCAATTGGATCCGTTCACCTAGCTTCTGACGTTTCGTAAGTACCCATGTAGATTTATGAGAAATAAAATATTTTGTATTTGAATATGTAAAAGAATTACCTACTCAGCACACTCACAGCATTATTCAAACTCAAACTCAAAGCATTTATTTCAAATAAACCAATTACAGGCACTTTTGAATTGTCAATGGGTCGGTCAGTCAGAAAGATGAAGCTAGTTGCCCATTCCAAAGCGTAGTAGATCCCTATGGAGAAGAACGGGCAAGAAACTCCACGGAAACTCTTTTAAATCATAATATTTTTACAAAATATTGGTTACATCGTTCATGTTGAAAATATATATGTGAGAACAATGTAGAAAGACGTGCACGTTAAAAAGCGTCCGTAATAAAAAGATAAAAACTAAAATAACTAAATTAAATATTAAAATTAAAAATAAGCCATGGCAGCTAAGAGACGACCAGTCCCAACTGACGGCGCCCGTTCACGAACATGACGCATGGATCATTTACATGTATTTGCTAGATAGCTAACTGTCTACTAAATAGCTTATTGCACTGTACGCTCCTGATGACGCCTGTGGTTAGTCCCATTTCGGCACCCATGAATAAATTTAACGGGGGGTTATCCGAATTTTCCTGTTTTAGAATCAGTTTTAAACGGTCAAATTAGTGTATTATGGTCCTGAAAAAAATATATGCTATAGATATATCCTTGCTTTAGGGAAATTATCGGTAGAAAACACGATAAATTGTAATTTCCTCCATGAAAAAAAAAATCCGAAACATGGTCGATTTCAAAACCATTTTCCGTTTCATTTCCTAATTACAGCATAAAATTATATGAAAATTGCATGTATCATGAGGTAATCGTATTTCGGAGGGAATTTAACGGTTGGATTTTTGAGTTTAATATATATTTTTTAAATAAACTCAGAATTAGTAAATTTGGCTAAATCCGCTCGCGATCAGAGTCCTCCGGGACGTCACCGAGGTTGGACCTGTGTCAAATTTTTTGAAAATTCGCTCTCCCTGCAGTTGTTCAAAAAAATTCAAATAAAAGAACAATACATTAGATATGAAATTGCGACAGCTCTGAAAAAATATCTCGTAATTATATTATAGTTAATTCATAATATCGTTTTCGACAATGTGATTATTTCTATGTGGTATGATGACGTTTAATTGTCATCTTACAATAGTGTTAAGACACATTGCAAATTATTATCGATAAAATTATAGTCCAAGTGTGAGTAGTTTATAATTTTTTATCGTGGTCCTTTATACAGAAGTTTTAAAACACATTTTTCTAAGATTTTTTCATCAGATTCATCCATACTATATTCACTCTCCATCGAACTGTCTTCGCTACTACCATATCCTAGATTAATTACACATATTATAAATTAGGTTGGGGAAAAAGTTTCTTCGCATTTTTTAAGAAAATTCAAAACATTTTTTAATATACATTATTTACATTTATCTAAAGTATGTAGGTACCATTTTGTTCGATAACTTTTTGCCATCTTGTAGGTACGGACATGATCCCGTTGCTATAGAAATTTTGAGACTTCTGATCAAAATACCGCGACAAGTGGTTTTGGCAGTCCTCTCGTGATGTTAACCTGACACTGCCTAAAGAATTCTGAAGAGACCGAAACAGGTGGAAATCTGCAGGTGCAAGGTCAAGACTATACGGCGGATGCATTAACACCTCCCAGCCAAACTCTCTTAATTTTTGCTGAGTGGCTAAAGATGTGTGAGGTCTAGCGTTATAATTATGAAAAACCACACCCCTTCTGTTGATTAATTCCGGCCGCTTTCTCTCAACTTCTTGCTTTAATCTCATCAGTTGTTCGCAGTAGAGTTCAGAATCGATGGTGCTGCCTGGTGGTAACAGCTCATAATGAATAATGCCCTTCCAATCCCACCACACACACAGCATCACCTTGTTGCGAGTTAACCCGGGTTTCGCCAGTCTGTGAAGCCTGGCCGGCCTTTGACCACGATCTTTTTCGCACGTTCTTATCGTACGTGATCCACTTTTCATCACCAGTTATCAGCTTCTTCAAAAATGGTTCGGTTTCATTACGTCGTAATAAAGAATCACAAATGAGTACACGGTTCATTAGGTTTCTTTCAGTGACCTCGTGAGGTACGCAAATATCGAGCTTTTTTGTGTACCCAGTTTTTTTCAATAGCGCCAAAACTGTTTTGTGGTCAATTCCCAGTTCTTCAGCTACGTCGTAACTCCGATCTCGTATGCCGATCTTGCTCCACTTCTTCAAAAATGGCATCCATTTTATCCGTAATAGCGCGTCCAGAGCGACGTGCATCTTTGACATCAAAATTTCCGGATTGAAATCGCTTAAACCAAATTTGTGCTATTCTCACAGACACTGCAGTACTATTCTGTACAAATCTCACCGTGAAAACTTAGGTGAAGTGAGCGTGGAGTGTGCTGTCAAAAATGTCAATCCAATCTAGCATTAGGTAGAATGACAACTCACTTCACCTAGGTTTTCACGGTGAGATTTGTACAGAATAGCACTGCTGCACTGGGTCCATAACATCGCATATTTTTTTCGCTTCGCGGCTTGCGTCGCATTTTACCTTTTTTGTAGTAAAATTTTAAAATGTATCGAATTTCTTCATTAGATTCATTCATCTTGACAGTACGAAAAACAAATGAAAATCACACATTTTCCTAATTTGAATTTGGAATTATGTTCTTTAAAATTTAAACTTTCAATGATACCAAAACCAGCCAGATACAAATAGTATAGCCAAAGAGATTTTATTTTAAGTTCATACATACTAAACGACTTTTTCCCCAACCTAATATAATGTGTCCGGTTGTCGGTTGGATACTAATATAATCAACTTTCACTCTGGCAACAACAATGAAAAATAGAAAAAAATTAAAATGTGCGGCAGGGACCACCGTCAGGAATGAAGTTCCTTCTAACGTATGATTTAAAACACAAACACAAAATTTTTAGAAACCTGGTTAGGCGGTAACCGTATCACTCGGTGCCCATGTTCCAAAGCAAGTTCGTCGATGATGTAACGTATCTTTGTTAGTTTGTAACTTTAAACATATTTATTGATACCTACTTGCATTAAAGCCACTTCCGACATGTCCGGGGACGGTTAAAAAATATACCAAACTAATTTTGATGTCTTAAAATAATAAATTCGATAATTTATAGCTGTAGCAGTAGGTACGTCACTTGGCAATAAAGTACGGAAATTGTTGCTATATATGTAGCTGTCAATATTTACGGATCTTCATGAGCGGTGGCAAACATCAAAAACAAAAGAATATGGTTACAGTGTAAGGAAAACAGTAAGACCATTTTTAGCCTATACTATCTAATAAAGAAAGAAAAAAAAACTGGCCAAGTGCGTGTCGGATCACGCACAATGAAGGGTTCCGTAGTTGAAAAGAATTTATCTCAAAAACAAACAACATTGTAATCCCAAAAACAGTTTTTTTTATGTCATAAATTTACAAATTAACAATTTTCAGACTTTTTCCTTTACTTGTGCTGTGAGACCTTGCTTCTTGCCAAATTTCATGATTCTAGGTCAACGGGAATTACCCTATAGGTTTTAATTTACTTGTGAGTATCAAAATATGTCGTTTATACAGGGTGTCCAAGAACCTGGCGTCCAACTGGATTCCCACGATGCCCCAAGTTCTAACAGTACTCAGAAAAATATTTTAAAAAATCCACCCCATGTACTTACAGAATTATACTGATTTCAAAAAAAAAAGGGGAAATGAGCACCCTGTGACATACTTTTGAATGCTGTGACTGCTAATGCTGATAATTTCGATATTTCTTGGAGGTTTTGTAATCTAGGGTATTGCTGTGTCTAAATAGAATGTAAAAATAATGTACTTATTGTACCATTTTAAAATAAAATATTATTTTAACTAAAGGTGATATGGAAAACTATTGAATTTCGCAACTTTGACCGACTGTAGTGTAAAAAAAATGTACCAAAATAGTATGGCAAGTGACGTCAAATTTTGACGCGTTTATTCCTCTTTTTAAAAAGGTATAATACTTACACATTAATTTGAAAAAAAAAAATTTGATAATATTTTTACTCAACAACCCAATTTTTACGAAGTGCCTACCTACTAACGGTAACTGTCGGACCCTTTCTTATCTTAGAAACTGTTATGTTACTACTATTATTTACTTCGGTTCCAAGAGTGAGCAAGAAGGAAATACACACAGGTAGATGGGTTCCCAGTAGAATAAAAGCAAAGAATGTTAGTTTAAAGATATTTTATTACAATAAATGTTCAAAATGTTGACCACCCGCGGCAATACAAGCTCTCACTCTCCTTAAAAAGGACCGCTTTATGTTTCGCGAGTAACTTTTTTGACGTATAACCTGCACTGCTTGTGTTATCTTCTCACGAAGGTCAGCGATGTCATTAATGGGCTTCGCATAAACGAGCTCCTTCATAGTTCCCCAGAAAAAAAAATCCAGCGGATTTAAGTCAGGTGAGCGGGCTGGCCACGGGATTGTTCCTGATCGCCCAATCCACCTGTTCGGGTATTGCTCGTCCAAAAACTCTCTAACGGATACGCGAAAATGTGCTGGACAGCCGTCGTGTTGGAACCACATATCTGGTGGGGTCTCTTCTAGTAAGTTTGGCAAATCATTTTGAAGAAAATTTAAATATGATTCGCCAGTCAAATTCTCGGGCATCTCAAATGGACCAATAATATTCCCACAGAGAATACCGGTCCACATGTTCACTTTGAACCGGTACTGGGATCTATCTTCTCGCATCAAGTGCGGATTTTCCACATGCCACTCGTGCAAGTTGTGTAGGTTCATGTAGCCATCCTTCTTAAATGTTGATTCATCTGACCACAAAATTTTGTCGATAAAGTTTTCGTCTTCTCGATGTTTTTGCAGGATTGTTTCACAAAACGCGACTCGGCTCGGATAGTCTCGAGGTAAAAGACTTTGCACTCGCTGTACGTGGTACGGATGATATTCTTCTTTTTGGAGAATACTGTGTGCTGTGCTCTTCGGTATCCCCGTATCAGCTTCTATTCCTCGCACAGAGATGCTTGGATTTGCCGACACCGCCTCTAAAACTTCATCGCGTATGAAGTCATTTACGGGTCGTCCTTCACCAGCTACTTGATTGGGGAACCGCCCGTCACATAGTGATCTGTGCACATTAATGAAAACTCGATGGTCGGGATATCGCGTAGCCCTCGGATACCTTTCTCTGTAAAGTCTCGCTGCAGCTCGTCAATCACCTCTACATTCTCCATAAATGTAGTGCATATTTGCGTATTCTTGCGGAGTGTAGGTCGCCATGGTAGCACACACAAAACACAAACTGTCCAAACACAGGCAAAGGTCGTCGTAAAGAGTTCGTTTCAAAGTCCAGAGCACAAAGAGTAATCGAGTCCAATAAACAAAGCTTTAAATCGTAGTACGTGATCAATGGTAACAATAAGAGAGAGGTGCGTAGTAACGGCAGGAGGCAGTGACGCGTACTGACCGTACTGTTATCCTAAATAGCACGATCCCAGATAGCGTCACTATCTATCTCACTCGCACCTCTAACCTTTTTCTCCCTCACTCTTACCTGAATAATGGGGTACCATAAAGAAGAACCAGCAAATCGCAAAGATAGTTTCTGTCTTGCTCCCTCCTGTTGTAATAACGAATCACTATGGTGAGATGCATGCACATACCGTCCCTTACGGTCTAACCTGTTTTTTGAGAGGCCTGTTGTTATTTTTATGAGCATACAATAGTAATTCTTTAGAGGTTAGATTCAATTCGTCGTAAATTTTTCTTTCTAAGAATTCTGTTAGACATCGTAAAAATTGGGTTGTTGAGTAAAAATATTATCAAAAATTTTTTTTTTCAAATTAATGTGTAAGTATTATACCTTTTTAAAAAGAGGAATAAACGCGTCAAAATTTGACGTCACTTGCCATACTATTTTGGTACATTTTTTTTACACTACAGTCGGTCAAAGTTGCGAAATTCAATAGTTTTCCATATCACCTTTAGTTAAAATAATATTTTATTTTAAAATGGTACAATAAGTACATTATTTTTACATTCTATTTAGACACAGCAATACCCTAGATTACAAAACCTCCAAGAAATATCGAAATTATCAGCATTAGCAGTCACAGCATTCAAAAGTATGTCACAGGGTGCTCATTTCCCCTTTTTTTTTGAAATCAGTATAATTCTGTAAGTACATGGGGTGGATTTTTTAAAATATTTTTCTGAGTACTGTTAGAACTTGGGGCATCGTGGGAATCCAGTTGGACGCCAGGTTCTTGGACACCCTGTATAGTCGTATTTTTTTATTGCGTTGACTTAGAAGCTTGACTTTTTAGAGCTGCAAGGGACCACAGATTATAATTTATGTAATAATTATTAATTAATTTATGTCGAAGGGAAATACCATCGGGCACACGGCTTGTCTACTTGATATAAAAAAAAAAATATAAAATTCCTATTTTCAACGACAGACAACAGCCTAAACCGCTGGGTCTAGAAGAAAGAGATTTTGCACAAGTTTATTTTGTAATGAATCAAGAATAAGGCATAAGGCCAATATATTCGAGCGCAGTAGGCATTTAGCGTTACCTCCCTCCCCGCGTGGCAGTTCAAATGAACTCGCTGACCCCGCTCTGCAAAAATGTTACGTCACAGTTATTATAGTATCTACCTACATTTGTTTTTTTTTTTTTAATTTTCACCTAATCTCCTTTTCTTTCATGGCTATTACAGCGCTTCGTTTTTAGTGAATAAATAAACGCCTGTTCATGCCGTTCCTGCATATAATACCTAATGGCACAACACTGTTACACTGAGTGATTATTACGAGGGGGGATCAAAAAGTAGTGAGAACGACATACTCCTTGCTAAGAAAAAAAATAAATACTGGCAGGCATAGCTCAGATACATATTTGTAATATTAATAAAGAAAAAAATCTTCGATTCTCTTTTGTTTTTTTCTGAATGTAGTCATTTGTTTGCTTCGTGTCGGAACGTGTTCTCGATAATAGAGAAAAACGAAGTGTGAGCCTTTATTAAATACCTCTGTTTAAAAAACGACGCAAGAGATTCATTGCGATTTGGAGGCAACATTAGGAGAGTCTGCTCCGCCTTATTCCACTGTCGCAAGGTGGGCTTCTCAATTTCGAGTAGGGAGAACGAGCACGGAAGACGAACATCGTTGCGGCCGTCCATCGACGTCAGTCACCCAAGAAAATGTTGCGAAAGTCGAGAAAATTGTACTGAGTGATGAAGAGTTACCATCCGATACTTACTTCTAGAAACGGGCATTTCATATGGAAGTATTCAATCCATATTGAAACAATCTTTGAATATGAGAAAAGTCTCCGCAAGATGGGTGCCGAGAATGTTAACCGACAGTCAGAAACAAAATCGACTTGACATTTCAATGATATCTTTGGACAAGTTTCAAGAAGATTCTGAAAACTTTTTGTCTCGTTTCGTAACAATTGACGAAACATGGGTCCATCATTTTGATCCCGAGACAAAACAGCAATCTTCGCAATGGAAACGGCCATCATCACCGACCCCGAAGAAGTTTCGTGCCGTGGCATCGGCTGGCAAGGTTATGGCCTCAATATTTTGGGACTCAGAAGGGATATTGTTGATTGATTACCTGGAGCGTGGAACCACTATTACAGGCCAATATTATGCAGCTTTAATTCCTAAGTTGAGGAATGCCATCAAAGAGAAAAGGAGAGGGAAACTTCAAAGGGGCGTGCTGTTTCATCACGACAACGCACCCGCGCACAGGTCGGCAGTTGCGATGGCTGCCATTCAGCAAGCTAGCTTCGAATTGGTTGACCACCCCCCTTATTCACCAGATCTGGCGCCTAGCGATTTTTATCTGTTCCCCAATTTGAAAGAATACTTAAGGGGAAACAGGTACGAAGACAATAACGAGGTGATGGATGCCGTGGAGAGCTTTTTGCAGGACCAAGACAAAACTTTTTTTTTGAAAGGGATTGAAGTCTTGGAAAAGCGCTGGACTCGGTGTGTAGAGAGACTCTGAGACTATGTAGAAAAATAAATTATTAAGTTATCAATAGTCATTATAATCTATCTCATTCTCACTACTTTTTGATCCCCCCTCGTACAAATTATTCATGATGAACCCGGCTATCGCTAAAAATATAACGGTAGATTG
Organism: Cosmia pyralina; assembly: GCA_946251885.1. NCBI lineage: Eukaryota > Metazoa > Arthropoda > Insecta > Lepidoptera > Noctuidae > Cosmia > Cosmia pyralina. The sequence goes on from OX276364.1 coordinate 13,154,397, forward strand.
TACACACGGGATTTCACATTTATACTGTCAGCTAACCATTGACATTTATTTATATTATAAACTTAGATGATATAAAAGGAATAAACTTCATGTATTATGTGTACGTTCTACGAAATATCAAATAACAGTTTAACAAAATATCAACAGTTGAGAATCAAACTTTTAACTACAGGTTTGCAAAGCAGTCGTCGAACCACATAAGCTATTTGCTTTGATAAAAGTTGACTAAAATAGCCTTTCTTATGTTATTATTATGTCACTATTGACATCCTTCCATCTGCCTTAACTCCATAAAGATTTAGCGCGATGATAATCATTTAAAGGTTAAATCTGTAACTATCTGCTATATGCGTTTCCTACTCAGCCCAATGAAGTAATGGAATAATTCACACACTGACTCCTATATCGGCACGATATCTACCAGCGAAGACAGCGCGGGGTGGGAGTAGCGGGCATTCTTTCACTTGAGCAAAGTTTTTCACACTGCCGACTTCGAGACGTCGGTACTTATAGTATAGTTAAAATCTCGCTGCAGACTAGGTCATAAATCATTAGAGTGTTTCGCTCTATTTCCCACTCACGGGCCTTATGGGCAGGCCACGCCCACACGTAGTCCTGTGCATTACTGCAGTCGATGAGTGATATCGATAGTTTTATATATTTATAAATGGGTGATAGAAATAAATACACATTTTTTTTATTTTATTACCAAATTTACTACAAAGCATATTAAATATATAAATAAAAGAACGTACTTATATATAAAACTAAAAATAGAAAATTAAAATTCTTCGTCTGAGTCATCGTCATCATCATCCACATGGATGCATAAATGTGCTTTTCTTAAGTCTTCATCTTGCAGCAATTCTGCATGTTCCACACATTTTTGCCAATTTTCAATGGAGACATTGGAAATGGCTTCATCGACTAACTTCTCGACATCAGCTATCTTGAAGGTTTTGTTTTTCGTTGCAACTTCATTTTTTACTTGAGCCCACACCAACTCGATGGGGTTGTACTGACAGTGGTAAGGCGGCAAGCGGATAACTTCATGACCAAACTCAAACTCAAACTCAAAGCATTTATTTCAAATAAACCAATTACAGGCACTTTTGAATTGTCAATGGGTCGGTCAGTCAGAAAGATGAAGCTAGTTGCCCATTCCAAAGCGTAGTAGATCCCTATGGAGAAGAACGGGCAAGAAACTCCACGGACACTCTTTTCATAATATTTTTACAAAATATTGGTTACATCGTTCAAGTTGAAAATATACATGTGAGAACAATGTAGAAAGACGTGCACGTTAAAAAGCGTCCGTAATAAAAAGATAATAACTAAAACAACTAAATTAAATATTAAAATTAAAAATAAGCCATGGCAGCTAAGAGACGACCAGTCCCAACTGACGGCGCCCGTTCACGAACATGACGCATGGATCAGCACCATTTAGCTCAACCATTTTGAAGGGAACTTAATGATCCAACACACACGCCACCATCAGCGAGACATTTGAGTGAGCATGACATACTCTCAACCGCCAGGGCACACTCAAGTCAGTGAAAGACGTACCCAGTAAAAGGTAGCTTAATAGTAGCTACATAGTGCTCACACGTGCTATGCAATTATATAATACTAAGAGATTGAATCTAAACAATGCAAAGAAAGTTTTCTCTCATCTTAATCTTCAGCAGGTCCAACAATATATCCGAATGCTAATCAATTAATTAATGCGTCCTTGTGAGCAGGACAAGCATTCAGCCAAGCATTTTTGTCAGCGATGTAATCCCCCAACTTATAATATGCCTGGCTGCATAGTGTGCGTTTTATACAAGATTTAAATTTCCTTTCATTCAGCTGGAGTATGTGGGGAGGTATTTTATTATAACATTTTAAACAGTACCCCATGAAGGATGAGTCTACTTTAGCCAGTCTGAAACCTGGTTGAACTAATTGGTCCCTATTTCTAGTCCTATAATTGTGTCCTTCACCTCTTTTACCGAAAAGATTTAGATTTTTCCTTACGTACATGATGTTTTCGTAGATATATTGACAAGGTACCGTCATGATGTTAATATCTTTAAACAGTTCCCTTAGAGAATCGCGCCTGCGGAGGCCATATATTGCTCTGATGGCTCTTTTCTGCAGAATAAAAATAGACTCTATGTCTGCAGCCCGTCCCCATAGTAAAATACCGTAAGACATAATACTATGAAAGTAACTGAAATAGACCAGCCTTGCGGTGTCTACATCAGTGAATTGACGGATTTTTCTCACCGCATATGCTGCTGAACTTAGCCGTCCTGCAAGAGATGCTAAATGCGGACCCCATTGCAGCCTTGAGTCGAGCGTGATCCCCAGGAAAACAGTTTTATCGACGAATTCTAGTTTCTCTTTATTCAATACTATGTCACAATCAGTACTTTTAACATTTGGTAAAGCAAATCTTATACATTTAGTCTTTTTCCCATTTAATACTAAATTATTAGCAGTGAACCAATTATGGATCTGCAGTAGGGCGTTATTTACGTCGTCAAGATTTGATGCACGTCTATTTATCTTAAAAATTAAGGATGTATCGTCAGCAAATAACACCATTTGTGGTTGGTTTTTTTAATAAATGGGGTAGATCATTAATATATACTAAAAAGAGGAAAGGACCCAATATCGAGCCCTGTGGAACACCCATTTGTACTTTTAGACCGAGTGAATTGACACCATTTATTTGAACTTGTTGCTGTCTATCATTTCCATAAATGTTTCATGTTAAATAAGATTTTACTAAACTGAGCGCAAGTTTACCTAGTCCGTAATGCTCAAGTTTCAAGAGTAAGGTTTCGTGATTTACGCAGTCAAATGCCTTGGAGAGGTCACAAAAGATTCCTATGGCATCTTGGGCCTCCTCCCACGCTGAAAATATGTGTTTTAATAAAGTGGCACCCGCGTCAGTCGTGCAACGTCCTTTGGTGAAACCAAATTGCTGATCGTGCAAGATTTGGTTGGTGTTAAAATGATTAAGCATTTGATCGAGCATTACCTTTTCGAATACCTTGCTGAATACCGGCAACACGGATACTGGTCTATAATTGTTGGTGTCTTTACTGTCCCCAGATTTAAAAAGTGGTATAACCTTACTAAATTTCATTAAATCCGGGAAGACTCCTTCATCCACACACAAATTAAATATTAATGCTAAGTATGGTGCTATAGTCTCGATTATGGATGTACAAACTTTGATAGACATTCCCCATAGATCTTCGGTCAATTTGATTTTAATGTGCCGAAAAGCTTTTTTAACTACCATGGGGTTTATATGTTTAAATTGAAATTCAACCGGGCAGCTTGGAACGTTCGCTCTTAATAAATCAATTGAGACATCGGGTGAGGAATTTAAAGCTTCCGTCGTTTTAGATGGTATATTTGTAAAGAAGTGTACAAATTCTTGAGCTACTTCTAAGTTAGAGCTTATATCACCATGAGAAGTCTCCAATGTAAAATCCGTGTATCGTATTTTTTTCCTATTAGTTTCATTATTTATAACTTTCCACACTGCTTTTACTTTATTTTCTGCTGATTTGATCTTGTTACTAATATACAGGGCTTTAGCTATTTTGCAAGTATTTCTAAAAATTTTGGAATATGTGGCAACATACTTGTTGAACGTCACAGTGTTAATGTAAGGCTTAAGGCCATACAATTCGAATAATCTTTCCCTACTTATCCTAATACCTCTAGTTGCCCAGTCACTAAATAAAAAGTTAGGGAAAATATTTTTTGTTTTCTTTTCAAAAGTTTTATTGAATTCAGTGAGCACTACTGAAAAGAAATCCTCATATAGTTTATTTGCTCCGTCCATATTATGGCCCAGAACATTTAACCTATTACCTAGGGCACTATTGAATCTATTTAATTTGCCAGCTGTTATTGGTCTAAATTGTATTTGCACTTTTAGCAAAGTTGTTTTAGACTTAAAAGTTACTGTTTGCCCACTGTGATCAGATGGTAAATAATTTACGATGGCTTTATCTAAATAATCACAATCGCAGAAAACATTATCAATACAAGTAGCAGAAGTGAGAGTTACTCTAGTCGGTTCTGTAAAAATATTAGATAAATTGAATGATTTAAAAAGGCTTAATAATCTACTGCTATTTGAATTATTTTCCAGAATATTAATATTAAAATCACCACAAAAAATTGCAGCTTTATTACCGGATGCAAGTTTCGCTAGTACATCTTCCATTATTGACTCAAATAAAGAAAAGTTCTGACAATTAGGGGGTCTGTACACGCACACTACAACATGCTTATCCAGCTCAACACAGGATAGTTCGACGCAATGTTCCACTGATAAACCAACTATGTCATTACGTTGCTTAGATTTTAAACAATTTTTTATCAAAATTAGAGAACCTCCACGCAGCATAGATCTACGGCTAAAACAACTGCCCACACTATAGTTCTCATAATTAATTAGCATTTGGTAATCCTTTAACCAATGTTCAGTAAAACAAACAATGTCAAACTTTGTTTTTTCTAAAAACATTTCAATTTCTAATAATTTGGAAGAAATACCTTGAATATTTTGATGGAATAATTTCAAGGCATTCTGCTGAACTCCTTTTCGACAATTATTTATTTTAGAGCAAGAAGACACCTTGTTGTTGTTAGGTATAAGAATATTCTTACTGGTACCTTCTGTTGTCTTACAAACTAGTTTAAATTACTATCCGGAGTTAACCCCAAGACTTCAATATCACCAGGCAATGAGCTTCTAGTGAGTGTGGGACATCGAACCTCCTTCGTACAATTTGTGTAAATATTTATAGCATTTGAGCTACATTTATTCAGGCTCACCACCTTATTATTAGTATTATTACTAACCATTGTGGTGTTAATAATACAAGACTTCGACATACTATTTATGTCTGAGTTTATACAAAAAGCTAATAGCCTTGCTATTATGTGTCTAAAACTAACAGGCAGATACACAGTATCCCTAGTCGATTTTAAAGTTTCCAAAAAATTATTGGTGTCAAAAAACACAAGCTTGTCACTATAATGACTAACTAAGAATTGCATATGCTTATTAAGCATATGAATATCCTCCTCCTTAGTCGTTCACTCTTGACAGAGTGGTCGTGGTTGATGACTCTGCATTTTCTTTGGCCAAAGCAGCCCTCGCGATGCTCCTCCACTTATTCCGGTCTGCCGCGTCTCGAAAGTTCTGAACTATGGAGGTTTGTGTTGACGCTTTGATAAGGTCTGTCCAACGCGTAGGTGACCGACCGCGTGACCGCTTGCCCTCCACTTGTCCCTGGACAATGAGTCGTTCCATGGAGTGTTCGTTACGAACCACGTGGCCGAAATATTTGATAATTCGTGTTTGCACAGTCGACGATAATCTCTCTTTGACCTTTAGTTCCTCCAGGATCGAAACATTGGTCCGAAACGCTGTCCAGGGAATCCGCAGCAGTCGCCGCCAGCACCACATCTCCAGTGCATCGATTTTGCGTCGGTCTTTGAGGCGAACCGTCCACGTTTATATGAATATAACCACCATGAATATGACCATGCTCCAAAGCCATTTGATCCACTATACTTAATGAATGCAGTATGTTTACGTGATAACCTTAATGATTCTGTTATCGATAATGGCCTTGAGCGCGCGCAACTAGCGCACATCCCTACTCCGATTATGATTTATGACCAAGTCTGCAGCGAGATTTTAACTATACTATAGTAGTGTGCTTGTTTGTCGCATCGCGATGGTCATCGATATTCACCAATATCATGGGGCGGGTAATAATTGTATATTGTGCTGGTATCGTTATCTGATAATGTGAAAACAAATTTACGACATTTTATGTAATAATCTTAGTTTACTCCACCGTAGACACCATAAAATGTAAACCTAAGGAAAAAAAATCGACCTAAGAAAAACTAATTAAGTTGATAAACTGTAAATATTTTACTGTGGCATGGATTTTCTGCGAAAGCGTCGGCGGCGCGTCGTAAATAAACACGTCGCGCTGCATTCGGGGGAGGCGGAGGTAGCGTTTCAAAGGCCTACAGGCCCGAATAACCTCGTCTTAACATGCCCACGAAAAATGCCCATCTGGGCACCCTGTCATAAATCAGTTAGGTGTACACATCAAAAAATGGAATTACAGTATCTAGCTAGTGAATAAATCAACTTGATTTAATAAATATCTTATACTTTGTCCACAACATACTAGTATTTAAAAACTTTTTTTTATAAACAGTAACTTTTGAAAAATATTTGTTTTGATTTGATAAATAATCAAAATAAATATTTTCCCAAAATATGTCAAATCGATATAGCAAATCTCGTTATCGTAAAACGACTGGAACAAACTTCGGTTTATTTTCATTAGTATCTTATAATTTACTGAGTATTTTGATAATTTAAATAATTTTCTTAGATAATGTCAAACTATCTGCCGGTAAGTAATCAAATGTTGGTGTCGGTAAAAGTGTATCGGGTCAAACTTAGCTATTTATTATGTAATTTTGCTATATTATGCTGGATGGCGTCACTGAGACATGGGATAACAGTTTTTCTATGACATCTCTTCTGATAGCCTCTCTATAGTTTCTTAAATCCATAAATCCCTTTGATACAAACTATAGTTTTTTTCTTGTTACAGACGGCCACACACCTTTCATGGGCGCTCTCCCTACCTACCTTGTACGCCTAGTCACTGAAGTGAACTGGGACAGCGAAAAGGAATGTTTCGATACCTTCAGCCGACAAACAGCCGTATTCTACTCGCAAGCGAACCCAGACACCACCCCAGAAAGCGTGAAGGCAGAACAATGGAAGCAAGAGCATATTCTATTCCCAGCTATAAGGCGAAATTTCCTCCCGCCAACTAGTTTTGTTCATAATGGCGCTGTATTGCAGATTGCTAGTCTAAATGATTTGTATAAAGTATTTGAAAGATGTTAATTGAGTAATAAAATAGTTATGATGTTATTAAGTGTGTTAAAATTGTCACAAATAATTGGTCCGTCCGTCCTACATAATAAAATACACAATATTAGTAAGAATACAAAAAAAAAAAAACAATTTTTTTTCACTCGCTTATAGAAGCAGTTTCGACATGCTCGATAGATAGCATTGCCATGTTTCGTGCGCGCTATCGCTATGGTTTCGTTCACACGAACTGGTTAGGGTCCCGAGTCTTCCATCGCAATTACGCGTTCAGACAAACAGACACGAGTAGGAAAACTAACTCTGCCCGCGGATTTCATCCGTGATATATTTTTGAAAAGTTGCAGACTCCCTCCAGACTTGCGCGACTTTATTTTTAAAATACCTTAGAGCCGCGGAGTTCAACCGTGAATCTGTGATTACATTTGAAAATTTGTAGTCTCCAGACTTGCGCGACGTAAATATACGAAAAATTCTTGTTGGTGTTTATGAATAAGAGTTTGCGGATTGATTTAACAAAAAAATTGTGATAATATAAATTGGAGGAAATTTTCTCTAGTTTAACTATGTAAATCAATGAATGTTTTGACGTAAAATGAGTCGAAAGGGAGTTGATTGTTAAAAAGCTTCCTCCCAAAAGTTCAACTAAGTACTTATGTCTAACGCGGATAAAAAACGGAGAATCACGCAAAAATTATCAAGCGTTTTTTTATCAAACCATCACTATTTTAAAGATAATTTGATTATGTATCTTTTAGTATACGTGTTTTAATTTATTACCTTTTGTTTTATGTACTGAGGCCAGCACATCAAGCTACCCCAATCTGCCAAATTTCTTTGATGGATTTTCAACTTTATAACAAAGGAATAAGGTTCATATTCAATTGGGAAAATTTAACAGATTGGGGTAGCTTGATGTGCCGGCCTCTGTACTTATAATAAATTAATAATGCGTCTAATTTGGTTATTCTATTACTGGGTGGACGTACGACGCGTTGCGTGAGCTCAGCACAGAACACGCAAGCTCGAGGGCATTGGCATAATTATATCTGCGCCTTATCGGGATGAAAAGCTGAAAAAACGTGTAGGAACACGTTTTCACAGAAATGCAATAGGGTCCCAATCCTAGTACTTTTGGTATGATTGGGACTGTTAACGCCATTACTTTCTTTAGTTTTATATTTCATGCCTAATTACTGGCAACTCTAATTAATTAGTATCTGTGTAACATAAAGTTCCTTCCGCTTTCCTTCTCCCTTCCACAACCCTTATAATGCCTAAGTGAGAGCGAGAAGGAAGATCCGCAATGGCGCCCATACGCTGTCGCCAAGAAGATCAGTTCAGTTCTCAATCAACATCGACGCCTGTTGGGTAAAATTAATCCCAAGTCGAAAAAGGACTCATATTTTCACCGCGAAGAACGAAGATTGCTATTGAACAGTGCAAGTGCGTGTATGTGTGTTGTGGAAAGTGCAGATTCTCGTCCGTACGTGATATCCTGGACGCGCCAGCCACGTGGCTAAGGAAACCCTTCTCGTCGTGTCGCCATAGCTCACCAGGCAGGTACCATCATCATTTTCCCACACCACCAAAACACCTACTTGTGTCACCGAACCGCCCCTCATACAGTCCACTAAGAAAATTTCGATTTTCACCCCAAGGCTTTAGGCCGCCGCAACATTTTTTGGTCCTTCGAGACGGATATCCGACATTTTTTGGTCCTACGATCACGGATATCCAACAGTTTTTGGTCCTACGATCACAGATATCCAACAGTTTTGGTCCCATGATCACGGATACCTATTTTTCTTTATCCTCTTGATAACGGATATCAATATTATATCCGTATATCATCATCCCGCAACTATATTTCATTTCAATCTTCGTTCCTTATACTCTTATACTAAACCGCTTTCATTTATTCATTTATTACAGTACCTACTTGTCATTGCGTACATTCACAGGTATTTCGCATCCCGCTCAACTTAATATTTTAATATACGTAGGTAGAAGCAAAATCTACCGCTCGCTCGCTTCGCTATCGTTCGGTACTATATTCGTAGGTACCACCTACCAATCCCGCACCGCGCGCAACTCGTTGAAGTTTGCGATTTATTTTAGCTATTATAAAAACCAACAAAAATATCGAAAATGCCTAAGAAAGTGACCATTGATTCGGATGATCAGATAGAATCCGCGATGCAAATAGCACTGTCATGTCGTAATATGATTTTTGTCCGCATGCAAATCATTTACGAAATAATGGAAAAAATGAAGTCCGGTATGGAACCGCTAGAGAAGTTCTTGTGTGCGTGTGTCAATGTTGATGCGTTGCGCACCGAGTTCCTCGAGGCATTTAATAAATATAACTCGCTTCTTCTAAGACAAGACCCGGAAAATAATATTGATGATCAGTCGTGGATTAGTTTTGAGGAATTATATTGCTGCGTTAAATATAATTATTCAAATTACTCAAAATCATCAGCCACATCGGCTCCTACTTCTAGTGGTAGTGGTGTCAATAAGCAAACAGTTCGCTTGCCTCCCATTGAAATTATGTCATTCGATGGCGATATTCGTAACTGGCCCCTGTTCTATGCTAATTTTAAAAGCACGGTACACGAAAATAATACATTGACTGATTCGGAGAAATTATATTATTTGATGGGGAAATTGAAAGATAAGGCTCAAACCGCGTTCTCAGGAGTTTGCCCTAATGGCGATAACTACCAATTAATTTTTAATTCACTCATAAACAAGTACGAAGACAAACGTATATTAGCTTCTAGTTACCTTAATCGGATGTTTGAACATAAATCTTTTAATACCGCATCTATTCAAAATTTCGAATCCTTTTCTGATAATTTTGTTTCCGCCGCAAACGCATTAAAAAACCTTAAAATAAATGATTTATCAGATTTGATTTTTTTCCATGTCGCTATAAAAAAGGTTGATTCTGAAACCGCTCGACTTTTTGAAATGAACTCAAAAGACGAAATTCCTAAATTCGACAATTTAGTACAGTTCATTAAAAATCAATCTCGCATTTTACAAAATACTAAAGCTTTAAACAGCTTGAGTTTCACTCAGTCTAACAACAATCCTGTAAATAAAAAAACGTCTAAAACTCCGCAACCGCAATCTTACACTGTAATTGATAAATTCGCAAAATGTTTGTGTGATAGCTTTGTTCATAAATATTTATTTAAATGTCCTGCCTTTTCTAAAATGACACCAAGTGATCGTTTCAAATCGGTGAAGCAAAACGATGCATGTACTAACTGTTTAAGTATTAAACATAAGGCCAGAGTCTGTCAGTCTGAATCTAGATGTAAATCTTGTAAAAATAAACATCATACGCTTTTACACTTTAATCGCGAATCGCACGCGACTGTATTATCGAACGGTGTTGATGATACCGCACGTACACAATCGGGTTCAAACTCCACGGCTTCGAGCGAGCAAGATGCTCACGCCGCCGCCGTGCCGCTCGCCGCCACCGCTCAGAACGCCCCGCAATGTAATGCATCCATTGCTACGTCGATCTTTTACGACTCGAACTCCCGCGTATCAAAGCCGCAATGTAATACGAATACTACTATTTTGTTGTCAACCGCTACTGTAATAGTTCGAGATTCATTTGGTAAGGAGCATTTTATTCGCTGTCTATTAGACAGTGGCTCACAAATTAATTTTATTACCGCAGAATGTTGCAAACGATTAGGTTTGACTAGACATTCATCTGATACGCCTTCCGTTAAGGGTATCGGTGGTACGGAAAAATCCGTTAAGGGTTCCGTACAATTCGCTTTCTTTTCCCGTTTTAATCCGAACGTTACTTTTAACGTTAATTCGCTAGTTGTCGATGCAATCACCGATAATCTACCTACCGCTCCCGTAGATACTTCCGCCTTGCCTTACTTAAAAGGTTTACCGCTCGCCGACGAATCGTTCGGCAAACCCGGTCGCATCGATGTGTTGATCGGGGCTTCGCTTTTCCCGCATCTTATGCTGCCCCGCGTAGTTAGCAGCAACTCCTCCGCGCCGCCCGCCATGCAGACGGTACTCGGTTACGTCATCATGGGCACTGTGCCCGCGCTACCTGTACGTCGTAATAAGCCTCCACAGTCTTGTTACTCACATATTTCGCAACCATCCGACAAAGACTCGTTAGAATCGGCGTTGAAAAAATTCTGGCAGGTCGATGAAGCGCCCGTCACTCTTTCGACGAGCAAATCGCTCGACGAACTTGAGTGCGAGTACTTTTATAATTCGACCACGGAACGCGATGGGGACACAGGTAGATACTCTGTAGCCCTACCGTTTCGCAGCGATGTGTTCTCATTGGGGAACTCACTCGAGATCGCGAAAAAACGTTTTTTCTGCCTAGAAAAGAAATTAGAATCCGCACCCGAGTTACGTACTGCGTATGATGACGTCATTCGCGAATATATTGATAAAGGATATTTATCTCATGCTCCGCTAGATAGTTCAGACAGTAGTTGTCCTGACTATGTAATTCCGCATCACGCAGTTGTACGTTTAGATAAGACAACAACAAAACTACGCTCCGTGTTAGACGCTAGTGCTAAAACGAGTACTGGATTATCTCTCAACGATATTTTACACAGTGGCCCGAATTTACAGGGTGACTTGTTTACTATAATTCTGAATTTTCGATTGTTCGCATTCGCGCTCTCGGCTGATTGCCGACAAATGTTCTTACAGATTGAAGTAAGAGAAAGCGATCGTCGCTTTCAACGCATCTTATATCGTTTTAGTCCAAACGATCCTCTGGTTCTATATCAGTTTAACCGTGTCTGTTTTGGTCTCAAGTCAAGTCCCTACCATGCGATCCGCACGGTACAACAGTTGGTTCAAGACGATGGTCATCACTTCCCGCGCGCCAGCGCTATCATCGCGGATTCGCTGTATATGGATGACGTAGTCTACAGCGTAAGCTCCGAATCACGTGCAGTCCAGGTTTCGCACGAACTGATTAAACTCTTTAGAGGAGGTCAGTTCGAGTTGGTCAAGTGGACCAGTAACTCTCAAACTGTACTAAACAGTATTCCCGCGTCGCATAGGTTGACCGAACAACTAGAATTCGACAAGTCGGTAGAACAAAAGGTTCTCGGCTTGCGCTGGTGTAGGTCAAATGATTGTTTTGAATTTCTTATTTCCGCACCGCCAGACACGTGTACTAAACGTGCTATTCTGTCGGCCATAGCTAGACTGTGGGACATCATGGGGCTTGTCGCGCCTGTAGTTCTCTATGCTAAACTACTTATCAAAGAATTGTGGTTACTGAAGCTCGATTGGGATGATACTCCCCCGCGTCACATTATAAATATTTGGCAAACTTTTCGCTCTACCCTGCCGCTTTTAAATGATTTTAAAATCCCGCGCCATTTAGGTATTTTTGAAAATTGTATTCTTCGCCTCATTGGATTTTCCGACGCCAGCGAAAGCGCCTACGGCGCTGTCATCTATGCGCATGTCACTCGCAACGATGACGTAGTCGTTCAGCTGGTTTGTGCCAAGTCGAAGGTATCGCCGGTTAAACCATTGACTATTGCTCGACTGGAGCTCTGTGGTGCCGAACTCCTCGCTAAACTTCTTCGCCGTGTTCATGACACTTATAATCCGCGTTATAATGTTACCGCTATTTACGCATTCACCGATTCTAAGGTGACTCTTTGCTGGATAAATTCTTCTCCGCATCGTTGGCACACGTTTGTGGCCAATCGTGTCGTTCGCATCGTAGACAACGTCCCCGCGGAACATTTCTACCACGTACCTGGTACTGAAAACCCAGCGGACTGTTTGTCACGTGGTTTAACACCTGACAAATTCATTGAGCACCCATTATGGTTGCACGGACCCGCTTGGGCTAAGCGCGACCCTTCCGAATGGCCCATACATAAGGTTACAGACTTGAATTCGGAACCCATTCCGGAAGAAAAGGTCCACGCGCATCCCATAGTCGCGGATTCAAGTTCGGAAAATTCGCTTCTACTCGCACTCGCAGAACGTACGTCGTCGTGGACTAAGCTGCTGCGTATTGTTGTTTTCATATACCGCTTCATGAAAAAACTCCCGCGTCGGACTGACGCCGTTACCGCTAGCGACCTCGAGTTCGCTGAAACCATTTTGTTGCGTCATGTTCAAAGAAAACACTTCATGGATGATTATTCCGAGTTAAAAAATAATAAAATTTGTTCACCCGCTCTTATTAAACTCAAGCCATTTGTAGATGGTGACGATTTAATCCGCGTTGGGGGTCGATTAACTCATTCGGCTGAGGCCTATAGTACTAAACACCCGGTAGTGTTACCCCGTCATGATCGCATAGTTGAAATCCTCGTAGACTATTATCATATAATATATTTACATGCAGGTCCAGAACTCACTATGTCGTTATTGCGCCATAAGTATTGGATTTTGTCCGCTAGACGCATTATTCGTCATAGAATCCACAAGTGTAACGCATGTCACAGGTGGAGACCGCGACCTCATGGTCCGCCGATTATGGGCGATCTCCCTAAATCTAGAGTAAATGTTGCAACTAAAGCTTTTTCTCATACAGGGTGTGATTACGCTGGCCCTATACAGTATGTGCCCGTACGCACTCGAGGTGCGAAGAGTCGCAAGGGTTATTTATGTATCTTTACCTGTATGACTACTCGCGCTGTTCATATTGAATTAGCTACAGATCTTACGACTGTGTCGTTCATAGCCGCGTTGAAACGGTTTTTATCCCGCCGTGGACCGGTACAATGCTTGTATTCGGACAACGCGACCAATTTTCGAGGAGCTAATTCGTTTTTACGCGACTTGTATGATTTCATAAATAAAGAATACCGCCCGCGCTTTGAAGAGGAGCTCGCTGAGCATCGCATTAATTGGCATTTTATTCCGCCCGCGTCACCGCACTTTGGTGGATGTTGGGAGTCCATGGTGAAGGCCGTGAAGACTCACCTTTTCAAGACAATAGGTCAACAACTCCTATCTTATGAAGAATTAGTGACAATTCTCTCTCAAATAGAGTGCCTGTTGAACTCCAGACCTCTTACTGTTCTTAGCGCTGATCCGGAAGAGCCTAAAGCTCTTACCCCTTCGCATTTTTTACATACTGTACCGCTTAACTCCTTGCCCGCCACGGAAGTAGGTTTACTGTCTGATCACCTGCTTCAAAGACACTCTCTTATGGATAAATTAGTCCAGTCGTACTGGAAAAGATGGCGAAGCGAGTATCTTCATAGTTTACAATCACGCTTAAAATGGAATAAACCTGATGGAGACATGATTAAGGAAGGCACTGTAGTAGTGATAGTTAATGATAATGCGCCTCCTCTATCCTGGCCTCTAGGTGTTATTGAGAAGTTGCATACGTCTATAGACGGTAGCACGCGAGTCGTTTCAGTACGCACTTCTAATGGGATTCTTGTGCGACCTGTGGTCCGCTTATGCCCCATTCCTACTCAGTAATATCTTATTCAGTCCATTCCCTCTTTAGTTAGATTTAAGTGTAATTTCACTGTATATATTATTATATTATACTCTTTAAAGGTGACCCTTTAAGGCCGCGAGGAATGTTAACGCCATTACTTTCTTTAGTTTTATATTTCATGCCTAATTACTGGCAACTCTAATTAATTAGTATCTGTGTAACATAAAGTTCCTTCCGCTTTCCTTCTCCCTTCCACAACCCTTATAATGCCTAAGTGAGAGCGAGAAGGAAGATCCGCAATGGCGCCCATACGCTGTCGCCAAGAAGATCAGTTCAGTTCTCAATCAACATCGACGCCTGTTGGGTAAAATTAATCCCAAGTCGAAAAAGGACTCATATTTTCACCGCGAAGAACGAAGATTGCTATTGAACAGTGCAAGTGCGTGTATGTGTGTTGTGGAAAGTGCAGATTCTCGTCCGTACGTGATATCCTGGACGCGCCAGCCACGTGGCTAAGGAAACCCTTCTTGTCGTGTCGCCATAGCTCACCAGGCAGGTACCATCATCATTTTCCCACACCACCAAAACACCTACTTGTGTCACCGAACCGCCCCTCATACAGTCCACTAAGAAAATTTCGATTTTCACCCCAAGGCTTTAGGCCGCCGCAACAGGGACCCTATTGCATTTCTGTGGATACCGTCTATTCTACACATAAATTAAATAAAAGAAAGGATAAAAAAGGTATTAAATTAAAAGAGATAATAATATCACGTATGTATTAAAAATATTCGTATTAGTTAAATTACAAGGCAAATGATACATTGCGCATTATAAATAGATTGATTACATTCTTAAATATATTTCACTAATATAAACACACTACATACGTTCATACACACAATATTAATAACTATTTGTAAAACTATTTAAGAGAAAATCCACTATTAAAAAAACCAGATTATTTTTTATCTGCATTTTATAGAACGATCTGAGCTGTCAGATTTCATACTTAACTCCTCTAAAATCTGCTTATACAACGAGATTCCCTCAGGAATATAATATAGACCCCCTGTTTGCAAATGTAACAAAAACATGATTTTATGTTTTTATCCGAGTACTGCCTGAAGTTGTATTTGTTATCAATAAATATAAATATATTCATTCGATTCATTTGTTAGTCACACACATCAAGAAGGCAAATCTTCGCAATAATAAATGCGTTTTTAAATGCATTATTCTAACGACTACTTACATTTTTGTGAACACACAATGTAAAACAACGATATAAATGTGATTTCATAATTTATTTTTTTGCAAGTTCCATTTTATAAACTAAATTCTATCTTATTCCGTCATTCCTAGCGTTAGTTATTAAAATATCCCAATAGCCTGACACTATCGACCGACATTAAGATTGGAAGAGAATTTGTATGCAATGATCTGCCAAATAAGTTAACCACAACATGTTTACTCCCTAAGCACGAAGTCGGTTATTTGTAGCCGAAGCCGAATTTGTTTGCGGGCGTTTCCTACTCCGTATCACTTATGGACCTATGAATAGTTCTAGGCCCGAACTAAAAATGAATGACAATACGATTTGACAGTTGTCAGATATGTGTTACCAGTACTAAAAAAAAACGGATCAACTACTTTCGGACGGGCCCTTAACTTCGTTGACGGACTTATCCGATGTGAAACAGGCCATACTTTCCTTAAACTTTTGTAGTGTGCGTCTTTAGTCACTGGCTCGAACCTTGTAAATGATCAATTTGGTTATTAGTGGCGACTGCGAGTCTGTGGACACGTATACCGTGACAGATTCGCAACTAATAACTGATTCAAGTCGAAAGGGCAGTGATTGTTACATTTTCTCTATCAAAGATACTTTATGCTTATGAAAGTATGCTCGCAAACGAATGTTCGCTTTGTGGACACACGGCGGGTATCACACCTCCGCCGCGAAACTACATTAGTTCCGCCATGGCTTGTCCGTTGTACGACAAGCGATACAGAAGCAAACTGTTTGGTCTAACGTACAGATTTGATTATGATTTTATCTCTGTCCCGCGTGATTTCGACGATCTGCTCGGAAGCCCGGTTACAACTCCGCGCTCAGCCCGTCATTTTGTTGCTGTGCCTCAATTGTTGCGCACATTTCTGTGGCAGTCGACAAGTATACAAAGCGAAACTTCATTTTTTTTTTTTTTGTAAAATGAATGTTCATTTTACCTAAAAACTAATCCAAGATGTCCGAAGTACAACTACACTGTATTTACTAAGTCGAAAACGACGATAATTTGTTCCGTTGGTCCCGGCTGTCATTAGTGGATCTTTGACAGTCGTTACGGGTCATCGGAAGCCCGAAAGTCTGACAACCAGTCTTACCAGGTATCGTATTACCCAGTTACTGGGTTGTGGAGGTCAGATAGGCAGTCGCTTCATGTATTGGTACTGGTATTCAGCTGAATCCGGTTAGACTGGAAGCCAACCCCAACATAGTTGTGAAATGGTTCGCAGCGGAATCCGTTTAGCGGTTTCGCATTATTTTTGCGTCAGAGGTGTAATAAGGCCCCTAGACAATTCTCTATAGAGCGCGGAGAAGGAATTCACATGATAGCAACATCACACCTGTTTACCCCCAAGGGTTTAAGCAGAGGTGTACAACGAACGAACAGATGGTGGAGAGCAAATTCACCGGTATATGAACAATTAATAGTAACAATACCACAATATATAATTTACTACAATTTACCCCTGCGCTTGAGAAGAGGTAGATCAAAGACATAGTGAATAGATTTTGTGAAAGATAATATGGCTAGGAAGACAGTGACCATTGAAATGATGGCTGATAGAGATCTGTGGAACAAAATCACCCCAAATAGATTGAGAAAAGGGCAGTATTGCCAAGGGTTATCATGTTACCCAGTAACTGGGATGTAAGGTCAGATAGCGTTAGACTGGAAGAACTCCAAGATAGTTGGAAAAAGGAGAGGCAGATGATCCAGGAGAAGAACGGCTTGAGGAAATAGTCAAGTTTAGAGAAAAAGTACTTTACAACGTCCCTACTATTATAGTAATAGTAATCACAACTTATAGTGATTGTGTTAGTCGTCATTATAAGTGATGTAAGCGTTGAGATAGTCGGCGGGCGCGTCCGAGTATGCAGTTAACTTGTGTGGTGGCGGCAAGATCAGCGGGCTCGACATTCCTGCTGTTTCCAACTCCTGGAACAAGTAATGATGTTGTGTAAACTAGATGAAATCTATGACTATTTTTAACCGACGAAAAAAAAAAGGAGGAGGTTCTCAATTCAACACGAATGTTTGTTTTTTTTTTATCTTTTAGCTTTTTCCCACGGCTTCACCCGCGTGACGTTCGAATATGACATTATTTTGAAAAGTTATCGTAGCTAGCGGAACGTACTAACGAGATTACGAATATCCTATGACCTAATCCAGGTCATAGTCTACCAGGCTCGAATACATGGGCAACGGGTGCAGTGCCCCCGCCTGGGCTTTCACCAAACCCGAGTCTAAAACTCCAAATTAGACATAAACATAGTTTTAAAACCTGTATTTATACTTTGTATACTAAGTTAAAAGTCGTAGTTATCCTCGAAAAGGGGGGCACATTGTTGAGTTTACAGAATATTTGTCCACAGAAACATTTGCCGCCTTGAGCGAATACCTAGTTCCGTCAAGTGGAGCGAGGAACGTAAGGAAAATCGAAGTAAGGCGACGTACGCACGGACGTAAAAATATCGCGGCGGGATTTTATCGGGCACTGGGTTTTCAACTCTGTGTTGAGCCGAGCATTGAGAATCCAACTTAACAACAACAGAGTGCATTCTTGTGCGTCGAAAAAACATACTGTTGGATTTTCAACTCTCGGTGCTGAGCAGAGCGTTGAAAATCCAGTGCGCGAAACTAAATCGCCGCGATACCTTTACGTCCGTGCGAACGCTGACTAATAGTAGGCTAGGCGCACTCCGCATTTTAGGTATGAAGCTACAAGTACGTGGCGGGCTCGACTTGTCACGCTAATTCAGGCTCGCACGTTAGTTCAATACTCACTGACGCGCCGCGTCGTAAAATAAGCCAGCCGTAACGAATCCGAACTCCGAAGGTATAAGAGTTACGCGATAGAAAGAGAGGCAACTTCTAGGTGAATATAACTGTAGGTAATTACCGTTGTGCGACCTGAATTGCACTTTATTGTGTTGTAGTAAGAGTCGCTGATTGAGTATCGCGTTTAGCCAAGGACGGTTTTTGAAGTTTCCTACTCAGAAACAGGCTAGAGAATGAGAAATTGAAAGAGGTCAGGTACTCACGGGATACTGGGAGCCAGGGGATCACCACACTGTATCAGTAGTAGTCGTATTTCACCATATTTTAGGGTTTTTTTCACCACGCGCGTCGGTTAGACCGGCCGGTCTTTTTTGTTGAGTTCGAACTGAGTTGTTTTCTTCACGCCGTCAGACGGAGGGAGCGATGCGTTGTCCTTGAAGCACTCACAGCGGTGAGCGAGCGCAAGAGGCGCGGAATTTGAACCAGGTAGGAAAAGGAAAGACTAAGGAAAGCATCCTGAAGCCTGTTCAGTCGCTATTTATTTGATTTTGCGGAGTGAATCTTCTGTACTTCTACTATTATGTATTCTGTGGTAATAGCGCGGGTAGACGATGCGATGCGACGGGGTGGGTCGGAGGAATAAGAAATTACACGCGGACGAAATCACGGGCAGAAGCTAGTATAAAAATTACGTAGACATTCAGTTATAATCAGAACTATATCACTATTATAACCATACCAGCCTATTATTGTCCCACTGCAGGGCAACACCATCTTCTCATACTGAGAAGGCACGAGAATTGATCACAACGCTAGCTCAAGACGGGTTGGCTATTTCAAACTTATATTAACTATAAGTCCAGGTTTCCTCACGATGTTTTTCCTTCACCGATGTCTGATGTCCAAGATAAACTTAAAAAGTACTGGACCCCCCCCCCCCCTCCCCTCCCTGGTCCGGATTTGAACCCACAACCTCGTGCATGATAGGCGAGGCTTTAACAACTGGGCCATCACGACATTAACGTCAATATCTATCCTACTTCCTACTTATTAGTAATATAAATGCAAAAGTTTATGAGGATGGATGGATGTTAATTACTCTTTCACGCAAAAAATCTCCATATTCTTACGGGTTCGTGCCTTACGCGGGTGAAACCACGGAGCGCTGCTAGTTACGAAATTAAACTATGAGGGCAATTACCTTGCGTCGCTTTCTATTCTTCTTATTCCAGGGCGCGTAGGGTATCTTGAGGTGAACAGTCTGTATGTGAAGCTTGACGGCGCTGCTTTGAGTGAAGCGACGGTTGCAGTGCTGGCATTGATACCGTTTCTCACCCGTGTGAACCTGAAAGAACCGAAAATATACCAGATCACAAAAACTATTGAATTAATTAAAAAAGTTTCTTAGAAACATACTGCAATGCGGGATTGGGGTTAGCCATGTGGGACTGGGGCTGGTAATGTGGGGACTGGGGCTGGCAATGTGAGACGAGGCTGGCAATGACGGCATTTATGCTGGCAATGTGGGACTGGAAGCTGGCAATGTGGGGATTGATGTTGACAATGTGGGATTGGGGTTGGCAATGTGGGACTGGGGGCTGGCAATGTGGGGACTAATGCTGGCAATGTAGGGACTGGGGCTGACAATGTGGGACTGAGGCTGGCAATGTGGGACTGGGGCTGGCAATGTGAGCCTGGGGTCGGCAATGAGGGGACTGCGGCTGGCAATGTAAGTACTGGGGCTGGCAATGAGGTACTGGGGCTGGCAATGTGGGGACTAGGGCTGGCAATGTGGGACTGGGGCTGTGGGAATAGTAGACTTACGACTAGATGTCTGTCTCTGTTGCTGGGCATGTTGAACCGACGGTCGCAGTGCGGACACCCGTACGGCTTCTCATTCGTGTGTGTCCGCATGTGGACTATGAGGTTCGCGTATTGCTAGAAAGAACAGAAGAATAGCAATAATCAGTCAACATGAACGAAATCAGTCGTAATGTAGGTAAGCTCATGTGCTAGTTACGCCCTTAAACGACAAACTGGTCAGTAAGATTGACAAAAAGCTTGGCTAATCCTCAATTTTCAGTCAGTCGGGTAATAACTGTGAACTGTCTGTATTTATGCTCGTGAATGTACATAAAGTAAATAGTGTATTATTATATACCCTGGTGGTGTGTCCGCAGACGTCGCACATGTATCGCTTGAGGTACTCGGTGTCGGGGTGTTCGGACTCGTAGTGCTTCCGGGCTTGCACGTCGTTTGATAGGAACTTGCCGCACTGGAATTTCAAAAGTATATAAATAAGATTGCATGGTGAAGTGGTAGCTGTGTTGCTGCGACGTTTCTTTCTTAAGACTGCGCTAGACGGCATTTTTCCATATAAACATTGTGGGGTGATTACTCCACTGTTTGACGTCATACGCCCAAAGTTAAGCATTCTATCGATTTGTCGCGTCGTTATCGATATCAATACGTAAGCAGAACCAATAGTAAAATAAAAATGAATTTGAAAGTTATGAGCCTCGAAAGACTCGTATTTCAATGCTAATTTAACGCAACTCAATCTGCCTAGCCTTTTCCCAACTATGTTGGGGTCGGCTTCCAGTCTAACCGGATGCAGCTGAATACCAGTATTTTACATGGAGCGACTGCCTATCTGACCTCCATAACCCAGTATCTGGGTAATACGATACCCCTTGGTAAGACTGGTTGTTGACTTTCGGGTTTCTGACGACCCGTAACGACTGTCAAAGAACCACGAATGACAGCCGGGACCAACGGCTTAACGTGCTTTCCGAGGCACGGAGGAGTCTAGGTATGTAAAGAATGGTCACCCATCCACTGACCAACCCCGGCAAGCGTAGCTTAACCTGATGGATCGACCCGTGCGGCTGTTATTACTTAGCCACGAGCTCCTCTAATTTAACGCAGCTATGGTCGTAAATATGGAAAAGAAGGATTATGAAATCTCATCTCAGTATAGTATAATCATAATATAATTTAATTAAGTATTCAAGAGTTCAAATAACTTTATTTTGAATTAATACATTCAGTTGTTTTTTTTTACAATTTTTACGACCCAAAGGTCTATTCATTACGTTTTCCGGTATAAATAATCGTGCTTCTCGCTTATTTACACGATTTTGGGCGAGACAGCTTGCGTTTTAGCAACGCCCACGCACAAGATCGAGTCTTCGAGTAGCGAGGCCTTAAAGAGGACATTTGTTTTAGACGGTACAACCTGTAGTCACAATGAAGCAGGCCTAAAGATTAATTTGTTGGCTGTTGAATGTAATTTGAATAATAAAAGTTTTACAATTTAAACCAGGCCACCAACAATTTTTTTTACCTTGGATGTATGTCCGTCAACAAGTATTTATTAGATTAATAGCTGACCCGACAGACGTTGTCTTGTCAAAATTTCAATAATACATACAAAATTCCCATATAAAATTCAATTTATGTTTTCCCGAATTTTCCCGTAAACTTTTCCATCTTTCTCTTCATAAGAATCTTCCTCAGAATTCAAAGAATATTTAAAAAAAAAAAATTGCCGAATTGGTCTAGCAGTTCTCGAGTTTTGCGCTTATCAACACATTTAACCATTCATTTTTATTTATATAAATTTTAAAAAATCATGAAACAAACTTTGACTCGAAGACTCGAAGATAACATGTACAGTTAGCCCGGAAAGGCGACAAAACGCATCAACTTAATCAAAAGAGACAAAATTTTATTTAAATTATTTACCACTTCACAAGTACTCGAGGTAGTCAGTCCATTGTTGACGATCTCGGAGCACGCACCACGACGCGGCCGTCCGCGTGCGCGGGTCGCCTCCGCCTTATTGCGGCGAGATGACTTGATCGAACTGTATACATTATAGGCATTATTAAACATATAGCATAGCATAATTAGTCACATATGATGTTCCCACTGCTGGGATTAACAGGCCTCCTCTCTATGAGAGGAAGCGGGCCGTATTCCACTACGCGGGCCCAGTGCAGGTTGGTGGATGTTCCTGAAGTATTGGTGCTATAGTCTGTTTCTTTTAACAAACGAGTACTGAGTTATGTCTCTCGCACATTTTCGATATTGACAGTGAGATGGTTCATTGGTCGGGGTGGGGCCAACGCCTTTGTTCTTGTTTTGAAATTGTTAAGGCCCGTTCATATTGAATACTTCTAAAATTTACTGTACAGGAGACATGTCCGCCAAGACTCACGCACAAACAATATCGTCTGGTTCACTCACTAAAACACGTGCGACGCGCAGGTAGTCGATGACTCAACTGAATGTACATGTAACTATAGCGTTTGGTTTGTGTGGAACGGACTTTATGTTAATTACGTGGACCAATAGCAACGCAGTCAAAATTTTCGGTACTCGTTTGTTAAAAAAAAACCGACTATAGGTGAAGGGAAAAATCGTTTTACTCACGATGTTTTCATTCCCCGTTTTGAGACCAGAGGTGATGAAAAAAATTACAGACACAAAAAAAAATCTGAATGCCTGCTATAGAGACCTGTTGGGCCTCAGACCCACCAATGAGAAAAGTATAGGCTGATTAGGTTACGACTGCCTGCTAGAATTAGCAAGCGCTATTTCTGAGCGTGGGATCCTAGGTTCGATCCCCAGGACTGCAGTGTTCGTGTGTATGTTGTGAGGGTGTGTGTGTGTGACGGTGTGTGTGTGTGTGTGTTGTTAGTGGGATTTTCAATCAAGAATACTTCAACAGCAGCAGAGTCTGATTGGAGTCTGGATTGGTCCCTGTTGATGGCACTTTTACATAGGTCTATGTTCATGTTAGAGGATTTGCTTTCCGCACATAGTCCTTCTGGTGGACCATGGTGCGACCATTTACATAGGTACAGACCTTATTGGTGACTTAAGGCGAGTATAACTACTAAGAGCGCCACCATTGAGAAAAAAAATAATAAATCAGGAGATATGGAACATTTCAAATTTCCTATGCACACATTTTTAGTAAAAAAAAATCTACCTCACCTGATTACAAATGTGTGCATAGCATATTTCAAAATGTTTCATATCTTCAGACTTATTAATTTTTCAATAGTGGCGTTGCCAGTTAGCAGCTAAAGACTGACAGAGGTGACGCTCTGAAATGCCAAACTTTTTCTCAAACTCAATGAGCTAAATAAATGTCCAGCTTCTGTAGTATGATGTACTTACAGGTTAGTAGTAGCATGCTTGTAGGAGCTGCCGAGATGCGTGGTGAAGGCTGCTAACGAGATGAACTGTATCTCACAGTCGGCGCAGTAGTGAGGGTCCGCCGTATTCAGAACCATCTTGTTGCTTTGTTCTATCTCCTGCGAAATAAGAGAACTTCTTTAGGCGCCTTGAGCGATTTTAAGTCAAAACTTTTTAAAACGATTTTTGGTAGGGGGAGATCTTACGGGTTGGCGTCACCACGACACCGCGCATGCTATGCATAGTTTAAAAAATTATAAATGCATCTTTGCCGAATGTTCAAAATTAAGTCTTATGAACGTTATTAATTTACATGTTAAAATCAATAAAGACATTTTTATAAATAGTCGTGCGTTTTTGTGTATAATCAATAAACAGAAAATGAACAAAAAAAAAAGGGGTTGGTCAACTGCCTTTTACTCAGCTGGCATAGTACATATAGCTTCATGAATGAGTCTTTTGCAGTGATCCTATTTTTAGTTATTTTTTAGTTTCTTTGAAAAAAATTTTATTTTCAATTTACAAACTATGAAATTTTACTTATTCATATTATAATTAAATTCAAAATTCAAAAAAACGAACACAGTTTTTCAAATGTTTTAAGTTTTCTGTCGGCAATCATGGGGATTGCCAACAGAAAACTGCCATTTTTTTTTTCTCTTAGCCAAGATTATAGGAAAACAAATAAGGCACGTTTTGTAAGGGTTTTATAATGACTCATTTGCACAACGGCAGAAGTTGCAATAAAATATCTAAAATATTTTGTCCCTTTTTAATATTGCGTCGGCCGGCACAATTAATCTGCCTGGCCTTTTCCAAACGATGTTAGGCCGGCTTCCAGTCTAACCGGATCCAGCTGGATACCAGTATTTTACATGTAGCGACTGCCTATCTGACCTCCACAACCCAGTTACTAGGTAACACGATACTTGATACGACTGGTGGTCAGACTTCCGGGCTTCCGACTACCCGTAACGACTGTCAAAGATCTACGAATGACAGCCGGGACCAACTGCTTAACGACTTTTCCGAGGCACGGAGAGGTCTCGGTATGTTATAGATACACCGATCACCCATCCACGTATCGACCCCGGCAAGTGTTGCTTAACCTTGAAGATCGACCCGTGCAGCTGTTATTATTTAGCCACTAGCCCCTCTGAGCCCCGCTGTGTCGGTCAGCACATGACGATTATTCTATTTTAATTGTTGACAACAGAAAAGTGCAAATCCTTTGTTTAATTTACTGTTGTTGCACTTACATTAATTACTGGACAAAGAACTAAAAAAAAAAAAAATTATAAATGTAGGATGTTAATTCTGAACGCATCATAATTTAAAAAAATAAGTTGAAGTATGAATGCAGCGATGAGTGATTTATGTGTGGAGGGAGGACGGAAGGAAGAGGGCGAGCGAGCTAGGAGATGAGTCCAGCAAGACGTAGTTTATGTAAAAGAAGTTTTTTTTTAACATTAAAAAAGGAGTTTCAAGAAGTGAAGATTTTTATTTCGGTCATTCACACACCACCCACCGACATAAATATTATGGTGTAAATATACAAACATAATAAAATGTACCAAACAAGGACAACATTACCTCTTCAGAATGTGCAATTTGTTTGTGACAGTATAGCCCTGAATCGCTCACAAAACTGTGTCCGCAAATAGTGCACAGACACATCGACGGATGTTTTATTCTTATGTGAGTTAAACGCGTTGATGCCTTCCTGCAAACATAAACATTCTTTCATGATTAATATTCCTTCTCCATCTTTCTTAGCGACTTCAAAAAAATGAGAAGGTTATGCATTCAAAAAATTAAAAATAAAATCTAGGACACCGAAGGTAAAAACGAACAAAAATAACTTTGGTATAGTGTCATACTTAATGTTTAGTCTTAAACTTTTTCCTACCATTTGAAAATGAAAATGCATCACCGACGCGACGGGCTGCTCGAGCCGCTCTATTGTCGTTTTTGTACTCTTTCTTGGTTATTATTTACGAACTACCTCACAATGTTTCTTTGTTTATTTATTTTTTGTATCAAACTATGTTTTAACCGTAAATAAGATTTTGTTAATATGTATTAAGATTGCATAAATGTGTTTCAACTTCCGGACAAACCTATTGAGGTTTTTGTGATGTTTCTGTTCATATTTTGTTTTGTTTCTTAATTAATAAACAATTAAAAAAAAAACATTTAACATGAGCACGTCTCTGAAGTTCCTTAACAATTGACAGGCAACCATAGACGAAAAAATTCATTACTTCATGGACGCTAAAGTAAAATAAATGGTTGTACAGTCCTACCAACTGAAAACTGAAACTGTGAACTGAAAGAGGACGGCACCGTCGATTCAGTGTTGTTAATTAATATAAGGTGCCCAAAATTGAGTAAGTTTTCAAGAAGGAAATTTCACATTAGACATAATCGTTTAATAAGAATTACGGTTTTTACAAATTAAAAACAATGATACCTATATAAAAATAATAAAATAACATTACGGCCGTAGTTCCAATTTTCGCCATTTCACAGATAAGTTGGTAGGAGTGTAACGATTATAGTCGCTTTTTCGAAATAAGGTGTGCAAGTGTTTTCTCGTATTCGGAACCTGTGGTAAACACGTTAAGCTAGCCAACAAAGCAGTATTTTTATCTGACGAAGCGACATGCGCTTTACATGTGGTACCAAGTGTACAAACACGTTGTGAATGTGTCTCTCGGCACCGTCCGCGACAATGGCGAAGTCGGAAATGTGTCTGCGTGTTATGTACTGCCGCTACCCATCTTCACGCACAATTTTAAAGAGTGTTGATTTAACATCTGCGCTCACTAAGCAGCGAAATCGAGCAGTTACCATAGATGAATTACATAACATCACGCCTCGTTTCCCCGAAGGGTCCGGCTATGTGAGGTTTGAGATACATTTATTCTCATAAGAATACAAAAAATTCACTTACATGAGAACATTAAAACTAAAACATAAGTCATTATTTTTGGGCGTTTTACAAAAACTAGACATCTGTACAGTTATTTATTGTACGTAGACAAAACAAAAAAAACTAAAATGTTCGCTTGATACTCGGGCTTAAGGCGAGAACTGACTACGATTTTAAGTGTCACAACCGCACTCACAGAACCGCGTAATATATTGTCACCATTGAAATGAGCTGGCTTGAAATAAGGTTGAAAATTGAAAATAATATTTGTGTTGACGATGTGACCAAGCTGCGAATGGACATTTAGTTTCCCGGTTTTCTTTAGATTATTCAGAATATACACAATAAATTAAATAATTGTCCGGTTAAAGTTTAAGAAAAATGCTAATTATGTTAATTTCTTAAAAAAAAGAATGTCGTTATGTTCGACGCCAAAGTTTATTTTTGTGGAGCAACTCCAAATTTTTTATTGGGAATATCAAACTATTTTTTACTATTCTATTCGGTTATTTTTTTTCTTTTTACCCTTCTTTGTCCACTGTATTTTTTGCGTCGGATATTTTCATTGTGTTACGTCATACTCGACAATCCAAGAAAGCAATTTTTGTGAATATTGAGCTAATACCGCGCCTTAAGGACGCTGTTACAAATGGGTAGTCAAATCATTACTTTTTTACACAAAAGTATGTTTATTAAATAAAATGCTTTGCTTTGCTTTTTTTTTTTGATAGATGTGCATTGTACGATTCTGAACTATAAATATAATTTTAGGTAGGTACAGTTTCTCAAAAAATGTACCGAAATGAAAATTTTTACTTTGGTACCTTTATTGAGAAACTGTACATATCTAAAATTATATTTATAGTTCACAATCGTACCATGCATATCTATCAACAATTCGGTCAAAAAACATTTTAAGAATGCAAAGCATTTTATTTAATAAACATACTTTTGTGTAAAAATGTAATGATTTGTAACAGCGACCATAAACATCAATAACAAAAAAAGTAAACGTTCAACATAGATTAGCGTAGCTGGATGTGGCTCGCAATTATTTTAGGGAAAGTGAATTATTCATGATGTGCTGTTTGAGAAGTTTTTTAAAAGTGGTCATGGATTTGGATTCTGTAATGTATTTCGGTAATTCATTGTATAATTTGGATCCTTCATACATGATACTTTTTCTTCCGTAGTCAGTGTGGGGTGGGTGTAGTTGTAATAAGTCTTGTTCACGCCTCAATTTTATTTTGAGTATTTTTTTTTCCTTTTCGTGAAGGTAATATTTGTGTGTATATTTTTATTTAGTATTTTTCTTATCATTATGCATGTGTTATAATTATAAATGTACACCCACATTTCGCCAGTTATGCATAAGTCCCATGTAAAAGGGGGCGAGCCTACTGTCATCAACCGGGCACAAATCCAGACTCCAGGCTGCTACTGAGAAATTCCAGATAGAACAGCCCAATAACACTTTGGCCAACCTGGGAATTGAATCCAAGACCTCATGTTCAGCAGTAGCGCTTGTTACTAGACCTACAAGCAGTCATAGATAAAGTAAATAATGAACTAAATCACACTTCAAATAGAGTTGAAAATAGTATGCACGTGATAATTCTCGATGGCATGTGTTCCCTCATAATATTTCCAACTCTATTTCAGTTGCGATTAAGTTCATTATCAATTATACTGAGTTAATAAAATAATGCGTAGTATAACTTACATGAATTCCTTCTTGCAATGAGGACACTCGTATGTCACATTTTTATGCCATCTATAATGCATATGAGCTTGACCTCTGAAAAAAAAAAATTATGAATTGAGAATACTTTACTTTATTTTTTCTAAGGCAGTATTGCCGACTGCCGGCAGTATAACGATGGATTCAGGGGTTTAGGTGTGGAAACGTAACAGACAAAGTTACTTTCGCATTTTAATATTAGCATATTTAGTATGGGCTCTAGATCAGTGGTGGCTCAGTGGTAACGGACCCGACTTACGATTCGTAGGTCGTGAGTTCGAACCAAGGTGGGCACATTACTTTGTGTAATTTATTTCATCATCACTACTCTAAAAAACATCGTGAGGAAACCGGCATGTCCTAGAACCAAAATTTCGAAGACATGTGATAGCGCCAACCCGCACTGGGCCCGCGTGGCAGATTACAGCCCACTCCCTCTCACAGAGGGGAGGCCTGTCTATGTCCCAGCAGTGGGAACATTACAGGCTGATTATGTTATGTATGGGTTCTAAACTACACAATGGATTCTGATGCGGTTTTCTATTTTCAACATCATTATTTTATAGAATTTATTCCGAAAGGTTTATGAGTAATACACTACATTAATAATAAACTTGCATATGCATATAATTAGGTAACGGATGTTAAAATTATCTTTCAAATGAGTATAATTCTGGGTTTGTCCCTCGATTTTAAGAATTACATATTGAATTTTAATATAATAATTATTTTTCACGTTCATAAGCTTTCATCATCATCATAATAAGACCACGATACGATTATATTATAAGAACTTTATCATAGCTTTAATACATAAGTTTTAAAAATTTAAATAGATCCTAAATTGTCATTCGAAATTAAAAATTACTAGAGAAACATAAGAAAAGAAAGATGATTTTTAAAGACCCATTCAATGATATTTACTTGAAAAAGTTCGTTCGACTTTCGTTTTTTTTCTTTTTACAATATGGCGTCTGGTTGTCACCATAGTAAATTTTGATTACTGTCATGACTTTAGTTACACTGACAAGATTAAGGCAAATCGATTCACGTAAGAATCAAAGGAAAGGAACAAACATACATACATAATATATAGGCTGATAAACACATTATCCTCCTTTGCGTCGAGAAGTCGGGTAAAAATCACGATGTTTTGTAAAATCGTAAAAGCCGTGCGAAGTAGGGGTTGCTAGTAATAAAATAAAATTGAAAATAATTACCTATTACAGCACACATAACTGCATAACTGACAGGAGTATTTGAACAGGTGCGTGATGTTCATATGTTTGTAAAGTTTCCTCTGATCTTTGAAGTGGATCTTGCAGATGTCACACTGTAAAGGACCAGATTGTGCCTGAAAAGTTAATACAAAAAAATATTTATAAAAACATTAACAGTATCAATGTACAGGTAAACCAGAAAAGGTATGCGCTTCGGTAATCTTAGTGTTTCCGAATTATCACGAACGTCGTGCCGGACCGGATTGCATACCGATAAAATTTTGGTATCGATATAAATACTGATGTTTGGGTATCTCTTTATCGACATTGATACCGATATTTTTATTCAGTAAGTATACTTTTAATATACTTAACTATTAAGGATTTCGCAAACAGAGAAGAGTGGAATTAATATAATTAAGTACTTATGTTTACATTTTGTAAATATCTTGAATAAAGAATGTAAATTAATTAATTCGCGTTTTCTTTTTCTCAGTAATTGCCAAGCGGAAGCGAACCGTTTTTTATCTATTTACTAAAATAATATAAAAAAACTAGAGAACACATTTCTGTCAACATTTAACAAAAACTATTAAAAACTAGCTTTTGCCCGCGGCTTCGCCCGCGTGGATGTCGGGAAATATCCCACGGGAACACACTACCGGGAAATCCTTCCTTGTTCCTTGTCTACATTATAAAGGGAACCTCTGTGTGGAAAATCTCAGCTTTCTCGGTTCAAGGGTTTGGGCTGGGCGTTGCGTTGATGAGTCAGTCAGAACTTCTCTTTTTATTTATAATAAAGATTTAAAAAAATATTAAATTAAAAAAAAAGCCAGATTATCAGTACTGAGTATCGATAAAATTATGGATAATTTTATACCGATACTCAAATAACTGATGCAATATATCGGTATCTACCCCAGTTATCGATTATGTTATTGTATTTTCTTTAAAATATCGATATATTTCCTAGAAAAATAAGATAAGACACACGGGATTACTTACAGCCAAAAATGTTAATTTGTTGAAAATTACAATAATATTTAATATTTGCTTCTCCATGTTTCTGAGAGCGAGATAGATATTACAAACATGCGTGAGAGACACGATACGCTCGCAATGAGCGAGTTGCGAGACTCATTCATAATCGTAAACATTCGGCGGCTAACGCGATTTCGCTCGCACGACATCGGCGGCTCCTATCTCTGTCCTTGTCTATCAGTAACTGTAGGTTTGCGCCTGTGATCACAGATGTGTGAGTTTCGGTGCATGCATTGAAACTAATAAATAAAGCATATACTCACTGGATCATGTTTCTTCATATGCTTATTATATGTCAGCATAACTCTAAACCCTCGGTAGCACAGATCACACTGATACCTCGCTTCCTGATAGTTCCTTGACTGCTGTCTTTCCTGAACCAACCGGTACTGTTCCTCGTGCCCAATCGGAGAGTAGATTAGAAAGTCATCGGGTAATTTTCTATTCTTTTTAACAGGTTTTATTGTCACCACTCCTTTGACACGCTTGCCTCCCCGTGTCTGCAACCATTTCGGTCGTGATTCGTACCAGTTTGCATCCTTTTTGCTACCGTTTTGTAAATGTGTCCAGATGTAGTGCTGTTTTGCTGATGATCTGAAAGTTTTAGGTTTTGCTATTAAGTACATATTTGTGGGAGTTTTGAACTTAACTTTCTATACACGATTTTATTTACCCGACTGCGGCGGAGTCCAAAAGGAGGGTAATGTTTTAGGTTGGTATGCACGTGTATGTTTGTTTGTCTCTGCGTTCCCTTCTAGAGGCCAAACGAGCGAACGGATTTCAGCAAATGAAGTATCGTTGGATTCGTATTCATGTCGCAAGTGACATTGGCTCTAAGGATTTGGAAAGAATCAAGATGGTGGATTTCAAGTAAAAAAAAAAAGTTTTTGTTGCATTCAAATATAGGGTATTTAAATAAAGGGAGGAGACGATTCCAAAAATATATTTGTTTTTATTATAATGCTAAATATACTTTATGGATCATAATATCCTTCATAATCCATGCATTCTAAACTAGTGAATTATTGTTTAGAACTTTTGGCATAGCCGTAAATTATTTAACCACTCCGCGCCCGGCTCCCACGCGCGACACCCCTTCGCACGCCCCGAAGATTTTATGTCGGCGCACAACGGGTGCGCATGCGCACGTATACAAAATATTTCTATGAATTGATAGTAAACTAGTGACTGTTTCTTAAAGTGGATAGACTAGGCTAGAAAAATTATAATAGTTGGTTGCTGTGATTAATTAACTCAAGACAATGTTTATGTTCTTTCTCCAGAATTAGCTTACTTGCTGATAGGTTATATGAGTTCTTAAAATTGTTTATTTTATTTGACAAATAATTTAATTTAATGTTTTTGTGTTGCGTAGGTAATGAAAATTATTTTGCGTACCTAACTGAACGGACAGCTGTGCTGCTGGGGAACTCCCCAAGAAGTAGCGCAACAAACTTGTTGCGCTACTTCTTCTTTCCAGCTAAGGCACTAGGAAGTGGTGAAGGGCGGGCATTTTATGGGGGCTATCTAATGTAATTTTGACGTTAGAAAAGTGCTGATTCTCAGCCTAATTTGAATAAATGACTTGATTTTGAAAGTATTTTTTGTGACTCGCACAGGAAGATCGCCAACTAAACTAGACTCAAACAACTACATAAGGTATTCATTTTGTTCCCTTTTGGTACTCAACTATAAGTAGTAATAGTTGTTGTAGTATGTGGTGGTAGTTCACCAAATAAAAGCGCGCTGTTGGATTTTCAACGCTCGGCTCAGCGCCGATAGTCCAAAATCCAACAGCACGCGTAAGCAAAAACGGGCATTAAATTTAAACCATTTTACTTACCGATCAAAACTGACTTCAGTACATTTTCTACACAAGTACTTAAACAGATGTTTATCAGTCATATGTGTCTTCAGTAAAAACTCTGTTTTATAGTAGTACTGGCAGAGACCACAGTGGTAGCTGCCGCTCACATGCTGAAAGAAATGGAAAATATCTTGTAAACATTTATTTATCTTCCACAAAGGCACCATAAAAAATAAAAAAACCGGTCAAGAGCGAGTCGGACTCGCGCACAGAGGGTTCCGAACCATCATTTATGTGTAATTTTTGTTGATGATTTCTGAAAAACTGTGCTATTTAGAGACATTGCTTTGTTTTTCCTGTAATCTATACATAAACTTCCATCATATAGAATAATTTCAGATTTTTCTCTATGCAAACTTCGGAGATAAGGGGGGGAACGGTATTTTTTTTTTAAATCTTTTATGAAAAGTCGAAAACTATGCAGCCTAAAATAAAAATAAAAAAGTTTGAGAATGTGCAAACAGCGCTTTTTCATATGATAACCTAGTGCCTAGTAGTAGTAGTAGTAACCTAGTAGCCCCACTTCGAATTCTTAAGACCCCTTTCAGGTCCCTGTTGCAAAAAAAAACATCTATTTTTATTTCTTTCTTATTTGCTAAATAGTTGGGCAAACGTCATCTAAAACATAGTTCTTATCTGAGATATCCAGCTGTGACAGATAGACAGACTGAGTCACACCATAAGGGTTCCTTTTTACCATTTTGGTATGGAACCCTAATAAAACATGAAGAATACAACATCTGATAAATCCTTTGTGGGAGACTGGTATCTACACTAGGAAAACCTGTATGTATTAGTATTTACTCTTGTGATTTATATTTTCGAGCCCTAACTTTTATGCTGCAGCTGCCATGTTTTGTCCCTGCGTCACTCCACCCCATGGTTGACTGATAGAAAATGCTGCAGGCATTCTGATACCTACCAGCTTCCCTTCGTAGGTTCACATCAGCAACTCTACGACGACTATTGAAAAATGGCACAGTATTGCCAAAAAATATAGTTACACTACAGGTATTTAATTATATCATTCAAACAAAAAAAAAAAACGTCTAGCTTTGAAATACAACAACAAAAAATGTTCTAAAATAACCCGGCGCCAAAACGTCATAAATAATCGGGAGCTAAAAATTCAAACTATTGTTTGATTTTTTGTGACCTAAAGTGTCGTCATGGCTACTGCGACACCGTCATTTGATAATGAACGAGAGCAAACCACTGTACAACGGGTTACGATAGAGACATGCGTCAGCGAGAATGGGATTTAGTAATATTGCACATTTTATTTAGTTTTCACCTGTATTGTATTAGATTCTATATATTACTATAATAATTTTAGAATGTTCACCAAATTTACTTGAGTTTATTTCTCTAATACATTGAATGTTTTGTTTGTGTAGTTATAGCGTCTTTTTGATTCTGCTCTGTGACAATAGATGGTGTTAAATTCAATAAAGAAAATACTTCTATTTTTATACAAATTTTTACTTTATTGATAAGTAAGTAAGTTAAAACCAGCTTCACTTCGGCATCTCTCTTATAAAAATCCACACTTCGCCGCTGCTGCCTTTGTTCAGTATTTTTTTAAGCTTCATGCTTTATTTTGGGGTAAATTTAATGTGATAAAACTAGAAAGACCGAAAAATTCAAAGATATTGTGATAACTACCAGCTCACATAAAGCATGCATTTAATTTTCTCTCACAGAGAGAAGAGAGAGAGAGAAGAGGCCTGAAACTGAACAGGCTGATTATGTTATGAAGGAGTAAATTGAGTAAGTTTATGAGAAAACACATATCATAAAAAAAAATGGTTGGCACGGGACACCCAGCAGATGTGAAATATCGAAATTGATGATTATTGAAAGAATTTATAAGTAGCTAAATAAAGAACATCAATAAAAAAATTTGGAAAAAAAATAAATATATTCTTCTGACATGATGGGGTATGAGGGAGCATCATGCTGTTTGCAGTCACAGCGTACAAGTCCAGTTTACTCCCAAGGCACACTCATAGATCCTTCACATCAAAAGCAAAGAAAGGGTCAGGGTAGAAAATAGGTCTCACCTTATCATGCATCCGTAAATGTATCTTCATTCGTTCTGTATTGTTATAAGCCTTATTGCATATCTCACAGTGGTATTTGCCCTGAGTGAACATTTTGTACACCTCAATTGCTGCCTTAGCCTCTTTCACAGAAATTGGGACCAATGTGGCATATTCTTCGTCCATATCCGTCCCATCTACAGCCGTATTCTCAACATTCAGTGACAATGACAAGTCAGGAAATTTATCAATATCCTGATCACTATCAAAGTTCTCATTATCCAAAAATGAATCTGTTATTTCAGTGTCTTCTGTTGTACCGCACACAAAGCCACCAGACTCATCTTTGGTAACTTCACATTCAACCGGTGCTTCCTCTTGTTCCATTTCATCAATGTCTGTTTTGATTTTTTCTTCAGTGAATTCCAATTCACTGGGATTGGTTATTCCATCAAAAGTGAAATCAGAAGTGAGCGTACTGCATTGAAATACAGCTATATTAAGTTTGGACGAGTTACACCAGTCAATGCGGTTCTGTCTTTTCCACTGGAACGTTACTTTTTCATAATGAGTTTTATCTAAACTCATGAATGATAGGGGCGGCATGATAGCAAGAAGGTTGCGGTTTATGTCTTCAAGATTTGTTTGGCTAATCTGTAAAGTGGAAATGGTTATGATTATTTATTATTTACCAATTAAGTATGTCACATATTTTGCAATAATTACTTTTTTTAAACTGTTTTTACTATTGTGAAGTAATTTACCTCTTTGTTTCTTTTTAATATTTCTTTCAAAGCGTAATGAGCTCGATGGCATCTATCGCGAAATCTTTTAAAATTTCGCACGACAGCTGCACACTGAAAACATAAATAATCCGGCATGCCATCCCCGTGGGAAGTCTGTAAATAACAAAAGTATATATTTAATAGAACCAGCGGGATATTAAACTTTAATGTTTTAAAATTTTCATGGTAAAACGATTATAAACAATGCATACCTGAATACCAGAAATCAAATGGAATTCATGTCGTAATTTACCACTGTTCATGCTAAATAATTTAACATCCGTGCTGAAACACACCATACACGCTTCGAGATTATACATTTTGCTAATATTTATCTCATTGTCTCATTTATAAATCGAATTTTCCTATTAATTACGGCTCCACTCCAAGCATTTTGTTTGATTGAGTTGACATTTGACAAAAAAACTAGCAAAGTGACAGTGACATCTGTCTGAGAGGCTAGCAAGACTGACGTTTTCACCAGGGCACAGATAATATAATACTACGACCAGGGGCTGCCAAGGGGCTGCCGGCTGCCCTTAGAATAATAATGGTAGACAGAGAATTCTATAGACTCATGATATCCGTGCCACCGAAAGGGACAGAAAAAAAAGTACATCTATTGTTTAGGGTTACCAAGTGATGTACATTTTACCCATGATATTCTTCACAAAATAAGATTTTTTTAAAATGAGGTTTGTATTTCAGTTAGTAGACGGATTTTCAAACTTTTTTCAGAAAATCTTCTTCGTCAACAAACAGTTTTGACTTTTAGTTTTTACTTTTTGCCACCTTTTTGGTCAACCTCCTAGATTTTTCTCGAAGTGCTATGAGCTTTTTCAAACGCTGTTTTGATATTTCTTGGTTTTTCTGCCATTTTCGATTCAATGTTCTGGGCGAAAACTCAGATAACGAATACTAAAATAAATAAGGAAAATGTTATTTTATTATGCACTTATTATTGAAACAACATTATGTACTAAGCTGTTAAAATATTAATTCTATAGATTTACAGGTTTGACAGACAGAGCATCGGGGTATAAAAAGTTTTGCTTACTTTCTTTATTAAAAGATTACTATCAAAGTGTTGTCTGCAAATCCTGGAACTCATTTTTGGAGCCCAACTAGGCCTACTAGTAGCAGAAATCCACATGTTTCTTACTTCAGGTTTATTTGGAAATCTGCAAGTTTAATAAGATTTTTTCATTACCTTTCATTTTTACCAGTGATCTTGCTTAATTTCAAGATTTTTAAGTGACTTATATATTTATAGTATAGTAGTAGCTATATAGTATGTAATATGTTGACCCCCCAGGTTTGCAAGTTGTACACCAGAAGACATGTGCACTCTGTGGGTTCGATAGACGCAGACGGCATACAACGTCTTTAGAGTTCAGTACAACAATACTTTCAGGATGGTGTTGAGGCTTCCACGTTACTGCAGTGCATCAGGAATGTTTGCTGAAGTACATACTGATGGTTTCAATACCATCTTGTGTAAAAAGAATGCTTCCATGATGCGCAGAGTACGTGGGAGCGTCAACGACATTCAGGTCATCAGTGAACAGCCGTGCTGCACCATTATGACACATTACGTACATGTACATGTACCCAATGCGGGGCATCAGGCGAGTGCAGATATATGAATTAAAATCTTTTATTGCATTTGTTACAAATAGCTTATAAGAAATGTGTATTACTATTATCAATGGATCAAGGTCTGAAATAAAATATTTTTTTTATATACATTGCTTTAAAAAATAAGTTTTACCCATATTAAAGGATAAATGCCCCGTCAAAAAGTGGCAACACTGAATTTTGAGGTAAGAAAATAAAAATATTGCGCAAATCACGATTTTATGAGATTTTTTTAACACGATACCTATACAAATTATTTTGTACATTACTGCGACTATTTGATTTTGATTGAGCAGAACACAAAGCGATCAAATACATAAAAAGATCGAATACTTACGAGTGAAAGGACAATCCGGCAATCTTCATCAAACTATCACTTTTACAGTTTATTACACTGCACCTTACTATTTTGCACAGTTGCACAAATGTAATATTATAGAATTGAGCACCAAAAGGTCGTATTTTGTGTATAATCTCGATGTAATTATTAATAAACAGTTGGACTTCAATCTGCAACCGCCATAAACGTCAAACTTGTTGTGCACCAATTGTGCACAATGATGTGCTCAGCCGACACGCGATAAAGGACAGAAATATTTTTACACTTGTCTCTTTTCATTGCTAGTGACATTACTATGTTCTTCTTTTTCTTGTGTGAATGCAAAGGAAGATATCCAGCAGTCTATAGAATTCTCTGTCTACGATAATAATAGTCATTATTCTATGGGGCTGCCAGTAGAGTAACATAAGCTACAGAAAAATAGAAAATAGAATAGAAAAAAAAGTTACTTGTCGTAGTACAGGCAATATCGAGAAAAGAGACATCTATATATTAAATCTTTATCTTGGTACTTGTAGCTACTTGGAGCATATTAAAAGATAAAAATGATAGTGTTAGGACAATAAATAGTATAACATCACTAAAGCAGAACGGGGAACTTACGCAAAAAGCATCTAAATTTTTATCAGTATTGCCAATGACTGTGGTCATACTCGCTATATATAATATATATAATGACCCGCGATAAAAACTTGAATGAACGATGAGCTCTTGGATAGGGCAGTCTTCACAATATCAGCATCGGCGTCTTCTTGAGATTGATGTAGGTATATCTCGATACCCTGCATCTCAAATTCAGTACGCATCATGGTGATCAGTCAACTTTTGTAAGATTCATTAGGGTGTAGTTTTGCTTGAGGCACTTTGATGGTAGGCAGTTGATTCATCAAACAAAACGTCCCTGCAGTTGCAGGGAAGAGAAGCAGAGCATCACAGGCGTTCAGCTGATTTAGTGCTCCTCGTAGCTACATCTTTTCTGATGACTTTTCTCTAGAACCATAAAGTACAGCTGGTACTTTCTTGGAAAATAGCCCTATCGATAATTTTACACTTTTTGGAAAAAGTGCCCATCTTTGTATCTTCGCAACCAACCTAGAGTGTTTGAGTTCGGCTCAATTTGTACCAAATTTAGTTTACTTAACAAAAACAATTACATGTACCTAAAAACTCGTCCTAATGATTTATATTTTTCAAAACTCTGTAACAGGTGCCAGAATTTCGTAGTTTTTCGAGCACCATGGAATTAACACAAGGTTTTTAGGGTTGCAAACTTGGGTCTTATTCTTAACGTGTCGATGGCAAAAATTAAATAATATCGGAAAAATAAGCAAACTTGGGTATAAACTACTCTCATGGGACCTAACAACATTAAAAAAAATCATAGTTACATGCGCGTTTGCGATGTTTGCATTTTTTGTGTCGAATATGACTGGGCTACAACCGGACCAAAACTTTACAAAATTAAGTTCATTGTTCATAACGTCAAATACGGGTTTATGATACAGAAACTCTTTTTTGGAAGTCTGTTAAAAAGTAGGACAACGCGATCGTAGCATAATGCGAGCTATGCCGTAGCCATAGGCCGTAGCGCAGTTCGATGCCATGCCGTAGTAGTGCTACGCCGTAGCAGTGCGATCTAGCCGTAGCGAAATGCGACAGAAGTCGCAATTGCCGCATTGCGCCCCGTTCCCGCTGCGCTGCTGCGCTGGCTGGTGAATTCTTCATCATGTATATTTATTTTTATTCTTACTAATAGAGTATGGACTAAGTTACGCTAAGGGGCGTTGTCAGTGGAGGCTAGTCATATCTCCAAGGCTTTTTAATTTAATTTAAATGTTGAATTGTTTTTTTTTTGTTTTTATTACGGACGCTTTTAACGTTCTGCATCGTTCTCAGTTCTCACATGTAGGTGCATATAGTTTCAACATTAATGATGTAACCAATATTTTGTGTAACCATACTTTCGATTTAAAAGAGTGTCCATTCTTCTCCTCCTTAAGCAACCTCTTTCTTTCTTCTTTAGTTAGGTACCTACTACGCTTTTAGCTTCATCTTTGACTGACCGACTCCTTGACAATTCAAAAGTGCCTGTAATTGGTTTATTTGAAATAAATGATTTAGAGTATGAGTTTGAGTTACTTACTAACCAGCGTGCGCAGACAATGTCAATACATACGACCAATCCTTACGGCTCTCTCTTTATAAATAAGGGAGAGAATCTGCATACTGCATGTTACTAATGTTACCATGGATCGAGGAATTTCATTGAAACAGCATCTTTAAACTCATTAATTATTTATTTGTCTTAATAGCTGGCATGAGTGGCAAATTCTTTTGTTAATAAATACATCGATGACTTAATTACACCTTGTACAAAAATCTAAATATTCAGACACAGTAAACAAGACGTAAACAAAACAACGAGCTTACTACAAAACATCCAGGAATTCAGAATCGATTCGAATTTGATTCAAATTGACACAAATTCCAAAAAAAAAAATTCGGAATTCGAAGATTTTTGGGAGCAAGCCTACTTTACATAACGATCAAGTTGTAGAAGGAAGACGTAATAGAATATCGGTTATACAACTTCAGGAAAAAGTCTTAAAATCTAACCATCACAACTTAGCATCTCTCTTGAAAGGTAAGCTCAAATACATAGCCTAAAGTCTAGAGGGAGACGAAAATTAGTAATCCCCCGCTTAATCCCCAAAGAAGAACCAAGTGAATACCTACTTGTCTTTTAACCCAAAGGAGTCATGACATCGAAGTAACTTAAGTTAGTAGTTAAGCATTAGTACACCTATCTAGGTAATAATAATAATAATATGTTAACGACAAATTGTAACTATAAACAAGCAACAAGTTACGTTTTCGTAGTGTACGCACACTACGAAAACGTAACTTGTTGCTTGTTAAGTCTACAAAATGTTTAATAAATATAAATATTATTAAAAAAAAATATGACTTTAGTTTCGTAAAGAGAGTACCTATAGGTATGACCCGCACCTTAATTGCGTAACACACTATCAATCGGAATCGGTTTCATTTTGACAGTTCAACAACATTCATTGTATTATTTACGTTGTCGAGCAAACAAATTTTTCGAACATATGAAGCAATGGATTAGCAATTAGCATCAAAATGATTCAGATTCCGATTGATGTGTGTTACGCAATTAGAGTGCGGGCAGTGCGGTCGACACATTTATTACTACATCAGTAAAGTTCAATTCGCTTTCACAGCCCCTTGTTGTAGTACACTGTCGACGCCTTCGGAGATAACTTTAATGCAGCTTCCTGAAAAGTTAAGTGAAATAAGTTAAGTACAGATATAAATGTATGTAGGGCAGCAGTCTTATCGCTAAAAGCGATCTTAAAATAACCTTTTGGGTGGATTAAAGGAAGAAGGGGAGGCAATACTGCAGTTAGTCTGTGGTGTGTATTTACATTAATTTGCCTACAATAAATATCTTGAATCATCATTACTAGTGTGCTTAGAATTTTGCCAATTATTATGACACCCCGACTATCCAGACTTATCTACTAAAGGCGAGCATAGCTGCTAACTGCGCCACCATTGAGTTTTTTTTTGTCGGGAGCAATAGAAAAATTAACAGAACATTTAAATTTTACCTTTAGATTCGGCTCAAGAGAACTGATGTTCATATTGGCTTTCTGCTCGAAGAAGGCACAGCATAAGGGCGTCGCGAACGTCACGCAAAGACACACCAGTGATATTTGGAAGGGAATTACAGCCATCGGGTAGTGGCAGAACAGGTGTTTCTGAACCGCATAGTTCGTTATCATTGGCACCAAGGCTAAAACATAGTATTTAATGCGTAAAAAAATCCTCCGTAGGTCCGGAGCAACCTGCAGTGCTATCATCCTCACTACCCCTTGCTATTAAGGCGGGTATATCCGCTAACAGGCAGCGCCACCATTGAAAAATTAATAAGTCTGGAGATATGGAACTTTTTGAAATTTCCTATGCACACATTTTTAGTCAGATGTCGTAGATTTTTTTTTATAAAAATTCAACACTATATCTCTAGGTTCAAATTTATAGCAGTTAACGCCAAAACGGGCCGTTTTTGGCGTTAACTGCTTTTATAGAAAAAAATCTACAACATCTGAAATTAAAAAAAATTGTATTATTATTAGGTCTTTACCTATGAAATTGCCGTTCTGCAGTACTGGCCATTTCAAATCAAAATAATTTTTGTTTGGCTAAGAATTCTAATTTCAAATTAATTTTATTTTAAAAACATGGATTTTTTTTCCAAAAGTAGTTTTTTGTTTATTGATTAGTGTTACATTTTCATCGCATTTCAATCTTTTTCGTCATCATGGATACGTTAAAAATTCGAGTAATTATGGAATATGAGTACCGTCGTGGCAGCAACGCGACACAAGCGGCACGCAACATCAACGACGTTTACGGAGCTAACACTACAAACCAACGCACCACTTGTTATTGGTTTGCTCGCTTCCGTTCTGGAAATTTCGACCTGAAAAATGAACCTCGCGGTCGTCCGAAGACTGGTCGACAATGACGAATTAAAGGCGATTGTGGAAGCTGATGATACACAATCAACGGCTGAATTAGCAGCAGCTTTCGACGTTAGCGTCAAAACAATATTGGTCCATTTGCGTCAAATTGGCAAGGTAAAAAAGCTTGACAAATGGGTGCCCCACGAACTCAATGATCGCCAGCGCGAAGTACGCGTCGAGACGTGCCTTGCACTGCTCAACAGACACACAAATGAAGGAATTTTGAACCGCATTGTTACCTGCGATGAAAAATGGATTCTGTTTGATAACCGCAAGCGCTCAGCAAGTTGGTTGGATCCTGGTTCAGCACCTAAACAATGCCCTAAACGAAAACTTACCCCTAGAAAAGTGATGGTCACTGTTTGGTGGTCTAGCGCCGGTGTGATTCATCACAGCTTCTTACCTAACGGGGTGAGCATTACTTCAGATGTGTACTGTGAAGAACTGAACACAATGATGGAGAAGCTGGCACATCTCCAACCAGCATTGGTCAATCGCTCGTCTCCGTTGCTCCTGCACGACAACGCGCGACCTCATACTGCACAGCAGGCGGTCTCCAAGTTGCAAGAACTGGGGTTGGAAGCTCTCCGTCATCCGCCCTACTCACCAGACCTTGCGCCTACAGACTACTACTTTTTCCAGAATTTGGATAACTTCTTGGCGGGAAAAAAATTCAATACCCGAGAGGCAGTACAAAATGCCTTTGAAGAATTTGTTGCCTCCCGTCCAGCTGATTTCTTTAAGAAGGGGATCAATAAACTGCCACTGCGTTGGCAAAGATGCATTGAGTGCATGGGTGATTACTTCGATTAATACAAATAAAAAATGCATGAAAAAAATTCGTTTAAATTTTTTCATACAAAACGGCAATTTCATAGGTAAAGACCTATTATAATGATGTTATACGTACTCATGCCGGGCACAGCCATTCCCACTCTAGATACGCATACGAGGAATATGCCTGTGGCTGCTGCTCTCTTGGACTCGCCAACTCTCTTGCCCTCCGGGGTGAATACAGGCGTTCCGTTTATTAACTCACTGCAAGAAACATCAACCGCAGCTATACTTGGAAAAGACATACATAAGAGTATTATCGAAAACAAACTAGGTACCTACCTATCAGATAAAAATAACCCTCTAATTTACAGAACCCCAGGGAAATTAATTAATTTAACAAATTGACACGCTACGTTAATTTAGGTACCATATAAAGCCATTTCATACAACTGTCAAAGAATGACAATAGTGATTGAAATCTACGGACAAACAGTCTTTTCACTGTTATTAATTTACTTCCATTTTGTAATACAGTCAAAATCACAGTGATCTTTATTATCATTGCAATAAGGTTGCCAGTTGCTAACTAACTAACATTTGCTATAGCAAATAGCATAGAACAACGCGGTCACACAGCAGACATAAAAAACCGGCCAAGTGCGTATCGGACCACGTTGAATGAAGGGTTCTGTAGTTGGGATAAATTTATCCCAAAACCAAACTTAACATTGTAGTTGAAAAACATTCTTTTATTTATTTATTTATATATATACTTATTGTACACCACAAAAATACATAACTAAAAAAAACATAAAAATTCAAATAAACATTCTTTCTCTTCATTCATTCGTTCTCCCATACATTCCAACTGTAAATGTAAGTTTGTACTCAAAATATTGAAAGATTTAGCATGTTATTTTAAGACCCCGGACTTCTTATATAGGTTTTCCTGTAACCTATGCGAAATGAACTATTTTTTGTATTTTTTTTTCAAAATTTTAGGCTCAGTAGTTTCGGAGATAAGGGGACGGGGTGATGAGAGAAGGGAGGGGGTGAGGTGGAGGGGGTTTGAGGTGGTGAGAAATGCTGAGGGGGAGGGTGAGGGGTGAAAGGGGTGCGGTGAGGGGTATGAGAGGGGGAGGGGGTTTACAGAGAGAGGGAAAGGGGTGAGAAGGAGGTTAGAGGAAGAACGGGAGGGGTGTGAGGTGCGGTGAGAGGGGGGGGGGGGCTTACACCTTAAAGTTGCTTTTTGTATAGCAGTATTGTATACCAGAACCCTTACGTACCAAACAAAAAGAAAAAGTCAGAAAGAACGCTAAGCGAAAACGATTATAGCGCGGACAGGCAATGCGATGCGACGGGGTGGGTCGGGGGAACAAGAAATTTCACGCAGGT
Organism: Cosmia pyralina; assembly: GCA_946251885.1. Classification (NCBI taxonomy): domain Eukaryota; kingdom Metazoa; phylum Arthropoda; class Insecta; order Lepidoptera; family Noctuidae; genus Cosmia; species Cosmia pyralina. The sequence continues at coordinate 13,198,417 of OX276364.1, forward strand.
AGAAGCTAGTTTCTCCGTATAAGATGCAATTTAATTATATTATATTATATATGTCGCAGCCAAATAGCTTAATCAGCCTAGGCTTTTAACAAACGGCGCCGTTCAACCAGCGGCCTGAATGATATTCAAACTTATTTATAATGGTTAGGTTGGAACTGTGACCAACCACCGCGAGCCGAGCGAGCGCTGCTTCCAAAAGCTAGGCTGTTAACTAAACGGCTAATTAAGTTAGTTGGCTGTGACATACAGGGTGTATCAGAAAGGTGTGGTCTTTAAGGGTGCGATACAGGCCATCATTCAAACTGAACAACTTTCTCCATGGGACCGACATTGTAATCGAGAAAAAATAATAGCTGTGTGTGTGTGAAAAAATAATACATTTGGGACAGTAGGTGTTACACCCTTAAATATGACCACACCTTTCTATACACCCTGTATGTACAGAGGCCTGCACATCAAGCTACCCCAATCTGTCAAATTTTTCCAATTGAATATGATCCTTATTCCTTTGCAGTAAAGTTAAAAACTATCAAAGAAATTTGACAGATTGGGGTAGCTTGATGTGCTCGCCTCTGCCGGTCTATTCTGTAAAAATCTCACCGTGAAAACATAGGTGAAGTGATCTAAAAGTGAACTGTCAATAGTGTCAACCCCTAGCATCAGGTGGAATGACGGCTCACTTCACGCTCACTTCACCTAAATTATCACGGTGAGATGTTTACAGAATAGCACTACTGTACCTAACACGGCAATTTTATGTCTGGCAATGGCGGGATAATTTGACACGAAAAGTATTTGACAGGTCTACATCTACAACAGTGCAGCGCCACGAAGCGGGATAAATTACGAGAATCGTAATCCGTTCAAGAATGAATGAAAGGAAATTGTATACTTACCCATTTCTTTTACTCTACATTACGATAAGTAAAACTTTCTCGTCTTTGAATTTTATAACATGACATTTCATTTTAATCGTATTGTACAAAATCTCCATGGAATTACGTATGTGGTTTCCAAGGAGATTTAGTTTATTGATTGACGATAATGGCAACATAATTAGATACGAAAATTATTTGACAGGTCTACATCTACAACAGCACCCCCTAGCGGGATAAATTGCGAGAATTTCTGTCATTGAGTAGTTTACCTGCTTCTCATCATAGGGATATTAATGAAATTAGCGCAGCCTACCGCTGCGAAGGGTACCAGTCGTGCGAAAAGTGGGTTCATGCCCTAGAAATCAGTCCAAACAATTTTAAAATATACCAAAATCTTTATCAATACAGAAGTGTTAAAGGGATCTTTTGGCGCCCGCATGACATTGACAGGGGTGCGTTGTGGTAAATATCAATTTCTGAAATTGTCACAGAAATTATAAAGGGTCAAATTATTAGCTAGCGAAACTCCGGAAGCCTTATGGGTATCAATATCTAATCTAAACATGACAAAAAAAGGAATTAATTTGACGATGTTCATTTTTGGGGATTAAAAATCAGTTTTTTTTTTATGTAAACTTCACATACGTGATGAGTATCGACCTCTCAACACGATAAAACAGCTTTTATCAACTCACACTTCAAATAAAACACTACCAGCGGTCATTGGCCCCAGAAAAAACAACAAAGCTTTTTTATTTTTAACCGACTTCAAAAAGGAGGAGGTTCTCAATACGTCGCAACCTTTCTTTTTATTTTTTTTTTATGTATGTTCCGCGATTACTCGAAGATGGCTAGACCGATTTGGTTTTTTTTTTTTGTTTTATTCGAGAGGGTATACATCACAACAGTTGGTCACATATAAAATTGATTAACTTTGCTTCGGTAGTTTTTGAGTTAGCTCAATAATACGTATTTTTTCCCCATTTTTATATGGATGATGTTCTAGTTTGTTTTGCAGGTAGTGGTATAGAATTTGTGTGGGGTAGGTACACAACTAAAAAGTGAAAAATAAAAACTTTTTTACAAAAAAATACAACCGACTTCCAAAAACAACACTACAAAGTGAAAAATAACTTTAATTTCGGAAGTCAGACAGCGACTTCCGAAATTAAAGTTATTTTTCACTTTGTAGTGTTGTTTTTGGAAGTCGGTTGTATTTTTTTGTAAAAAAGTTTTTATGTAGTGTTTAAATATCGATACTCATCAAATCTGCAGAGTTTCACTACTTAGCTAATTTAATTTGACCCTGTGTTGACAAAACAAGATGGCGGCGACATTAGTTCCCGCGATTTTGGCCTCGCGCCAAAAGAACCATGTCGCGTTGTAGACGTAATTCGCCAATATTTCAGGTGCGAATCACACAGTATGACAGTACGGTAGGCCGCACTACAGTGGTAACAAAACTGCAGTATAGATAAGATATGCTGGCCTAGCATTCTATTGAAACTACTCCGTATTACGCTACGCCAGCTCAAGCTGTTACAACTGATGTTTGGCCTTTGGTTTTTTGAATTGAGACAGTAAACTGGCGACTTCACTCAAAGGCTTTATAAAATCGGATTCCTTTTGCATACCTTAAAATTATCAGTGAGTGACTAAGTAGGTGCAGTCAGCCTCAAGAAGGTGTATCTACATCGATAAGAATTAATTTTTTATTCTCTACAATTTTTGTTCAATAAAGGCCTATCACAAAATTGGTTTTGACAGATTAATTATACATAATTTTATTGTAGCACGGCGACGCATCGTATTATGTAGTAATTTGGCATTTGTAATAGGATGATGCCTGGGTAAAAAAAAAACTATTTAATCCGTCAGTCGTTCATGTACATCGCACGTACATCGCGGCCAGCACATCAAGCTACCCCAATGTGTCAAATTTTCCCAATTGAATATGAACCTTATTCCTTTGTGGTAAAGTTGAAAAAAGAAATTTGACAGATTGGGGTAGCTTGATGTGCTGGCCTCTATACATGGTTTTTATAAAATTATCATGTAAGCAATAAGGGTAAGGGTAGGGTAAGGGGGTAGGGTAGGGTGGGGTAATAAGTTGTGCAATAAGTAGGCTAGTATCTTTGCGTTTACATGCGCGACCTACATTAGAAAGTATGACAATCATGCAGCAGCAGCATGCAGAGCACGGATGATGTTTTCTGTACTGCTTACCAATAGGTATATAATTTAGTGTTCAATTAGACGCGGTTTGGGTCGGACAACTTGCATTTTTATTTCCTGATTCGAGCCCGTTGGCACTCACTGACAATTGCACTGACATTCTATAACTAACACACATTTCATTTCTTTTGTTTATGTACAGAGGCCAGCACATCAAGCTACCCCAATCTGTCAAATTTCTTTGATAGATTTTCAACTTTACCACAAATGAATAAGGTTCATATTCAGTTGGGAAAATTTACACAGTACAGTAGTCAATCCACCGAGCCCGATAAAATGCAGTCACGCATTTTATGAAAAACTTGCTTCGGAATTTTGGCTTTACCGCCTTATTCATACATATTATATAAGAAAAAAATTGCGAAAAGCGAGGCCACTATGAACTAAGATACTAGTCTTTCAGTTTCTTAGAACAAGAACAAGAATAAGAACGCCAAAATTAGCCAATTTACAAAAATCACGTTCGGAATGTAATATGCCTCTTTATATATCCAATATTTTTTTAACTATTGACAAATATAGAAGACAATTAAATTAATTATTTTCGATGTAGGTATGTGTGATGTGTGTGTGGGCTGACTGTGCAAAAGCATAAATTCTAGAATACTGAAGTGTTATTAAAGCTTACCTTAACTTTACTGTTGAGGTACAGGGCGGTACCTAAGGCCCCTCCGCAAGCCGCGACATAAGACGAAACTATTTGCCTGTCAACGTCGAAAAACTTTAATTTCAGATAAAGTAAAAGTAAAATTTTAATACAACTGGGGTACCCAATTGATGCAGCCCACTGTACTTACTATTAAATTTCCTAAAACATCAAAATAATGATGGGTCAAAGAAAAAGTTTTAATGTCGACATACTAGCCATCATTTTGGTGTCGTCATTGTTCCGAATTTGAATTTTAACCATTTTAAAAGGATTGTAGACTTCTTAAAAAGTGCAGGGGTAGCTCGATTTAGGAGTCTGGGAGTGTACATACCACCTATAACCCTATAACTACTCTGAAGTATCGAATGTTAACGAACAATCACAGCAGGCGCGGTCTTCGAATGGGCGAGCCAGACGACACGAGCCCTCATCAGTAGGTACTTTACTTAGAGTTTATAGGAATAGAGCACAAAAATGTTCAACGTCCTACTCACACGTTATATGACCGCGATTCTTAAACTTTAGTAAGTGTAGTAACTGTAGGTACTAAAGGCCAAGGGCAAGAAACAGACCACACTTTACTTTTCATTGTTATTTATTTAGATCGCCATTAGAGGCTACGTAATTTCATGGCACGAATACAAGTGTGCGCTTCCAATGAGGGTTTTTTGGCAGCACTGAGACGACAGGTCCGGGGCTGGTTGAATGATCAACGAATGATGAACGTCATCAATCAATCAATCTGCCTAATCTTTTCCCAACTATGTTGGGGTCGGCTTCCAGTCTAACCGGATGCAGCTGAATACCAGTATTTTACATGGGACGACAGCCTATCTGACCACCATAACTCAGTAACTGGGTAATACGATACCCCTTGGTAAGACTGCTTGTCAGACTTTCGGGTTTCTGACGAGCCGTAACGACTGCCAAAGATTCACGAATGACAGCGGGGTCCAACGGCTTAACGTGCTTTCCGAGGCACGGAGGGTCTCAGTATGTAAATATGGCCACCCATACACGGACCAACCCCGGCAAGCGCAGCTTAACCTGACGGATCGACCCGTGAGGCTCTTATTACTGTTGCGTCTCCCTCACGCGTTCCGCTTCCTCCTTCGCGAGCATTACTGCTTCGCAGAAGGGGGTGACGGCCTCCCATGCACTCTCGCTCCGCACCATGGCCTGGACCAGGTTTGGACGCGAGAGATCGCGCCCTCGCGCCCCTAGCCGCCGCAGGAGACGCCCTGGGCGGCGGGAATCCATTGCCAATTCCCGGCCACCGTAGCCGCGGGCTTGCGGACAACGAGTAATGGGTAGCTCGCCGTCCGGTAAGCACCAGGCCCGGGTCGACGGCGCGTTGTATTCCACGCGCGCCTCAAAGAGATGTCAGCAGTGACGGGGTCAATTGGGCCGATGCCGCCGGGGTCGCGGGTAGTTCGAAAGAAATACCGTGGCCCTGGTACGGGCAACTGAAGGAACACGGGTTGAGTCAAAACACACACACAGGAGTCGTGTCAGAACACGCCCTCCCGCTCCGCTCAGAGTGGGTGAAGTCATTTGATGATTTCCAATACACACAAAAAAAAAGGCTCTTATTACTTAGCCACGAGCTCCTCTTGATGAACGTCATCATAGTTAATAATATATATTTAAAGTGTGACTGGTAATTAGTGACCGATACCTAAATGCTCATGATAACAAACAACTTTTACTAAAGACCAAACCTGAAATCGCGAAAACAAAATTAGCTGCTCCCGACATTTTGCCGAGTTATGCGAACATGAATGTACGGGGAGCTGATTTTCTTTTCGCAATTTCAGGTTTGGTCCCATATTAAAAGTTGTTTGTTATCATGAGTACAACCATGTGTTTAAGTATCGGTCACTAATCACCAGTCACCCTATATATTCATATTATGATGACATTATTATTTCATATTTATTATTAACTAGCTGACCCGACAGACGTTGTCCTGGCCAAATTTCAATAATTCATACAAAATTACCATAGCAAATTCACTTTGTTTTTCCGAATTTTACAATTTTCCCGGCAACTTTTCCAATTCTTCTCATCATAAGAACCTTCTGACAATAATAAACACAACAAAAAAAGAATTAGCGAAATTGTTCCATCCGTTCACGCGTGATGCGATGACCAAGGGAAATAGAGATTAATTTTTATTATAATTATAGAATAAAGATTGTTGAAACGGAAGACTTCTTGTAAAAGCTTGTCAAAGTGTGTGCGTGAATTTTCATGAAAACCCTCATTATAGGAGATCACATCATTCATTTAATTATCTAGGTAGGTGCAACAAGTTTGTCAAGTACGAAAACATTAAAACAAATCAAAATACACAAGAAAACATACAAATTACTTAATGAAAAAAAAAATTATTGTACCTAAAAAAAAAATTGTATGCCACTGGCAAGAAACATGTATCGTGTAAGATTAATATGATACATATAAAGTTCATGTATGCTATGCATACTTTACTTATATAATAAAGTCAAAGTTTAGTCTGTGAATCTTGCCCTAAGACTCGCAGGTGCTCAAATATATCGGGACGAACAGACTGTTCAAAATAATCTCAACAACTAAGAAAATGAAACTATCACAATTGGAGAAAGTTCTTGTCAGAATGACAGTTGTCGTGTACTGTCTTCATTCTGAAACATTGCTGGTGTCATTAATATTTCATTTTCATAGTTGTTTAGTCGCTCCATGTAAAATAATGGTATTCAGCTGCATCCGGTTAGACTGGAAGCCGACCCCAACATAGTTGGGAAAAGGCTAGGCAGATTGATTGATAGTTGTTTAGATCATTTTGAATAGTCTGTTCGGCCCGATATTATTGCCGCTGAATGTACTAGCTGGACTACAATCTATAGTAGTGCAAATCACAAGCGTCCCTTAGAGCCTTGCTCAGTTTTGGACATCCCAAGTAACACAAAATGGATAAAGTGGAGACCAGAAATTTGCTTCTAGCTTCATTAGAGAATTTGAAGAGTTTAAGCAACGTCTTGCCGTCTTGTCTTGTCTTGTCGTAAAACAGCATTTTATGAACTTTGTAGTTCCTAAAGCTATTTAATTCCCCTTTTCAATCTTTTGTGCAGCTAAAGGCTATACTTTAGATATCATATATGTCTCTGTATAGCTTCTAATACAGCTGTAAGCCTTATGGAAAACACAACCAACCAATACCAACCAACAACCAAGACAAACAATATCTATAAATAATAATACTACTGTATTATTATTTATCGATATTGGCTGTCTACCGGAATGATAAACGCATTATATGGGCAGAAAAAACCGGTTAAAGCAGTGCGGCTCTTATACAGCTTGTATCATTACAAGGGCAAAATAAAAACATTTGCAAATGTTATTTTTAATAATGCCTAAACGCACGCACGATAATAAAATCACGCGTTGTTGAGCCGAGCGTTGAGAATCCAACTTAAAAATAACAGAGTACATTCTAACGCGTCGAAAAAACACACTTGGATTTTGCACTCTCGGCGCTAAGCAGAGCCTTGAAAATCCAGTGCGCTATAAAATCCCGCCGCGATATTATTACGCCCGTGTGTACGGGGGATAATGCTGCTAAAATGGCAGTCTAAAACTAAAGTCTGTATAATTGGGGGCCCAAATTAGCATTACAAGAGCTGTATAGCGGTTTATGATGCCTAATTTTAGACTTCTATAAGCCTTTGAGAATATGCGAATTCTGTGATCCATCTATTATAAAGCTATTTTGTGCTACTTGGGATGAGGGACATTGCGATGCGACGACTCTTATATCTATGAACGACGCGGACGCAACGGTGCAATGTGGCTTCGATCGGGGCCACACCAACGTCAACGTCAATGCCCATCATCGCCATAAACATCGCGGTAATTAATCCGATAGCTATCGCGATAAATTGAGTGGCCACACTTGAACGCCGCCACCGAGTTATCGCCACGTCAAACGGCGATGTGAATGCCGTTGTAAAATTATCGCGATAAGTTGTGGCTACACTCTATGGGCTACACCTACTGCCTACATCCATTATCACGATAATCAACGGCATAATATCCCGTTGGTGTGGCCCCGACATTACACTTGATAAGAGGAACCTGAAAATAATGGTTATTTCAGGAATAAAGAAAATGCAATGGTAAGCACTTACTTAGTGCTAAGTACTGCATCACCGGAACGATTCGAGTAATTAACTATTGCGTTAAACGTCTGATTGAACCACTGCCAGAATACAATAGCTGGCTTTGTCTTGTAGAACGATATCATACCTGAGAAAAACAACAATTTCATTAAAAAAATTTTTTTCAAACAAAAAAAATCTTTTGTTCATTGTTTGTTTGTTGTTGACTCGTGGGACACCCGGTTGGAACGAAGTTCCTTTCGCTGTATTATGTATTAATACAGAGCCCTCTAGTATGCCAGTATGGTCTCAAGTTTCAAGTGTCAAAAGTTTTTGTTTTATAATACAAAGCCAACTTTGAACTTGGGGAGATCGAGCGGGCCACCAGGCCAACTCAGCTACGTAAAATATTTCTGCAGAAAAACAAGAGCTCGGGCGGAGCGGGTCGGGATTTCTTGTCATTGTCTCGTTTTATTGTAACGAAGTTCCATATCGCGCGTTGTGAAAGGGGGCTAGACGGAAAAAATTCTCACGAAAAGTTGTAACGACACTTTTTGCTATAGTAAGCTATTGTAAGCTGTGCGACGTGCGCATGTTTCTCTGTCTGTCTCTCTCTCTCTCTCTTATAGAAAGATTAAGTTTATATTACATTATATTTGTTAATAATAAAAAAAAATATTATTATAACCTAAAAAAAAAATAATATTACAATTCCTTCACTAATTAATCGAAAGGAACTTCATTCCATCCGGGTGTCCCTTGACACCTCTCAACTTTTTAAATGTGCTGAATAGTGCGCATTACTTTGAACTATACGTGTGTGACAAATTGTACGTAAACCTGAGGTGTACAGTGGGGAGCTACTGGTCAAACTTGTACTGCGTCTGAGTTGGACATAAACGACGAGCGCCGACCGCACTCTGGACACTGCTGCTGACAACTCATCGGAACGAAGAAGAAAAGAGTCGAGAATACAGTTTAACCCTGCCAAAAGATTCACCGATGAAGCTGGATCTAAAAAACCTGGTGGCGACATCGATTAAAAGGATGCCGATCTCTCCATTCCTTTGCCTACTCTGAGATGCGTATCCGGTATCCGGCTCTACTAATCCTTCCATATCCTAAGGGCACGTCTACCCTACCATTATCGCACCCCCCAGTCTACTCCTTGATATGCAATGGTCTCTGTTGCACCATGTAACATGAGGCAACAGGGGCTGGTGTCAATCCTTGGGTTCATTCGAGTAGTCGAGTCTGGTCAAACCACGCTGGAGTCGGGGTATATTCTCGAAACCTAGAAAAAAGATATTTCACTTTACATATTTTACTCACATCCAGTAATGATAGTATTCATAGGCGCTTGCGCAGACATGCGTCCGATCCTGATCATCTTCTCACCAGTGTCAGGGTGGAATGCACTGTCAACGAGATATTTGGTTTGCCAAAGTTTGTTCTCGTTATAACCGTGGGGCATTTTTTTTGTTTTTCTGCAATTATGACAAAATTGTAGTTTTTAAACTTCCGGCGTTATTTTATATACAAGGTTTAAATCTTTAGAATCTTTTATGGGTGGGTTACACCGACTGTATTACTGAACTTCGAAGTTTAAAATATCGATGTATTCATAAAGTTTAAAAGTACGAATTACGTGATCTAGAAGGTACTATGACGAATTACTCAATTGAGAATGTTCATAATCGCGATGTACGGAACTTCGAAAGCTTGATATAGCGAATTACTTAATTGAGAATGTTCATCATCGCGATGTACGGAAGTTCGAAATCTTGCTATGACGGTAGGTTCGTTGCAGAATACTTTGAGATACCCTCCAGTTTTCATTTATTAGGTATATTAAAATTGCGATCGCAAAATTTCGAAATTTAGTCATTCGTCATAGCAAGATTTCGAAGTTCCGTACATCGCGATGATGAACATTCTCAATTAAGTAATTCGCTTTAGTAAGCTTTTGAAGTTCCGTATATCGCGATTATGAACATTCTCAATTGAGTAATTCGTCATAGTGTACCTTCTAGCTCACGTAATTCGTACTTTTAAACTTTATGAATACAGTACATCGTAAACTTCGAAGTTCAGTAATACAGTCGGTTACACCAAGTGCTACGTTATAGTTTCCGTCAAAGTTAATTTTAACAGAACATTACTAATGATCATAGAATCTAACTACCTGCTGTTGCACCGTCCGTCATGTCAAATGTGAAAGTTACTATTCGGAGCAGGGACATGTCATTCGACGCGTCTGACAGAAGTGACTGATATTTAACAATAACTTTAATCAGCGGAGAGTGGCTGCTTAAAGTTACAATTAACGTTATGACGTCAGCTAACAAATTGTCAAATGGAAGAACCCATTTTTTATCTAGACAAAAAACAAAAAACGAAAATAAATTCAACCAGACACCGACTTCCGACATTAAAGTTATTTTTCACTTTGTAGTGTTGTTTTTGGAAGTCGGTTGTATTTTTTTGTAAATAAGTTTTTATCTTTCACTTTTTAGTTGTGGTACCTACCCGACACAAATTCTAATACCACTACCTGCAAAACAAATTAGAACATCATCCATATAAAAGTGGGGAAAAAATACGTATTATTGAAGCTAACTCAAAAACTACCCAAGCAAAGTTGGGCGTGTTACCGTTTTTGCCTGTTTTAGAATAAATTTTAAACGGTCTAATTAGTGTATTTAGGTCCTGAAAAAAAAATATGTCATAGATACATCCTTGCTATAAGCAATCTACCCGTTCGAAACAGGATAAATTGTAATTTGCTCGATGAAAAAAAAATCTGAAACGGGATCGATTTCAAAACCATTTTTCGTTTCATTTCCTATTGCTATGTGCTGTACCTACACAAAATAATATGAAAATTGCATGTACCATTAGGTATTTCGGAGACAATCTACCCGTTCGATTTTTTAGTGTAATACCTACATTTTTTTTAAATGAACACAAAATTAGTAAATCGGGCTAAATCGGCTCGTGCTCAGAGTCCTGCGGGACGTCATCGAGGTTGGAACTGTGTCAATTTTTTTAAAAATTCGCTCTCCCTGCAGCTGTTCAAAAAAATCAAATAAAAGAAGAACACATTAGATATGAAATTTCGACAGCTCAGAAAAAATATCTTGTAATAATATTATAGTTTTAATTCTATTGTTTTAGAAAATGTGATTATTTCTATGTGGTATGATGACGTTTAATTGTCATCTTACAATAGTGTTAAGACACATAACAAATTATTATCGATAAAATTATAAAATTGTTAGTGAGTAGTTTATAATTTTTTATCGTGGTCGTTTTGAAGAAGTTTTAATAAAACACATTTTTATAAGATTTATCCATATTTCTATATTCACTCTCCATCGAACTGTCTTCGCTACCTATTATCATATAATACCTATGAAATTGCCGTTTTGTATGAAAAAATTTAAATGAATTTTTTTCATGCATTTTTTATTTGTATTAATCGAAGTAATCACCCATGCAATCAATGCATCTTTGCCAACGCAGTGGCAGTTTATTGATGCCCTTCTTAAAGAAATCAGCTGGACGGGAGGCAACAAATTCTTCAAAGGCATTTTGTACTGCCTCTCGGGTATTGAATTTTTTTCCCGCCAAGAAGTTATCCAAATTCTGGAAAAAGTAGTAGTCTGTAGGCGCAAGGTCTGGTGAGTAGGGCGGATGACGGAGAGCTTCCAACCCCAGTTCTTGCAACTTGGAGACCGTCTGCTGTGCAGTATGAGGTCGCGCGTTGTCGTGCAGGAGCAGCGGAGACGAGCGATTGACCAATGCTGGTTGGAGATGTGCCAGCTTCTCCATCATTGTGTTCAGTTCTTCATAGTACACATCTGAAGTAATGCTCACCCCGTTTGGTAAGAAGCTGTGATGAATCACACCGGCGCTAGACCACCAAACAGTGGCCATCACTTTTCTAGGGGTAAGTTTTCGTTTAGGGCATTGTTTAGGTGCTGAACCAGGATCCAACCAACTTGCTGACCGCTTGCGGTTATCAAACAGAATCCATTTTTCATCGCAGGTAACAATGCGGTTCAAAATTCCTTCATTTGTGTGTCTGTTGAGCAGTGCAAGGCACGTCTCGACGCGTACTTCGCGCTGGCGATCATTGAGTTCGTGGGGCACCCATTTGTCAAGCTTTTTTACCTTGCCAATTTGACGCAAATGGACCAATATTGTTTTGACGCTAACGTCGAAATCTGCTGCTAATTCAGCCGTAGATTGTGTATCATCAGCTTTCACAATCGCCTTTAATTCGTCATTGTCGACCAAAGTCTTCGGACGACCGCGAGTTTCATTTTTCAGGTCGAAATTTCCAGAACGGAAGCGAGCAAACCAATAACAAGTGGTGCGTTGGTTTGTAGTGTTAGCTCCGTAAACGTCGTTGGTGTTGCGTGCCGCTTGTGCCGCGTTGCTGCCACGACGGTACTCAAAAAGATTGAAATGCGATGAAAATGTAACACTAATCACTAAAAAAATGACTACTTTTGGAAAAAAAAATCCATGTCTTTAAAATAAAATTAATTTGAAATTAGAATTCTTAGCCAAACAAAAATTATTTTGATTTGAAATGGCCAGTACTGCAGAACGGCAATTTCATAGGTAAAGACCTAATATTATTTACGTTATACTATTATCAATATTATCATACATTAATTAGATACTAATATAATCAACTTTCACTCCGGCATAAATATTGAAAATTAGTAAAAAAATAAAAACGCGTGCGGTCCGGGGACCACCGTCAGAAACGAAGTTCCGTCTAATGTATGATTTAAAACAAACACAAAATTTTCGCAGCCGCCAACTTAAATTTTCATTTTGACTTCACTACCGGCTCTGGCTCCCTCGAAAACCATGAAAATGACACCCATGATGAAAAATTTGAAAAATTTCACAGCCACCAACTTGTATTTTCTTTTTGACCAAATTCTCACTTCCTCTTTTTGTCTCTTTCAAGATATAATAGAAAGAGATAGAGAGAGAAAGTCGCATGGATGGGGCATTTAAACGATTTTTCTTGAAGTGAAAATTTTCTAAAGATAGTACAACCCACGAAGACGCGCGCCCCAGAAATTTCTTGTTCCCACCTCGGCGCATCGCATTGCCTGGCCGCGCTATTACTTCGTTTTCGCATAGGGGTTATTTCTGCCTTTTTTTCTTTTAGCTCGGCACGTAAAGGTTCAAAAGTGATGTTAAATATGCCTATAACCTTCCTTAAGATTTGGGCTATCAAATGCAAAAATAATTTTTAAAGTCCGACTGGTAGTTCCAGAGATTAGCACGTTCGTTCACCGTATCCCCTTCCCGCTGACCTCTCCCTGCCCCTCTCACCCAATCTAACACCCACTTCATCATTTCCCCTTCCCCCTCTCTCGCTCACCACCCCGTCCCCTCCCTCTCCCCTCACCAATCCCTCCCCTCCCCCTCACGCCTCACCATCCCTTCCTCTCCTCACCAACCAGCCCCCCCTCTCCCTCACCCACCCCTTCCCTTCTCCCCTCCCGCCTAACCCTCCCTCCTGGGTTGTTTTGAAAAACTATTAATGACAAACTTTATTGCTTAGGCAAGTATCTGTGCCAAGTTTCAAGTTAATTAACCAAATGAATAAGATTTTTCATATATTATATTCCCTTTTTTCACCCCCACAGGGTGGAATTTTAAAAAATCGTAACTTTTGCCAGCGGCTTTGCCCGCGTGTATGTCAGAAATTATCCCACGGGAACCTTCTACCGGGATGAAAGTATCCTACGTCTTAATCCAGGTTATAAACTATCTGTATACCAAATTTCATCCAAATCCGTTCAGGCATTTTTCCGAGATTGAGTAACAAACATCCAAACATACAAACTTTCACATTTATAATATTAAAATCAATCTGCCTAGCCTTTTCCCAACTATGTTGGGGTCGGCTTCCAGTCTAACCGGATGCAGCTGAATACCATTATTTTACATGGAGCGACTGCCTATCTGACCTCCACAACCCATTAACTGGGTAATACGATACCCCTTGGTAAGACTGATTGTCAGACTTTCGGGCTTCTGACTACCCGTAACGACTGTCAAAGATCCACGAATGACAGCCGGGACCAACGGCTTAACGTGCTTTCCGAGGCACGGAGGAGTCTCGGTATGTAAAGATGGTCACCCATCCACGGACCAACCCCGGCAAGCGTAGCTTAACCTGATGGATCGACCCGTGCGGCTGTTATTACTTAGCCACGAGCTCCTTCCTTAGCCACGAGCTCCTTCATTCATAATATTAGTAGGATTAAAATTAAATGAACGAACCTGTACTCATCCACGACATTCTTGGCATAATCCAGAGCTTTGTCGGAAACGAAGAAGTTTATTGGGTTAGTGAGCAGTATAAAATGCTTGGCGCGGCCCCAGTACGTGCTCTGGTCCCACCGAGGCTGGTCCAGGTCTATCGGGCCTGTTTTGGGCGCCGGTGCCGGCAGCGGCTGCGGTGGCGGCGGCTTGGCCATAGTTTTTACACTACAACAACATTCAATAAGGTCGAAATTACACATAGCTGGCAAATCAATCATGACATGACCAAGTTTCATTCATGTTTATGCACCTTAAGGAAAACTAGAATTTAGGAAATAATTGGAAATTGGCAAATACAAGTTATAAGTGCCTAACTAGCACCCCGGCCCTGCTCGCAAGGTTTTTACGACTTGACAAAACATGAAGGTTTCTATAATAATTAATGAGTTAAATATAATGAAAAAACCTATACAAAACCTTCCGGAATAAATTCTCTAAATTATAGTGAAAACCGCAGCAAAATTCTCTAAATTATAGTGAAAACCGCATCAATATTATCTAAATTATAGTGAAAACCACATCAAAATTCTCTAAATTATAGTGAAAACCGCATCAAAATTCTCTAAATTTTAGTGATAACCGCATCAAAATTCTCTAAATTATAGTGAAAACCGCATCAAAATCCGTTACGAAGCCTAGAAGAACAACGCGGCCACACAGACAGACGTGAAAAGCGACTTTATAATAAGTTTAAATAGACAAGTAAGTATAGATGTGTGCTTTTATAATTTCTAAAACAGCTCTTTAGCTGTTCTGTGATTTCTATCGTGACGATGTTGTTTTGGACGGCTACGTGCACGTCATGACATCACGATAGCACAGGGAAGGAAAGTGTACCTAAGTATTAATTTCCCTTCACGAAAATGGTAATGTGCACGTATTCCATAATATTTTATGGACGTAGACATGGACGTCCACGATAATATCGCCACGTTAGAAATTATAAAAGCGCACATCCTACTTAATAATAAAGACGCGAAAGTTTGTGAGGATGAATGGATGGATGTGTGTTAGGTATTCTTTTACGCTAAAACTACTCAACAGATTTTGATTAAATTTGGCACACAGGTAGTTTAAAGCCTGGATTAACAATCAGAATACTTTTTATCCCGATATATTTACGGGTTCGAGACTTACGCGGTTAAAACCGCGGGGCGCTGCTAGTTGGTTATAACAGGTACCTAGTAATAATCTCCAATAGCCGTTTCGAAGTAGTGAAAACTATGAATGAACTTGGAAGTAATGTGGCACATACAAGGTACTGAAGCTCCGTTGCCCGGCCACGGACGTGTGTGAACGTGTTCATGTAATGAACACACCGATATTTGTTTGAGCCCCCTGACGGGGCTCAGTCCTTCCACGTCCCGTGCAGGGCCCTGATATAGTCCTAGAACGCACGGCCCGCGTGGTGGAATACGGCCCGCTGCGCGCTGGCTAGGTTCGTCTGAGTTCCTCCAGTGGGAACATTATAGGGTGAAAAATTATGTGGATAGGTACTCACCAGATTTGTAGTTTACTTTATGTAGATTTACTTAGAGACACAGAACACTATTGCTTTTTAGCGCAGCGATGACATCTACAGAGAAATAAGCCTGTGAATAAGCTCGAATTTCAAAAGTGACATTCGTTTTTTTGACGAGTATTGATTAAAGAAGTTTCTTGCGTTTCTTCTAACTACAGATAATAAATTACTATCTGCAACCTTCTCAGTTTTATTTTATTTCTGGGAAAACAAACAGTACAGGGAAATTTTTCAAAAGTCGCCACGTGTTTGCACTGGCGAAACATCGCATAAAAACATATTGATATCTCTATTTCTGTCAATGTATCAGACAGAGATATCAACATGTCTTTAACTAAATGTTTCGCTAGTGCTAACGCATGGTCAGATAACTTATAAATAACAGTCATAACATAACTGAAGAAATTTACCTTTGTGACAACACTGACAGACAACTATATACAGAAATTCAATTCAATAGCCTCAGATATCAAAGTTTTGGAAAAAAGTTCACTGCACCTCCTAGGTTCCCCAATTTTAGTGGAGAGTTTTTCAGCATTCGTCGATGATCAAATTAAACATTTTAACGAAATTTCGGATAGACTTTCTAAAATTAATTTACATTCTGCATTCACCCCTATCAGATATTTATTTATTTATTTAACCTTTTCGCACACAAAACGTACAAAGGCGGACTTAATGCCTTAGGCATTCTCTACCAGTCAACCAAGGGTGGTGAAGAGATTAGATGGCAGGTGCTCAGTATGAGAGATATTGCTGTTTCAGTCCAAATTTTGTGTATTTTCTCCGCTCTTCCTCTTTATGGAAGCAACCATACCTTTTAGACAAAATCGATCATATTCAAAGTAACCTAACATCAATTTTAAATGTGGCATTGGACGACCGCGCGTGGCTGCAAGCCACACTACCCATTCGTTTTGGTTGGCTCGGCGTCCGCAAAATTTCTAGTGTAAGCCTACCGGCGTTCCTGTCCTCGGTCCACAGCACCGAAGTGTTAAGTTAACCACAAGAATCTTAGCCTCTTCTCAGGTTAACTCTGAAGTGCCGTATTTGATCGATGCGGTGAACGCCTGGAAAGTGGCTTGCCCGGATACGGTTCAGCCCGAGAACCCGTCTTCCCAGAGACAGCGGGATGAGCCGCTCTGTAGGTTGGTACGGAATAATCTTATTAATACGTCCACCAATACTGCAGACCCGCCTGCTGGCTGTGGGTGAATGGGAATTGGGCCTCTGGCTTCAGGCGCTACCATTACCCAACATAGGCACTATGCTGGGTGACACCACATCCGGCTCGCTACATGTTTGCGTGTGGGGGCTCCTTGCGGGGCTCCACATCGCTGTCAGTGCGATGTAGGAGTCGACTGCCTCGGGCACCATGGCCTGCAGCAAAAGCGCTGGTCGGATGGCACGGCCAGCCAGCATTAACGACATCATCCGTCGGGCTCTTGTCACCGCCGGGGTGCCAGCTGTTTTAGAACCCAGTGGCTTGGCACGCGACGATGTGGGAAGAGACCAGACGGAATGACCATAATGCCTTGGAAGTTGGGTAGGCCTTTGGTGTGAGATGCAACCTGTGTTGACACCCTCGCGCTATCCCATTTTCCTAGCACGGCGTGCTGTGTTGGAGCGGCAGCTGCAGGTGCAGAAAACCTCAAACCGCGCAAATATAACAACCTTATAGAGTTGAAACACTAGGGCCTCGGGGTCCGAGTGCTCATCGAGTATTTCGGGACATCGCCAAGCGGTTGGTCGACACCAGAGGGCTGGCCCATTTTTAGCTCAAAGAATTAGCATTGCCATCCAACGTGGCAATGCTGCCAGCCTTTTGGGCACTTTTTCCACTGACAGCGATGCGGATGAATTTTTTGATGCCCTATGAGCTCTTCCCCTTTTTTTCATTATCATATTACATTTCATTATTATATAGGTACTTGTACATAGTTTAAATAATTTAGTGTTAAGTTGTAGGTATATTTTAATTAAGTTTTGTTTATGGTAGAGATATAAAAAACTGAAGAATAAATAGGTATTTCAGTTTGACAGCTTTTGTAAGAAAATAGGTACAGAAAATATGTCAAACTGTCATATTTATTCTTCCTTCAGTTATGAGTTATCTGACTACGGGCTGATTGTTCAATAGGTTGATAAATTTTACCTGAAGAATAAATGTGACAGTTTGACATATTTTCCACACAAAAGCTGTCAAACCGCCATATTTATTCCTCTGATAAAAATTATCTGACTATTGAACAATCAGCCCTTAGTAGTAAAAAATAAACGGAAATAACTTAAAATATACTAAACCATTATTTAAAATCATTAATGGAGATAGCCGACGTTCGCACGGACGTAAAAATATCGCGGCGATTTTTTTTCGCACACTAGATTTTCGAAGCTCGGCTCAACACCGAGAGTTGAAAAACCAGTGCGCGATAAAATCCCGCCGCGATATTTTTACGTCCGTGTGAACGTCGGCTTAGTTACCTTACTTACCCCGCGTTCTATATAAAAGCGTTTGTCGCGCAAATACGCGATCGTTCGTCGCGTATATGTCACTTTTTTTTCGGAAAACCGGAACATTCAGGTTCACCGAACAAAAAGTTGTTAAAGTACGAAATGATATTGATGAATAAGAATAATCTGAATTACACTTACATTTTTTAACCGACTTCATAAAGGAAGAGGTTCTCAATTCATCGGAACCTTTTTTTTTATGTAGGTATGTTCCCCGATTACTCGAAGATGGCTGGACCGATTTGGATTTTTTTTGTTTTATTCGAGAGGGTATACCTCAAAGTCCCATATAAAATTGATTAACTTTGCTTTGGTAGTTTTTGAGTTAGCTTCAATAATACGTATTTTTTCCCCACTTTTATATGGATGATGTTCTAGTTTGTTTTGCAGGTAGTGGTATTAGAGTTTGTGTGGGGTAGGTACCACAACTAAAAAGTGAAAAATAAAAACTTTTTTACAAAAAAAATACAACCGACTTCCAAAAACAACACTACAAAGTGAAAAATAACTTTAATTTCGGAAGTCGGTGGCAAAAAACGAAAATACATTTAACCAGACACCGACTTCCGAAATTAAAGTTATTTTTCACTTTGTAGTGTTGTTTTTGGAAGTCGGTTGTATTTTTTATCAACAGTAAAGTATTGCTTGGCAACACAACCATAGAGTAGGTATTAATGGTACTAATGCATTTCTCAAATATGTGTGCAAAAAAGTGACAAAAATTATGAACGCGACGGTCGTAAAATCGCGCGACGATCGCTCTACTTCCCATGTCCAAATCACTTTTTTCCTGTAGAAACGAATTCTTGCGTAGACCCGTACCCTAATTACACACTATCAATCGGAATCGGAGTAATTTTAAAGCAAATTGCTAAGCCAATGATTGCTATTACATATTTCGAAAAATTTATCTGCTCAACAACGTAAATAACGCAATGAATGTTGTTGAATGTCAAAATGAAACCGATTCCGATTGAAAGTGTGTTACGCAATTGCCTGGCCGGTGACTTTTCTTAGCGTGTACGCGCTAAGATATGTCAAATTTTAATAAAAATTATAGTAAAAAAACTTGATCTAATTTGTATTAATCTATGAGGTTGAGCCTAGTCAAAAAAGCCGAAAATATTGGGCTCTCAGTTTTAAGAAAATTTCACTTTCATTTACTTTTCAACCAATAACTTTGAACCATTATTTCTTTTTAACCAGTTCACAGAGATGTTCAACTAAGTATAAGTAATAAAAGGCATATTTATATATTTATTCAGTTAAACTCATGTTTTTTCCTTGAGGCACCCAGATAAAACGCCATAAATCTGTATCATCATATTATAGCGATTTGGAAATTTCATAAAAGATTTAAGAAAATCTTAACTAATTTCTAAAATAAAAGTTATTAATACAGTTATGTATAGTACTTTCTGAGATTTATGCTATGCCACTTTATGAAAGCGTCTGGATTGAGAGCCCAAGTCATTTGTTCATAAGCTTTAATTCACGTTTCAAATTTATGGGCTATTTGTTTCGCAAGAATAAAAAAATGGGCCCTCAGTCCAGATCACAGATTAGTAATACGTAGCAAGCATTATTTATGTCAAATTACCAATGACATACAATGTCAAATTATCAATAGCAAAAGGAGTATGTATGTAAGGATTGTAGCAGGTCGCGTTCTGTAGTTTCTGCCTATCCCCATGGAAAGAAGGCGTGAGCTTATGTATTTATACACACACAATGACGTAGATGGCAATATGGCGACTATACCGTTACAGCAGCGCCAGAACTATAACATTGGAACTAAAGCTGTCAGCCCCCTGTTCCAGATGCCGATGTCTTGCAGGCGATTTCAATATCTCACGTCCACACAGAGGTTTTGACAGCCGACTTGTCGCTAGCGATGTCAAAATATAAGCGAGTCGCCACCATCTGTGAGCTGTGACTAAAGTCACTGCGTGTGTACCTAGCTAATGCGTGTGGCTGACACTGGCATGTCCACCATCACGGATCTTAATTTTGATAACACAAAAAAATTGTCGCTAGTTAGTTGAAATTTGTCGCCAAATATCACAATTTGCCGGTCACAGGTTCAAAAGACAAAAGGGTGTATAGGTGGCCCCGCTGGAGAGACTCTCCCCAGCGTGACCTATTTTGAATCTCAAGTTAGGACACCTAGCGAAGATCTGTTGTCTCACAAATTTAGTCGCTAATTAGTCGGAATCAGTCGCCAAATATCAGAACTTGCCGGTCACAGGTTCAAAATATATAAGGGTTTATAGGTGGCCCAGCTGGAGTGAATTTCCCCAGCGTGACCCATTTTATATCTCAAAAACTAGGGCACCTAGCTAAGATCTGTTATCTCCCAAATTTAGTCGCTAATTAGTCGCAAGTTTTCGACAAGTTACAAATTTTGTCGGTGTGTAATTATAAAGATATTAAAGAATTAAATTTCTTCATACATTGGTACAAGCAAGTTCAAAATACTTTAAATAGTTTCTAGACAGTAGGTGTCTATGATGTCATAAAATAAGGTGGAATGTTTGTTTCGAAATATAGAAATATAAAGTTATTCTTTAATTTGAACCCACCAAAGGAAAGCTGTATTCATTAGGTACCTATAAACAGATCTACAATAAATACATGTAATTATTTATCGAACAAAATGTGCACTTATTTGCTGGCAGATAGAGATCGCTGCGTTCCGATTTATTTACGGTAAATAAGAAGGAGATATATACGTGGGACCTACAGACGAGCTACTTAGAGCGAGTTGCCCGTGACGTAAGTTAAAGTGAGCCAGTTTACAGTGAAACTCATTATGACTAGTTAGTAATGTAAGTAATATCGGTTTTGTAATAAATTTGTGTGCGTTTTATATGTATATTTTTCCCTAAAGATATATCTGTGTAAAGACAACATAAACAGAAGTATTTGGGTAAGTTTGGAATGATATGCTAAACTCTGAACGCAAATACTTATACTAAGTAAAATAATCTAACAATTTAACATTCAGTTACTTATTAGGTAATTTGAAAATAAAACCATTGATGAAATATTTTTATTCCAAAAATAGCTATTTACCTATATAAATCCCAGAAATAAACTCGAGTGGCGTGACCTTTTTTTTCTCGTTCGTTTTAATTTTATCTCTGCACTACAGGTTGTTTCAAGATGCTATTTTAGAAAATTGTAAATAAATCAATAATTAATAACGTTCAATGAAATTAAAATATCTTTATAAAACGAAAACGCGGAACCGTATACGCTTGTCAAATTAATGTCGTCATTGCAGCGGCACATTGTATACATCTTTGATTTAAGATTATTAGGTACCTATGTATTTTTTTTGTAAATTATTGTAGCATAGGTATTTCAAGCAATATGTTGATACTTACAATACGTTTTCAACGTTTAAATAATTTACTAAAGGTACGATAATTTGAACGTATTAGGTAAATCACAATTCTTATTTCGGCAACAGAAGTTTTATTATTGTAACGTAAATTAGAGCCTTACGTTATAATTTGGTAAAACAGTTGCATGCGACTGTACACCTTGATACCAAATAGACCAAGAGCAAGGTTTAATATTTTCAAAGAAGTTTAAGCGCCTCTAACCTAGTAATTTAAAACATAAAAACATGTACTTAATTGAGAATTTATCTCTCTGACATTTCTAAGGACTTCGAACCTATAAAACTAGAAGCATATTACACTTATTAATATATTAGAAATATAATTTTCTAGCCAATTAATTATACGTAAACATTTCGATCTGGCTCTTGGCTCCTTAAAAATTCAACTTATTATATCTTCTAAACTAAGACCCGACTAAATCTGTAACTTGGCGAAAACTTGCGACTAATTAGCGACAAAATTTGAAAGACAACAGATCTTCGCTAGGTGTCCTAGCTTTTGAGATTCAAAATGGGTCACGCTGGGGAGACTCTCTCCAGCGGGGCCACCTATAAACCTTTATATCTTTTGAACCTGTAACCGGCAAATTCTGATATTTGGCGACAAATTTCGACTAATTAGCGACAAATTTGTTGTGTTATCAAAATTAAGATCCGTGATGGTGGCCATGCCAGTGTCAGCCCCACAGCTAATGCTGTTAATGATGACAGAAAAAAAAAAGACAGAGTATGTAATATAATATTTATTATCTAGAAAAATATAAATATTGGAAAAAATGGCTTAATCTGTAAATAATTAATTAATTACTTAATATTTTGTATGGCTACGATGATAGCTACGAAATTAAATCGGAAAATGATATTTAATAAAATCATGTCTTATGTTTATAGAAGTTACGTAATTTTGGTAAACATTCTGTAAAATAAAACAAATTATTTTAAAAACAGTAAAAAAACTCGACTGCAAAAAACACATACTTTAAGTATGTAACTGAAAAGGGAAAAACAAGCATTATAATCTATATACTTAATTAGATAGAATTCTGGTATGGCAGGCGGGGATATTTCAGGTACCCCCAATACCAAAATTATATAGATTATTTTATAATGCTTGTTTTTCTCTTTTCAGATATGTTATAGTTTCAAATTCCTAACTTGTTTAATTGTTGCGATAGAGCTCGTACAAAAATGGTCTAAAATTGACAACTTTTACGTCCCTTATTTCTTCATTTTTGAAGACAAAAAAATATGAAAAATATTTTTGCCGGTACTCTACTCGGTGAGTTCTAGACAATGACTCCCCACATGCTAGGTAAGAAAGATTTTTTTTTCCTGATTCCCCTTTTACTTTAACTTTATTTTATTTTTATTAAGTATTTATTTATAAAGCCGAAATAGAAATGCTTACACAATCTGTGAAAATTTCAACTGTTTACCTATTACTTTAATTAGTTAATGAGATACAGCCCTTTGACAGACAGACGGACGGACGGACAGCGGAGGCTTAGTAGGAAATAGGGTTCCGTTTGGTACCGCCAAAAGCGACGCGCCATATTGTATTATGGCGAAGCGTTGATCAGCCGCATTGTAGAACCAACGTAAAACAAAAACTAAGTACCTACAAAGCGAAGACGGAATCACACTAATATTATAAAGGCGAAAGTTTGCGTGTGTGTGTATGCGTGTGTGTGTTTGTGCGTGAGTGCGTGTGTGTGTGTGTGCGTGTGTGTGTGTGTGCGTGTGTGTGTATTTTTGTTACTTCTTCACGCTCAAACGGCTGGGCCGATTTGGATGAAATTTGGTATGTAGACAGCTTATACCCTGGATTAACACATAGGCTACTTTTATCTCGGTCTACGCGGGTGAAACCGCGGGGCGCAGCTAGTTGTATTATAAACGCGAAAGTTTGCAAGGATGGATGAATGGAAGTTTTTTTTTTACTCTTTCACGCAAAAACTACTGAACGGATTTTGATGATATTCGACATACTTTTTGGCAAAGACACAGTTAGCCTGGATTAACTCATAGGATACTTTTAATCCCGATATTCCTACGGGTTCGAGACTTACGCGGGTGAAACCGCGGGGCGCTGCAAGTAGATCATAAATGTATGACGCAGCCTTCTTTGTGATCAGCCCTTACAAACACCTTATAAACATCGCCCATTTATTAACAACTAATAAAAACTAAAAACAAACACATTGAAAATAAGTAGGTATAGGTATTTATCTAAACGGCTGTAAAACATAAGCGTATTAAAAACACTTATAAGTAAATATAACAATATTGACAACATCAAGCACCTTATTGACTTACACAATGAACTTCAAACTTTTTTACGCGACTATCCAAACTTGGGCACAGTCTGCGAATACCTATAGCTGCCAACAGCGCCGCTATTGAGAAAAAAAATAATAAGTAAGGGAACATTTAGAATTTTTTGTAAGTATTAATAAAATCAACACTAAACCTAGCGTTAACTGCTATATATAACTTCGAACTTGGGAGGTTTAGTGTTGATTTTATTAATTACAAAAAATTCTACCTCAACTGACTAAAAATGTGAGCTTAGGAATTTTCAAAATGTTCCATCTCCAGAGTTACTAATTTTTCAATGGTAGCGCTGCCGGTTAGCAGCTAGTACTTCACAGGTATATTTTAACGTTGAACCCCTGCAACACCTTGACCCCCAAGTTCTGGACCTGCGACCGCGCCTGTGCTAGACAGATCATAACATACAACGTTAAAAAAAACTATAGTTTATGCTATGTCTATAGGTAATTAACAAATACTACACGTTAAAAATATCTTGTTTGCAACCTCTGCAACACATCTGCTCACTTGCTGCTTACAGGCCCTTGTTGTAGAACACCGTAGTCGATTTGGGAGATAGCTTTAGCGCCTGTTCCTGTCAAAATGGAAAACAGTTAAGTAATAGGGATGATGACAAACTTTTTTTTTGTTCTTCATTTTGATTATTAAAAAATATTGGACACGTATTTTTTCTTTTTTACGTAAGGTAAAGGTGGGAAAGTTCGTCTACTGGGGAACACCATACGGGACGACGATACGGGACGATATATACCGTCGTAGATACGGTCAGGGGGCTGACAGCTATAGTTCCAATTGTATAGTTCTGGCGCTGCTGTAGCGATGTAGTCGCCATATTGCCATCTACGTCTTTGTGTGTGTATAAATACATAAGCTCACGCCTTCTTTCCATGGGGATAGGCAGAAACTACAGAACGCCACCTGCTGCAATCCTTACATACATACTCCTTTTGCTATTGATATTGTGACATTCATAGAGTATAGTTATAGATTGGGAAGTGACATTGTATGTCATTGGTAATTTGACATAAATAATGTAAATCGGTCGTTGTTTTGTGCAGCAGCGAGTCGACCAGTTTATTTTGTGTTCTCTTCTCTGTTGAGTTGAGATACTTGAGAAGCCACCATCCTCCTGTTATACGATACAATTCCACGCTTTGTGGTACTCTGTACCGTGTTCGGTGATATTTATTTTTTTCACTGTGCTCCATACTTTCTTGTCATGGCGTCAAATAAGTATGTGTTGAGTTGGTGGTTGTGATTCAACAAGTAACACTCGCAGACCATTTACGCAATTTGTGGTTGTCGTTTCTAGTTCTTATAAAACCTAATCTACTCGGATTGACAAAGAACCAATTAATGACAAAACGTGTGAAAAACATTTTGATCAAACTCACAGGCTGGTGTTAGAATCCGTTATTCCTATCCTTGCTTGTTTACGGAACTGGAAATTGCTCATGGCGTACCACTTGCTAAGGGTAAGTAATTAAATCTTTAACCATAATCCGCCTATAATGTTCCCACTTCTGGGACACAACATACAGGCCTTCTCTCTTCGAGAGAGAGTGGGCTGTAATCTACCACGCGGGCCCAGTGCGGATTGGTAGATGTCACATGTCTTCGATTTTTTTTGGTTCTAGGACATGCCGGTTTCCTCACGATGTTTTCCCTCACCATTTTGAGAGCAGTGGTGATGAAATTATTTACACAAAGTACGCGCCTGCTTGGGTTCGAACCTGGGCCGTTACCACTTAGTCACCACTGCTCTCTTAAACCTTTATTTTAAACAAATTTTTATGCAACTAGCTGTTGCCTAAAGCATAAGAACATAACATCCTAGCTAGACCAACAACTTTAAGTATCACTTGGACACAAGTATAATATATACGAACAATCAACATTTTGGAAAGTATTCAGAGTATCAAAAGGATTAAATTGGCATTGGTTGTAATTGTCATCCTAAAGCCGTATTTCTTGCGTGTTTTGTCCTTCTCACTACACAAAGCATCAATACGCAGTCATCTCCAGCTCAGTCGCGTCAACATAACAACTATATAAGCATGCTTTGATTTCCTACATATAGTATTGTTTTCTTTTATTTTAATTTTTTTTTATTGTTCCAGATGTTACAATTCACATAGCTGGACAAGATATTTTCATTTTTCATGATCCACCGCTTCTTTTAAAGAGTGTACACAACAACTTCCTTTCTAAGGATACCTATTTTGCATCATGGGCAGATATTTCATATATATACTAAGATGCGCAGTGAAACCAAACTCGTCTCATCAAGAATTTTGGCAAAAAGTGATGAAATCCCTTAAAAATATTAAATATGTTGACACCAATAGTAAATTGCTAGGCAGACTGCAAAGCCGAGACTTGTGCGCCCTCCATGCCTTGAAGGGTGTATTACTACGTTGCAATTGTCCATAAGCAAAAGAAAACTAATAAATGACTACAAAATGTATAATTTGTTTTATTTATTTATTTACATGACAGAATTAATGATAAAAACCCCTAGACCCTAGCAGATTTTATCGATATCGGGTACATCACTATACTACACTAAAAATTATCGATAACTGCCATATTGAATATCTATTAAATTGAAAGCACTATTATATGTGTATGTGTGTGTCATGCATCATGTCAAACTTGAGGCGACATCAGCGCCATAACTGATAGTGTTGGAACTAAGCAAATTCGACTGTCACATCTGTAGCTTGCTACATAATAGTAATCGGTGTATACCGTCTCTCTACGCTGTTTCTGAATAGCTACGACGTTGACAGCTCGGTCGGTAAAACATAGTCACTATTGCGTCCTACCTTTAAATTTTAGATGGCGCTGTGTTAAGTTCAATAGCAAAAAAGCGGTCTCATAATTTTTTGTAGTTGACAAGTGAGACTGAGATGTGTCGACGTTTTAGCTAACGTAAAGTATGAAAACCAAGCGTGCCAATTTTTGACTACCTACTACGACGTCACAAGCACTGTTATCAATTCAAAGACGAAACCACGAGCGCCACCTGTCTCGCCTCATCTCCCGACTAGCGCCAGCGCTCAATCGTTTAAATCGATTTTGTGACAGAGTAATGAGACAGACTAGACAGAGGAATGAGATAAACAAAGGAATGAGATGATTTTTCCCTTCAACAAAGCTTGCTTCCTCAAAATGTATCGTGTGTTGAGTTGGGCACCAACCTCAATCTATTTTTAGAGTTCCGTACCAAAATTATAAAAAGGAACCCTAATGGTGCGAATCTGTCTGTTCGTCTGTCTGTCCATCTGTCACAGCTGGATATCTCAAGAACTACTAATGCTATCAACTTCAAATATGGAACAGTTTTTAATGACGTTAATTACCCAACTATTTTGCAAATAAGAAAGGTTTTTTTTTGCAACAAGTACTGAAAGGTGGTCTTAAAAATTCGAAGTGGGGCTACTAGAATATGTGAGGTATCATATGAAAGAGCGCGGTTTGCACATTTTCAAATATATTTTTTTCTTTTTTTTTAGGCCCGCATAGTTTTCGACTTTTGTTGAAAATGTAAAAAAAAGTACCGTCCCCCCTTATCTCCGAAGTTTGCATAGAGAAAAATCTGAAATTATTCTATGCGACAGAAATGTATACATAACAAAAAAAATAAAACCATGTCTATAAATAGCACATTTTTATTTTTTTTATTATCTGACTGACGAACTAAATAGCATTTCTGTTTTTTACCCAGGCATCATCCCTAATGTACACACGCCAGCAGGTCAAGCCACCAGAAACTGCGAAATTTTCCCAATCAACCTTGAACCTAATTGTTTAGCGATAAAGACAAATTGTAGTAGCTTGATGTGCTGGCGTCTGTACATTCACATCCATCAGATGAGTTTGGACCTGGACAGATTATAAGTTGCAGAAATCGCACTAATATTATAAAGGCGAAAGTTTGTGTGTCTGTGTGTGTGTGCGTGTGTGTGTATGTTTATTACTTCTTCACGCTCAAACGGCTGGGCCGATTTGAATGGAATTTGGTATGTAGATAGCTCATACCCTGGATTAACATATAGGCTACTTTTTATCCCAGTCTACGCGGGTGAAACCGCGAGGCGCAGCTAGTGATGAATAAAAACATAAACCGGACAAGTGCGAGCCAAACACGCTCGCCAAGGGTTCCTTACCACCAAAACTAGTACAGTTTACTTTATTTTTATTGCTACAGCCATGAGAAGATTAGCTGGCAAAACTTTACAGAACAGGGTATCGATATGTAGATACCGTGGCCCTGGCACGGGCAACTGAAGGATCATGGGTGGGTTTTAGTCAGTAAAAGTCTGACACGCCCTCCCGCTCTGCCCAGAGCGGGAAAAGTCATTTGATGATTTCCCATCCACAAAAAAAAAAAAAAAAAAAAAAAGGGTATCGATATGTAATAAATAATGAAAAAACTAAAAAATTACTCGTAATTTCAAGTAAGCAAGTACAGTACATTACAGTACCAGCGCGTTCTTTTATTAATATTATACTAGGTAATACTTGCTGGTATCCGCAACTCCACGTCAATGCGCGTATTTTGCGTATGGTAATTATATTATACTAATGACACACACGATGTTATATATATGTTAGATAACTCTAAGATTAATGTATTAACTGGCGACAATAAAGAATTTTTATTTTATTTATTTATTTACGATACACACTATAATTTCTCTTACCTTTATGGGTGGCTCTATACTTGAGATGTCAAAGCTGTTTTTCTGTTTAAAAAAGGCACAGCACAATGGCGTAGCTATCGTTGTACAGAGGCACACCCAAAATAGTTGGAACGGCATGATGGCCGGCGAGTTGGGGCAGAAGATACACCGCTGAAGCGCTGCGTTCGTTAAAAATGGCACTATTGCTGAAAAGTAATATCACACATAAGAAGTTGGAGTTGCAACAGAGAAAGTACAGACTTGAAAGGAAATCATTGAAATCTAATGAAAAACAAACGACACGTCTAATTTCGCATTTGGCTTAAAATAGCTTAATAAAATTGTGCTTGTGAATTTGTGTTAGGTATGAATTATTCTAGTTGTTGTACAGTCGCCAGCACATCAAGTTATCCCAGTTTGACATTGAGTGCGTTATGAGCAACTACAGCGAGAATCGTGCGAAAGAGATAAATAGCTATTTGTCAGTTCTTACTTACATGTAAGGTCAACCGGGGCAATTGCGTTTATTTGAAATAATTTAAAATCTGTCTGAAAACCAAACCTCTCCTGCAATCTAGTTTTGTTTATTTTGAATATAATCATAACGTATAGTTCAAATTCAACATATCGGCCATTTTAAAATCACGTGTTAAGTGGTGCTGCGCGAGGTGAGTGATCAAAATCCTTAAGAATCTATATTTTTCTCAGTTTTCCGTTTTTATTATGAAATGTACAGAGGCCAGCACATCAAGCTACCCCAAACTGTCAAATTTTCCCGATTGAATATGAACCTTATCTCTTTGCGGTAAAGTTGAAAATCTATCAGAGAAATTTGACAGATTTTGGTAGCTTGATGTGCTGGCCTCTGTACCTACGAAAATAATATATTATTGGCTGTCTATACCTATACGAGACCTAGCTATACTTAATTATTTTTATTGAAATCGTTTTACTTGTGGAGAAATGACGATTAATTTTTTTTAGGTTAGGTCTGGATTTTTGAAGTAAAAGCGTCTGCTGTTTAGGGGTTATTGCGTCTGTATGACGCATTTGCCCCAAAACCAGAGATCTTAAACCTTTTTTTGGGGTAGTTTTTTTTTGTATTTAGTTGTTAATTTTATTCCGTAACTAAGTGTTTCTTATAACTTTGTTCAGCGATGAATTTAAAGGAGAATGCCCTCAAATATAGGGCGCCCTGTACCAAACGAAAAGTCCGGTG
This sequence comes from Cosmia pyralina, assembly GCA_946251885.1. Taxonomy (NCBI): domain Eukaryota; kingdom Metazoa; phylum Arthropoda; class Insecta; order Lepidoptera; family Noctuidae; genus Cosmia; species Cosmia pyralina. The sequence continues at coordinate 13,228,370 of OX276364.1, forward strand.
TCACAACCAAATACACTGGGTGGGAGGAGATTTCAATGCTCTTCCTATAATGTTAACTGTTTTTTACATGGATTTCTGCAATTTGTATTTTATTTGCCATTTACCTACTTAATATTTTAAGGTTAGGTTCGTGAAAATGACTGATTCGAAATGGTGGAGATCAAGTAGAGATAGTGACAAGTAAGTTGGAAATATCGGTCATGTTTTTTATTCTTGATATTGTGCTAGTTTTTCTTGATGGATGATTATACAATACATCATATCATAGTCAATAATAATATTCGTGTTGTCAGATTTTTTATGTAATGAATGAATCAAGTAGGTACTTGCTGTAAGTGCAGGCTGAACAAACAATCTATTTTGTACTGTGTTACTGATTCACAAGAACTTGAAAACATAACTTAAGAATAAGCTTATTTTACCCGAAGAGTTAGGCAGAGGTGTATTATTATTATAGTAGGTACACCCATATACTACGAGTATACCAATATTTCAAACTTGAAATGATAGTAATAATAAGGTAGGATATTAGAAATGAAAAACGTAGATATGGTTAATTAAATAATTATTTATTCATATTTACATAATGTAATTTTTTTCTCAAAAAAATTAGGTACCTACCTACAGTTAAAACTATATCCGCCCTACACAAATATTGTTATTACTAGCTAATATTTTTCATAACCACTTAGAGGGAAGTGCAAACACCAATACTCTGTAATTTGATGATATTATGTTTCTATAGAAACCAGTAGATGTCGCTGCGTCAGCCATGAAATGCGGTTGGGCGGCACTACCGCTGCCGTCGCCTGCAAGACTACGTTAAAAAAAGCACTTGAACCCCTGTTTTCGTTATTATAATTATATTAAAATAGTTCATATGAAACCAACATTGAAAGTAACGTCATTCATGACGGCGCCAAAGAACTACAGATAATATTATAAATCAGCCAAAAAACAAATGCAATAAAAACGACGTTTTCTTTTTTTGAATCGGTCCTCTTTTCATTAGATGCTTAAAATGTATTCCAAAATAATAATGTAAATTATTATGATGACGCAACGTGTGTCCTAAAGATTTTATTTTTATCACTTATAACATATAATACCTAACATCACGTATATTATAAAGCAAATCGGTACGGTACTTACATAAATTATCTTCTTCATTTAAATGTTTGCTAGCAGGTATATATATTGCTATATTTTTTTAAGTAGTAGCAACATTGGGAAACGAAGTGCAACGGCAGTGACATATCCTACGTGAAAACACGTACAAAGTAAAAAAATACTTTTATTTCTGATGTCCGAAATCCTGGAATCTTTTTCATAACAAAAACGTAAATCTGATTTATTAAATAGGAGTAATTTTATGAACTAAATTTGGTTGTGACCCGCTCCCCCGCAAGTTGGTACGGCCCAACGGCATTGTTCTGTCTATCTTGCGATTGTTTTTTGTTATAGTGAAGTTATCAATTTGTGTCACAGGTAAATTAGAATATGATCACAATGGTTATACTGAGACACATTGATATCGGTACACACTGCTCACATAGGTATGCTCGCGGTACCGCCGCGCCGCCGCCACAGTCAAACTCTTAACTCGTCCCAGGCTTACTCCCCTACATAGTCCCTCTTGTGTAAAAAAGCTTCAAATCGATAATTTCTGTGAGGTGCATTAAGCTTATCGTCAGTTTTGTGCCACGAATGTTTTTCTCAATGCTTTCAGACTTCACCCTCAAGGCTATTTTTGTTTTGGCCATTTCCGAGATTGGAAGGAGCTTATGTTGTGTTTAATGAAATATCGAAAAACAGCAAACATGGCTGTATGTTAATATAGACAGGAATAAGCTCTATACTCTGAGGGGGTATGTAATATTTTTCTTTTTTTTTTCTTTTATCATAATTTGCGAATCAAAAAAATCAAAAAAGTTATAAATTAATTCGACAGAGTATAGAGACATACATTGGTAATAAAAACGTTTTTAATGACAATTTGAACTTTGTAATATTCGTATAATGTAACTTGATTTAGATTAAACTTCAAAAATGTAAGTACATGTTGCTTTTAATTACCACTCATTTAGGTACTTAAAGGTTTTTCTAGGAGTTTATTCCAATTTTATTTTTACAAATAAAATGTTCTGAACGTCTGGATTTGACAGGGGGTAAATGCGTCTAAGATAAAATAGTCGCATTTTCCCAATTTTTATGAAATCACTTCTGATGTACCTATTATTTAATATTTTTGTAATTTAATGAAAGATTCCTAGACAAACCTTCAATTGAAAAAATATATTTATTTCAGCCTCAAAACATTTGCCCCAAGACGGGAAAATGCGTCTAAAATTCCTCTTTATAGATCAAGTACATTTAGGTACTCGTATTTACTGTAACTATAATGGAAGGAACAATTAATTAAGGTTGCACACAGATAATTTCTGTAAGTATTAAGTATAGGTACTTATTTGTAAAAAGGATTTTCAAAAAAAAAAATATTATTAGTGTCATATGAATTTTTAAAAGCGTGTAATGGTATTTATATGACGCAATTGCCACGGTTGACTTTATAGGGTTTTCCATTATTAAGGACGCTCGAAATTTAAATTTAATTAAAGCAAGTTAGTTGTCAATCAGATATCAAATATCCCCCCGTTTTCAAGTAAATATGGTGCCTTCTCGTCATTTAAAATTGTCTAAGGGGCGTCTGCGAGTTGGCTTCGGCCCCTATCGTACGCCTTCCAAAGGTCCAAACCATAAGAATCATCTCTTTAAATTATATTTTCCGTGTTTCGATTTAAAGATGGTCACTATCCCGTTTTAAATAACTTTTTATTTAAAACAGGATAATTACTTACCATGTTTTTTTTTTCCTTCAGATCTTCACCAAATGTTTATGAGACCAACTTAAAATCGGATCTCATAAGGGAAGCAGAGACGCTTCGCTTGCTACGCTCGCTAGGTCATAGTCCTATTATAGGACTTTTGTACTCACTCTTTATAATATTACATAGTTTAGATATTATATAGGTACTAACTCATGCCGGGCACAGCCATGGCCAGTCTGGATATGCACGTGAGAAAGATGCCTGTGAACGCCGCGGTCTTGGAGTTGCCCACTCGAAGTCCTTCCGGGGTGAACACAGGGTTCCCGTTTATAATTTCACTGAAATATATCATCTAGCTAGAATCAAGTCGGAAGAATATGGAACATATGTAGGTACGTACAGACAGCGCCACTATGTGGACCACTCAAGCTTTAAAATACTATAAATACTGCTTTAGGTAACATTGAATTTGTTAGGACTATCTTAGGGAATACTTTCAAAAAGAGAACTTCTTGACTTGGATTTGGCTTCATGGTTGACGAAGCTGTGTATAGGTACAGTCAGCAACAAAAGTCGATTAACACTTGCAGTTTTTTAATCTTATTTATTAAGCGAAATATTTAATTCAAATCGGAACAGAACTTCTTAAAATGTTAAGAACTCTAACTCTAACTCATAACAGTTAAACGAAAAAAAAAAAAACAGTTTATCGAATCATTTTGTGTTAATTTACATGATGTCAAAAAGTTGCAGTGTTAACCGACTTCTGTTGCTGACCGTACCTACCTACTACTTAACTATCGAAACAGAACCAAGACACTGCTATAATTTCAGTGGGTGTACTTACATAAATTTGTGATATACCAGAACTTACCTGTTTCTCATGATAGGAATATTTATTAAATTGCCTATAGTCGCGAAGGGGATCAAGCGTCCGTACGAGCCATTAAAAAATAATTTAAAAATTTAATTAATGACATTGGTGCCGATTCTCTTGTGAACGCACTAAACTAAAATTAGAGAATCGCTATCTTTTACTAACAGGCAGCGCGAGAAAAGGACGGCTATAGCTATGAACTAAGTTGGAGATGTCAAACTAGTTCACGCCTTGCGCTTCACCGTGTTTTTTAGTCGACATGTTTTTACGTGTCGTCTAAATGTCTATGGAAAAATTAGTACTAACTAATTTGACAGCTCTAATTTACTTCCGTCCCTTTCTTGTCATAATAGAGAGAAAAAGTTAGCAATATCCTAAATTAAGTTTAGTTTGTGCACAACAGAATCGGCACCATTGTCGTACTACTTAGGTATGGGATGCGCTAAGGAAGCCCTCAAATCAATCAATTCAATAGGTCAATTCTAACTTATGGAGTTGTATTGCTCATTCTAACGATTATAATTCTGTAAAGCCATTAGTTACTCAACATACAACCCTGACACTGACCTGCAAATTGAATTTCGCGGGCTACCTTAGCGCATCCCCCCTTAATGCAATATTTTTTTAGGGTTCAGTTTCCAAAGGGTAGCATTTTCGATACCACCCTTTGGAAACTATGATTGTGTTTTTATTAAGCCTACGCGATTGTCTGTCCGTCTGGCTGTCTGTCTGCCACATGTAATTTTTTTGTCTCTTGTTGGCTACCTATTTATTTTATCTTTATAAAAAAACCACTCATATAACTACACCCATTTTTTTTACCGTCATCTTAATCTACCGTACGGTCTGTGCCTGCACCGCCGCCGCGCCGTATGCACGGTTGCTGTCAAAAAAAAAAATCCACAGTCAAAGTTTGACAACCAGTCTTGCCAAGTGGGTAAGACTGGTTCTCAGACTTTCGGCTTCTGACGACCCGTAACGACTGTCAAAGATCCACGAATGACAGCCGGGACCAACGATTTAACGTGCTTTCCGTGGCACGACCATCTTTACCATTACATACCAAAGACCCTTTGTCTTTGGTATGTAAATTGTAAAGATGGTCACCGATCCACGGACCAACCGCGGCAAGCGTAGCTTAACCTGATCGATTAGCCCGTGCGGCTGGTACGTGGACAAGAGTACCTAGATAATAAACAAGTTCTTAAGAATTAAGCAAGAAGAGAGCCAATTTAAATTTTCACAGAATATGTAGTTAGGTAAGTATGTGTTTTTATGGCTTCTATCTACAATTAATAATAAAAAAAAGGAATAAACTTTTGTAACGCCGCCCTATCAGAATGTGTGCAACGGGGAGCATACACCCCCGCCCGCACCCCCGAACCGAGAGTGGACGAACCACAGAAAAGATAATTTTATCTGTTCTGTGGGACGAACCATAGATATAAGAAAGAAGTTTAATAGAAGACCCATCACATATCCTGAGAATAATTTTCCTACTCTTTGTAGTTTTGGAAGCATATTTTGTGACTGGTAATTTATAAGTACTTAATAATACTTCTGATAAAGAAGAAAGGTCATTGAATATTGGTGAATTATGGAATTAGTATGGATGGATAGATTTATGCTTGTGAATCTAAATGAGACATACCACACAATAGGGATGATTCCTGAGTAAAAAAAAAGAAATTCTATAGTATCCGTTACTTATTAAAAAAATATTAGACACGTATTATAGAAAATACTTAGATAAAACGCATTAAAGTTGGGGAGTTGGGGCTCGCTACGCTAAGTCACAACTTTAACAAACTACATTATAAAATCTAGCAAGGAGTGACGTCATGCCACATTTTAACTCAATGTGTCGCCGTAATCTTTTGATTACGTAAAAAAAAGAAAAAAATACGTGTTCAATATTTTTTAATAATCTACATGAAGGACAAAACATTTTTAGTTATCAACCCTATTACAAACATATCGGGATATAATAATGTCGGAATCGAGGAAATAACAAAAGGCAACGAATTACGTAACACTTTATTTTCTAAACTAAAAGTATGGCTGGTTGGTACGGTAACTGTTTTATTCTGTCAATTAATTGAAATAAAATAATAAATTAAGTTAATAATTTCTATTGGCATACGTAGCTACCAAAGCAAAATTAAAACACAACTACAAAAAAATTTATAAAATATTTAAAAAATTCTAATAAATATATTTAAAAAATTAAATCCATAAACATAACAATTATATAAAATATAGCAAAAAAGATCATAATTATTGAAAGTTTTCATTACCTACATGTCACAATTTTATTGTCATACACAGGTCAATAATAATTGACGTCACAATATAGAAATATAAATATAGGATTTTTTAATACCTATGAAAAAAGGAATATCTTTGGAATGTATTGCACATTATTGCTAAAACAAATATTAATAAAACTCCTCCTTAGATCGAAGAGGTAACATACGTAACAAATACATAATACACTTCTGGACACATCTATTGGCCCACCTTAGAGTTTAGGTTTCGATGGCCCCTACCGAAATATGATTGCTAGATTGAACAAAAACTGTTGATGCAGTTTTAAACCTGATACATTTTACCATCTTTTTCGATCGTATTGTTTTAAATTTGAATTCAGAATACCATACGACATGGAGCTACGCCTAACAAGTCGGATATGCGCCTTGTTAAAGGCAATTGATTTTTGAATAAAAAACATGTTTTATCAAATAAAGGTTTAATTTAATAACGCGTGTTGCCTCCATGGGCATCTACCACAGCTCTTATACGATTAGGCATGGAGTTTATCAACCGCTCTATGAAATTTTGAGGGATCATCTCCCATTCCTCTTCTATGGCAGTTTTCAACTCCTGCATCGTCTGGGCAACTGGCTGACGAGCCCTAACACGTCTTTTTAGCTCGTCCCACATGTGCTCAATGGGGTTCATGTCTGGGCTTCTGGCTGGCCAGTCCATAACTGTGATGTTCACATCCCGAAGATATTCCCTGACGATGCCGGCCGCATGGGCTCTTGCATTATCATGCATAAAAAGGAAATTTGGGCCCACATAGTCCGCGTATGGTATCACGTGAGGTTCTAAGCACTCACGAATGTACCTTTCAGCATTTAATGTTGGCAGCCGTGGTCCTGTAACAACCTCAAGTTGAGTTTTACCGCTCGCGGATATACCGCCCCAGACAGTCCATGAGCCACCGCCATAAGCAACCCTCTCTTCAAAGCAGCATTGTGCGAAACGCTCTCCCTTACGTCGGTAGACCTTCTTCCTTCCATCATTGCCATGTAACACAATTTTAGACTCATCAGAAAAGAGTACACGGCTCCAATCTTGCTGTGTCCAATTTAAATGACTGCGTGCGAAATGAAGGCGCGCTGTTCGGTGGGCTCGCGTTAGTTTGGGGCCATTAGCTGGCTTGTGTGGTACCATATCGCGTTCTTTTAACCTTCTCCGAACAGTTCAAGCGCTCACAGATACTCCGTGGAAGTCGCAAAGTTGGTTTTGTATCTCAATGGAGGTAAGGTGACAATTTCTCAAGCTGGTCGTCACGATGAATCGATTCTGCCTTTCAGTTGTGACCCGAGATCGTGGCCTTCCTTGGCGACGAACAAAGCCGCCAGTCTCTAGGTACCTCCGATAAACATTTCGGACCGCAGATCGACTTAAATTAAGTTGAGCACTCACGTTTCTTTGGCTGTGTCCGGCCTGAATAAGTGCCACAGCTTGGGCGGCGACTTCAGGTGAAGTATCCATAGATTATTGATAGAACCTCACCTTAATGTTAAGAATAAGTAATGTTTGTTGCAAAACCAAAGATATCAATCACTTTTTCAAGAATGAAATCCAAGTAAACCAATAAAACCAAGTTTTCTTAGTATTCGATTGTTTGATATCAACAAACAGGCTCCAAATTGTCTTTTGTTTCTTTAAATTCTGTGTTTGAAATTCAAAAAAAGACTATTGAATGAAATTGTGAATGTGCCAGGTTCAAAACTGCATAAAAACTTTTTGCTCGACCTAATATAAAATTTTAGCTAGGACCAAACGAAACTGAAAATACAAGGTGGGCCAAAAGATGTGTCCAGAAGTGTATAATCATCGTAGTATGATTATTGAGCTCTTTTCAATATGTCTCTTTCAGGCCAGCCACAAATTAGCTATAAGTTACGTCTTTTTGTAAGATTTTGCATACCTACACTACACTATCCTACACTTAGGTCTTTCTACGCAGAACATTCAAATACGGTGATAAACCACAGCAGCATGTACTATGGGCCAAAGTTTCGCATGATCACCTCAAAGGCTCACGACTCGATCGCACAATGTTCGTTTGTCACTAGCTGCGCTCTCACAGGAATATTTTCTTAAGTGAGCATGCTTAAGTTTTGTCCATAGTACCTAGTGTGGCCTTAGAGGCCTTAGGGTAAGATACAGAGAAAAAACTTAGTCTCAGCGCCAAAATGCACGATCGAAGTGTAAGTTTACACTAATTTTCGTCTCTGAATCTTACCCTAAGATTCTCCAGATAATGCGTTTTACGCTCCTGGATACATGCAATACGCCGAAGCTAAACTGGCAACCAGGATATCAGCCAGGGAGTAATGTGTAAATCTGTGAGAGATCAGAATAATTATTGACGCATCAAAAAAACAGGCGCGACACAAATGTACGCGGCGGCCGGCGGTGCCTTCGAGTCGCGGGCGATTCGCGTCGCGTGTCGCGCCTATTTGTAAGTGCCTTTTGTTGGGTTTGTAGTTAGTTAGCAACCCATAGCTTTTTATGTGACCAGCCTGTTAATTCAATATAACCTGTTAATTAAATATAAAATTCATTAGGTAAGTACCTACTTAAAAATAAGCATAACTTGGTTGGAAAATAAATATACAATAAAAATATCTTTAAATATCAACATCAAGGGCGCTATTCAGAACTGTTAATTCCGAGCTGAAGCTATTTTTCGCAACAGAATAGAAAATGTAGCTTTAAACTATAGTTCATGATTCTTGTTTATGAGTAAAACAAATTCAACATGTCAAAAATACAAATATTCTTCTATACTTACAACAAAACGAGTGTAATCTTAAAAACTACTAGTAACAAGTTATATAGTATCTCTTGAAAACAATGTTATAAGCATAAAGCCTTGATGCCCACATCCCCTAAGTTGGGGGCTTTGGGATAACCCCGTCAAAGACAAAAAACGGCGGAGTATATTTTTTTATGATTTGTTCTTCAATCTACTGTCGATGAGACCAAAATTCTACAGAAAATATTAAATGCTTTAAAAAATAACACATTTTAAACAAAGTTCTCTTGAATCACATTCACCACCGATCCGGGTGATCGCAAACCTGACTTCGTCATTGTAACAAAATTGTTTCATGGCATTTTGTCTTAAACTTAATGTTAACAGCCAATACTTGGTTCGTGGTCACACTTGCTGCTTACAGACCCTTGTTGTAGTACACTGTAGTTGTCTCGGGAGATATCTTTTTTACGTTTTCCTGTAAAATATAAAACAGTAATCGTTCAACTTCATCATACACACTGTACCTATTGCAGATGTTATATGTTTTTATTAAAACATACGAGTAACATAACATTCTGATAACGGATTTGTTGTCGAAGACCACACGGACCCCCAAATTTCGATTTTGAAAGCAATTGGTTCATTATCCAAAAAGTTCAAGATGGCGGCCACTTTTTACAACTCAGGAAGTAGGTAAACAACAACTTTTTATCATAGTATAACATAGATTACCTCTAAAATAGTATACATACTCGTAGATTAATGAAATAATATTTTCAGCCTGTAATGTTCACAGGGCCGTCTTAAACTGGAGGCCCTGGGCACTTTAGGACAATGGGGCTCCTATGGAGAATGGAAGCGAGCTGGAAATTTAAAGCACCCGTCTCGATAGGTAAGGATTTTTGTACCCTTCGTACAGAAGTTGGAGTTGCTTTATCGACTTACATTATACAGAAAAGCTAGAGACTATAAACAATATAGAATGCAAGAGCGAGTGAAGCGAGCTTAAAAATTTTAGGGAACCTCCTCGAAGTTTGTCGACTTCTGCGGACTAAAAAATTGTAGGATGTGTGAAAGAAGGAAGCGAGCTCGAAAATTTTAGCACCCCGCCTGCGATAAGTTAGATTTTCTTTCAGCCTCTAACGACCTGGCAGGAACTACGGGGCCCCATGGATCGCGAGGCCCTGGGCTGGCCAATGGAGAAGGCAGCCCTGATGTTCCCACGGCTGGGACAAAGGCCTCCTTTCTGTGAGAGGGAGCAGATCGTAATCCACCACGCGGACTCAGTGCGGGTTGCTGGATATCACATAACACCTTCCAAATTTTTAGTTGTAGGACATGCGGATGTCCTCACGGTTTTTCCTTCACTGTTTTAAGAGCAGTGATGACTGCGGTACGATTCACGATTCGATCTGCCTAGCCTTTTCCCAACTATGTTGGGGTCGGCTTCCAGGCTAACTGAATGAGCTGGATACCAGTATTTTACATGAAGCTACTGTCTATCTGCCCTCCACAGCCCATGCAGTTACTGGGTAATACGATAACACTCCTCGGTAAGACTGGTAGTCAGACTTTTAGGCTTCCGGCTACCCGTAACGACTGTCATAGATCTACGAATGAGAGCCGGGACCAACTGCTAAACGTGCTCTCCAACGCACGGAGAGGTATAGTTATCCTATGGATGGTCACATCTACGGACCGACTGCGGCAAGCGTTGCTTAACCTTGAAGATCGAGTCATGCGGCTGGTCTTATTTAGCCATGAGCCCCTCGAAAGTCGCGATTATTTGTCACAAAATCGAATACGCCCTCTGTTGGCACAACGAGCCGTTCGCCGAACAAAAATGGTCCCGATGTTCGCATAAATTAAAATACGGCGTGAGTCTAAACCCAGGCAATTTATTAAGCACTGAAATATTTCTGTTACCTTCAAGTTCTTCTCAATGGTATCGATGCTAATGCTGGCTTTCTGTTCAAAGAAGGCGCAGCACATTGGCGTAGCGAATGTCACGCTAAGACACACCAAAGCTAGTTGGAACGGAATGATGGCCAGGGAGGTGGGCTTGAACCAACGCTTCTGAATAGCCGTGTTCGTTATTACCGGCACCAGAGCTGAAAAATAAATAAAAAGAAATGTATAGGCACAGAAACTATGAGAATCGAAAAAAAAATCCGCAGTCAACATTTGTATCGGTTCTCGTGATATAAATTCTCACTGTATTGCATTTCTTATGGCGGCTAGGTACACGCTCGTCTCGTGCCTCTCGCAAAGCTTCCGAGAGCGAAGAGGGCCGCGCATGGTACGAGGGTACCCGGCCTGTTTCGAGGTGTTTCGACGAGCATGTACTGCAGCCATTAGACATTTAATTCTATCTCTCGATCATCATTTCACTGACTATATTTAATTTAACCTCGAAATTGTGTTCTCTCAGTACAACCCACATGCACATTACATTACATTGGCATTTAGGGTATCTGCCCTGCTAAGGGTCAGTTTCCACCAAATGGAAAAACACTCGCGGATGATCGAGCTCTTTATAAACATTTGACGCAGACATCAAGCGTTATTCAAGCGTGATGTCTGCATCGAATTTTATACAAGTCAATATTGATACAGTTACTTATTCAGTGAAAATGCTCAAGTATCCGCAAGGATTTTTCCGTTTGGTGGAAACTGATTAACTGACCCTAGTTTTACGGGCAGAAGATGTAGTATGTAGATGGACGAACCACACGGGATGTGAAGGAAATAAAATCACTACATCTCAGTGTACGGCATTACTGCCCGTACATTTTGGTCCTTCGAGCCGGATCGCCACTACTGGAGTAAACAGTCCTACGCTCGCCACAGGAAACATCGACATTTGGTTACATCATAGCAATCATCGACATCATCGACTAGCATCGACAAGAATTACGTCCTAGCAATTCAACAGTGTACGGGGTTACTGCCCGTGCACTAGCCCTTCCCAAATTATAATATACATACTAGCTTCTGCCTACGACTTCTGTGCACGTGGAGTTCAACTAACACCGTAAAACATATCCTATTGGATTTGGCAATAATGTATCTTTCTACCACTGAGAGAACAGAACAGATAAACAGATAAGTACTTCCAGAGATTACCTCTAACAAACAAACAATAAATAAATAAATTATTTATTGAGACTAATAAGTTTGTTACAAATAAAAATTCAAAGATAACTAGCAGGCTATTATAAAACAATACATCATGTACCTCTTTATTCAACGCGGAAATGCAGCCAGTGTTCTTGGCACCATGCCTCATGTACACCCACTTTTGTTAGATTTTTAAGGTTTAGTTTTAGTTTTGTATTAATTTTACCATACATTTTGTTATTTAAAAATTAAATACTTATACTTACAATAAACTTTTAATTTATTTATACAATGATATTTTATATAACAGGTGTATTTTTTTTTAGTCTGGATGGATATCGTCTAGGACTAGAGAGTGCTTGTCAAGAACTCGCGACGAATCAAACGCGCGCAAACTCGATAGGGTTGCGTCATTTTATTATTTCATGTGACCACCTTCCGGTTCCATCATGAGATCACCTCGATGGTACCAAAATATTCCATTGTCACCGATTTTACATAAGTGTGCCAAATTTCTGCTCAATGGAACACCGGGAAGTGGGTCAAATTTAACTTGCAAATTTTGAAAATGACAACTTACATACGAACATTGCAAGTTAAATAAAAGCTTGTAAAAAGAGGTAGATATGTTTCTAGCGCGCGCGTCGAGTCGTGAGGACTCGAAGACGTCCTAATTGGGACGTTTTATCTTTAATCCACGCGTCAAAACTAAACGCTGTGCAATCACGTGTCACGACCAGATTTTAAACGTCGGCGTCGGTTACCTACTATGAACGTAACATAATATTTTGTGTAGGAAATATAATATTACATAGTTTAGATAGTAAATATATACGTACTCATGCCGGGCAAAGCCATGGCCACTCTAGATATGCAAACGAGAAATATGCCTGTGGCCGCTGCAATCTTGGAGTTGCCCACTCGCTCACCATCCGCGGTGAAAACAGGGGTACCGTTCATGATTTCACTGAAAATAAGTACATTTAAAAGGTTAGTAATTAAATGTAATAATTAGGTACAAACGGCTATTTTAATGAACCGTCTTCTAAACGTAGTTCTAACAAAAGCACTATTAAAAATAATAATTAAACAAGCTTTTATTAGTCTGGATATCATCTAGGACCAGAGTTCTTGTCAAGGCTAATCAAACGAACCCAAACTCGATAGGGTTGCGTCGTTTTATTGAGTTCCTGTGGCCAGCTTCTGGCTCCATCATCAGATCAGCTTAATGGTACCAAAATACTGCATTGTCACCGATTTTACATAGATAGGTACGTATGCCAAATTTCTGCTAAATGGAACACCGGGAAGTGGGTCAAATTTAGCTTGCAATTTTTTAAAAGGACAACTTACATTACCTACGAACATTGCAGTTAAATAAAAGCTTGTAACAATACAACATCAATACGAAAACCACTGATGACAACATAGTCAAAACGATTAATTATTAATAATTACATTACTGGGTAATATGGTACCAAAGGGTACCATATTAATAAATATGACGGTTTGACCGCTTTTGTATAGAAAATATGTCAAACTGTCATATTTATTCTTAAGATAAAAGTTATCTGGTTATTGAAAAATTAGCCCTAAAATTATCATCTTCACATACTTAGTACAAAATGAAGTCGCTTCCGCTGTCTGTTCGCTTAGATCTTTTAAACTACACAACGGATTTTAATGTAGTTTTCAGTAATAGATAGAGTAATTCAAGAGGAAGGTTTTAAAGCAGAGAAAAATTGGAAAAGTTGCCGGGGAAATTGGAAATTTTCGGAAAACTGAAAGTACATTTTCTATGGGAATTTTGTTAAATTATTAAATTTTGGACAGGACAACGTCTGTCAGGTCAGCCAGTAAAACATAACTGGCGAAATGTGGGTGTAGGTACTAGTACACCTCTGCCTAACCCACCAGGTCAAACGGGCGTGATATTATGTTTTAACATAATAGGTACTTACGTGCTCCTCATCATGGGGATGTTAATGAAGTTAGCGCCACATACGGCCGCGAAGGGAACCAGCCGCGCGTACAGTGGGTTCATGCCCTAAAAATAATTGTCAAAAAATTAGTAAAGTACAATAATAAATGCAAATATAAACAAAATAAAATAATATATAATTTAAATTAAACGAAAACACAATGGGCTAAATAAATAGTAAAGCTGCGCTTACACAAGGCAATTCTAAGCAATTATTGCCGGCAACGGTTTCCGGCGGTTGTGGAGCAATCTATAAAGTTTCTCAATATTATTTTATAAGGAGGTAGTTTCATAAGATAACATTGTTGCCATCGCGGGTAAAACCTGTGGAGTGATTACGTAGCACACTCACAAAGGTAATCTCTTCCATTTTTACAATTATATGTATATAACCGTCACATGTAGCAATGTATAACCTTGTGAACCCCATAGGTTCATGTCAATGTGTGCCCCGAATGTCAACCGACCCCAAAGGTTCACAACTACTGTAAGCCCGTGGTCGTCATCGGATGATGGTATTTTACGTTTATACCGGATGACTTTTTTACCGTCTTGAAAAAAATAGGCTACAGGTGAACGGAGTAGAAGCCTACCTAGTTTAAAAAAAAAATCGAAATTCAAATCATGTGCAGGGTGCTTCGATCAATAATAGTACTAGATTCCCGATAAGCGCTTCAAAAACGGCCCGAAAAATAAAAACACAAATACTTTTGTGGTCTTATTTCAAACATCGACTGTTCGGGAACAGGGAAATGCATGGAGTAGTATTGTTACTTTATATGTTGTTTTTGTTTGTGATTTCCTAGTGACCCATTTCGCAATGCAGAATGGGTATCTATTGTCGCGAAAGAAAGAGGAGAAGAAATATATAAACCTTGTAAAAATTCAACAATTTGTTTTAATATTTTTATTAAAATAATTAATTATCAAATTAATAATCAAAATTAAAATAACTATTGTACTAATTTACTCCTTCTACTTTTAAAAATCGGTCAAAAATATTTGCTACCATATAAAACGAACCTTGGCCTAAAAAATATATTATTATTCTGCTACTCTACATCTTTCAATACTTACTGTGTTCTGAGCATTGAAATGTAAATACCAAGAACTATGTCTAGTTCCAAAATAGAGTAAGCACAAAATTTTCAACAAAATGTTTTTAACCTTATTGCTTAAGTTTTAAGTACACTTTAGAATAAATATTTTTGTACTTATTATAAAAATGACATATTATTTTCAAGCGACATTTTTAATTTATTGCTTTTACCTTTCTCCGATGATAGAAGGACTTAAATATAAATATTTTGCAATCGTAATTAAACTTTATGTTTGATTGTTAAGGTTTATAATGAATTGAAGTTGTAAATATTATAAAACTTTTTTCTATATTTCGTAGTAACAAATGTAAATGTTTATGTGTGTGTAAACGTGGCCACTACAGCGACTTATTTTTGTTCCTGATCCTGTATCTAGTGCTATTATTGATCGAAGGCAGGGTGCATATTATTATATGATTTGAATTCCAATATTTTTACGATTTATTACTTTTTTTCAAAATTTCTGTTCTTATTGTTCTTGTATGAAAAGTTTACTTCGAATTTGTAGTATGTATTGATACTTACATCAATTTCTTCCAAGATACTAAAGCAAAAAAAAAAAAAACTAGGTATGCCACAGGCTGCCACTCTGTTCCCCTATTATACCCTATTTTTTGCAAGACGGTAAAAAAAGTCATCCGGTATAAATGATATACTTACGTTTATATACCTACCTACATAGTATAGTAGGTAGGCTACATATTATATTATAATGGTTTCTCCTTGGTGTCTCCTTACGCATTCCATGTGTGCGTCTGACATTTAAGGAGTTAACGTGCTTTCCAAGTCATGGAGGGGTCATGTAAAGGTGGTCACCCATCCATGGACCGCCCGCGGCAAGCGTAGCTTAACCTATTTGATCAATCGGCTGTTGCCACGAGCCCCGAGATTGTAATTGAAAGTATGTAAGTACCGAGGTACTTATGTTAATATGGGTGCTGTTTGAGGCTGGCGAGCGTGGGGATTTGCACTTGACAAGCAAAGAAAGGCTTGTACCCAGCAGTGGGTGAAGTCGGGCTGTGGATGATGTGATGATGAGGTCATAATTAACCCTTCAAATAATTAATTTTTAAGGCAGATAATTTCGGTGTTACCTATCCATCTAGTCTGTGGAAAACACCGAAACAAACTCAGAGGTCAAGGTCTCTTTTAAATTAAGACTATTTTTAAGTAAGATGAAATAACAAATTAGTAATTAGGAAGAAGTCTGTCTGAAAGTGACACCGGTGACCGGAAAGTTGTGTGGAAATTGGATGTCATGGTATGTGATGCGGAGGAATGAGGAAAATGCCGTCAGGAAAGTTTTGAGTATGAATGTAGATGGCTATACGAGTAGGGGAAGACCAAAGAAACGATGGATGGACTCTGTGAAAGATGATATGGCTAGAACTAATAGAGAAGTATGGAAGAAAAAGACGTTGCGCAGATCCCAAATAAATTGGAATAAGGGCAGGAGAATGATGACTTTACTTAAAATGTTTAGATCAACTGAAAACCTTGCAGGATTAATATCTGAAATGGTCTCTTGAAAAAATTACCAAACAGATTAAGTGGATCTGTCCTGAGAGATGGCAAATATTGCTAAATATTGTTTAGTCGCGGTATCTCTTTTAGCAACAATTGATATTAGTTTATTCTAAAAGTGTTTGCTGAAATGTAAACAAATGAATCAGAAACGTATCTGTGGATGCCAATTTGTAGTGCCACTTACAAATTGAGAGCTTTCATGATTATTTGATGTTAATTTTCCAACCTCATTTTTATCGAAAAACTTTAATTAAGTAGGTAAGTGCAATTTAGTCCTGGTATTCAAACAGTATTTTATGTTGGAAAATTGGTAAGATATAAAGTTGAAACCGTCCAAATACAGATTCTACTAATTCCCTTTAGTGAGTGATTGCGTAAGAATTTAACCTGGACAGTATTTGTTGACACTTTCATCAGATAGGTACTTTTGGACCAGACTATACATGTTGGCAGCACAGTAAATTGCTATAAGTTGCCGTGATGTCGCATTTGACCAACATCGCCCAAAATTGCTATAAGTTGCCGTGATGTCGCATTTGACCAACATCGCCCAAAATTGCTATAAGTTGCCGTGATGTCGCATTTGACCAACATCGCCCAAAATTGCTATAAGTTGCCGTGATGTCGCATTTGACCAACATCGCCCAAAATTGCTATAAGTTGCCGTGATGTCGCATTTGACCAACATCGCCCAAAATTGCTATAAGTTGCCGTGATGTCGCATTTGACCAACATCGCCCAAAATTGCTATAAGTTGCCGTGATGTCACATTTGACCAACATCGCCCAAAATTGAGCAATTGAGTTGGCCGTGTAAGCGCACCTTAAGCGTTCTAATTATTCTAACTAATATACGATCGTTGTACCTACTTAGCGGAAATTATGGATACTTACAAAGTTATGTAAAATCTATGTGAATCTATGACGTGCCATAATTATACCTACACATATCAGAATATAAAGTACTTACGTACTATTTGAAACACGTAGGAGGATACTGACGTCATATGCAACATAACAAGCGTAACGTGTTTGTTTACTATCACAATTATAATGTAAGCGATAAGTGAACTTTCATGACACATTATTGCAAAATCTGTTAAACACGACTCTAATGCAGGTCACGATGTGGTTGCATTGTAATGTCGTAATAATATCAAAATATTATTTGTTTGAAGAAATAATCTTTATTATTCTTATTGCGGTAAGGCAGATTGTGACAGTCGTCCATCAGAAATTAAGAATTCTTTGTCAAATAGGTTGTATTATAGATATTTATTCTTTATTATTCTTATTGCGGTAAGGCAGATTGTGAGAGTCGTCCATCAGAAATTAAGAATTCTTTGTCAATTAGGTTTTATTATACATATTTATTCTTTATTATTCTTATTGCGGTAAGGCAGATTGTGAGAGTCGTCCATCCGAAATTAAGAATTCTTCGTCAAATAGGTTTTGTTATACATATTTATTGTCCAACTAGCTGATCCGACAGACTTTGTCCACTACAAATTTCAATTATTCATACAAAATTCCAGTTCCAGGAAAATGCACTTTCAGTTTTCCCGAAATTTCCAATTTACTCGGCAACTTTTAAAATTTTCCTCTTCATAAATACCTGCCTCGGACTTACAACTATTTGAAAAAAAAAAAAATGCCGATTTGGTCCAGCCGTTCTAGAGTTTTGCAATTAGCAACCATTAGCTTAGCCATTCATTTTTATTTATATAGATAAGTAACTGACTCGACCATAGAAATTATCTATGGACCCCACAGACGTTGCCCTGTCCAAATTTAACTCTCAACTAATCACTCTCAAATATAATTCAAATCTCTGTAGATTTGACACTTTCTCGTTCTACGTTGAATGCATCTTATGCATTCATGTTTTCAAGTAGTTTATCATTGCCATCCTTAGAATTGACAGCTAGGAACGTTTCTATGGGACAAAGAAAAATTTTACGTTTGTCCGTGCAATTTTCAAAATGTTTCTCTTACCTTCCTCTGACATCGACAAATATTTGAATTAAAAAAAAAATCGAATTGGTCCAGCCTTGTTCGAGTTTTGCGCTTAGCAACACATTTTTCGCCATTTATTTTTATTTATATAAGTAGATAGATTATAATAATCGTTTGGGTAGGTACTCTAATTACTATCTATTAATTTAATTAAAATGATTAGGTACCATCCACCTTCCCTAGATAGTAAGGTACCTACTACCTATGTACTATGGGCCAAAGTTCCGCATGATCACCTCAAAGGCGATAATCGACTCAACCGCACAATGTTCGTTTGTCACTAGCTGCGCTCTCACAGGAATATTTTCTTAAGTGAGCATGCTTAAGTTTTGTCCATAGTACCTACAACTTCTTTTTATAGCCTTGTCCGGTTTTCAGAGGGCGGCTTTCCATAACCGCCCTTCCATTTCTTGTAAATTACTTAGTTCTCCTTTACTTCCAATTTTCTCTCCAGCATCTTATTTTAATTTGATTTCGTAAACTGACTGACGGATAAGTAAATTTTTCAAAGCTTTCTCTGTCGTACTATTTTACTGTGCCGATAGGGTCCACCCATAGTGATCTCATATTTTTTTTAAGTTACCAGCTAAGTACACATTGTTGAATCCAATCAACGATTGAGTATTAATCAGCTTTAAATATCAAGAACCATCTACCAGGCTGAATGAGATCGCTTATTCGCTCGTTGTCAAAATGTAGTGTCCTAATATAAACGATCGTCGAGGATGAATAGTCACATCGCGTATTCGCGTCAATAAGTCACATTTCACAATGGACGTTAGAAACGCGCAGTTTTTTATTATCGGGCAATGTACTCGTAATTTACCTTGCTGAGATAGATAGAGTAACCAGCAGCGAAACACAAAAACGTTCGCGCATGTGTCAGTTAGGCCACCTACTGTTTGGTATCAGTATGTTCGATCGCGCAATCGTACGAACTAAGATCGCGCGAATTAATAATCAAACATTTTATTCACGCGTATTCACCGCGAATGTCAATTAGGACACCAGTTCGATTCCGGTACGTTTGATCGCTAGTTCTTATGAACAACGTTCGCGCGAACTTGCGATGGTCGCTTAGGCGCTTTCTATAAGGACGCGGGGTCAGACATCGAAATCGCATATAGTGACATCAAAAATCAATAACTAAGTATGAGGCGTGTTTTCCAATGTAAACAGTTCGTAATCTCAAGGTTTTTCCGACACGACACGACACACCTCCGTGACGTTTAATACTTTATATAACAGTTACCGAACTGTTGACATTACCGAAATAGCAGATAACGTTGGAAAAATATGCGATAGGCTATCGTTTTTCTGATAATAAAATGCACCTGATAATTAATTGGCGTTAAGATAATGAATGGGAACGTTGTGATTTGAAAACAGTTGAAAATATTTAAAAAAAAACCCAGTGCAGATCATCGCACTTTGTCAGAACGCATAATAGTCGAGGAAGAAAAAAACTCTCGACATTGAAATCTTGTACTTAATCATGATCTTTTTCGCCAGATTTGGCACGATATAACAAAAATTTTAAAGCTTATAGCAAATTAATCGTTCTCGTAATAACATAATATTGTAATTTTTTATATTTAGACTTAGCGATTAGGGTTTTTTGCATAAAGAAGGATCTTACCTTAACTTTACTGGTGAGGAACAGGGCAGTGCCCAAGGCACCTCCACACGCCGCACAATAAGATGCTATTAATTGCCTGTAAAATAATACAAAAATAAGGTTTTGTGAATATTTTATTTTGGAGTTTCGTAATCTCTAAGGATATCATATCATAAACCCCTAGCTAACTTAATAGAGATAATCCCTAAGGCCAAAGGCCTAAGTGAGGCCATAAAAGGCTTCAGGCCATAAGGCTTTTTAAGCTTAGCCACAAGGTTTCAGGAATTAGGATCATTAGGCTAAATCTCAAAAAAAGCGAAGCCAAGCGTGGTTTAGCTCGATGTAAGTGAATCGGCGTTATGGCTTTCTAGTTTGACGCGCGAGATAGAAGACTCACGCGCACCGGAACTAAACGCGCTACGTTTATATGTAGATTTATAACAAAATGCTATACTTAAATCAATTTTTAGCTCTTAACATATTTAAATACCTTTAATTTAAAGCAAATTTTACTGCAAAGTAGGGAACTGTTTACGTATCACACTAATATTATAAAGGCGAATGTTTGTGAGTGTGTGTGTATGTTTGTTACTTCTTCACGCTCAAACGGCTGGACCGATTTGGATGAAATTCGGTATGTAGATAGCTTGCACCCAGGATTAACACATGGGCTACTTTTTATCTCGGCCTACGTGGGTGAAATCGCGGAGCGCAGCTAGTAACTGTATAAAACAGAAAATCGAGGCGGTTTTTCTATCGAAAATACTTCAAATAAGTAAGTAATCATGTTTTGGTTTTAGTAGGTACAGCTGTAACCAATACGAGAATAATCAAATAACACATATGGAAAATCGAAATGATTTTATCATATACATTATTGGTTTTATAGGAATTTTAAAACACAAAATGCATCGATGTTCTCCTTAAGAGGTCTTTGTACTCATCATTATGAACAACTTATCATGGGATCAATCGTGAAATCGCGAAAACAAAATCAGCTGTTCTCTACATTTATGTTCGCATAACTCATCAAAATGTAGGGAACAGATGATTTTTTTTCGCGATTTTAAGTTTGGTCCCATAGTAAAAGTTGTTCATAATGTTGAAGTCAATGACCCCTTAACTGGTTAACGGTAATTAAAATTACACCCTGTATCAGGAAGGTGTGGTCAAATTTGTGATGATTATGTAAAGATGTAACAGACCTTCAATCTGAACAACTTTCTCTGGAAGAAAAAATTATCAGCTGTCCCGTACAAAGCTTCAATACCTTCTCGACCCAAATGTATGGGATGGCTGATATTTTTTCTCGATTACGAAGTTGGTCCCATGGAGAAAGTTGTTCAGTTGGATGGTCTGTAACTGCACCACACCCTTAAATTTGTCACATTTTTCTTGAAGAATGGGATCAAAGAAATAACTGATTTCATGAACCTCATACTTTTCACAAAAAAAAACTCGATTAATGATAACTCTCTATATTCTGTTCTGTAAGATCTCACCGTGAACGCTTAGGTGGAGTGAGCTTGAAATGAGTGAGCTGTCAATCCACCTGATTGATGCTAGGGATAAAAAGTTCACTATTCTATTTTTATATGGTGAGGTTTTAGGGAATAGACCGTCTGAAGTACTTACTTTGAGGTAATTTCTGCGTCGCCGGCTCGATTTGTATAATTGACGATAGCATTAAACGTTTGATTGCACCACTGCCAGAAAATGATGGCGCTGTTTGATTTGTAGAACGTTATCATGCCTGGAAAATAAATAAAAAAATATGTTTAATTGCTTTATAGCCAAAAGTTGCGCTAGCTAATTTAATTTGACCCTGTATAAAAGCCTATACTCCATCGGTTTAGGTAATTAAATAAAGGTAAATAAAAAAAACCACTTGTCTGGTTAACCGACTAAACGTAATAATACCTGTCACTTAGTCGTCATGTTACGTCACAGTGGTACTCTTCAATTTAGCAACGTTATACAATGAATTATAATGCTAAATTGAATACTACAACTGTGTTCAGCTTTCCAGAATTTGAAAACAGTCCGGGAATCTTTTCAAATTTTTCTTTCTATAAAAACTTAATTCGGACTATTATGCGTGATGCGCTTACCAACGAACAACATTTAATTTTTATTTATATAGATTCTCATCGCGAATCATGTTTTTATTAACATACAACGATAATACAAACTAATACTGACCTGCGAATTACAAGAACGTAAGTTAAAATGTTCCCAAACCCCATAATACTCACATCCAGTAATGATAGTGTTCATAGGCGCCTGCGCAGACATGCGTCCGATCATCATCATCTTGTCACCAGTGTCGGGGTGGAACGCACTGTCGTACAGATATTTGGCCGCCCATAGTTTGTCCTCGTCATAACCGGCGGGCATTTTTTTTGTTTTCCTATAATGAAAAACAAAAAAACTCAGTTTAAAACACCCATATTTCGATAGTTAAGATTGCTGCTTTTAAGTTCCATGTTGGCAAAAGGGATGCCGCCCAGGCAACCCTTTTGCCAACAACCTAAAGGGCCCCATACAGTTGCAGTCCGCCGGCAGGCAAATAAAAAATAAAAACAGGGGGCGGTCATTCATACAAACTGTTTTTATGAATGAATGACCGCCTGCTGGTGGACTGTAAATGTGTGGGGCAACACACATTCAGGGTCCGGTCTGGTACAGAGAAATTCTTGAAGGAAAAATTCAGCTATATTTTACCCGACCTAGGAGTCTAACTCAGGACCACATGTTCAACTGCGCTTGTGTTTCATTAAAGCAGTATATGGTTACACGTAGAGACGATCGCATCATCACCACGCGCGTCGTAGAATTAGCAAGAGTATAGCTAGGCAACACTTTGGAAGAGGAATCAAAGAATTCATAGGAAATGCAGATTCTTAAAACCGTAAAGGAAAACATTGTGAGGGAGGAAACTGGAATACCCACCCAACGAACCACTCTGGGCCGGCGTGGTGGATCTACGGCCGGGCCGTTCCATCTCACAGAAAGAAGGACTGAGTCCCAGGAAAATGTTCCCAACATTAGGTACTACACTTTACTTTTTAACCGACGAAAAAAAAAGGAGGTTCTCAATTCGACACGTATATTTTTTTTTTTTTTTTATGTATGCCCACGCATAACTTTTTACAAAGTCGTCCGATTTGAAAAAAAATTGTTTTATTCGAGAGGGTATACATCAAAGTTGGTCCCATATAAAATTGATTAACTTTGCTTTGGGTAGTTTTTGAGTTAGCTTCAATAATATGTATTTTTTCCCCACTTTTATATGGATGATGTTCTAGTTTGTTTTGCAGGTAGTGGTATTAGAATTTGTGTGGGGTAGGTACCACAACTAAAAAGTGAAAAATAAAAACTTTTTTACAAAAAAATACAACCGACTTCCAAAAACAACACTACAAAGTAAAAAATAACTTTAATTTCGCAAGTCGGTGGCAAAAAACGAAAATACATTTATCCAGACACCGACTTCCGAAATTAAAGTTATTTTTTACTTTGTAGTGTTGTTTTTGGAAGTCGGTTGTATTTTTTTGTAAAAAAGTTTTTATTATACTATTATGTTATTTTATCAACACAATACACGCCTTACTAAACTAGCCTTAGATTTGTAAACCGACATATTTCTTTATGCTCAATCGCACTCCGACCCACAAGACACAAGCCCTGCTTAGTTTGTGGGTCAACGGTCAAACCTTGCATTGTTGTGATGTACAAAGTTAAATTTGTGATTGTGTATTCAGTCATCACCTTTTCTTTTGCCAATAAAACTTTTTGTATTTTTTTTTTTTTTGAATAAATACTCTAATGTAAAATGTTCTTACTGGCTGTATAGTTGCATTATAGGTCTAAAGCCTCGGCGCAAACGGGCCACCGACCACAGCTACCGCACCGGTGCGCGGTGGCTGTCGCGCGCTGCCGCCACAATTGTAACAGTGGCAGAAGTGCACGACAGCCACCGGTGTTCGGAAGCCACCACTGTATTTAGATCAGAATGTAAATCTCAAATAGCGTGACGTAATTGGCCTACACACTGGTTTCCGTACTTCGTTTTCGGGTGACCAATGAAAATCAGCGCTGTGCTGTGGGTCGCCCATATCACAGCATCGTGCTGAGTGGAAGCCATGTTACAGTCATGACGTGCAGCTGCCGACTATTTCTATTTTGTGCTCGTGATTAGAATCTGTTTTGATTTGTTTATCACTCTCGGCTTTCACGAGGTTCCCGTCATGCGGGACAGTTATGTCAATAATTATTATTATTTTTATTATTCGAATTAACTACTTAATCTTTTGTGTATGCCCGTTGTTATTGTGTTGTGTTGTGTATTTTGTATACATAAACCTATTTCTCTTTCTTTTTTTTTCCTCTCTTTATTTCCATTCCTTTTAGGCTAATTTGTTTCAATGAATACCTTCAATAATACTAATGAAATCAGTTCAGCAAACAATCAAACACATACCTATTTTGTTTATTATCTTTGTGAACAGTTAATATTTTTCAAACAAAGTTCAACCGCGAGGCGGAGCGCGATTGTTTCGCTAAACAAAATTATATCGTTTACAAACTTATCAATATGTTTTGATGGAATATTTTAATATTAACAAAATAATTATGTTATTATTAGAAACCAGCTGTAAGTGCCCGGCGTCGCCCGGGTAAATTTCATGTCTCTATCTCCAGTGGTTTAGGATGTTTGCTGTATTTCATACAAAATACCATTAAAATTTCAGACTTTTCCAGTAAATTTTCCAAAAAAAAAATCTGTCACACAAAATGTAAATTGGGATAAGTGCAAGAGAGTGATAATGATTTTCGGTGTGATAGAGGGGTTTATAAATTAATGATGAACAGACCTGAACGCTTGGACGACTTCCCGTGCCTCATTTAACTGTCTCTCTGAAGCGAACACGTTCAGTGGGTTGGTGAGCATAATAAAATGTTTTGCTCGACCTATGTAAGTTCCCTGGTCAAACTTCGGCTCGTCTAGGTTTATTGCCTTTTTATCTGCCATTTTGACTTAGGAACTCTCTGCAACAAAAAACAAATATTATGAGTTAAGACAAGCAGCTCAATTAAAGCCACTGACGGCGCCGACTCCTTAGGGCCGGGGGTGCCTGACCCCGAGGGAGCCCCCTCCCGAAGGTATTAACAGCAGGGCTGAGCCCCCAATATTTCATTAGGTATACAGTTTCAAAAGGAGTATGTAAGAATTGTAAGGATCGTAGCAGAGGTGGCGGCCTGTACGTAGTGCGCCTGCCCCACGGGAAAAAGGTGCGTATTGAAAGTGAAGCATTGTACCGATCTATGCATGTGTGCGTGATTTGACAAAGACGCCGTCATGTCACGTAATGGCGGCCGGTCGGCATACTATGATGTAAATTTGTGCGTGAGGCGTGTTTGTACAAACGCCATCCCTATTGTGCTTCACTTTCGATATGCGTGGCGCGGATCCCCTTCTTTTTTTTTTTAGTCTGTGGTAAGTACAGTCAACAAAGGAGATATCTAGGCAGGGTAGAGTAACATATTTGTATGTGAATTGCTTCATGTTCAATTTTATACAGGGTGGAATTTTGTAATGCCACCTGAATGGAAAGTACTCTTAATACTGTAGATAGAAAATTTTACTCAAAGAAAACATTCCTTTATTTTTGAATAGAAAGAAAACTGCATTCAAAGGTTTTCGAAAATTCGCTTGCCACACCCGGGAATCGAACCGACTAAAATCTGTAAAAATTACACCCTTAATTATTTTATTGCATTGATCGTTAGGATCAATTATAAGGATGAAAACTCTCTAAGAAACTTGATAAATTAAATGAAATCTGGACTTATAGTTTAACATTTTTTTGTAAATAATTAAAATAATTTAAGATTTCATGGTTTTCCTTTCATTTAATTTATCAAGTTTCTTAAGAGATTTCATCCTTATAATTGATCCTAACGATCGATGCAATAAAAGAACAGGGTGTAATTTTTACAGATTTTATAGTCGGTTCGATTCCCGGGTGTGGCAAGCGAATTTTCGAAAACCTTTGAATGCAGTTTTCTTTCTATTCAAAAATAAAGGAATGTTTTCTTTGAGTAAAATTTTCTATCTACAGTATTAAGAGTACTTTCCCTTCAGGTGGCATTACAAAATTCCACCCTGTATATTACTTTGTTTTTGCAATACTAGGAGTATTGCGATTTATTAGCGCGGGCAGGTAATGCGATGAGACGGGGTGGGCCGGGGGATCAAGGAATTGCACGCGGACGAAGTCGCAAGCAGAAGCTATCTTTAAGTAATTATACACATACTCGTACATACTATTACATACCTATAAATAAATAAACTTGAAGTGTCTGTGTGTAATGTCAGCTTTTTACTAAATGGATACCTAATTATGAAAGTATTACCTGCAGTACAAAAAAAAAAACAATTTTCAAATTGTTTGTCTGTATCTGTCTGTTTTTTTGATCTCGGTAATCTCCGAAACAGCTAAACCGATTTTGAAGGCATGTTCACTGGCAGATAACTGATGTTATAAGGAGTAATTGGGCTACTTTTATTTTAGACAAACAATTAGGGTTACGCGCAAGAAGATTAGTTAAAAAAATATAAAAACCAATCTTAGAGATGTTGCCATTATTATTGTTTCTGAGATAATGATTTTCGTTCGTTACTGTTATATTATAATTTATAAGTTGGTATTCGGTACGTACTTTATCTCAATCATACGGTTGCACAATTAAAAATGTTTGTGTGACTTAAGATAACACGGGTAGTTAGATAATTTTACATACTCGCTGAAGGCAAAGACATTATTATTGTTATCGTTGACAGTATTTCAAGGTTCCCTGTGTGTGATACCTACATCATTATTAATCTTGAGTCTATTGGAATGGAACTGATTTAACAGAATTATAATTAGTTATTTATTAGGGCGTAGAGTACCTAAGTACTCGTACCTATACTTACTTCTTTGGTAAAACGTACGTACGTAAACCTACGTACAGTCAACAAAAGAGGTATCTAGGCAGGGTATACTAACATATTTGTATGTGAATTGCTTCATGTTCAATTTCGTGACAATATATCATTTTGTATTGGTGTGTTACAATGTAGGAGTATTGCAAAAACAAAGTAATAGAGAAGGCCGCAGAAGAGGCCAAGCGACGCAAATATGTGACGCTTTCTAGCGACTACATATTGGTACCGCTTGGCTTCTAAACTTTTGGTCCACGAGGTCCCAGTACAAAAAAAATTTTCAAGCAATTGTTTCCTCGATTAGTCGACGCCGCTGGTGACAGGAGGGCTGGCTCATTTCTCGCACAGAGAATAGCTATTGCTATTCAACGCGGAAATGCAGCCAGTGTTCTTGGCACCATGCCTCATGGACACCCACTTTTGTTAGATTTATAAGGTATAGTTTTAGTTTTGTATTTAATTTTACCCTACATTTGTTATTCAAAAAAATAAACATAAGTAATATATATAAAATTGAACTTGAAGCAATTCACATACAAATATGTTACTCTACCCTGCCTAGATATCTCTTTTGTTGACTGTACCTACTTACTTATACAGGCTCAATAAAGCAAGTCCTAAAGTCCTAAACTAAGTATTTATTCCTTCGATATCAGTTATCATCGTCGTATCGTCTCAGTTATAAACTGAAAGAATAAATAAAATAAATTATAGTTTAAAAAACTAAAAATCACGCTTTTATGCCATTAAACTGAACTAAAAAGTAAAAAATAAATTTTGAAATACATAAGAATAAAGTGATTAACGAGAAAATTAATGTCATTGTAAAAAAAGCGTGGGGTGCTTTGTACGACATTCTTACACTAACTCTGTAATTCGAAAGCACCCCACGATTTTTTTTTTACAATGACATTTATTTTCTTGTTAATCACTTTATTCTTATATTGAAAATTTTATTTTTTACTTTTTAGTTCAGTTTAATGGCATTAAATCGTGTTTTTTAGTTTTTTTAAACTATAATTTATTTTTCAATTATTTAGAGATAAATCGTTAATCCTGATGATCCTGATCAGAATAATGGGGCAAAAATTTTAAATTATTATATTGTCATCGGGCCCTGCACCCTAATAGCGTAACACACTTTCGATTGGAATCCGTTTCATTTTGACAGTTTAACAACATTCATTGCGTTATTTACGTTGTTGAGTAGAACATTTTTTCGAACATATGAAGCAATGGATTGGCAATTTGTTTCAAAATGAAACCAACTCCGATCGAAAGTGCGTTACGCAATTAGGGTGCTGTTATGTGTGCAAAATTTCGAATTAATCTGACCATTTAAAGTGGGCAAAAATCGAGTTCAAAGATTCCGTTACATACAAACATACACAGCATACAAACATACATACAGGTGAAGCTAATAAAAGCGTGTTAAAAACTTCTAGACTTCCTCATCTATCTGAAATTCAGAACCAATCAACTCAGCCAAACCGCTTTTGAGATAGAGTTGTTGCCCGCGACTTCATCTGAGTGTATTTTGTAAATATTTGATTGTTTTTAATCAAAAAATTTTTCTGAAAAAAAAAAGGAGCTTCTCAATTCGTCTGATATATTTTTTGTACCTAAGTACTAGCGACCCGGCCCTGCTTTGCAAGGTTTTTACAAATTCATAAAACATGAAGGTTCCTATATTACTTATGTACAGTCAACAAAAGAGATATCTAGGCAGGGTATACTAACATGTGTATGTGAATTGCTTCATGTTCAATTTCGTGAAAATATACAATTTTGTGTTGGTGTGTTACAATGTAGGAGTATTGCAAAAACAAAGTAATTATATATAATTAAACATGAAGCAATTCACATGCAAATATGTTAGTCTATCCTGCCTAGATATCTCTTTTGTAGTCTGTACATATAAAACTTACGGAATAAATTCTCTAAATGATAGTGAAAACCGCATCAAAATCCGTTGCGTAGTTTAGAAGAAGAACGCGGCCACACAGACAGACACGAAAAGCGACTTTATTTTATAATAAGTAGGTATAGATCATCGATATTTTCATCAATGTTGAAAATTCTTTTTCATTTGGTAGAAAAAACTTGCGCGCGTTTAACTTTTCTTGGGTAGTTTTTGAGTCAGCTTCATAATACGAACTTTTTCCACATAGTGTATGTTGATGAGGTTCTAATAACTTCCTGTTACTATTATTTATATAGCCAGTATTGGTATACGGATTTGTGTAGGATAAGTAGGTACCACAACTATAATTAAAGTGAAAAAACCGGCCAAGTGCGTGTCGAACTTCGCACATTTAGGGTTCCGTACCAAATCTGATTTATCAATATATTGGTATTGTTAAAGAGGTTGTATACTGGATACATCTAGTCTATTATAACGTTAGTTGCTAGGTAACTTTGTTGATATAAAAACATGTATGTCACTCTGTAAAAGATACGAAATAAAAGTCCACCATCTATTTGCTAGTTTTACTAAACTAGCTCTGTTTACAAGATATTAATTCCAACAGGTTATGGGCCCAGACCGTGCCTCGTTGATGCTAAATTTGTAGGGCAGTTATATATAGTAAATTCAACTAGGTATAAAGATGGAAAGTTCGACGAGTGCGATCAAAAAGCTCACAGGCCGAAATAATTATGGCAGTTGGGCCTTCAGCATCGAAATGCTATTAATAGATGCGGGGCTCTGGGACTGTGTGAGCGAAAATTTCGTTACTACCAAACCTGAAGACCGGAAACGCGACGAAAGGGCAAGGGCAAAGATTTGCTTATCAATCGCAGAACAGTGCATCACCATTGTCAAGAATGCTAAAACCTCATGGCAAGCATGGAATGCTCTAAAAAAGGCTTATGCTGACTGTGGTCTAATTAGAAGATTAGGTCTGCTGCGGAAGCTATTTTCGTTGAAACTGGATAATTTCCTAAATATGGATGCCTACGTCAATGAAGTGCAAGCTACGCATCAAGCCCTGGAGGCAATCCAAGCTGCACTGAATGATGAATTCATCGCGGTTATTCTCTTGGCTGGTTTGACGGATTCTTACGACCCTTTGGTGATGGCCATGGAACATTCTGGCAAGGAATTATCATCGGAGAACGTAATAGCGGCTCTTCTGCGTGAAAGTCACCGACAGCAAGTGAATTATGAGGACGATACGGTGTTAGCTAATGTAGCAGGTGGTAGTAGCGGCAGCGGTAACGCTCGTAAGAAAATAGTTTGCCATTTTTGTAAAAAGAAGGGTCACTTTAAATGGCAATGTAAGCTCTTCAAAGCCAAACAAGGTAAGACTGAGAGCAATTTAGCGGCTGTAAGCAGAATTAATGATGTTTCTACTGATTTTGTTACTTTACTTGCCGCTAGTGGAAATAATTGCTGGGTGGTAGACAGTGGCGCGACATCACACATGACATCAAATAAGTCTATTTTAACGCCTATAGCAAGCAGCTCGAAAGCTGTTACTTGCGCGAATAATGACAAAATAGTATCGACCTCGCAAGGTACTGTGAAGTTGGACGTACGTCACAAGGGACGTCCATTAGGACTGACAATGAATAATGTGTTGTTGATTCCAGAACTAGTCACCAACTTGATGTCTGTTGGCAAGTGCACTGATAATGGCAAGGTTGTAGTGTTTGACCAAAATCGTTGCAGAGTTTTCGATGGCAATGTATCTGTGGATGGGAACGTACTGTTTACAGCGCCACGCAAGCAAAACGGGCTCTATGTTTTAGGTTCGGAGAGTAACAAGGCGACGGTTCTCTTAGGAGAAAGTCAGGATGACTTTGAGTTGTGGCATAGGAGATTGGGCCACTTATCCCAATCTGAAATGTGTAAACTTAAGAACATCGTCAAGGGCCTTAGTTATAGCCTTGGGAACTGCAAGAAACCCTGCGTACCATGCAGTCAAGGCAAGCAATGCGTGAAAAAGTTTCCAAAAAGGAAATTCAATAGAGCTTCACACATTTTGGAGCTGGTCCATAGTGACGTTGCGGGTCCCATTGAGGTGGAGTCATTGGGCGGCAAAAGATACATACTGCTATTCGTTGACGACTATAGCAGAAAAGTTTATGGCTATTTGCTGAAATGCAAATCAGAAGCTTTCGGGAAGTTTCGTGAGTTTCAGGCATTAGTTGAAAACCAAACGGGCCAAAAGATTAAAAAGTTAAGGAGCGACAATGGTGGCGAGTACACCAGTAAGGAATTCCAGGATCATCTGAAAAATCGTGGAATTCAACATCAGAGAACTGTAGCGCACACTCCACAGCAAAATGGAGTTGCGGAGAGAACCATCCGGACAATCGTCGAAAAAGCGAGGTGCATGCTAGCAGAAAGCAATCTCAATAAGAGATATTGGGGTGAAGCAGTTCTAACGGCAATTTATCTGAAAAACCGCTCACCCACTATGGCTATTTCGCAACAGGTCCCTGAACAGGTGTGGACCGGAAAGGCAGTGGACCTTTCGCACTTAAAAGTGTTTGGTTCAAAGGCACAGGTTCTTATTAAGGATGGAAGCCTCAAAAAGTTTGATCTCAAGACACGAGAACTTATATTTCTTGGCTATAGTGAGGAACAAAAGGGGTTTAAGTTTGCTGATGTTAAGAATAATCCAAGGCGGATTATTGTTGCTCGGGACGCTGTGTTTGATGAGAGGTTGCCAAATCAGTCTAAGGACAATATGGATTTTCTCGGACCTCCAAACAAATCGCCAACTAAGATGCCGGTGATGGATGTTCCTGAAGAATTTTTCAGAGTCCCCATTAAAGGAGGGACTACCGGGGCTATGGAAACTGAGGAGGAAGTTCCAAGCCAGAGCATACCAGCTCCAACAACCGGGTCCACCACACCTGAAAACGTTGTAGTCGAATCTGAGGAATTCCATGATTCAATGGATTCCATCTCGGATTATGACAGAAGCGAAGAAGGAGAAGCTGAACCAGCTGTAGAGGGGCCTCGATACCCTCAAAGGATCAGAGTTCCAAATAGGCAGGAAGATTTTGAATATAATTTTCTCAGCGTGCACGATCCTGTGTCGGTACAGGATGCAATGGATCGCGCAGATAAGGACCTTTGGTTGGATGCGATGAAGCAAGAGTATGATTCGCTCATCGAGAACGGAACCTGGGAGCTGGTGGATCGTCCAAGAGGAGCTAACGTGGTCAAATGCAAGTGGTTATTTAAGCTGAAGATTGGCGTTGATGAGACAGTGCAGCGCCACAAAGCAAGACTGGTGGCTAAAGGGTACTCCCAGAAGTGGGGGGAGGACTACTCCGAAACCTTTGCACCAGTGGTTAAACTGTCGTCGGTCCGACTACTGCTGGCGCTATCGGCAGAAATTGGATTGACAGTGCATCATATCGATGTCACGACCGCTTTCCTTAATGGTGACCTTGCTGAAGACCTGTATATGGAACAGCCAGAGGCCTTCATCACGAGGGGGAAAGAGGGAAAGGTTTGCAAGCTGAAGAAGGCCATATATGGTCTGAAGCAGGCAGCACGTTGTTGGAACGTGAAGGTTCACGCTCACATAATTGAGATCGGGTTCACGAGGTCAAAATATGACCGATGCGTATACCTGAAGAATGTAAAAAGCAAATTTCTCGCAATTGCCTTATACGTAGACGATTTCTACATTTTTGGGCATGACATTGACGAGATTCAGGCCGTGAAAGCGAAAATTTGGGACGCCTTCAAAATTAAAGACTTGGGATTGGCAAAGGACTGCCTGGGCATGGAGCTCACGCAAAGGAAGGGAGAAGTGGAGCTCAACCAAAGAAACTTCATAAAGAAGATCCTCCGAAAGTATAAAATGGAAGATTGCAAAGTTGTCGCGACTCCTACAGAGACTAATCTCAGATTGGAGAAAGGCGATCCGACTGGAGATATGAGCTACCAGGAGATTGTGGGTTCACTAATGTTCCTGTCCTGTGGCACACGACCTGACATCACATTCATAGTGAGCTACCTGAGTCAGTTTAATTCTTGTTGGAATTCGACTCACATGGCTGCACTCAAGAGAGTGCTGAGGTACCTAAAGGGTACAGTAGATCACAAATTAGTCTACAAGAAGACTGGCAATCCTCTGGTTGCATATGCCGATGCGGACTGGGGTGCCAACGCTGATGGACATTCGTTTACAGGGTATATGCTTACCCTTGGTGGTGCTGCGGTTTCCTGGCAGACCCGCAAGCAACGTTGCGTCGCACTCAGTACGGCTGAAGCAGAGTATGTCGCTATCTGTGAAGCAGCGAAAGAGGTAGTTTGTGCCAAAGGTCTCTACCATGAACTGACAGGTCAGAATAATACGATTGATCTGTTCAGCGACAGCCAAAGCGCTATAAAATTAGTGTACGTGCCAACAGTCGGTAGGAGGTCTAAGCACATAAATATTAGATACCATTATGTGAGGGAATTGGCCGAGGCAAATGAAATTTGTATCAAATATTGTAAGACTGATGAGATGCCCGCCGATATCTTCACAAAAGGACTTACTAGAGTTAAGCAGGACTACTTTAAAAAATGTATAGGCATACAGTGGGGGTGTTAAAGAGGTTGTATACTGGATACATCTAGTCTATTATAACGTTAGTTGCTAGGTAACTTTGTTGATATAAAAACATGTATGTCACTCTGTAAAAGATACGAAATAAAAGTCCACCATCTATTTGCTAGTTTTACTAAACTAGCTCTGTTTACAAGATATTAATTCCAACAGGTATTTGTTAGTAAAATATACGTAATAATAAACAATAATACCAAATTTCAAGTTCATATGTTAATGGAAAGTTAAAAAATTCTTTGGAACAAAATTTTGTAAATCAAAGCTGACTTTGGTGGCTACTCATTTCTTTGTTTTGTAATATTTTTTAAAACAAAAAATACAGTATTTATTGACTCAACGAGCTCTAAACAACGATACGATACTCGATGGGGTAGGTCAATTTTTTTTTTGCGCCCCCTTTTGCTTTATGGGACCCCCTTAAAAACATTTAAAAGTATTTTTTGGCAATTTGTATAGCTTTAACCAACATAAACCAAAAAAAAAACACTACAAAGTGAAAAATAACTTTTTTAAGAGCGCTGGCTCCGTACGGCATTTCATACAAACTTTCAAGTCCTTTTTAAACCGATTCTAATGAAATTTCAAACGCATAAGCAGGATATGTAGGTCTAAAAAGTTAGTTAAGAACATTTTCGAAAAATAGTGTTGTAGCCAAATTCGGCCGGTTTTAAATATTCCATAGAAACAGAGATTCCAGAGATCTTTTTTTAAATAAGACATTTCGAAAATGTTCTTAACTATTTTTTTAGACCTATGTATTCTGCTTAAGCGTATGAAGTTTCATTAAGATCGGTTCATTCATTTCGATAAAAAAGGACTTGGAAAGTTTGTATGAAATGCCGTACGGAGCCAACGCTCTTAATAGCCAGGATAAAAAGCTGGAGCCTTAGCCATGTCCTTCTCCCAAGGCTATATCTGTCCGGTGGTTTATAATATCTAATTAGAATAAGAATAATTAATGGATTAGATACCTCTTGGCCAGGCTTGGCGACAATGCTTGGCGGGAC
The DNA here is from genome assembly GCA_946251885.1 of Cosmia pyralina. Taxonomy (NCBI): domain Eukaryota; kingdom Metazoa; phylum Arthropoda; class Insecta; order Lepidoptera; family Noctuidae; genus Cosmia; species Cosmia pyralina. The sequence goes on from OX276364.1 coordinate 13,263,074, forward strand.
TTTCGATAAAGAGATTTGATATGTCAAGGTCCACAGTCCACTGACAGAAGATTACATAAAATAAAATTAATTCTTGCTCTTGCTATTGCTAAACAAGGAGAACCAAGCACCCACCAAATCGCGTGAAAACGGGTAATAGATACTTAGGTATTTTGCATTAAAAGACCGCTTACAAAGTTGCTAAAAACGTATTGTCATGAGAATGTTTCACTGAGATTGTTGAAAAGTGTCAAAATGACAAATTCTTTTTTTACAAGTTTAAGAAGGAGATTTTATATAATATCTGGTACAAATTACCTACTTAATTTTAATTGCCTCTTTGAAAGGTTGGGTTCGTTGGGTGGGTATCCAGTATTTCTACCTACTATTAGGTCTTTACCTATGAAATTGCCGTTCTGCAGTACTGGCCATTTCAAATCAAAATAATTTTTGTTTGGCTAAGAATTCTAATTTCAAATTAATTTTATTTTAAAAACATGGATTTTTTTTTCCAAAAGTAGTCATTTGTTTATTGAGTAGTGTTACATTTTCATCGCATTTCAATCTTTTTCGTCATCATGGATACGTTAAAAATTCGAGTAATTATGGAATATGAATACCGTCGTGGCAGCAACGCGGCACAAGCGGCACGCAACATCAACGACGTTTACGGAGCTAACACTACAAACCAACGCACCACTTGTTATTGGTTTGCTCGCTTCCGTTCTGGAAATTTCGACCTGAAAAATGAACCTCGCGGTCGTCCGAAGACTTTGGTCGACAATGACGAATTAAAGGCGATTGTGGAAGCTGATGATACACAATCTACGGCTGAATTAGCAGCAGCTTTCGACGTTAGCGTCAAAACAATATTGGTCCATTTGCGTCAAATTGGCAAGGTAAAAAAGCTTGACAAATGGGTGCCCCACGAACTCAATGATCGCCAGCGTGAAGTACGCGTCGAGACGTGCCTTGCACTGCTCAACAGACACACAAATGAAGGAATTTTGAACCGCATTGTTACCTGCGATGAAAAATGGATTCTGTTTGAAAACCGCAAGCGCTCAGCAAGTTGGTTGGATCCTGGTTCAGCACCTAAACAATGCCCTAAACGAAAACTTACCCCTAGAAAAGTGATGGTCACTGTTTGGTGGTCTAGCGCCGGTGTGATTCATCACAGCTTCTTACCAAACGGGGTGAGCATTACTTCAGATGTGTACTGTGAAGAACTGAACACAATGATGGAGAAGCTGGCACATCTCCAACCAGCATTGGTCAATCGCTCGTCTCCGCTGCTCCTGCACGACAACGCGCGACCTCATACTGCACAGCAGACGGTCTCCAAGCTGCAAGAACTGGGGTTGGAAGCTCTCCATCATCCGCCCTACTCACCAAACCTTGCGCCTACAGACTACTACTTTTTCCAGAATTTGGATAACTTCTTGGCGGGAAAAAAATTCAATACCCGAGAGGCAGTACAAAATGCCTTTGAAGAATTTGTTGCCTTCTGTCCAGCTGATTTCTTTAAGAAGGGCATCAATAAACTGCCACTGCGTTGGCAAAGATGCATTGATTGCATGGGTGATTACTTCAATTAATACAAATAAAAAATGCATGAAAAAAATTCGTTTAAATTTTTTCATACAAAACGGCAATTTCATAGGTAAAGACCTATTATTTATAAGCTAGGTATGCGCCGAATGCGGGTAGGTATGCAGATCGCGCATTGTAGTTGAGATTTTTATTGAAACTTTTTTTCAAATAGCTTTATCGTGAGCAGGGAAATTCTTGAAATTAATTAATGTTCATCATAACTACTGTTACTACTATCATAGCTACTGTTACCTAGTATTAGGGCCTAAGCAGTCGCCGGCTGTCTATTTTGACCTACGGGTGCTACGGGTGCGTTATTGCATATATTTCCTTATAATTACCTACATTGTATCATTACGGACAAATTATCCATCATCTGTTCAGCGCCTTACTATAACTACCTACTATTTGCGTATAAACTCATGCTAGTACCAAGAACGCGAAAGTCTGAATTTTTTTTTTTTTATTTTGTATCACCAACCAAAGTGGAAATTTTACCACCCAAGTTGAAAGCAAAAATGTGAACCAAAAAAAGTCTCAACTATTTAGGACATAGCCTCAATTTGATTCTTGAGTTACATAATCGTAAGTCCACCCCTAGTCACCAAAGGAAGGGCAATGGCCGGTGCGGTCTTGTGACATCGTTCTTGTCTGGGTCTTGTAGTAAAACTCGAAACGAAAAGTCATCATTAGATAGGCACCTAATATTAATTGTCGAGTCGTAAAAAAAATCCTGGATAAGGTATCAACATGATAATACAAATCAAAACAGATAAACTGCTATCAAAGATTTGATGCAGATATTGCAATCTGTTTCCAAACCATAAACGGGAAAAATTAAAGAACTTTTAACTGCCTTACGTTGTGAACTATCTATCCTTTCTAACAGGTAGGTACGTGGTATAATGATGAATATTAATTAATATTATCAAATCAGTACGACGCAAAGTCGCGGTCGAACCGACGATAAATTTGCAAATTTGCAATTTAATTCCTTCAAATTCAAAGCCAATTAAAAATTCGGGGTGAACGTACCTACATATTTTATTACTCTTTTGTATGCAAATTTAAATAAACAGATATTGTATTAAATTAACACTACTATAAACGTAATAATCAATAAGACTGACCTACGACTCCTTATCAACAATTTAACAAGTTTAGTATCTTACTATTCAAATATAGCGGAGAATATCATCATTGCTACAGAAAGGTTTATCAAATCATTTTATCTTACGCCTCAGACACGACTAGGTACAATAGTTTTATGAATTAAAATAACTACAGCATCTAGTTGCTCTAATACGTGCATAAGATAACACTCTGAACATTGCATTGCCATAAATTTTAGACTAATTCATGTAGTAAATACAATAAAATAAAATAATATTCAGGATTAAAAAACACTTACCGATTTCACACTTCTGCGATCTTTTAGCTTTGACGTAGCAGGTTAAAATGAGACTGATATCAAAATCACAATATCCAATGGGTTACAAAATAATTTAAATATACGATGAAGTCGTCACATGCATTCTGTATCACTTTTTTGCCGAAATCACTTAATTTTCAAGACGACGAGTTCAAATGTTGCGCCGTGACAGCCACTTGAATGGTGACGTAAAAATCAATTCGCTCGCACTTGGCATTGGTTCGATAATTCAAAGCAGGGTTGCCAGTATTCTGTTTCATTTCATACTACTCATTTTTATTTATCTTCTTTCGCCCTTACAAATTATTTAAAATTGACTATTGAATGTGCAATAATTTGTATATTCTCTAAGCGCGTTGTGGATTACGGCACGCTCCTTCGCACTTACTTATATGCCTCTGTCCCAGCAGTGAGAATGTTATAGTCTGATTATGTTAAGAATATAATTTGAAACAAGTTTAGTGCTTTTGAGATTCATGTTTATTCTCACAACTTCAATATTTTATCAAACATAACCTACTAGTTCCAAAAGGATTTTCTAAACTTGCAACTAAAATTAATATGACAACGTCTCGTTCCACGTTAGCGAAACTAACCTCGATCAAACAGTTTTATAATAATTAATTGTATTTATATTAAAAATTCAGTGCTTCAAATATCAAAATCTGGGCTTTAAATCATGTGCTTTGATATAAACCATGCATTGAAGTTAATATATATCAAGTTAATTGAAGAGCTGTCATTTCCCGTGGAACGGAACGCGTGATAGGTTAGGTTACGTCTTAGCAGGAATTTGGTCCAAAAATAATTTTATTAAAAAGCTTTTCCCTAGAGGTTCTATAAAAAATCGAGGATGTCTCTTCTTACGAGAAATGTGTGCCGTGCCCTGATACAGGTACAGTACGAATTCCATTGATTCTATAACAAATAATTTATTGCCATTGTCGTACCCTCGCTGTTTCGTAACTTCTCTGTTATGATTTGCCGTTTCGCATATTGTTTATTAACACTCATGTTTTACCTAAACTGCCGAACATCGTAACATTATCATGTTATTACCAGGCTATTGTTATGGAAATATGCATACTTATTTAATATTAAATTTTTCGTGAGGCGTCTCACGTGATCTCGGCTAATAATATCTACTTGAAACCGCAATTTATTATGCGTCTATTATTCCTGGTTAAAATGGAACTTGAGAACTCTTAATAATGAAAGTTGTATTATATGCCTATTGCCTAGGTTCTGCATTTTTAGGGTTCCATACCCGAATGGTGCCAGTGTCCTATTACTAAGCCTCCGCTGTCCATCCATCTGTCTGTCAGCGGGTTGTATATCATGAACCACAATAGTTAGACAGTTGAAATTTTCACAGATTGTGTATTTCTATTGCCGATATAACAACAAATAATAAAAATTAATGTTTAAACAGTTTTAAAAACACGTTTTGTATAGTGGGCCCCCCCTTTACGAACGTGTTTTTTAAACTGTAGTATTTTTTTTTTAAATAATATGTTGTTAAATATATAAATATATCCCTTCATCTGCGAGTCTGACTTTTGCCAGTCCGGCACTTGGCTAGTTTTTTGTTGACTTGTTTCTTGTCCTTGATTTATCATTAAACACCATAAACATATGCTAGAAGTTACAATATTAAACTTCTTACTATTCCAGTTCATTTATCATCTATGGCAAGAACTTCTGTCATCCTATCTGCAATAATAATCTTAATATTTTTGCAGGGATCCTATATGTCTCATGCAAACAAAGGAGTCCACACTACCACGGTAAACGCGGACAAAAACGTATGTTACTCTCCACACGGTATCAGCACGCTGGTGAGCATACTAACTGTCTACTAATACCCCACTATCTATGGGTAATGAAGCAAGTAAAACATTATTATAAAGTATTTTTTTTCTATATTTCATTCATTATATTTCTTTTTGACCCCCAAATAGCGTTACCGTCCGTTCCCATTTATTTGGACATGTCCGGCTTTTTGGCCCCCATCCAGACATTTTCCAGACTTAGAATCAAGTTTTCTTTTAAATAGAAAATATTGAAGGAGTACTAAAAAAAATATTTAAAATTTAACAGTTGTTTTTGTCAGGACTTTTCAAATTTCGAAATGGCAAGGTGGACTGGTAGGTATTGTAGACTAAAAAAATTGCCTTATGTATTGAAGTCCACCTAATCTGTTACAATGCAGTTGATAATATGTTAAAAAAAATGCAATTGTTTTTGCAGACAAGGAATAATTTGGGTCTCCTTAACAAACTTGCTTCATTACTTTTAAGTACATCAACCATTTAAATTCGTTGATTTATTATTTAAAATTTAAAATGATAGTTTCACAGAAACTCTTATATTTTTTAAGTTTTATTTGGCTATTTAGTTTTGTATGGTATCAAAATTATTTTCATGTGAAATTGAGTTCATAAATTCTTTTAAAGTTCACAATTATTAAACACTTTTTCTTAAGTTATAGTATGAAGGTTCCTTGTAAGACTTCAGATAATCCGTAAGCTATAAATTATTGCAATAATGCATGCACATGCCCCCATTTTATTGTTTTTAATTATGTTTTAAAAGATACCATTCTATTCTTTTAGTAAATAGACAAAAATCCTTGTCTGATTATTTCCAAGAATTCCAAATCCAAAATTATTTTGTACAGGTTTTGTTTCCCTTCTTTTGGGTAAATTATTTAAAGGGTTTGGCCCTTTGGTTTCAAAATTAATTGATTTTGTTTAAAAATTATTGGGTATGTAAGTTTGGTATATTCTCTAGTCTAGAAATATATAACAAAAACATCTTAGCCTTGTTCAAAATTGAAAATACATACCTATTAACATACCAAATTGGTACACATACTAAGTACAGAAACAAAACATCTTCACACATTGGCACAAACAAACACACACAATATTGGCACAAATGGTTAGAGAATAGGATGGTCTATGTAGCATGGTTTTATATGAAAAATGTTAGATTTAATTGAACACCCTTTAACTGCAGACACAAAATTATCGAAAAAATTGCATGTTCTAACCAAACAATTGGTTCATATAAAAATATTAGCCTTCTAAAGTTGAATTTATCACTAAACGGTGGTATTTATGTGATAGAAGTTACATATAAATGAACAAAAACTACAATGGTAAGGAGAAACTCATTTGACGCTTTTTTTTTTATGTGTCTATACAATATCCTGCCAGTTAAAAGGGTTCTGATTAGCATTTATGTGTAGCATGCAACCACATTGCAGTGCCTCTGTGTTGTCCAATGCATTGTTAACTATAACCCTGGGTAATTTAACATAACTGGTAGTGTATGTTCACTGCTGTGTAAAATAAAATGCACTGATGTTCAGCTGAATCTAGGTATACTGGAAGAGAACCTGAAAATGTTCAGTAAGTTCTATTTTTATTAAAAACAGGTAAGTTTCTAATGACTGCAAATATACATATAATGTAAGTATATAAATATTCATGTGGCGTTTGAACTTGGCATAGATTTTAATATTGAAATAAAATAAGTAGGTAGGTACTTCAATAGACGAATGAAAGACACCAAAGTTTTACAAAAGTCTAACCAAGCAACAGCTGTACATTATTATTTATTTACTTAAGTATTATTATTTTTTGCCTGTGTTGCCCCACTACACTAAAGGAACCATTTATTTTGTTTTTAATAAAACAATGTAAAGTATGTTACTTTATCAATAATAGCTCTTATCAATATTACTTAGCTCTCAAAATATGAAAATCACTCAATCAATATTTAATTTATGAATGAGTACAGAGAGCAGTTGTAAATCGTCTATCATAAAAGTACGATAGGTAAATTAAATACCGGATCAAATCCATTATTGCCCGTTTTCACTAAGCGAACCTCAATTAATGCCTTAATAAAAGAGCGAGCTATTGAATTTGTAATGCTCGGCTCAACGTGGAAAGTTGAAATCCAACAGTGCGCTTTTGTGTGTCGCCTAGTGTTAGTGATTTATTTATCAAAGGGCAGAAACTATTTGGTCTCAACACTCCTACATGTGGCGATAGTCTCAAGTCTATGAGCCATTTGACCTAGCCCCACGATGTTATCACTAGGAATAAGCGATTGTTTCATAGTATGAATAGTCTCGTTAATTATTATTAACATACAGTAATTGCGTCTCGCGACTGTGACACGTGAATAAGATGCAGTTAGCTATACAAACCATGATGTATAGGTGTAGGGATTATAAAACGACATAGTTCGAAGGTTGCATCGTTTATCTTCAGAAATACCGAACTTTGCCGAATTAAACGTGACTGGTCCAATAAGGGAGTGACGGAATTAGTGCGTCAATCTATAATAATTTAGGAGGGACTTTAGATCAATTTCTATATTTCTATACATGGTCAAAGCTAAACTACTACTCTAAACTGATCAGTACCTAACAACATCAAACTGTCATTAGTTTAATGATTACATAAAGTAATAGGTAATATCTCAATGTATAAGTACCTATGTACTTATCTACTTAATTATTCCATATTCAAATCAGTTTGCAAATCGATGTTATTTCCACTTATAGAAATATCAACTGGTACTGGTATCTGGTATAAATTAAGTTGATTTCCGAATGACTGGTAATGTTGAAAAAGTCGTGAAAAAAAAATTGAAGTTGTAGCGCAAATCAAACTGAACTTTAAGTGTGGGTATTAAAAGTTATTTTTCTAAAAACACACTTGTTTACATAATTTGGAAGCAGAATTAAAAACGCAGGATATATCATACAAACTACAACAAGCAACATGACATCACAGCGGGCCCTATCAGAATACCAGCGCTGCGACACTTATTTTTAAATGTCGTAGCATCATGATGAGATAGGGGGGACCATTTGGCCTCGTACAGGACTTTTTGTTTTTTTATTTAATTTTAATTTTCTTTATATAATTTTGTTTATTATTATTTTTTTTATTATTATTATTTTTTTTTTTTAACTTTTATCATTGCGTTTTTAGTTTAGTTGGTGATCTTCCTGTGCGGGTCACAATAAATTCTTTTTCTTTCTTTCTTTCAACAAATATTTAAATTTATTCTGGCCATAGATTGGGCCAGCAAAGGTACGGCTGTGATCGCCAAATCTCGCTTTAAGCCCATTTGGCTTTTGAAAAACTGACCAGCACCCTATTGCGTAACACACTATTGATCGGAATCTGAATCATTTTGAAGCAAATTGCTAATGCATTGCCTTGTATGTTTCAAAAATTTGTCTTCCCAACATCATAAATAACGTTATAAATGTTATTGTACTGTCAAAATGATACCGATTCCGATTTTTTTTTTTTTTTTTATTTATTTAAAGGGCTTTGTCGCTTAGCGACCACATCGCCCAGTGCAGCAAAACACAAAATTATTTATTAAAATCTACCTTATAACTAACTTATACAATTGTTTAGCCTTATCGGACACTGGAAAAGCAAGGATGGTATTACAAAAGCCAATATCATATCTTTTACACCGTCCGAAAACATTAATTCTAATATTTTCATTCCGGACACACTCCATCAAAATATGAAAGACATCATCAACCACTCCACAGTCATCACAATTTGGAGACAGAGCCTTCCTCATTAAGTAATAAAACTTATTTGATGGAATATGTCCGGAACGAAGTCTTAAGGCTATAGTAATTAGGTTTTTATTTAGATCACAATCAATCCACGGAACCCGAGAAATCTCTGGCTGAATAGTTCGATACCATATCCCTTTTTCTTTTGATCTTTCATCAAAATACTCCTGCCAAACATCAAACACCTTCTTTTAGCCTTTCCAAAATAGTCCGAATATAGTGGAGTAATATTCATGGGAACTCCATCAACACACGCTTGTTTGGCGAGCATATCAACCTTTTCATTTTCCTCTACCTGGCAATGTGACGGAATCCATTGAAGACATACCGTTTTGGAACTAGGCTGAAGCTTTAAGAGCAATTCACAAATCACGTAGGCTGTCGGATTACCTCGCACGTGAGAAGTGTGCCGAGCCAAATGTTGCAGCGAACTTTTGGAGTCTGTCAGAATCACAAATTTATCGCCATCAATTGATAGAATATAGGACAGAGCTTCCAATATCGCAATCAATTCAATGTGCATAATAGAAATATCTGAATCGATCTTAAGCTTCATGTGGTTCAGGAGAATGGGATCCAAAAAGGCAGCGCCACCCAAATGTTTGTCTTTGGAACCGTCCGTAAAATTCCGATTTATAGTGTGTTACGCAATAGGGTGCATGCACATCCGAATAAAATCAACGAAAACTAATCCGAAACGAGAAACTCGCGGACGATTGTAGTAAACTACGCATAGAACAATATGACCTCTAACACAATATTAATAAGTGCTTTAATATGTATATTGAATGTGTAGCAATCGAGTTCGGCGGAGGGTCGCATCAAGTGCACATTGATCCCCGGAGATGGAGTCGGTCCCGAGCTCGTCTACTCAGTTCAGGAGGTCTTCAAGGTAAGAAATTTCAAGAGAAATAATAGTTTATTTGTATGCCCCGAAACGTCCTTTTCAAATGCGTTCAAAGTCGCTCTACTTAGGTAGGGCATGCACGATCGACTTAAAACCATTATTAAGTCATTGCAATGTAATTATTATCTCGGTAAGGTAAGATATGAATTAGGATGATCGCCGATAGTTTTATGAAACTCTTGGCAATCATTCTAATTTGTACAAACAATGAGATGTTACATTGCAATGACTTAGTAATGGTTTTACGTCACCTTCCTGAAATAACCTCGTAGTCGCCCAATACGATATACACGGTGTATCAGAAAGGTGTGGTCAAATTTAAGGGTGTGGTACAGACCATCAAACTGAACAACTTTCTCCATGGGACCAACATCGTAATCGAGAAAAAATTATCAGCTGTCCCGTAAAAAACTTCAGTTCAGTACCTACCCGACCCAAATTGATGGGGTGCCTGATTAATTTTTCTCGATTACAATGTTCGTCCATGGAGAAAGTTGTTCAGTTTGATGGTCACCACACTCTTAAATTTCACCGTTCTGATACACCCTGTATAGGATTAGGTACCCTTATCCGGAAATGTTTACCTGTGTTGACGAAAACTGGAGCAACTACGAATAAACTGAAGACGCTTGTGAAACAACATGGGTGTCCCAAAAATCAACGTCAAGCCGGAAACGAGTGATAGGCAAGTTGGTGGCAGTTAACAGAAAAATATTTTAGAAAAAATCTTAGTCTATGTCCTTAAAATAGGCATTCATAAAAAAATCGAGAAAATTGACCTAACCTACTGTGACTACAAATATTGAAAAAATCATTTATTTGCATAAATAAGGTACAGAAGGTTGGTAATATTTATAAAAATGTCCTCTTATCCTGCCTTTGATTTCGGCGTGCAAATATAAAATCATATTAATATTTTATTTAAATTAATTATGGATCATAAACATGCAGTCATTAAACAGATAATCCCATTAAAATTATATTATTGAATTAAATAAATATTAATAAAATAGTGTAAAATTAATCAAATTAATAGTCATAAATGTCAATAATAATCATGTCAATAATGGAAGAGATTTGCCACACAATAAAAAAAAATAACAATAATAATATAGAATGACCATGCAATTTACAAAACTTATAATTTATAATCTAAAAACTCATGTACACTATAAAAGCATTTTTCAATTAAAAACCTCGTCAAATTATTTTTAAATCTAGCAAATGGTAGAGTTTTTATGGAATTTGGTATTTTGTTATACAATTTTATGCACATAATATAGCTGTTATTACCCGTACATGTGAGATTCGTCCTCGGTTGAAATAACTTATTAGTATACATAGATCGTGGGGCATAATAGCTTGTCGCTTGCAGGAAAAGTCTCTTATGTTTAAAAACAAATATACAGGATTCTAATATATAAATACATGGTAGAGTTAGTATTTTATATTTTCTAAAGAATGGACGACATGACTCTATTTGCTTCAATCCAAATATAGCTCTTAGACACTTTTTTTGCATAACGAATACTTGCTCAATGTCCACACAACGACCCCACAGGATAACACCATACCTTAGAGTGGAGGTTACATAGCCATGGAAAGCCATTATTGCGGCATGTCTGGATACCTCGCAGCTAATACGCCTCAAAGGGTATATGAAATTATTTATTTTAATACAAATGTCATTTATATGATTTTTCCATGAGCAAAATTTATCTAAATTTAACTTTCTTAATTTTTTTTGTGTCATGTAACTGGCATTTAGAATACCTAAAATTATTAATTACATCACCCATCTTAAACAGACTGTATTTTTTATTCAACAAACTTATCAAACAGTAGAAATATTTTTTAACGTAAATGACTAACTAACTAACTATACAAATAAATACAAAACAAAAGGACACTTAGGCGTCGAAGTACTCGTCCGCATCGAAGTCATCCGGAAACGTGCCCAGAAGACTGGCAGCATTGCCACGTTGAATGGCAATGCTAATTCTTTGGCCAAAGAACGAGCCAGCCCTCTGGTCACGTGAAGCCTCGACTAGTCGGCGAGAAATTTCCTTAAAAAGTAGACGCGCACTCGGGCCCCATGACCCGAGCGTTTCGACCCCAAACGGCCCAAAACTGTAGTTACCTATAAGGTTACAGTATTTGCGCCGCTTGAGGGTCTCAGCAGCCGCAGCAGCGGCGCCAGCACAGCATGTCGTGCTTGGAACATGAGATGGCGCAAGAGTGTCGACACAGGTTGCGTCCCACACCAGAGGCCTACCCATCTTCCAAGGCAACAACGTCATGCCATCTGGTCTCTTCCCATCGTCACGTACCAAGCCGTTTGGTTCTAATACCGCTGGTACGCCGGCGGTAACAAGAGCTCGACGAATAATGTCGTTGATGCTGGCGTGCCGTGCTATGCGACCTGCGCTCCTGTAGCAGGACAGGCCATGGTGCCCGAGACTGTCGACAGCTTCACCGCAGTGACACCGATGCAGAGCAACACAATGTGTATTTTACTGTATTTTATACTGTATTTTTTAAAATATTTATCTGTTAACTGTCACCAACTTGCCTATAACCCGTTTCCGGCTTGACGTTGATTTTTGGGACACCCTGTATAAATTCTTTGTTGTTATTGAATCAGTTTTATTACATACATACATAGACTCATTACTCACACGGCTTTTTCCCCATGGGGGTAGGCAAAAACTACAGAACGCCACCTGCTACGAACTTACATATTCCTTTTTTTTTCAGTTTTATTCTCTTTATTAATTTTGCATTTAGCGGTTCTAATCAACATGTAAAATATTATTCTACTGGATTATTAGCAATATGTCAGCAATCAGACGTAGGAGAGGTAATTTACAACTAAATGTACAAATGTCAACCATTCGAGTATTTTTACATTTTATATTTTTTTTGAAGATATCTACGGTTTATAAACAACTTTGAAAATTTATGAAAAAATCGAAAATGGTTGTACTTGCATAGGAGTCATAAGGGGCATTTGCAAATAACCTCTCCTGTATGGGTTGGATTGCTGCTGACATACAGGATTAGTTTTCAATGTCCAGCCGAATTTTAACAGGGTGTTCTACCCATAAATATGAACAACTTTCACTATGGGACCAACTCTAAAATCACGAAAAAAAAATCTGCTGTTTCATATGAAAGTTCAATACCTACTCGACCGAAATGTATGAAACAATAGTTTTTTTTTTGTGATTTCAGAGTTGGTCCCATTATGAAAGTTGTTCATATTCATGGGTGGAACACCGTGAGAAAATTTAGCTAGTGATAAAAAAAAACCGTATTACCAATAACCCTTTATAAGAATGTGACATTAATTTGTATGCCAGGCGGCAGACATCCCAGTTGACTTCGAGTCGTTCTTCTTCTCCGAAGTGAACCCCACATTGAGCGCGCCGCTAGAAGATGTCGTCAACTCCATCGCTAGGAACAAGTGCTGTATCAAGGTTAATATCATATTTATTAGTTCATTATCATATCTTTATTCAATCTGCCTAGCCTTTTCCCAACAATGTTGGAGTCGGCTTCCAGTCTAACCGGATGCAGCTTAATACCAGTATTTTACATGGAACGACTGCCTATCTGACCTTCACAACCCAGTAACTGGGTAATACGATACCCCTTGGTAAGACTGGTTGTCAGACTTTCGAGCTTCTGACGACCCGTAACAACTGTCAGAGATCAACTAATGGCGGCCAGGACCAACAGCTTAACGTGACTTCCGAGGCACGGCGGAGTCTCGGTATGTAAAGATGGTCACCCATCCACAGACCAGCCCCGGCAAGCTTAGCCGGCGGCTTCCTCATGGATCGACCCTTACGGGTGTTATTCCTTAGCCACGAGCTCCATATATCATATCTTTATTATGCAAGAAAAATCATACATAGATCGGCAACCTAAATACAGGCAGCCACCAGAAAAGAACTACTAGAAAATCCGCCAAAATTAACAACAATATACAATAAACCCAATTCTAACTATAATACTGAGAGAGGCAAGGATGGACAAACTCACGTTGTGGTATTTTTTATTTTTATTTTGACATAAAAAACTATGTGTTTACAGTAGCTGACAAGTTTTTTATGCAGGGTGGCATATCGACGCGCAAATTGTAATCATGAATTCAGTACTTTAGTCACCAAAAACGTACCGCACCAAAAAGAGAATTGTACCGGCGTGAACTATCCGTGAATAGCTTATACAGAAGCCAATCAGCAAAGTGGCAACGGAGCTGACTATCCCAGATACTTCGGACGTACGTTAAAGGGCGAAACCGCGTTCAAGAGTTGTCAGTGTCAATATTATATACCACTGATGAGACTGACAGCTCCTGAACTTGATTTAAATGTGCTGGTCGCGTTCAGTTTGATTGGTGAAATTCGCTCTAAGTATGAATAGCCACTCGCGGAACCTATTTTACCGGACCCATAAGTAGAATGCATTGCGTACTTTTTACAATAGTGCCACTCATAACTACGAATAAGTAGTAACTCATAATTAGTAATAATAATATCTGTATTACTAGAAAAATTGGTACAGTAAATCTCCTTAGATATTTTGCGATTAGTAAATGTGCACTTAGGTGTCAAAGAAGTGCTTTGGCACTCGTTCTAGAATTACCCTGTATCACAAATACCACCTTCCTTTGGTCCAACTATGTTATTATTACAGTACCTAAACAATTTAATTTAAAATTTATTTGTTTTTCTAATTTTCTATATTTTAATTTTCAGGGCATCCTCGCCACCCCTGACTTCTCACACACCGGTGAGCTTCAAACCCTGAACATGAAGCTCCGTAACGCACTAGACCTCTACGCTAACGTGGTCCACGTCAAGTCATTGCCCAACGTGAAGAGTCGCCATCAGGACGTCGATTGCATCATCATCAGAGAACAGACGGAGGGAGAGTACTCTGCGCTTGAGCATGAGAGCGTGCCCGGTAAGACATCAAGATGGGACATGGACTTTAATACCTATCACGTGTGTGAAGTTTCGCCTGAGAAGAGGAGCTCGTGGCTAAGTAATAACAGCCGCACGGGTCGATCTATCAGGTTAAGCTACGCTTGCCGGGGTTGGTCCGTGAGTGGATGGGTGACCATCTTTACATACCGAGACTCCTCCGTGCCTCGGAAAGCACGTTAAGCCGTTGGTCCCGGCTGTCATTCGTGGATCTTTGACAGTCGTTACGGGTCGTCAGAAGCCCGAAAGTCTGACAACCAGTCTTACCAAGGGGTATCGTATTACCCAGTTACCGGGTTGTGGAGGTCAGATAGGTAGTCGCTCCATGTAAAATACTGGTATTCAGCTGCATCCGGTTAGACTGGAAGCCGACCCCAACATAGTTGGGAAAAGGCTAGGCAGATTGATTGATTGTGTGAAGTTTCGCCTGCTAATTTAATTTGACCCTGTGTAACTATCAAAATCTATGACCTAATATAAAAATCTAGAAGTGTTATAAGTTTCCGCCCTTTCAGGTGTCGTGGAATGCCTGAAGATCATCACAGCGGCCAAGTCAGAACGTATCGCCAAGTTCGCGTTTGACTACGCGGTCAAGATGGGCCGCAAGAAGGTCACCGCGGTACACAAGGCTAACATCATGAAGCTGGGTGACGGACTGTTCTTGCGCAGCTGTGAAGAGGTTAGTCACTAGCGTTCATTTGGAAGGTAGATTTCGTAGTGATTAACATTTTGGATTAGTTTTAGCTAATTATCTGTTTTCGGTGCTGGGCGACAAAATACCTAAGTTTACTCTCGAAATAATTGGTGATAGGTCTGGACAGGTTTCAAAATAACAAACTTGTTGCAACACAGCTGCAACCATGGCAACAAATTCAATGACACAATATTCTGGTCTATTTCTCAGCACCATCCCGGCTTTGCTGCCATTACAGACATGGCTGAAATGACGCGCCCCACTACACACCTCGTACATAGTGTCGTATCGTAGTGTACGTATACTAATTTAAGTGGTGGGGCGTGTCATTTCAGCTTTGACGAGCGTTACTAAGACAAAATTTACTAACTTAACACTAATTTGTGTTTCCAGATAGCAAAGCTATACCCTCGTATCCAATTCGAGAAGATGATCGTAGACAACGCGTCTATGCAGATGGTATCCAACCCAAACCAGTTCGACGTGATGGTGACACCTAACCTCTATGGTAACATAGTGGACAACCTCGCCAGCGGACTGGTTGGAGGCGCAGGCGTGGTCGCCGGCGCGTCCTATAGCGCCGAGTGCGCTGTGTTCGAGCAGGTCAGATATATGTAGCACGTAATGTACAGTAACATAGTGGACAACCACGCCAGCGGGCTGGTTGGCGGTGCAGGCGTAGTCGCCGCGCGCGCCCTACAGCGCCGAGTGCGCGGTGTTCGAGCAGGTCAGATATACAACGTGCTGCTGCAATGACGACATTAATTTGACACGCGTATACGGTTTTGCGTTTTCGTTTAATAAAGATATAATTTCATTAAACCATATTATTTATTTTCAATTTTCTAAAATAGCATCTTGGAGCAACCTGTAAAGCAGAGATGAAATTAAAACGAACGAGGGAAAAAAAAGGCCACGCCACTCCAGTTTCTTTTTGGGGGCTTGCAAAAAATACATTCATGAAGCTGGGTCAGAACAATAGACAAACGATGAACAAAAAAAAAGGTGTCGGTCAACGGCCTTTTACCAGCTAGCATAGAACAAAAGCTTCTTGAATGAGTCCTTTGTACTGTATTTTCTGTGCGTGTCCCAAATAAAATATTTTCTTTCTTTCTTTGCATAGAGTGATCCTAATTTTGGTTATTATTTTATTATTTCGTTTGTTTGAAATTTATTTTTGTCAATTTACTAATTATTTTATCTTTTATAATTTTTATGATTACTACCCGTGTTTTTAATTAATGTCGCCATCGTGGCGGCACGTTGTATGTAGTAGTAGCACTTTAATAACATTATGGACAATTGCACCAATGGGTTTCGTTTGCGAATTTTCCTACTTATGATAAGATTGCGAATGGGAAAGATTTGCCACTAATGTCCCGACTTATTTCTAAATAACAACTTAGGCTCGTAAGTTCGGTCGGGGTAAAAAGTTTAGAACAATATCAACTTTGACTTTATACTAACAAAACCTATTTTTATTTTCAGGGCGCTCGCCACATATTCTCGGGTGCGGTAGGCAAGAACATCGCCAACCCAACAGCCATGTTGCTGTGTTCCGCCAATCTGCTTGCACACGTCAATCTGCACCCCTACTCTCGAATGATCAAGAATGCCATCAACAAGTATGTACACCCTAGTGATAAAACTGATAGTAAGCCGGATATCCGATCGAACATAGCCTATAATTTAAATCAGAATCTGGGATAATAATCAGTTCAAATTCCTTCGCAACCAAAGCTTTTTAGGACCTATTTATTTCAAATGGTCACTCAAAAATTAGTCTGATTTTTAATTCGACGGAATTCTGACAGCTGTCATTTTTTGACACTTCAGATATCATAAACCTTTTCTGTCTTGTCCTTTTTATAAGTTATTTATATGACTAGATTTTTTTGGATATAAAATAACAAAAAAAATAGAAAGTATTCAACTATAATAGATAGTTGAATTATCCGAGATTATGAATTCAAGTATAATCTGAACGAGCCCAATCCAAGGAGGTTGAAGTTCGAACGATTGGGCGAATTTACGAAATATTTACTGTTGTTCATGAGCGAACTGATTAAAACGAGCAAATGACATTTATTGATTGACTATTTGATTAAGGGGGTGCGCTGTGGTAGTCCGCGAAATTCAATTTCTTTTTTGGGTTTTTTGCAATTTGCATGTCTGTGTCAGGTTGTATCTTGATCAAAATATGGTACGCGGAAATAAAACATATGTATTTACATAATTTTAACCATAAAAGTTAGATTTCGTGCAGAAATCTAACTTGGAGAGATGTATTGATGATTTTTATGGTTAAAATTATTATATAAATACTATGTTTTATTTCCGCGTATCATATTTTGATCAAGATACAACCTGACACGGACGTGTAAATTGCATAAAACGCAAGAAAATTTTAATTTTCAATGGTCAGATAATTCTTATCTGAAGAATAAATATGACAAATTGACATATTTTCTATACAAAAGCAGTCAAATTGAAATATTTATTCTTCAGATAAGAGTTATCGGACTATTGAAAAATTAGCCCTTACTTGAGAATTAATTTAATACCTTAAGTTATTACTGAACGCCTGTTGTCCCCGAAGGATTAAACAGGGGTGATTTAAATTATATTCTATGGTCTGTTCCAAAATATCTGATGAATATGTAAACAAATGGGGTCATAAGCATAACACTTACAAATTGAGTGCTTTGATTTGATTATTTGAAACATCTTAAAGATGTTTTTCATATACTAGACAATTGAGGTTGGTTTTATAATCTCAATTTTCGTCGATGATTTTTCATTCAAAATTTTATTTTACTAAATCAATAATTGCTGGATGAATTGGTGAGATATAAAGTTTAAAACTTCTAAATACAGATGAATGTGTTAGGTACTAGAGTGATTGCGAAAGAAGTTGCCTTTAACAGGGTTTGATTACAACCTAACCTTTCCGTTCACAGGGTATTGACAGACGGCAAAGTGAGAACAAAGGACCTCGGCGGACAGTCCACAACCAAAGACTTCACCAACGCTATCATCCATTATCTCACATAAACATCCAACCAGAGACAATATAGAATTAATCATCCAGCACACGTAAAACGTGATCGCTAAATCAAAGTAAATTTAAGCTTCACCTATTTATTTTTACTTATTTTATTTTATAGACAAACGATCTGTGAATTATAATGAAATTATGTTATACAATCTTCAGTATTCATTTTTTGTGAAGTATTTATGTAGATACAATCAGTTGAAAAATGTAAATAAAACCATGTAACTGTTTTGATCGTTTTAATTTTGTGATTAAGGGCCGATTTTTCAATCGGCAGATAACTTTTATCTGAGGAATAAATATGGCGGTTTGACATATTTTCTTTATAAAGGCTTTCAAAACGTCAAACATATTTCCCAGATAAGTTATCTAACGATTGAAAAATCGGCTCTTAGACATCCGTTTTCAATGTTACAGGACTGCACTATTTTTACCGAACTGTCGCTGCTCATACTCGGGGACAGTTTTTCGACCATTGAAAAGCTATTTTCCTGATTTACGATTTGACAATTCGAAATACGGTTTTTTGTTCACGCTGTCAATTTTGGAATGCGAGACGATTCTCAGCTTCTGACTTGCGAATATCACACGTACTTGTTTACACGAGTCATTTTTCTATCTTCTTGAGAGAGATATAACCGACCCATTTTATAAAGCCGACAGTTATTTACGAGTTCATTTTCTTTTCTTATAAATACTGGGTGATAGTTAGGACGTCGGGCGTTGCATTGTTGCAGTTGGGTTATTGAGTCTACGCCCGGTTTCTGAAAGACATGTCAACTACTTGTCGTTATTCAACTTATGTCGAATAATTTGGCTAGCGGTCCATATTTCAGTCACCGATTCTCAGCAGTTGCAACGGTATAGGGTTATTTTGTCGCGTTGCCAAAACCGGAACTAATTCCGCCATCTTGTTTTTAATTTACAAATGTTTACCGACGACACCCTCATGTTAATGTTATTCAGGCGCCAAAAGACTTGTTCTTAACGTTGACGGTCTATTGGCAAATGTTTGTGTTGATTAATTATCCTTTCAGAAACCGACTGTTAATCCCCAGAATTAACTCTCGGTTTGGCTAGCTCCTTGGTTCTTTCCGTTATTTCGTATTTTAAGGCACTTGGCGACACCTGGTAAATACAAAATATAATTGTTAATGGCTACGCTCGAGCAATTAAAGTGTGCATCTCACTCTCTTCGCAAGACATATTTGGAACAGGAAATATGAGTATTTTCGTGACAAAATTACGTTTTTTACCAAATAATTATGTATAATTTAGAGAGATTTTTTAGTCTTTAGTGTACCACTGCAGGGCAAAGGCTCTTTCCACTTATATTTAAGACTTCTAAGGACTAGTTCTCGTTGAAGAAGTCCAGCTCATGCCGCTATCTCCACCTGGGCCTGCCGCGGTGTCGCTTGCAATTTAGATCGAACTCGAGTCGTGAGTTTGGCTCATAATCATAATTGTTCGTCTGGCAACCGGGACATGTGCCAACCCAATTCCATTTTAGTGTGGCAGCTTTAGTAACATCAGTTATTTATGATTGTTATTATTCAAAAAGATTATCAACTTTACTGCAATGTGATGTGTGTCAAAATCGGATACACTGGTGGTCTGCTGCAGGGGTGTTGCGAATATTCGTGTGACTGACAGTGGCATGGCCACCATCACGGATTTTAATTTTGATAACACAATAAATTTGTCGCCTAATACCAGAATTTGTCGGTCACTGGTTCAAAAGTTATAAGGGTTTATAGGTGGCCGATCTGGAGAGCATCTTCCCAGCTTGGCCCAATTTGTATCTCAAAAGCTACCTACCTAGCGAATATCTATTTTCTCCCAAATTTAGTCGCTAATTAGTCGCAATTTTTCGCCAAGTCACAGATATAGTCGGGTCTTAGTTTAGAAGATATAATGAGTTCACGATAAAATCTTTGATCTAGCTCTTGGACTATACTTAAAAATTAAACTCATTATATCTTCTTAACTATGACCCGACTAAATCTGTGACTTGTCGAAAACATGCGACTAAATCTGGGAGAATACAGATCTTTCCTTGGTGGCCTAGTTTTTGGGATATAAATATGGCCAAGCTGAGGAGACGCTCTCCAGATCGGCCACCAATGAACGATTATAACTTGTGAACCAGTGACGGACAAATTCTGATATTTGGCGGCAAATTTCGACTAATTAGCGACAAATTTTTTGTGTTATCAAAATTAAAGTCCCTGAACCATCAGGCCATGCCAGTCAGTGTCAGCACGATTATCATTTCTATTTTGTTGATTATGATTTTACTTTGATGTTCATGCGCATGAGCTCCGCATTGATTAATGCGTACCTAGCTTGGTTATCAGTTATAATTATTGATTCAAAAATCGTCGATAACTTAGATACTTTCTGCATTCAAGGCACTTTTATAAAATAAAGTCAGACGTTAATACTTACCTCGTATATGTTGTAAGTAATAACGCAAAATTATTTTGTAAGCTAACCTTTTCAGGGTTCCTGTACCAATCCTCTTCCGACATTTTCTTGTAGCATTTGAAATCAGGACGTGTACTTATCACATCAATCCTCCGTAGAAGAGCCTCCAACGGCATTGATTTACCTCGCTGCAAGTAAGACCTACGTTATTTATTTTATTAACGTAATATAATCTGAAGGCCAATTCTCAAGTCGCAATCTAATGCCAGCGACATCGTTTATTATTATTATCGACGACAATTATCGTTCAGTTCTTTCCTTTTTGTGCAGCTATTATTTGCCTTACTTTCTGACTGTAGTCCAAAACCCTAACCTTACTGATTTGCCTGTACTGAATGAGGAGGCTGGGGTGACGTCACTCCAGCTAACACAAACTAAACGGCTCATATTAAGGCGCGGACTGACTACGATTTTGAACGGTACAACCGCACACCCCGTACAATCATAATCTATTGTCACCATTAGCGGGCTTGAAATAAGGTTAAAAATTGAAAATAATATTTGTGTTCACGATGTGACCAAGCTGCGAATGGGCATTTATTTTCCCGGTTTTCTTTAGATTATTCAGAATATACACAATAAATTAAATAATTGTCCGGTTAAAGTTTTAAAAAAAATGCTAATTCTATTATTTTCTTTAAAAAAAAGTATGTCTTTATCGCTGAAAATACAGAGATGTTCGACGCCAAAGTTTATTTTTGTGTAGCAAGTCCAAATTTTTTATTGGGAATATTTTTACTATTCTATTCGGTTAAAATTTTTCTTTAAACTCTTCTTTGTCCACTGTTTTTTTTTGCGTCGGATATTTTCATTGCGTTTCGTCATACTCGACATTCCAAGAAAACAATTTTTGTGAATATTGAGCTAATACCGCGCCTTTACGAAGTTTTTGTGGCAGATAAGACTGGGAACTTTGATTGCAGCTATTATGCCTTAAATATTGGCAAAGGTAGAATTATTCTATCACTTATGAGGAAGCTGGAGACTTGCACATCTTAAAGCCCACGTTCGCTCGGACTTAAATATATCGCTACGGGATTTTATCGCGCATTGGATCAACTCTCGGTGTTGAGCCGATCGTAGAGAATCCAAGAGAGAACAACCAAGCGCGTCGAAAAAACACACTGTTGGATTTTCAACTTTCGGCGCTAAGCAGAGCGTTGAAAATATAGTGCGCGAAAAAAAACGCTGCGGGAAAAATCGCTAGTACGCACCTGGGCTAATAGCATTCTGGGCGTGATTACAATAAATATATGTAGGTACAGTAAGGAAACTACGTACAAACGGTCGAAAAGGCACACTCACACAGACGCGCGCACCGACGAGGCCCCAAGCGATAGTCGCGGTGCTCTCAGTATATTTAATGTGGCTTAGGGAGTCTCGTCGATGCCCGCGTCTGTGTGTGCCGTTTCGTACGTTTGTTCGTAGTTGTGGCGTAATGCGCCAAAAATATTCAGAAACCTATACGTAAATCGTAGTAGTCCTGATTACTACAGAAAAATGTGTTGGAAACGTACTTCAATTTGCTTCGGCTGAAAAACTTTTTTAGGTGCAGCTATTTGCGATAAGTATTCCGTATGCTTCTTCCACTCAGAAGCAGACCAGCTCCTTTTCTTCCTCGCATCTTGTGCTTTTTCAGTTTTTTTGAGGTCTATTGTACAGCTGGCCAGTTTCGAGTACATAGTAGCGTTGGACGCTTCAATCATGCGGTCGATGGCTTGTAAGCGTTCCTGACTGAATTTGTTTCTGTACATCCTTTTTAAGGCCGTTAAACGTCTGCAATGTAAGCTTTTCTTTTGTCGACTGGCTTTGCTAAGTAATTTGATGACAAAAATAAAAGATAACTTTTATAAGTAGATAAGTACTGTCAACCGCACCTCAGTATTGACAGTGAGTGGTTTTCATAATGCTAGTGTTACGAGTACCACAGAGGTACCAGACCAACAATTTTCTGTGAAAGTGGTTGGTTACTGTAATTACCTACAGTGGCAAAGCATAAAGACAAATGTCTTCCTAATGTTTTTTAGGTAGGTACCTACTTAAGTACACATTTAAATTTGCATTTGCATTTTTTTTTGCAATTACAATAATTAAGTACCTATATTAAATCTCCTGAACACAATCATTAGACAAAACAAAACGTCGCGAGAGTCGCGGAGGATGCTTGTACGTGTGACGCTGGTCCCGTAGTCCCCGGAAGGCACCACGGGAATTTTTTTACCCGTGGTCCCTCCAAGAAATACCATACCTACTGCAGAATTAAAATGGTGGTCCCTCCCGTAGTGCCTGGAAGGTAAGGTACCGTGAGCGTCCCTCCGAGAAATATAATGCTGTCGAATGAAAATTGTACCTACCTAAGTCATAATACAGACTAAACCATTAGGTATTTATAAAGATGAATTGCTTTTTATACGTGTTTATGGGCTAATAATTTATTTATTTTTATCTCATTGGATGTTTGCTGCCAATTCCCCCGCGACATTGCTTTTTTTGCAATTTGCAGGTTAGTGTCAGGTTGGTTGGTTGTCTTGATCAAAATATGAAGTTAGATATGCCGTGGTTTGGTGTGATTCACGAAATCAGACCAAACCACGGCAAATCTAACTTGGAGATGTAGGCTTCTTTCTTAAATCTATGGTTATAAATAATCCCATCGAGTTTGGGCTCGTTTGATTCGTCTTAACGACAAGGATTCTGGTCCTTGATGATATCCAGGGTCTAGGTATGTACTAAAAAATAAACGAAAGAAAATGTTTTTTTCGTTTATTTATTTAAATAGCAATAAAACTTATTTTCCTTCCGTACATCTCTAACAGCCGTCATCTGTGTTCACCTCCTTCCGAGCCATATAATCTTCCATTTAATGCACTTACCTTAGCCAAGGCCAAGCAATATCACTGTTTTTAAGGCGTCCCCTTAGAGCAGATTGCCTGGTCCCTGATTTAGTATACTTGGGCATACCTTCTCCGGTTTCTGAAAAATACTTTCTAGGAACACTGAGCATCTGAATTCTCCTAGGTACCTTGTGTCGAAAGACACGTTGGTGTAGTTTATATCTTTGCGAGGCCATTTTTGGGCCGACTGTTAGCCGGTAGGATTTCTCTGTGGTTGGTGGTAGCCGTGGTTGGTGGTCTGGGGGTGGATTTGGATGTTACATGTTTTGTTACTTTTACGAATACATTATTGTGTGTACTTGTTGTACATTTTGAGCAGTTTTGAGCACTGAGTGACTCGTTTGTGACACTGACATGTGACGACACATGTTTACCTAGAGATTTCATAGACATTTCGTATTTGGAATTTTTTTAATTTTTATAATGAGGTTTCAGCTGAAACGTTTAGCTGATAAAGACTTATCTCACAGATTAGTCGATTTGTAGATACTGTAGGTACCTATCTATCTCTTGTATCTTTGCTAGCTCGGGCAATAAAATTTAAGCTAGCCCACGACCTACCCTCGGGTATATACTATTATGTAATACTATTAGGTATTACTCCTAGCGGACCTGCTGATGCTAGGGCCGTACTATGACGTGTTAATGCCATCATGGTTCCGTTGTGAAAAAAGGATGGTGCTATCGGTCGTATTAGCTCCGTCTCTCTCTCTCACACGGGAACCATGATGGCTTTATCACGTAGTAAGTCCCCGGGATCTACCAAACTATACGCATTTTAACATTTCAAAAGTTGGCAAACATTGTGCACGACCCGACACGACATCGTCGTAAGGCGCGCTACACAAAGTACATTTTGGCAAAATACAGGTCAAATTAAATTAGCTAGCGGAACTCCGCAGGTGTGATGGGTAAAGATATCTAAACATGATAAAACAAATGGAAATTAATTTCATGTTTTTTTTTTTTGGGTATTGTAGTCACTTAAAATATTCGTTTAAAAATCCGTTTTTTTTTTTTGTGTAAACTTCACAGACGTCATGGGTATTTCAATACGATAAAACTGATTTTATTAACTCACACTAAACTTGTAAGTATCAAAACTACCAGCGGTTGTTGACTCATCATTAAATCTTTTTTATTTTTATTTTGTCATGTTTAGTCGATATGCCATCATCTGCGGAGTGTTGCTAACTTATTTAATTTATACCTGTATACATTTAATTTTGCCGCCAACGGCCTGGGGTTCTCTATTTGAAATCGAATGACGCGAGATCGAATAACACTTGGACAAGGGAATTACACGAACATAACTATAAAATACAAGAATAAATACATAGATATTATATACTTAGGTACATATATGTACACTCGTATAAACGGAATAAACTTTGCAAGTAGAAATAACAATCGGTAGAGGAGAAATAACGATCGGCAGAGGAGAAAGTTAATCCAGCAAATCAGCGCTGGGATGTTATAAGTATGATGCTCTGTGCGATCGCCCACCGCATGAAGATGTGTTGTTCCGCTAATGATGCAAATAAATAAAATCTTTAATTTCAAAAAAGTGACAGCGTTTTTACAGACTTAATTTACAACATACAGAAGTGGTATCTCAAACATAGATCTCCTGGCTCCCAAACTAGGTTTTATGAGCTAGTCACCTGGGATTTTTATCGACCTGTGTAAATGGGGTGGTGATTCGACTTGTGAGGCTATTTGGTAAACGACCAGCCGCACGGCGAAAATTGACCTAGTGTAAATCCCCCATTAACAGGAATGGAGCAATTCATATAATTTGGAATGATCTACGCCTACGGCCTGTTTCACCACCTACGATAAATTCCTATTAACTTACTTGGCAGATAATGGTGCCGATTCTCTTGTGAACGCACTAAACTAAAATTAGAGAATCGCTATCTTTTACTAACAGGCAGCACAAGAAAAGGACAGCTATAGCCATGAACTAAGTTGGAGATGTCAAACTAGTTCACGCCTTGCGCTTCACCGTGTTTTTTAGTCGACATGTGTTTACGTGTCGTCTAAATGTCTATGGAAAAATTAGTTGTAACTAATTTGACAGCTCTAATTTACTTCCGTCCCTTTCTTGTCATAATAGAGAGAAAAAGTTAGCAATAGCCTAAATTAAGTTTAGTTTGTGCACAACAGAATCGGCACCATCTGTTCTATTTTTGAATTTATTCGGTAAGTAGTGGGTGGCTACTTGGATATCGTGAAATAGGTCCTTAGTGTAGTAGGTAGGTTCTACCTAACTTAGGGAGGGTGAAACGCAGGGCTTTATTTCGCCGAGGGTAAAGTTGATAACTCTATTTTCAGCTCTACGCTTCGCCAGAGGTACGGTCAGCAACAGAAGTCGGTTAACACTGCTACTTTTTGATATCATCTAAATTAATACAAAATTTTCGATAAACTGCTTTTTTTTTCGTTTTACTGTTAAGAGTTAATGTTCTTGAAAATTTAAGTACTTCTTTCCGATTTGAATTAAATATTTCGTTTAATAATTAAGATTAAAAAGTAAATTGACTTTTGTTGCTAACTGTACCTACCCCTATAAGTTTCCGTTGCTCATAAAAAATTAAATGCTGTTTGATACTTAGCATACAATGTTTATCTTTGAGTAAATATCACTTTGTCTTTTGGATATCGGCAGGCTATGAATTATATACAATATTTTAGTAACCATTTCATATTTTGCTTCACGAGACGATACTTCTTGGTTTCACTGAGTATGTTCACTAAAGTACACGACAGACAGTGTTTATTAATGTGTAGAGTTGTGATGGTTGACGGACTACCAAGAGTCCTTTAGAGCTCTCGGAGCGGCTAGCTTTTTAGTTCTCTCCGATATTTCATATTTGAGAGCACTTTGAGGTACCTGGTAAACAGAAAGATAAAATCATTTAAATGCAAGGATAGGTACGTAAAGTGTATATTCAAGTCCCTTTCCAAGTGACGTTCCATTTAGACCCAGCGTAAATTTTGCTGTTTTCAGAATGAAAATGTCACAAAGATCTTGAGTTTGTGAACTGTTAAAGTGTATGTGTAAAACAAAGTAGGTAAATGTAAATTGTGAAAGCAGTTAACGCACCTTTATCGGATCCCTGTACCAAGCCTGTTTCGACTCTCTGGTGTAACGCTTGAACTTGGGCAGGACAGATAGCTCATTGATCCGCGGCATCAGAGCGTCCAACGGCATGGATTTACCTCGCTGTAACAACCAGGACATCACGTATCTTATTATTGGAACGAAGTTCCTTAACGCAGCTGGCTCGCAGTAGGAATTGACTGGTAGAAATCGTCACGTACGTAAGCGGCTATAATACTTTCTCTGTCTATTTTAAACGAGTGTGTGTGTGCGTGCGAGTTTCGCGTAAGGAACTTCATTCCTGACCGGTCCCGCAACCGCATACGTTTTTTTAATTACTTAAATATTTCTTTGTCATATCTCGGGACCCCGGAGTCCCGGACTTTTGGACGCTTTTAACCAAATGAGGTAAGTACCAACCGACGACTAATCCTTGTATGAATAATTATTCAAGTGCAGCCAAGGATTACCTCCCGGTTGGTACCTACAAGACTACTGCAGACCATGGAAACAATTAATGATATTCTACTTACGGGTTTGGGTGGCTAAATTGAACCGACTACCTAGAACTATGGAAAGACTATGGCCCCTGCCTGAACAATGTTTTACAAGTTCACAGATAAAGGGGGTTTATTATTATTACTAGCAAGAATGTAATGTCCCACTGCAGGACAAAGACCCTGTATCTATCTTCTAATAGCTACTTACTTAATAATTAGTAGTTCTGCGAACAGTAGACCTGGCGAGCACAAACTTTTTTGCAAGTCACAAAATGTTCGACGGCACCTAATCATTTGGCGAGCGACAACGACAGCGCGATCTAGCGGTGCACAGTAGCGCCATCTAGTGACCTTATTGTAAAACTAACATTATTATTGATTTTAAAGCCTCGTTCTAAAGAATTCTGATAATTATTATTTTTGTGATGAGAAGATGGTCCCAGGTGTTCCATCAATCCCTACCCAGTAGTTTAGGGTCGATTCCATTGGTAGAAATCTAAAAGTGAGCAATTTACTAATTATTATTTATTTAATTTTAATTTGTGAGTATTTTAAGGAGCTACTCCGTTCATCACGCAGAAGATCCTCATCAGGGCTGTGTCTTGAGGCGACGATGATAACCGTCTTTTAATGATTTTAAACTTAAGAGCACGTCTAAACGAGTAGTGATTTGAAAAAACTATACATAATTATGTTAAATTAGAGTATTTTCTTAAGAACTTAATCTGTGAATATTTTAGGTTGTCTTTATTACGTGTAATTAATTTGTAAAGTTATGTCTAACGCGGACAAAAAACACAATTTAAAGTTCTAAATTCATGCAATTTCATCAAACACAAAAATAAATATCGAAATTATGATGCCCAAATCCAACATTGTTGTAAGGCGGGGGAACCCTTCATTTTGCGTGGTGTTGACACCATTCTTAATTCGTTGGTTGAAACGCACTTGACCGGTTTTTAGGGTTCCGTACCTCAAAAGGAAAAAGGGAACCCTTATAGGATCACTCGTGTGTCTGTCTGTCCGTCTGTCACAGCAAATTTGCTCCGAATCTAACTAATAGACCGATTAAATTGAAATTTGGTACACATATGAATTTTAGGTTGTTGTTAGGTTGTTTTTTTAAGTTATTGTTGTGTTTTTATTGTTTATTTTATATTGTAGGTTATAGGTACCCGAGAATAATAATTAATGTGTCTCTATGTCTATAGTTTTAAGTGTTCTATATTGTTTTATAGAGTATAGGTATGTAGTTTATAAGTTGGGTTTTATGCTCATGTGCACATATTATTGTAAATATTCGTATGCCGCTTTTAGCGGCGGATGTGTCCTGAACACAATTATTTTATATACCAACTTTGTTGCTACCATATCCGACGAATAAATGTCTTTGTCTGTCATTCGTGGATCTTTGACAGTCGTTACGGGTCGTCAGAAGCCCGAAAGTCTGACAATCAGTCTTACCAAGGGGTATCGTGTTACCCAGTTACTGGGTTGTGAAGGTCAGATAGGCAGTCGCTCCATGTAAAATAATGGTATTCAGCTGCATCCGGTTAGACTGGAAGCCGACCCCAACGTAGTTGGGAAAAGGCTAGGCAAATTGATATGAATTTCTGTGATCCAAACACGGATGGGTAACGTAAATAAATGAATTTTGAATATGGGCGTCACTTTTGGGGGGCAAATAAGAAAATTTAAAAAAAAAGTTTTGCAAACTGTACCTACCGTGTGACATATCAAATGAAAGGGCTTACTGTGAGGGTCTTAAATATATATTTTTTTTTTATAATTTTTTAAATAAATTGTTTTAAAGTTATTTAAGAAAGTTGACCATTCCCATCCCCCCTTATCTCCGAAACTACTGAGCTTAAAATTTGGAAAAAAAATACAGAAAATAGTTCTTTACCTGTAGATTACAGGAAAACCTAAAGAAGTCTGTGGTCTCAAAATAACATGTTGAATAGCCGAATATTGTGAGTACAATCTTACATTTACAGTTGGAAAGTATGGGAGAACATGTTTTTCAACTACAATGTTAAGTTTGTTCTTGGGATAAATTCATCCCAACTACGGAATCCTTCATTGTGCGTGGTCCGACACGCACGTGGCCTTTTTTTTTCTGTGACCTGTGTATTTTAGAATTTACCGATACAGGCTAAAAAAAAAACCATCCTAATAGGTCTGTATCTAGGTCCACTCTTCCACGCTACCAGTATAATAGTAGTCTTTGCACGTGTAACTAACCGGATGCCAGTATTTTACATGAAGCGACTGCATTTCATTGCGGGGAGTAGTCGTGGCCCAGTGGCAACGACCCCGACTTACGAGTCGAGAGGTCGTCGTTTCGAACCCAGGCAGGCGCTATACCTACTTTGTGTAAATAATTTCATCACCACTGCCACAGATTAATGCCAGTGCTGCCAAAATTGTGAAGGAAAAACATCGTGAGGAAACCGGCATCTCCTAGAACCAAAAATTCGAAGACATGTGACATCTACCAACCCACACTGGGCCCGCGTGGTGGATTACAACCCACTCCCTCTCGTGGAGCGGAGGCCTGTGTCTCAGCAGTGGGAACGTTATAGACTGATTATGCCATTTTGCGACTGCATGTCTGAACTCCACAACCCAGCTTTAATGGGTAACACGTTATTCACGATACCCCTTGGTGAGACTGGTTGTCAGACTTTCGGGCTTCCGACTGCCTTTTACAACTGTAACATGTTAAAATTATGCCAAGTTTACCTTAATGGGTGGTGGATGGAACGTCTTCTTAGGACCTGCAAAATTTGAGATATAATCCATATGTTTCTTCCACTCGCTCTCAGACCAACTTTTCTTCTTCTTGAAGTCTTTGCTGGTCTCTTGATTCTTAAGATCAATGACACAGTTCGCCAGTTTAGAGTACATGGTCACGTTCGAGGCCTCGATCATTCGGTCAATGCGTTCTAAGCGCTCTGGACTGAATCGGTTTTTGTACTTTTTCTTAATCAGCGTTAATCGCCTGCAAAGTGATAATGTGAGGAAAAGATGTAAGGATCGTAATTTATATATAAATTAATATTTAATTATGTCTGTCTGCTGAATTAGTTATTTACAAAGTATTTTTGTATCTCTCATCGGCATCGTCATTTCAGCCGAAAGACGTTCTCTGCTGGACATAGGCCTCCCGCAAGCACCGCCACATCGACCGGATCTGTGATGAGTCTCGCATCCAGCAGTTTCCTGCGGCCTTCACAAAGTCATTCGGTCAACCTTGTGCGGGAGGCCTTCCAACGTTACGTCTTCCGGTACGCGGAAGGTCGCTGCATCCCTTAGTTAACAATCAATATCTTACATTGCACCGTTCGCCCTACCTTCCTTATAATAGATATCGTGTAAGAAAGATACTTGCTTAACGTATGGCCATGAGATATCGGTCACTCTATCAGTAGCTACACCTCTCAAAGCAGACTTTCGGGTGCCCAAATCGGTGTAACCGGGCATTCCTTCCATAGACTCGTAAAACATTTTGCGCGGCACGCTAAGCTTGTTCAGTCTCTTGGGGATCTTGTAGGGGTAGGTGTTAGTAGGGTGGTCATACTTGGAACGCTTCGCCATGTTCGTTATACCTAAGGCCTAGCTAGCCGTCCGGAGAGTTGTAGTTACGTTGGTTGGTCGGTTTTGGGCTTACATTATTATTGTACTATGTATTTTTATTGATAAAAAAACGGTGCTAACGGTTCATTATTGCGAGTTTTGTGACAAGTTGTGGTTGTCACACTGACAGCCTGTCGCGGATTTTTTGATAGACGTTTCAAATTCAGATTATTTTATTTTTATTTGAAGGATGTACAGTCCTACCAACTTATCTGTG
Source organism: Cosmia pyralina (assembly GCA_946251885.1). NCBI lineage: Eukaryota > Metazoa > Arthropoda > Insecta > Lepidoptera > Noctuidae > Cosmia > Cosmia pyralina. Next base: position 13,294,197 of record OX276364.1, read on the forward strand.
AACTGAAAGAGGCGGCACCGTCGATGCGTCGACACGTCGACACATCGAATGACATGCGTCGGCACAATCGAATGAAATTTCAACATGACGGCCGTAGTTCCAATTTTCGCCATTTCACAGATAAGTTGGTAGGAGTGTATGCGTTCTTGTTGTATAGGTTTCTTCCTTGAGCCGATGGATTAACATTATTTAAGAAGGTCACTCAAGTTGGGATCGCTTACAAAAATTATTGTAAACTAACGACCCGCCCCTGCGCACGGTTTTTACGATTTTTACAAAAGTTTGAGGTTTCTTTAGTCTACCTAAGTATCTAATAAAATATTAATGTTTTATACACATAAACCTCTTGAATAAATTCTCTAAATGAAGGTAAATTACGCGTTGCGTAGGTACCTACTTTTGAGAAAACAAAGCGGTCACAATGGGTCACACAGCAGACTAAAAAAGCGACTATAAAATATAATACGTATAGATACTAAAAGTTGCGATGGGTAGGTACCTTAGTAGCGACATACGCTGAAATTACGTCTCTGTCCCTGTAAGTGTCTACACACTATGCCGAAGGTACGCGACCGAAGTTCCGCGGCTGATTCAACAACAACATAATTTCGGTCGTAATGTGTCGTCAGTAATTCAAATAGCATTACAGGCGTAATCATGCCGAACTTCGGTCGCGTACGACTACGTCGGAAATCGGAAGCCACGAGCGACGGCGCGACGCGTCTCGCGTCTGCAATCAGCGGGAAAAATACTAATACGAGACGTTTCGTAAGGTGCCATGTTGGCGCGGCCGGCGACCGCGACCAGTACTCTGTAGTACCTGACCCCTCTTACAAAGAAGAGGGGGAGAGGGGTCGGGTTATACAGGTCCGTGACTGAGGCAATGCCCGGTTCACATTATTCCAGTAGCATTCCAGTCTAGCTCTGGAATACCACTGGAATAATGTGAACCTACACTGGAATGTACCCATTCCAGTGAATGGAATGACGGTCTATTTTTTATTCCAGCTCGCCCATTCCAGCGCCACTGTAATATTGTGAACGGCCAATCCAGTGCTTGATTTCTAAACTCCTTTCTTGAAAGCATTGTCACTATAGTGTTACCGATCTAACAGCTTTTGAATGACTGAAATAATGTGGACGATATGATCCAGTCCTGCACTGTACTGGATTAACTCGCTGGATTACTGGATTGGAATAATGTGAACCGAGTATAAAGTATAGAAAGTATGTGCGTAAAAAGATTTTGAAGTCACAAACTCGTCTACTTCTTGTTTTCTACTACAAAACGAGATGAGCAAGCTTATACAGAGTAAAATTTTAACCGACTTCAAAAAAGGAGGAGGTTATTGAGATGGGACTTCAGCCCAAACTATGATAGATTGTACAAAGGAAGGATTGACTGAACTGACTTCATGCTTTGTCAAAAACTCAAGCGTTATCAGAGATGCTTCTGAAAATAGAGGTTTCGATCAATTGAATCAAATAAAACCACAGAATTGTTCATGAAAAACGTTTGTATTAGATTCTTAACACAAAATAATGATCTCTCTGTTAACTTAACGCAATACTGATCTCATAACAAACATTTTAAACCAACGACAGCCTTATTTCACATCTGTTTCACCTATAAACGAGTTGCGAAAGTCACCGATAATATACGAACCGTGATCGTATTAATAATAATACAAAATCATACAAAAAGCGAAAATAAAATGAGAGAAAATGCTGATTTGAAAAAAGAATAAGCAAACAAATACTATTTCTACCACACAGGGTTGCCAGATATTTGCGACTTTCTTTTTGTTCAGTTTTCTTAGTTAAAATCAAAGCAGACAAATAAATTATCATTCTAGTAATATTTTTCCTCTGGCAACACCAAAAACGTAAGCGAAATATTTAAGCATATTGTACCCTAACCATGTAGGCTAATATCGCATTATTGCAAGGAAAAAAAAAATAAGAAATAATTATAAACTTTGTTCGAGTGACATACAATTTTATAGGTGAAATCCATTCAATTATGTGACAAAAGTCAGTAAGATTCCGACACATTATCGACTTACCGAAAAACGGTTCGATAAATAAAAACTTAAATTCTATCTTCGATTTTAGTAAGCTATAATGTGCTCTAAATCTTTGTAAAGAAATGTACGGCGCCAAAACATATGAAGGCCCGTACAGCAATAAATAATTAAATAAAATCACAAGTTCTCCAAAAATGCATAATAATGCGTTCAGAAATTTACATAAAGGATGTATAGCACCCGTAAAAAATAAATTGACATTCAAGATATTAAAATTTCAGAAAAAATATTTTTATGATAGCAAAAACACGTATAACAAGATCTTTTGTAAATATTTACGTTCATATTTAGTATATGGAAATTATTATCTCTGGTAACACTGTTTATTAAAATATTTTTGAGACATTTTTCAACACTGCTTTTGTTTATTTTAAATTTCTCGTACGAATAACATCATCTACATTCTTCTTATGTAGCCACTTATTACACTTTTGCTTCTTATAGAGTTCCTCCCAAAATAATTTATAATCTATGGGGGGATGCCCATAACTAACAAAATATTAAAAACAATAATATATTTTTTAAAACAACTTAACATTTCTTTTTAAACATACCGACACTCATTTGAGTGACTCAAAAGGCATCTAAAGCTGGAATTAGGTACACTTACAATATTTGAGTTATTTCGTTACTACTTATAGAACTTTATTTCAATAAGGCTAGGGTATATTACTTATCGTAAGCGACAATTTTGCGAAAATGTGATTTTTATCGGAAACGATATAGTTATCCTATTTTGTATTACCTGAATAACGCGAATACTTTGACAAATACTCCAAGTGCCTAAATAAAAAGATAAAGAAATCTTGTTATACGTATTAGTTGACTACAGAAACTCCTGCGGGGTTGACGTTGCCGTCACTCTCGAGGTTAGTTTTGACGTCAATTTGGGCGACGTCATCTAGACCTTTGTTGGACCTTCCGTATAGATCAGCGGTTGAGATGATTGCGGGCTGTGGCGAATCTCCGCGTGGGGTGATGTCTTCTTCCAGCATTTTCTTGTGCTTTCGTCGGTTGACAAAGCTGTAATCATTGGTTTTATTAGTAGGCTATGCTTTCTTCGTGTTTAATTTTTGTATTCTGAATTATAAGTAAGCTGAGTCGACTGACGATCCCTACATCCCCATTAACACGATGCAAGTTTCTTGCTTGTGGCATGCAATTAAATTGAAGCAAGTCTGGTATGCGTGTGTAAATCAGGCTTTAAGCACGTAATACTCGGACGTGAAACCTACACTAAATTATGCGAGTAGCTTGCATTATATTGTGGTTCTCACTAATCAAAAGATGCTATGGCATGCAAGAATAAGGTTTTTGTTGGGTTGCTGCCACTGACAAGTCTGTAAAAATCACAGTGACCTTTATTGTCGTTACAATAAGGTTGCTGTTGGGTTGCTGCTGCCAGAGGCAAAATAACTTTGAAAGGACTGCACTTGCATACTCTTGTGCTAGTAACAGGTCCAAGTATTTACAGCTTTAGTCATTTAAGAGCCGGTTTTTCAATCGCCAGTTAACTTTTAACCGACGAATAAGTTTGTCATTTTGACAGTTTTTGTATGGACGATCTGTCAAAACGCCATATTTATTCTTCGGATAAAAGTAATCTAATGATTGAAAAATCGGCCCTTAACCAGATCAGCACTCGCTCTCTCTCGTGGCAGTCGCGGTCACAAAATGAGCGAGTAGGATAGCGAATGTTTATTACGGGATTTTTAAATTTTTATACAGAGCCTAAGTTCATAATTCAGAATACATTAATAAACATGTTGTTCTTATAGATTAGAAGTGAGAAGTATTAGATACAAGTTAGGAAATAAGAATAGATTTTTCTTATTCGTAAATGTTATTGGAGACAAAATCCTCAACGAAACCAGGTGGTTTAATAAATATCATTAAATATAAAGGCAAAGTTACATTTAATTAGTTGAAGAAACTTCACAGAGATGAAGGGAATCGATAACCAAACGCGATCATATGAGTTTAGTCTATACTCTCAAATACAGTGGAATCAGTTTTTTATGACTCTGCCTATATTGACCAACCGCTTAGAACCCTCAGTGAATGAGACAGATATTTATTTATACCTGGATATCTGAGACACTGAGAAAGTGGAATACTTCTGGGACAAATTTGCAGGTCCCTTGAGGTGTCACTTATCGTGACATGTCGCTAATTATAACCTATTTTTAAGAAATTATGTCCGGTTATAGTGACAAAGTGAACAAAAGCAGACAAAAATGATTGATATCTTATGTCAAGTATGTATTACAATTTTTATTCTATGTTTTTAATATGTTTGTATTAGGACTTTTAAATGCAAGTTAAGCAGGTTCTTTGCATCATATATATTGGGAAAACAAGATACAGTGGAGAAACACCACACCGGCCGTAGCCATGTTATTTGAAACTCAGAAGTGTTCTTAGCACGTGACTTTCTTCTAGAACAATACAATGTTACCACTATAAAATATTATTATTGTTACTCTAACAGTCTGTTTTGTGTCAGCTCATGTGTCTTTTTTTATTAATAGAGTTTTTCTCTCTAAATACCTAACAAAAGTAGGTCGTTGTTTATTTTCTAAGACTATGCTTTGTATGACGTGTTTGTCACTTCCCTTCGATGTCACTATAAGCGGATTCTACTTTACTCATCTCAGATCTATTAAGATTATATGCCTGTAAGCTGAACAGCCCACAGTCGAATCTCGCGCAGAGGACTAACCCCGCGTCCTATTTAAAAACGATCGTCGCCTCCATATGTCACTTTTTTTCGTTGAATCTGAACGCGTTGTCACGACGAGGCGACGGAGGGCGCTTTTCAGTTTTCTTTCCCAGTTATGTTGGGGTCGGCTTCCAGTTTAACTGGATGCAGCTGAATACCAATATTTTACAGGGAGCGACTGCCTATTTGAAATCCACAACTTAGTTACTATATCCCTTGGTAAGACTGGTTGCCAGACTTTCGGGCTTGTGATGACCCGTAACGACTGTCAAAGATCCACAAATTACAGCCAGGACCAACGGCTTAACGTGCTTTCGGAGGCACGGAGAGGTCTTTGTAAGTATGTAAAGATGGTCCACCCATCCACGGATCAACCGCGGCAAGCGTAGCTTAACCTGATACATCGACCCGTGCGGCTTTTATTACTTAGCCACTGGTCATCATTAATTTATTATACAGACCCAACAAATCTGTGAAATTTCACTTTATTAAAAGTAAAATTTAATATGTTTAAATACCTATGTGTTTCGAATAACATTTACAAATAAGATATTGACGTGAAGTATTTACAAAGTTGCATCTCTAACCTAGAAAGCAAACCAATCGATGATTTCAGTAAAGTTTTAGTAATTACGAGCACATTTTTAGTTTTTTATTTAACATCCTCACTATATGTGGGTTTAGTTTTGTAACCATGCAACCAGCATTATCACGCAGAACCAATGCAATACGACTGTCACGGAAATTATGACCTGAAATATGGGCCCAACGTACTCTTTTATAATTTTTTTCTTTATTTTTTTTTTTCTTTTTTATTTTTTTTTTATCGTGACAATATTATCGTGGACGTCCACGGCATCACGATAACACTGGGACATAAAATGTATGAAAATATGTGAAGACGCTTTTAAATTAACGTCCACGAAAACGTTATAACGTGCACGTATTTCCATACATTTTATGAACGTCTCGTTAGAAATTATAAAAGCGCACATTTGCACCTCAAATCACGAAATTCTTATAGCGCTTAACAAAAAACTTGGTTCTTATTAGCCGTAATTGTTTTGAAGCGGACAGAGACGACGATGTTTTAACTTGGTTTAGCCCTAAATGTATTTACTGCAGAGTAATTGCGTAACACACGTACAGTAGCAATGGGTTTTATTTTGACAGTTGTTGAGCAGACAAATTTTTCGAACAAATGAAGCAATGGATTAGCAATATGCTTCAAAATCATTCAGATTGTGATTTATAGTGTGTTACGCAATTAGGGTGCTGATTAGCGGTGCAAGTGGGCGTAGGTGTTTAATTTCCGTATCGGCAGTCAGTGGGCCTGATTTAGGACAAAAAATTAAGAATCCGATGACTTTAAGGTTTTATGATATTACAGGTGAAATTGAAAACATGCACCAAATCAAAATGGGAGATTGTACTCATCATTATGAACAACTTTTACTAAAATCAGCTGTTCATTACATTTATCTACATCAAAGGCGTGTTTGATGCAGATAAATGTACTGAACTGCTGATTTTTTTTCACGATTTCAGGTTTGGTCCCATAGTAAAAGTTTTCATAATGATGAATACAATCTCCCATTTCGATTTGGTTCATGTTTTCAATTTCATCTTGTATAACTGAGTAATGAGTGAGAAATCCATGAAGATGAATTTTGAAATATCTACCAATGAAGGTTTTCATGAAAATTCACGCCACCGGTTGGCGGCATTTTGACAACAGGTCTTCCATTTCGACAATGAATAGATATAAAATATATGATGACGTCCATCATTCGTTCATTATTTAGTCACGACTAAAGAAAATATAAGCGCTTTGATACTTTTCACAGGTGCCCGGACCTCACGTCTCAGTGCTGCAACCTAGTGAACATTATTTCAGAAAACCCTCATTAATTCCTTATCCTCCGATTAACCCGTAGTCTCATTACCATATACTGTCAAGCTTTAAAAAAAAAACACTAAATGCACGATCTTTCCTTTAAAAAAAGCCTCATAACATCATACAGCCTTCTAAAACTACCAAGCAAAGCAATAGCACGTGTCCACAATGAACGTAAACTCGGAACCCAACACCTCAACCCGGTACAAGTACATGTTGACATACCTCCCATACTGTCACGACAAACCGTGAATGATGTTGATGTTTATTTTATATGAAAAACAAAAAAAAAAGTATCTCGTTTAATTTTGATAATATTTTTTTTTTACAAAAGGTCATCATTACTGCCAATTTCCATGCATTCAGCTGACAGTATTACCAATTCAAAAAGTCCTATTGGACTTGCCATAGTGAAAAAATGAATAACCAATTTCATAATGATAATTTTGACTAACAACAAAATAATGCACCAAAAACATTACAACATATTCCCAAAAAAAAAATGACGAATGTTTTTATTTTTATTCAAAATGACCCTAATGACGATAACATTGATAACCCTACACTGATTTTCAGAACTCATAGATAGCCTGGCCTTCATATAATATGACTTCCCATAATTATTTTCATTGTAAACTCGTATTTTCTAATCAGAATAGACTAAGAAATAGCAATGTCATAAAAATCTTTTATAATAGGTATGTTGACAATTTTTTTTTCCTTCATGTATAGATTATTAAAAAATATTGGACACGTATTTTTATTTTTTTTACGTAATCAAAACAATACAGCGTTACATTGAGTTAAAATATGGCATGATGTCACTCAATGCTAGATTTTATACGTAGTTTGCTACAGTTATGATGACGCAGCGAGCCCCCACTCCCCAAGTTTAATGCTTTTTATCTAAGAACTGCTTGTTCAATAGTCAGATAATTTTTATCAGAGGAATAAATATGGCGGTTTGACAGTTTTTGTATGGAAAATATGTCAAACTGTCACATTTATTCTTCAGGTAAAAGTTATCAACCTATTGAACAATGAACCCTAAATCATTTTTTATTAATATGATAAAGCAAAAACTACGTGTCTAATATTTTTTTATTATCTGATTGACGGACTAAATAGAATTTCTTTTTTATTACCCAGGAAACATCCATAATCTGCGGTACCATTCTTTTGATGGTAGTGATATCCAAAATAAATATTATTTTTAATTTGACATCTTTGTTGATGTCACAGTTTTTATCATTTGACCTCTAATTTATAATTGTTAAAGGGCAACGATCTCTGATACACAATGACCTTGCAATCTATAATTAGCGGCATTGCTATAACTTGGTCTTCTAAGTACACTATGCAAAAAAAGACATTAAAAAAAAGAAAGTGAACGGTTAAATATTACGGTAACCCATAATGACATCTAATGTTTATGGGACCTACCATAAAGTATAGACTTAGATAAATTGTTTTCTTACAAACAATAAATGCCACTTATAAGGTTATAGGTCATAATCATGGACCGTATAGCGAAGTGTTACACCCATCTTTTTCCGTTGCCAAGAAAGGATGGCGCTATTCGTCTTGTATAGCTCCATCTCATTCTCGCACTGAAACAATGCAACATATAGCTCTAAGCCTTCGTCTACACGGGGGATTTTTATCGTGCACTGGATTTCAACGCACTGCTTATGACGCAGATATATGCCAACGGCCTTGAGTGACTCTGACGACATAGCTTAGTGTTCTATGCAACGCGTCGTAGTCCACCCAGTAATAGGACACGCCTATCAAGAAGTGCTATTATATAAAGATATTATATTAAAACACGTATATTAAAAGATAAATAATTAGATTATCTTTAAAATATATACGGGATGAAATTTAAAACATGTGCCAAATTGAAATGGGAAATTGTACTCATCATTATAAACAAGTTTTACTATGGGACCAAACCTGAAATCGCGAAAAAAAATCTGCTGTTCAGTACATTTTGACGAGTTTGATGTAGATAAATGTACTGAACAGCTGATTTTCGTTTCGCGATTTCTGGTTTGGTCCCACAGTAAAAGTTGTTCGTAATGATAAGTATAGTCACCCATTTCGATTTGGTACATGTTTTAAATTTCATTCCGTATATAATATATAACACCTTCACCAGGTGTCATAAAAATATACTTGATTGTTTCTGCGTGATTCTCAGTTTTTATCCGTGTTAGACATAACTTTACAAATTAATTACACTATGTAATACAAACATTATCTAAAATATTCACAACATATTAAGTTATTAAGAAAATGCTCTAATTTAACACATATTTTTTCATCATTAACACTACTAGTTTAGACGCAGTTTAAAGCTTAGTCGTTTATCAACGCCTTAAGCGCCGAGTTGTAAAAATCCAGTGCGCGATAAAATATCATCTCTTTAAAAATCACTTCATGGAACTACCGCAGTTCTATATCTGCTTGGCTATACGTTTATGGTATGTCCCCTTAATATATTGAGTGTAAGACAAAACAGATGGACAAATAAATGATTACTCACCAAGCCTTAATTTTCTGGTAGATGTAGATGCACGTCATCGGGATTGGAGTCATGATGGCGCACGATACTGGTACCACTGAAATTGTACAATATTACGAGATAAAACAGGTTTTATTGCTGGCCTCTCAACTGTCGATCGACCTCCTAGAGGTCGGTAACAATAGAAATTTAATTGAGTCTCATAACATGACAGTTGAAGATTTAGATAGAGACCAGTACACGGCAGGCAATGTTTCGGCGGCTAAAACTTGGGCGACATTTTACATTGTTAAAATAAATATTAACCATGTAAAATATCGTTTCACACCGTCGTTTTACATTGTTAATATTTATTTTGCAGAATCCCATAGATTAAAATATTTTCCAGGGGACGGATTGTAGTGATATAGCGTAACCCTACAACACGTGTTCTAATCATGTTTATCTACTACCGAATGCAATATTATTATTGGAGAAAAATACTATACAAATAACATATCCCGCTCTGATTGCGATCAAAATTGCATAATTATTACCTACGAATAAGTATGAAGACTTATTATTTTATTCGTAGTAATTACCCTATTTCCTTTAAAACACACATACATAAAGTCACGCCTTCTTCCCATGGGGGTAGGCAGAAACTACAGAACGCCACCTGCAACAATCCTTACATACTACTTTTGCCTCGTTTTCGTTCATACATCTGGTAAAACACGCACGCTGGTTGCGAGTACTACGCATCTGACCTGGAGAACATCACCAATAAGGACACTATGTTATGTCTTCCTAGGGCGTCCCCTCCCGGCGTTTCCACTCACATCTCTAAGCTGCCTTGTAAATACCTTTTGTTAGTCGCCTTTCATTCTCTCTTTTTTGCTATAACATTGCCCTTTTTAGCGCATCATCATTTTTAGCGAACATACCTGGTGACTACCGAGATGACGACTAATAAAGAAGTATGAGAGAAAAAGACACGTTGCGCCGACCCCAAATAAATTGGGATAAGGGCAGGAGAATGATAATGATACCTGTAGTAAGATCCGCCTCAGGCTGTCCGAGCGCGTATCTCAGCAAGAAGATGGCGATGCCAGTGTTTTGGATGCCAGTCTCTATAGAGATGGCAAGCGAGTCGGGATGTGGCTGGCGACACACCCAGGCCAGAAAGTAGCCGAAGCAGTAACCCAGCCAGGGGATACCCATGCCGGCTACTACGATCTGGGAACGAAGAAAAGTTACGTGTAATTATTTTATTTTCTAAATACCATCGACAAAAACTAAGCCTTTCCAATTTTGAAACAATTTTGCTTGCAAACGTGTCGTAAGTATGTCGTTCCGACTTTTTATCGTTTTACGAGAACAAAGGACCATAGAGGCAGGATTTTTTCAATGAATCTGTGTTACATACACAAAGCAACTTTAAGGTGTAAAGCCGTCCGTTTTGTCGATAGTACATTTTAAACACTTCTTTGGTGATGGAAAACATTGTTATGAAATCTGGAGTAAAATCACGCATTGGCGCAAAGCCTGATTTACACGGTGCAATTTAACTGCCTACGGCATATATTTCAACCATATGTTGAAGCAACAATAAAAGTCGCACCGTCTAAACAGTGTTTATACGATGGAAGTCAGTTGTTGCTTTAATTTTATGGTATGCCACAGGCAAGAAACTTGCATCGTGTCAATGGGGTTTAATGAGGAATTAAAATCACTAACATGCCAGTGCGCGATTTTCTTCCAGATTCTGATATTATTTAGATATGGAGTAGCAGTAGAGAAGGCTGTAGGGAAGGTTGAAGAAGGCTGATTTAAAAACGCAATTAGTTATATCCTTGTTATATCACCCTGTATTAGAGTTAAGAGGCCCGCAGGAGGAAAGATGTCCATGAATACGAAGTTTTCCAAAACGAAATAAACATATTTTTATTAAGAATTCTTTTCATTACATGTGTAAATAACGCTATAGGCTGATTACTAATATCTGTAAATATTAACAGGTGTCTCTTGTTTTTCTGATATTAATCAAGTCGTATTTGCCAGCAAACATTATAATATGTAATTAAATTAATAAATATTTATTCTTACCTGCCAAGTAAACAACTCGAAGATATACAAGTTGGTAACTATAGCGAAAATAATGATAAAAAGAAGCAAGGTCGTTGAGAATCCTTTAAGGATTCTGACCATGAATCGGGCTAACTTAGGCGTCCATTTTTGCATGCCCAGGCCAATTCCCAAGGGAACCAGCAGGCCTATGACGAATGTTGCTATGCGGGTGTACGGAACCACTATTTGCGCGTTACGGAACACCACCTGGCCGAGCGAGAACAGCCACATGGGCATGAAACCTGGAAGATAGAGAACATGCAATTAATATGTGGTTATAACTTTTTTTTACAGCACAATGTATGTGTGTACATGTCGCAGCCAACTGGTTTAATTAACCGCCTAGCCTTAACTAGCGGCCTGAATGATATTCATTAGTTGGAACTGTGGTCAACCACACGCGAGCCGAATTGGTCGCAGTAACTAAGCCAGGGCACCCCGACCCGGGTTAGGTTAGGTTAAGATACACTCCCCCCCCCCCCCCCCGGAGGGTTCCCGCATTGTCGAGGCGGGGGGGCTCAGTAGCCGTGGCTTGGTCACCCACGGTGAAGCGAAGAGGAACCCATGCGGGGGCCGCTCGTCAGGGCTTTTGCCGATAAGCCGACGACGTAGCGGCCAGCGGGTAGGTTGCGGTGGCCGTATGGGCGACACCGCAACTGAGGCGGGCCGCAGTGTCTTATGGGAGGCATCGCGGCTGAGGATTGGAGGCCGCGGCGGGAGAGGAGTGCCGGTATTGCGGTGCGCCGCTCTCCCTACCTTCCGCGGCCTTGACGGGGCCGCCACCGTTTGATGGCGGACACGGTGGGGCCGCAGGGGAAGAGGAGTGTCGGTATGACGTCGGCCGCTCTCCCTATCCTCTGCGGCCGAAATGGCGGCGGAGCGCGCGCGGGAGGACGACCCTCACGCGGCGCCGCTCCGAAGGCGGAGGAGGGGTCGGAGCAGACGACTCCTCCCAGGTGGGGGCCAGCAGGCAACGGGTGTGGGGGCATCCTTGCCTGTATTGCACAGGCCCCCACCAGTGTCGGAACAGAATGGCCAGGTGTTCCTGGTCATTCCCGTAGCCCCCCATCCCGGGGGGCATGCGGGGTCCGCCAGCTAGGCGGGCATGCGCCGGGAGGGTTGTGGACGTAAAGGCTGAGCCGGTTTCCCATGGCCCTCCCATCACGGCGATGTGGGAACACTGCTGAGTTTTAGTGGGTATACTGTCATTCCGACAGGAGTCCCACATACCCTGTCTCGTCCCCCACGAGCGAGGATGCATAAAGCATTTCTCAGCGTCTAAAAAAAAAAAAAAAGGTTAAGATACACTCGAAGAAATCTTGGGCCAACTTACCGAAAGACGCGAGCGTGGAAATAGAAGTCATAGCTAACGATAAATTAAGGTTTCCTCCGAGGATGAACGTCCAAATGTTGGAGGCGCCACCGCCGGGCGCCACTCCCGTGAAGAACATGCCCAGCCGCATGGCCGGGTCGTCGGGGAAGATCAGGAAACCTAGACCGAACGACATCTGGAAACAAAGAGTTTTGGGTTACATGGACAGGAAGATTACCTACATGATCACGGCGGCCCACATGCCTCCACAGCTAGATGCAATCTCTGACGAGAGCTGTTTAAACCCCCTAACATCCGAACCATTTGAGAGCCTTCCACCAGGGTACACGTTACCATGGCGGAATTGGTTGGAAATCTCTGAATAGATTTCGAATCCAATTCAGACCAAAGACAATATCCACAGATGGGGATTTGTGGACGGCTCAGATCACAAATGCGTACGCAGAGTTTCCCCACAGACAATGGCCCACCTTCCATCCTGCGTCGCATGTCCTGTCACCTGTGCACTTGATGATCTTATGACTGCGTCAGTGAGTGCAGTTTGCGTAGCTGAATTTTAGGACCAACATTGTTGTGTGACTAGCGCAAGAGATATTATAGTGAACAAGTGTGTGCGCAAACACTCTTCACTCACTCAATGGGAGGGCAATTCGACACGACTGGGGAGTTGTGAGAGAGATTGGTGACGATACAAAAAGTCATAATTACTCATTTCACAGTTATTTTGCATTATTGTGATCTTTATTCTCGTTGCAATAAGGTTGCTATTGAGTTGCTGATGTCAGAGGTAAAATTAATGTGAAAGGACTGTACATCGTTCTCATCTAAAAGACTTTTTATTTTGTTGGGTGGCAAAGAAGCAACCTCCTCCGGATGATTTTCGGTCACCGCTGTCTATGGTCAATCAATGGTTAGGAGCAAACTACCACCTCTATAATTTTAATACTAGCTTCTGCCCGCGACTTCGTCGGCGTCAAATTTCTTGTTCCCCCAACCTACCTCGTCACATCGCATCGCCTGCCCACGCTATTACCTACTTCGTTTTTGCTTAGCGTTCTTTTTATTTTTACTTATTTCTCGGCTCCTAAGGGTCCCAGCGTGATGTTAAATAGCCTATAGCCTTCCTCAAGAATTGGACTAACAATGGCAAAAAGAATTTTTCAAATCCGACTGGCACTTCCAGAGATTAGCGCGTTCAAACATACAAACAAACAAACTTTTCAGCTTTATTATTAGTATATAGATTACTTCACAGTGGGAAAGTGATGGAGCTATAGAGGAGGACGTATAGATCCATCTCTTTCGCACACTGCAGTAAGATTAAAATAATATTGCGATAAGAGGTGGTACAGTCACATTTGTATTACTAAATATATTGAAGTTTGAAAGCGTGTCGCATTCAGCCAAGGCTGAAATGACTTAAATGTTTATAATAACAGAAGATGTCTCAAACGGGAACACAGGAAGCATAGCATAATCAGCCTATAATGTTCCCAATGCTGGGACACAGGCCTCCTCTCTATGAATGGGAGTGAGTCCACCACGCGGACCCAGTGCGGGTTGGTAGATGTCACATGTCTACGAATTTTTGGTTCTAGGACATGCCGGTTTCCCCACGATGTTTTCCTTGACCATTCTGAAGAGCAGTGACGATGAAATAATTTACACAAATTAAAGCGCCTGTCTGGGTTCGAAAGAACCATGCTTGGCGGCAAAGTTAGATATGGTGGTAGTAAATGGTACTTACAAGTGGCATGAAGAGGAACTGTCCACACATTCCTATTATCGGTCCTATAGGTCTTTTGAGCACATCCTTGACGGTCGGCCAATGCATCGCACAACCGAAGTTTATGAAAATCAGCGATACCTGGAATACAACGTTTTTGTTATGATATAATGGTTTAAACTGGCGAAATTAGAGATTCACCCGTGCATACCTATTCAAGGAATATAGTCGTGATATTGTGTTATACGGTTTAATGGATATAGAAAGACCAGGCGCGGAACTAAGTTTTCGCTCAAGGAGGGGCAAATATTTGTCTCTGGGACGACAGCGGGGGGGAGAATTTCTCAAGCCAACTCTCAATGTGTCCCTCTTTTCAACGACTTGTCTATATCTTAGTAATATACTGTATACAAAGTAAAAATACAGCTGTATGAAGCATACGTAACAATTCACTCATTCCGTTCATATGAATGAACATAAGTCAGTCATCATTCGCAATCTGCCAGTGTAACACGTACTTATTTATAACTATTTTTATGTACCTTGTGCATCATTTAAATACAGTCCATTGCATAGTTTTTATTTATGTGGTTTTATTACCAGCGTCCGCCACATAAAGAAATGGTCCTTCGAAGGACCATTTCTTTATGTGGCGGACGCTAATAAAATAGAGGCTTTAAAATAATAGCTGAATACTCACAAAAGTAGCTACAGATGACACAAATATAGTATCTATGACCCTCTCTGGTCTAATCACTATGATTGGGAGCGTGCCGCCCACCTCTAGCGTCTGCGTACCGCGTTGTGCTTGCACCACCACATTGGTTCTGCCTGTGGACAAAATAGTCAGGTTATTGAAGAAATAATGCTTATATAATAATGCATCTTGAATAAACGCATACATCTACTAAAACTAGATATTCGAAGACATCTGTGACATCCACCAACCCGCAGTGGACCCGCGTGGTGGATTCTACAGACGAGGGACATACTTTAGCGCAGTATAGTATTCATTGTCATTGTTAACACGTACGTACCAAGCGACTTTTCGCTAGCTGCTTTTGTAGATCCTGGTGTGCGCTCACCACTGTACCGCTTAGTCGACACATACAATACGCATTTTCGTGCAATAGACATATTATTCCTAAGCAGATATAAATTTAAAACTGATATTGTTAAGATTCTAAAGGATCGGCTGTAGGCTCCATCCGTCTTATTACAAAACAAGGTTCATCTTCAAACCCAGGTTTAAACCATGGACCCTTTTTTGAATTTCGACCTTTATTCTGACACGTTAAGATGTCAGTTTTACAAAACTGACAACTTAGTACCGGACTAAGTTGTCAGTTTTGTATAAAGAACTGTATTTCTATCAAAGCTAGGTTCATATTACAAAAACTGGCTCGATGGTTTAAACCATGACGAAGAAAAACCTCGTTTTGTAATAAGACCGCATAAGTTTTACACAATCATTATTAATAGGCTAGGGACCTGCCTTTCTATTCTGTAAAAATCTCACCGTGAAAACTTAGGCGAAGTGAGCTGTCATTCCACCTGATAGAGGGGTTTGCCACTATTGACAGCTCACTTCACCTAAGATTTCACGGTGAGATCTTTACAGAATAGATTGGCTGTATGATATATCACGCATGAATTTTTCGTTTGTTACATCTTTTAGAACTTCTTTTTCATTAAGGTAGCCCTGCTACAGTTAACGTTTGCTAGTAGCTTGTTTATATAATGTAGTAATCTGTGGAAAATGTTGTGGGTAGTATATTTGTAAAGTTTTAATTTCAAGACAACACTGTTTATGCTTAGTATACTACTGTTTGTTTTCCCAAATGAAATAAATAAATAAACACATGTTGAATTACGGAACCGCTCATGATTCGACATAAAGGCGCTGTAAATGTCAAATTGTATCCTCTGACGTGCGGTTAACTATACTGGAAGCATTAAAATAGGGCTATCTACAGCTTATGCAACCCCCAGAGTAGGTAAATTCAAGTAAAGTCAATAAAGTCAAGTGAAAAATACAACATTAATGAGATAATGTATATTAATTGTGTACTTAATATGTAAAAGTTAATTATTTGCATACACACGTTCCTTCTTTATTTACCATGTTGATACAATTGGTTCAATTTATGGAAACAATTTTTCGTTAAAACTTAAGAAAATATAATTAACAGAAAACTGTTTTATTGGCTCAGATAACTTTTTGTAAATTATTTTTTTAATAATTTATTTTTATACGTCACCCATCATCATCCAATATTTATTTAATCTTATAGGTGGAAGTCATCGTGAGTTTTTAAATAATAGCGATCCGGAAGTAGTTTGAGGAAAAGGTCGACAAGTACAATGAGTTTGCTGTATTCTTTATTGAGCGACTGAGTCGAGTTGGTTGAGTGAGTTGTTGGTATAAGTAAGATCAACTTCGAATATCTATCTATCTTCGAATTATTCTCAGCGATTTGGGCTAAGACCAAGCTGCAGCTTTTGGAATTTATTCATAGCCTAGATTGATAACAATATTATAACTAAAAGAAAAACAAGATTGCGTGAATCCAGCTTTATTATAGTACGAGTTTATTTCAACGGGTCTAATATTGAAAGGACATTGAACATCTTCATAAGGGACTGCAGGCCCTCAGTAAGTCGTGTTGTTACTGAATAAAACTAGGTTAATTTCCAAATATAAAATGTATGTAATGATCACAAATCACTTTGTATAACTTTGATATTTAACCCGTCGCGCGCTAATTAGCAGACACAATTGAAATTCTATTGTTATCTGTACACATGGTGTGCAATCGACATTTTAAGAGTTAATGGGGTTTTAAAAATATTGAATTTTAAAAACAGAAATAAAACAGTGCTGCGCTTGGCTTAGTGAAGTCTGCGCCAGCCAGCCGTTTGAAATCCCTAGAGATAGTAAATCCCATATTCATCTATCATGATATATTGCTACCAAAAGTATCAATAGAAAAGGTTTTCTTACCAAGGAACTTGCCGGTGACTCGCATTTTGCCCTCGAACCTATTGTTCTGGACATTGGTGTCTGTCAGCTGATACGTTGAGTTCCAATCTGCTGCGGCTAAGTGATCGTCAGACGTCAACAACCTGAACTGGTCGCCTGCTTGCATGCCTGTGCCTGGTGACAAGGAAATAGTAAGGGTTAAGATAATAGGTACATCACATCACGCTTTCCCCGAAGGTGTATAGTGCATCCACATTACAAGTCCCATGTAATAGGGGTCGAGCTTATTGTTGCCATCAATAAAACGGGCCCAAATCTAGACTCCGGACTGCTCCTGAGAATATTATAATGAAAAAAAAAAAGCAGTAACACTCGGACCCAGGACACTATGTCCAGCATTCCCAATCGAGGTTGGGACGTGGTCTCAACCAACGAGGTTTTAAACTATGCTTTATTGTAGATATTCAAAACAAGAGTATCTACAGGGTGTCCCAAACGTACTGGTCCAAAGGCAAATGCCGCAAGGCGAATGTGGTCACCTATTATTCGAAAAATTTAAAGTTGGAATATTCTCAACGGTTTTGAAAATTTCGCAAATCTAATAATTTTCAAGAAATTTTACACTTCCACTTGGATTTTTCGAACCTGTGTACAAAATTTTCGACGTAGCGACCTTAAATCTGGATGGAAAAAGAAAAGTTTCCAGTTTACACTGACCTCTCATTGTAACGGAATCCTATACAATGCAAGATCAGCTTATACTGGAAATGTATAGCTTGATCGGTGGCCGTACGTACAGGATTGTGTTCCTATTTACGTTCAGTTTGGCTCTGCAACGCTTCAGATTTTATTTTTCTAACTTTTTATTAACTTTAGCGAAATTTTCAAATTTTTTTTTTTTCAATGATAGATGGCCACCTCCGCTTTACCCCATTTGGCTTTGGACAACTACGTTTAAGACACCATAAATATGTAGAATAGTAATTTAATTATTGCATTATTATCACAGGTACCTACTAAGGTGAAGGTGTAGGTATTTAGGACGTTATAAAAAAAAGAGGCCTTTCATACAGGTATTTTAATTAAACTATTACCCGAATAAAATACATTCCTTATTTTTTTCATAACAGTAATGTCCTTGGTTGGATCGTTAAAATTGAGTGGAAGTAACTACTGACCAGTTATAAACCGAGCGAAGGGTAATCGATACATGCGAACTGCATTGCGCCATTAGTTATTTCTCAATGTTATGGCAGTATGATGAAATTATCTAGATCCAACCAATGAAGCTACGAATCGCTAGGATAGGCTTATAACTGTGCTTATAATATGACTTTATTTTCTGCTCGATTAGAAGTGAAATCAAATTATTATCCTTTCAGAATTATTGTCGAGACTTCATAAACAAGGTGGATTTAGTCATAGGGTCAATTTTTACGTGATTGATACACATTGATGCGCAAATTGATATTCTACCAAATGCAATAAAATTGAAGTGATTGACAATATTACTAAAATATAAATTTATCAATTGGAATTTATCGTTTTATAAGAGGGTTAATCTACACACACATCATATTATTATTTTTTCGATAAAACTCGCATCCGATACTAGTATAAATAGAACGATTTCACAAACATCCTGTATAAACCTCTTCTTTGGATCCTGAGGCCCCATTACCACTAGGGTCGTAAGAAAATATGGCCACAACCACTTAGTAAGTATTGGCAATCGGAAAAGGAAAAGTAGATTTCGTGCCAATACAGAAGAGGAGCAGAATCATGATCATCTCCAGAGCCTTGTTCCAACTATATGTTGGAGTCGGTTAGTCTAATCGGATGCAGCGGAGCGACTGTCTATCTCACCTCCACAATCAGGGCTGTCTTATCCATTTGGCCAATGGGAAAATGCCCAGGGCCCCCCGATTCATGGGGCCATATTTCTTGCCAGCGTCGTTCGTAGCTAGGAGGCTATCAGTGCAAAAAATTTCGAGCTCACTTTGCTCGATCTTGCATCCTTGATTCTTCAGTATCCTTAAGTGTCCAGGGCCTCCAATAGATTTAAAACAGCCTAGCCACAACCCAGTTACTGGGTAACGCGATAATAGAAGAATAATGATGACTTAAAATAGTAACCATTCGTAGGGGCTATCAGGGGCAGGGTGCAAAAAATTTCGAGCTCACTTTGCCCGGTCTTGCATCCTTGATTCTTCAGTATCCTAAAGTGCCCAGGCCTCTAAATAGATTTAAAACGGCCTGGCCACAACCAAGTTACTGGGTAACACGATAATAGAAGAAGAATGATGACGTAAAATACTAACCATTAACAGTGACATCGACATATTGATACTCATTCATGTTGACAGTCACGTTGTTGGGGCTGAAGGTCGCGATCATAGTCGGCGCCGCTTGGCAGATCACCCATAGTGGACATAGTGCCAAGATGTACAGGATGATCAGGTGCAACGGCCAAATGGGACACATTTTGGCCGATTTTTGTGCTTATTTGGTATCTGGAAAGAAGAGAGCATATTTTTAGTATATAACACAACATACATAATGGTGATGTGAACTCTTCAAAGAAGCGGACAGAGGTGAGTCGGGCGGGTTGGTATATACCCAACTAGCTGTTGCCCGCAGCTTCACCCGCGTGGATGTCAATATTTCCCTATTTGAATGGGATTTTTTGTGCGGAACCCTAATTCTTCTTCTAAAATAAAAGTAGCCTATATTACTCCTTATAACATCAGCTGTCAATCAATCTGCCTAGCCTTTTCCCAAATTTGTTGGGGTCGGCTTCCAGTCTAACCGGATGCAGCTGAATACCAGTATTTCACATGGAGTGATTGCCTATCTGACTTCCACAACCCAGTAACTGGGTAAGTAATACGATACCCCTTGGTAAGATTGGCTGTCAGACTTTCGGGCTTCTTACGACCCGAACGACTGTCAAAGATCCACGACAATGATAATGACAGCCGGTACCAACGGCTTAACGTGCTTTCCGAGGCACGGAGAAGTCTCGGTATGTAAAGATGGCCACCCATCCACGGACCAACCCCGGCAAGCGTAGCTTAACCTGATGGATCGACCCGTGCGGCTGTTATTACTTAACCACGTGCTCCTCCCTCCTATAACATCAGATGTATGCCAATGAAAGTCGCGTCGAATTCGGAGATTAGCCGGAACAAATAGACAGACAGACAAAAATTTTAAAAATTGTTTTTTTAATTATAAGTACCGTATATACTTTCATATGGATTTAGTAAAATTTTGACATTATAAACAGACACTTCAATTTAATTTATTTGTGCTATTATAAAACTAGATCTAACTCTGGTCCAAGCTTAAATCTTCGAGCAATTTTTTGTATTCCGAACCTTATTCCAACTTATGTATTATGCACTTAAATTCAGAAATAAGACTGGTTTAAAATCAGTTTTTGACTTTAAGTTTATCGGAATAAAGTTCGAAATTCAAAAATGGTTCGATGGTTTGAACCTATTGGATGGGACTAAAGAGAAACCTAGTTTTGTTATAATGCTGATTATGCTTTGCGCGACCCAGGAATCAAACCTAGGAACACACGTTCAATAGACCAATGAGGAAGTGCAAAAATACACAATAACTCAACAGTCACAAGAAAACCGAGGCGGGCATCCTTTTCAGAAGACAGCTCAGAAGAAAGAAGAATTACATATTTCTTAAATAACCAACTGACATTTATGAAATACTTATGTAATTCATGATAAGATTCGACAAAGTTCAATTGAAAGTGCAGTGCGTTAAATGATTCTGATATAAGTGTATTGATGCTTATGTAATTGCTACGATTAGGTACCTATTTAAATGTTCTTAAATGTCGAAAAAATAAGGTACACATTCTCTGTCTGTTTCGTATTAAAAAAAAGGCTGAATAAACATGATTCTTTAAGAAGTTGGTACCTAAGAATTTTTACCTGAGTCTGATACAACATTAACATTTTGGGGCCTCTAGACCTTGGGATGGTTGTTGGTACATGTTGGTCTAAAGGACCAGTTATTACAAAGCCAATTAATCCGTAGGAGCTAACTATGTTAATTGCGATTATAATATAGAGATCAGATTGTCTGCAGGACACGTGATTAATTATATAATTAAATACACTGTACCTAATTAATCCATTTAGCCTATGTCTTCTAGATATTTTTTACAACACCTAGACCTGTTATATTGTTTCTAGGGTTCCGTACCCAAAGGGTAAAAGTTAAGACGGGACCCTATTACTAAGACTCCGCTGTCCGTCCGTCTGTCTGTCCGTCTGTCACCAGGCTGTATCTCATGAACCGTGATAGACAGTTGAAATTTTCACAGATGATGTACCTATTTCTGTTGCCGCTATAACAACAAATACTAAAAAAAAACATAATAAAATAAATGTTTAAGGGGGCTCCCATACAACAAACGTGATTTTTTGCCGTTTTTAAAGATAATGGTACGGAACACTTCGTGTGCGAGTCCGTCTCGCACTTGGCTGGTTTTTTTTTCTATAGGTGCCTTTGATAGAGACTATGAAAAGCCTGATCCAATTTTAAAATAGTGATAATTTTAAGTTTCACTACGCTAGGACCGACCATAGATATTTTAGATATATTATATTTCAAAACTTTGATAATAAGTTTTGAAATATAATATATCTAAAATATCTTAAAACATGAAAAAGTCGTTTTATTCATAACAACTCACCACACGAGGTCGACCAAAACTTCTAAACCGTATCACAAATCTCCTAACTTAATTAATTACTTAATGACTAATATAAACATCTTATGCGTGCACCATCTAGCAACACATGGCCACAACTGACGCAAAAGCTCTCAATCTCAACCTGATTTACTACTCTAAACTTATCTGTTTACGACCAATTATCCCTTATCACCGAATCCTAGGTTCGATTATTCAATATTTTTTTTATCTTGTGATAAGTATAATACAATGGAACGATCATAGCAGTTTTCGTATCTCGTGGGGTATGTCACGTAGAGATATAATCGATAAGAATGTATTTAGAATAATAATTAATTACTAAGGACTAAAGAAAACGTGGAATGGATTAGATACTTATATTTTTTAATTAAACATGTGAATTTGACGTCATCATACATACCTACATACACACAAACTCACGCCTTCTTCTCATGGGGGGGGGGGGGGCTCCTTTTGCTTCGTTTGTGGTCATACAGCTGGTCATGCACGCAAGGCGGTTGCTAGTACCTACTTACTCGCATCTGACCTTTCTGAAGAACATCCCCAATAACAAAATAAGGTCACTTTGATGTCATCAATCTTCGGGTAATCGAGATTCGCGATTCGAAATTCAAAATTACTTGGTATTTGTGCCCAAGCTTCGGTGCTCTTAGACCTTTGATAAAGAAATTATCAAACTGTACCTACTTTTAAATAAATTGCAGGCCTTATAAATCACACGTAAGACAGTGACATTAAGTACTAACAGGATTGAATGTGTCAAGGTGATTTATATTTACATTATTTATTAGTGCGTGCCTGAGCGTTCATAATATGCACAACACACACTGAACTTAAAATAAGTAACAATATACCTTTGTACTATGGGCCAAAGTTTCGCATGATCACCTTAAAGGCGATAATCGCATAGCACGGCTCACAGGAATATTTTCTTAAGTGAGCATGCTTAAGTTTTGTCCATAGTACATAGACAGATAAAAAGGCGGACAGATTCTCGCTAACAAAAAATGTGTCTATCGGAGTCAGCCAGCTCGCTGTACCTACGCACACATTCACACATCAGCCAACCATTCGTAATATGGTAACGTATTCGTATTAAGGTAAGGTATATATAATAGGTTGGGGAAAAAGTTTCTTCGCATTTTTTAAGAAAATTCAAAACATTTTTTTACATACATTATTTACATTTATCTAAAGTATGTAGGTACCATTTTGTTCGATAACTTTTTGCCATCTTGTAGGTAGGGACATGATCCCATTGCTATAGAAATTTTGGGACTTCTGATCAAAATACCGCGACAAGTGGTTTTGGCAGTCCTCTCGTGATGTTAACCTGACACTGCCTAAAGAATTCTGAAGACACCGAAACAGGTGGAAATCTGAAGGTGCAAGGTCAGGACTATACGGCGGATGCATTAACACCTCCCAGCCAAACTCTCTTAATTTTTGCTGAGTGGCTAAAGATGTGTGAGGTCTAGCGTTATCATGATGAAAAACCACACCCCTTCTGGTGATTAATTCCGGCCGCTTTCTCTCAACTTCTTGCTTTAATCTCATCAGTTGTTCGCAGTAGAGTTCAAAATCGATGGTCCTGCCTGGTGGTAACAGCTCATAATGAATAATGCCCTTCCAATCCCACCACAAACACAGCATCACCTTATTGCGAGTTAACCCGGGTTTCGCCACAGTCTGTGAAGCCTGACCGGCCTTTGACCACGACCCTTTTTCGCACGTTCTTGTCGTACGTGGTCCACTATTCATCACCAGTTATCAGCTTCTTCAAAAATGGTTCGGTTTCATTATGTCGTAATAAAAAATCACAAATGAGTACACTGTTCATTACGTTTCTTTCAGTGAGCTCGTGAGGTACCCAAATATCGAGCTTTTTTGTGTACCCAGTTTTTTTCAAATGCGCCAAAACTGTTTTGTGGTCAATTCCCAGTTCTTCAGCTACGTCGTAACTACTGATATACCGATCTTGCTCCACTTTTTCAAAAATGGCATCCATTTTATCCGTAATAGGGCGACCAGAGCGACGTGCATCTTTGACATCAAAATTTCCGGATTGAAAACGCTTAAACCAAATTTGTGCTACTCTCACAGACACTGCACTGGGTCCATAAACATCGCAATTTTTTTTTCGCGGCTTGCGTTGCATTTTTACCTTTTTTGTAGTAAAATTTTAAAATGTATCGAATTTCTTCATTAGATTCACCCATCTTGACAGTACGAAAAATAAATGAAAGTCACACATTTTCCTAATTTGAATTTGGAATTACGTTCTTTAAAATTTAAACTTTCAATGATACCAAAACCAGCCAGATACAAATAGTATAGCCAAAGAGATTTTATGTTAAGTTCGTACATACTACACTTCTGGACACATCTTTTGGCCCACCTTGTATTTTCAGTTTCGTTTGGTCCTAGCTAAAATTTTATATTAGGTCGAGCAAAAAGTTTTTATGCAGTTTTGAACCTGGCACATTCACAATTTCATTCAATAGTCTTTTTTTGAATTTCGAACACAGAATTTAAAGAAACAAAAGACAATTTGGAGCCTGTTTGTTGATATCAAACAATCGAATACTAAGAAAACTTGGTTTTATTGGTTTACTTGGATTTAATTCTTGAAAAAGTGATTGATATCTTTGGTTTTGCAACAAACATTACTTATTCTTAACATTAAGGTGAGGTTCTATCAATAATCTATGGATACTTCACCTGAAGTCGCCGCCCAAGCTGTGGCACTTATTCAGGCCGGACACAGCCAAAGAAACGTGAGTGTTCAACTTAATTTAAGTCGATCTGCGGTCCGAAATGTTTATCGGAGGTACCTAGAGACTGGCGGCTTTGTTCGTCGCCAAGGAAGGCCACGATCTCGGGTCACAACTGAAAGGCAGGATCGATTCATCGTGACGACCAGCTTGAGAAATCGTCACCTTACCTCCATTGAGATACAAAACCAACTTCGCGACTTCCACGGAGTATCTGTGAGCGCTCGAACTGTTCGGAGAAGGTTAAAAGAACGCGATATGGTACCACACAAGCCAGCTAATGGCCCCTAACTAACGCGAGCCCACCGAACAGCGCGCCTTCATTTCGCACGCAGTCATTTAAATTGGACACAGCAAGATTGGAGCCGTGTACTCTTTTCTGATGAGTCTAAAATTGTGTTACATGGCAATGATGGAAGGAAGAAGGTCTACCTACGTAAGGGAGAGCGTTTCGCACAATGCTGCTTTGAAGAGAGGGTTGCTTATGGCGGTGGCTCATGGACTGTCTGGGGCGGTATATCCGCGAGCGGCAAAACTCAACTTGAGGTTGTTACAGGACCACGGCTGCCAACATTAAATGCTGAAAGGTACATTCGTGAGTGCTTAGAACCTCACGTGATACCATACGCGGACTATGTGGGCCCAAATTTCCTTTTTATGCATGATAATGCAAGAGCCCATGCGACCGGCATCGTCAGGGAATATCTTCGGGATGTGAACATCACAGTTATGGACTGGCCAGCCAGAAGCCCAGACATGAACCCCATTGAGCACATGTGGGACGAGCTAAAAAGACGTGTTAGGGCTCGTCAGCCAGTTGCCCAGACGATGCAGGAGTTGAAAACTGCCATAGCAGAGGAATGGGAAATGATCCCTCAAAATTTCATAGAGTGGTTGATAAACTCTATGCCTAATCGTATGAGAGCTGTGGTAGATGCCCATGGAGGCAACACGCGTTATTAAATTAAACCTTTATTTGATAAAACATGTTTTTTATTCAAAAATCAATTGCCTTTAACAAGGCGCATATCCGACTTGTTAGGCGTAGCTCCATGTCGTATGGTATTCTGAATTCAAATTTAAAACAATACGATCGAAAAAGATGGTAAAATGTATCAGGTTTAAAACTGCATCAACAGTTTTTGTTCAATCTAGCAATCATATTTCGGTAGGGGCCATCGAAACCTAAACTCTAAGGTGGGCCAATAGATGTGTCCAGAAGTGTATAATGCGAAAAGACTTTTTCCCCAACCTAATATATACGGTGACTGGTAATTAGTGACCGATACTTAAACACATGATTATACTTATGATAACAAACAACTTTTACTATGGGAACAAACCTGAAATCGCGAAAAAAAAATCAGCTGTTCCAAACATTCATATTCGCATAACTTGTGAAAATGTAGGGAGCAGCAGATTTTGTTTTCGCGATTTCAAGTTTGGTGCCTTAGTAAAAATTGTTTGTTATCATGAGCTCAATCATGTGTTTAAGTATCGGTCACTAATTACCAGTCACCCTATATATAAGGTAAAAATACAGCATGTCTTGTGAAATGTGTGCGTGCTGCGTGCCTGTAGGTACAGCTAGCTGGCTGACTCCAATAGACACAGTTTTTTGTTAGACAGAATCTGTCCGCCTTTTTTATACGTCTATGCCTATGTACAGAATATAAAACATTGTAGATCTGAAAATCTATTTATAAAATGTTTAGAAAATGGGTCCATTTAGTTTCTGGAATGTGCTACGTGATTCGTTTTTGATCGATACAATTATGTTTCTGATCCCGATCAAAACAAAACCGTTTACGCGTATCGAAACATGGCTGAAATTGTCCTTGAATTGGTACGTGGCCTCCTCTATAATTGGTTATGACCTGTAACACAATACCATTATTGTAATGGATTCAATAAGTATTTTCGCCACAGCATAGAGTGACCTGGACCTGCTGCTGTTCCCATAAGCACGAATCTTAAATATGAGGTTCTAGTTACAGTTAACTGTGTCTGTATGGAGAGGCTGGGTCAGTACCCAGCCTCTCCATACAGACAGCCTAAATCTGGATCTGAAGTGGGCGTTAAAACTCAGAACATAGGGAGCTCCTAAAGGATTTTCCGGGATCCAAGGGCTTTGCCATACATATTATATCCCATAAGGGAGCGAGCACAGTTATCGACGCGGAATCGGCTTGAGCCGATCACGTATCACCACACTAAGGCTTTCGCAGAAAGGCGCGACGCGACCCTGGTGAAACAATTTCTATGACAACTTCATTAAAATTGTTCTACCGGAGTCACGCGTCATGCCTGTCTATGGGAGTCTTTATTCGACGCGGTGTCGAGTCATGACTTCCGTACCGAAACGAGGCGAATTACGTCTTTTTCGGTTTTAATGTATGGACATAAAGCTTTCAAAAAAAAAGATGAGGTGCTTAGTACTCACTGTGTGCGTTTATTACCATATTACCAGATATACGAACGTAAATGAAGCAAAAGTAGTATGCAAGGATCGTAGCAGGTGGCGTTCTGTAGTTTCTGCCTACCCCAATGGGAAGATGGCGTGAGTTTATGTATGGATCATAAGGACGTATAAAACTCTTTCTGACCGGCTCAAGTCGCTTCCGCGTCAATAAACCTATAAGTCATCCAATATCTCATTGGTGAGTCAGGTAACGTTGACAATGACAACAAATTCATCATCGTCATTAATTCAGCCGAAAGACGTCCACTGCATGACATGACATTTTAGGTCTCCCCCCTACAACGGACAACAAATTAGGCGATATTTACTTAGCAAGTTGGCATAAACGAATAGTCACGAAATCACCTCGCAGCTAGAGACTAATGTCACGATGACCGACCAGATTCCGCAATAATGGAAGTAGGTAATAAAGCAAATAAAGTTATTGTCATCAGATTCGAGATCTCCACAGTGTTCAGTATTTGTAGTAGGTAGATGCTGCTATATTTATAACACACTACCTATCAATTAATGTTAAGTGTCATGATTTTCAAATAATAGTAAGTTTTGTTGATTTTAGATACTAATGAGAGCAGATGTGGTGGCCCAGTAGTAACGGCCCCGACTTACGAGTTGTAGGTCGTGAGTTCGAACCCAGGCAGGCGCTTTAGTTTGTGTAAGTATTATCATCACCACTGCTCTCAAAACGGTGAAGGAATACATCGTGAGGAAACTGGCATGTCCTAGAACCAAAAAAATATTCGAAGACGTGACATCCACCAACCCGCACTGGGCCCGCGTGGTGGATTACGGCCTACGGCCCACTCCCTCTCGAAGTGAGGAGGCCTGTGTCCCAGCAGTGGGAGCATTATAGGCTGTTTATTTAAGTAAGTTATGTAAATACTAATTATAAAATTGGAAGTACCTATGAGATTTATCTCAAATTATGTTTGTATCTGTGTATTCATGGAGTTTAAAATCTCATTTGACGATATTCGAAAAAGTACCTACGGGTTTTTTGTAAGGGGATGGGATGGAAACATGATATTGGGAGCATCGTCTAGTTTGCTAGTTGAGTTTCTTCGAGCCTCGGAAACTAAAGCTTGTCTGTCTATACTGATATTTATTGAGGGCCTAGTTAAATAGTTTGTTAAATATTGCTATCCTATACGATACTGGTATTTAGATTCTTACTAAGAATATATATACGGAATTATCAAACCGTTATACTTAATGTATAAATGATTTTTCAGTACAACGGTTTGTTATCGTTTGAATTATTTATGATATACTGGGTGTCCCAGAATAATGTGTACAAACTTAAGGATGTGGTACAGACCATCAAACTGAACAACTTTTTCCCGGGGACCAACATCGAAATCGTGGAAAAAAAAACAGTCGTCCCTTACAAAATTTCAATACTTTCTTGGCCAAATGTATGAGGTCGACTGTTTTTTTTTTACGATTACGATGTTGGTCCCCGGGAAAAAGTTGTTCAGTTTGATGGTCTGTACCACATCGTTAAGTCTGTACACATTATTCTGGGACACCCTATATACTTCATCGGTTTAGGTAATTAATTAAAGGTAAACAAGAAAAACCATGTGTCTGGTTAACCGACTAAACGTAATACCTGTCACTTCAGTCGTCATGCTACGACACAGTAAAGTTGTACTCCTCAATGTAGCAACGGTATACAATGAATTATATAGTTGCTAAATTGAAGAGTACAACTGTGTCGTAGCATGACAACTGAAGTGACAGGTATTACGTTTAGTTGGTTAACGAGACACGCGTTTTTTTTTTTTGTTTACCTTTATTTAATTACCTAAACCGATGGAGTATAGTTTCAACTATTCTGCACAGTTCTGTTTTTCTCACTGAATTGTAAAAATAAATTCGAGTTCACAAATAAATGGTGGAATATTTTGAAGAATGAGCGCTACCAGCGCAGGTAGTGGAGTTTTTCTTTTGCAAACGGTCCGTATGTTTGTATTTATTTGAATATATTGAGTTTTTGCTTCGAAAACAACCCGAGCTTAGCATTCATGAATTTATTTCAAGCAAGGAAACCATTTGAATTTTTTTGAGCATGCACATAAGATATCTCATCTTTATTTTATTAAGAATGATGGAAGATTTTTAGTGTACGGTAATACGGTTTGCCCAATAATTTACGCAATGGGTTGGAAATAATTCCAAATTATTGTTGTCAGTGCGCGTGATTACCTACGTTGTTACTAGGACAAAAGCAAACTGGGTAGCTATTCTTAGCTATTTCAATGTCAATGAGGGTTAAGATTATGTACGCTGCATTGGCTTGGCGACAAGTAGTCTGTCTAGTGCGATTTGAGTTTCTTTTAATAAGTGCCTTATTATTTAGATTTCTGTGAATACTACGTACCGAAGGGTTTGAGCAGATTCGAGGTGTACCTACACAGCCACACCCATATTTCGCCAGTTACGAGTATGTTAAAGTCCCCCATGTAATAGGAGAGGGCGAGCCTATTGCCATCACACTTTCAAAAATTCAGGTTTCGACCGGAGTTTCGGTGTTGGCCAAAAAGTGCCCGAATCTTCGGCCCGATCGAAACTGGCGTATGGCGTTCGTGAGCTGTCGGTTTTGATAGAATAGGTACGAACGACTCACAGATAGACAAACAACGTAGACTCAGTTTTCACGGCAGATTTCAGAAAATAAGGTCATTTACTTAACTTTTTCTTAACTACGTAAGATTCGATTTCGGTTTTGGCCGAAACTAGAAGTGGAGCCGAAGGTTCGGTTACAGTTTCGGCTGAAAATCGTGTTTCGGTCGGACACTAATTATAACCTCGGATTCGGCTCCAATAGTTGATTTAATAGTATCAGGCCTAAGAGAGGTTATATTTGTACCAATGGATCAAAAACCGCAGTTGCCGCAGTATTTCGGTTTCTATTACAGTAACATGAGAAGTTTTGTAACATGTTAAGAAGTTTACGAGTCAAAACGTCCTAATTAGGACGTATTGCCTTTATTGTCTGCGTCACGTATGGCGACGAAGCAGCTTTGTTGAAGCAGCTTAAAAATTTAAAAAATGCCATCGTGTGTGTTAAGAAACTGTTCCAATTATGATACCAAAGTTAATAAAACACAAGGGATCTCATACCACTATAATATCTTTTAATATAATATCATTGCATGTAGATGTATTATTTACATGATTGCATTGTAACACATGGACCGCCTTAGATTTGCCTTAGAAACACGTTTCCATCAACTCTATAAGGAGTATTTTTAAACACGCATGCTCGATAGTTGGTACTTATGTGAATGATGTAGGTAATACCTACATGTTTAAGACGTAGATATATACCAACGGCCTTGAGTGGTTCAAGTTATAGCTTGCGTGTTCTCTGCTGAGCTCAAGCAAAGCGTCGTACATCCAGCAAGTATTAGTAATAATATTATTTAATATCGCCTGCGAGCGCTGTCCCAAATTATACGCATTATTAATTTATTATATATATAAAAGATAAATAATTAAATTATTTTTAAAATGGTGAAGTTTTCATAGAAATATGTTTGATGATTTTTGTGTGATTCTCAGTTTTATATCCGTGTTAGACATAACTTTACAAATTAATTACATTAAGTAATATAAACATAATCTAAAATATTTACATATTAAGTTATTAAGAAAATGCTCCAATTTAACGTATATTTTTTTAATATCATTAACACTAGTCGTTTAGACGTGATTTTCAGTTTAAAATTTTAAAAGTCATTAAAAGTCGGTTATCGTCGCCTTAAATCAATCAACTTATCGTGGACCACATTTTTCTTACGTAACGCAAAAACTCTTTTAGCTTTACCTTTGCTTACCTAGCTACTTCTGTCTACTTATTCTGTAAAAATCTCACCGTAAAAACTTAGATGAAGTGATCTTGAAGTTAGCTGTCAATAGTGTCAATCCCTAGCATCAGGTAGAATGACAGCTCACTTCAAGCTCACCTCACCTAAGTTTTCACAGTGAGAATTTTTAAAGAATAGACCGTCTTGATTCAGTGTGTCTTTTCATCTTATTTGTACTAAGTAGTGTCAATGTTACTCATTAGTCCCAGAAGGCCACAAAAGGTCAAATATTTTATCACTTCTCTGGCCGAATGCACGTCGCGTTCACCGTAACTGATGGTCCAACTGTGGTCCAACTAAAACTTTAAAAAAAAACTAGCTGTGCCCGCCACTTCGTCTACGTGTATTTTTTTATTTAAATATCCAGAAAGAAAAAGCATTCAACATTAAAGTAGCAATGGCTTTCATTTTGACAGTTCAACAACATTCATTGCGTTATATACTTTGTTAAGCTGACACATATTTCGAACATAAGAAGCAATGGATTAGTGTGTTACGCAATTATTAGGGTGCTGGTCACACACAGGTTACCTATGTGTCAAATTTTATAACTATCGGCTACTGAACCGGTTTAGGCGTAAAAAGGTAATAGGCAGACAGACAGACAGAGTTTGTATTCGTTTCGTATTTATAATATTAGTATGGGTTGTCCACCATCACAAAAACCCAATAATTCATCAACGTTAGTTCATCGTTCTCAATTCTCAAGGCGAATAAACGCGTCTATAAATTATAATTGGCTTTTCGTGAAACACCTGAAATAAACGATATTAGTTTCATATCCTGTGTAGCTTCTTTTCAAATTGATATGGCCTTTGAGTCGCAGGCTTGGCTAAGGAAACAAACATTTATTTTGAATTTCTGATGGATGTTTTCCTTCATAATAAATAAATATAAAAACAAATAGTCGTTATTGTCTTTGTCTACGAAAGCTAGGTAATTTGGTTAGTTCAATGGTGTTCCATCATCATTTTATGGAATGACTTGTTGGTGTAGCAATTTTCATTCTTGATTATTGTGCTAAGTTCTTAAATAGGAGTTTTAATTTAATTTTGTTTGTATATTAGGCATAATATCAGTCTATCCTTTATTTTTGTTGTCTGCTTGGTTTAACTAACAGTCACCGTGACCAATCCTACTAATATTATAAATGTGAAAGTTTGAATGTTTGTTACCCAATCACGCAAAAACGGCTGAACGGATTTGGATGAAATTTGGTACACAGATAGTTTATAACCTGGATGTAGACATAGGATACTTTTCATCCCGGTAGAAGGTTCCCGTGGGATAATTTCCGACATACACGCGGGCGAAGCTGCTGGCAAAAGTTAGTTTCATATAAATAAATGAGTCCGATTTGTTTAATGATTTATGCGTAAAATAGGAGCCGTAAGGAACACCACCAAAACCAAAACAACAATCAGTTACGCCATATTTCCCGGTGTATTCTTATTTCGAATACAGGACAACGTCTGTCGGGTCAGCTAGTAATTTATAATTTTGTGATGTCACATTTATTTCAGCAAGCATTTGTTTCTTTTTTAATACGCAGCAATTCACCTCGGTAGTATTTAAGAAAGTAAGAGTTTTACAATGCCGAAAAATACGTTTACACAGCCTTCACAAATAATAATGTAAAAAAACTCTTTACTTAAATACTGAAAAATTGACTCGTAAGTGTATCTGATATTAATGTCTGTTTGCCTTCAAAACTTGACAGTACAGTCGCATTATAAAACAAACAGCCGGGTGCTATTAAAGAACAATGGCCACTCAAGCAGCCGATTGTGAAGCACAATAAAACTGAGTAAGACGCCTGCCACTGCCGGCACGGCACGGCATCGGCATATTATGCGACGAATAGGTAATATGATGAAAAAATAACTTTCATAAAACACTTAACAGCTTCTGAAGTCGGTGTCTTCATTTCTTCAATGCACTTTAGCTTGACACCGACTTCAGAAGCTGTTACGTGTTTTATGAAAGTTATTTTATTAGTTTTTGGTTTTGAAGTCGGTTTTTACTTTTTTTAAAGTAAATTATTGTACCTACCATGCCCACACCAGGTCTGAGCTACAATGACTATCTATCATTGAAATTTAAATTTTATTGTCATTCTATTAAATTATATTCCTATTCATTGTATAAAAATCCCTTGCCGTGCCGTCGCGTCAGTGGGCGCAGGCCCTAAATCAATACAGGCAACGAATGGGAACGGTGGCTTCCTAGTTTCCTACTCAATTACTCGTAGACGTCTGTTATATCCACAGAAAAGACAAAGAGGTTAGAAGGGCCTTGTGGGCGGGGCAGGCGCGCCGCATGTATGTGTAGACACACTAAGTTCAGCCGAAATTGGTTTTACCGGCCAGTAATCGCGCTCTCACTGTGACAACGTACGAAGCTCCGCTAAAAAAAAAGGATTATGCCCTGTTGCGCTGTTATAACTTGTCGGAAAAGTAGCAAGTGGTGTAATGTAGCCCGACAAGGGATTTCTTTTCACCGGTAAGTCTAAAAACCATAAAATAAAAGTGATATTTGTAATTATTACAATAGTATTATGTAGTTTGTAGATAAAAGCGATACAATCGCAAACAGATGCACAGTTATACATTGCTTGCAATGCATGGGTACTTCGTGAGCGAACGCGCAATATGTTGCGTTCACTGCGAAAGTCGCGTCGCCGAGCCAACGCTTGAATTCCGCGAAATCCATGCGTATCGATAGGGTTGTACCAAGTTGTAATCAATGTCGATATTGTGTGTATGTAATGTATACAAATGATTATTGACAGTAATATTAAAATTAAAATAACTTTGTTTGTTACCACCAATTATTGCTTATTGTGGGTTACCAATTTAGTTTCTGAGTGGGTTTTTCGTCTAAAATTTGGTTTGATGTTAGCCATTTATGATGAAACCATATATTTTAAATGTTATTTTTAGGTTTCCAACAGATTCAGACACAAGATAACTGTGGATTGAGGCAACTGGTAGAATCGAACGGATACCTACTAAATATTTTTTTCTCAACATTTTACAGAAAATGATTACATAACAAAAAAGTCAGGGAATAAATTCTTAAAATCTGGAGCTTCTCCGCACAAAAACATCGCTATGCTTTTTTCAGTAAGTCATGAATAATTTGTATTTTATAAAACTTAATTGCTGTTTTTGAATAGCGTAAAGCCTAATTATTACCATTAAATTATGTCACCTAGATCATCTTTTCGTCGCCTTAAGAGTGAAAACCTCGGGAATGCATTTTTGCTCAAATTTATTTTATAGCGTTTCTAGGAAGAAAATCTCGCAACGCACATCCTGATCTGATTCATTTGTTCATTCGATACTCTATTATTTATTTATTTATTATTTATTTATATAACAATTGCTTGCTGCACTTACAGTTTACACCAAAGCGCGCAGCGAGCCAACAACATAACATTTAACTAAAAAACTTCATGCAAACA
The DNA here is from genome assembly GCA_946251885.1 of Cosmia pyralina. Classification (NCBI taxonomy): domain Eukaryota; kingdom Metazoa; phylum Arthropoda; class Insecta; order Lepidoptera; family Noctuidae; genus Cosmia; species Cosmia pyralina. The sequence continues at coordinate 13,328,922 of OX276364.1, forward strand.
TTATACATAAGTTTACTGCTATACATAAATACGTCAACATCTGGCTCCTGAGCAATCAGGGCGTTCAGCAGATTGATCGCCTGTGTTGTGGGAGCATATCGAGCAGTATGGGTACGCGCTGGTGGAGCCGCGAAAAGGCACCGCGAGGCACAACATAAAAGACACCGTACAAAAATTTTACAGCACGCAGTTTTTTCTTCCTCCTGAAAAGTTACTTCTTTTTACACTTACGAGGTTTTCACTCGAAGGCGTCGTTTTGTGGATCCATGTTTATTGGGTTTATACAGCCATAAAGCTGAAAATCCATAGTTGAAATCTAAAGTTTCAAAATGATGCTTTTCTCGTTACGCTTTTTTTTAACAGACTTCAAAAAAAAGAGGAGGTTCTCAATTCGTCGCGTATCCATACAACTTTTTTATGATGTACACCGATTTCCGTCAATTGTGGACAGATTTTGAAAATTCATTTTTTATTTTGTAAAGGTATGCTCTCGAGGTGGTCCCATTGTCACCAACTCAGAATCTGATATTTATAAATATATACGTCTAATGGAAAACATTCGATAAGGCTGTGAAATTAGTTTTTTGGATTCTTGCAAATTGCAGCTTTGTTATTGAAAATGCGATTTGCGCCCGTAACGGTTACTCAGTAATAAATTCAGTATTCATCAAAGTCGTAAGTACCTACACTTTTCTAGGTTTACTATACTCAAAAATATAATTATTTCCGAAAAAAAAACTTGTTTTTTTGAGCAACTTGATGATTTTTGATAATTATTATTGACATGATGTTAATTATTTTTAGCAAATATATTATGGTTACAGGGTGCAATCAACATATAGAACAACTTAACATAATTATGACGTAAAACAGAGCTGCAATTAGCGAAAATCTAAAGAAAATTTGAATTTCACGGCAATATCGAATGTTCCCCCTTAATTTGACATTTTTTTTAATTATGTATGTTTATAGGAAGTCCACACTATTCATACCCCGTCCTCCCTCCCGAAATTAAAGTGAAATATTGCAAAACTTAAAGTAAAAAAAAATATAGTATATTTTATCGATATCAATATCGATTAATGCAAGCCGTAATGTATATGAGAAATAAATTGCTTTTGCGCGTGTGTGAGTGTACGTCAAGCGCAGTGTTTGCATTAGTGTGAGAACCAATAGCAAACTCGCGATCTAAGTGCGTGTGGTTTATTTGTGTGCGTAATGCGCGTACGTATTGGTCTCTTCCTTGTAGTGGAGTTACAGAGTGGGGGACAAGCGGCGACACGCGTTCTAGTACAAATCAGGAACTATTTCCTTTCTAATCTCTTTATCTGTTCTGTGGTTATATCCATAGTTATATCAGTTGGTAAATAAAAGTGAAAGTAATTACTTCTTTACGTAATTGGGGTCATAGTCTTGTAAACAGCTTGTCAGATAATGAAGAGCATCTTTTGTTTAGATTTGTGGAAAGAATTAGTGCAATTATTATTAATCTTAGTCAATTGATTAATTAAGTACGGTGAATTCCAATTCCGAGTGAGACGTTAAATATATTTTGAAGATTTTTTGCTAACTTTGACTTGGCAAATCCAAGAACGTCGGCCGACATATTTACACTTGGAATGACAATCTAAAACAGGACATGACTTACTTTGACAAGGAAATCGATTTTTTTATGGACACGGCTGACGAACAAGATAAGATGAAGAAGGCTGCTAGCGAGATTTACAAGAAACAAGATTTACAAGGTGATAGGGAGTAGGAAACGCCCGTAAAGGAGGCCGAAACGACGGACTTCGTAGGGAGATCCTCTGAAACGGATAGTAGCGAGACCTCATACGAAGATTTATAGCAGTGACATATAAATAGTCGAGAATGCAGTGAAGATGGACTTGAATGAACTTGGCGGCGACGTCGTTAAAAGAGCCCATATCACCGGGCTCTCCACAATTCTATTGCTTACTATAGGGTGCATGATCCTAAGAGCATATTGATATCCTTGATATGCAATGGTCTCTGTTGCACCATGTAACATGAGGAAACAGGGGCTATAGTATAGTTAAAATCTCGCTGCAGACTTGGTCATAAATCATAATCGGAGTAGGGATGTGCGCTAGTTGCGCGCGCTCAAGGCCATTATCGATAACAGAATCATTAAGGTTATCAGACGAAGAATTTTAATTTTCTATTTTTAGTTTTATAATACGTTCTTTTGTTTATATAATTAATATGTTTTGTAGTAAATTTGGTAATAAAATAAAAAAAAATGTGTATTTATTTCTATCACCCATTTATAAATATATAAAAGTATCGATATCACTCATCGACTGCACAGGACTACGTGTGGGCGTGGCCTGCCCATAAGGCCCGTGAGTGGGAAAGAGAGCGAAACACTTTAATGATTTATGACCGAGTCTGCAGCGAGATTTTAACTATACTATAGTGTGAATCTTTGGGTTCATTCGAGTAGGTAATCAAGTCTAGTCAAACCACGCTGGGGTCGGTGCATTTCATTCATTCATTCATGAGGTATGGCAGTCTTGGGAAGCAAGTCACTACCTACTCCTGTCTAATAATTACCTATTCATAACAAAAACATTCTGATATTGGCTAAGAATGAAGGACTCGAGGACCTCTTACACTTGTAAGAAGAAACAGAAGACGGTGTAGTTTTGATACTTGAAAATATATTATTGTTTATTTGAGTAAATAATTTAAAATGCTGAATTTTATGATAGCTTGCCAAATTATCAAAGATTTATGTAGTAATAAATCTTCAAGAATTAAGTATATCGATTTATAAATAAAATCAAAGAACTTGTTTTTAAAGACCGCATATAGATATAAATCATTCATTAAAGAAGTAACAGTAAATGAGACTTATAAATAAAATTATCTTTAGAATTTGTTAAGTACATAAATGTTTCAAAAGTGACTTTGTAAAAAAAACGAAAAATAGATTTCGTTACCTACTGAATTTCATTAAGTAGTCAATCAAATTGCTGTCTAGAATAAATAATAATGACTGTATTCTTTTATTAACACTTTGACGACAGTTGACAAGGCCGTCAGTAACTGTTATTCAAAATTGGAAAGCTAGTCAAAGTATTAAAAAATCAAACAAGTATGTTCGAAGAAAAACAATGTAGTAAGTATAGAATTAACTGTCCCCTGTACAAGTCTACACACTGATTTGATATTGTGTCTGTCCGTTACTTGTTTTTCTTAATAAAGAGTAATTTGTGAAATAATTTACTTACATAACAGTCAATATCATACAAAACTACTCATCTTTCAAATTCTTATCGGTTACTTAATTTTGGGTCATTATTCGGTGTTGAAATCATAATTACGTATCGACATTGACCTCAAGACTGTTCGCAAACTATTGTGACTATGACGTTTTGCTACTGTTCGATTTGATATTATTCAACGTCGATTACAGGATTGAGAAACCGGACACGGTAAGTTACAGAAATTTGCGAAATAGGACAGACACCGAAGTAAATCATAAGTGTTCCGATTTGTCAATTTTAGCAATTACATTGTTGCTGCCCAAAAATGAAACTTTTTAGACAATGTTTGTTAGACATGGTGCCGAAAACTGATCAAGTAATCAGGGATGTAGGTAGTTAGGTACTGCAATGCAGGTCAAAATATGAGAAAACATTTTAAGGTGATGGCTGGCATAATTCAGGACACAAGGACCAAAAAGTACTACATAAAACAAACGCTACTTCTATATAATTTCATTTAGGCAATGTAGAGATCGTCTCGTATTTCCTTAAAGGGATTGCAGGAAAATAAGCGGAAACTTTCACTGCAGTAGACATAAATTAAGAGGTATCGGAGTACAATGTTGTGGCTTGTGGTTATGTACGTACTTACTTAGGTTCTAAATTATTTATAGCTTTAAGGTAAATGCGCAGTGGTAGCCCGCGAAATTCAAATTTTCTTGCGTTTTTTGCAATTTACAGGTCGATACACGGCAAATCTAACTTCAAGAATCATCAATACAAGTCATCATCATTATAACTTAGAGAGATGTATTGATGATTCAGGTTATAATTATGTAAATATATTTGTTACTGTCGCGAATCATAATTTGATCAAGATACAACCTGACAACCTGCAAATTGCAAAAACGCAATAAAATTTGAATTTCGCGGATACTGCGGATCCACCTCCGGTCCTTGACACACTGGATCGTGTTTTGTCATTATGATAAAACATGAATCGACTAAATACCTATAACGTTAAGAACTGCATACGCACACTGAACAACAACAACAACAACACAAATCCTATTATCTAAACAAACATAATTAAACAATATTTAAATGATATTAATATTCGATTCCGTCACATCATTAGCTGAGTTCAGTTCTTGGGGAAATACCAAAGGCATAAACAAATCCAATTTTCCTCATACAGGTCTTGATCTTCTGCTCATTATAGATCAATCGTGAAAATGAATAAACATGCATTCACAAATAAGTAGGTAAACCGAGAGCCTCACACACTAACAATACTTGAATTTGATAACAATTTGAACTTTTTGAACTTAAACTTACGTAAGCAAGACAATTTTGGAAAATAACGGACCCTACAATCTAATAATTTGGATTTTAATAAGGGGATTAACGCGACTTCAGTGCTTTGAGGAGATCACTTTAGAGTTTAGTGATGCAGCACGTCTTAGGACTGTAGAACGCTGGTATTTAGAATTTCAACGTGGGCACTCAAGCTTCAGTGACAAGCCACGTGAAGGTCGTCCAAAAACCGCCATGACGCAAGAGAATATCGACGCCGTGCGGCAGCTAATCGTCGAAGATCGTTATGTGACATACCGTGAAATAGAGGCAGCCGTGGGCATTTCAGGGACTACTAGGTACCCAAAAAATCCTGCACAAAGAACTCGGCGTAAGAAAGTTGATCTCTCGTTGGATACCACATTTGCTTAGCGACGACCAAAAAGCAGCTCGTGTTAGATGGAGCCAAAACCGACCAGTCATACGCTCACGGAGCAGTTAAAAAAAAATGGTTGCCTTTTTGTGGCAAAGGGTGGTCATGTCGCCACTATTGTAAAAGATCGCAAGACGGTTAACGCTGACTGGTATACCACTGTTTGTTTGCCACAAGTCATCACAGAGTTTCGAAAAAACAACTCAAGACGTCGCAGTATCATAACTGCACCATGACAATGCAAGTTCGCACACTGCCCGCACTACAAAGATGTTTTTGCGCACCCAAAATGTCGATATTTTAGATCACCCGGCTTACAGCCCTGACTTGAGCCCTAACGATTTTTTTACGTTCCCCAAAATTAAGCAGTCTTCGTGGTCGTGTTGACGCATACAAATCGGCCATTTTGACTACCCCACTTCGGAGTGGAATAAATGTTTTAAAAACTGCTTCGAACGCATGCAAAAGTGTATTAAATATCGCGGAGAATTCTTTGAAAAACAATAAATGGTAATAATCTATTAGATTGTCTATACTTATTTCAAACAACTTAAAAGACAGCCCTCGTATAGGTACCTACTAGTAGGTACTTAGCAACCAAATACCTAATTTGATACACAAAGCCAAGTAAAATTGCGATGACTTCGGAAACAGATTCTGACAACAGGATATGGACAAGTTACATACCTACACAAACTAAAGTTTCTAATAATTTAAGACCGATAAACACAAAACATGCGTGACACAGCTATATCGATTTATCTGAGCAGTTAGTTAATTATTCCGAACGTTTCCAGAACCATCAGGTATCAAAGTACCATCGTGTTTCGACTACGCGCAAATTCAAATTCTTTATTTCGAACTAAGTGTATAACTTTGAAGATGTTAACAATAGTAGGTTCTTAGAACTTAGTTGCCTGTTAAGGCATTGCAATTTAAATTGTTATAAATATTTAAAAAAATAAAACATAGGTATACGTAGGTACTCAGTATTATAATTATACAATTTACATTATATTATATTAATTATCATTATTCATACATTTTTTTTTTTTTTTTACATTTTTTTAAGCAAGGTAGACTGACAAAGAAGAAACAATCTAATTTCGGAAATCAGATCAAAAGAGAACAAATCTAACTTAGAGAGATGTATTGATGATTCTTATGGTTATAATTACATAAATCTTATTTGTTATTGTCGCGAAACCTATTTTGATCAAGATACCAACCTGACACTGACCTGCAAATTGCAAAAAAACGAAGGAAAATTTGAATTTCGAGGGTTACCAGTGCGGGTCCACCTTAGCAGAAGACTGCGATAAGTTGGATAACACAAAAGTAGAATCAATCGATCTGCTATTTCACTAATTGAAAGACTAATCAGCGCTTTATCATTACGTGCAAGTTGTAAAAGTCAAATAAAGGAAATCTGTCCAGTTGTGGATCGAATGGTAGCTTCATTTCAGCAACGTGTAAATCCTTGTTATCGCCACACGTAACATCAATAAGTATAATCACCGATAAGGTACAATACATAAGCACTGAAGCATTTTGTATTTATGTCAATTGGATATTTGCCTTGCACTTGATTAGAGAGTGAGTTTATCCTATCACAGAGCTAGTACCATAGAAGAACCATCGGCAAACTTTCCGGTACTAGTACATTTTCTGTCAGCGAAAATACGCTGCAGCCATTAGACACGTTGTCGTATCGAAAAAGACACATTTCCAATTACTGATTTGCCTTGCCCCTGACAGCAGATAGGTGAAGAAAGAATATCAGTCGTCCATATTTGATTTAAACTGACAAAATTTTCGGGTTCTGGATTTGCCTTTGAGGACTCTTTTGATAACATTGATTGATGTCCGATTCGGTACAGAAGCATATGGATCGGTTGTGAATAGCAATGCTATCCTATTTTCTTTAACGTAAAGTGATACAATATTACGCTTCAAATTATATTACTGTAGTAGCTTCTGTATGGGGAGCCCATAGAAATATAAAAAACAGGAGAAGTGGCATGGAGGCGTGTCTGTGTCCACGCGTTATGCGCACGCTGTGCCTTTACTCGCCAAATGGCCGTTTCCGCGAACTAGTACGCTTTCGACCGTGGTCACGATAAATTATAAAAATGCCGTGTTGTTCAGTGGTTTGCTGCAAAAACCGAAGTGATAATAAAAACTTCGTATCTCACGGAATCACTTACCATATGTAAGTAAAAGTATTTTACTGTATTTATCTTTAAAATCATAAAAAAACAACAAATCGTAAAATATTTCTTTCTTTTACTACGTTATTTTTGTTTTCAAATATCGCAGCGGTTGTACTATTTTTGCAGCAAACACATTGCTCCTTAACCACTGTCTTAAGTATGTCGCTAAGCGACTGGACAAGCAATGTAAAAATAACAAAACGATACTTCATTTACGCGGAGCGTCGCATAGTACAGCCGCTGTGTCTTGCGGCGAGATAGTGATGAGGTTAAGATCCACTAAAGTAGGCTATCGATAATAATGTCGATTGCCCAACGAATATTATATTGCTATTATAGTTTATTTTTCAATTTGTCAACCGTATTAGCCCTGTTGGAACACTTGAAAAGATGACGTTTAAGTACGGTTGGAAAACCTTTGAGAATGTAAAATAATCTTTTTTACTGTTTTTGATTATTTTACCTAGTTGAGAAATGCATAACCAACGGTCGTAAAGTAAGTTTTTTTTTTTTTAGTTAGTTTAGTTTTTTGGAGTGTTTTTGGGTTTAAATTATCGCATCTTCGTGCTATTTCCTTACTTTTTTTTTGTTTTGGTATTTTACTTCCGCTAAAGTCTTTAACTATGCACCACAAGATTCGAATGCGTTGTAGTAATCGGTATGGTTCAGATAAAATATTAGTGATTTTTGCTTAAAATAAGTCAACATATTCATATTATTCGCCTGTTGCCTGCTACCTGCTTACTCATCGTGAGGTTAAGAAGTATAGACCGCGCGGAACTAGTTGACCGCGCCGGTATGTGAGCGGTGGGATGGAGGAGCGGGGGCGCATTACTCAGTACGTGCGTTGCGAACCGCCGCCTCACCCCTGTCTCAGCGGTCAACTAGTTCCTAGACTATAGACTATAGCTTAAGATACTTATTATGTAAATGATAAATAAGTTCTTATAGTACCTTTTTAGCTTCCCAAAAGATACAAATACAAAAAAAGAATGGATTGATGCCACAGGAAGGCCACCTAACTGGTTCCCAACAAATTATAGCACCATATGCTCAATTTACTTTAAGAAAACTCGAGCCTCTAAAGAAAACAGGCTTTTTGAATGGGCAATCCCAAAATTAAGAGTACCTACGTCAAGTACTGAACAAATACCTCCACTTTACAGGTCAGTCAGTAAACACATCATAACAGGGTTCAACAATTCCTATGGTTTCACAGCCTAAACCAACTTAACCGGATTGTTTTAATTTATCGATTCGTGTTTTTTTTTAATATACATTTTTTTTTTAATTTAAAATATATAATACTTTCTGGACATATCATTTTTTATTTTATTTTCAGGACCCCAAATTTTTCTTGTACTAATAAATGGAAGTATCGATAACTTTCCGATTTAGTCAATCACTAGCGTATATGTAAAATAAATTGCTTTTTGCACAACACAATAATAGCGCCAGATGTTTTTGTGTGAGTAAGTTGTACGGTGCATGGTAAATGCACGCTGTGTGTGACGAGTTAAGGTTTATAATTGATTGTGTAGTATGTCCTGATTTATGAATTGCAAGTGTGTGCGCGACTTTGTATCTATTGCTTTTATTGAACTACATGTGTAGTAGTGGCGCGGTGGTGGGGCCAACCTAGCGACATCGGGTTCTGATACATTTTCAACTACCGGGCATATCTCCTTCTTTCATATATCTATGGGGGAGCCCATAGTGTTTCGCTTGTTACATCCGCCAACCGTGCCTTTGCATGATGAGATTAAATCGCCTTGTGAATTCCAATATCAAGGCGTTGGTTGGACCAGCACCCTACACACATTCAATCACAATCCGAGGGATTTGAAGAAAATTCCGAATCCATTGCTTCATAGGTTTGACAACTTCGTCTGCTCAACAACGTAAATAACGCAATGAACGTGGTTGAACTGTCATTATGAAAGGCATTACCATTGTAAGTGGGTAGTCTAACCTGAATATAGATGCATCTGAATACCATGATTTTACATGGCGCGACTGCTTATCTGATCTCCACAACCCACGTTACTGGGTAATACGATAACCATTGGTAAGACTGGTTGTCAGACTTTCGGGCTTCTGACGACCCGTAACGACTGTCAAAGATCCACAAATGATAGCTGGGACCAACAACGGCTTAACTAGCTTTCCGAGGCACGGAGGAGTCTTGGTATGTAAAGGTCCCCCACGGACCCATCCACGGACCGAACGCGGCAAGCGTAGCATAACCAGATCGAGCGCCGCGTGCGGCTGTTACTTATTACTTAGCCACAAGCCCGTCTATGACGTAAGACGTACGGTCAGCAACATAAGTCGATTAACACTGGTACTTTTTTACACGTCACGTAAATAAATACAAAATGATTTGATTATCTCCTTTTTTTCTAAAATACAAGAGTCAAGTAGATCTTTAAATTTTACTTCTGTTCTGATTGTAATTAAATTATCTTGCTCAATAATTAAAATTTAAGAAACTGAAGTGTTAATCGACTTTTGTTGCTGACTGTACCAACGACGCAAAAAAAGAAGTAGGATTCATTTGTAACGTACTATCAATCGGAATCGGTTTCATTTTGACAGTTCAACAACATTCATTGCGGTACTTACGTTGTCGAGCAGACACATTTTTCGAACATAATATGAAGCAATGGATTAGCAATTTAATAAAACGCGATTAGGGTGCTGATTTCTATTGCTAGGATCAGCAATATACAAAAACTAGTCGTTGGATCAGTTTATGTGTGTTAGAGTAAAAGCAACACAGTTCGACACAGTTCGTCATTGGTCAAAGGGGAGAACCAGGATATTATGTACTTATTGTGTGGGTGACAGACTAGCAATCAGTCACCGCTTATGCAATACCGTGCGTTCTTTAAATAGATCTTTAATCTTTAATTTTTGCACGTAGTTACTTACGATTATGAGCTAAACGTAGCAAGTTTTGAGTACCTATCACTGTTTGAAACCTAAAAATCAATCAATCTGCCTAGCCTTTTCCCAACTATGTTGGGGTCGACTTCCAGTCTAACCGGATGCAGCTGAATATCAGTATTTTACATGGAGCGACTGCCTATCTGACCTCCACAACCCAGTAACTGGGTAATACAATACCCATTGGTAAGACTGGTTGCCAGATTTTCGGGCTTCTGACGACCCGTAACGACTGTCAAAGATCCACGAATGAACGGCTCAACGTGCTTTCCGAGGCACGGAGGAGTCCCGGTATGTAAAGATGGTCACCCATCCACGGACCGACCCCGGCAAGCGTGGCTTAACCTGATGGATCGACCCGTGCGGCTCTTATTACTTAGCCACGAGCTCCTCTACTATTTGAAATCTACACTTCTGGACACATCTATTGGCCCACCTTAGAGTTTAGGTTTCGATGGCCCCTACCGAAATATTATTGCTAGATTGAACAAAAACTGTTGATGCAGTTTTAAACCTGATACATTTTACCATCTTTTTCGATCGTATTGTTCTAAATTTGAATTCAGAATACCATACGACATGGAGCTACGCCTAACAAGTCGGATATGCGCCTTGTTAAAGGCAATTGATTTTTGAATAAAAAACATGTTTTATCAAATAAAGGTTTAATTAAATAACGCGTGTTGCCTCCATGGGCATCTACCACAGCTCTCATATGATTAGGCATAGAGTTTATCAACCGCTCTATGAAATTTTGAGGGATCATCTCCCATTCCTCTTCTATGGCAGTTTTCAACTCCTGCATCGTCTGGGCAACTGGCTGACGAGCCCTAACACGTCTTTTTAGCTCGTCCCACATGTGCTCAATGGGGTTCATGTCTGGGCTTCTGGCTGGCCAGTCCATAACTGTGATGTTCACATCCCGAAGATATTCCCTGACGATGCCGGCCGCATGGGCTCTTGCATTATCATGCATAAAAAGGAAATTTGGGCCCACAGTGTCCGCGTATGGTATCACGTGAGGTTCTAAGCACTCACGAATGTACCTTTCAGCATTTAATGTTGGCAGCCGTGGTCCTGTAACAACCTCAAGTTGAGTTTTGCCGCTCGCGGATATACCGCCCCAGACAGTCCATGAGCCACCGCCATAAGCAACCCTCTCTTCAAAGCAGCATTGTGCGAAACGCTCTCCCTTACGTCGGTAGACCTTCTTCCTTCCATCATTGCCATGTAACACAATTTTAGACTCATCAGAAAAGAGTACACGGCTCCAATCTTACTGTGTCCAATTTAAATGTCTGCGTGCGAAATGAAGGCGCGCTGTTCGGTGGGCTCGCGTTAGTTTGGGGCCATTAGCTGGCTTGTGTGATACCATATCGCGTTCTTTTAACCTTCTCCGAACAGTTCGAGCGCTCACAGATACTCCGTGGAAGTCGCGAAGTTGGTTTTGTATCTCAATGGAGGTAAGGTGACGATTTCTCAAGCTGGTCGTCACGATGAATCGATCCTGCCTTTCAGTTGTGACCCGAGATCGTGGCCTTCCTTGGCGACGAACAAAGCCGCCAGTCTCTAGGTACCTCCGATAAACATTTCGGACCGCAGATCGACTTAAATTAAGTTGAGCACTCACGTTTCTTTGGCTGTGTCCGGCCTGAATAAGTGCCACAGCTTGGGCGGCGACATCAGGTGAAGTATCCATAGATTATTGATAGAACCTCACCTTAATGTTAAGAATAAGTAATGTTTGTTGCAAAACCAAAGATATCAATCACTTTTTCAAGAATTAAATCCAAGTAAACCAATAAAACCAAGTTTTCTTAGTATTCGATTGTTTGATATCAACAAACAGGCTCCAAATTGTCTTTTGTTTCTTTAAATTCTGTGTTCGAAATTCAATAAAAGACTATTGAATGAAATTGTGAATGTGCCAGGTTCAAAACTGCATAAAAACTTTTTGCTCGACCTAATATAAAATTTTAGCTAGGACCAAACGAAACTGAAAATACAAGGTGGGCCAAAAGATGTGTCCAGAAGTGTATTATAAAAAAATAAACGGCTAAATGTGTGCTTAGTGCTAAACTCGAGAACGGCTGGACCAATTCGGCTAACTTTTTTTTTCCAAATAATCGTTAAATCCGAGGAAGGTTCTTATGAAGAGAAAAATTGGAAAATTTGCCAGGAAAATTTGAAATCTCGGGAAAACTGAAAGTGCATTTTCTATGGGAATTTTGTATACATTATTGAAATTTGGACAGTACGACGTCTGTCAGGTCAGCTAGTCAACAATTTGGATAGTGGATGCTGCGGATTTGTAGAAAATTAGCCAATATATCACAGCAACAAGAAATTATAAATGAAGAAATCAAATAAATAAAATAAACACAGAAGATTGTTTTTATTAATTTACCCATTCCGCATGAGATTAGAGATGGACTATTATCAGTATATTATCATCATCAAGTACTTCAGTACTTATCGGATCTACGAAAGGGTTTCGAGATAAAAATCGGAGAACACGTCCAAAACAAAAACCGTTGAAGTACCTATCTACATTGTTCACAATTATAAGTTAGTAATGAACTATCAAGCAACAAGACAAAACCGACATCGACAGTAGCCAGCTAAATGAGGATCAAAGTTCCAGCAAGTTCAATTTAAATTCAATTTCGTTTGTGGTTAAGACGTAAGTTGATAACTCCATATAAAATATATGACTTAGTGGTTTTTTTTCACGAGGTAAAAATGCTGCTCTAAGGTGAAACTACTCGTATAGGTACTATAAATGGATGAAAATTTAAATAACATTATTGTCTTATAGTATTATATTAAATATGGCTCAAGAGGGACACAAATCTTTAGATTTCTAAAAATTAAAAAAATTAAAAATAAAAAAAAAAAACAAAAAATAAAACATTTTTTTTTCTAGTTTATTTAACGTAAACCTAACTTGATAAAAACGACTAAAAATACCAACTACATAATAGATCATGATTGTCATAATAGGCCATCGTGGTAGTAACGACACGAGTAGCCTTAGAACTCGCGTCAGTAACAAATTGCGCAAATAATCACGGATGAAACATTATTTCTTGAGAAAATACGTGCATATTACGTAGTTTAACGATCGCTCAAGCGAGTGTATTAAATTGATTCTTGAACTAGTGTAGCATTTAATTTAACCTCAATATAAAACAAAAATAATTGACAACTGCAACAAGTTATGACTATTAGAGTAACCGCTAATAGTCATAGCTGGCTGGAATTTTGTATTGATTAAAAACTAAATTACTTATCAACGACTCCATAATTATCTAGTTCAGTCAGAGACGATAAACTTTTTTGTCACTTTACTAAAAACAAAGCTTTCTCCATGTGAGTATTAATGTTTCGAGACTGGTTCCTAAAGTTACACTAAAATTGTTTTTGAGGAAATATGGTAACAAATAGACAAAAAACTTCTCACTCTTTGCTGTCCTAAAATAACACATTACAATGACCCTGACGACATGACCTTAATCTACATCAGATAGTAGGTAAGTGCTTACTGCTCGAGGTGTTATAAATGTTATTAGGTAAGGTAACTACTGGAATAACTTCATTGATATGAATTTATATTGCACTCGAAGAAATTGTTGGTATGTGTAAGAATGTAGATAAATTAAAAACAAATATTATAGACTATTTTTAAGAACGAATTTACAGACGAATAAAAACATGCAACAATGAGACAACATCCAACGAAAAAGAGCAAGGAAAACAAATATTAAATAAACACCAATCTTCTATAAACAAGTATTACCACATAGCACCGTTATGTTTAAAATCGAGCCCAAATCGGGTGTTCTATATCGGCCGTGACATACCAACACGATCTCAAATTGTCAAGTATCAAGATCTGTCGCGCGAACTACACCTTTGTCAGGTATTGCGCTTCTATGCAGTATGTACAGTCTCTCTAGCTAAAGTAAATAGTCCTTGTAGAGTAATGTTATATAGCCGTAGTATAGCCTAGCCAGAGGCATCACTTCTCATAGTAATATCACAGCTAATATCATTCAAGTCATGGTAATGATTACTTTGTTCATCAAGGATAACTGGCATATATTAGTTTGTTCGCTGTGTTTATTGCAACATACTGATTGATAGACTACGAATATAACTACGGATCAAGAAACCGGCCCATAATCAAGAATCAAGATAGGTACAATAATTTTGATCGAAAAGGAGGAATTTACGTTCGAGTGATACAGAGTCGAAATTTCTACTTCAATTCTTTTTTTAAATACTACCTCCCTGTTCCTAAATTATTTCAAAAATCTAAGCGGAATGTAGGCTTGTACAATATCACAAAAAAAATTGTTACCAACCAATTATCGAATCGGCCTTTAAAAGAGGCGAGGCGGAAATCCCTTCGATTTATTTATTACTCGACTTTATCTAATATTATGATTTTACGTCTTACAACACAACTAGATTAGCTAAAATACCTAGTTCTTTTTATGATTAGATTTACAATCATGCGCATTTCCATATCTTCAAGGCTAAAAAACGTAGAGACGTAGTATTTACTTACTAGTTTTTTTTTTTACATTATATACAATATCATCATGACACCAACAAAAATAATAAAGGAACTAAGTTTTTTTAGGTGTTAAGATTTATTGAGAAAAAAAAACATAATAAGTAGGTACCTAAATAAAATATATAAAAATGCAAATATATGAATAAGTACGTCAGTATATCAAACCATTCAAGAGAATATTTTTAAATTCTATCCTTGGATTTTACATCATTCATTGTGTTGGACTATCTATGAATGAATATTCTCACAACGTTCAACTCACGACGGATCTAGATAACGAACTCAGCCTAAGTCTGACGATAGTACCTACACCCAGTCAGGTTATTGGCCTGTCAAACTAAGGCACTGATACCCTTTGTTGACTGAAGAACAGTGTACGATGCTAGATGATTAATTACCTACAATTAATTTTAAAAAGAAATCAATTTTGATTATTTTTGAAAATAACTGGCGTATAGTCGATGAAGTTCTAACGTTCTAAGTTTGGAGATTTAAATCATTGGATGCAGAATAAAAGACGCGCTTCGCATCGACCAATAAAAAGAAAGTAGGTATGTATGTAAGCGCATCACTTCAGAAAGCTTTCACCTATTTGGCTAATTCTTTTATTGTTGTATTTGTAATTGTCAGGAGGTTTGTAATGACAGATTTTTTGGAAAATTCACCGGAAAAGTTGGAAATTTGGATGGTATTTTTGTATGAAAACATACAACACACAGCCTAAACCACTGGAGATAGGGACATGAAATTCACCCGTGCTTCGCCGGGCACGAACAGGTAGTATTACAATAATAAGGCCTTGTGCCTTGATCCCGGCTGTAATTCGAAGATCTTTGACGTCGTTACGGATAGTCGAAGTCCAAAAGTCTGACAACTAGTCTTAACCCCCGTTCGCACGGGCGTAATAAAATCGCGGCGGGATTTTATAGCGCACTGGATTTTCAACGCTCTGCTTAGCGCCGAGAGTGCAAAATCCAACAGTGTGTTTTTTCGACGCGCTAGAATGTACTCTGTTATTGTTAAGTAGGATTCTCAACGCTCGGCTCTACAACGAGAGTTGAAAATCCAGTGCGCTATAAAATCCCGCCGCGATTTTATTACGCCCGTCCGAACGGGGGTTTACAAAGGGGTATCGCGTTACCCAGTATAGTTCGATTCAAACTTAATGGTGGCTCGGAAGTTAGGTGTGAGTGCAGACCGCACAGGTACAGTCAAGTCGACAATAATTTTGGCTTCATTTAGTTAAGCTCGATTAAGTTATTTTTTTAATTTAAGAATTAAGATTTAGCTCTTTTAAGTTTGAATCGTACTTTAACTGCACTCGCAGCTAACTTCCAAGCCGCCATTAAGTTTGAATCGAACTATAACTGGGTGTGGAAGTCAGATTGGTAATGGCGTTCTCTTAGTCCCTAATTGTTGTCATAAAGACCAATCAATGAAAATGCGGAGGATTTTTTCGACGCCACATTTTAGTTTTTATTAGTTTAGCTAGGTTAAGATATTATATTTTTAACATAATAAAATTATTTACCTAAAAAAAATTGAGCATAAGTATCATTCTCACAGAAAGGCCTTTTTTTTTTGTGGATGGGAAATCGTCGAATGACTTCTCCCGCTCTGGGCGGAGCAGGACTGGGTTTTAGACTTTTACAGATTAAATTAAAACCCACCCGTGTTCCTTCAGTTGCCTGTGCCGGGGCCACGGTATCTCTATCGAACAACCCGCGGCCCCAACAGAGAGAAGGCCTGTGCGGTGTCCCAGCAGTGATAACGTTATAGGCTGATCATATGTAATGTACCTACCATAAAAAAAAAAACAATGAAAATAGCAGACTTGGCCCCCTAATATTCTGCTGTATCCGGTTAGACTGACAAAAAGATAAAACTAGGTAGTTGGGAAAAGGCTAAGCAGATGATGATGATGATGATGAATATTAAAACAATGGTGTAAATAAACTGATTCTTATCGAGCATAAATCCAATCCTTCATCCATTGTAGGAGTTAGGAGTTTCGCTTTTGCAAACGCTCGTCACCGCGTATTTCCCAGGTCACAGGTGACGGAAAACAGTGTTATTTATACCCATTCGTAATTAATTCTCTTATTTTAGCATTTAAATCGATACGTACCTTTAAGTTGTAAAAAGATTACGTCATAGTGTTTGCAAAATTATTCTGGGAAACATTATAACGTTTTAGGATTTTAAGAACCCGTTTGTCGTCACATCTTGCGAGTTGTAGCCACAGAAAAGATCTGTTCTGTGGTTCTGGGTATTTATGATCAAGTTTTCACCGTTATCTACAACGGTTAAGCCACAAGATTGTATTATAATAACACGTAATATTAGGTCTTTACCTATGAAATTGCCGTTCTGCAGTACTGGCCACTTCAAATCAAAATAATTTTTGTTTGGCTAAGAATTCTAATTTCAAATTAATTTTATTTTAAAAACATGGATTTTTTTTTCCAAAAGTAGTCATTTGTTTATTGATTAGTGTTACATTTTCATCGCATTTCAATCTTTTTCGTCATCATGGATACGTTAAAAATTCGAGTAATTATGGAATATGAGTACCGTCGTGGCAGCAACGCGGCACAAGCGGCACGCAACATCAACGACGTTTACGGAAGTAACACTACAAACCAACGCACCACTTGTTATTGGTTTGCTCGCTTCCGTTCTGGAAATTTCGACCTGAAAAATGAACCTCGCGGTCGTCCGAAGACTTTGGTCGACAATGACGAATTAAAGGCGATTGTGGAAGCTGATGATACACAATCTACGGCTGAATTAGCAGCAGCTTTCGACGTTAGCGTCAAAACAATATTGGTCCATTTGCGTCAAATTGGCAAGGTAAAAAAGCTTGACAAATGGGTGCCCCACGAACTCAATGATCGCCAGCGCGAAGTACGCGTCGAGACGTGCCTTGCACTGCTCAACAGACACACAAATGAAGGAATTTTGAACCGCATTGTTACCTGCGATGAAAAATGGATTCTGTTTGATAACCGCAAGCGCTCAGCAAGTTGGTTGGATCCTGGTTCAGCACCTAAACAATGCCCTAAACGAAAACTTACCCCTAGAAAAGTGATGGTCACTGTTTGGTGGTCTAGCGCCGGTGTGATTCATCACAGCTTCTTACCAAACGGGGTGAGCATTACTTCAGATGTGTACTGTGAAGAACTGAACACAATGATGGAGAAGCTGGCACATCCCCAACCAGCATTGGTCAATCGCTCGTCTCCGCTGCTCCTGAACGACAACGCGCGACCTCATACTGCACAGCAGACGGTCTCCAAGTTGCAAGAACTTGGGTTGGAAGCTCTCCGTCATCCGCCCTACTCACCAGACCTTGCGCCTACAGACTACTACTTTTTCCAGAATTTGGATAACTTCTTGGCGGGAAAAAAATTCAATACCCGAGAGGCAGTACAAAATGCCTTTGAAGAATTTGTTGCCTCCCGTCCAGCTGATTTCTTTAAGAAGGGCATCAATAAACTGCCACTGCGTTGGCAAAGATGCATTGATTGGATGGGTGATTACTTCGATTAATACAAATAAAAAATGCATGAAAAAAATTCGTTTAAATTTTTAAACGGCGATTTCATAGGTAAAGACCAATTATTATAAAACGCAACGTCTGTCTGTCTGTCTCTTCATATACCTAAACGGGAGAACCACGAATCTAATTTCAATTTTTTTTTTATTGTCATCAAGTATCAGGTTCTCGGGGGTAATGAGGCAGAGCAAATATTTACAAGTATGTACTTAGTTTACATCAAAACCTAACAGTATTGTGTAATTTCCGTATTTTCTACTTGAGGAAAAGTGGTTAAAAATATAATCAGCCTTCTCTTTGGTCATTGACTGTGTTATGCCCGTAATTAATTGGCACACTATTACTATTTGTTTTTTTAACGGTCATGGTATATTGGTGTACGTGACTTTGAACATGGCTCACATAATGCATGTGACAGAATCCGATGTGGATCACATTCCACGGCCAACTTTCTTGGTCATGGTTGCCAAAAACTTTTGATTTTTTCGTCATCTACTGCCTACCGAAACGACACAAAAACCGGTTTGAAAAAACCCGAAAACTTTTTGTCCACAAATCCCCATTGACGTCTAGGTCATAATAGGGATTTGTGGACAAAAAGTTCACAAATCCCCATTGATGGGGATTGTCAATAACCCACATACACATAATTTGTGAAATAACCCACAAAAATAATACTCACTACGACGTATTTTCGAATTAAAGGTCAAATTCTGAATGTTTCTCGCTATCCTCAAAAAGTTGATCTGGAAATTGTTGTAAGTACCTTATTTTAGACGAGATAAGTTTAAAGTGAACGTTATTATTACAGTGGACGATAGGCGATCAAAGGAGGTTTCAATTCAAAACATGTCTTCTGTCCCCGATTTTGTGCTGATAAAATTAGAATCCGGGTATTCTGGCAACTTGGGGGAGAGGTTTCCGAGTTTACGACCAGCGGACTGCAATAGGCTGTTGGTCCGGGGGGTGTCATTTTTTGTAGATCTTTGACTGTTGTTTGAGCAGTCTGAAGCCCGAAAAACTAACAACCAGTCTTCCCAAGGGATATCTTGCTTGTTACCCAGTAACTGGAGAAACATGGAGCGACTGTATATTTGACCTCGAGCTACAAAGTTAGACAGGCAGTTGTTCCATGTAAAATACTAATATTCAGCTGCAACGGTTAGATTGTAAACCTACCTCAACACATTTGGGAAAAGGCTAGGCAGGTCATGATGATGGGCACTCGCTCCGCAAGTGCTCAGTAGACTATGCACCGTATGCAGCCAAGGATCTTGAAACTGCGGAACTAAGGGCCGTACGAGAAACGTAATAATAGAACTTCTGCGTATTACCTACTGCTATAATAACTATAATAAGGCATGGTCGAGTGATTACAAACCAGTTTTTATTTATGTACTGGAAAAGTTGTTTTACGAGGAACGTAAATAACATGTATGTTACATGTGCAATGTCATTATTATTGCAGTAGTAAGATCTTGATGACATCCGTCTCAACTCAGTACTCACAGCATGCATTATGTTGCAGTAGGTTAGGTTAGGTTAGTCATCATCAGCGGCGGAGCGCGCGCGGGAGGACGATCCTCTCGCGGCGCCGCTCCGCAGGCGGAGGAGTCCCGTCACGGCGATGCGGGAGCGCCGCTGGGTCGTTTAGTGGGTATACCGGATTTACCGGGGAGTCCCACATACCCCACCCGTCCCCCGATGGGTGGGTATGCGTAATGCATTTTTCCCAGTGTCAAAAAAAAAAAAAAATTCTAGTCTAACCGGATGCAGCTGAATACCATTATTTTACATGGAGCGACTGCCTATCTGACCTCCACAACCTAGTAACTGGCTAATACGATACCCTTTGGTAAGACTGGTTGTCAGACTTTCGGGGTTCTGACGATCCGTAACGACTGTTAAAGATCCACGAATGACAGCCGGGACCAACGGCTTAACGTGCTTTCCGAGGCACGGATGGGTCGCGAATCATACTTTAATCAACATACAACCTAAAACTGACTTGCAAATTGTAAAAAACGTAAGAAAATTTGAATTTCGCGGCCTACCCTGGCGCTTCCCCCTTAAGATTTAAAAAAATTGTTTACTAATTTTTTAGTACCGTATATACTTTCTTAGGCATTTAATAAAAAGCTGTTATGTTAACATTACAAACAGACACTTCAATTTTATTTATTTGTATAGATGTACCTATAGATTGGTTAGCATTTATTCTGAATCTACGTGTAAGTATTAATCTGTGGTATAAGTGCAATTATGTGGTGTAGTATAATAAAACTGAGTTCAATTGGTGTCACCAGCAATCTTATCTTGATAACATAAGATTATATAACACTACAATGGAGGCAGCAAACTGTTCTAGATATTATTTTTGCGTACAACTAGGTATTGTTCGATTCAAACATATTGGAGCTAAATCTTTGAAAAATCTTAAATAAAAAAAAAAAATATCATCCTGACCGATTGTGGACCTGACTGTACCTGCAAGTTCTGCACTCGCAGCTAACTTCCGAGGCGCCATTAGTTTAAATCGAACTATATCATGCACTCGGTCTATTCTGAAAAATCTCAAAGTGAAAACTTAGGTCTGTGAAGTGAGCTGTCAATCCGTAGCGTCAGGTTGAATGACAGCTCACTTCAAGTTCAATTCATCCAAGTTAACACGGTGAAATTTTTACGGAATAGACCGGCTGGATACATTCTTCATCATTCTTCATTTTGGATACGGGTTGATTATACATAATATCAGTTTAACGTTTGTAAGGAAAATAATAGTTAGCTAGTTAGTTAGTTTGTAATAACAGTTACCTACTAAGGAAGTGATTCTGCAATAAATGTTTCTTTATTTAATTAAAAATATCTAGCGGTTTAACCATGAACGGACGTAAAAATAGGAAATTCCTTCGTTTTTATCCTGCTTTACGATCAGTAAAATAAGTAAATGGAGATTTTGTCAATCACAAAATTTAAAGCGAGCTCGCTTTACATAATATACAGGGTGTATCAGAGAGGTGTGGTACTCACCATCAAACTGAACAACTTTTTCCATGGGACCAACATTGTAATCGAGAAAAAATTATCAGCTGTCCCGTACACAGCGTCAATACGTACACGGCCTAAAAGGGTCGGCTGATAATTTTTCCTCGATTACAATGTTGGTCCTATGGAGAAAGTTGTTCAGTTTGATGGCCAGTACCACACCTTTCTGACACAGCCAGTTTAGTATACATAATAATAAAATAGTAACAAAGAATTTTTGCCCGTTTGTCAGTTCTGGATGTAGGTACTTATGTTCCGGATTGGCGCAAAATTGACTGAAAGGATTTGGATGAAATTGGGCACACAGATATTTTATAAGTAACCTGGATTAAAACATAGGGTACTTTTAATCCCGGTAGTACGTTCCCGTGGGATATTTTCCGTCATCCACACGGGCGAAGACGCGGACAAAAGCTAAGGATAAACCCCCGTACGCACGGGCGTAATAAAATCGCGGCGGGATTTTATAGCGCACTGGATTTTCAACTCTCGTTGTTGAGCCGAGCGTTGAGAATCCAACTTAACAATAACAGAGTACATTCTAGCGCGTCGTAAAAACACACTGTTGGATTTTACACTCTCGGCGCTAAGCAGAGCGTTGAAAATCCAGTGCGCAATAAAATCCCGCCGCGATTTTATTACGCCCGTGCGAACGGGGGTTAACTGATACCAGGTAAGTAGACAATTAATTAGTCATATGATCATCCGGTAACAATCATTATGAATTTATGTTTGTTAACATTCCTTTAAAATGACATGTGACTTTTTATGTAGGTAAAGTATTTAGTTTATGATAACGAGTACAATGGTTTTTAATAAAAAATAAGTAGGTAACTGAAACTGTTGCATTTTATTTCGCTGACTGAATGCATCATAATAAAATAAAATTATTACTAATTTATTATGTTAGAAAGTGTGTCACTTTACAACATTTTGAGACATTGTGTAGACTTCCTAACAGCTACTTATGACATTGATGCAGATTTCTTCATACCTATCCTATAATAACCTAAAGGAACAACTGCATACCTACCTAACTCATGTTTCTTAGCCAAGCGTGATCGGTCCGAGGATGGGTGACCATCTTTTCTTCATTCCGAGACCGTTCCGTGCCTCGGAAAGCACGTTGCCGCGTTGGTCCCGGCTATCATTCGTGGATCTTTGACAGTCGTTACCTGACTGGTTATTAGAAGCCCGAAAGTCTGACAACCAGTCAACTCAGTGAGTTGTGGAGGTCAGATAGACGGTCGCTCCATGTAATACTGTTAATTTAGCTGCATCCGGTTCGACTGGAAGCCGACCCCAACAAATCAATCTGCCTAGCCTTTTCCCAACTATGTTGGGGTCGGCTTCCAGTCTAACCGGATGCAGCTGAATACCAGTATTTTACATGGAACGACTGCCTATCTGACCTCCACAACCCAGTGACTGGGTAATACGATAACCATTGGTAAGACTGGTTGTCAGACTTTCGGGCTTCTGACGACCCGTAACGACTGTCAAAGTTCCACGAATGACAGCCGGGACCAACGGCTTAACGTGCTTTCCGAGGCACGGAGGAGTCTCGGTATGTAAAGATGGTCACCCATCCACGGACCAACCCCGGCAAGCGTAGCTTAACCTGATGGATCGACCCGTGCAGCTGTTATTACTTAGCCACGAGCTCCTCCCGACCGACGCCGGAAGCCGACCCCAACATAGTTGGAAAAAGGCTAGGCAGATGATGGTCAACGGCAAGCTAAACTTTTTAGTCTTAGAGCCTTTTTTACGTTCCTATTAACTTACTTTTGGCAGATCATTTCAAACAAATTCTGTTCCATTTTTGAATTTATTCGGTGAGTAGTGGCTATTCAGACATCATGAAATAAACCCTTAGTCGATAAAGTTAATAGGTACCTATCCGAAATCTCATATCTTTGATGGAAAGGTAATGAATGGAAATGACCTACCTGTCAGAAAAATTGCATCGTCGGTTCTAAGATAAATCAGTGAGTGCAATAAATTGATAAGTGTTGTTTACCAGAATTAATCAATATCGATAAAAGGTTGAACAAAAATGTGGTAAACATTTTGTACTGAGCTCTTTTTTGGAAGATTCGGAAAAAAACTTCGTTCATGCTACATTTGCGTTTCATTTGAAAAATTTTACCATAATTCGGGCCCTGGAATATAAATAAGAGACTTGATAAATGTACTTATGGATATTAACGCGACGATAACCGACTTTTAATGATTTTAAACTGAAGGTCACGTCTAAACGAGTAGTGTTAATGATTAGGAAAAAACATATTAGGTTGGGGAAAAAGTCTTTTTTAGTATGTATGAACTTAAAATAAAATCTCTTTGGCTATACTATTTGTATCTGGCTGGTTTTAGTATCATTGAAAGTTTAAATTTTAAAGAACATACTTAATTCCAAATTCAAATTAGGAAAATGTGTGATTTTCATTTGTTTTTCGTAGTGTCAAGATGAGTGAATCTAATGAAGAAATTCGATACATTTTAAAATTTTACTACAAAAAAGGTAAAAATGCAACGCAAGCCGCGAAAAAAAATTGCGATGTTTATGGACCCAATGCAGTGTCTGTGAGAGTAGCACAAATTTGGTTTAAGCGTTTTCGGAAATTTTGATGTCAAAGATGCACGTCGCTCTGGTCGCCCTATTACGGATAAAATGGATGCCATTTTTGAAAAAGTGGAGCTCTTATCAGTAGTTACGACGTAGCTGAAGAACTGGGAATTGACCACAAAACAGTTTTGGCGCATTTGAAAAAAACTGGGTACACAAAAAAGCTCGATATTTGGGTACCTCACGAGCTCACTGAAAGAAACCTAATGAACCGTGTACTCATTTGTGATTCTTTATAACGACGTAATGAAACCGAACCATTTTTGAAGAAGCTGATAACTGGTGATGAAAAGTGGATCACGTACGACAAGAACGTGCGAAAAAGGTCGTGGTCAAAGGCCGGTCAGGCTTCACAGACTGTGGCGAAACCCGGGTTAACTCGCAACAAAGTGATGCTGTGTGTGTGGTGGGATTGGAAGGGCATTATAGCTGTTACCACCAGGCAGGACCATCGATTCAGAACTCTACTGCGAACAACTGATGAGATTAAAGCAAGAAGCTGAGAGAAAGCGGCCGGAATTAATCAACAGAAGGGGTGTGGTTTTTCATCATGATAACGCTAGACCTCACACATCTTTAGCCACTAAAAAATTAAGAGAGTTTGGCTGGGAGGTGTTAATGCATCCGCCGTATAGTCCTGACCTTGCACCTTCAGATTTCCACCTGTTTCGGTCTCTTCAGAATTCTTTAGACAGTGTCAGGTTAACATCACGAGAGGACTGCCAAAACCACTTGTCGCGGTATTTTGATCAGAAGTCCCAAAATTTCTATAGCAATCAAAATTTCTATAGTGATCATGTCCCTACCTACAAGATGGCAAAAAGTTATCGAACAAAATGGTACCTACATACTTTAGATAAATGTAAATAATGTATATTAAAAAATGTTTTGAGTTTTCATAAAAAATGCGAAAAAACTTTTTCCCCAACCTATTATGTTAAATTAGAGCATTTTCTTAATAACTTAATATATGAATATTTTAGATTATGATTATATTACATAGTGTAATTAATTTGTGAAGATACGTCTAACGCAGATAAAAATTGAGAATCACGTAAATACTATCACGCGTATTTTTATGAAAACTCCACCAATAAAGTATTTATTTTTTAGTATACGTGCTTTAACGTGTCATTTTGTTATATATACAACATGTCGTTTTGCATCCTCGTCAAATTTAAGAGTGTGGTATAGATAGACAGATAGACCATCAAACCGAACAACTTTTGCCATGGCACCAACATCGTAATCGCGAAAAAATAACCAACCGTCCCATACATTTGCGTCGAGTAGGTAATTGAAGTTTTCTATGGGACAGTTGATAATTTTTTCGCAATTACGATGTTAGTCCCATGGAGAAAGTTATTCGGTTTGATGTTCTGTATCACACCCTGAAATTTGACGAGGATACGAAACGACACGTTGTATAATAAATTTATAATGCGTCTAATATGGGACAGTGGGAGAGTACTATTACTGGCTGGATGTACGACGCGTTGTGTGAGCTGAGCACAGAATACGCAAGCTAACAACAAGGATATTGGCATATATCTGCGTCATAAAATCTGCAGAGCCATTCAAACAGTCAAGGATTACAAGAAAACCAGAGGGCCAATTCTCGTAATTAAAAACGTTCAAATTCAAGTCACAATGTCAGCCAGCGACAATCAAAATGTCAAAAATGTAGGCAAACTCTATACAATTTTGACAGATTGAGACTGAGATGAGATTGCGAACGTTGTTATAAAAATACGGGAATTGCCCCTCTGATTCAATGTAGGTCTGAGGGTAGTGTCGAAACACAAAATTAATAATCATTAATTTTCCATCGAATTAGTTGAATCGTTGCATCACCATAAAAAATCTGCATAGTTTACTTGTAACAACATAATGCAAGTATTTTATTATTTTACTTCTTATTATTATATATTATTATCGTACTTACTACTTTTACTTCTTTCTTTTTCTTATCATTACTTATTACTTTTGCACAACACAACAAATTCTTTTTTTTTCGATGTACCAATCAATCCGCCTAGCCTTTTCCCAACTATGTTGGGGTCGGCTTCCAGCTTCCGATTTTGTAAAATAAGCCAGCTTCGGCTTATTTTACATGAAGCGACTGCCTATCTGACCTCCACAACCCAGTAACTGGGTAATACGATACCCCTTGGTAAGACTGGGTGCCAGATTTCGGGCTTCTGACGACCATAACGACTGTCAGAGATCCACGAATGACAGTCGGAACCAACGGCTTAAGTGCTACCAGTAATCATGTTACATTAAATACATAATACACTTCTGGACACATCTATTGGCCCACCTTAGAGTTTAGGTTTCGATGGCCCCTACCGAAATATGATTGCTAGATTGAACAAAAACTGTTGATGCAGTTTTAAACCTGATACATTTTACCATCTTTTTCGATCGTATTGTTTTAAATTTGAATTCAGAATACCATACGACATGGAGCTACGCTTAACAAGTCGGATATGCGCCTTGTTAAAGGCAATTGATTTTTGAATAAAAAACATGTTTTATCAAATAAAGGTTTAATTTAATAACGCGTGTTGCCTCCATGGGCATCTACCACAGCTTTCATACGATTAGGCATAGAGTTTATCAACCGCTCTATGAAATTTTGAGGGATCATCTCCCATTCCTCTTCTATGGCAGTTTTCAACTCCTGCATCGTCTGGGCAACTGGCTGACGAGCCCTAACACGTCTTTTTAGCTCGTCCCACATGTGCTCAATGGGGTTCATGTCTGGGCTTCTGGCTGGCCAGTCCATAACTGTGATGTTCACATCCCGAAGATATTCCCTGACGATGCCGGCCGCATGGGCTCTTGCATTATCATGCATAAAAAGGAAATTTGGGCCCACATAGTCCGCGTATGGTATCACGTGAGGTTCTAAGCACTCAGGAATGTACCTTTCAGCATTTAATGTTGGCAGCCGTGGTCCTGTAACAACCTCAAGTTGAGTTTTGCCGCTCGCGGATATACCGCCCCAGACAGTCCATGAGCCACCGCCATAAGCAACCCTCTCTTCAAAGCAGCATTGTGCGAAACCCTCTCCCTTACGTCGGTAGACCTTCTTCCTTCCATCATTGCCATGTAACACAATTTTAGACTCATCAGAAAAGAGTACACGGCTCCAATCTTGCTGTGTCCAATTTAAATGACTGCGTGCGAAATGAAGGCGCGCTGTTCGGTGGGCTCGCGTTAGTTTGGGGCCATTAGCTGGCTTGTGTGGTACCATATCGCGTTCTTTTAACCTTCTCCGAACAGTTCGAGCGCTCACAGATACTCCGTGGAAGTCGCGAAGTTGGTTTTGTATCTCAATGGAGGTAAGGTGACGATTTCTCAAGCTGGTCGTCACGATGAATCGATCCTGCCTTTCAGTTGTGACCCGAGATCGTGGCCTTCCTTGGCGACGAACAAAGCCGCCAGTCTCTAGGTACCTCCGATAAACATTTCGGGCCGCAGATCGACTTAAATTAAGTTGAGCACTCACGTTTCTTTGGCTGTGTCCGGCCTGAATAAGTGCCACAGCTTGGGCGGCGACTTCAGGTGAAGTATCCATAGATTATTGATAGAACCTCACCTTAATGTTAAGAATAAGTAATGTTTGTTGCAAAACCAAAGATATCAATCACTTTTTCAAGAATTAAATCCAAGTAAACCAATAAAACCAAGTTTTCTTAGTATTCGATTGTTTGATATCAACAAACAGGCTCCAAATTGTCTTTTGTTTCTTTAAATTCTGTGTTCGAAATTCAAAAAAAGACTATTGAATGAAATTGTGAATGTGCCAGGTTCAAAACTGCATAAAAACTTTTTGCTCGACCTAATATAAAATTTTAGCTAGGACCAAACGAAACTGAAAATACAAGGTGGGCCAAAAGATGTGTCCAGAAGTGTATATTTAATTTACCGTATTACTTTGATAGCTTAAGGCTTAAATATAATCTGTATTGCATAATTAGGTTAAGGTTTCCCTCATAAAACTCATTGATAATACATAATTTCAAGAGTAAAGGCTCCCGCAAACAGGCGCGACGCTACTCCGGTAGAACAATTTCCATAAACTTTTCATAGAAATTGTTCCAACAGTCTCGACGCGCCTGTCTACTGTCGGGATTTTTGTAGCTGAGTTTCATTGACCCTGTTTTCATTGCGTGTTGCTATTAACTACTGCTCTTATACTGCGTCCTGTTTTTAATCCTAAATGTCCTGGTACTTTCACCTTCTAATTCTGGTTATTAAAATTTGGGGATGGTAACCCTACTATAGTAGGACTTGTTTGTTTGCATCCGGCTCGAAGGACCAAACCTTAGATATACCACGAAGCACATAACAATATTACAATACTTCGCAAGTCCACATGCATGACGTTTGTGTGACGTTATAAACCAATAAAGCCCCTCCCCAAATGCAAATAGTACCTACGTGCAAACGAGCAACAGGTCCATAAGTCAGCCTTTTGCAATTCCGATCAGAACAACAATAACAGCAGAAAGGCACGTAGTCATTAGGACCTTTATTTACAATGGGTACTACCGACTGCTAATGATTATTATTATTATAATTATGACCTTACGATCACGGATCCACTCACGATCTGCGCACTGATTTTTGAAAGGTATTTCCAACGTAACCGGCAAAACACATGACTACGGTGTTTATAAAAAAATAGAGTCACATGATGTTTTGCGGAATCTTGCCAAAGAGAGAAATATTTGAAACCTGAAATATTTCGGCGGGTCACGGGACAGTCTGTAGGTATTGGGACTTCCATGGACTTCATTCGAGTTCAAGAAAGTTACTAGTGCCTTTACTCTAGGTACTACTAGGATAAGGCGTGGATGGAACACACGTACAGCTTCTCCGTTTTCAGAAATATGTACTTACTTATAGTCCGAGATTCAGATACATTCTAGAAACACTGTAACATGTTTTCCATACCTTCCATACCCGTCTGAATGCAACAGAACATCACTATCATCCAACATGATGTATTGAAAAACATTTGTTTAATAACATCGACTCATTGTATTTTTCAGATTGAATAGAGATTGTTGGTCGTTGTTTGTTATACATTACAGCTGGTCCATCCATGTTTTCTCAAGTGGCAGCCTAGTGGTAACGACACCGTGACTTATGAGTGGTCGCAGGTTCGAATTGGAACCTTGAGAGGCGCTTTACTATATGTAAATTAATTATTTCATTAAGTACCAGAGCTCTCAAAATGATGAAGGAAAACATCGTGAGAAAATCGGCATAACCCTAGAACCAAAAATTCGAAGACATAATTCACATCAAATAGATCGAGTCCACAGTATGGAAATTAGTAATTCGGTGAACTTAGTACCAAGAGGCTGCTGTAAAGCCAAAAAACCGACACTGTATCAAACAAGTTGAGATAATTTCATAATCCACAATAGATAGTGTACAAAACAAGATTACACATTACGAAATATCTCAGAACGACACAACACAACTCATGTATATAACATGTAAGCAGGTTCGCATAATAGTGATGCAACAACAAAATTTTAGTGAAAGTTACAATAAAATGTACCTTGTTCGATATTTGAAAAAGGCGCGGGAAGACGCGACTGTGGGCACGCGCGCATTTGACGCGCAACTCGCGAGTACTGGCTACGGACTAGTAGGCTAGTGACGTACCACGCGAATTCGCAAGTTGATTCGAACGTCATTTCATTCCCCTCTTGATTGTAAGTTTGTTCAAGGGTAACCGGTCGCCGCGCCGGCACGATTTGTCTTATTGAAGTGACGACGTGCAATCTCAGTGTATGAGTTTAATTAATACCTTACTCAGCTTTCAAGCTGATTTATTATCTAAAACCTAGTATAGCTACAACATCCTTGAGCAGCACAGAACAGATTATCTGTTCTGTGTTGAGCAGCATACTAGACAGCTGAGAGAGCACAAAATATAAAATCAAAATTGCAGAACTACCTACTAGTTCTGCAATTTTAATTTCTGTAAAAGAGAGCACTTGTATTCATGTTTAATTTTCCCCGACAATAGAACTGTTGTAACCGTTAAGGATAATAACAAAATTATATCGTCGGGGTATCGGCCCCGACTTATGAATTGTAGATTCGTTCGAGTTCGAACCCAAGCAGGCTTGTGCATTTAATTTCATTACCACTGCTCTCAAAACGGTGAAGGAAAACATCGTGAGGAAACCGGCATATAATAAAAAATTAGGCCTAGAACCAAAAATTCGAATATATGTGACCCGCACCGAGCCCGCGTGGTGGATTACGGCCCTCCCTCTCACAGAGCGGAGGCCTGTGTCCCAGCAGTGGGAACATTATAGGCTGATTATTATGCTATGATATACTTACTTTTAATTATGTAACAAAGTTCATTCATAGACTTGAAACAAAATGATTCAGTAGTTATTTCAAGTAGGTATGTACTATGGAATGTGAGTAGGAAAAATCGCACGCGACACAAATACACCGCGTGTCGCGCGACGAGCGGTGCCTTTGCCTTTTTAACCGACTTCAGAAAAGGAGGTTCTGTATTTGACACATATGTATCTATGTATTATATGCCCGCGATTTTCTCAAAAACCAATGAACCAAGTTTGACAATTCTTTCACTAACGTGATCTAGGTACATACTTTCAGGAAGGTTTTAGTATATAATACATTAGGTAATTATTCTTATGTACGAAGTTATAATAAGCATTAATGTACATTGTACTGTATCTCCGGCATTTCTAAGCGGATTTTGATGATTCTTCCTTTCGTTTGTCTTAGGTGTATGTACTTACCTAATTCAACTAAAAATGGAAAAATAAACTTACTTCAGAAACAGTAAAAACCGACTTCAAAAACCTAAAACAAATAAAATAACTTTCACAAAAAACTTAACAGCTTCTGAAGTTGGTGTCTTCAAGTCTTCAAAGCACCTTAGCTTGGCACCGACTTCAGAAGCTGTTAAGTTTTTTATGAAAGTTATTTTATTCATTTTAGGTTTTTGAAGTCAGTTTTTACTGTTTTTAAAGTAAATTTATTCACTTTTATCAACTAAAAGAATAAAGTAAGTTAAGTAAGTTTTAAGTTTTTTGAGATTGTACAGTTTTAAAGCAAACAGACAATATGAATCAAAATCAAGTCATTTATTCAAATTAGGCTGAGAATCAGCACTTTTTGAATATCAACGTTACATAGTCCCTCAGTCACCCTTCACCACTTCCGGGTGCTAGCTGGGGAGAAGTGGTGCAACAACGCCCCAGTGGCACAGCTATCAACAGATAGCTGTGCCACTGGGGTGTTTAACTTAACAAAGTTCAAGTATGTGATTCTGTAATGTAATGTAATAGCAGGTTTAGTTTTTTGATAACTTACTTACTTGAATGAGTAGCTGTTAGCTGTAACATTCTATGTTTATAGCTGTTAAAAAATAAACTACATGTGGTGTAATAGAATAAATTATGATTTCAGGTAACCATTTTCAGATGCAAAATATGGGCAAAATAACTGAAATAATTTTTACATTAATCGTGATTGTGTTATACTTAGTAATATCTAATAATTATTTTTTTTAATCTGCATGGTTTTTGATAAGTAGGTACGTAACAGTTTTTATAAGTGAATTAAAAAAAATACATTGTTGGGTGATTATTAAAAATGGAATCAACATACTTATTTTACTCGCTAGGTCTAAGTAGGTACCTAGTACATATTCTAAAATGAAGCAACCTGCACTATCAATATGTAAGAGGTTTTATGGCAATTATTTTTTCCACTACTTTTTTGTCAAAAAAACCTGTTGACTACTGTTACTCCTGTTAATACTAGAGCTTGTATTTGTTTGTCAAAATCAAGCTGAGGTAAGCACCCTATATTGTTTGTTCTCTCCATAATTATCATCAGGTTTTCATGCATGAGGCTATAAGTATATATAAACCATACATTTTTATGAAACAGAAATATATGCATATAATAAACAGAAAACGTAACAACTCGAACTTCATACAAGATTTTTTTGAGTAAAGACGACCCACTTGCCGAATCTTTCAATTGCACATTGATAAACACTTTTTACAAACTGTGGGTGACTGGTACCCTTTTTTTTTTAATTTATGTTTATTTCAAATATTGTAATGCAGTGTTTTTATGTGATAACTAGCTGACCCGCCATACGTTGTTTTGACAAAATTTCAGTTTCTTTTTTTTCCTATTTTTTTTTCTTTTAAACCGCCCCAGTAAAGAGGAGAATAAAATAAAAAAATAAAAAATCAAATCGGCCCAGCCGTTCTCGAGTTTTAGCGAGACAAACGAACAGCAATAGATTTTTATTATATATAGACAAGACTAACGAACAGCAATTCATTTTTATATATATAGATTATTGATTAAGTTGATCTCAAAATATTTAAGTAAAAAATAAAGTTATTTGTTAAATATTTTCAGATCAACGATGTTATGTAAATAGAAGGTATGGTTATAGTGCGTTGAGATTTATTAAAACAGAAACGAATACGAACGAATAGTGATTTAAAAATTACATATAAATATATACTTACTACGAAACTATAATTTATTCGTACAAGTTATGAGTAAAATAACGGCAGAACTTGGTTGAGAAAGTTGCAGTTGTAAAAACTTACAGTTTTCTGGAATTAAGTCCAATTCTTCTTAGATGATGAATGTAATTACTGTCTCAAAAATTGAAATAATTAAACCATAACCATTCAATAACTAATTTTTGTATCAGAAACCAAACCACACACACACAGGAACCGCGGAATCACCACACACCCCAACCCTGTGACACCAACACCAACCCAGCTGAGTTGAAGTTGAACACCTTTTAACCTCTGTGTTCCAGCTAATCTTGCAAATTGCAAATAACAGTAATGTAAGCATGTAAAATTGACGTTTTATGACTTTGAAGAAAAGGAGACAGAAAAAGGAACAGAAAATAAAAATGATTAAAGTATTTAGTTTCTAGTGAACCTTGAAACGGAACGGTTTAAGGAATGTTTAGGGATTGAACTAAACAAAAGTTACTATTTATAAATCGACTCAGTATTAGATCACACGCTGAGAATATCGGCGTTTTACCTGAAATAAAACGCTTATTAAACTACTTACCTTATTCGAAGCATAATTAAACTATTGAGATAGGCTGAACCATGTTTCCTGTGCCTTTTTTCCTTACGTTTCTAGCGATATAGCTCTGTCTCGCTCTCATGACGTCACCAGGTCAGAGAGGGGAGCGCATTTTTGAGCTCGCGCGCTCGGTCTTGTTCATTTGATGATTGACTATGTCACCTGGCAGAAATTAATATTATGCTTCGAATAAGGTAAGTAGTTTAATAAGCGTTTTATTTCAGGTAAAACGCCGATATTAAACACTTGACCGTTATTCGAAGCATAATTAAACTATTGAGATATTGTCTGTTATCGCCTGGTGACGCTCATGACGAACGCCAATGTGTAGGGAAAGATCAAGAAAAAAGAAAAGATGTGTTTGAAAATATTCAACAAAATATCAATAAATCAACATAATTCACTATGAGACAGGTTTAAATAGAGCAGTAATGCTGTCACTCCTAGAAGAGCCCGAAACCTGTCGTTTATAAAATCGATTAAAAGTGTTTGAGGACCTCCAATTTCCCCGAGCCATAATATCTTCCATGGGGAAGTTGTCCAACCAATTCTTGGAAGCAACAGCGGAAGGGACACTCAGGACTAGCAACAATACCTGCCTGACGCATCAGAGCTTTAATCCAGCCTGCAATAATAGTTCGTGAGGCCGCACGAGCCGTGGTGACAAACAAGTTAGGACATTTAGCTTCCTGACGTCTAGTGGAAAGCAGTGATACAGTTTGTTCAACCCAGTATACGGGGTCCAAATTATCGTTATCGGTCATTAGGAGTGTCAAGTCATGAATACGCCTACCAGAACAGAGTACTAAGAGGGCAGCGGCTTGACTCGAAACATCAAAAATGTAGTCATGATTTATTGTTCTAACGCCAAGAAAACATACAAAATCATCAATATTCCACACGGGTAACTTAGAAACAATTGGTTTTTGATTGAAATCGATTTCAAAATATGTTACACCAAAGCACGATTACTTAGAACACCTGAATCATTTACATTATTACATTACAAAGGGTGGAGACCATAGACTTGTGTAACAATATTGTATTATAAGACAGTTTATGTTTTATATGCAGATCAGCCAGAAAACGAGCTAGGTCAGATCCCGAGGGATTCTTAGGGCTAATATGACTCTACACCACGAAACCCAGCGGTTTCATGCAGGTTTGCAAGTTCTTAGGGTAGAATCGCGCCAAGAACTTTTCAAAAGATCTATCTGAGAATTATTCCACTTACCTAAATGATGTGTCCACCCCCACATTTCCAAACTTCCAACACTAGATCCTGGACGCGAGGAGGTGGCAGTCCCGTTGTCACATCGATCAATACTTTGTTCAGGTTCTATATTGTGAACGGTGGGGCCAGAGCCCAGGCTTTGAGACCTCCGCGCCAAAAGACTTTCTCCCATCGCGGTGCTACTATCAAGTAAATTCCTGATGCCCGATTGAGGTAGCTCAAAAACCCTAGGAATCAGGAACGGGGGTGCGAACACCCATGCCAGATCGAATTTCCAAGCAATCGAGAATGCATCGTGGGCTACAGCTTGTTTGTCGTTCTGATCTTTCGACACGTAATGAGGGACTACGTGACCGTTGCTGGAAGCAAACAGGTCCACTTGGGGAATTCCCCATTTTAAAAATATTATCTTGGTAATCTCGGGTATCAGATGCCATTCGGGGACCTGGCGAAACCGCGATAGGTTATCGGCATGGTTGTTGTACCTCCCCGGAATGTAGTACACATTGATATGAATTTGGTACTGATCTATCAAACAAAACAGGTCGTATGTTATGTCCATCAATCGCGAGGATTTGGTTACCCCTGCGTGACGGAGATACGCTACTACCGTGCGATTGTCGCATTGTATGGTGACCGTAGATCAACTCAGATACACTGGATGACTTTGAAAAACCTTCAATATTGCCAACATTTCTTTTACGTTGCAGTGACAATTCTTCTCGTTCTGGGACCACGTTCCCCATAGAGACTGGTTGTCCATCTGGGCCCCCCAGCCTAAGTCGGAGGCGTCCGTTTTAGTCGCTGGTGCGTGGTGTAGAATTGACGGATGTTGCAAATTGTGGCTCCACCATTGTAGGTCGCCTATTGCATCTGCAGGTACAGTGTATACCTTGACAGAATTGTCCAATTGTAGTGTGTTTAGGAATTTCAATAGAGCTCGATAGTGCAATCTCCCTCTTTGGACAACAAAACTCGCAAAGTTTAGTGCTCCTATTACTCTTTGCAACTTCTTTAGGTTTGTCTTCCGCAAATCTACGATTTCGCGAATCTTCGCTAGTAATGAGGTTACTTTTTCCCTTGGCAGACGTTCGAGGTTTAGCCAAGGATCCCACAGTACTCCTAGGTAAACCAAGGATTTCTTTGGTGTTAGGATAGATTTTTCGAAATTTATTTGCCAACCCAGATATTTTAATGTTTTTACGAGAAGACTTACATGGCCTGCGAGAACTGCTGGGTCTCGGTGAGCCAAAAGAAAATCGTCGAGAAATACTAATATTCTCACACCTTGGCTTCTCATAATTTGGGCAATCCAATTTGTCAAACTGGCAAAAGTTTTTGGTGAAAATCTGGTGCTTGCATTTCCTTCCAATGATCGACGAAATTCGATAACTGACCGGCTTGAAATATTTTCATGTCAATATTTACTTCTCTTGGCATTTAAGCCTGAAGGTGATGACCTTCGCTTATTTCCGCCACGTTTATGAGCGTCGTATCTTTGGGTTTGTTTTGCCCCGCGGGAGCGAAAGGAACCTCTATCCATTACGCCACTACCCTGTTGAGGATAGTTGCAATACGCATGTGCTGGTCCTTGCGAAGGACACTGTATATTATTCTGCAAAAAGCCACCCTGCGAGGGGACGTTACAGTTCTGACAGCCTTGTGAAGTCATGCTTGAGTTATATAGTTCTTACCCTGCGTGGGTGGAACTGAATATTGCCCCTGCAAGGGACGTATATACGCATGTGCTGGTCCTTGCGAAGGACACTGTATATTATGCTGCAAAAAGCCACCCTGCGAGGGGACGTTACAGTTCTGACAGCCTTGTGAAGGCATGCTTGAGTTATATTTCTATACCCTGCGAGGGTGGAACTGAATATTGCCCCTGCGAGGGACGTATATGCATGTGCTGGTCCTTGCGAAGGACACCGTATATTATGCTGCAAAAAGCCACCCTGCGAGGGGACGTTACAGTTCTGACAGCCTTGTGAAGGCATGCTTGAGTTATAGTTCTATACCCTGCGAGGGTGGAACTGAATATTGCCCCTGCGAGGGACGTATATGCATGTGCTGGTCCTTGCGAAGGACACCGTATATTATGCTGCAAAAAGCCACCCTGCGAGGGGACGTTACAGTTCTGACAGCCTTGTGAAGGCATGCTTGAGTTATAGTTCTATACCCTGCGAGGGTGGAACTGAATATTGCCCCTGCGAGGGACGTATTTACGCATGTGCTGGTCCTTGCGATGGACACTGTATATTATGCTGCAAAAAGCCACCCTGCGAGGGGACGTTACAGTTCTTACAGCCTTGTGAAGGCATGCTTGAGTTATAGTTCTTACCCTGTGAGGGTGGAACTGAATATTGCCCATGCGAGGGACGTTTGAGCCATTTTCCAACTTGCGAAGTTGAGGTATTACCATAAGCCGATTTTGTAGATGTACCAGCCGATCTAGAAGCAGGCCAGAAGGCTTTTTTGATACCGCCAGCTTTTTCTAATGCAACAACTAACTGCTAAGAATTGAATAAGCTAACCACAGATGGAGGTATTTTCTTTATTGCCGCTTTTATTAAGGGATCGCGAACTGCATTAGTTATGCTGTCTCTGCGCATCTGTATAGATTCAGCACTATGGCCGCAAATCATTTGCAATAGGTCTGCCGAAACCTTCTGAACTCACCAGAAGTGAAAATGTCATTCAACTTTTTTATAGCCTCGAAGTTAATTCTCTCTGGTCTCGGATCCATGTCAAAAATGCACAAAGTTCCTTCTCCTTTTGTTTTAAAATACCGTGGTCTGATCTCGTTTGCCTCGAGTTCGACGAAACCCGGGCTATGGTTATACGATTTAAAACTGAATTTCTCTTAAAATGTTCAAGTAACGCTCGTCTGTCTTTGGAACAGCCGGTTCCTTAAGCTTAGTTTCAACATCTAAATTATTTATAAGACTACTACCCTCCAGTTCTAAATCATCCTCCGTGAAAAGGGAAAGGGCGTCGTCGGGCAGCGGTATACTATTATTTATATTATGTTTCACTTTACGCTCCGAGCGGCGATGCTTGTGCTTGCCCCTCCTTACGGTGACGGCGACGCGCATGTTTAGACTTATGGTCAGAAGAACTAGATGAACTGGAACTAGAATCGCTACTATCAGAGCTACTACTACTGCTGCTGTTCGGATGTGAACGCATCCGTTTGGCACTAGATTCTCTATTATTAGCGGTATTCGAAGGACCTGCGACCGGTTTATCTTGCGAAATCAACGTTATTTCTTTATCCATTACATATTCGGTATTATACTGAAAACAATTGAATTACACACACTGGAAAAGAAAAAGAATAAACAACACGCGAACGGAAAACCGTTAAATTCTGAAAATATCAACGTTGATTCACTGTATTATCAAATCATTCACTAGAAACAGTTTTAATAAAAATTGTAAATTGGTAAGTATGCCAACTTTCGTCGAAAGGAAAAATATAGACGGTTGTGAAAAAGAAATATAGATAACTCACCTGCTAAGCAGCAACCGTCTCCGGCAAGGAAAAGAACGCCAATGAACAAGACCGAGCGCGCGAGCTCAAAAATGCGCTCCCCTCTCTGACCTGGTGACGTCATGAGAGCGAGACAGAGCTATATCGCTAGAAACGTAAGGAAAAAAGGCACAGGAAACATGGTTTAGCCTATCTCAATAGTTTAATTATGCTTCGAATAACGGTCAAGTGTTTAATAAATTATTATTTCCTTTATTTCATAAATATATATATAAATTACATTTTTAAATGTTAAAATATAAAAAAAAACATTTAAAATAATTAAAAAAAATAGTAACCCATCGGTATTGGGAACAGGATCCAAGTTACCGGGGTGGTCAGGGCTGCTGAGAGATTCCTCTTTCCAGAAAGCGTCCCAGAAGGTTCCCCTAATAACGATACGCACCGAGTCCAGAAGTACCGCTTTCTGGATCAAGCCCTTGATCCAACTGCCTAACGAGAGCCTCCTCAGGTGTTGATCTAGGCTCTTGGCTATTATACCATTGGCCGTCTCGACTATCGGCACAATGATTGCTGTATCCACATCCCACATGTCGACAACCACGCGAGCCAGGTCAAGATACTTAATCTGCTTATCTTTTTCAGCTTTCGCGAGGTTCTCGTCATGCGGGCCCGCTATATCAATAATCATTGTGCGACGCTCTAATCGATCTATCACCACTATGTCAGGCTTATTGGCAACAATGGTCCTGTCAGTGATGATAGATCGATCCCAATACAACGTTATATTGCCATTTTCGAGAACTGGGTCGGGCACATACCTATAGTACGGTACTTCCGATTCCACAAGACTGTATTTCAGAGCAAGTTGCTGGTGGATAATCCTGGCTACAAGGAGAACAGCCAGAAATAATATGACGGATTGATTCGTAGTCGTATTTTTAATAATAAAATTTCACGAGTAAATAAAAGTAGTAGTGAGTACTAAAAGTAGTAGTAGTAAGTATATTAAAGTAATGTATAAAAGTGAACAAATTAGTTATTAAAATACCAGTTTTAGCCCGTGTGATAGTATTGAAAGCCTCGACTAATACCAGTGTAAATTATTTTGATTTATTTTTGGAACAAAGTTTTTAACGAGCTTGCAGTAGGAGGTAATTGCTAGACATCGTTTTCGTCACATAAAGAAAAAGACTTTACCCTCTCTCTTTCATTTAAGGCAAAAAAATTATTACCTAAATCTTATCTCTCTGCATCGATATCCTTAATCGCCTAAAGCTGTTGCTGTGTGAACGTTGTTTTATGAGAACTTTTTATAAAATTATTTTATATCATGATTAATTGATGACTGTTGATGGCTTGTAATAAAATCAAGTAATAAATTATTATCATTATACCCAGGAAAACCAAGGGCAACAAGGGTTTGTAAATAACATTATTTATTATAACATTTTGACACATTTTTTTTATTGTAGGAAACACCAAATGGCGAATGTCATCCTAAATGACTGAAAGTCCATTCGATAAGTTTTAGTGATGCGATTCCTGTCCAATTTTTTGTCGTTTATCGAGTTTCATGAAGTCCAGTATTTCCGTTTGCGTGATACGAGTCACTGCGGTGTGGTCCCCCGTCTAATAGCGAAAATTATTGGAGATTCGATTTTTTTAACACACAAAAAACAGTACTACATTTTCCTTTATAATTATATTATTTATATACCTTAACTACGGAATAAGCGCGCACGCGCGTTGGCCCTCTGCGGGCTCCTCAGATATCGCAACAATGTAATAAATAATAGAGGAACACAAATAAATGTTTGTTTAACATTCAATAAAATATTAAATACCTTCTTTAAGTCATTTGAATTCTAATCTTATGATGGAACTACAGAGAAGTAACGTATAGATGGGCGATTCGAGTGGAACTAGAATCGACATTGTATCGGCATAGCTATTCACAATCGCAACCATTCGACAGGCTGTGAAAATGACACATTTTCAATAATCTAATCAATTTACCTTAGGGACATAGATACCAAATAGCTGTCGGAAGAATAGCGGTCGTCTATTATTTTTTGTGTCGGGTTTAGGACTTGTGAACAGCGCGGCGTTTAGAGGACTCCTTCGATTACATTGGTTGATGTTCGATTCGGCACGAAAGTGTTTGAATAGTTGCTAAATAACTATCGTCGATGAAGTTCTAATAATGCGAAAGTCAAAAAGTAGCTACTTTGTAGCACGCAGTGTTAGCGCCATCATCTAAGTTACGCACTGTCACCTTTTTAAATTACGTGCTGTTATTGGTCAATCAACTTTCTTTTTATTGGTCGATGCGAAGCGCGCCTTTTTCCTGCATCCAATGGTAAAAATATGACTTTCGCACTATTTAGACTGTTTGCACTGTGGCATGGTGCGTGTGACATTTTGCGAAATTCAAAATTTGAATTGCACGGGCTACCTAAGCGCATCCTTCTTGAGGGGGATCCGCACTAGAAGTCGCGAAATTTAAATTTTCTTATGTTTTTTGAAATTTGCAGGTCAGTATCAGGTTGTATGTTAATAAAAATATGATAAACGGTTATAACAAATATGTATTTACTTAATTATAACCATAAGAATCATCAATACATCTTTATAATTTAGATTTGTTCCGAAATGTCATGATTTCCGAAATCAAACAAAAAGAATATAGCTAACTTAGAGAGATGTATTGATGATTCCTAAGGTTATAATTATGTAAATACATTATTTGTTATAACCGCGTATCATATTTTTGTCAACATACAACCTGATAGTGACCTGCAAATTGCAAAAAACGTAAGAAAATTTTAATTTCGCGACTACTACTGCGGAAATGTTTTTCCTAGCACAATGCCTATGCTACAGCCTCAGATTAAAGAAGAAAGGCAGATAGACAATAAATAATTTATTGTCTCAGAAAAATGCAGAGAACAGTAATACATAAGTACATATGACTCGAGATTGAATTTGTATTCGGTTTTTTAATTTGTATTCGCTTTTTTGGTCTCGCCCTCAGTGTTCGCGCGGTCTATCTGCTTTCTTCTATAATCTGAGCACAGAGCACTTTATAATATCTGAGGCTATAGCGCAAACAGTGTAGAACTTCATCATTCGAGTTGATTCGATTGCAAGTTTCACAAATTCACTCGAGTCAAACCGATGGAGTCCATCCCTATTTCGTTCACGTTTTTGACCATTCATTTTTGAAGACAAGACTATCAATACAACTTCCCAGTCTTGTCAAAACGAACGAAATTTCTAAAAAACCTTGCGACAAAAACAGCAGTTGATTAAGATTACAAAAGTATTTTTATCGTTTGCGGAGAAAAATATGGTTTTGTTACAATAACGTCAAGGATTGGCATTTGGCACATTGTCAGTTGTTGTTGAGAACTATTGTGATACGCTCGTCTGTATTTGAGAGTGAATTTTTGTATCGTTATTATAAACGCAGTTCCACGATTATGTCTAGTGAAAAGCCAGTGTCTGGGGCGCAGGCTTCCAGTTTGAGTAGTTCTCAGGCTTTGCAGCCTGCTGAGGATGACAATACGAAGTCGTGTTGGGTGTGTTTTGCAACGGAAGCTGATGACAGGCTGGCGGCTTGGGTACAGCCTTGTAAATGCATCGGGACCACGAAATGGGTAAGTGCATAGTTAGAATTTGTTCTAGATCGCCGCAGTCATAACCCGTGCTTCCGATTCCTGATATAAACAAGTGAGGAAGTGAAAGTTTGTACTGTTTGCTCCAATTGTTTTGAGTAAACATTAATAGGTACTTAAATTGTATTTTAATTTGATTTATAGTTGTGCAAGTGTGTGTGTGCAATATTATCAGTTTTATTTGTTTACTGCTTAACCACTGAAACATCGCAAACAACATTTTAATAATAGACTTATTTCTCTGCCAGCATTGGTTATTGGAATATAACTTCCTAACAAAGGAAAATACGGTCAGTGGCTCGTCTTAGGGGTACGATTTTTGATTCAATATTAATTTTGTAAACACTTACTTTATTATTGTGTTAATAAAATCATTATAATAAAAAAAAATGCAAACCTGTTTGAAATCATGTTTAAGATTTTGTATTGTTATTGCTTGATTCATAGATTATTAAAAACATAAGAGATAAATAAGTAGATAGATAGAATACTCTTTATTATGCACACCTTAAAAATTACATATTTACATATACAGAGACTTGGCCACAGTCTATACATCATACAGTCGTCCTACGATAGTCCGAGCTGCTTACATAGTTCGCCGAACTTCATATGCAGCTCGGGCTTCATCGGACAATTGTATGATGTAGACTGTGGCCAAGTGTGTGTGTGTGGTGTTGTTGCAGAATGCAGAATATATACATGCAATAATATACATGGACTGTGTGAAAGAAATAATGTCTAGAAAGGATGGGAATACTGAGATGACAGCTGATAGAGATGTGTGTGGAAGAAAAAGTAGTGCTGCGTCAACCCAAATAAATTTCTAAAAGGGCAAGTGAATGATTACATTGATGAGAACGAGCCTACACGTTTGCCAAAGATTTATTTGGTAGAAAACATAAGCCCGTCATTGGTGTTCTTACATACATACATAAACTTCATTCTTCCCATGGGGGTAGGCAGAAACTACAGTAGGCCACCTGCTACGATCCTTACATACTCCTTTTGCTTTGTTTACGTTCATCTGGTCATATAGGTACTTGTTGTTTTTATCTCAATTTATT
Organism: Cosmia pyralina; assembly: GCA_946251885.1. Classification (NCBI taxonomy): domain Eukaryota; kingdom Metazoa; phylum Arthropoda; class Insecta; order Lepidoptera; family Noctuidae; genus Cosmia; species Cosmia pyralina. The sequence goes on from OX276364.1 coordinate 13,371,497, forward strand.
TTGTAAATGCACCAAGAAGAAAGTTAAACAAAGATTATATTTCCTCTCTCCCCCGGATCTCTAACGAGTTTAGACGTGTCCACTATGTCAAAATTTTATTTAAAAATACAATTTATTTCGGAAAGTAAACTGTGAAATATTAACATAAGTACTAGGCGCGCAGTACGCTGACGGAGTTTGCATTTGAGCAGTGACGCGGCAAGAGCAGGACAGCGACAGTCGACGCAACTAGTATCCTTCGCTGCGTACGCGGTGTCATATGGCACACAGGACCACTACATGCGCGTTGATGCTTGCCACAGTTCATAAGCGACAGCGATTGACGGGTAATTATTTCTCCGTATTATCGTTGTAACATAATTGTAATTGTACTGACATACAATATAAATATCACCAAAAGCTAGAAGTAACTACAATGTCTGTACCACGTACCCCTCCGAAAATTAATTCTAAACTTATCTCTCCCACTAAATTTGGATCGGATTCTGCACTCTATACACCTGAAAGTCAGCAGCAAATGGATTTGAACATTACAAAGCGACCCAAACGCCGGCTAAATGATCCGTCAAGCACAGCAGATATCTCACTATCCGACTTATTGACCAAAATGGACGAAATAAAAAAGCAGCAAGACGCTAAATTTACCACCTTGGAACTATCTTTGAAGGAGCTAACAAACCAAAACGCCGAAATAAATAAATCAATGATTTTGCTGTCAGAGAAATACGATGACGTTTTGAGTGACTTGAAAATTCTTCAACAGGAAAACTGTTCATTAAAGAGCCATATAAAGACTTTGGATGCGAAAATTGAACATTTTGAAAAAAACGCACGGTTGACCATGGTCGAGTTAAGAAATGTCCCAGTCGCTGTATCTGAGAACAAAGAACAGCTAGTTGAGATAGCAAAATGTATTGGAAATGTTATTGATGTTCAAGTCCAAGACTCTGATATTCGAGATGTATCTCGTCTAAAGCTGAAGGACAAACCCACAGGCCCTATAATCGTAGACTTCACATCAACTATAAAGAAAGAACAGTTTATTAAGGCTACGGGGTCATATAATAAGGCAAATCGTGAAAAACGTTTGAGTACTACAAATCTGAATATCGTTGGACCAGCAAAGCCAATATACGTGGCTGAATCTCTGACTGCTTCAATCAGACGTCTACACTACGTAACCAGATTATTTGCTAAAAAACATAATTACGAGCACTGCTGGACTTCATTTGGCAAGGTGTTTCTGAAACAAAAGGAAGGCCAACCCCGTCTACGCGTTTATTGCGAAGAAGATCTTCTAAACATGGAAAAAAATATTTGACTAGTCTTCCTCTCTGAACGGCTGGTATACATTCCAACTGCATGCATTATTTTTTATTTAACTTATTTAATAAGCGCCTACCAATACACTCTTCACTTACACCGCATACATAAGAATAAAACAATAACTCTCACGTTACAACTGATTAATATTACTTTACACGATACTCTATCAAAATATACTCACATAACACATACACGCCTCCAAAGTGTCACACTATCTCTAAAATATTGTGTCGTACCTAATACTATTTTTAATACTTTTCTCAACTATTTAACAAGATTGGAATTCATATGTATTAATATAATTTTACATAAAAATATATTGGTACCTAATACTATAGCCAAATTAACCCACAAATATGATCCTGCTGAGTTGTTTTTTGGACGAAATTCAACGAGTTAACGCATTTACAAAGTGAAATAGACTCTTTTAATGTTGCTGATTTTGTCATATGTGATGCGGAGGATTGCTCGGGTCTGTTACCTAACTCTAAAAAATGTCTTAAAATGTTTCAACAAAATATTCGGAGTGTTAAATGTAACCTACCTGGATTATTACCGATATTAGCCAGAACTGCGGTGGATTGGGATTGCATTGTTTTGACAGAGTGCTGGTTGTCATCAATTGAGTTCTTACCCTCCTTAGATGGGTATGACAGTTTTGCCACTACCAACAACCTTACGCAGAATGAAGGTGTTGTTGTGTACTACAAGAACGGTTTGTTAATCTCAGTTGAAGAACCTGTAATTGAGGATGCAAACTGTCTTGTTATTACCATAAATAAAGATACAGTAGCCTTGGCCATTTATAGGCCACCCGGGTACAAAAATATCGATAACTTTTTACAATCTCTTAATCAGGTACTATTAAAATATTCGTTTATGCAAAATGTCATATTATTGGGGGACATTAATATTAACATTGCCGAACACAGTGTTGACAGCAATCTTTCTGCATATCTAGATATGATGGCATTCCACGGTATGATGCCTGCTTACACATCTCCTACGCACAATAAAACATGTTTGGATCACACGTTTCTAAAGACAAAACTAACGGCTCGTTGTCTTATACTCCAAACAACAATTACTGATCATGATAGTGTTGCTTTGTACATAGCTAGTCTTCCTAAACAAGCACCTGCCAAAATTATAAATTACTTAGATCACAACTCTCTAAATGCGGAACTTAAAAGTGTTGACTTTAGCCCAATATACACAATTAAAAACGCCAACGAAGCTGCTAACTTCTTCCACAGTATCCTATATAGGGCTATCAAAAACAACACTAAAGAAGTCAAAATATCAAACAAGAAAAAAATTCTAAAACCGTGGATAACTCCAGGTATTCTGAAGTGCATTAGAAACCGCGATAATCTATATAAAAAAGTAAAGAAACACCCCGACAATGAGATATATAAAACTATATACAAACGATACCGAAATTTTTGTTCGTCTTTATTAAAAAAACTTAAAAGAGAATATGAGAAGCTACAATTTCAAAACGCAGGGAAAAATAGTAAAAAAATTTGGAAAATAGTTAAAGAGATTACATACTCAACTAAACCCAAAGACAGTCCGATTGAACTTTTAAGCACCAATGACCCCCAAAATTCGGCAAACAATGTTAATCAATACTTTGCAAATGTTGGTAAAACGCTAGCAGAAAAAATCAATAAGAATAATCTACAAACGGGACCCTCTACTTTTAACTCCTGTAGCCATTCTTTTTGTCTGCTCCCTACGGATGAAGGGGAGGTTAGGTCTTTGATAGCGGGGTTAAAGAGTGATTGTTCGGTGGGCCTTGATTTGATATCTAGTGATATCTTGAAATCTAATATAGATATTCTAACAGTACCTATAACATACGTCTGTAATTTGTCGCTCACAACCGGTATATTTCCTAAGATCTATAAGAAGTCAAGAGTTCACCCGATACATAAGAGTGGTGACAGAGACTGCGTCAATAATTATAGGCCAATTTCAATTCTCCCTACCCTGTCAAAAATTTTAGAGCGCATCATTAACAAAAGACTTGTTAACTACTTGGAAAGTAAAAATCTTCTCTCACAAGCACAGTTTGGTTTCAGAGCTAAGAGATCCACCGCCGACGCTGTGTCAGAACTAACAAATTATATAGTTAACAATATAGATTCAAAGAAGAAAACCATTGGAATATTCTTAGATTTAGCAAAGGCCTTTGACACAGTCTCTGTCCCTATTCTGTTATCAAAACTTGAAACCCTGGGTATCCGGGATCTTCAATTAAAACTTTTTAAAGATTACCTAACCGACAGAACACAATGTGTTAAAATTGGTAATGTAACTAGTGAAGAGGTCCCAGTGACATTTGGAGTTCCACAGGGCAGTATTCTTGGACCGACGCTGTTCCTAGTCTATATAAATGATTTATGTCAGTTAATGTTTCCCGATTCGAAAATTGTTGCGTTTGCTGATGATACGGCTTTACTTTTCAGTGGTAACTCCTGGCATGAAGTATTTGCTAAAGCTCAGATAGGCATGAACACTGTGATCAGTTGGTTAAATAAGAATTTACTTACATTAAATGTAGAAAAAACGACCTTCATCACGTTTTCCATTCAAACTAATGACAGACCGGATCCCTCTTTGAGTATTGTCTCCCATTCGTGCCCAAATGCAAATGACGCAACTTGTCAGTGTCCCAACCTTAAAAATACTGAATCTACAAAGTACTTAGGAGTAATTATTGACAGAAATCTTAAATTTCATGAACATATTAATCTTCTATCTGCGAGAGTGCGTAGACTTATAGTAATATTTAAAGCCTTAAGAAGCACTGCACCTAAATCTGTAATAAAATCGGTCTACTATGCTCTCTGTCAGTCTCAGCTTGAATACTGTATAACCACGTGGGGTGGCACATGTAAAACTCATTTCTTAAAAGTTGAGAGGGCACAAAGAGCACTTCTAAAGGTTAGTTTGTTTCTACCTTTTTATCACCCAACTACTGATCTCTACTCGAAATGGGATGTACTTACTGTGAGGCAGCTCTTCATCCTAAAAACGGTTATGAAGCAACATGCCCTAACAACTTTTGAACCAGAAAGAATCAGAAGCAAACGTCGCAAACATGCAGTCTGTTCTTCATCGTCATTCAAAACTAAGTTTGCACATCGGTTTTTCTGCTACCAGGGTGCAAATTTATACAATAAGGTAAATCTAGCCTTAATGATATATCCCTTGCCAAAAACCAAATGTAAGTCTTTGGTTTCGGACTGGTTAAAACATTTGGATTATAATTTTACAGAAAGTCTACTTCATTCAAATTAAGTTAGTACGATATAAGTTTATAACTTGCACCAAAACCTTCTCACGTAAACATCGACACACTACACCTGACACTCAACACTACACACTAACATTAAACACTCTCATAGACACACACATACACACACCCTCAGGCGCACTGATTAACATTTTGTTTGTTTATAGTTTCTTTTTAACTTCTACCCCCATAATTATAATAACTTTAGTTTTTAGTCTTAAATCTCCTGATCTGTAATGTTTGATTGTTATATATTTTTTGGTTAAGTAAAACTTCCTGTTCTTCCGTGGGGTGGGGACCTGGTGATTTGTAATACAGGCTTTTTACGCCTAACTCAGACACCAGCTCCTCACATTGCTAATAACAAAAAAATATCAAATAATAGGTGAAATCTAGAATAAGCTTGTCATTGTGAGGAGAAATAAAGAACTATTACTATTACTATTACTATTACTATTAACTTTATTATTGCAACAAACAATATTCTTTTCTTCAGATGATGATGATTATTGATGACACTTATCACTTATCCCTTGTTGTGTCAGTCAATGTACTATCAAGGTTATCAGTTCATCTCGAGATGTAAATAAATAATCCTTTATCCAAGATTACTCTTGTCCACTCAGATAAAAGATCAAGTTATTTGACGAGTATTGACATTGTCCCTTAGAGACAATGTCCTGTCCTGTAGCAGTCTTGCAGTAACTCAGAAAAATGTAATAAAATAAAACTGGGAAAAGAAATACAACAAAGGTCAATGAATGAGATTGTCCTCTGCAACTTAAATAATAATAAAAATGAAGTCAACATCAATTTTGCTAATCAGTGAACAACAACATGTACATTGCCATATAAAAACTTTTTTACAAAAAATACAACCAACTTCCAAAAACAACACTACAAAGTGAAAAATAACTTTAATTTCGGAAGTCGTTGTCTAGTTAAATGTATTTTCGTTTTGTGCCCCCGACTTCCGAAATTAAAGTTATTTTTCACTTTGTAGTGTTGTTTTTGAAGTCGGTTGTATTTTTTTGTAAAAAAGTTTTTATTTTTTACTTTTTAGTTGTGTACCTACCCCACACAAATTCTAATACCACTACCTGCAAACCAAACTAGAACATCATCCATATAAAAGTGTGGAAAAAATACGTATTATTGAAGCTAACTTAAAAACTACCAAAGCAAAGTTAATCAATTTTATATGGGACCAACTGTGATGTATACCCTCTCGAATAAAACAAAAAAAAAAATCAAATTGGTCCAGCCATCTTCGAGTAATCGGGGAACATACATAAAAAAAAAATAATAAAAATAAAAAAAAAAGGTTCTGACGAATTGAGAACCTCCTCCTTTTTGAAATCGGTTAAAAATAGTTGACAGCAAAGTTTTGTATCAAATAATTTTTCGTAAGATTTTATTTGACTGCATGCAAAATAATAGCTTGGAAAAGGAAACTGATCAAAGTATAAATTATTTTGAATATGAGCTCATCATCATCTGCCTAGCCTTTTTCCAACTATGTTGGGTCAGCTTCCAGTATAACCGGATGCTGCTTATAAAAAGCCAATATATGGGGTTAGTCGAATAACAATTTAAATGGTTATTCATTTAAAGACTATTGTAGGTTTTACAGGCAGGCCACCACTGCGGCGACATAATTATATATTGATTTAATCAATCTGCCTAGCCTTTTCCCAACTATGTTGGGTCGGCTTCCAGTATAACCGGATGCAGCTGAATACCAGTATTTTACATGGAGCGACTGCCTATCTGACCTCCACAACTTAGTTACTGGCTAATACGATACGCCTTGGTAAGACTGGTTGTCAGAATTTCGGGGTTCTGACGACCCGTAATGTCTGTCAAACATCCATGAATGACAGCCGAGACCAACGGCTTAACATGCTTAGGTGCGGAGGGGTGTTGGTATGTAAAGATGGTCATGGGGGTTTAATATGATAAATGATTTTATTTCTGTAAGTAGGATTGTACAAACAATTTTACACGTCAATCATAATTTCAATAAAAACTAGATGAGGTTGGCGTTTCTTATCTGACTATTCTGAGAAAAAAGAAAGAAGTCACAGTCTCTTTTAAAGTCCAGACATAATCTTGGTCAGATCATGTGAAGGCCATGTAGATTGGTGTCTGAAATGGTCTTTTGAGGAAAGAACCACACAGATTGAGTGGACCTGTCCAGTCAGTGCACGCATTTGTCAGTAATTGTGCAGCTCAACTCAGAACATACCAAAATACAGATGAAGAATTTCAATTATTTCTTCTTCATTTCTTAAGAAGCCGCATTGATACACTTTAAAGCAGTAGCCACTTTATTAACACCTATTTTTAAAACCACAGTATCATTTTTATCTTCATTGAATGCAATATCATCAAGATAATTAGGAATATTATTGTTTTTAGTACCTTATCAGTTTGTTAAACACTCATTTGTTATTTTGTGTGAAAAGTGAATATAGGACAGTTTTTATCATTAATTTATATGAAGAATTAGGGTCGATGGGGTACAGTCGTAGGTATAGTCATACTGTATTTTTGGATTATCTTAAGTTAGCCAATTGCCTGAAAAGATAAAGGTCTTTTTTGTTTTGTTTTGATTGTAATTGTAGCATTTCTTTTCAACCACTTTTCTATTATGAAGCAGCTGCAAATATTTTATCAGATCCCTGCCATGTTCCGTAGCAGCTTATGGTCAGTCAAGTAATTCCCTTCACTTTTAAATTCTTGTGATATGTCTGCTTTTGTTTTCTGGTTTGTGATAGGTGGTAAGCATCTGTAAACTTCCAGACCATCACAACTCTCAAATTGGCCATAATCGCTTGAAAAACTTGTGAAGGGCGGACATTTTGGGGGACTCATCATCATCATCATTTCAGTCGAAAGACGTCCACTGCTGGACATAGGCCTTACACAAAGTTTCGGATTTATGCGGCTTTCACAAGGTCATCGGTCCACCTTGTGGGAGGCCTTCCAATGTTACGTCTTCCGGTACGCGGTCGCCACTTCAGAACCTTTCGGCCCCATCGGCCATCTGTTCTGCGAGCAATGTGCCCTATCCACTGCCTAGGGTAGACGGGCAGCCGGGCACTAGGGGCCATATCTTTTTGGTGCTTGTCGGAAGGGGGGGGGTTCCATAATACCATGCTTGACAGGGGGTTTGGCAATCGCAGTATAATTTTTTAAAAATGCATAAAGAACGCTGCTGTCCATTTTCTAGTAACTCCCTTAGTCGCCTTTTACGACACCCACGAGAATAAATAGGAACGGGGTGGTGCTATTCTGTCTTAAATGTAATTTTGAAATTCAAAAGCAATGACGTATTATAAAACGTATTGTTCAAATGGTGCTGATTCTCAGCCCAATTTGAATACTTAAATAATTTTGACAAAGATCCTTCATTCTGATTCTATGGTATTTTTTAAATTTTCCTTGAGACTTTATTTCCCTGTAATATGGCGCATTTTCCTTATCGAAACCCTTAAAAAGTTTGTTTTTATGCATCTCGTGATTAAAATTATCAATTGGTTGAAGTTCTTTTACCCTGAATTAAGTAGATAGGTATAATTCGTAATGAGTTATTCAAATAAAACCAAATTGCTTTTATTCCACGAAGTGATGTCTTTCTGTTCGCGTGTTGCGGGCGCATTAAATATTTTAATTGAGAATAAACACAGAATTTGCATTATGGCTTGTCCAAATACGACCAAAACTAAGTAACTTTGTGTCCATCTTTTACAGTAACTATAGCATCATTTTGTAATCTATTTTATTCTGTCCTGAAATCTACTTTAGTTTATAATTAAATAAAAAAAAACTAAATCCAGGTCTACTTTTTCTAGTGTTTACCATATTACGCCTACAATTATCATTAAGAGTTCATAAATTTTTATACTTACTTCTCTAAAGGAATGATTTCATGTCATTATTTTAGTCCAATCGATAGACTTTTTGTAAATAGATAATTGCTTCATATTTTGCAATAAATTACCAGCGTCGTGTCATCGCGCTTCTCTTTCTTTTCTATGCAGTCCAACAGTGACCGCGCTTTTTACGGAGACCTGCCCCTGTGGAACACCTAATAATTCGGTGCAGTAAAGCACCATGGTTACCTACTTTTATGTAGCTAACAACAAAGATATGCCGAAGTTTCTTTTCGTTGCAGAGTTGAATAATAAATTATTTTTCAATACACTTCCTCGAAAACTGGTTCATATCGCACTACGATTAGGTTCACAATGCAATATATTTCACACGCGTGCGATTTTTAATTTTCCAACACGTGTGCGGGAGTAAAAATTGCCACAGATAACTTATACCTATACTTAGTCCAAATTGGTTCAGTGCCTCTATTCACACCGTCTCTATTCGGAGGTGAATGATTTTTTCAAATCTCGCATATATATGCGTCTTTGCGGCGTAAATATTTTATGAATATTTAAATAATGTTTATAAATAGAATATCATCAAAGACCATGATTATTACAATAAAAAAACGTTTATGAACAAATTAACATTTATTTGTATTCTAAACTCAAAAATATTTGAATTTTCTATTTTCCATATTAGGCTGTTTATCGGCTTTATACCTTTGCTTCTCCTTCGACCTGGCGAAAGCAAAGCGCGGAAAAAAAAAAGAAAATTTAAATCATAGTTTCCTAATCATTCATGACAAAAACGTTTTTCGTTATTTTATTTCATTTCTTCAAACGTGTATTGAAAAACGTCGTTTGATACACGTGGACATTTGTTATTGCAGTTCTCGGCTCAAAAACAACCTCGCCTACGGCTCGGGTGTTAATTCCGCCTCGATGCAATAACAAAAATTGTCCACTTGAAAAATGTACTAATCTACCTAAGTATACCTTATTATTTGTACTGGTAGGTGTTTAAAATTAATTGGGCGTTCTAAACCCGGTCCATTGGAATTATAGTCAAGACCGCAAAGTAACTCCAACATCCTACAAAACATTACCCTGATTGTGGGCTCCGCTGCAGTTGGGTAAAAAGAACGGTGAATGAACTACAAAGGTCATTTGTTGCTAGGGCACAAAGATCTTTATTCCATAGCCGTCTTATTTACTCCCTACAGGCGTTTGAAGTTAAAAAATTCTACCTGGGTCTTTGTATTCTTATCGCCATTTTACGGCCTCAATTGGACTTTCGTTACAATGTACAAATTGTAGGACCGCATTTTACTAAACCTCAAAATGGTGGATCACCTTGCTATTGGTAGCATAAATAGGAAGTAAGTCTCTATGCATTCGTCTATTCGTTTCTGAATCATAATTAATATTCATCTGCTTAATTTTCAAGGAAATCTTCTCTAAAATATTCTAATGAAGTTTTTATCTTCAATGTTGTTTGAGGTTTTACGTAGTTGATACAAGATATTTAGAGTTCTCATAGTTGTTAATACGTCGTGTTGTTGTGTACGTCAATTTAGTTGCGTTTCTTGTTGGTGAGTGAGAGAGCATATTGTAGCTATTTTTAAATCAATTTTTTTAAACTGATGCTTCCATTCAATACCTTCTTTTCTGCTATTGCATCTATCTGCTGAAAGGTTAAGGCCACGTAAAAGAACTGGTTTAAGATTCAACACTTTTTTGCCAAATACATTTTCCATTGATCTAAGTTCAACACATCGCTAAGCGGTTGGTCGACTCCTCACGTGACCAGAGGGCTGGCCTATTTTTTGGCCAAAGAATCAGCATTGCCATACATCGTGGCAATGCTGCCAGCCTTTTGGCCACTTTTCCTGCTGACAGCGATGCGGACGAATTTTTTGATGCCCTATGATCCTTTCCCATCCTTTTTTATATACCATGTACATATTATTATTTTAAATCTTTTAGTTTATTTAACATGTTAATACTGTAAAATAAAATTTTACTTACTTACCAATAAAGTTCAACATGCTTTTTTACCCAGCATAATGGTAACCAGAATGTAACCCTGCTGGGTACTCCAATTATAATTCAAGCAGGATCTTACGCAATATTTCCTTTTTTTTTGTATTAAGTAGGTAATATTTAAAACAATGTTATTGGTCGGAGAAGCTTAAAAAATTACCCTCGAATCCCGAAATAGTTTTACTTCCGAATAAACGTATCGCATATTTGTGGTCAACACATTCGAAAGCCTTGGACAGATCGCAAATAAAATCAGAGACATGTCAATGACTTTATTATTATTCGAAACTACCTACCGAGGACTGACCTGAATAGTTCCTGTAGTGCTAAAAAATGCTTAGTACCTAGCGTTATCTATTTAATTTTCATATTAAGCGTGAAAAATAACTGGGTCAGAGGACTACAACCTACAACTAACATTCGTTAAAGTTAAGTACTGTTATATTTTTTATTTAGCATGTCTACACTATTTAAAATTGTACTAGATTTGTATCAACTGTGTATTTGCATTATTGATCGTTAGTACTGTCGATTCTTTAATAATTGCGACATGTCGCGTCAATGACAATCGATCCAGTAGTTACAGAGCATCATTGTACTTAACCATTGACCCTATGCTAGGATTCAATAGATGGAGAACTATTAAATGTCGGTTGAATTGGAAAGATTTGACTAAAAGCAAGTTGTCACCATCCACATACAATTTATTTTAACCTTTTTGCTAAATCCGCCTTGTACAGCATCTGCACGATAATTATCATAATTCTCGATATTGGCAACAACCTAGTCAAGATTTACTGAGGCTTTGTATTACTTAATTATTTTCAGTCAAGCGAATATCATTATTTTATTCATTAATGGTATTGATAACTTGTATGAAAAAGTTAAAGGTACGTACATTTTTTACCCGACTACGGCGAAGCAAAAAGGAGGGTTATGATTTTGACCGGTATGTATGTATGTTCATCTGTTTCCTCATAACATCTAAACTACTTATCATAATTTGACAAATGAGATATTGTTATCTATTCCGTGGTTGGAAGCCTCTTGATCGTCCGCTGGTTAAAGGCTATGTGGAGTCACATTAAATTGAATATGGCGCCCTCTAGAGGACATAAAGTTATGAACTAAAAAAATGATTTTTAATTATGCCGTGTTGGGTATCAAATGAAAGGGTTTAATTAGCACATTTCAAAAATATAATATTGTTAGCTATTGCTAGCGGCTTTGCTTGCATGCACCCTATAATTGAGAATAATTTCTAAAATCACGAATCAGATGTGAGCCAAACATTTCTCTCCAAACCTACCCAAAATACGAGTATGTATAATATAATAATAAAGTGGGCCTGTAAATATTTTATCATGAAACTATAACCCCAAAATAATTTAGTAAGTTTGAAAACTAAAACCCGACAACTGAAAAATCACGCTCCAAAAAGTATGAAACAAGAAAATAGTCTCATCTGAAATTAGAAAAAGGCAGACAAATTAAAAACCCGCAGTCACGTCATGTAAGGGCATAAATCGAACAGATTACGTGTGCCTCCGGATTTTTAATTTGCCTGTCTTTTTCTTATTTCAGATGAGAATATTTTCTTGTTTCATCCTTTTTAGAGCATGATTATTCAGTAGTCGGGTTTTAGTTTGGAAACTTAATGGATGTTTTTCCGCCCTAGGTCGGGCAGAAGTGACTGTCGAGACGGTTTTTAGGAATTCTGTACGTATTCTTCCAACTATCTTTTTGGTTTTCAATTTATTCTCCTAATAATCAGAAAAATCTCCCTATATGGAGCCTTTTTCCAGGTCGTCACGAAATTCACGACTTAGGGCTGTCGCTATTTGTCACCTCTCTCGCTCAACGGGACCAAACTTTTAAGAATGTTAAATTAAAAGATGCTTTTTTGAAAAATGATCAATTTGCGAATTAGTAAATAGTATTAATTTAATAGGTATAAAAACATATTTTAAAAACATATTTTTATTGTGGCATTTAGTAAACTCATCTCAAAAACAGATAATAGGTAATTTTTGAGTTGACTTTATTAGATAACACAATAGAAATGTGTTTTTAATAACTACATAGGTACTTACCTATTAAATTAATATTATTTACTAGTTCGCTAATTGATTACATTTTTCAAAAAAGCATCTTTTTATTTAACAATCTTAAAAATTTTGTCCCGTGAGGACAAATGCGACAGCCCTCTTAAGGTCGTTTATGTAATTAAGAATAATATGACATGAGGTGTCTGGACATCTAGCTTGCACTTCAATTACTTTTAAAAGGTCGTTATTGCTAATTATTACGTCTTGGTCATTATAGTCGGTTTTATCTTTAACTGTTTGTTTTTATGGGAGACTCTAGCTGTTGCACGCAGCTTCGCCCGCTTGGATGACGGAAATCATCCCACGGGAACGTACTACCGGGATCAAAAGTTTCCATGCCCTAACCCGGGGCAAGGACTACCCGTGTGCCAAATTTCATCGAAACCCATTCAGTCTTTAAGGCCTGAAAAGGGGCAGACAGACAGAGTTACTTTTGTATTTATAATATTAATTAATTAATATAGTAAGTATGGATATAGTAGGTATTATAGTGAAATAGAAATGAAAATTCCACCACTTCACACGTACAATAATTTATTCTAAAGTTGATGACCAGTTATACGAACTAGAAAAAAAAATCTGGCCAAGTGCGTGTCGGACTACGCACAATGAAGGGTTCCGTAGTTGAAAAGATTTTATCCCAAAAACAAACTTAACATTGTATAATCACAAAAAAAAAAAAATGAGAAAATTACAAATTAACAATTATCGGACTTTTTCCTTTACTTGCGCTGTGAGATCTTGATTCTTGTAAAATTTCATTATTCTGGGTCAACGGGAAGTACCCTATAGGTTTCGATTTACTTGCGAGTATGCAAAATATGTCGCATAAATGTCCATATTTTTTTATTGCGTTGACTTAGAAACTTGATTTTTTTATAACTTCAAGGAATCATAGACTTACGGACTTGATATTACCTTCACGTGCTCCTGAGAAAAAGGTCTTGACAGACTGATAGACTTGAAAATGTTTTTTATGTGATAGAATTACAAATGATCAATGTTCGGACTTTTTCCTTTACTTGTGCTGTGAGACTTTGCGTCTTGCCGAATTTCATGATTCTAGGACAATGGGAAGTACCCCTATAAGTTTTGATTTTAATACTATATATTTGATTATAAATACCAAATTATAATAATCATTGTGCCGCCGATACAGCGTCGTTTTGTGTCTGTCGCTGTAGACAGAACTTGTGTGATTTTATACATGTTCTGGGACAGTGACACGCCGGCTTATGCTGAAAACCAGCGCTGTTGAATCGTGCCTTCGTGCGCGGGCCACGGCATTATGCTGAACGATAGCCGTTTCGCGCGGAAGTGACGCAAATTTCCGTTTTGTTTTAGTTTTTAAGCCTAGATAATAATGTGCGTCACTTTCATGTGAATAAACAGTTTTTCTTTCTTTCATTTACTTGCGAGTATCAAAATATCTCGCATAAATGGCCGTATTTTTTTATTGCGTTGAGGTAGAAGCTTGATTTTTTTAGAATTTCAAGGGACCATAGACCTACGTATTTTATATTAATTTCAACTTTATACCTCCACGCGTTCTTGAGAAAAAGTGTCTTGACAGACTGACAGACAATGATGTAATCCTATAAGGGTTCCGTTTCTTTCTTTTGAAGTACGGAACCCTAAAAATAGGTTGAATAACATCAGAGGTCATGTTGCAGTATAAACTAACTTTAGAAATGTGGGAAGTATACGTACAGTAAACATTAATTATTTGGACCTTACGTTGTAAACATGAATACCCAAGGAAGGTCACCTGTGCCCCTTGAGAGCAAAGTGCCTTTCGCTTTGAATACATTTTTTTATGATTGTAATGCATTGACTGCCAGAATTTGCAGAGTTCACACGAGTATAGCAACTAATGCGTGTGTAAAGCGCGTTGTAAACATGCTGAATTATTGCTTCCGAAGTTCCGAGCGAGTGAATAGGAGCCGATCTCACTAACTTAGCGACAACCCCACTAATTTACTCTTTAATAGCTCGTGTGAACTAGGCGTAATGACGTGATATCTAATCTTTATACCCGGTGTGAGGAGATTCATTACATTACTCATTATAATCTCTCCTTGCTTCAGGTGCATCAAAGTTGCCTTCAACGGTGGGTGGACGAGAAGCAAAGAGGCAACATAACCCGCAAAGTGCTGTGCCCACAGTGTAAAGCAGAATATATTGTAGTGTTTCCGTCTATGGGAGCGTTCGTGGCGCTCTTGGATGCCATGGAAGAGATCACCCACAAGATCTGTCCCTTCATTGCTGGAGGAGTACTCCTGGGCTCCATATACTGGATTGCGATCACGTATGGAGCTGTGACTGTTATGCAGGTAAGATTTTTCTTTAGTTTTCTTTTAGTTGTGTAGTGACTAGCTTTTGCCCGCGGCTTCGCTCGCGTGGTTGTCGGAAAATATCCCACGGGGACGTACTTCCAGACTACAGACAGACAGACGAGACCTTGTTTAGTTAAAATTTTAAATATGATCACGCTCTAATAACAAATAACTTTTGACCGAGTGGATCGATTTTAATTAAATCACACTAATATTAAGTATAAAGGCGGAAGTTTGTGAGTGTGTGTGTGTGTTTGTATGTTTGTTAGTTCTTCACGCTCAGACGGCTGGACCGATTTGGATGAAATTTGGTATGTAGATAGCTTATACCTTGGATTAACACATAGGCTACTTTTTATCTCGGTCTACGCGGGTGAAATCGCGGGGAGCAGCTAGTAAAGACTAAATGTTACATCAAGTGATATTTCCAATCCCTTGAACCACTTAGAAAGTGGTAATATCTACACAAAATTTTGAATATTATTTGTGAATTAAAATTCATTTCAAAAAATCAGCCCCTATTTTCCCCTTTAGGGGATGATTTTTCAAAAATTCTGAACCACATATTTCTTTATTTTCTACTAAAAGCATAAATTTTAATTTTCAACTTAAGAAATGCTAGGTTTTCCAAAAAACTTTCATTCCCTATATCACCCCCTGTAGGTTTATTTATGAGACAAAACGTAGCCTATGTCCTTCCCCAGGATGCCATCTATCGCCTTGCCAAATTTTTTCGAAATCTATTCAGTGGTTTAGGCTTGAAAAGGTAACAGACAGACAGACAGACAGACCGACAGACAGTTACTTTCGAATTTATAATATTAGTATGGATGCTCTATGGACAAAAATTTGTGTAGAGGTGGAATTTGCCCTAGGGCATCTTCTGATAGCCAAACTTTCTCTCATCCTTTCATTTATTTTCGACAGAGCGTGAGTTTTCGAGGCATGATATATCAAATTTTTTTAATCACTCATTTAAACTAGTATTTAGCTGCATCCGGTTTGACTGGAAGCCAACCCCAACATAGTTATAGGGAAAAGGCTAGGCAGATTGACTAAACTTGATTCTCAAAAAAATTCTCCTTTCAGTCTTGACTTATTCAGTAATATTAAACCAACTATTTTCTTTATTAGACTGTATCGGTTGTATTATCTTCGCTGTAGATAAAAAGAGGGTTTTCTGCCATATTAATGCCCTTCAAATTCTGTAATCTCTGTTATCTTTCTATGACCGTTCTAGTGTTCTCTTAGTTAAATGATAAAAAGAATCTTCGCTGCTTCCTATTGCAAATCACTCTCGTTGGATCAAAAGTGCCTTTTATGTGCATATTTGAAATAAATGATTTGACGACTGACGCGAGAAGCACCGGTCGATGTGGTGAAGCTCGAGGGAGGTGTCCAGCAGTGGACGTCTTTCGGCTGATAATTATGACGATAAGGATTATTATGATGATGATAGATTAGGTATCGCTTTATGCTGGAGTGTAGACTGGTACCATGGCATGGCAGATCCAATCATCAGCATTGTGAAATAATAGGTTAGGGAAAAAGTTTCTTCGCATTTTTTAAGAAAATTCAAAACATTTTTTAATATACATTATTTAAATTTATCTAAAGTATGTAGGTACCATTTTGTTCGATAACTTTTTGCCATCTTGCAGGTAGGGACATGATCACATTGCTATAGAAATTTTGGGACTTCTGATCAAAATACCGCGACAAGTGGTTTTGGAAGTCCTCTCGTGATGTTAACCTGACACTGCCTAAAGAATTCTGAAGAGACCGAAACAGGTGGAAATCTGAAGGTGCAAGGTCAGGTCTATACGGCGGATGCATTAACACCTCCCAGCCAAACTCTTAATTTTTGCTGAATGGCTAAAGATGTGCGAGGTCTAGCGTTATCATGATGAAAAACCACACCCCTTCTGTTGATTAATTCCGGCGGCTTTTTCTCAACTTCTTGCTTTAATCTCATCAGTTGTTCGCAGTAGAGTTCAGAATCAATGGTCCTGCCTGGTGGTAACAGCTCATAATGAATAATGCCCTTCCAATCCCACCACACACACAGCATCACCTTGTTGCGAGTTAACCCGGGTTTCGCCACAGTCTGTGAAGCCTGATCGGCCTTTGACCATGACCTTTTTCACACGTTCTTGTCGTACGTGATTCACTTTTCATCACAAGTTATCAGCTTCTTCAAAAATGATTCGGTTTCATTACGTCGTAATAAAGAATCACAAATGAGTACACGGTTCATTAGGTTTCTTTCAGTGAGCTCGTGAGGTATCCAAATATCGAGCTTTTTTGTGTACCCAGTTTTTTTCAAATGCGCCAAAACTGTTTTGTGGTCAATTCCCAGTTCTTCAGCTACGTCGTAACTACTAATAAGAGCTCCACTTTTTCAAAAATGGCATCCATTTTATCCGTAATAGGGCGACCAGAGCGACGTGCATCTTTGACATCAAAATTTCCGAAAACGCTTAAACCAAATTTGTGCTACTCTCACAGACACTGCATTGGGTCCATAAACATCGCAAAATTTTTTCACGGCTTGCGTTGCATTTTTACCTTTGTTGTAGTAAAATTTTAAAATGTATCGAATTTCTTCATTAGATTCACTCATCTTGACAGTACAAAAAACAAATGAAAATCACACATTTTCCTAATTTCAATTTGGAATTATGTTCTTTAAAATTTAAACTTTCAATGATACCAAAACCAACCAGATACAAATAGTATAGCCAAAGAGATTTTATTTTAAGTTCATACATACTATAATGCGAAAAGACTTTTTCCCCAACCTAATATTTTAATTTAATTTGACTTTGTAACCCTAGAGTTGGTTAAAATCGAATCGTTGTCGCGCATTAACATTTTGAAGTAGGTACATATTCTACGTATTTACTGGTTAATTAATTCAGATTTTTTGACTTTGATCAAGTTCATTGCAGCCTTTTAAATTTAACTAGAATATGTATTAAATTCAATGTCATGACGTAGATTAGGGGTGTAATGATCATTTCAGTCAAATATTCGAAAATCTACTTTAGGCCTGCAGTTGGTTACTTGAACTTGACTGTTACTAGACGAAAAAAAAAATTATTTGTGCATCAGAACAAAGATATCGGATAGGATATTGTGTCACATTCAATATGTAGTTCATGAATATATTCATGAACTACATACTGAATGTGACACAATATCCTTTTAAATCAGTGTTCTTTTTCCCTAATGCTCTGAATATAATATTTATGGTTAATGCAGATAAAGGTCAAGAAGGTCATATAAGGTAAAAATCTATACATCTATATTTAAACAAATAAAGAAAATTGAAGTGTCTGTTTCTAATGTCAAAATAACAGCTTTTTGCTAAATGCTTATGATAGTATAATGTGTCACCTTATAATTATGAACTATAATTATGAACTTCGTTAGTTTAACGTTTATCCATGTCTAACCTAACATAACCACAAATATATTTTATTATTTTTATGGCACAGTCCAATAAAATGCATCATAAGCATTGAGTCGTTTATAAAGAAAACATTAGAAACTCGTGTTACTAGAATAAGAAAATACATTTTTACAAAAAAAAAAAAACAACCGACTTCCAAAAAAATACTACAAAGTGAAAAATAACTTCAATTTCGGAAGTCGGTGTCTTTAGAGGTATTTTAGCTTTTTGCCACCGACTTCCGAAATTAAAGTTATTACTTTGTAGTATTTTTTTGGAAGTCGGTTGTTTTTTTTTTTGTAAAAAAGTTTTTTATTTTTACTTTTTAGTGGGTCAGTCTGTGATTCATCTAAGTTACAATAGCCTAATGTCAACGGCTCATCACCTTTACAAAATATTGCTTTTCCCGATACAAGGACGTTAATTGTTGAGAAGTTCTCCCAGTAGGGAACCAGGAGAACTGGAACTGATGGTGAAGTCACCTTCAGCCCCATTTCAACATATGTATTGTGAAGAGCATAAATTGCTTAGCAATAATCGAATCGCAACCCGTGAAATAGGTACGTATTATTGAGTAGTTCCGATGGCCATCTCTGGTCGTCCTCATCAGTTCCATTTCACTAAATGGTGCTTTCCGGGAGCAATTGCACGAGTTACTATAAAAAAATACCCAAATCGCTATAGGTGTGCCTATAAAATTTGAAGGTTTGAGGGGACTCGATTTCTCTGGGATGCCATCATCAGATCCTGGTTTCCTTATTATGGTGCCACCCTTGGGATATCTCCTTTCCAACAAAAAAATAATCATAAAAATCGGTTCATAAACGACGAAGTTATCCGCGAACACACATAAAAAAAAAATATACATACGGTCGAATTGAGTAACCTCCTTTTTTTGAAGTCGGTTAAAAATATTATTAGGTAAAGGTTGCCACTTAATCACTAGCATTAAAATTAAATCTGGGACTGTTCGGAGTTTTTAATTAATTTTATTTCCAATCGAGCAACCTACTCGTACTAGCCTTATTTGAACACGCTCTTTGCTTGTATAACGGATGCTAAGCAAGTATTTTCTCATTATAGATTTCAATAAGAAAACAAATACTTATCGGAATTATTTGAGTTTGACATACTAGCGTAAGTTATTAATGAAAGCATGTAGAACTCATCTTTGACATGAAGATGAGTTTGACACGTCATAATGATGGAAGAGTTCTATACGATTATGTTTACCTAGTAACAGCGTCCTCTTGTTTGTCAATAGCCCCAAGCATACATACTATACCCGATGACCGATTCATATACCCAACCCAGCTTATCGTAGTGCGCTGCCGCGACATAAGTGTGGCCTCCGAGATTGCGCACAACGCCCAATTTTTCATCTAGCTGCTTTTTTGACAATGCCGATCCATCTAGGGATACGCGATCTTCAATAAAGGACTCGTCTGGCCCGACGTCTATAAGTTCTTCGTTAGATATGACCAACCCACTGCCTTTTCTCGTTTCTAAATCTGCATCTCGACCTTGTAAAATGATAATTTTTAGATTGCTCATTGCCTCCCTCACTATAGCTCTATGAATAAACAAAGCCATATCAATGAAGTACCTAAACTATCAATGGATCGAAGCCATTTAAATATTTGCTGTTTGATATCAGGAATCAAAGTAGTACTCGTAAGTAACATTTCCGTTTAATATCAACTTGACCTGCATTAACCTCACCGCATCTATGACGAGCCACTAGTGCAAAGTGTACTAAAACTTCTCTCACACGTTTGTCGTCACGATCTGTAACTTTGTAATCAATTATCGTGTCTATAACAGTTAAAGATCGCAATCCTTTGTTGAAGATGACACCGACAGCTAACTAATTTACCGTATAGTACCTAATTGATGATACGGTCATCATGAAATACCCTATATTCTGTCATTTTGTGTTGTTTTTTTAGGCTGTGGTCATTTTTCGCACCTTTTTTGGGTACGCAAAAGATATTGATAACAATGTCCTCAGTATCTTCTTTTTATGCGTCATTTGAATTGGAAGCAGGTTCTGCCCCAAAAAAATTATTTGCCTCATTTAATTTGTAAACAGTTACTGGTCTGTTTCGGTCATTCATTATGACTTTAATGTCAGCTGATTTGCTACATTTAAATCAGGTTTGGTTTTGCAAATGTCTTCATAAACAGCTGTACGATCTCAAAAACATTTTACTTCACTGGCTTTAAGAATTACTACAGGAATTTGTTGAACCACGAAATGCCCATGACGATGCTTAGCAGTTAAAGTTTAAACTAGAAAGACATATATAATAATTGCTTCTAAAAATACTTCATTATGAAGTATACTTTACAGAGATATTTACCACCATCAATTTCTTAATGTTATCAGCACCCTAATTGCGTAACACACTCGATTGGAATCAGAATCATTTTGAAGCAAATTGCTAATCCATTGCTTCATTATGTTCAAAAAATTTGTCTGCTCGACAACGTAAATAACGCAAAGAATGTTGTTGAACTGTCAAAATGAAACCGATTCCGATTGATAGTGTGTTACGCAATTAGGGTGCAGAAGAGTCCTCTAAAGGCGGTTCACAAACCCAAAAGTAGATTTTTTCTGAATAAATCAAATAGGCGACCGCCCCATTCTGTCGACAGCTATGTGCTGTCGGGAGCACGGCAAATTATTAGTAATTGAAAATGTGCCATTTTCGATTCGACAACCTGTCTTAGGGTTAAGAAAAGCTATTCTGAAGTATATCATAGCTGTGGACATTTGCTGAATTAAATATAGTCTGATTCTACGTCATATTTCCTAGAAGCCCCTAATAGTTGCTAAAAGTTAATAGTCCCTAGAATTGCTCCAAATTGAAATCCTAGAATGAATAAAAAAATATTAGACACGTATTATTTGCTTTATCATTATTAATAAAAACCGGCTATGTGTGTGTCGGACCACGCACAATGAAGGGTTCCGTAGTTGAAAAGAATTTATACCAAAAACAAACTTAACATTGTAATACCAAAAAAAAAATGTTTTATGTCATAAAATTACAAATGAACAATTTTCGGACTTTTTCCTTTATTTGTGCTATGAGACCTTGCTTCTTGCCAAATTTCATTATTCAACGGGAAGTACCCTATAGGTTTTGATTTAATTGTTAGTATCAAATGTCGCATAAATGGCCATATTTTTTTATAGCGTTGACATAGAAGCTTGATTTTTTTAGAACTTCAAGGGACCATAGACGTACGTATTTGATATTAATTTCAACTTGATACCTCTACGCGTTCCTGTGAAAAAGGATCTTGCTTGACAGGCTTGAAAATACTTTTATGTGATAGAATTACAAATTAACAATTTTCGGACATTTTCCCTTACTTGTACTGTGAGACCTTGCTTTTTGCCAAATTTCATGATTTTAGGACAACCGGAAGTACCCTATAGGTTTTGATTTAGTTGCGAGTATCAAAATATGACGCATAAATGGCCGTATTTTTTTATTGCGTTGACATAAAAGCTTGGTTTTTTATAGAATTCCAAGGGACCATAGACCTACATATTTGATAGGTATTCATTTCAACTTGATACCTCCACGCGTTCCTGAGATCTTGAGAAAGGGTCTTGAGTTGACAGACTGACAGACAGACGGAAAACGAAGTGATCCTATAAGGGTTCCATTTTTTCCTTTTGAAGTACGGAACCCTAAAAAAATATTGCAACAACTATAACAAACTACGTATAAAATATAGCAATGAGTGACGTCATGTCACATTTTAACACAGTGTATCGCCGTAATGTTTTGACTACGTAAAAAAAAAAAAAATACGTGTCCTGTCCAATGGTTTTTAATAATCTATATGAAGGAAAAAAATATTTTAGTCAACATCCCTATTGCGTTAAAGTAACCAGTTTCCGTGTTTTTATTGGCTTGGCACAGTTTGCTGAGGAGTTCGAGACAACCGCTTTATCATTGACTCTCGCGCTTATGGCATTGGCGAATCTTGCGCTGTACTTGTAACCTGTAACGCAATTTTTAAAATGTACTCTTAGTTTAGTTACCGACATAGCTAGCAGAGTTTGAAAGCTCAAGTGGCAGTGGGCTGACCACTCTGTCGAGGTACCGATGGCCGGACCAGAAAAGTTCTTGAGTAGAGTCGACATATCTTGTATGGAAAGTCCTCAGCTAGATAGACAGACGACCTTAAAAAGTTTGCCTGTCTGATCCACTTCACAAGGAATTCAATGTCATTATGAACGCACAAGAAGTAATTCATTAAAGTCTTGTTGACAGTGACCTAGTTGATATTCATTATCAATCGACAATGGTCCATACCTATGCTATGCCTGTCCTACCCTATTTGAAAAGGTGACAGCTAGAAAAGCATGTATCGCATTTTCTAGATCTTTGCTCGCATCGGCACGAAATAACATCAGCTTCCCATTAATGCTTCGAATTTGATGTGTGGCCAATCAAGTGTCGACGAAGAGCATAATATAGTATCGCATTAATGTTATCGATGAAAACCCGTTTTATTTCCGTATCTGCGACTAATAAAAATAATTGTAATTATAATAGTGTTTGAACTTTGTACTTTCTGAGGTAAACAGCGGTGAAACGTCACCACAAGTCCACAAGAGATGAAAGTGTATAATCTATACAGATAAATAAAATTGAAGTGTCTGTTTGTATCAAAATAACAGCTTTTTACTAAATGCATATGAAAGTATAGTAACTAATAAAAAAAAAAAAAAAAAAATTGTCTGTAGTCTGTCTGTCTGTCTGTTTGTTCCGGCTAATCTCCTGCCGGCTGGACCGATTTTGACGAGACTTTCAGTGGCAGATAGCTGATGTTGTAAGGAGTGACTTAGGCTACGTTAATTTTAGAAAAATAGTTCCGCGCAAAAAATTAAAATCCTTGATATTGTGAACAAAATCCGATTCAAATAGGAAATTATGACATAATGCGGACGAAGCCGCAGGCAACAGCTAATAAAGTTATGAAATTACTAATCAATTCCTTTGCACTTGACCCCTTTTAAACTGTACTAGTATGTTATGAACATTTATGAAGCAAAGGATTACCAATATCCTTTATAATCATTCAGATTGTGATTGAAAGTGTGTTACGCAATTAAGGTGCTGGTTTGTGTTCAATTAATACATCTAATGAGAGTAATTTGTTGATAACAAGGCAAGGGTAGTAGAGACCAATGGTGGCCCAGTGGTAACGGCCGTGACTTACCGAGTTGTAGGTCGTAGGTTCAAACCCTGACAGTCGCTTTAATTTGTGTAAATTACTTCAATACCGGTGCTCTCAAAACGGTGAAAGAAAACATCGTGAGGAAACCGGCATGTCCTAGAACTAAAAGTTCGAAGACGTGACATCTACCAACGAACGCTGGGCCCGCGTATTGAATTACGGCCCACTCATGTGGCGGAATCTACATCGCCACATACGAACTACGGGTTACACTTTTTTTTTTTTTTTTTTTTATCGTGGGGAAATGCTCATGCATGCTGCACTACCACGGGGAGATAGTGCAGTTATGTGGGACTCTAACCCACTAAAACTCCACGGTGTCCTCCTCTGCCGCTTAATGGCGGGAACACGGGCACGCGTTAGCACTCATCCGCGAGCCCGCCACGGCTGTCCGTCACCGGACCCTCCTCTGGGGAGTACCTACTCCCCATCACCGGCGCACCAGAACACCTTGCACGCCGAAACCACCCGTGGGACCAAACCAGCACATGGACGCCAGACGACCCCGTGCCTGGGCACCCTTGGTCCCCCTGCGACGGGTCAGGTCATTGGCCCCGCCGCCTGCCAAATTTCGGCCGCAGAGGATAGGGAGAGCGGCCAACGTCATACCGACACTCCTCCTCCCCTGCGGCCCCACCGCGTCCGCCATCAACGGTGGCGGCCCCGTCAAGGCCGCGGAAGGTAGGGAGAGCGGCGCACCGCAATACCGGCACTCCTCTCCCGCCGCGGCCTCCAACCCTCAGCCGCGATGCCTCCAAAAAGACACCGCGGCCCGCCTCAGTTGCGGTGTCGCCCAAGCGGCCACCGCAACCTACCCGTTGGCCGCTACGTCGTCGGCTTATCAGGAAAAGCCCTGACGAGCGGCCCCTCCTCGGGTTCCTCTTCGCTTCACCGTGGGTGACCAAGCCACGGCTACTAAGCCCCCCCGCCTCGACAATGCGGGAACCCACCGGGGGGGACTACGGGTTACACTGACGTCACGTAAATCCTGCATCGCGCAATCAGAGTTTACCGCGCTACTAGCATATATACAACGTCCCGACATCAACCGTCGGGCAGTTGCCCACCAGATACAACACCCGTCTGGTCGGAGGATCCTCCCTTTTCAATAGAGGATGAGTGAACTTTACATCCTGTTCCTTATGCCTCTAAACATAGAGAGGAGGCCTGTGTCCCAGCAGTGGGAATATTATAGGCTGATTATGAGGGTAGTAGAATCGTATACATTTGTTTAATTCTTCTTCGTTTCCTCATTACTTCCCTCAAGTAGACCATCAAGGGGCTTAAGCGCAAGAGATGTGGCTTCTTTGGTCAATTTGGCTTCGTCAGGTCATCGTGCTACCTGGCGACTTCTTCTGTTTTCTCGTTTCTAATATCAGCATTATAATATAATAGCTGCGCCCCGCGGTGTTACCCGCGGTTTATGAGATACAATAAAACGTGTATTATTTAATCGGTGAGAAAGTATTCACAAAAAATTGCTCATCCCATGGGAACACTACATTTTTTCAGGATGTAAAGTAGCCTATGTGTGCATGTGTGCTATGTGTATACAAGGTGTCTGCTGCTTCCACATCAAATTTCATCAAAATCAGTCGAGCCGTTTGAGTTTGAAAGAGTAACAAATATATTTGAATTCCTTGTTCATCCCACGGGAAGACTAAATTTTTTCGGAATATAAAGTAGCTTATGTGTTGATCCAAGGTATCAGCTACTCACACACCAAATTTCATCAAAATCGGTCGAGCCATTTGAGATTGAAAGAGTAGCAAATATATTTGAATTCCTTGCTCATCCCACAGGAGCACTACATTTTTTCGGGATAAAAGGTAGCCTGTGTTAATCCAAGGTGTTAACTACTTCCACACCAAATTTCATCAATATCTGTCTAGCCGTTTGAGCGTGAAGAAGTAACAAACATACACACACACACACTCTCACAAACTTTCGCCTTTATAATATTAGTGTGATTATAATATTAACGACTCGCCCCTTGCTTTGCACGGTTTTTATGACTTCACAAAATATCGAGTGTTTTGTTTGAAGCGATTTTTTTTTTTGTTTTGTGTTATGACTTCTTTAGATGAGGATGCGGAATTAGAAAACGAACAACGTGGTCATGCAGACAGGAACGAAAAGCGAATTTAATTTATAATATGTTATACTCGTAGATTGCCTCCTGAGTCCTGACCGTACTTTACCTATTACTAAAAATTCGGTGCAAATAAGTGCTCGGCCATTTTTAGCATGCAGTCAAGAATTTTGACAAATCAGAAACTTTTAAAGGCAATATCAGCATTTTGTTGCGGTTCATCGCTATGCGCTAAAATCAAACACATGGTTACGTAAAGACCAAGATTTCTGTTCTCTATGACTGAGCCAATGCGTTATGTCACCACTTTCTCTGAGCTAGCAGGTTTATATTCGTTGGGCACTCCTTTGTTCAAGCCCTGACTCTAATGCCTATTGTCCCTGTCACATTCCATCGATGGACGCAATTCATTAGTTAGGGCCCAAAAGTGGACCTAAGAAGACCTCCTAGAAAACTACTACATAATCTATTGTTTCTTTAGAATTCTTGTCTCGGGCAGTTTCAGATCCCGGGAATAACTAGTTATGGTATGCCACTTTAACTATATTATTTTCAATATTTTATTTCCGGTCACTAAATTCAACGTAATTCGGTTTAAAGACACTTATTTCTCAAAGAACCTAAAACAGTTCACTTAAAGAGAAACTTAACTAAATTAACAATAAGTTGTAGTTTACATTACGACGTTCAAGCCATCCAAGAAACTGAACCATAGATTCGTTTTTACAAAATATTGTACTAATACTGTACATCTAAATAAAGTAAAATACAAAACAGTTCAAGCTGGTTAGTTCCAGGAATTATATATTAGACATATAAGTTTTCATGTGTCTAATATGTAATTCCTTAGGGCTTTTTTAAATGTTGGTATGCTTGTACACTCTCTTACTTTTTATTACACATTGCAATAATTTACACATGACATTGGAGTATATAACTTAATTAACAAGGTTTTGATAGAGGAGATAATAAAATTAAGTATTTATTATGTACTCATGCAGGCACAGCCTTGCTATGTTGTTAATTGCAATAGTTGTATTATTACATAATATGTATTTATCACTGGATTAAACGTGTATAAAAGTACACCATATCTATTTTAACGTTGAATTAACACGAGGATAATTAAAAAAAACATTGTAGGTAGTTTTACAACGACTATTACATACTTTGTAATTGTAACTAGACGATATTGGATTTAATTAATGTTTACAAAAGTGCACCATATTTAAGTATCTTAACCTTGACTCAACACGAGGATATTTAAAAAAAAATGTAGTTTTACTACAACTATTACCTACATACTTTGTATTTGTAACTAGACGATATTTTTGTACTTTGGTAGCCTTCGAATTCTACAATAGGAGGACATACATAAAATACAATACAATATCCTAAAGCATGTCAATCATTAACTTCGCACTCGTGTGACTAACCGACTTGTGAGTTTCGTAACGGCTGATTGACCGTTAAATCGGATTGTTCAACTCAAATTGACTGGTGTTTGTGATACAATGATTGTTTTAATTAGTATATACACCAAAGATACACTTCTTTCTGTAATATTTTATTTTTACTTGGAAAATTGTTTTGGTGAACCGTAAATGTGTTTTTTGTGAAATAAAAAAAAAAATAAAAAAAATTTAAGTATTTAAATTATTTAAAAAATGTACTTTATGTAGTTTCATAGTGGAGCTTTTTTTTTGTGGATGGGAAATCATCAAATGACTTTTCCCGCTCTGGGAGCGTGTCAGACTTTTACTGACTAAAACCGACCCGTGTTACTTCAGTTGGCTGTGCCAGGGCCACGGTATCTCTTTCGAACAACCCGCGACCCCGGCGGCATCGGCCGTATCGACCGCATCACTGCTGACAGCTCTTTCAGGCGCGCGTGGAAAACGACGCGCCGTCGACCCGGACCTGCCGGTCGATTCTGTAAAAATCACACCGTGAAAACTCAGGTGAAGTGAGCTGTCATTCCACCTGATGCTAGGAATTGACGCTATTGACATCTCACATCATCTAAGTTTTCACGGTGAATGTAATGTTTACAGAATAGAACAGCTGGTCCTTACCGGACGGCGAGCTACCCATTGCTCGCCGTCCGCAAGCCCGCGCCTACGGTGGCCGGGAATTGGCTACGGATTCCCGCCGCCCATGGAGTCTTCTGCGCGACTAGGGGCGTGAGGGTGCGACAGTTGCCTCTCCCTCACGCGTTCCGCCTTCTCCTTCGCGGTTCATAATGGAGCTGCGTCATCCAACGATACTTGTATATGACAATTTCAACGAAAACAAAGATTGTTTTTGCTCATTCTATAATCTTTTAAGGCTAGGTTGCTGATGCTCTGTTTTGCTGTTTCTTTTAACTTCCATAATATTAGGTCTTTACCTATGAAATTGCCGTTCTGCAGTACTGGCCATTTCAAATCAAAATAATTTTTGTTTGGCTAAGAATTCTAATTTCAAATTAATTTTATGTTAAAAACATGGATTTTTTTTTCCAAAAGTAGTCATTTGTTTATTTATTAGTGTTACATTTTCATCGCATTTCAATCTTTTTCGTCATCATGGATACGTTAAAAATTCGAGTAATTATGGAATATGAGTACCGTCGTGGCAGCAACGCGGCACAAGCGGCACGCAACAACAACGACGTTTACGGAGCTAACATTACAAACCAACGCACCACTTGTTATTGGTTTGCTCGCTTCCGTTCTGGAAATTTCGACCTGAAAAATGAACCTCGCGGTCGTCCGAATACTTTGGTCGACAATGACGAATTAAAGGCGATTGTGGAAGCTGATGATACACAATCTACGGCTGAATTAGCAGCAGCTTTCGACGTTAGCGTCAAAACAATATTGGTCTATTTGCGTCAAATTGGCAAGGTAAAAAAGCTTGACAAATGGGTGCCCCACGAACTCAATGATCGCCAGCGCGAAGTACGCGTCGAGACGTGCCTTGCACTGCTCAACAGACACACAAATGAAGGAATTTTGAACTGCATTGTTACCTGCGATGAAAAATGGATTCTGTTTGATAACCGCAAGCGCTCAGCAAGTTGGTTGGATCCTGGTTCAGCACCTAAACAATGCCCTAAACGAAAACTTACCCCTAGAAAAGTGATGGTCACTGTTTGGTGGTCTAGCGCCGGTGTGATTCATCACAGCTTCTTACCAAACGGGGTGAGCATTACTTCAATGTGTACTGTGAAGAACTGAACACAATGATGGAGAAGCTGGCACATCTCCAACCAACATTGGTCAATCGCTCGTCTCCGCTGCTCCTGCACGACAACGCGCGACCTCATACTGCACAGCAGACGGTCTCCAAGTTGTAAGAACTGCGGTTGGAAGCTCTCCGTCATCCGCCCTACTCACCAGACCTTGCGCCTATAGACTACTACTTTTTCCAGAATTTGGATAACTTCTTGGCGGGAAAAAAATTAAATACCCGAGAGGCAGTACAAAATGCCTTTGAAGAATTTGTTGCCTCCCGTCCAGCTGATTTCTTTAAGAAGGGCATCAATAAACTGCCACTGCGTTAGCAAAGATGCATTGATTGCATGGGTGATTACTTCGATTAATACAAATAAAAAATGCATGAAAAAAATTCGTTTAAGTTTTTTCATACAAAACGGCAATTTCATAGGTAAAGACCTATTATTAACACTTCTTCTACTTACTTTCGAATTATTGTTAAGTGCCTGGTACTTGTCGACAGGTCTACACTGTCCTCCCATACCTATTAACACTTCAATTTGAAACTATTTGTTGCGGCGGCCTAAAGCCTTGGGGTGAAAATCGAAATTTTCTTAGTGGACTGTATGAGGGGCGGTTCGGTGACACAAGTAGGTGTTTTGGTGGTGTGGGAAAATGATGATGGTACCTGCCTGGTGAGCTATGGCGACACGACGAGAAGGGTTTCCTTAGCCACGTGGCTGGCGCGTCCAGGATATCACGTACGGACGAGAATCTGCACTTTCCACAACACACATACACGCACTTGCACTGTTCAATAGCAATCTTCGTTCTTCGCGGTGAAAATATGAGTCCTTTTTCGACTTGGGATTAATTTTACCCACAGGCGTCGATGTTGGTTGAGAACTGGCGGATCTTCTTGGCGGCAGCGAATGCGCGCCATTGCGGATCTTCCTTCTCGCTCTCACTTAGGCATTATAAGGGTTGTGGAAGGGAGAAGGAAAGCGGAAGGAACTTTATGTTACACAGATACTAATTAATTAGAGTTGCCAGTAATTAGGCATGAAATATAAAATAAAGAAAGTAATGGCGTTAACATTCCTCGCGGCCTTAAAGGGTCACCTTTAAAGAGAATAATATAATAATATATACAGTGAAATTACACTTAAATCTAACTAAAGAGGGAATGGACTGAATAAGATATTACTGAGTAGGAATGGGGCATAAGCGGACCACAGGTCGCACAAGAATCCCATTAGAAGTGCGTACTGAAACGACTCGCGTGCTACCGTCTATAGACGTATGCAACTTCTCAATAACACCTAGAGGCCAGGATAGAGGAGGCGCATTATCATTTACTATCACTACTACAGTGCCTTCCTTAATCATGTCTCCATCAGGTTTATTCCATTTTAAGCGTGATTGTAAACTATGAAGATACTCGCTTCGCCATCTTTTCCAGTACGACTGGACTAATTTATCCATAAGAGAGTGTCTTTG
The DNA here is from genome assembly GCA_946251885.1 of Cosmia pyralina. Lineage (NCBI taxonomy): Eukaryota > Metazoa > Arthropoda > Insecta > Lepidoptera > Noctuidae > Cosmia > Cosmia pyralina. The sequence goes on from OX276364.1 coordinate 13,402,009, forward strand.
GAGCAGGTGATCAGACAGTAAACCTACTTCCGCGGCGGGTAATGAGTTAAGCGGTACAGTATGTAAAAAATGCGAAGGGGTAAGAGCTTTAGGCTCTTCCGGATCAGCGCTAAGAACAGTAAGAGGTCTGGAGTTCAACAGGCACTCTATTTGAGAGAGAATTGTAACTAATTCTTCATAAGATAGAAGTTGTTGACCTATTGTCTTGAAAAGGTGAGTCTTCACGGCCTTCACCATGGACTCCCAACATCCACCAAAGTGCGGTGACGCGGGCGGAATAAAATGCCAATTAATGCGATGCTCAGCGAGCTCCTCTTCAAAGCGCGGGCGGTATTCTTTATTTATGAAATTATACAAGTCGCGTAAAAACGAATTAGCTCCTCGAAAATTGGTCGCGTTGTCCGAATACAAGCATTGTACCGGTCCACGGCGGGATAAAAACCGTTTCAACGCGGCTATGAACGACACAGTCGTAAGATCTGTAGCTAATTCAATATGAACAGCGCGAGTAGTCATACAGGTAAAGATACATAAATAACCCTTGCGACTCTTCGCACCTCGAGTGCGTACGGGCACATACTGTATAGGGCCAGCGTAATCACACCCTGTATGAGAAAAAGCTTTGGTTGCAACATTTACTCTAGATTTAGGGAGATCGCCCATAATCGGCGGACCATGAGGTCGCGGTCTCCACCTGTGACATGCGTTACACTTGTGGATTCTATGACGAATAATGCGTCTAGCGAACAAAATCCAATACTTATGGCGCAATAACGACATAGTGAGTTCTGGACCTGCATGTAAATATTTTATATGATAATAGTCTACGAGGATTTCAACTATGCGATCATGACGGGGTAACACTACCGGGTGTTTAGTACTATAGGCCTCAGCCGAATGAGTTAATCGACCCCCAACGCGGATTAAATCATCACCATCTACAAATGGCTTGAGTTTAATAAGAGCGGGTGAACAAATTTTACTATTTTTTAACTCGGAATAATCTTCCATGAAGTGTTTTGTTTGAACATGACGCAACAAAATGGTTTCAGCGAACTCGAGGTCGCTAGCGGTAACGGCGTCAGTTCGACGCGGGAGTTTTTTCATGAAGCGGTATATGAAAACAACAATACGCAGCAGTTTAGTCCACGACGACGTACGTTCTGCGAGTGCGAGTAGAAGCGAATTTTCCGAACTTGAATCCGCGACTATGGGATGCGCGTGGACCTTTTCTTCCGGAATGGGTTCCGAATTCAAGTCTGTAACCTTATGTATGGGCCATTCGGAAGGGTCGCGCTTAGCCCAAGCGGGTCCGTGCAACCATAATGGGTGCTCAATGAATTTGTCAGGTGTTACACCACGTGACAAACAGTCCGCTGGGTTTTCAGTACCAGCTACGTGGTAGAAATGTTCCGCGGGGACGTTGTCTACGATGCGAACGACACGATTGGCCACAAACGTGTGCCAACGATGCGGAGAAGAATTTATCCAGCAAAGAGTCACCTTAGAATCGGTGAATGCGTAAATAGCGGTAACATTATAACGCGGATTATAAGTGTCATGAACACGGCGAAGAAGTTTAGCGAGGAGTTCGGCACCACAGAGCTCCAGTCGAGCAATAGTCAATGGTTTAACCGGCGATACCTTCGACTTGGCACAAACCAGCTGAACAACTACGTCATCGTTGCGAGTGACATGCGCATAGATGACAGCGCCGTAGGCGCTTTCGCTGGCGTCGGAAAATCCAATGAGGCGAAGAATACAATTTTCAAAAATACCTAAATGGCGCGGGATTTTAAAATCATTTAAAAGCGGCAGGACAGACCGAAAAGTTTGCCAAATATTTATGATGTGACGCGGGGGAGTGTCATCCCAATCGAGCTTCAGTAACCACAATTCTTTGATAAGTAGTTTAGCATAGAGAACTACAGGCGCGACAAGCCCCATGATGTCCCACAGTCTAGCTACGGCCGACAGAATAGCACGTTTAGTACACGTGTCTGGCGGTGCGGAAATAAGAAATTCAAAACAATCATTTGACCTACACCAGCGCAAGCCGAGAACCTTTTGTTCTACCGACTTGTCGAATTCTAGTTGTTCGGTCAACCTATGCGACGCGGGAATACTGTTTATTACAGTTTGAGAGTTACTGGTCCACTTGACCAACTCGAACTGACCTCCTCTAAAGAGTTTAATCAGTTCGTGCGAAACCTGGACTGCACGTGATTCGGAGCTTACGCTGTAGACTACGTCATCCATATACAGCGAATCCGCGATGATAGCGCTGGCGCGCGGGAAGTGATGACCATCGTCTTGAACCAACTGTTGTACTGTGCGGATCGCATGGTAGGGACTTGACTTGAGACCAAAACAGACACGGTTAAACTGATATAGAACCAGAGGATCGTTTGGACTAAAACGATATAAGATGCGTTGAAAGCGACGATCGCTTTCTCTTACTTCAATCTGTAAGAACATTTGTCGGCAATCAGCCGAGAGCGCGAATGCGAACAATCGAAAATTCAGAATTATAGTAAACAAGTCACCCTGTAAATTTGGGCCACTGTGTAAAATATCGTTGAGAGATAATCCAGTACTCGTTTTAGCACTAGCGTCTAACACGGAGCGTAGTTTTGTTGTTGTCTTATCTAAACGTACAACTGCGTGATGCGGAATTACATAGTCAGGACAACTACTGTCTGAACTATCGAGCGGAGCAGGAGATAAATATCCTTTATCAATATATTCGCGAATGACGTCATCATACGCAGTACGTAACTCGGGTGCGGATTCTAATTTCTTTTCTAGGCAGAAAAAACGTTTTTTCGCGATATCGAGTGAGTTCCCCAATGAGAACACATCGCTGCGAAACGGTAGGGCTACAGAGTATCTACCTGTGTCCCCATCGCGTTCCGTGGTCGAATTATAAAAGTACTCGCACTCAAGTTCGTCGAGCGATTTGCTCGTCGAAAGAGTGACGGGCGCTTCATCGACCTGCCAGAATTTTTTCAACGCCGATTCTAACGAGTCTTTGTCGGATGGTTGCGAAATATGTGAGTAACAAGACTGTGGAGGCATAATACGACGTACAGGCAGCGCGGGCACAGTGCCCATGATGACGTAACCGAGTACCGTCTGCATGGCGGGCGGCGCGGAGGAGTTGCTGCTAACTACGCGGGGCAGCATAAGATGCGGGAAAAGCGAAGCCCCGATCAACACATCGATGCGACCGGGTTTGCCAAACGATTCGTCGGCGAGCGGTAAACCTTTTAAGTAAGGCAAGGCGGAAGTATCTACGGGAGCGGTAGGTAGATTATCGGTGATTGCATCGACAACTAGCGAATTAACGTTAAAAGTAACGTTCGGATTAAAACGGGAAAAGAAAGCGAATTGTACGGAACCCTTAACGGATTTTTCCGTACCACCGATACCCTTAACGGAAGGCGTATCAGATGAATGTCTAGTCAAACCTAATCGTTTGCAACATTCTGCGGTAATAAAATTAATTTGTGAGCCACTGTCTAATAGACAGCGAATAAAATGCTCCTTACCAAATGAATCTCGAACTATTACAGTAGCGGTTGACAACAAAATAGTAGTATTCGTATTACATTGCGGCTTTGATACGCGGGAGTTCGAGTCGTAAAAGATCGACGCAGCAATGGATGCATTACATTGCGGGGCGCTCTGAGCGGTGGCGGCGAGCGGCGCGGCGGCGGCGTGAGCATCTTGCTCGCTCGAAGCCGTGGAGTTTGAACCAGATTGTGTACGTGCGGTATCATCAACACCGTTCGATATTACAGTCGCGTGCGATTCGCGATTAAAGTGTAAAAGCGTATGATGTTTATTTTTACAAGATTTACATCTAGATTCAGACTGACAGACTCTGGCCTTATGTTTAATACTTAAACAGTTAGTACATGCATCGTTTTGCTTCACCGATTTGAAACGATCACTTGGTGTCATTTTAGAAAAGGCAGGACATTTAAATAAATGTTCATGAACAAAGCTATCACACAAACATTTTGCGGATTTATCAATTACAGTGTAAGATTGCGGTTGCGGAGTTTTGGACGTTTTTTTATTTACAGGATTGTTGTTAGACTGAGTGAAACTCAAGCTGTTTAAAGCTTTAGTATTTTGTAAAATGCGAGATTGATTTTTAATGAACTGTACTAAATTGTCGAATTTAGGAATTTCGTCTTTTGAGTTCATTTCAAAAAGTCGAGCGGTTTCAGAATCAACCTTTTTTATAGCGACATGGAAAAAAATCAAATCTGATAAATCATTTATTTTAAGGTTTTTTAATGCGTTTGCGGCGGAAACAAAATTATCAGAAAAGGATTCGAAATTTTGAATAGATGCGGTATTAAAAGATTTATGTTCAAACATCCGATTAAGGTAACTAGAAGCTAATATACGTTTGTCTTCGTACTTGTTTATGAGTGAATTAAAAATTAATTGGTAGTTATCGCCATTAGGGCAAACTCCTGAGAACGCGGTTTGAGCCTTATCTTTCAATTTCCCCATCAAATAATATAATTTCTCCGAATCAGTCAATGTATTATTTTCGTGTACCGTGCTTTTAAAATTAGCATAGAACAGGGGCCAGTTACGAATATCGCCATCGAATGACATAATTTCAATGGGAGGCAAGCGAACTGTTTGCTTATTGACACCACTACCACTAGAAGTAGGAGCCGATGTGGCTGATGATTTTGAGTAATTTGAATAATTATATTTAACGCAGCAATATAATTCCTCAAAACTAATCCACGACTGATCATCAATATTATTCTCCGGGTCTTGTCTTAGAAGAAGCGAGTTATATTTATTAAATGCCTCGAGGAACTCGGTGCGCAACGCATCAACATTGACACACGCACACAAGAACTTCTCTAGCGGTTCCATACCGGACTTCATTTTTTCCATTAAATCGTAAATGATTTGCATGCGGGCAAAAATCATATTACGACATGACAGTGCTATTTGAATCGCGGATTCTATCTGATCATCCGAATCCATGGTCACTTTCTTAGGCATTTTCGATATTTTTGTAGGTTTTTATAATAGCTAAAATAAATCGCAAACTTCAACGAGTTGCGCGCGGTGCGGGATTGGTAGGTGGTACCTACGAATATACACTTCTGGACACATCTATTGGCCCACCTTAGAGTTTAGGTTTCGATGGCCCCTACCGAAATATGATTGCTAGATTGAACAAAAACTGTTGATGCAGTTTTAAACCTGATACATTTTACCATCTTTTTCGATCGTATTGTTTTAAATTTGAATTCAGAATACCATACGACATGGAGCTACGCCTAACAAGTCGGATATGCGCCTTGTTAAAGGCAATTGATTTTTGAATAAAAAACATGTTTTATCAAATAAAGGTTTAATTTAATAACGCGTGTTGCCTCCATGGGCATCTACCACAGCTCTCATATGATTAGGCATAGAGTTTATCAACCGCTCTATGAAATTTTGAGGGATCATCTCCCATTCCTCTTCTATGGCAGTTTTCAACTCCTGCATCGTCTGGGCAACTGGCTGACGAGCCCTAACACGTCTTTTTAGCTCGTCCCACATGTGCTCAATGGGGTTCATGTCTGGGCTTCTGGCTGGCCAGTCCATAACTGTGATGTTCACATCCCGAAGATATTCCCTGACGATGCCGGCCGCATGGGCTCTTGCATTATCATGCATAAAAAGGAAATTTGGGCCCACATAGTCCGCGTATGGTATCACGTGAGGTTCTAAGCACTCACGAATGTACCTTTCAGCATTTAATGTTGGCAGCCGTGGTCCTGTAACAACCTCAAGTTGAGTTTTGCCGCTCGCGGATATACCGCCCCAGACAGTCCATGAGCCACCGCCATAAGCAACCCTCTCTTCAAAGCAGCATTGTGCGAAACGCTCTCCCTTACGTCGGTAGACCTTCTTCCTTCCATCATTGCCATGTAACACAATTTTAGACTCATCAGAAAAGAGTACACGGCTCCAATCTAGCTGTGTCCAATTTAAATGACTGCGTGCGAAATGAAGGCGCGCTGTTCGGTGGGCTCGCGTTAGTTTGGGGCCATTAGCTGGCTTGTGTGGTACCATATCGCGTTCTTTTAACCTTCTCCGAACAGTTCGAGCGCTCACAGATACTCCGTGGAAGTCGCGAAGTTGGTTTTGTATCTCAATGGAGGTAAGGTGACGATTTCTCAAGCTGGTCGTCACGATGAATCGATCCTGCCTTTCAGTTGTGACCCGAGATCGTGGCCTTCCTTGGCGACGAACAAAGCCGCCAGTCTCTAGGTACCTCCGATAAACATTTCGGACCGCAGATCGACTTAAATTAAGTAGAGCACTCACGTTTCTTTGGCTGTGTCCAGCCTGAATAAGTGCCACAGCTTGGGCGGCGACTTCAGGTGAAGTATCCATAGATTATTGATAGAACCTCACCTTAATGTTAAGAATAAGTAATGTTTGTTGCAAAACCAAAGATATCAATCACTTTTTCAAGAATTAAATCCAAGTAAACCAATAAAACCAAGTTTTCTTAGTATTCGATTGTTTGATATCAACAAACAGGCTCCAAATTGTCTTTTGTTTCTTTAAATTCTGTGTTCGAAATTCAAAAAAAGACTATTGAATGAAATTGTGAATGTGCCAGGTTCAAAACTGCATAAAAACTTTTTGCTCGACCTAATATAAAATTTTAGCTAGGACCAAACGAAACTGAAAATACAAGGTGGGCCAAAAGATGTGTCCAGAAGTGTAGTACTGAACGATAGCGAAGCGAGCGAGCGGTAGATTTTGCTTCTACCTACGTATATTAAAATATTAAGTTGAGCGGGATGCGAAATACCTGTGAATGTACGCAATGACAAGTAGGTACTGTAATAAATGAATAATTGAAAGCGGTTTAGTATAAGAGTATAAGGAACGAAGATTGAAATGAAATATAGTTGCGGGATGATGATATACGGATATAATATTGATATCCGTTATCAAGAGGATAAAGAAAAATAGGTATCCGTGATCATGGGACCAAAACTGTTGGATATCTGTGATCGTAGGACCAAAAACTGTTGGATATCCGGCTCGAAGGACCAAAAAATGTTGCGGCGGCCTAAAGCCTTGGGGTGAAAATCGAAATTTTCTTAGTGGACTGTATGAGGGGCGGTTCGGTGACACAAGTAGGTGTTTTGGTGGTGTGGGAAAATGATGATGGTACCTGCCTGGTGAGCTATGGCGACACGACGAGAAGGGTTTCCTTAGCCACGTGGCTGGCGCGTCCAGGATATCACGTACGGACGAGAATCTGCACTTTCCACAACACACATACACGCACTTGCACTGTTCAATAGCAATCTTCGTTCTTCGCGGTGAAAATATGAGTCCTTTTTCGACTTGGGATTAATTTTACCCACAGGCGTCGATGTTGGTTGAGAACTGGCGGATCTTCTTGGCGGCAGCGAATGCGCGCCATTGCGGATCTTCCTTCTCGCTCTCACTTAGGCATTATAAGGGTTGTGGAAGGGAGAAGGAAAGCGGAAGGAACTTTATGTTACACAGATACTAATTAATTAGAGTTGCCAGTAATTAGGCATGAAATATAAAATAAAGAAAGTAATGGCGTTAACACTATTGTTATAGCCAATTATTTTTAAAAGAGTAACTTAATTTTCTTGCCGGCTCTTCTCAATAGGAAACGACTAATTGGAAACGTGCACCTAGCTTCTGACGTTTCATGAGTGCCCATGTAGGTTTATGTGAAATAAAATATTTTGATTTTGAAGTGAGAATATTATTTTCCTTATATAACGTGATAGAACAAAACCATGAAGTCAGTCTCCCCAGAGATGTGCCCTAACAGGCGTTGCACAGAGGGGGTTCCGGATTGGTCTTTTGAGAGGTAACGGTGCCCCTTCCATGTGCAGATGATGACCACCGGGGTGGTTTTAGTGAGGTAAAAATCCCACACTCCCCGGTTTGGGGTCGGTTTGGGGTTTTCCCCAAAGCCCGGGCGCATTTTGCAGATTTCCCCCCGAAAACAAAAAAAAAAAAAAAAAAGTAAAAAGGCAAGAAATAGAAATCATTTATTTGCCAATAATGTAGGTAACAAATATGGTGTTAATTTATGGAGAGTCCCGATACATTTTGCCTTACGGCATGCAAAATTATTTAATTAATTTAATCATTGCTTAATTGCTACGTTAACATTTCAATAACATTTCTATACAATTGAGACAACTTAGTGACTTAGAATTACATTTAACATTTTTCGCTTACTTATAGCATAAAATAATCATCAAGGTAAGGCAAGGTAAGGTCATAAGGTTTTCAGGTAAACTACAAGATAGATTAAAAATGATTATAGTTTTGCCTGATGAAGTGATGATATTATCATCATTATCATCATCATTATTATTATTAACAAACAACTCTCGGCTTGAAGGTGAACATTAAGATGGCCAGAGGTGCACTTCGGATTCGACCAGCAAAAAATCTTTTGAATCCATACTTGACTCGCATTGAAACTAAACTTTAACTAATATGTAGGTGGGTCATATTTCTAGAGGAATGATGACGTAATCTTTTCGGTCCATATATGTATGCTAGTTCTGAAATTAGAATAGAACGATTGTTAATTGACATTGCCGATTGCAGCTGTTAATCGGACGATGAAAACAGCTTTTTTAGTGTCCGCAAATATGTCCAGTCTTGTTCCGCGGAGAATTCTAAAACACAAAAACAATAATGCGCTTGCGTAGGGCGACCACATGTCGTTCCAGGAACTGCACAGGTCTATTCCAATAAAAGGCTCCGTACACTAGCATAAAGTAAATCTCTCCTATAGGTTAAGCTGTCATTGTTGTTGTTGTTACTAAGAGAATGCAAAAGCGAGCGAAGCCGACTCGATAATTGGAGCATCGTGACTCTGATAGATTAGATTTTCTGTGTGATTTTACTAAATGAATAGTAAGTCATAAACAAATTGTATTAATTTTCATAATTAACATAATTCGTTCATTAATGAATACCTAATGAACATATCATTAAACTTTCATTAATTACGGGATCAATAAGTATTTGAGGTTTTGGATAATATTTTATGAATTTTTTTTACTCACGTGGATGTCTCCTGTAGCTTCCATAATAAGCAGCATAAAATGTTCCCACTGCTGGGACGCAGGCCTCCTCTCTTCGAGGAGTGGGCTGTAATCCACCACGCGGGCCCAGTGCGGGTTGGTAGATGTCACATGTCTTCAAAGTTTTGTTTCTACTACATGCCGGTTTCTTCACGATGTTTTGCTTCGCCGTTTTGTGAGCAGTGGTGATGAAATAATTTACACAAAGTAAAGCGCCTGCTTGGGTTCGAACCCACGACCTCGTAAGTCGGGGACTGTAGCTTGGGGGCCCCTTAATATTGCTGATACGGCGGTAGCTACATCCCTGAATGCCAAAATAACCTATGGTAATACCACCGAGATCATACAACACACTTAACCGTAAATCAAACTTAAAACCGCATCTCTTTTTCCAGGTCGTAGGCCACAGGGAAGGCCTAGAGATGATGGAGTCAGCAGATCCGCTAGTTCTCCTGGTACTCTTACCCACGATCCCGGTGACGCTCATCAGTGCGAAGATGTACAACTGGGAGGACTCAGTCCTGCTGTTCCTGAGGAAGTACTGCGCCAAGATACCAGCACTGTCTTATGTACTGCCGTTTGGCAGGTGAGTACTTATAGTTTTTTTTTTTTTAACTTTTTTTTTGATATAGGGCTCAGACCAAATAAAAATCTAAGACATAGGGCTGTCAACAGTGACATGAGGCCGGTTTCGTATGCACTTAGTGAGGTGTAGTTTAGTTGTAGTTTGGTGTAAATGTGTGCGTGTGAGTGTGTATGCACAGAGCGAGGTGTAGTTTTGCGTCACTGTATTGTTCGCAGCGTTATGTCTTGATTTTTTATTTGGTCTGTGATATAGGGCTTGTTGCTAATGAATTCTTACTTAAGAAGGCTGTCGCGTTTTGTCACTTCTCTCACTCACAAGGAACCAAATTTTCAAGATTGTTAAATAAAAATTGATGTTTTTTTGAAAAATGTAAATAATTAGCGGACTAGTAAATAATCGTAATTTGATAGGTAATTATTAGAAACACATTTAAATTGTGTTACATAAAAAAATCGGCTCAAAAAGTATTATGATCTGTTTTTGAGATGAGTTAAATAAATGCCACAATAAAAATCTGTTTTTCCAATACACTTTCTCGAAAACTGGTTCATATCGCACTACGATTAGGTTCACAATGCAATGTATTTCACACGCGTGCGATTTTTCATTTTCCAACACGTGTGCGGGAATAAAAATTGCCACAGATAACTTATACCTATACTTAGTCCAAATTGGTTCAATGCCTCTATCACAGTCTATACATCATACAGTCGTCCAACGAGAGCCCTAGCTGCTTATTTAGTTCGCCGAACTTCGTATGCAGCTCGGGCTTCGTCGGACGACTGTATGATGTATAGACTGTGCCTCTATTCACACCTTCTTGCCCCAGTTTCATTTTGGCACTTGCCGGTGCCAAGTGCCAAAATGAAACTGGCGCGAGACGGTCCTCTCCATTCGGAGGTGAATGTTTTTTTTAAATCTCGGCAAAGAGATATGCGTCTTTACGACGTTCATATTTTTTTTGATATTTCAATAATGTTTATAAACAGAATATCATCAAAAACCATGATTATTACAATAAAAAAAACGTTTATGAACAAATTAACATTTATTTGTGTTCTACATTCAAAAATATTTGAATTTTCTATTTTTCATATTAGGCTGTTTATCGGTTTTATACATTTGCTTCTCCTTCAAGCTGGCGAAAGCAAAGCGCGGAAAAAAAGAACATTTAAATAATAGTTTCCTAATAATTCATGACAAAAATATTTTTTCTTATTTTATTTTATTTCTTCAAAGGTGTATTGAAAAACGTCTTTTGATACACGTGGACATTTGTTATTGCAGTTCTCGCCTCAAAAACAACCTCGCCTACGCTTCGGGTGTTAATTCCGCCTCGAATACAATAACAAACATTCTCCACTTGTATCAAAATGTACTATTTAATAATTACCTATTAAATTAAGATTATTTACTAGTACGCTAATTGATTACATTTTTCAAAAAAGTATCTTTTTATTTAACAACCTTAAAAGTTTTGTTCCGTGTGAGCGAGAGAGGTGACAAATCGCGACAGCTCTCTTAAGTCAGGTAAGTACAATAAAATTAACGACTTTTGTCGTTTTTGTCGTGACATCAGCTAAAACCAGCAATCAAGGTTTTTTAACCTTGATTGCTGGTTTTAACTGATGTACAAATTAGAGTTATTGCAATATGAGCTTATGCTATGTTTGAGATGGTTTTACACTTGTGTGGATGTTAACTTATGGTCTCAAGATCTATTCTCATTCTATACAGGGTGTATCAGAAAGGTGTGACCAAACTGAAGAATGTGGCACAGACTATCAAACCGAGTAATCGTGAAAAAAATTACCAGCCGTCCCATACATTTGGCTCGAGAAGGTGTTGAAGTTTTGTACAGGACAGCTTGCAAGTTTGATCACACCTTTCTGATACACCTTGTATATAACGTAGTGACGATAACAACAATTTCTCATTATTATTTCCAGCGTGGAAGGCGACAGAGGTGCTATAGTAACCGGCCACAACAACAACCACAACCAAAACAACAGCTCACATCTATCACCTACACGAATCTTCTGCTCAGCACTCCTTCTACCCACAATATCCACCATCATAGGCAAAATATTCTTCCGCTCCATACAAAACAACCTACACAGAACCATCCTAGGCGGTATCACTTACATAACCATAAAAGGTGCTTTGAAAATCTACCACAGACAAATGCTATATATCAGACATTCCAGCCGGAAAATTCTAGATTACACAGAGTCAAATTTAAAATTGTATAGAAGTGCCGCCACGTTGACCACCACAGATGCCATATCCAGTACGCGGGATGACTCGGAACAGGTGGTTTAAAGATAGTCTGTAAATGTACATATGTATAGTCGGCTAAGTCCGTGTTCGCGGGGTGAAGAGGCCGTTTTGAATTCGTACCCGATTGTACTATTTTTACATAGAAAAATAAATTTTACAAACGCTGGTAGCGGTGCCTTCTAAAGACCGTAATATACTGTTCTCTCGTTTCGAATGGTCGCTCGTCAGTAGGGTCAGTATGTCTGGGTAGCGAAGGTAGTGCCCAGGGTGCACCTCAAGACAAACACTGGTCTTATTGGTGATGGATTTTAAAAAAGGCATTTATGCCAGATACGTAACGAACGTAAAAAAAAACAGGTGTATGTAAGGATCAAAGCACATTGCGTCGGCAGTTGATGCTAGATTTTTGCAAGTACGAAACCTTTACGAAATCAGGGTTAACTTCGAATCTAACCATTTCGTAAAGGCTAAGGTGCTAGTCACGGAGACAGGTTAAAGATATTTCTGACGATTCTTATTATGTGAATGTTTACAGTAAATACAGAATAATCTTTTTATTCATAAACGTTAACCGCTTAAAGCAAGCAACATGTTATAGGTAGTTTACTTAATTAAGAAATGAAATGACAATATTTATAAACAGTTTCTAAATGTCTAATTTCTACTAATTAACATTGTAATAGTCGTTTTTTTTTTCATATTTATACACCGTCTTTCAAAACGTGTCCTTCCTAAATGATACTATATTCCTACTACTTGTAAGGTTTTCAACTAAAAACTGTGGTGTTGTCAAATAATATTTATATCGACGGAGAGAATACTCCGTTCTGACAGTTATTAGAAGTTTCTTATATAAATAGAATAAACGCGAAATAAAACCGGGCTCTTCACCCACGTTAACTGTAAAATAACGTCAATATTTACGAAGGAATGTTGAATAGAAATACTATTAATAAATTATTGTAAACACTCGGATCATATCCGTTTTATATAATATTAATGTAAAGTTTATGTCTATGCTCACACCTCCATGACACACAGTACTTATTTTCATTTCATGCTAACATTTTCTATGATATCGCTCACAGTTTCGCTTTGTAACAATGATGTGCGAAGCTTTAACGCTGCCTCCCAGACTATGAACAGAATACGATGCAAATGTACATTTATTGCTGAAGTGACGAATCATAATAAATTAACCAATCACTGTCAGTCATACAAGCCAAATCTACGTTCCTTATTAGTCTCTTTAAGACGCAGATATATGCCAACGACCTTGAGTGCATAGGTTGCGTGTTCTGTGCTGAACTCACGCAACGCGTCGTACGTCCACCTAGTAATAGGACTCAAGGAGCGCTGTCCTAAATTAGACGCATTATCAATTTGTTATGTATAAAACAAAAAGTGTTATATTAAAACACGTGTACTAAAAGATAAATAATTAAATTATCTGTAAAATGGTGAAGGTTTCTTAAAAATACGCCTGATAGTTTTTACGTGATTCTCAGAAATAGAAATAACTTTATCGACTTATGCAGAAAAGTTTAAGAATATAGAGAATGTAGGTTGCAAGAGCGAGCGTAGAAGCTCGAAAATTTTAGCACCCCACTTCGTATAAGTTCGATTTTTTTTTTACCGTTAATTCATACAGAAATAGCAACAAGTAACTTTATCGACTTATGCATAAAAGTTTGAGAATTAAGTAGAATGCAAGAACAAACAAACAAACCAAACCAAAAATTTGTCAAAGTAGAAATAAAGTTATAAAGATTTTAAGTTGGCCGCGCGAACGTAACGTGGAGGATTGCACGGCCATGGAGATCTCAGCAACTACTTGGGTTAGAGATCTAATTATTTTTGTCAATTGAAGACTGAATTTGTCAAATATTGCGTTACACACCTAGGCATGCGCGTTACGATAGGTTAGACTCGGAGACTGCTGAGGTTGCAGCAATTCATTCAATTCAAATTCTGAGTTAATAAAATAGAGTATTGCTTTATGAAGTACGCCTACGCGAAATAGAGTACAATAATTCTCTATATTAGAGGAGTACCCTAGGGGGTGAACAGGCACAATAAGTAACAACTTAGTTTTAAAATAAGCAAAAAGCTGTAGTAGGTATTATTATAATTATGTAATTTTACATACATATAATAATTGAATTAAAAGGCAACCGACGTGGATGATCATCAGAAATAAAACGCGTGACAATGATCTCTGGATTGAGATTCTGGTTTCTCACATTTCGGGGAGGTTTCGGGTCTAAACCTCCCCGCCTACGTCCCAGACTGATGTAATATAAACATAATCTAAAATATTCACATATTAAGTTATTATGAAAATGCTGTAATTTAACATATACTTTTAAGGACGTAAGTCGCAAAATTTTTGCATTTCGTCTGTTGCTCTGAGACGATTGCGGAACTTTCTTCCAACTGCCACTAAAACTGCGCTTGCGCAAATATGATCACATTTCTGAATTTCTTACAAAGCTCAAGTGGCTTTCCATACATCTTCGCCGGAATTCTCATATTTTGTTTCAGCTCTACAGTATTCTGTTCAATCTTACAACCCCTTCATTTATGTATATATATTGTATTATGAATTGTCTCTCCTCCCCTTAATCCATCCAAAGGTTGTCTGTAAAAAATCGCTTTTAGCGATAAGACCGCCCATTGTGTCACCCTATGTAAAATTTCAACATTAATATCTGTAATATTTATGGTATGCATAATAAAAAGTATTCTATCTAGCTATATATTTTTTGCAATTCATTAACACTATTTACACGTGATCTTTAGTTTAACATAATCAAAACTCGTTTATCGTCGCCTTAAGAGAAAATTTATTGTTAGTTTATTATGATTTGTTGCTTTGGCATTTCGAAAGTATAGTGCTCTATGGATCTTTTGGCTCTTGAAGGGAAAGCATTGAAAGGGGGCGTTGTTTTTGTGAAATTTTATTGAAACAAGAAGGCGGTATTAGTTCCGATTTTCGCGCTTATAGATCCCGGCACAGCTATAACGTTTTCTACTCTTGTTGGGATGCGTTATAAGAAATATGTATTTCTTCATTAAATTTCTTGTAAAATCTTCAGTTGACATCGATTTTGCGTTTAATAGCCATATATTTTTTAATTTTAAGTTTTCAATGTTTAGAGCTGGCGCCTACGATTACCAATAAAGTTAGTAAAATATTAATTAATCGCATTGTAACATAGTGACACAGTAAGACAGTTCATGTAGACGAAACTTAGTTTTATTTTCATTTTATTTTTATTTTATATTTATAGTGAATTTTGTAATACATATATGTATACGTTCTGTATGAGTATTGTTCAAAGAAGGATTTAAATTTAGACCAGGTACCCGTTATCTGAGGGCCAATTCTCGTAATTAAAAACGTTCAAATTCCAAGTCGCAATGTCAGCCAGCGACAATCAAATGTCAAAAATGTAGGCAAACTCTATACAATTTTGACAGATTGAGACTGAGATGAGATTGCGAACGTTGTTATAAAAATACGGGAATTGCCCCTCTGATCATAATAATAATATAATTGACTTATGTAGAGTCAGTATATTGTTTAAATGATTTTTTTTTTCTGTGAAAAAAATCTCTTTCGTAGTCAATCGATTTCTTTAAACAATGCTCTACAGAAAAATAATGATTATCAAACTCTACTTGTCTAGTAAAAAGGTGAAAATTGACCTTTAAACTTTTGGCATCGTCCATCAGCTATCGTCAAGCGTGCCAAATTCTACCTTATGTCGACTGCGTTAAGGGCGTTATTTTTATTGGCATTTTTGCTAAATATTTTAGCTTAAATTTCAGTACTTTAAATGTAAATAATATAAATAATTATAGTATGTTAATTTATAGTCTACGCGATGTGATAGGCCGGGGAATTTAAAGTTTAAAGATTTTAAAGTAATTGAATAGTAATTGTAATATGTTCCAATTATTATTAAAGAAGGTTTTTAACAATGGAGTGCCTTTACGGAATTTAAATGGATGGTTTTTAAATACATGGTTTAATTATTTGGACTTCACAGATTTGATTACAGGCCTAAGGCGGGCGGCCTAAGGTGCGCACGCGCACGAACAGTGCAGTTCGCGTGCATCTTAGGAACTCCTTTGGATATGTTTGTGAGTGGGGAGTGAGTGGTTCACGTGCAAGTTGTAATATTCACGTCGTGTACGGTCAGCAACAGAAGTGGGTTAACACTTTTTGAGATCATCTAAATTAACACAAAATGATTCGATAAACTGCTTTTTTTCCGTTTAACTGTTAAGAGTTAATGTTCTTAAAATTTTAAGTACATCTGTTCCGATTTTAATTAAATATTTCACTTAATAATTAAGATTAAAAAACTGCAAGTGTTAATCGACTTTTGTTGCTGAGTGTACATATTTGTTCGCAAACGCGTCCATATTAAATCAGTTTCATATTAAATGTAGCACGCTTTAATGACGCGTCCATACATAGTCGTTCGAAGCGCGTTGGTTCGTGCGCGTGCGCTGCACGTGCGCAGGTGTAGACCGGCCTCTATTGTTTAAATGAGACGGTGCCTGAGGGGTGTCGACGCCTATCAGCGGGAGAATAACTGACCTCTCGTGACACGTCACCACACTTCTCCCGCACCACGCAGCTAGAGTCCTTTCAGTTTAATTCTGATTTTGCATCACTGTCAAAATCACAGTGATCTTTATTCTCGTTACAATAAGGTTGCTGTTAGGTTAGGGACCGATATAACTGAAGGTACTACCTCAGACACCGTCTCAGTTAAGCGGTAGGCCTGTAGATATCAACACCCACGATGTCTGGAGTTTCGCCAGTCAATTTGACCGTGTATAATATTTTTCATTTTTTCCTAAGCACGGTGCTTTCTAGCCCTTAGTAATTTACTAGCTTTTAGTTCATACTACTCGACAGCGGAGAAGTCGATACTTACTTAATTGATTCGACTAATGTCATTTAGTCGATTTTTGTTTGACTCACGATCGATTTGATTGGTACCATTTCAAAATGTTTCGATAAAGAATGTTTGATTTATTTCTATGTTCTATCTATTTGCCAACAAAAATGCATATTATTTTCATTTGATTAATTTGCTACAAACTGTCAACAACATATGTTGGTTACCTACTTACTTACATGGAATTTGAAATTGTATAATTTGTTTTATAAATATTTTGGTTTATGTTTTAACTATGTTTGGATTGTGGCCACTTGAGCATAACACGTGGTTTAAATAAAATAAGATAGTTTCAAATTACACAGGCTTGCGATTGTTTGCTCGCATTCGAATTTAAGAACATTCCGTGCCTCGTATAGTACGTTAAGCCGTTGGTCCCGGCTGCATTCGTAGATCTTTGACAGTCGTTACGGGTCGTCAGAAGCCTGGTTTACCGACTGGTAAACCTGTATTACCAAGCGGTATCGTGTTACCCAGTTACTGGGTTGGGGAAATCAGATAGACAATTCGCTCCATGAAAAATACTGAGCTGCATCTGGTTTGACTGAAAGTTGACGTATCGGACGCTTCACTTTTTGTATTTTTTTTATCTTTTATTCGGTATCTCTCATTCGAAGTTTGAAAAAATGGCTGAACACAAAATTAATCAAAGTAGAAAATGAATTAATTTGTGAACCAGCCAACGTCGTTGTTTTTCGGAATTCTGTATCTTTCACACTCTTACCGAATTTCATTTCATTTCATTATTCAATAACAATATTACATTGTGTCTGAAGTGTTACAAAAAAAAAAAATAGTTAAATAAACAAAAAAAAAAAAACATAACATAACTCGATTAATAAAAAATAGAAAAAAGAAATACCGTCACCGTCTCAAATAAAAACAATAAAAATCACAATAATAAAACATACTATATATATAAAAATCAATTGCTGTTCGTTTGTCTCGCTAAAACTCGAGAACGGCGGGGCCAATTTGAATATTTCTTTTTTTGTTTTATTCTCCTCTTTACTGGGGTGGTTTAAAAGGAAAAAAAAAATAAAAAAAAAGAATATTAAATTTTACTAAACTATTACTAATGTTAACTAATTATGTAGACCAACAATAACACAAAGACAATGTTCAATGATAATTAATTTGAAAAAGAAAATCGTAACTGCAATTTCAATTCATTCGTTGTCAAAAATTCAAATTATTTACTTACCTGAAACTAATTAAAATATTTAAACATGTCATACCAAAAATTATTATTATGATCAAAAAATTAAATCATCCAAAAAAATTATTGAAAAATAAAATGACAAGACAGAGAGAACGTTTTTTGATGAGATGAACGATTCCAATGTAATGAAAATGAACATTTACTCAAGTGAAATTATGTGTGTTCAACATTGATATTTCGTGGCCGACCTCTACTTTGAGTACAAGAGTATTTAATCATCGATTTACTAGAGTACAATACAGTTGTAGTAACGTCTTTAGTTATTCGTATCTTCTTAGTTCTTACATCTTTTGTTTAAACACGCCCTTGTACACAATGGTAGATGTTGGTGCTACATGGACATGGCTAAAGTCATTGGATGAGTTGTCTTCTAGTAAGTTTTACCAGCATTTTCATACGAAAGAAAACATTTGCGAGAAATGACTCACGGCCTATAGTGCTACAATCATCTTTTTGGCGCTTGAGCGACTGCTTATCTGACCTCCGCAACCCAGTTACTGGGTAATACGATACTTATGACGACTCGTAATGACTGTCAAAGATCTACTAATGATAGCCGGGACCAACGGCTTAACGTGATTTGGAGGGGTCTTGGTTTGTATGTTTTCCATATTGTTGCCATTTCACCTAACAGACAAACTTTATTATGTTAAGTACTTATTATGTGCAACAAAACCTTCCGTAGGAAACTGTCTATTACAGGAAGTTTTTTTTAAAGCGATAATCGGCTACTAATTTCCTCCGTTTTGTTAGTAAACCATTCAGTTATCGCTCAAGTGGCCACAAGAGTTAGTTTTGCTAGTCTTTTGTAAACCTAGCGCTCCTGATGCAGTTTTGTATAAACGACGCTTCTTTTTAACTTATACCTAGCTATTATTTGTCTACTGTACATTTTAAACATAATTATTATAAATATTATTTTTTATCGAGTCTCAATTTGTTGTTTTAATTTCACGCTGTTGTCACAGTGGTCTAGGTACCTATTGCTTATCTAGTAACCCATCATTATGTAATTCTGGTAAGAAGCAATCATATGCAAGATAAAATTAACTATAAAAACTTGGATTTTTAATTTCCTTGACTAAAATGACTAAAAAGATCGCAGCTGTCATTTTGGTCTAGCAAATAAAAAAATTGAGTTTAGTGAAACTTTGTGAAGTTTAGCCAGTTTAATTTGACTTGTGTAGGTATTTTGATTGTTGCAATGATATTCGAATTTCCTCCCGATTAACATTTCTCGTACTACTCGAGTACCTCTACTCGTACCCTAAATAGACTATTATCTAATTAATTTTAACTACCGTTTACAATAAGATTAGACATTTAAACAAACCTTTTTTACAGTCCGTTCAACCGATTTTGACTACTAATGCGTTAGTGGCACAAGAAATGGCAGCTGCAGTAAACAGTTGGTATTGTATCCACTTTTTTGCCTTTAATTCCATCCTTAAGCCTACGGAATAGAACTCAAAATCGGTTGAACGGACTGTAAAAAAGCATTGTTTAAATGTCTACAATCTTATTGTAAATGGAGTATAGATGTGATAGTCACATACGTAGTTGCTATGTGCTCTACTTACCTACAACTTATTTTTAATAATCTTTAATCATGTATTTGATAAAGCGCTAAACAAATGTATGAATCAGTATTATATTATATTATCATAATTTTGTAATGAGGTTTGATGTCTACGAGAGTTAGGCTTTTCTATCAGCAGAAGTTAAAGCTACAGTAGCTTAAGCTAAATAGCCTCAATTAATTGAGGGCATTGATTTGAAAAGCTTCTAAAACGAAGTTTGAAGGTCAAAAATGATATGTATTTTTGACCTTCAAACTTCGTTTTAGAATATTAATTGATCAGAAAAGGTCGGGCCTATTAGGTACTATGGACAAAACTTAAGCATGCTCACTTAAGAAAATATTCCTGTGAGAGCGCAGCTAGTGACAAACGAACATTGTGCGATCGAGTCGTGAGCCGTGCATGCGATTAACGCCTTTGAGGTGACCATGGGGAACTTTGGCCCATAGTACGTAAAAATCTAGGTAGCTGTCCTATTCTTCTATTTGGAAGCCTCGAGTGAGTTAGTTATCGACTCAGATTCATCGTTTGATATGCTACCATACAAACTTCTGTCTATAAATTAATATTTCCTTCGTTTGTTAAATCAATTCAAGATCAAAAACTGATTAAAACTTTTAAGGAAACCGACTTCATCAAAATCAATTCTATTTCTAGAACAAAAATCAATTATCTGTTAAAAAATTGCAATAGCAATAATAATAGGTATTTATAAGAAATCAAGTTAACAATATCCATTAGCAAGATAATGATAATAGCATTATCACATAAAAAGCGGTATCGATGATAATATATCACTCCTATCTTATCGAAGATGAAATTATGGTAAATAGTAGGCGTTGTTACAATGCGTTGCAGTGTTTCATAGACTTCGTTTTCTTTCGCGCGTGTTATCATTTCAAAAAGAGTGCAATTCAAACAAGCTAATCTAGGAAACGGTGGTTTGTGACCAAGGTAAGTGTTTAGGCAGTCGCCTAACGCCTTTTGTGATTAAGTAGGTACTAAGTGTTATCTTTTTAATAGGTAACAAGGGCATCGTGTTTAGGTCGTAGAAATAATCACGTAATCTAATCCATTTTCATTTATTACTGTCAAAAATTATTTTATTATTTTTTGTCTATATTGTCCCACCGCAGGTCAAATGCCTCCCTTTCTACTTTCCATTCTTAGTGGACCAATCCTTTCCGTAGGCGACAGGCTCATCCCTCAAAAATAATTAAAAAATTTTTCAGCAGTGTTTTACCAAATGATTGCCAATTCTTGGTACACAAGCTGATAAGGTCGTAATTGTAATACTTCTTAATCGACAATGAAATGATAAGTAATTTTATTTAGTCTAAAGATAGGTAATTTTTGTTATTTCTACCTACCAAATTTATAGTCTGTATTACGTTTTGTGTCGCAAATAAAATATGTATAGAGTGCAGGACTGATAGATTGATTGTGACGCGCAAAGCCATCCAGATACTTAATGATTGTGAGTGCTTCATGTTTCCGCTATATAAGTGTCTATTCTAACACCTATCTGGGCAATGTTGTCCGTGTTTCTTGTGTCTACCTATTTTCTTTCAACTGCGCTAAATTATTCAAAGATTAGGATCTAATCTCCCTTTTCTAAGCAATACAAATCATCTATTGAGCACCACACTTGGATTTTATCTTTAGGAGCTCGTGACTAAGTAATAACTGCCGCACGGGTCCGTGGATGGGTGACCATTTTTACTTACCGATACTCTTCCGTGCCTCGGAAAGCACGTTAAGCCGCTGGTCCAGGCACTCGGCAGTCATTCGTGGATCTTTGACAGGCGTTACGGGTTTTCAGAAGCCCGAAAGTCTAACAACCAATCTTACAAAGGGGTATGCATATATGCATAACTCCAGCTTCCTCATAGGTGATAGAATAATTCTACCTATGCCAATATTTAAAGCATAATAGCTGCAATCAAAGTACCAAGTCTTAATTTAACTGCCGCAAAAAACTTCGTCAATATGAGTCATTTAGTGTGTTAGCTGGAGTGACGCCACCCCAGCTTCCTCATTCAGAACTGGCAAACCAGTGAGGTTAGAGTTTTGGACTAAAGTCAGAAAATTAAAGCATAATAGCTGCCATTGGCAGCAAAATTTTCAAATCTCTGGTCAAAATCAACTCAACAACAACTCAACTCTTCAACTTCTAAACATGAGTAGCTGGAGTGACGCCATCCCAGCTACTCAGTCATATCTTCCGAACGAAAGAACATATGATAATGTTTTACAGCTCAAAAATTAAGGCATAATAGCTGCCTTAGGCAGCAAAATTTTCAAATCTCTAGGTCTCATAGTTTCTACGTAATAAACAAAAAATAGTTT
This sequence comes from Cosmia pyralina, assembly GCA_946251885.1. Lineage (NCBI taxonomy): Eukaryota > Metazoa > Arthropoda > Insecta > Lepidoptera > Noctuidae > Cosmia > Cosmia pyralina. The sequence goes on from OX276364.1 coordinate 13,424,151, forward strand.
CCGCGCCAAAAAACAGCAACAGCAGCAGCAGCAGCTTCGGAGCAGGTAAGGAGCGGCGTTGCCATTCCGTGCGCTATATTATTGCAAGCAAGTTTGTACTTAACAGGAATTGTATTAGAAGTCATTATAGTTTGCGCTCAAAATAATTCTAATTTTGAATATTGAAGATATAGACTGAGATACGACTGAACTATAGTGGAAATATTAATGTATTATTAAAAAGCTTAGATACTTATTAATTTTAGACGATGAGAGAACTACTATTATTGTTTTTTTTGTGACTTGTCCAGTGTAGTTCGGGCACAAAGGTAGCCCGCGAAATTCAAATTTTGTTACGTTTTTTGCAATTTGCAGGTCACTGTTAGGTTGTATCTTAATCAAATTATGATTCGCGACCGTAACTTAAACAGGGTGTAAGTGTAAACAGTGGCAATATTTTAAGGAGTCATTGTACTTATAGTTGAAAAAGTCCATAAGATCGAAATTAGCTGACACACTAGAAATCATGTGCATAATGATCTAGACATTTTCTGAGGTGTCAAGCAAATTCAGACCTTATTGACATTAATGTTTTTTTGTTAAATTTAGCTTACAGATCATTTACCGAGTATCTTGGAGCAAAAAACAAAGGGGTTGTAGAATGTCAATAAGGTCGAAATTAGCTTGACACCCTAGAAATGATGTGCATAATGATATAGGCACTTTCTGAGGTGTCATGCGAATTAGACCTTATTGACATTCATGTTTTTTTGTTGAATTCAGCTTCCAGATTATTTACCGAGTATCCTGGAGCAAAAAAAAACAAAGGGGTTGTAAAATGTTAATATGGTTGAAATTAGCTTGAGACCTTAGAAATGATCTGCATAATAATTTAGACATTTTCTATGGTGTCAAGCGAATTTTGACTTTATTGACATCCATTTTTTTTTTGTTAAGTTCAGCTTCCAGATCATTTACCGATTACCCTGGAGCAAAAAAACAAAGGGGTTGTATATTACATAGCTTATCATCCAATCAGAGGCCGCGCTCAAAACTCAGTTGGTGGATTTTGCTAACAAAAGTTACTATGGGAGTTTGGTTGTTTCAAACTCAATTGATGGATTTTGTAGACAAAGTCTACTATAGGAGTTTATCAACCAATCAGAGGCCGCGCTCAAAACTCAGTTGGTGGATTTTGCTTATATGCGGCCCGGCCAGGTAACAGACGGGTAGCTAGGTACTTTACTCCCGTCAGCAAAGAAGTTCCTTCTCACGTATTTAATTTAATTTAATTTTCATTTTGACCTCATTATCGTTTTCAGCGATCTCAAAAACTAAGGAAACGACACCCATGGCGAAACATCTGAAAATTTTCGCAGCTGCCATATTGTATTTTCATTTTGACCTCGTTATCGTTTTCACCGACCTCAAAAACCATGAAAAACACACCCATGACGAAAAATTTGAAAATGTTTGCATCCGCCATCTTGAACTCAAAAACTATGAAAATTACACCCATGTGACCCATGTCATTATTATTTTTCCTATAATTCATTTTAAGTTGCATTTTTTAATATTAGACAAGGGTCGTGACGGAATTTCGTGACGGAGAAATCTTAAATTTTTTTTCGCCTAGGCCCCATCCGCCAAGTTCGTACCTACCGTCCGGTCCGTACATAGATATTAAAGTGTATAGTCGGCTCCCAGTCTACAATCTAGTTCAAACTACAAAAAACTGATAACGTAGCGCACGGAACGGCTACGCCGCTCCTTATCTGCTCCGAGGAAATAATTTGAATTTTTTGACGCGGAAACTATTTTTTGTTTCTTACGTAGAAGTTTCTAAGCTGGGATGGCGTCACTCCAGCTACTCATGTTTAGAAGTTGAATAACTCGATAGAGTATTTTGACCAGATATTTGAAAATTTTGCTGCCAACGGCAGCTATTATGCTTTAATTTTCTGACTTTAGTCCAAAACTCTAACCTCACTGGTTTGCCTGTTCTGAATGAGGAAGCTGGGGTGGCGTCACTCCAGCTAACACTCACTAAATGACTCATATTGACGAAGTTTTTGCGGCAGTTAAATTAAGACTTGGTACTTTGATTGCAGCTATTATGTTTTAAATATTGGCATAGGTAGAATTATTCTATCACCTATGAGGAAGCTGGAGTTATGCAGTTATGCAACCCGGTTACCCAGTAACCGGGTTGTGGAGGTCACAGAATAGGCAGTCGCTCCATGTAAAATACTGGTATTCAGCTACATCCGTTTAGACTGGAAGCCCACCCCGACATAGTTGGGAAAAGGCTAGGCAGATTGATTGACTTGGATTTTATCGCTGTGTTAGGTCAGGGTTTTGAAATCTCTCCTCATCTATACCTACATATATTTGGACCATGTCCGTGCCGGGATCAAACACGGGAACTCCTACTTACCTAAAATGCCCCTTGTTGGCATTATTATTTTAGCTGTCCAAGCACACAACTTGTTTATCTTGTCCACGATATCTTAAGATAAATAGACTAATTATAAAGCATTAATTGATCGTTTAATTATCCAATACAAACGATGTCTTCATCGTGTTGCCCTTGTCATGCCCAGCATTTGGGGGATCGGCACAACATGTATTCTTCCATGTCTCCGTCATCTGAGTAATCACCCTCCTTTCTAGTCCACCACCATATCACCTTTTACACAATCCGTCCATCGTTTGGTCTCAATTCAAATTTTGACTTTCGAAAATCAAATTTTCAGGCATACGAGATTCGAAAATGGCGAAGTTCTTCAAGTCAATCTTCCATACAACTGACAGGCGAAAGGCGCCTCATTACAACGAGCATGCAGATACAGACGAGGATAGGAGTGAGTCTCCTCAGGCGGGCACTAAGAGGCAGCTGTCCATATCTCGCTCTGGGAGGATGAGGCAGGCAAATAAGAAGAGACACTCGCTCACTTTGGAGCTTTATGGAGAAGTAAGTTTCTTTAAATATTCAACTGTTATATTAGGACTCCTGCTGGCAAGCCTTCGACTTGATTTTCCAATTGGTCTGAGAGAGACATGAGACAGACACATGATACATGAGAAGGCACATGTTTAAATTAGATTTAAAAAGTCTGATGTAATCGTGCATTTGATATTTCCGAATCGATCCCTGCAAGATAAGTAGGTCAAGGTACAGGTTCGTTGCCAGGATCATAGGTCAGCCACCCCCTGGACCTCCAGGGGATGGCTGATCCTTGCCATCTCCATCATTCAAATTCTTCTTCCCACCATTGTAGTAGGTACCAAACTCGTTATTCGGTTCAAAGTTTAAACTTGCTTCGACGGAGAAGAATTATGGGTGCCCAAGAACAATATCTAGATAAGCAAATATCTATGGGTTGAATTATTTGATTGCCAAGCATTGTTTAGGCTAGGATTACTCAAAAATCGTACAGTGCAATACAACAACGCGTTCAGGGTACTGTTGAAGCTGCCCCGCTACTGTAGCGCATCAGGGATGTTTGCGGACGCACATGCAGATTGTTTCTTTGCCACAATGAGTAAGCGCTGTGCGTCCCTGGTGTGTGGGGTGTGGGGCAGCAGAAACAGTATCCTGTCTCTAATTTCGAGCAGGCTGGACTGTCTGTACGTGAATTGCTGCTGCGCCATTTCCCATGGAATGGTGCAGTCGCGGTGAAGCATCGGACAGTACTGCCGATGCCGACGTGTATATTAAATAGGAAAAAATATTGTTTTAATTACTAACTTAGGATACGTTTTTTTACTAACAAAAAAACTTTTTACAAAAAAAAAATACAACTGATTTTCAAAAAAAAAACACTACAAAGTGAAAAATAACTTTAATTTCGGAAGTCTTTGGTTTTTTTTTAGTTTTATTTTTTGCCACCGACTTCCGAAATTAAAGTTATTTTTCACTTTGTAGTGTTTTTTTTTGGAAGTCGGTTGTATTGTTTTTGTAAAAAGTTTTTATTTTTCAGTTTTTAGTGGTGCCTACCCTACACATCGAATACCACTCTGCAAAATAAATTAGAGCAGCATTCACATAGACTATGTGGGAAAAATACATATTAAATGATTAAAGCTAACTCAAAAGCCACTCATCAGAAATTGAAGATATTTATATGCGACCATCTCAAATAAAAACTTTGCAAAAAGGCAAATATACGTCGCGCTAAGCCGTGTCAGAAGTTTGGACGGCGTAGTTTTATGTTGACGGAGATAACAAGGCTACGAAATCTGACTTCTGACAATCGAGGCCACACATAACATACAACTCAAGTAGCGCAATTTGAAGCGGCATATAATTACCATTAAAATATTTTATAGCCAAAGTGCCATGACAATTCCAATAAGCACAAACACGGCTAGAATACATTGTTTTGTTACTGAGGTCTGGTGCCTACCTTCCGGCTACTTCATCAGATCGGTTCGATGGTTCCATTTTCATCAGAACCATTTATTTAAAGCTTCGTCGTAGTCGCTTAACTGAGATATCTTATCGCCACCAGTGAAATACTTATTATCATTGAGAAGTTCCCGTGGCCATCTTTGGTCTTCTTCATCAGTTTCACTTCACCAGTTGCTACTTTCTGAATGCAAATGCTTGATTTTTTTTATTTTCTTTTGTTTTTGTGTTTCACGAAGTGTGTCCAAATAAACGTTTTTCTTTCTTTCTTTCTTTATTTGTTGATGAAAATATCAAAATCGCTATATGTATGCCTATAATTTTTGAGGAGTTCCCTCAATTCCACATGGATCCCATCATCAGAACTGGATTTTGATAAAAATGGGACCAACTGGAAGTATATAATTTCAAATAAAAAAAGAATTTTCCAAATCGGTTCATAAATGACGAGGTAACAAAAAAAAAAAAAAAAATACAACTGAATTGATAACCTCCTCCTTTTTTTGAAGTCGGTTGATGAGTCATGGTTACTTGTATAAACAAATTAAATTGAAATTGAAAATTGTGATATCCTATGACCTATGGTTTTGACATAAGTCGCTTCTTCGAAGGTGGTCTGGTTGCATCCTTAGTCATGTCATACTTCACTCGTAGGTATGTTGTGGCTAGCGTATACCGAAGTGCCTCGTCGACAAGACTTCAGGAAGAGCGGCTTTCTTAACATCTGTTTTGTAACGAAGCAAGTAAGATGAATCTCAGATTTATCTAGATCTCCGGTGGTCCAAGCTCTTAAGTTTACAGTATGTTTCCGTGATTGTATAACATAACTAATTAGGTACCTACATTGAAGTAGCACCTTTGTTCCTCTATCTTATCTGAACGCCTGGTCCGCATCAGATGCTCAAGAACTTGAGTGTTTTGACAATAGATAGATACACAGACTACTTGTGTAGACTGCGTTATCTGACCACTTCATTCAGTGATTACTTGGGTTTTAGTTAATTGATATCACCTACTGCTTACTTTAGATACCTATCTATTTCTAATTATGTAAGTACCAAGGTCTATCTTATAGAAGCGGTTTTTCCAGCGTGCAAAAAATTTGATTGAATCTTCTCTAGTCCTGATACGAGCTTTATCTAGGGTTTGATAAAAACCTAGGTAATGTCGTCGATTAATAAGTAGCTAATCATGTTTTAAAAGAAAACTTGTCTGTCCAGGATGCGCACTAACACAGGAGGTAGGTACCTAAGTACAGACATACAAGTGGGTTTTTGTAGATTAATCATAATCATAAGCTAGAAGCTACAACACAATCCGTCTTATTACAAAAAAATGCTTAAGTACTGGTTTAAACCAAGACTAAAAGGTCTAGGATTGTTACGGTATTAAAGTTAGTACCAGGATCAAAATGTGTTTCGATTACAAAACGAAGATCATCCGAGGATCAGTTAGTACCATGGTTATAGCAATGAAGGTCCATGCTTTTAAAATAACCACAGATAAGAAACAAAAATGACATTCTTTCATTCGTTCGTACCAAGATCGTACAGTATTTATTTGAAGCAACGTTCCGTTTCTATAATATTGATATAATAGTATCACTTGAAATGCTTAAATAATTATTTATCAATACAAAAATAGGTCAAACATTGTTCTTTGTATAAGTTACAATATATTGAACAAGCACAACTTATACTTTTGACGCACAATTTGTAAACAAGTTGTCATATTTTTTAACACCTCTAGCGTGAAGTGGAGTGATTTAAATACTGCGGGCGGCGCGCGTAATTTGAGAGTTGAGACCTGTTTTTTATATTTCTATGGTTGAGACGAATGTTTTTGTTGCGTCCTATACTTACCTACTAATAAATACCTGAATGCACTTCTTATTAATTGATTTTAGTATTACTGTTACTGTTATGAAGTTAGTACTTAAAACATGGATTTTAAATTATTATTAGGTAAGCAATGCTATGTATCATCTTATTTCGACTACTTAACGCGATGTTCTTATTATTATAGGATATATTACGTCAACTTATTGCTCAATCAGCACATATTATAGAAGATAAGTCCACGAAAACATCAGTAAACATGCAGAAAACAAAAGAGTGGAAGAATATACGGATTTGTGAACCTTTAATTGTATCTAAAATCTTAGTCACTCAATTCAAAAGGATTCACGCGGTAACGTTGTCTGTAAGATCGCCGAGACGTCTCCAGCATATCCAAATCTTCCAAAACCATCAAATCAATCCTATTAATATCCATTTTTAACAATTTGTAAGTAAAACGACACACAACAACGACAACTGACAACGACGCTAACCTCAAATAAATTAGTACCGCAGTTAGTCCAATAGATAAACTAGGGGTCTCTGTGGTTTAACTTTAGTACCATGGATAGTTCATGAACTAGTGATAAACTTCATTTTACACTTCTGGACACATCTTTTGGCCCACCTTGTATTTTCAGTTTCGTTTGGTCCTAGCTAAAATTTTATATTAGGTCGAGCAAAAAGTTTTTATGCAGTTTTGAACCTGGCACATTCACAATTTCATTCAATAGTCTTTTTTTGAATTTCGAACACAGAATTTAAAGAAACAAAAGACAATTTGGAGCCTGTTTGTTGATATCAAACAATCGAATACTAAGAAAACTTGGTTTTATTGGTTTACTTGGATTTAATTCTTGAAAAAGTGATTGATATCTTTGGTTTTGCAACAAACATTACTTATTCTTAACATTAAGGTGAGGTTCTATCAATAATCTATGGATACTTCACCTGAAGTCGCCGCCCAAGCTGTGGCACTTATTCAGGCCGGACACAGCCAAAGAAACGTGAGTGCTCAACTTAATTTAAGTCGATCTGCGGTCCGAAATGTTTATCGGAGGTACCTAGAGACTGGCGGCTTTGTTCGTCGCCAAGGAAGGCCACGATCTCGGGTCACAACTGAAAGGCAGGATCGATTCATCGTGACGACCAGCTTGAGAAATCGTCACCTTACCTCCATTGAGATACAAAACCAACTTCGCGACTTCCACGGAGTATCTGTGAGCGCTCGAACTATTCGGAGAAGGTTAAAAGAACGCGATATGGTACCACACAAGCCAGCTAATGGCCCCAAACTAACGCGAGCCCACCGAACAGCGCGCCTTCATTTCGCACGCAGTCATTTAAATTGGACACAGCAAGATTGGAGCCGTGTACTCTTTTCTGATGAGGCTAAAATTGTGTTACATGGCAATGATGGAAGGAAGAAGGTCGACCGATGTAAGGGAGAGCGTTTCGCACAATGCTGCTTTGAAGAGAGGGTTGCTTTGGTGGTGGCTCATGGACTGTCTGGGGCGGTATATCCGCGAGCGGCAAAACTCAACTTGAGGTTGTTACAGGACCACGGCTGCCAACATTAAATGCTGAAAGGTACATTCGTGAGTGCTTAGAACCTCACGTGATACAATACGCGGACTATGTGGGCCCAAATTTCCTTTTTATGCATGATAATGCAAGAGCCCATGCGGCCGGCATCGTCAAGGAATATCTTCGGGATGTGAACATCACAGTTATGGACTGGCCAGCCAGAAGCCCAGACATGAACCCCATTGAGCACATGTGGGACGAGCTAAAAAGACGTGTTAGGGCTCGTCAGCCAGTTGCCCAGACGATGCAGGAGTTGAAAACTGCCATAGAAGAGGAATAGGAGATGATCCCTCAAAATTTCATAGAGCGGTTCTAGCGTTAGCGAACTCTGTGCCTAATCGTATGAGAGCTGTGGTAGATGCCCATGGAGGCAACACGCGTTATTAAATTAAACCTTTATTTGATAAAACATGTTTTTTATTCAAAAATCAATTGCCTTTAACAAGGCGCATATCCGACTTGTTAGGCGTAGCTCCATGTCGTATGGTATTCTGAATTCAAATTTAAAACAATACGATCGAAAAAGATGGTAAAATGTATCAGGTTTAAAACTGCATCAACAGTTTTTGTTCAATCTAGCAATCATATTTCGGTAGGGGTCATCGAAACCTAAACTCTAAGGTGGGCCAATAGATGTGTCCAGAAGTGTATAATAACGTTTTATTTAGTCATGGTTTAAACCTAGTAATAATCCTAGTACTAAATTTAGATCGCGTTTTGTAATAAGACGGAATATACCCCCGACCGAATTTCGGTCACTGCGGCTAATCTCAACAGAACCTACCTACCCAAGTCGAAAAGTCGAACAGGAGATATTATAGTGCACTAGTGAGTGCGCAAATACAGGTGCACTCCCTCTTTCCTTTACTCTTATAGTCTGATAGGACGGCAATCCAATACCTACGACCGGAGAGAGGTCAGGCGCAGGGCTAATGGCTTTCCGAGGTACGGGGTGACACCCTTCATCTCTACTTAACAACCCACACCTCCCACCACCCACCCACTTTTTAACTCCTGGCTGCTGCTGAGAATTTCTAGACAGAAAAACCCAATGACATTACAATAGACTATGGAAATGTTATCAGCAGTGTTTTAGGGTCCTGTTTTTTTACTCAATAAAATAATAATTCGAAATTAAAATTGATAAATAATGATAATTTATTTTTACGAAAGGAAACAACACTTATCGGTGTATTAATGATTTTGCTCTCTGTTTGATCTAAGCGCGATACCTACATTGATTACAATCAATGATAACGATCGGTTACCGGTGGCAAAAAACAAATAAATGAAGATAATAGGTACCTACATACTCGTATGATGTAACGCAATAACAAAGTTGTGTAGTTACCCGGACTTTACGTTATAATGTAGCTTCATAAAATATGTTTATGTTAGCTAGTAAAATGCAAATTCATTTCATATTAAACGTATTTTTCTAAAGGGTTTAGGTATTTTGATATGGTAAGACACACATGAAAGTGCTAAACATGGACTACTAATTTGACCATTACAATTATAGCACACACACACATCACACATCATATCATACACATACACACATCATACACACACACATCACACACATGACATGACATCACACATCATGACATCATATTGCTATGCTAGTATAATAATATTAGGGGTTAAAGTATGAAATTGCCGATTTGTACTGAAAGAATTAAATTCGTTTTTTTTTTTTTTTAATTCAACATATTTATTTAATCAATATAATTACCATTATTATCTATACATTGCTGCCAACTAATAGGAAGGTCATATAAGCCTTTGCGATAGAACTCTCGTGATCTAGATTCAACAAACTGTGTGAAAGCATTTTGTACTGCCTCCTGAGAAGAAAACTTTTTATCACGACGTAGAAAATTGTCCAAATCACGAAAAAAATGGTAGTCCGTTGGAGCAAGGTCTGGCGAATATGGAGGGTGACGAATGGTTTCTATTTGCAGTTCCTGTAGAGTTAAAACGGTTTCTCGTGCTGTATGAGGTCTCGCGTTATCATGGAGCAATAATGGTGAAGATCGATTCATGAGTCGGGGCTGTTTCACTGCTAGTTTTGCCGCTATCATTGTTCGGAGTTCGGCACAGTAGACATCTGCCGTTATTGCTTGACCAAAATCGGAGAAAGCTATAGTAAATAACACCATGCTGAGACCACCAAACAGTTACCATTACCTTGGTAAGCTTTGCTTTAGGACACTGTTGCGGCGTTTGACCTGGGGTCAGCCATTGCATTTTTCGCTTACGGTTATCGTAAATATTCCACTTTTCATCACATGTCACAATTCGATCCAATATTCCTTCATTTCTGTATCGATTCAATAAGGCAACACAAGTTTCAACACGCGTTTCTTTCTAAAGATCAGTCAAATTATGAGGCACCCATTTCTCATATTTTTTTATTTTATTGATTTGACGCAAATGAGTCAATATTGTTGGTAAGGTAACGTTAAACCATGCCGCTAATTCCTGGGTAGTTTGGCTCGGATCGGCTTCCACCATCTCTTTCAATTCATTGTTATTCACCTGTGTGTGCGGTCTTCCACGTGGTTCGTTCTTCAAATCAAAGTTTCCAACACGAAAGCGTTTTAAACCAAAATCGCACGGTGCGTTAATTAGCAGTCCCCTCTCCAAAAGCAACATTGATATTGCGAGCTGTTTCTGCCGCGTTAGTTCCGCATCGGAACTCGTATTCAAAAATAACTCGAATTTTCGAAGTATCCATCTTGTCTAAGCTGAATAAAAAAAACCACTGAAAGTCGATAATCGAATGTTGCACATTTTTTAAAAGAAGAACTTCATAGGTACCATGTGCAAAAAGTTTCACTCAAAAATCTCAAACCATGAAGGTTCTATGTCAATTCGAAGTTCCTAATACAATAAATGGCAATTTCATACTTTAACCCCTATTACTTGATGAATGAAATAAGGATGCTTTAAAATCATCAAAACTTATATAGGAATCCATTGTGCTCTATCCTCAGCCATGCCTTGCCTATATTTACCTAAGTATCAAGTGTCCTAGAATAGCTCCTTGTGGCAAACTTTCTCTTAATCTATAGTGACGGTTCACACAAGGGTGGTTAGTGCTATAAACTAATACAGCATACCATAGTTTGGCTTGGCGTTGGTTCCAGCAAATAATAGGCTGTCTCACTCTACCCTTGTCGAGAAAGACGGCAAAGGAAAGTGTCCTTTTGCTTGTTAAGAATATCAAACGGCTATCACAAATCTTTGTGCTTAGCATGATTATTATATGATAGGTACGTACGTACGTAACGTTGTAGCGGTGATTGAGTTGCTTAGTTGATCAGTAGATAATTAATGTTTTTGAGTTTAATGGGTAAAAAAGTCTTTAGGTATATTACCTAACCTCACATTTCTGTCTATAATACAAGCTTGCGATTCTACACTTCTGGACACATCTATTGGCCCACCTTAGAGTTTAGGTTTCGATGGCCCCTACCGAAATATGATTGCTAGATTGAACAAAAACTGTTGATGCAGTTTTAAACCTGATACATTTTACCATCTTTTTCGATCGTATTGTTTTAAATTTGAATTCAGAATACCATACGACATGGAGCTACGCCTAACAAGTCGGATATGCGCCTTGTTAAAGGCAATTGATTTTTGAATAAAAAACATGTTTTATCAAATAAAGGTTTAATTTAATAACGCGTGTTGCCTCCATGGGCATCTACCACAGCTCTCATACGATTAGGCATAGAGTTTATCAACCGCTCTATGAAATTTTGAGGGATCATCTCCCATTCCTCTTCTATGGCAGTTTTCAACTCCTGCATCGTCTGGGCAACTGGCTGACGAGCCCTAACACGTCTTTTTAGCTCGTCCCACATGTGCTCAATGGGGTTCATGTCTGGGCTTCTGGCTGGCCAGTCCATAACTGTGATGTTCACATCCCGAAGATATTCCTTGACGATGCCGGCCGCATGGGCTCTTGCATTATCATGCATAAAAAGGAAATTTGGGCCCACATAGTCCGCGTATGGTATCACGTGAGGTTCTAAGCACTCACGAATGTACCTTTCAGCATTTAATGTTGGCAGCCGTGGTCCTGTAACAACCTCAAGTTGAGTTTTGCCGCTCGCGGATATGCCGCCCCAGACAGTCCATGAGCCACCGCCATAAGCAACCCTCTCTTCAAAGCAGCATTGTGCGAAACGCTCTCCCTTACGTCGGTAGACCTTCTTCTTTCCATCATTGCCATGTAACACAATTTTAGACTCATCAGAAAAGAGTACACGGCTCCAGTCTTGCTGTGTCCAATTTAAATGACTGCGTGCGAAATGAAGGCGCGCTGTTCGGTGGGCTCGCGTTAGTTTGAGGCCATTAGCTGGCTTGTGTGGTACCATATCGCGTTCTTTTAACCTTCTCCGAACAGTTCGAGCGCTCACAGATACTCCGTGGAAGACGCGAAGTTGGTTTTGTATCTCAATGGAGGTAAGGTGACGATTTCTCAAGCTGGTCGTCACGATGAATCGATCCTGCCTTTCAGTTGTGACCCGAGATCGTGGCCTTCCTTGGCGACGAACAAAGCCGCCAGTCTCTAGGTACCTACGATAAACATTTCGGACCGCAGATCGACTTAAATTAAGTTGAGCACTCACGTTTCTTTGGCTGTGTCCGGCCTGAATAAGTGCCACAGCTTGGGCGGCGACTTCAGGTGAAGTATCCATAAATTATTGATAGAACCTCACCTTAATGTTAAGAATAAGTAATGTTTCTTGCAAAACCAAAGATATCAATCACTTTTTCAAGAATTAAATCCAAGTAAACCAATAAAACCAAGTTTTCTTAGTATTCGATTGTTTGATATCAACAAACAGGCTCCAAATTGTCTTTTGTTTCTTTAAATTCTGTGTTCGAAATTCAAAAAAAGACTATTGAATGAAATTGTGAATGTGCCAGGTTCAAAACTGCATAAAAACTTTCTGCTCGACCTAATATAAAATTTTAGCTAGGACCAAACGAAACTGAAAATACAAGGTGGGCCAAAAGATGTGTCCAGAAGTGTATTATAATCTTTATCAATTTCGGAAATGTTTCTTCGGTCAATTACTTATTAATCAGGTCGATTAAGACTGAATAACAATGTTGCACGTACGAGTACACTTACGTCGACCATTCTATCATTGTCACTAATATTGCATCTGGCCGAATTTGTTCGTGTATGCAGGTATTTTACAAGTGTTATGTCTTGAGATACGTTGTTTCTGAGTAGAGATGTATACTTATAAGCTTGTGTGATGTATCGATATAGCGTAGTAATTGGGAATACTGATCTTCTGAAGATTGATTTGCTTAACTTTATCCACTATCTGGTCATTCATTCAAATCAAAATTTCTTCCGATTGTGTTGTAACTAATAATATTAGGATTCCTTGCTTCACTTTTGGGCATTTTTATACCATTAAAGTCTTAATCATTCTTTTGTTTTCTAATTTCAGGCCATTCAGATAGATGCCGTAGAAAAGCCACACCCCATGGAGTACCACGTCAACACTCCAAGCCACACCGTACCAGCTGTGCTAGGCTCCAGAAAATCCAGATTTGGTTCAGCAGAACCGGAAGAAGTACAACCTAAAGAAATGGATTCTTCTATGACAAGTGATGAATTTTCAACCATCGATGTGGTACCTCTCCAGAAAAAGCTGAGTACAGTAGCCATAGATTTGGAAGAAGCCAAATCTCCCGAAGAAGAGATTGACCTCGCATTCGAGATTTTAGATAAATCATAGCGAATTTAGGAAAATCGATGACAAGTGAAGTTTGTGTTAAATTTAGAAGTATTTTAAGGCTAGTTTCTATAAGTGTTATTATGGCTAATTAAGTCTTAGCCTTATATTCGGACATTACCTATATTTCTAAGAGTGTGGCATCGGCGCACGCTCGTTTGAACGGTCGGATGGCTCATGGAATGATCTCCAGGCGCGCTTTAGATTTTTGTCATGCGACCTCAAGTAAACAATACCTGGACATTCATTTGTTCAGACTGCGCCACGACAAGTAGTATCTACTCTTAGTTAAGTTTATTTCTCTCTAGTACGCGATTTAAATATCTACCTATTATTTTATAAGCATTTTGTGATTATTCCTAAGAAAATATTCTTTCACTATGTGTTATCAATTCTTGTAAAATGAGATTATAATGTAAACTAATGACATTAAACAGGGTATTTTGTAGTAAAATTGATGGATTTCGTCAATCAATTCACTCAAAATTGTCTTGCTCTGAATAGATTTGCGTGCATTGTACGACAATATTACTTATTGCTTCAGATAATTTTATTGAGTATATGTAACGTTTATGCCTATTTAGTTATCACTTGCATTTAGCTTGAAACTGTCCCAGCCCCTGATAAAGCGTTATTTTTCAAATTAAAATGTATTTAACCTTGTTGATCGCAATCTTAAAAGCGAAATCATTGATGGTTTTCGCGATATGGCATAAAATTGTGTAGTTTTAAAACGTTCTATATGTTAATATTACCCAATGAAGGATTTATCTAGCATTTATCTGAAGTAGGACTAAACTGATATCTAGCTTCTACATAATATGTGGACAATTAGGTTCTGATATTGAATATAATACCTAGGCCGTAACGTAAGGTATAGGTACATTACTGTACATGTGTTAGATACTGATATAATGAAGTGCCTACTTAAAAGATTGTGTTGTTTTTGTAATCGAGACCTATTTGCATGAAAAAAAAAACTGATTAAAATAAAATTATAATTAAAGACTGATTGTTGAAACAGTTGCTCGCTTTCATTTTATTCTTATGGCTGATTAGCGTTAGTGCTTTATTACACGTACCTAGACTTGTCTTATCAGTCACGTTACTGCCCTAATAACGTCGTTTATTAAAGGATATTAACACGAAGATAATATGCGATGTAGTTTTTGGGTTCTAGAAATTATGCAATGATGGTGGTCAACTTCATTTTGTTTATTCTGCCTTTCTTCTTTTTAATACTATTTCGAATAGTTGATGCTTTCTTAAAAGCCAGCTCTGAAATGCGTTACGACAAAAAAGTGTCAAAGTCAAAGTCATTTATTTGCAATAAATGCAGTAATACAAAGGTGGTAAATATTCTTGTTGCCATATTTTGGCATGCAAATATTAATAGTAGTTATGGTGCTTATTTGATCAGCTTATTTTAGCAATATCTATACTACAATTGAAAATAATAATAATTTGGAACATTAAATTATTTAAAGTAGGTAATCAAACTTCAATTTACACAGCCACTAAAAAAAGAAGAAAATACACGTTTGGTACAACATAATAAAATTACAATCACGGATTTCATTAATATTCAATAATGTATGTACGTCTATTAGTGTACAATGCATTTCTGTAATGACAGGACCGACAAGAAGTTTAGTGCGGCTGTAGTTTGCGTACGTCGTGCTCCCGAGCAAACCCATCATCTGTTTTTCACTTAAAAGTTTTTAAGTAATTTTGTATACATATGTACACAATCGTAAAAAATCATAATAATATTATGTACAACTTGAGAACATATTGGGTACACATTTATTATAAACTTATAAATGAAAAAAAAACAGATGTTGGGGTTGCTGGGGAGTACGACGTGTTTACGTTGGTTCATAGAAAATAATATACGAAAGTAATGAAGGAGAATTTTTGCATTGCGTTGCCTTGCTGTGCGGCCTGCCACAATTTGCCGTCTAGGAAGATGATCGCCGTTAACTCGTAAAGGAAATTGCAGAGATTTTTTTCTCATACAATGATGAGTCATTTTTAATATCACGGTGAGGTCGTCATTTTGTTTGGTGATGCTGCCAGCTGGCTGTCGCTGTTTAGGGTTTTTTGACATTTACTCAGGGAGAAATGACTGTGTAACGCTTTACACCCTACCAGCTGATCTATTCTTTAAAAATCTCACCGTGTTAGCTGTCATTCCACCTGATGCTAGGGTTTGACACTATTGACAGCTCACTTCATCTGTTTTTACGATGAGATTTTTAAAGGTCCCCGAAAAAATCAATCGCAATTGATCAATTTTTGCTACATACACTTACTTGCTTTTAATTGTTACCTAAATGGATGAAGTCACTGGCTCCTGAAATACAGGTACTCTAACCTAGCTCTGGTGCCAGGGTCTCAAATTTCTCTGTAACCTATTTATGGCAATAAAGAAATTATTTATTTATTTATTTATTTATCAATTTCTATTGTGCCTACCTAGTAAAATTGTCAATCGTTTCAATTGCACTTGGTAGACGATCAATTTGCGTATCAATCACTTAAATAACCCTTCCTTGC